>CM067841.1:352929098-354179098 GCA_034509565.1 Triticum monococcum
CAAGCTGAGACTGACCAGATTGTTAAGGTCCTAAAGGAAAAAAGGAAATTAAATTCCTACTTGGTAAATCATAGGTGAAATGTTATTTCCATAGTTCAATAACCTTTGTGTTGTCTGTTCATGTAATCAATCAAACCATTTGTTTTAGAGATCATGTAATAATTGTTTTTTTTGTTTTTTTGTTTGTAATTTTATTTGAGCACAAGTCTGTATTAATTGATAAGACTCAGAGACATTTCATTTGGATTGCTGTGCCAGACCTAGAAATATGCCAATCGAGCTGAATGTGCATTCAGCAATAGTAGTATAGATGGACCATAAGTGGCACGCATCGGAAAGGGCTAAGATGCTGGCTAAAAAAGGATGCTGTTGTAGCCAAAAAAAGTACAGCGGCCTGGCTTATGTATGTTAGTTAATATTATTGATCCATATACTCTATAAGTGTTTATATGTCTGTTAGTTCCGTACATTCTTGGTTGATTGACTCGGTATTTGAATCTTGATACATCGCTTGTGTACATATCTAAATGGGAGTACACATTATGCCGCGTGTGAGATTTGATTTGGACATGAAGTGTTCCAAATATTCGAATTCACCTTAAACTGGATTCTAGTTTCTGAATTTGAGTATCGGCATTTGTAAACCATATTCATATATGACAGTGGAATACATCTTTGTCGTCCTTTTGAAGATATATAAAAACACATAGAATGATTTATAAAGATTCATATAGGAATACAAAATGGATTGGAATTTAGTTGCCAGGGTAAACGTGGATGCTTATTGTCCCAAAATTCGAAAGAAACAGCAAAATGTCCACTCCCACATCGGCTGCCCGAAGCCAAGTGTTTGGGAGATGGAAATTACTGTCTACCCATTACACGGACAATCCATCGGCCTGATTTCCACTGCTCTAAATAGGGGTAGGTTAGTAACTTCAATTAGACGTGACATGACCACCTCTGAGCCCATTCCGACATGGTGGGCATCAAACATGGGTGGCAAAACTCATTTGATTCAAGCTCGTCCGAAAGACCTATGTTTCTCCCTCCATTCCCCATTCATACACGGTGGGCAGCAAAACACCCTCTCCTCATCCGAAATAGATGTAGGCTAATATTTTAAATAGGGGTAGATGTGTAACTTCCATCAGACGTGACACAACTGCCCTACCTGTCAGCCCTGTTCATACACTGTGGGCGCCAACCGTGGACGGCAAAACACCCTCTCCTCGCCCGAAATAGTTAAAGGCAAATATTTGGGAGATGCGAGATTACTGTCCTATCCCCAACCGACGAGACGTCCAAATTTGAAACGGGGGATAAGTTCGTAACTTTCCCGTATTTCAGACAGGCGCGTCCCAAAAACATGGTTCCCCGTACCTCTCCCTCCATTTTCCCATTCAGACACCGTCCGCGCTAGAACAACCCATTCCCACACCAGCCTCCGTCCGCCACCCCATCCATCGCCGCCGTCCTCCACCACATCCATCGCCACCGTCCTCCACCATGTTGGAGCGCCTACCAAGACCGCGTCGTCCACCGCTAGAGATGGACGTTTCTCATCCATGGCGACGGACCAATAGCCTTGCATCACGTCCTCTCGCTTCATCGGCATCGTCGTCCTCTTTGCCAGGGCCGCTCACACGACCTTCTCTTCCACCACAACGGGACTTATCCCCCGATGCACCCGTCTACCGTCATAGATCTGCTTCAATGCCACCGACAGCCATCGCACCCCCGATGCCTACACAGCGCCGCAAGAGAGGTGGTACTTCATATCTCCTCAACTTTTTGATCTCAACTAGAAAATAGATCTTAACTTGGTTACTCTACTTTCTTTTCAGCTCTTAGAATTTAGTTCTTAGTTCGAAGCAAACAATGGATGCTAAATATCATTTCTCCGGTTTGCAGCTTCAAATCTGCCATGGCACAACCATAATACGGTTTAATTGGTCATGCTTAGGGTTTAATTGATCATGTTGGTTCCGTGGTGGTTTCTTTAATAGAAATCAGAGGGGAAACCCTCTTTTGCTAAAAAATATATGCTTAGAGTTTCCCCCTTTTATGATCACTATACGATCAGAATACATGCTTCGTGTCATAATAACACTGCTCCACCCATCAAGCTAAACAAGCTTAGTTGTTCAAATATGAATCTGATATTATTAAAACAGAGTTGTTTAATTGGTCAGCTAAATGTTCCTAAATTAGTTTCGAAAATGCATGTTCACCGCTCGGGTGTGTATCTCTGTGTGTGGTCTGGTCAGCATGGTTGGGGAGGTGAAATTTGCATATGCAGGGTTTATAGGGAGACACTCTCCGAGTTGAAACCGCAATGCATTCCATAGATAATCTGGCTACTTTTTATGTTTTCATGAATCTCAGATTCTGAACAGCATCATAATGATTATGAGCTTGCGCGCATGAAAAGAATAAAGCAGAACAATGCCATGGTTGTCAAACTTGGCATTAAGGGACTGAAATCAAGTCTGGATGCAATGCAATGCAAACACTCTCCACCTACATATTCATGCTCAGAATATGATCCTAACAGTGATTCTGAGCTAGAGGGAGACCTAAGTCAATGTAGCTCCCTAGTGGAGGAGTCAAAGGAAGATGCCCTATCTTGTTCACCCATCAAGGTACTTGCTCTAACTTTCCAAGGTTACATTGCTCGCACATATCTTGCAACTGATGCTTTGCATTCCTTCTACTTTGTTGAACTGCCATTAGCTTAGTTTACACATCATGTATGTGAATACGCCCTGCCTATCCATTTTCAGTACATATTCCATTTGTCATCATACCATATTTATCCATTCAAATGTTGTTCTTGTGTATCAGACGTTCAAAAGGAAGAGGGCGATTGCTGATCGTGGAGGAGCACAAGCAAAGTATTTGGAAAAGGTAGTGGCACCTGATAAATCAAATAGCCCATTAGGTGTAGTTGCAATATCACCTGACCCACAAAATACCCCAACTCCAGCAGACTCTAGCCCTACTACACTGGTCATTTCTGATGCCCCAACTTAGCAGACCCCAACTGCAGCAAACAGTATGATTATGCCAGTTGACATAGCACCAGCTGTACGACGCAAAACCCCCATTCCAGCAAAGAGTACACCAAATCTAGTTGCCAAATCCCTTTTCGAACCAGAGAGAGCCCCAATTGCAGCAAATAGGACCCCTGTTCCATTTCTTCCCAGTTTAGAAGACGAAGCTTATGTTGTTGTCAGGAACTTTGTGCGCATCTTTCCTTCATGGAAAGATTATACCGCAGACACAGAACAATTTCTAGTCTTCCTCCGCAACTTACACGTAAGTAACGTACTAATGTTCTTCATGGTCATTACTGCATATGTTTCTGCTGACAGAAGACACAAGATTTCATTCTTTTAAATAGGCGAGGCGCAAACTGGATTGTGATGACGAGAAAGGGTTGGTTGCGCTTTTCAAGCACTCGTTGATGAAGTATCATTCCTACCCAAGGCAAGCGCACTTCGATGGCAAGCCTCTGAACGAAATTTCTGTAAAGTCTCCGGTGCTACATTTATCCGACGGTGACTGGAATAATCTTGTTACACATTGGTCTGGGCTGCAGTGTAAGGTACTGTCTATGATATCACATCACAATTTGAACTACATTTCTGCATTTGCCTTAATGTCTCACTTGTATGAAAACTGTTAGCAGAAGAACATTCGTTCTCAAGGGACCACAGAATCTCGCAACTTACTTCACACTGCATTGCTCTTGTGAGTACCTCTTGCTCTGTATGACCATACTTACTTTCATAGCTGTTTGATTATGTAGCATCACTGCACATGTTAGCCTCGTAATCGTCCATTTGGTGGACATTATAAGATCCATATGGACTCTTACATAAATTTAGAATCAACCCAATGCTTTTGAAGAGATTTAGCTCTGCAGTCCTCTTGTAAGGACTGAACATGGTCTATCACTGTACTTACATTAACAGCTACTCCCTCTGTCCCATAATATAAGAATGTTTTGTATAGTACACCAGTGTTCAAAACACTCTTGTATTATGGGAAGAGGGATTGGTTCATTTTGTAGCATTCTGCATCTTATCTCCCTCGCCCACCATTTACTAAAAAAGATCAGATCTATATTTAATCTTACCAATAAGTAGAATACATAGACAATGCCGGTGGAGAAGTGTAGCCCATTGCTCTTGTCAGTACATTTTGTCCTGTAACGCTTGTACTTCCAGGGATTGGTAGTTGATTATGTAGCATCAATCTGCATCTTATCTTCATTATCCTCTATCCCTTCTAGTATTATCATATCTATAATTACTCTCTACAAAATGTAGAGTACAGGCAATGCTTATGAAGAAGATTCTATGCTGAAATTCTTGAGTTATCCTTCCCTTGCTATGGAGAAGGGCATTATAAAGCCGGTGTTAACTATTAATGTAAGTCAGTCCTTCTAAAGCCTTTATCCTCAACTGTTGTTTAATTTTCTCATACTCCCTATCGTTTACTGCTGTTTAGTTTGTTGTTTCTACCAAAATGCATGTTCGTCAGAACCGTAAGTTCTATGTTTTACTTGTAAAACCAAATTCCTTATTCATACCATGCACATTACTTAATACTCCCTATATGTATTCTTGTTTTTGTGGATCTATAATCCAGTGTGTAGTGAAGCAGCCCACGTTTGCACCTTGTCATCTCCTGTTTTATCTTACTGATGTGGCTGGTGATATGAACAACATTCCATGCACATTATCCAAAATAGATACAATGATTTTCTTTGCCCTTCATCTATGCTTGTTATGTTGACATGGTAATCCAGTAGTGTGGTGAAGCTCCCCGCATTATGAACAATGCCAAATTATGCTATTGATATTTCGAACATACTCTTTATTTTCTAATTTGAAATTGGATAGAATTGACAGAATAATTATCGTCTTTGTTTATACACGTGCAAAACCTGTCATCTCTCTGCTTTGTTTCAGGGTGATATGCCTGATGGCATGTACAAGTCTGCTGAAGGCTATGAGACAAACCCAACATATTTTGCAGCAAAGAAGGCAAAACATCTTGAAGATAGCGAGACAACCCCAAATTCTTGTCTTGATGCAGTGTTCATGTTACCTGAGACTAACAGTCAGACAAGCTCACATAATTTGTTGTCTGAATCAGTTCGACTTCTTCAATCCCAAGTTCTAGCAAAAAGGCATTCTGCAAATCAACTTCGACTTGAAGTCCTATCTCTAAGAAAGATTGCGGAGAACACCAATGAGAACCTCATCGCTAAACAGCTACACCTGGAAGCTATGACTGACATGCTAGGCCGGTCTCACAGCCTTGCTCAGCAGCTTGCGCAGCAGTTCCCCCACAAGGCTAACCTTTCTTGAACTATCTTGGAAGTGGTCTCGGTTCATTATTATTTTGTTATGCTGCAATGGTGCCCAGTTTTTGTAATCTCCTTCTTCGTTGTGCTTTATGATCACTGGTGGCGAACTTTGATGCCAGTGGATGTAATATACCTTAAATCCTTTATTGTGTAGTGTAGGTTTATTCTTAGTTACTATGCCATAATTTCTTTATTGTATAGAGTAGGTTTGTTCTTAATTCCTACTAGTTACGCAGCAGCCCAAAATGAACCCTGGCCCATGATTGTGTGAATCAAATCACGGGCTTTTGACATGCCTAAATTGTCTGGGTCCTTGTTTGGCCCAATCAGATATCGGCTGCGAGCAGGCCGGATGCAAACCGGGCCGTAGTTAGGCCCAACTATATGACGGGCTTTTAACAGGCCAAAATTAATATAGGGCCGAAATGTTAAACAGGCCCTTAACAGGCCAAAACTAATATCAGGACGAATTACTAAGTGGGCCTTTAGCAAGTGGGCCCAAAAGCATAGCGTCCAGTTGACGGGCCGAATCTGACATGGGCCATAATTGAGCCCAAAGCCTCTTAAAGGGCCGGACCTGATCTGGGCCGTAATTTGGCCCAGAACATGGTAGGCTTTTAACGGGCCGGATCTCATATGGGCCACTATTAGGCCCGGAGCGTGGCAGGCCATTAATGGACCGGATCAAATATGGGCCGGCATTTGGCCCAAAACATGGCAGCCAGTTAATGGGCCGGCCTACTAGGGTCCTCAAAATCTTGTGGGCCTATAGCTGGGCTGGCCCATTAATGTCGGCGAAATCTCGTGGGCCTTTAGCTGGGCCGGCCCATTATGACCCGCAAGAATCTTGTGGGCCTTTACCTGGGCCGGCCCATTATGGCACAAAAAAATCTTGTGGGCCTTTACCTGGGCCAGCCCATTATGGCCCGCAAAATCTTGTGGGCCTTTAGCTGGGCCAGCCCATTATGGTCCGTAAAATTTCGTGGGCCTTTAGCTGGGCCGGCCCATTATGGTCCGCAAAATCTTGTGGGTCTCTAGTTGGGCCGGCCCAATTAAACTTGTTGGGTCGTGCCACGTGTCAACATATCACAGGCGCCTTCTGTCCAGTCAGTGGATGACATTTGTCCCAACGATGAGCCGACACGTGTTTCCTCTAGCCAATGATGATTTTACACGTGGAAAATCCCCATTGGTTGGGGCTGTTAACGGGTTAACAAATCCAAAACCCGACCCGGTAGCTTAACGCGTTCCGTTACGGTGGATGCCACGTGTCGGTCACCCTTGACGAAAGCACTTCTGTGACGCCCGATTTATCATCATGGAAGTGGACACTTCCGTGATGATAATTCTGGTAATGTCATGGAACACTTCTACGATAGCACAGGTATGACTATCTTGATTCTGTCATAAATTTGTCATGGATAT
Organism: Triticum monococcum; assembly: GCA_034509565.1. Classification (NCBI taxonomy): domain Eukaryota; kingdom Viridiplantae; phylum Streptophyta; class Magnoliopsida; order Poales; family Poaceae; genus Triticum; species Triticum monococcum. Next base: position 352,935,907 of record CM067841.1, read on the forward strand.
ACATGCATGACAAAAAAAGTGACCTACTGTGACAAACACGTATCATCACAGAAGTGTATTTTTATGTAGTGTCTAACCATCCTGCTAATTTATAACAGGGATAGTTCAGCATTGAGAAATTGCAAGGACAACATGCATAATGAAAGGAACACGATAGATACTACATAGTAGTTGGCATATCTTACAAAAGAGATCATGCATAGAGTTCGATACACAAAGTTCAGTACATAAACTAAGAACATCATAGGCGGCATGTCGGCTCGTGGTGAATGCATCTAACACTAACAAGCAAGCCTACATCAGTCCCAACAGGAACTGTGGAGGTAGGTGTAGCCTGACAGCTGGTAGTGACGCGATGGGAAGTCCTCCATGTGAGTAGCCTGGGGTCCGCGGATACTCTAGTGCAGAACCCAACGCACAGGTGGCAGAAGAGGACCAAGTGTGGGAGAGTAGCCTCCCACATCTGGCCAGCCGACGCCCTGGGGCATCACGGTCCTGGCAGGGTAGATCACAGAACGCTACAGATCACCAGATCGGACAGAGGGGTGCAACAGCGTCAGAGCACAGTACAAGTGATGACGGGTGGTGTACAACTCGTGGCGAAGAGCTCGGTTAGCTCTATCTAGCCCATCAGCATGCAGAACCAGGTTCTGATGGTAGAAGGGCTCTCGGGTGACAGTGGAGTAGGCAGTAGTGTAGTATCCCTCCGCACCAACATCGGATGCGATAGCAATGTGCCTGAAAGGGGAGGTGTCGGTGTCAAAACCGGAGGATCTTGGGTAGGGGGTCCCGAACTGTGCGTCTAAGGCGGATGGTAACATGAGGCAGGGGACACGTTGTTTTACCTAGGTTCGGGCCCTCTTGATGGAGGTAAACCCTATGTCCTGCTTGATTATTCTTGATAATATGAGTAGTACAAGAGTTGATCTACCATGAGATCAGAGAGGCTAAACCCTAAAAGCTAGCCTATGGTATGATTGTATGTTGTCCTACGGACTAAAATCCTCCGGTTTATATAGCCACCGGAGGAGGCTAGGGTTACTGTCGTGGTATTTCTCACGGGGGGCTTGCGAGTCGACAGATGCCACAAGGGCTTAGTGTGTGGGTAGGACTGCTACCGATAGGACCGGGAGCGGGTATGCGAGTAGCACGCGGTGGTTTACCCAGGTTCGGGGCTCTCCGGAGAGATAATACCCCTACTCCTGCATGTCTGAGTATATATCTGAGGTGTACATCGGGCAGTACAAAGCGCTCCTGGAGCTGTATCTGGGATCGGTGCCATGGGCATCCGATCTGGTAAATGCTTATACCAGGCATCTAGTGGCCGGCCATGCTAATGGCCGTATGTGTGGGCTTATGTGATGGATGGATGGATAGCTAGCTAGCTTGCTAGTGTGCATGCGCGAGTGTGCCTCCATCTAGATGGATGGATGTGTGGTGGTATATATAGTGTGAGGTAGCTTGGTGTGTAAGCTAGGTGGGTAGCTTAGTGTGTAAACTAGCTAGTGGCTTTGGATGTAAGCTACCTTGGGTAGCTTACATGCCAAGCCAGGTAGGCATGGCTAGTGGCATGGCACATGTCATGCTTGTCCCCTGGGATACATTATAAATCAGTAACCAGGGGACACGGTACACTGTAGATGATGGCACCGCGGTACGGTTGTCTCGTCGATGTCGGGTCGGGCTGCAGTCGGCAGCCGACCAGTTGGCGTAGTCGGCGGCCGGCAGTCGGCAGCCGGCCGGGGAGTGCAGTTGGACGGGGAGCCGGCAGGAGCGGCCGGGCAGTCGGACTGAGGGGCTTTGCTAGCCCCGATGTCTTGAAATATCATCTCGCTGTCTTCGGGGTATCCGTGTCCCATTACACCGACAGTAGCCCCCGAGCCTCCGGGCAACTTGGCAAAGTTGGGCGGAGGTTTTTTGGCAAATGTTCATGAAAATAATCATAAAAAAGGACAGAGTTAGTCCATGCGGATATATCGAATGCTTGCTTTTATCATTGCAAGTTTTATGCGGAGGGTTACGACTCGGTTTCGTCCGAGCCCCCTTCAATCTTTTTCATGTTCCGTCCACTCTTTGGCCCGGGCTCTTGCTTGCCGGACAGCCGCTCTGCGGTCTGTGGCTGAGAGTGGGCCGCGGAGTGGAGTGTACAGTACTCAGAGTCTGGGAGCAGATTCAACCGAGTAGATACTTGTAAAGGAAAACGGTCGGGTCGCCCGAACGTTTTTCTTCCCGGACGTTTTTCGCGTGGGTGGCCTCCAGCGTTCACTCTTGCTAGTCGGACAGCCGCTCTGCGGTCTGTGACTAAGAGTGGGCCTTTGGTACCGCGCACGGTACTAAGCCGTCAGCGGGAACTAACGTCTCAGGCCAAGCGGCCAGCCCCCGGGCCAACTCTGGCTGGCGCCGGGGCAAACAGTGATGCTACTGTAATAAAATGCGGAGGCAGCCCTCGAGCAACGCTCGGGGTTATCTGTGTTTGTGTAGTGCAAAAATATGCGGGTGACGAGCTCACATTGTTTTTCGTGTAGTCGCGGTCGTCGAAGATAGCCGGCGCGGCCCGGCGCTCGCGGAGTGCGCCGGCGCACCCGCTGGGTGTAGGGCCAACTGCGGAGCAGTCGGGCTGGATCTTCCGGTAGCCATTTTGTCTTCTTCTCTCGCGGGGGCGCGTCAGCGCACCCGCTGGGTGTAGCCCTCGAGATTCGGGCCGACTGCTGAGCAGTCGGGCCGGATCTTCCGACAACTACTTTGTCTTCTCTTCTCTCGCGGAGGCGCGTCAGTGCACCCGCTGGGTGTAGCCCCCGAGATCCGGGCCGACTGCTGAGCAGTCGGGCCGGATCTTCCGGCAACTACTTTGTCTTCTCTTCTCTCGCAGGGGCGCGTCAGCGCACCCGCTGGGTGTAGCCCCCGAGATTCGGGCCGACTGCTGAGCAGTCGGGCCGGATCTTCCGGCAACTACTTTGTCTTCATCTCTCTTTCTTGGCAGGCGGCCATGCGCAGCCGGACCAGCTCGTCGGGCGGCCGGGCGGCAAAGCGGGCAGACGAGACAGCCGGCCGAGCGGCGACGCGGGCTGTTGATCAGAGCAGCCGGCTGGACTGTAGTCAACGCAGGCTCTTTTTTTTGTCAGCCGGCACCCACTCCCCTTTTTTCTCTCTCTTCTTCTTCTTTTTTTTCAGGCGAGCCGGCCCTCTGACTTTTCTTCGGCCGGGTCCAGCCCCACAGCCCCTTTTCCTTCGGGCACCCGGCCGAAGCGAAGCCGGCCAGGGCAGGTCGGGCGGAGCCGTCCAAGCGCAGAGGGGCGCGGGCTCATGGCGGCGATGCGGACGGGGTGCCGAAGGCGGAGCGGGAGGCGGCGACCCGGCCAGGCGGCGAGGCGGCAAAGGCCAGCCGGGACAGCGGGGTGAGGCCGGGCGCGGCCAGGCAATGGGCGCGGGCGGCCGCGGCCTTGCGAGCAGAGGGGCCGGGGCAGCGCGGGTGCAGCAGCCGGAGACCGCGCGTGGACGGCGACGCGAGCCAGGGGAGCAGGCGGCCCGGCGGGGAGCGGCAGCCGGCCCAGGGCGACGCGAGCGGAGTCGGCGGGGCGCGCGAAGCCGTCGCGGGGGAGGCCAGCAGGCGGCGGAGGCCGAAGGCGGCGTGCGGCACGCGGCCACGGGCGGAGTCGGCGCGGGGACGCGGACGCCGGCATGGGCGGGGAGCCGGCCGCGCGCGAGGGCGAAGGCGGAGCAGGCCGCCGCGGGACACGGGAGGCGCGGACCCAGGCGGAGCGACGGCCAGGCGGAGCCGGCGCGCGCGCGCGCGGAGCACAGGGCGCGGACCCAGGCGGAGGCGGCGCGGGGGCGAAGGGGACGCGAGCCGGCGGGAGGCACAGGCGACCCGGAGCCGGCCCAGGCCGGGCGCGTCGAGGCTGGATGTTCGGGAGGCGCAGCCGGCGTCCGCGCTGCGCGGAAGGTGGCGCAGGGCGAAGCAGGCAGGCGGGGAGCTGGAGAAGGCGCGCGGTGGCCGGACCCGGCACGGCGCAGCCGGCCAGACAAAGGCGGGGCGGCGAGCCGGCCGCCCGGAGTCGGTGATGGGGGTGGCGCAGCCGGACAAGGCCGGAGTTGGGCGGCCGGCGGACGCGGCAGGGGTGCGCGGCCGCGTGGCTGGGAGCACCCGGCCGTGAGGAGGAGCGGCGGGGCGAACGGCGGCAAGCAGGGCAAGGCGGGGCCGGCCGTGGCCCGAGGCGGAGCCAGCCGGAGAGGCGGCAGCGGAGGCGGGGCCACCGCGAGCAGGGAGCCGGGCGGGGCCGGGCATCGCGGGCACGGCGACGCGGTAGCGGTAGGCGGCAGCAGCAGGCCGGGGCAGAGCGGCGGCCACTACACGGACCGCGTGGCCGTTATCTGGGTAGTATCCAGGATGTGTATGAGGCATGCGCGACTTTGCGTATGATTATGCTTTGACCATTGTATGGCTTGCACCCAACTAGCTCGCAAAGATGACATGTGGAGAAGCTAATGCGCGTTCCGGCCAAAGCGAGGCGTAGCACGGAGAGGAGCAAACGCGAGTGGCGCATGGGTGGCCACGGCCGACCGAAACGAGGCCCCGCGCGCGGCGCGCGCGCGTGGACGGACCGCCGGCGTCGCAACGGTGGTGATGGAGAAGGTGAGGCCGACGGCGAGGACGCGCCGCGGCAGGGGCGAAGAGGCCGACGGCGAGGACGCGCCACCCCTCACGGCCGCTCCGGGGGCGGGTTGACGTCGAGCCCCCGAGCTCTACCGGAGAGACGGCGCGACGCCGCGGCGGAGATGACGAAGATGGTCCCGCCCGGACAGTGAAACCAGCAGCAGCGCGGTAGCGTAGTACGTGCCCACGGTGGGCGCCAACTGTCGTGGTATTTCTCACGGGGGGCTTGCGAGTCGACAGATGCCACAAGGGCTTAGTGTGTGGGTAGGACTGCTGCTGATAGGACCGGGAGCGGCTATGCGAGTAGCACGCGGTGGTTTACCCAGGTTCGGGGCTCTCCGGAGAGATAATACCCCTACTCCTGCATGTCTGAGTATATATCTGAGGTGTACATCGGGCAGTACAAAGCGCTCTTGGAGCTGTATCTGGGATCGGTGCCATGGGCATCCGATCTGGTAAATGCTTATACCAGGCGTCTAGTGGCCGGCCATGCTAATGGCCGTATGTGTGGGCTTATGTGACGGATGGATGGATAGCTAGCTAGCTTGCTAGTGTGCATGCGCGAGTGTCCCTCCATCTGGATGGATGGATGTGTGGTGGTATATATAGTGTGAGGTAGCTTGGTGTGTAAGCTAGGTGGGTAGCTTAGTGTGTAAGCTAGCTAGTGGCTTTGGATGTAAGCTACCTTGGGTAGCTTACATGCCAAGCCAGGTAGGCATGGCTAGTGGCATGGCACATGTCATGCTTGTCCCCTGGGATACTTTATAAATCAGTAACCAGGGGACACGGTACACTGTAGATGATGGCACCGCGGTACGGTTGTCTCGTCGATGTCGGGTCGGGCTGCAGTCGGCAGCCGACCGGTTGGCGTAGTCGGCGGCCGGCAGTCGGCAGCCGGCCGGGGAGTGCAGTCGGACGGGGAGCCGGCAGGAGCGGCCGGGCAGTCGGACTGAGGGGCTTTGCTAGCCCCGATGTCTTGAAATATCATCTCGCCGTCTTCAGGGTATCCGTGTCCCATTACACCGACAGTTACACAAGGTCGGTTACAAAGGAGGAGATATGCATATCTGTATTGCCTAGCTTGCCTTCCACGCCCAGTAGAGTCCCATCCGGACATGGGACAAAGTCTTCAATCTCGTATCTTCATAGTCTAACAGTCCGGCCAAAGGATATAGTCTGGCTGTCCGGAGACCCCTAATCCAGGACTCCCTCAGTAGCCCCTAAACCAGGCTTCAATGATGATGAGTCTGGCGCGCAGTGTTGTCTTCGGCATTGCAAGGTGGGTTCCTCCTCCGAATACACCAGAGAAGAGTTTGAATACAAGGATAGTGTCCGACCCAGCAAAATAAGTTCCACATACCATCATAGAGAGAATAATATTTCCACAAATCTAATCTGCTGACATGTTTTGGCAGCATGACATCACGCCATGGCCTGGTAATTATTTGAACCGTTTTTCTTTAACCAGCCCCGCACATAACGCGAGGCGGTTTCTTGACACGTCTTGTCAAAGCAGAGATCATGTTCCCCTTATCACGAGATTCTCATCAATACAAACGTGGGTAACCCAACCGTGCATGTTGGTATGACTCCTAGATCTTAGGTAAGTCTCGAACGGCCACGAGGAGGACGCCTGATATTCATCCCCTTCATAAAGGGACAAGGCTTTTTCTTTTTTCCCTCCCATGCTCAATCGAATCCTTCCCCCGCATCGAGTTCTAACACCCAAAGCCCAGGTCAGCTGCTTCGGACCTTTAATCATGTCCGGATCCAGCCTTCAAGGCTGGTGGATGCCTTCCTCCGTCACGGAGGAGGACATCAAAAAGTTGAGGGAGGCCAGATATCTGACCGCCGAAATTTCGCATAGGCTGCCCGCCCGAGGGCAGGTCGTCCCTACTCCCGAACCCAACGAGAGCGTTGTGTTCATCTCCCACGTCCTCCGAGGACTAGGCCTCGCTCTGGATCCCTTTGTTAGGGGTCTTATGTTCTATTACGGGCTGAATTTTCATGATCTGGCCCTAGATTCCCTTCTTCACATCTCGTCATTTATTGTCGTTTGTGAGGCCTTCCTCCGCATTACCCCTCACTTCGGCCTGTGGCTCAAGACCTTCGATGTCAAGCCGAAGATGGTCGAGGGGCAGTACGCAGCGTGCGGAGGTGCTCTAATAAGCAAAATTGCTGACGCTCCATGGCCAAAGGGTTCCTTTCCAGAGGTGTCCGGATTGTGGCAATGGGAGTGGTTTTACGTCACAGCTCCCCGAAGTACCAAGTGGGTAGCTGCCCCCACCTTTCGCTCGGGCCCTCCACCACAACTGATGTCATGGATCAGCAGGGGGCTGAGCTGGGGTCTAGCCAAGGATGTGCCAATACTGCAGAACCGTATCCGAGACCTCTTCGAGGGAGATTTCAGTCTGGTTAAGGTAATGCAAGTTATGTTGGTTCGTCGAGTCCAGCCTTGCAAACGTCAGCCCCTCCGCGTGTGGGAATTCAACCCGGAAGGACCGCGGACTATTCAGAATTTCCTCGGCATGACGCACAAGAAGATGTACAAATCGTTCTTCGGACCCCGAGTGTCCGGACACTACCGAGGACGTGGGCCTGAGCTACAACGGCCCCGCTGCCCAAGTAAGTAATCCCATGGCCGAACACACTGTCCTTTTATTTATCATGACATCATTCTGAAGAATCGCTCTTTGACCAGGACTGGATAACAAAGGTGAAGATGATCCGGTGTTCGGCCCCCCTTCCTGAAGGCTTGGACAATCCGGTGCTGGAAAAGATGCTCGAGCCAGCACCTTGTCTAGTGCCCTCAAAGGAAGATGAAGGACGGAATAAAGAGGGCGAAAGCGGGCCTCCATCGCTACCTATTCCAATCGAGGGAATGAGCGCCTCCACGAGGGAGGATAACCAAGGGGAACAATCTGACATTCTCTCTCCCCGGGGAAGGAAGAGGACTACCTCTAAAGATCTGAAAACTAAGGTTTCCAAACAGGAGAAGAAATCTCCGCCAGAGGGTCCTGCCTCGGAGGGTATTCTTGCCGCACAATGTCTGCGCGGGGATCAGCCCTCTACCAAGCTGTAAGTACTCAAAAGGTACTTAATAGTGAAGATATCCTACCTTACTTCCGAAGACAAAACCGATGCTTGTAAATTGTAGCCCGGATCGCAGCCCTTCTCGACAGAGTTCATCTTCGGGGGTTCTTCTTCCAGAGATGATGGAGAGCGAAACGCCTCCCCGGGACTCCCCAGCTTAAGAAGCGGGCGACCTTGAAGTGTCGTCGCGAGGGGTATCTCCGGATACAATATCGACAGAGGATAACCCTTTGGCTGCCCGACATCCCCAGTATCCGGCTCCTATGGAGAGCGACAGCAAGGGTCCATACTGTGTGTGGTCGGACGCACTGAAGGATCTTCTGGGGAAAGTTGTCGTCTCGGAAGCGCATCGTATGCTAATGGGTATGGTAATTGAAAGGATTTCATCCGCCGAAAGCGATTTGCACGAAGCTTTTATGAGTCTGCCGAAAGGCTTCGAGGTACGTAAAATAAGGTATGCCTTTAATAGTACCGCATACGTTAGGTATGCCCATGCAGATAGTAGCCCCTGAGACTCTGGTTGTCATCGAGAACGGCGGCAAACAGAGGATCATAGTCCTAGGTAATAACCAGACCGCCTTTATGTCCAGGTGGTTGAAGCTCCAGTGGCTAGCCGGACTGATGGGTTTGCCGAACTAAAGTGGCAACTGGATGCGGCAGATGCCGACATCGTGCTTGTCAACAAGCGGCTTGACAAGGCACAGGGTGAGTGATTTTTCTGGTGATCGTCACATAATAAGAGCATCATGAGCCAGTATCTTTAATATGTTGTGATTGCAGATGGAGCGGCCACTGTGGAGACCCTTCGCGCGGAGCTTGCCCGAGCCAAGGAGCAAGCAAGAAGTAGCAATGCGGCCGCTTTACAGGTGGCCGAAGAGTTAAGGGCCGAACAGGCCACACATTGCGAGAGCAAAGAAAAAATTGCCAAGATGGTCGTGGAGTTAAAAGATGCTGCTGACCATTACCGGCTTCTTGAAGAGGAAAACCGGGCGAAGGCGACGGACCTGGAGAAGGCCCGGGCGGCTGCCAAGGAAGCCCGCTCCAAAATTAGAGCGACGAAGGAGGAGCTGAATCAAGCTACAGATATCGTGTCTGGGAAGCCCTTCTTGTTGCGGACTAAGTTCGGAGATCCGAAGTATGCTCCTCTGGACCGGCTATGGACTTCTGCGGACCCGTACATGGATTTGGCTGCAAGTACTACTGATGCAGCCGAGTACTTCAAGGATCAGAAAGGTCCCTGAGGGAGTCTTGGATTAGGGGGTGTTCGGATAGCCGGACTATACCTTCAGCCGGACTCCTGGACTATGAAGATACAAGATTGAAGACTTCGTCCCGTGTCCGGATGGGACTTTCCTTGGCGTGGAAGGCAAGCTTGGCGATGCGGATATTCGAGATCTCCTACCATTGTAACCGACTCTGTGTAACCCTAACCCTATCCGGTGTCTATATAAACCGGAGGGTTGTAGTCCGTAGGACAGAATCAACTCCATACACAACAATCATACCATAGGCTAGCTTCTAGGGTTTAGCCTCCTTGATCTCGTGGTAGATCTACTCTTGTACTACCCATATCATCAATATTAATCAAGCAGGAGTAAGGTATTACCTCCATCGAGAGGGCCCGAACCTGGGTAAAACAAAGTGTCCCTTGTCTCCTGTTACCATCCGGCCTAGACGCACAGTTCGGGACCCCCTACCCGAGATCCGCCGGTTTTGACACCGACATTGGTGCTTTCATTGAGAGTTCCTCTGTGTCGTCGCCATTAGGCCCGATGGCTCCTTCGACCACCAACAACGATGCAGTCCAGGTTGAGACTCTTCTCCCCGGACAGATCTTCATCTTCGGCGGCTTCGCACTACGGGCCAATTCGCTTGGCCACCTTGAGCAGATCGAAAGCTACACCCCTGTCCATCAGGCCAGGTTTGGAAGCCTAAACTACATGGCTGACATCCACGGGGACTTGATCTTCGACGGATTCAAGCCGCGGCCAAGCGCGCCGCACTGTCTCAATAGGCATGATATAGCTCTGCCGCCGAACAGCGCTTCGGAGGCAGCACATGCACCGGTTCCGACCATTGATTTGGAGCCCACTGCGCCAATCGAGGATGAGCGGTTGGACGTCAACTCAGGGGCTGCGATCCCAAAAGCGATCGAGCCGAACGCTAGCCCCGCACTCTGCACTACCCGTGACTCCAAGGGTCCGGACTCCACCCCGGACTCCGAACCCCCCGCGCCCCTGCCAATCGAATCCGATCGGGCATCAATGATGGAGTTCACCGCCGCAGACATCTTTCAGCACTCGCCCTTCGGCGACATCCTGAATTCTCTAAAGTCTTTCTCGTTGTTAGGAGAGCCCTGGCCGGACTACGGTCAGCAAGGTTGGGATGCGGACGATGAAGAAATCCAAAACCCACCCACCACCCACTTTATAGCCACTGTCGACGATTTAACCGACATGCCTGACTTCGGCTCCGAAGACATCGACATCATGGATGACGATGGAGGAGATACCGACGAACCAACGCCCATAGGGCATTGGACAGCCAGCTCATCTCACGATGTGTACATGGTGGACACCCCTAAGGGAAGCGACAATGAGGAAAAAGGGGAGGGGACGAGAGATCGACCCCTCGAAAAGTAATCAAGGCGTCGGCGTAAACGCCGACCCAAGCCCCGCCTCGACAAAAACCCACCATAGAGCAGGACAAGCCGGTAGACGACGGGCAGGCCTTAGAGCAACCTTCCGAATAGGGAAACACGGATAGAGAAACCGAACATCCCTCCTCTGGCAAAAACGGCATTCCGGACGACCTCACGCCGAATAAACTCACAGAGCAGAAGAATCTCCATGAGAGGCTCGTTGCAACTGCATGCAGCCTAAAAAAAGCAGAAGCAGAAGCTAAAAACAGCGGAAGATGCACTCCGGATCAGATGGAGCAAGGTAATCAATGCCACAGATAAGTACGGTGATAGTCGCCGCACTAGAAGCTATCCGAAAAGAAAGCTACTGCCTGAATTCGACGAAGATGCCTTAGAGCCCTCGCATTCAAAAAATGAAAAAGCCACACGGTCGGATAGACGACCCCATAAAGCGACAAGCGGCGCCGCACCTAAATCGGCATGCGACCTGTCGGCGTTCTCGAAACAGGGGTCCCCAGACTTGCCTGCCTGCGGCCTGCGGCATGGCCCAAAGGAGGCCCTGCATGGCCCATCTTCATCAACGCAAGACTCAAGACCCTCGCGAGGGGCCAAGCCTCGCGAGGCGGATGACACGGAGCTTCCTCAGGCACGGCCTCGTCAAGCTGGCTCGCGAGGAGGCGGAGAGATCAAGGCGGGGTACCTCGCGAGGTGCCCGTGACGCAAGCCATGACGACTCAGGGCGCCAGGCGGGTGCCAGCGCGCGCAGCGTCCTTCTTTCCTCTTTGGTGCAAAGGGGGCAAGCGCAGCCGCGGAGTACCGAGGCGTCAAGCAAAGGTTGCTGTTTCGGTGCAACGAGACCAAGACCAGGAGGACTACGAGACGGAGGTCACCGTGGAGCCCAGGACGGCGTCATCACCAGAGCTTTGCGCAGGCGAAGACTGCTTTTGTCAGGATAGTTGATGCTTGATGTCCCCCTTCAAATTAGCCCTCCATTGTTGGCTCCCTTCCCGCTCAATATTTGGGAAGAGGACCAGGGCCTCTATAAATAGGACCAGCCACCCGCATGGCAAAGGGTTTTTTTCGGTTCGGTGGGGTTCCAGACGGTCGACAAGTGAGAGTAAAGCAGAGAGAGTGAGTGAAAGAGAGAGAAGGGTGACTGAAGTCCTCCTAGCAGTTCATCGCCCCAGCCAAGAACAGACCCTCGCGAGGCTGTTCTTCCTTGTATTGTTCATCATCATCAGCCCCAGGAGGCAATCCACCAACCACACACTGGAGTAGGGTATTACACCACAACGGTGGCCCGAACCAGTATAAATCTTGTGCCCCTTGTGCAGTTCTTTGAGTAGTTTAGATCTTTGCGAGGCGGAGAGGTAGAAGGCATAATCTCCGTGCGCACCCCAGTGTTCAAACCTTAAGGGTCTGTCGGAACCAGAAATCCGACATTTGGCGCGCCAGGTAGGGGTGCGCCGGAATTCGTCGTCCACCGCCCCGTTCTCCTCCGACCATCGCGTCCATGTCCGACGCTCGTCGGGCCCGTGCCGAGCACCGGGCCGCCATCGCTTCCCGCTTCACCCAGACGGCGCCCGTCGGCGGACGCCCTCGTCATTCCCTGTCGCCCGCCGTCAACGCCGCCACCGGCCCGGCGGGGGGCGAGCAGCAAGCATCGTCTCAGCATCCATCCGTGCGGCAAGACGGCCACACCGCTACTCCATAGCTCGCACCCGCTGGTTCTTCGTCCCGCGCGCCCCGCGCACCCTTGGAGGCTCGAGTCGCGCTCCTCGCGGCAAACGAGCTTCTGCGCTACCGTCCCGTCGACGACGTCTAGGAGGAGTGGGTCGACCGCGTCGCCGAGCTTGTCCGTGCCGCAGGGGGCTCTCCCGCGCCGTCCGTTTTGCTGCGCCGCACCCCGCCCCGCGCGAGCAACGAAGCCCCGGAGGCGTACCAGCCGCCTCCTCTCCAAGAAGACGCCATGGCTCCAAGGCGCGTGGCCCCTGGGTGGAATCCGCTCCATCAGGTGCCAGCGCGGCAAGAACGGAGCTGCCAAGAGATCCCACGCCCGCAAGGGGCTGCCCGGGCGCTCCCTGCTCCGGCATGCCGTGACCCTGCTCGAGTTCCGGCATGCCAAGACCCCGCACTGCTCCTAGCTGCAGCGCATGGGGACCCTCAAGACCAAGCTCTCCACTAGCCGAGGCCTTTTGTGGCCACCGCAGGCTGCCGTGCCTACACCATCGAGCTGCGTAGCATCGCGTGGCCCGGCAAATTCAAGCCAGACCTGCCTCCTCGTTACGATGGCACGACTGACCCTGCAGAGTTCCTCCAGCTCTACGAGCTGGGCATCGAAGCTGCCAGCGGGGACGAAAAGGTCATGGCGAACTAGTTCCCCATGGAGCACAAGGAAGGAGCTCGCACCTGGCTCCTGAATCTGGCTCCGGGCATGATCTCTTCCTGGGACCAGATGCGCACCCGCTTCATCGCCAACTTCCAAGGTACTCGCGACCGGCCACCCACCGTGAGCGACATGCGCCGTATCAAGCAACAACCCGGAGAGACCCTGCAGAAGTACATCCAGCGCTTCAACAGTGCGCGCCTCAAGATCCCCAAGGTGTCCGAGGAGGCCATCATCTCGGCCTTCTCCGATGGTGTGCGCGACGTCAAGATGAAGGAGGAGCTGGTGATGCATGAAGACCTGTGCACCTCCCTGGAGCTGTTCAACTTGGCGACCAAGTGCGCTAGGGCTAAGGAGGGACGCCTCTCCCTCCTCGAGCTGCCAGCCGTAGACCCAGAAGAGAAGAAGCCCAAGGCCAAGGACGTGAAGCGCAAGGGGGCTGCCGTGCTCGGAGCAGAACCAGACACCAAGTGGGGCAAAGATCTTCCTGAGTCCACCAGGGGCAGCCGGTACTGTGTGTACCACGACCTCCACACCCACAACACCAACGAATGCCAAGAACTCCATGCCGTGCGAGAAGGGAGGATCGGCCGTCGTCCCGATCGCGCCGATCGGGGCTACGGCCGAGGAGGAGGAAGAAACGCAGGACGCTGGGAAGACCGTGGCCCGCGCCAAGGGTGGCACGATCAGCCTCGCGAGGATCGCTGGCGAGACCTGCCTCGCGAGGGGGACTGGAGGGATCAACCTCGTGAGGATCGCCCACAAGGCAACGCAGGCCTCCCTCCACTGTCGCCTCAGCCAAGGAGGAACGAGGACCGCCACCAAGACAAAGGGGCTGGGGGCTTCCAAGAGCCACGCGCGATCGCCTGCATCCTGGGCGGAGCTCAAGCCCCAGCCTCCCAACGCATCTTCAAGCAGTTTGCCCGCGAGGTGAACGCAGCCCTCCCCAGGCTCGAGGCAACGCGCCCTCTCGGGTGGTCGGCATGCGCCATCACATTCATCTCAGCGGATCAACTCAATTGTGCAGCCACAGCTGGCGTCCTCCCGATGCTCTGCTCCCCAGTCATCAGCAATGTACTGGTCACCAAGACCCTCATCAATGGAGGGGCAGGGCTCAACGTCTTGTCCGTGGAAATGTTCAACAATCTCCAAGTGCCCTACGACCAGCTTCAGCCAACCAAGCCCTTCTCCGGAATCACCGACGGCTCCACGGTCCCGATTGGGCAGGTCCGCCTCCCTGTCACCTTCGGGGCACGCGACAACTACCGCACCGAGCTCATCGACTTCGACGTCGCCCACATCCGCCTGCCGTACAACGCCATCCTCGGGTACCCAGTGCTGGCCAAGTTCATGGCCGTGACTCACCATGGCTACAACGTCCTCAAGATGCCAGGGAGTGGCGAAGTCATCACGGTGCCCTGTGAAGAGAGGGATGCGGTGTGTTCCCTGGAGCGAGCCTTTCAGGCCGCGTCACTGGAAGACCCGGATCGCGGAAGCAGGAGGCTTCCTGAGACCACCCCCAAGAAGAAGAAGACATCATCCGGACCGGCCCCTCGAGAGGCAGGCCCCCCAGGGCCCGCGTCTGTCCAGGGGGAGCCTCCTTCCATCGCATAGGAAAGCGTGCCCGGCGCCCTCCTCAGGCAGGGCTCGGGGGCTCTCCCCTGGAGGGCCACCGACCTGGCCAGGGTCACGAGGGAGGCACTTGGGCACCACGTGGAGGCGTGCTTCGTAGCACGTTTCCCTCAAGAAGGAGCAAGGCAAGGAAGGTCGGAGCCGCAGGAGTTCGTCGACAAAGCCATTCAAGAACTACAGGAATCAAGGATCATGAGAGGTTGCCGCCGTCTGCCGGCTGCAGCTCCCCATCTAGGCGAGGATGGTGGGCTGCGCGTCTGCGTCGATGTACCGGGGCTCAACCAAGTCGCTACCATGGAGCGCCTCTGGCCCTCGCGAGTGGGGCACTGTGGGGGTCCGCCCCACAGCTACGTTCGCATGCCTTACGGCCTGCCGAGCGCGGTTGCTACGCGCCAGCGCTTCATGAGGAGCATCATGGAGGCTCAAGAAGACAGGCGTTCCGCAGCCCTAGCGGAGATGGAGATGACTCGTGAAGAGCTACCAGTGCCTCCGGAGCCTCCCGAGGCCCCTGGGCCTGGGGGCTCGTGAGGATCGGCTTCCGCAGCCTCCCGAGTCTGCTGCACCGACACCCCTTCGCCCTCGACACCCTCAGGTGACATCTTACAAGTTTCATTTCCAGCTGGGAGCACCCTCCCAGGGCTACATCGTTCCCAGGCCCCATGGGTCCGTCCCTGCTGTATGTATCCCTTTATTTCATATCGTTAGCTTGCTTTGTTGGGGGCGCCCCTCGGGCTGCATCATCCCCAAGTCGCTCGGGCCCGACCCAGTGATGTTTACCTTCCCAGCATCTGTTTGAATGAATCCCCTCCTTCACAGCTAACGTGTTTGATCTAGTTGCCTGCTCAACTGGCGCCAACTAACGGAATTGCTCCCACAACGGCACGACGCTTGCGCATGGGTCCGTCCCTGCAACGCTGACAAACCTGAATGGCTAAGCTCTGGCCGCGGCAGCCCCGCATAGCGCCACCTCGTCAAGCCTCCAGTGCCTCATCCCCCCTCAGAAGCAACTAACGGCAGACTGACAGTTGTCATGGCAACCTTTTCTTCCTTCTATGATGAGTTCACGGGATCCCCTAAGGGAGTTGCACCATGCACGGCCCTCGTGGCGTTCTTTTCACACTCGCCCGCGCGAACCGCTTGCATGTTAAAGGGGGGGTGCCCGAGCATCGCGACTCAGGGCTCCTACTGGCTCTCCAGCCCTCACCCTCTGGCCTTGACCACGGCATCGCGACTTGGCATGCCAGCGACGGCTGAGACTAGCTCGAGGGCCGGGACCCGAGGACGTAGAGTAGAAAGGGGAGCAAAGGCGGGGGAGAAGGGGCTCGCGAGGACCTTGCCGAGCGATTCCTCTCCTGCCGACGCACGGACCCGACGGCACACCAGGAATAATCCCCGACTCTCGAGATAAGTCACCGCCCGAAAGCACCAGCTATCGCAGCACTACCCCCGCACCTAATGCAATTCCGTGTCAGCGACGCCGCTCTCCTTTCTCGCTGAACGACGGCTGCTTGGGCGCCAAAGGGGACCTCCTGAGCATCGCGACTCAGGGGCTCTTACCGGACCCCGGGTCACTCACCCCCTGGCCTTGACCACGGCATCGCAACCTGGCATACCAGCGACGGCTGACGCCGCCTTGGGACTGGGACCTGTCGGCGCAGAGCACCAAGCCCTCGCGAGGTTCGAAAGGGAGAACTGAGCAAAGACGGAATCAACAACTCACACAGCTCTACAACAAAGGTTGCGTATTAACAAACGGGACTACAGGCACCTTACAAGCCCCCATGGGGCGCATTTTGATTCCTCGCAGGGAACGGAACCTAAGGGATGCTAACTACACGTGCTCCTGCAAAAGATGCCATCATCAATAGTGGGCCGTCAAGCGCCGGCGCCAACCCCATCCAGATCAAAGTCGGCGATGGCCAGACGAGCCCGCCCTGCTCCGGGAGCGGCGCCGACTCAGGGGCTCGTAGCTGTCGTCGCTCGTCTCCGGAGTCGCGAAGATCTCGCCGGAGTCACAGGACCCTCCGGTGCCTCCGCCAAGGGAGCGGTCAACGGGCCTAGCCCTCACCAGGGCAAGGTCCTGGCCACCTCTCCCGGGGCAACACTCCAGCCGGCGCCCGTTCGCGTCGAAGACCTTGAAGAACATCGCCGCAGCGCCATCATACTCCAAGTGGACCGCGAAGACGCCACTTTCCCTGCAAACCCAGGCGATTTCTCTCCAGCCACGGGACATGTAGACCTCGCCCGGGGCAGCGACCACGACCTCTGCCTTGGTCGCGAGGGTGCTGCAGCGGGAGTGCTGCAGCCAGAGCTCCAGGGGCTCCCCCGGAGGGATGATGGAGGCGAAGAAGGGAGGCAGACGGATCCAAGACTGGAGAGGAATGGCGACGTGGAGCACGAACTCTTGGGAGGAGCCCTCAGCATGGACTCCAGGAGGAACAACCCACGCCTTCGTGACCCGAAGGCGCCTACGACGGCGCCGACCGCGGGGATCGTCATCGACACCTTCGAGGCCCTCGGCGTGGGCATACAAGGGAAGTGGGAACCCTGGCGGAGCCCGCTCGCACCGAGGCCTCGCCACCACCTGGCGGTCCTCCTCGTCCCGGCCGCAAAGGGCGAGCCGCTTCTTCGGCGGGAGCGGGTCTGGTCCCTCTCGAGGGGCCTTCCCCTTCTCCGCTGCAGAGAACCGGCGGATCGGAGCCATCGCAGCAAGACGGAGCTAGGATCGGGAAGAAGGAGAAGAAAGGAGGGATGGACTGGAAGGGCACGCATAGTTCTGTACTTATAGCCGGCGAAGACCAACCGCCAGCCTCCACGATCACAGGTAATCATGACACGATCTGCATGCAGGGAATTGTCCAACTCGCACGGTCACCAAAGCGTCGTGGGGAAGTGGAGACGCCCATGTCCCATCAACCGCCACGCGGCGCCCAAGGCCGCAGGCTGTTAGGGCCCGCGGCGCTTCGCCCTTGCCCTTTCGCCTCTTGGCACGGCCAAGTCCAGGCGCGCCTTGGGCCCGGGGGCTACTGTCGGCGTTCTGGGAATGGGGGTCCCCAGACTTGCCTGCCTGCGGCCTGCGGCATGGCCCAAAGGAGGCCTAGCATGGACCATCTTCATCAACACAAGACTCAAGACCCTCGCGAGGGGCCAAGCCTCACGAGGTGGACGACACGGAGCTTCCTCAGGCACGGCCTCGTCAGGCTGGCTCGCGAGGAGGCAGAGAGATCAAGGCGGGGTACCTCGCGAGGTGCCCGTGACACAAGCCATGACGACTCAGGGCGCCAGGCGGGTGCCAGCGCGCGCATCATCCTTCTTTCCTCTTTGGTGCAAAGGGGCAAGCGTAGCCGCGGAGTACCGAGGCGTCAAGCAAAGGTTGCTGTTTCGGTGCAACGAGACCAAGACCAGGAGGACTACGAGACGGAGGTCACCATGGAGCCCAGGACGGCGTTATCACCAGAGCTTTGCGCAGGCGAAGACTGCTTTTGTCAGGATAGTTGATGCTTGCTGTCCCCCTTCAAATTAGCCCGCCATTGTTGGCTCCCTTCCCGCTCAATATTTGGGAAGAGGACCAGGGCCTCTATAAATAGGACCAGCCACCCGCATGGCAAAGGTTTTTTTTCGGTTTGGTGGGGTTCCAGACGGTCGACAAGTGAGAGTAAAGCAGAGAGTGAGTGAAAGAGAGAGAAGGGTGACTGAACTCCTCCTAGCAGTTCATCGCCCCAGCCAAGAATAGACCCTCACGAGGCTGTTCTTCCTTGTATTGTTCATCATCATCAGCCCCAGGAGGCAATCCACCAACCACACACTGGAGTAGGGTATTACACCACAACGGTGGCCCGAACCAGTATAAATCTTGTGCCCCTTGTGCAGTTCTTTGAGTAGTTTAGATCTTTGCGAGGCGGGGAGGTAGAAGGCGTAATCTCCGCACGCACCCCAGTGTTCGAACCTTAAGGGTCTGCCAGAACCCGAAATCCGACACGACCCACTTAAGGATTCGCATCATGGCCCAGTCAGGTCCATTTATGGGCCAAGAAAGCAAGCTCTCGTAAGCAATGCTATGAAGCCATCATCAGAATTCGGCATACCCAAATACAGGGGTGCCGCACACCCCCTATGTTTCACCGATGAGGTCCTGGACTATGAATTCCCAGAAGGATTCAAACCCGTAAACATAGAGGCATATGATGGAACAACAGACCCTGGAGCCTGGATCGAGGACTATATCCTCCACATACACATGGCTAGAGGAGATGATCTCCACGCCATAAAATATCTACCCCTTAAGCTTAAAGGGCCAGCCCAGCATTGGCTTAAAAGCCTTCCAGAAAACACAATTGGAAGCCGGGAAGAACTCGAGGATGCCTTCCGAGCAAACTTTCAAGGGACCTGTGTCCGTCCTCCGGATGCAGACGATCTTAGTCACATAACTCAACAACCCGGAGAATCAGCTCGGCAGTTCTGGAATAGATTCCTCACTAAAAAGAATCAAATAGTCAACTGTCCGGACGCCGAAGCCTTAGCAGCTTTCAGGCATAACGTCCGAGACGAATGGCTCGCCAGACACCTCGGCCAAGAAAAACCAAGAACAATGGCCGCACTAACAAGCCTCATGACCCGCTTTTGTGCAGGAGAGGACAACTGGTTGGCAAGGTGCAGGCCCAGCGACCCAAGTAGATCCGAAAATAGGGATGGAAACCGAAGACCGCGACGCAACAAGGACCATCGCCGGACTAAGGACAAAAGTCCGAAGAGCACGGCAGTCAACGCCGGATTCAAAGGCTCACGACAAAATCAGGAAAAATCGCCCCCCCCAGGATAACAGGGACGATCCATCCAACCTAAATAAAATCCTGGACAGGATATGTCAGATACACAGTACTCCTGCGAAGCCTGCGAACCATACCCACAGAGACTGTTGGGTCTTCAAACAATCCGGCAGACTCAATGCCGAACACAAGGGGCTTGACACACCAAGCGAAGACGAGGACGAACCCCAACAGCAGAGCAGCAGGAAACAAAAGAACTTCCCGTAAGAAGTAAAAATAGTGAACTCACTTCACATAGCAAAATGTGCGGTGCCCATAAAGGTACGCACCACACGGCCCATCCCCAAAGGATCCTGCCACTGGTTGTCAAAACCGATCACCTTCGATCAGCTAGATTATTCTAGGAATATCAAGAATGTAGGATGGACTGCCTTGATACTCGATCCAATAATTGGCGGACTAAAGTTTTCAAATGTCCTTATGGACGGCGGCAGCAGACAAAATCTGATATATCAGGATACAATACAGCACATGGGAATAAACCCAGAAAGAATCCGTCGTAGCAAAACCTCCTTTCAAGGGGTAATACCTGGTCCGGACACCCATTGTACAGGGTTTGTCCGGCTCACAGTCACATTCGGCTCTGCCGATAACCTTCGCCGCGAAAAGCTGACCTTCCATGTCGTCCCGTTCTCAAGTCGCTATCAAGCACTACTGGGACGCGAAGCTTTCGCTCGATTTAACGCAATACCGCATTATGCATCTCTTACGCTTAAGATGCTCGGTCCACGAGGCATCATCTCTTTGATGGGAAAGCACTAAAGTGTGCCTCCCCAAGCGGAGGACAGTGCGGCCGCTTTAACAGCCCCACAGCAAAATGGCCTCACCGGCCAAAAAACTTCAAAATAGGTCATTTAAAGACCACGAACGTGAATAGACGAGTTCAGTGCAAAATCATCATTGATGCAGGCCTAGAAGCCATATACCCCCGCACAAGGGGCTCCACGCATATACAATAAGAGACAATAAAGCTCAAACTTCCATATCTTACTTTATACTTTGCTTATTTTAAACTTTTTTGGCACGACCCGTTCTCAACTCAGTTCCTCTCTTTTACAGATGAACGCCGTGCAGCACCCGTCCAGGATACGGCACAACGGAGACACAGGCGCAGACATGCAGTAGGGACCCGTCCTAAAGGATTCTTTTTAGATTAAGACCCTGCGTAAACCTTTTTTACTGTCTCTTGTTGCTACACATCCCCTGGTTTTTTTCTTTCCAGTATAACCTAGGAGGAGGCTGGCGTCTTGGCATGTGGCCATGTCAGAATTTTTGCATGTACCTGGACACTAGGGGCTTTTTTAATAAAGAGTGTTGTTTGGCCCGCACTCATAAAGACCGAACACCTTAGGGAGTGTTCGGCATCACGAGTTTTGGCATTATATGCATCAGCTCCGAATCATGTCTTTGGTCAAATGTTGGGTTGCCCGGCTCCTGAGTTCGGCTACCTTACGTTCCGCTCTATCGGCTAAGGTAGCACCAGGAGAACTACTGCGATTGTGCCCCCGGTTCGGCCAGGGCGAGCACCTCAGTAGAGAAAGCCGAAAACTGGCTGTCATGATGTAGCGTGAGACTGGTCAGCCACTCGATGACCGATCGAAATCTATCGGATTCCTCCGCTTTAACGAAGGGCCGCTTCCCGGTCAGGCACATACGTGCCTCGAATTCGGACGAGCGCAGTTGCCACCACGGAGCTACCTAAAGAGTCTCATTTTCAAACTCCTATGGCTAAGTGAAAGTGTTAAAGCATTATAGTCCGGTTGCCTGGCCCGCTACGCTATCACCTCCTTTGTAGGACCAAGACGTTGGGTTAAGTGTGAAAATGCGTCTTCTGCGAGCACCCCCGCACTATATGCGTCAGGGCTGAAGCCAACGACTGCCATCTTTCAGATTCTATACATATATATATATATATATATGTATATATATAGGGTGGGTCTATTCTCATAACACCCCTTAAGACCTTATTCTAATAACACTAAAACCTTATTCTGATAACACCCAGCACCTATAACACCGGAACAAAACAAAAACGCCACCGCCGCGCCACACCCGCACACTCCTCCCCCTCCGCCGACCTTACCTGCGCCACCGCCCGGGCCCCGCCCCGTGACCTCCTTCCTCCGGTGCCCCCGCTCCCACCGTCCCCACCCCACCACCAGCAGCCATCTGCCCGACAGCCGGCGGAAATCGGTCCTCCCCTACCCCGCCTTCTTCTCCCGCCCGCCGGCGCCGCACATGCAGTGGCCCGTCCAACCTACTGCCTTCGGTGGCAAGCCCCGCCCAGCAACCACTAGATCTGGTGGGATCCGGCTGCACCTCCCCTTGTCTCCCGCTCCTCAATGTCTCCGCCGCCGCACGGGTCTCGGCCGCCCACCCTCCCCACGCCGCCCCGCCGAACGGCCGGAGTAGCACCGGAGGCGAGCCACCCCTCCTCTCTCCCCTTTCCTTCTTCCTCCTCCTTACCCCTCCTCATACACTTCTGCCGCAGGAACTGCCATGGCCATCTCAAGCTCGCTCGTCGCCGCAGCTCTGGATCCGGCCGCCGTCTGCCAGATCTGCTCCAGCATGCAGTTCGCCTGGGTAACTCGATGAGGTGCGGTGCATCGCTGGGTTGCAGTTCGGGCTTCTTTTTCCAAGATTTTGCTTGTGCAAAGCATTGCAGTATGCATGATTTCCTCGATGCAGTGCGGATGGGCGCTTTGTTGCAGTATGGCCCTCGACGGCGTGCAGTACGTCAGTCACGTTGGTGCAGCTCGCTGGCGTGCGTGCAGTCCATCAAGGTCCCATCCTCCTTCCTGCACGAGCACTACCGGCAAGGCATCACCAGTGCCCCCATCCACTTCCATGGTGAGCTCTGTCGTGCGTGGGACTCTGGTGATCTGGCACGACCACCCCGACGAGCGGCTTTGGTCACTTGTTCTCCAGACAGTAGTCAACCATTATTTTCCGTACCGCTTTGGTCACTCAGTGTAGTAGCTCCAGCGAGAAGGCGAGGAGTGGATTATGAGTGTCGACTGACCCTGCAGAATGTAACAACACCCATCATGATGTTATAATAGTCGCTCACAGCTCACTACAGGAATTTTGCACATGGATACAGGCATCAACTAGCGGTTACTACTCTTAGACACACAAACAGATGTACATCTTTCAGAATAACCTTTTCTAAACTTGTCTGCACTTTCACTATCCATGGCACAGAAACAACAAAGATGAGCACGGGCCAAAGCCGGCCAGGGGGTGGCTGGACCACCGGGAGGATGCCCCAGTTAGCTGCTCGGCGCTACGAGGAGTACATTGGATGGACGGGCGTGCTGATCGCCGAGCATTGTACAGCCAACTGTTCTGTTTCTTACTAGTTTTGATTCAGTTTCATCGCTAGCTAGCTCTACACTGGACAGAGACACACATTCAGGCCACATCTCCCATGTAGTACAACCTTACTGACTTGCAAACAAGCAAGATTTCCACATCGGTCGGCGGATGGATGGGTTTGTGCTTTTTATAGTCAATTGACGGATATTGAGTTTGTTTTATTTTTTATTGTGCCCGTGGAGATGTATGCATATATGTATCCATCCCAGAGTGTGGTCCGGCTACCTTGCCGATGAGTTGACACCATGGACAAAGCTCCCTTCTCCTGTTAGTGAGTCTAGCACATCAAGTGTGATTTCATTCAGTTCATGGGCTCCCCCTTGCGACAAGGACAAACACTGAAGACGAAGTTTTGCATTTTTGTAGAAGTTCATTTTGCCATGTGTAGTTGTTTATGTTTCTCGCGCGTGCGGTACATTGTGTTTTGTAAAAACATGACGGATTACTTGTAAAACATGTTGCAAATTCTTGTACTTTTGGCGGTCAATTCAGTGCGATGCAGTGCGGTGCGATGCAGTGTACTGCATTGTGTTTTGTAAAAATTAATGTAGTGCATTAGCATTGACTATGCAATTGAGAATCGTTTCTCAAAACATTATGGGGTTCACTAGCCTCGGCCGTTTAGTTCGGACACGTTTGTAAAAAAAGTTAAGTAAACGACAAAAATGTCTTGCAGCTTCCTTCATTTCATATAGTGGTTCACTTTTCCTTATTCTCTACGGTCTACTCTAGTTTAAAAAAAAGTTAGAAAAACGAAAAAAAAACTCATGCCGTTCACTTTGATACATGACACGGTGCACTTGCTCATCTCTTCGGTTCACTCGCCCGGTCTATGCTCGTAAAAAATAATAAGTATGAAAAAAGGCAATAGGAACTCGTGCGGTCCATTTCCCGTACTGTTGAGGTTCACTTTCGCTAGTGTTGTGGTTCACTTACTCTCAGTGTGAGGTGCAGAAAAGATGTTACGTGCAGAAAAGATGTTACGGAAACGACCAAATAAAGTAATGCGGTTCATTCCTCTGAGAAAAATCTACGTCCAATAAGAGAAATCATGAAGTTCACTTCATTGTCTGATGCAGTGCGTTCTTCAGTTTGAAACAGTGCGCTTTCTGTCCGATGCAGTGCAGGCGTCGATTTTGTTGTCGCGAAAAACAGAGTTTCCGCGTTTTTGTAATTTCAAAACTGCTCTTAAACCGTAATGAATTAGAGGGAGTGTTCTATATGAAAAAGTAGCGTCTCGATGATATCTTTCCAATGATGTATCAGTTGGATCATTTCGATCAACGTTTTGTAAAAATTTCACGAAAAAACGGCCGCTGCCCTTCGTAGTCAGACGCACGATTTTCAAATTTAACTAAAAACCGTAAGGAATCTCAAAAACATTTCAACATATGAAAGTTGCGCCTCGTTCGTAGCTTTCCAACGGTATATTACACGCCTTGTTTCGACAAACGGTTAGAAAACTGGAGTGAAAACGGTACCGAAAATTTGAAAAAATTCGAAAAACACAATTCCGTGATTTAGTAAATTCAAAACTGCTCTTAAACCGTAGCGAATCAGAAAAAATAATAGATATCAAAAAAGATGCGCGCCGATGATATCTTTCCAACAATGTATCATATGTTTCATTCCGACAAGCGGTTTAGAAGAAAAGCAAAAAAAGCTCGCTGCCATTCGTTGTGAGCCGCACGATTTTCGAAACTGCTCTTAAACTATGATGAATTTTGAAAAGTGTTCAACATGGCGAAATTGCGTCTACTCCATAGTTTTTCAACGGTATATTACACGCATAATTCCGATAAACGGTTAAAAAACTAGAGCAAAAAAGGTACCGAAAAAACCACACGTACAGTGTTTTCAAACATGAAGTTCGCTGGTCTCTGTGGTGCAGTGCGCATAGCTTTCCAATGCAGTATTACAATGCAGTTCGGAAGTGTTATGAGAATATTATTCTCATAATGTTATGAGAATAGACCGGCTGTATATATATATATATATATATATATATATATATATATATATATATATATATATATATATATATATATATATATATCTTAAAACGGCCGCATAGAAGGTGTTTACAATACTTGGAGGCACAAGTATAAAAAGGCCACTACAGTTTATCAAAATATTACTTTATAATTACATATGCTATCATAACATAGCATCTTCCGGGCACTGCGTCTCTATTACACGAGCGCCTTCAAGAACTTCCTGAAAATAGTGCTCGGAGGGTACTCGGCTTTCGTCCGAATCTCGGGACGCAACAACGGTGGTCTCCATCTCTGCCCAGTATGTCTTAACACAGGCTAGAGCCATCCTAGCGCCCTCTATGCATGCTGGCCTCTTAATTGCATTTATACGCGGCACCGCGTCAAGGAATTGCTGCACCAAGCTGAAATAACTCTTCAGCTCTGAACTCCCCGGCCACAGGTGACCCACGACGTAGTTCATGGCGAGTCCAGACAACCTATTCAGTTCGGCCCATTGAGCCAAACGATCATCCGCTGCCAGTGGACGCTCTGGATTGTGAAACTGCGACCAGAATAGCCTTTCCACTTCGCGATCTTTCTGATCTCGGAAGTGTTCGGTCGCATCAGCAGCACTCGCTGCCAAATCCAGATAGGTGTCCTCCACACTCCATATCCGGTCCAACGGAGCAAACTTCGGATCACAAAACTTCCTTCGCAGCATAAAGGGCTTTCCAGCCGCAATCTGTTCGGCCTGACGCAGCTCCTCCTTCGCAGCTCTCATCGCAGAGCGCGCGTCCTTGGCATTGGCGACGGCCTTCTCTAAGTCCGTCTTTTTCGCCTGGTCTTCTTTTTTCAAGAAGTCTGCAACGTTCGGTAGCGCTTTTTAACTTTTTGGCCATCTCAGCCATCACCTCTTTGCTTCGGCAATGAGCAGCCTGTTCGGCTCTCAGCTCTTCAAGGGCCTTCTTGGCAGCCGCATCGCTTTTTCTGGCTTGCTCCTTAGCTCGGGCAAGTCCTGCCCTAAGATTCTCCATGGCGGCCGTACCATCTGCGTCAAGCACACACATTGTAAGACACTGGCATGAAGCTCCTCTTACCTGGCGCCGCCCGAAGAATTACATACCTTGAGCCTCATCAAGCCGCTTGTTGACAAGCGCGATGTCGGCATCTGCCACGTCCAGTTGCCGCTTTAGTTCGGCAAATTCATCAGGTCGGCTCGATTCCGAACACCTCGCCACCTAAATTCAAAGGCGACATCTTAGACCTGGGATTATGATCCTCCGCGTGCCGTCATTTCTTGACAACACGCAGAGTCTCAGGGGCTACTATCTACACAGGGCGCATCTTACTTATGCACAACTGACAAAAGTGTACAGTATCTAACATACCTCAAAACCCGTCAGCAAGCTTTTGACGGCCTCTTGCAATCCGTCTTCTGCGGATGAAATCCTTTCAATCACCATGCCCATCAACAACGGTGCTCCTCTGAGATAGAAGCTCGCCCCAACAGAATCTTTAGCTCCTCCAGCCGAGCACCAGACGGTGCCGGACTTGTCCTATGGCCTCTTTTGAAGGCCGGATGCGGAGAACTTCGGGAGGGCGCACTGCCTCCTTCCGCCCCTGCCGGATTCGGAGAAACCCTCCGCGACGACACCTCAGGGTCGCCCGCCTCGATAGGCGGCACGGCAGGGGGAGGCGTCCCGCTCTCCATCATCTCCGGAAGAAGATCCCCCGAAGACGAGCTCTGCTGAGAAGGGCTAAGGTCCGAACTACAAGGTAAAATTTCGATTAATCTTCTCAGATATAAATCAAAGATTTCTCTCATCCCTCAAAAGGAAAACCTATCTCTACTTACGGCTCGCTGGAGGGCTGATCCCCTTGAGGGCATAGTCCGGCCGAGGAACTCCCCGGCGCCGGACCCTCTGACGAGGATTTTCTCCCCCGTTTCAAGACCATGGTTTCCGGGTCATCAGAGGTGGCTCTCTTCTTCCCCTCAAGAGAGGAATTGTCGGTTCCTCCCTTCGGGGCAGCCTCCTTCGAGGAGGCCATAGCTTCCGTGTCCTCCCCCTCCAAAGGCGCTATCTCCAACATCCTGACCAGCACGGGATCCGGCCTGGTTTCAGGAAGGGGAGCCAGACACCTGATCAGCTTTGCCTTTGCTATCCACTCCTGTTTAAAAGGACGGCTCTTTTAGGGACAAGTTTATGACAATTATACGGATAGAAGGTCCGGGCACAAGGTTGCTTACTTGAGTATCCGGGCGATTGCAAGTTAGACCTGCGTCCTCGGTTAAATCCGGACACATCTCTTGTGATCCGAAGAACAGTCTATACATCTCCGCGGGCGTTGCGCCCATGAAGTTCTGGAGAGCTTGCGGTCCCTCTGGATTGAACTCCCACAGGCGAAGGGGGCGACGTTTGCCGGGCAATATTCGGCGAATCAGCATGACCTGCGTCACCTTGACCAGGTTGAGGTCTCCTTCTAAGAGATCCCTAATGCGGCCCTGCAACAGGGGCAAGTCTTTGGATAACCCCCAATCTAATCCTTTGTTGACCCATGACGCTAGCCGTGGGGGGGGACCCGAGCGAAAGGCAGGAGGCGCCGCCCACTTGGCGCTCCTGGGAGTGGTGATATAGAACCATTCTCGTTGCCACAAGCCGAGCTCCTCTTGAAAGAAGCCCTCGGGCCATGGAGCATCAGCATTCTTACTTATGACAGCGCCTCCGCACTCTGCATGCCGTCCCTCGATCATCTTCAGCTCCACTCCAAAGGTCTTGAGCCATAATCCGAAGTGAGGGATAACACGGAGGAACGCTTCGCACACAACGATGAATGAGGAAATATGGAGGATGGACTCCGGAGCTAAGTCATGAAATTCCAGCCCGTAATAAAATAGCAACCCCCTCATGAAGGGATCCATCGGGAAGCCTAACCCCCAAAGGAAGTGAGACATGAACACTACGCTCTCACCAAGCTGGGGGCTGGGAATAGCTTGCCCTTGAACAGGCAACCTATGCGGAATTTCGGCGGTCAAGAACTTAGCCTCTCTCAACTTTAGCACGTCCTCCTCCGTGACGGAGGAGGGCATCCATCGGCCTTGAAGGTTGGAACCGTACATTGTCGAAGGTCCGAAGCGCCTGGAATCTGAAGCCTAGGGTGTTGGAACTCGAGGCGATGGGCGAACTCGTTTGAGATTGAAAAAGGGAGTAAGGCCTTGGTCTCTTTATAAGAGGGTGAATTCCAAGAGCCCTCCCCGTAACCGTTTGGGACTCGTCTTTAATCGAGAAAACGTGCTAACGGGCACGGTTGGGTTACCCACGTCCGTATTGATGAAAATCCCGTGAAAGGGGGGTACACGATCTCTTCTTTGACAAGACGTGCCAAGGAAACCGCCTCGCAAAACATGCTGAGGTGGAAAAGTAAAAACGATTTGAGTAAAGGACTTGGCTGTAGTATGATGGTGCACTGCAGAATATGTCAGCAGATTTGATTTGTGTTAATATTATTCTCTCTATGGCAATATGTGGAAACTTATTTTACAGAGCCGGACACTACTCTTGGTGATTACAATCTTCTATGAAGGACTTGGAGGAGGAACCCGCCTTGCAATGCCGAAGACAATTTGCGCGCCGGACTCGTCGTCATTAAAGCCTAGTTCAGGGGCTACTAAGGGAGTCCTGGGTTAGGGGGTGTTCGGATAGCCGGACTATACCTTCAGCCGGACTCCTGGACTATGAAGATACAAGATTGAAGACTTCGTCCCGTGTCCGGATGGGACTTTCCTTGGCGTGGAAGGCAAGCTTGGCGATGCGGATATTCGAGATCTCCTACCATTGTAACCGACTCTGTGTAACCCTAACCCTATCCGGTGTCTATATAAACCGGAGGGTTGTAATCCGTAGGACAGAATCAACTCCATACACAACAATCATACCATAGGCTAGCTTCTAGGGTTTAGCCTCCTTGATCTCGTGGTAGATCTACTCTTGTACTACCCATATCATCAATATTAATCAAGCAGGAGTAGGGTATTACCTCCATCGAGAGGGCCCGAACCTGGGTAAAACAAAGTGTCCCTTGTCTCCTGTTACCATCCGGCCTAGACGCATAGTTTGGGACCCCCTACCCGAGCTCTGCCGGCTTTGACACCGATAGTCCCGAAGTGGAAAAGCTGTTCTGGTCACAGTTTCACGCTCCAGTCCGTCCGCTGCTGCTAAATGAGCGATTGACCAGTTGGGCCGAGCTCCATAGGTTGTCCGGACTTGCCATGAGGTCTGTTGTGGATCACCTGTGGCCGGGAGGGCCAAGGCCGAGAAGCTACTTTAGCTTAGTACAACAATTCCTTGAAGTTGTGCCACGCATCGATGCTGTAAAGAGATCAGCGTGCATAGAAGGTGCGCAGATGGCCCTTGCCCGTGTCAAAACATACTGGGCGAAGACGAAGGCCACCACTGTTGCGGCACAGGGTTCGGCCATAGGCCGAGTGGCTGTCGAGCACTACTTTGAAGAAGTCCTTGAAGGCGCTCGTTCGATAGAGGCTCAGTGCTCGAAGAATATTATTTTCCAATGACATGTGGTCCCATTGTACAAACAATGTTTTATTGAATTTATCAAGGTTGTATTTATACTTTTGCCCGAAAGTGATATGATGCCTCATGTGCGGTCGTTTATGTATATATGTATATAACCTGAAAGATGGCAGTCGTCGGCTTCAGCCCCCACGCATATAATGCGGGGGTGTTCGCAGAAGACGCATGTTCACACTTGATCCAACGTCTTGGTCCATTAAGGAGGTGATAGCGCAGCGAACGAGGCAACCGGACTATAATCCTTTAACACTTTCACTTAGCCAGAGGAGTTTGACAGTGGGGCTACTATATAGCCCCTGGTGGCTCCGCGCTCATCCGGATTCGGGGCGCGTACCTGCCTGGCCGGGAAACGGCCATTCGTTAAGGCAGAGGAATCCCGAAGATTCCGCTAGGTCATCGAGTGGTTGACCAGTCTCACGCTATATCATGACAGTCAGTTTTCAGCTTTCTCTATTGAGGTGCTTGTCCGGATGAACCATGGCACAATCGCAGTAGTTCTCCTGGTGCCGCTTTAGCCGATAGAGCAGAACGTAAAGCAGCAAAACACAGGAGCCTGGCAAACCCAACATTTGACCAAAGACATGATTCGGAGCTGATGCATATAAGGCCAAACTCGCGACGCCGAACACTCCCCAGGGTATTCGGTCTTTATGTTGTAAACCGGGCTTAAGCAGTGCCCTTTGTAATAAGCCCCTGGTGTCCAGGTACGTGCAATATTCTGACGTGGCCACATGCCAATAAGTCAGCATCCTTCTCAATTGTAATGAGAATCCGGGGGATGTGTATCAACAAGAGACAGTAAAAAATGTTTACGCAGGGTCTTAATCTAAAAGATTCCTTGGAACGGGTCCCTGCTGCACGTCTGCGCCTGTGTCTCCATTGTGCCGTATCCTAGATGGGTGTAGCACGATGGTCATCTGTAAAAGAGAAGAACTTAGTTGAAAAGTTGTCATGCAAAAAGGTAGGTTATACTAAATAAACCATGTACAATTCAAAATGAGTAAAGTTGAGCCTAATTGTCACTTGTTTGTGCGCGTTGAGCCCCTTGTATTGTAATAGGGGTATAGCCATCAAACCTGTATTAATTACATATAGCTGTGCCAGACTCGTCCAACCGCGTCCGTGGTCTTAACGACCTGTCAGATGCTTTAGTTGGTGAGGTCGTTTAGTGTGCGACTGCCAAGGCAGCCGCACGGTCTTCCACGCGCAAGGAGCACTCACTATTTCCATTTACTGTAATGATGCCACGTGGACCGGGCATCTTAAGCATGAGAGAAGCGTAATGCGGTATTGCGTTAGAGCGAGCGAAAGATTCGCGTCCGAGTAGTGCTTGATAGCCACTTTGGAACGGAGCGATATGGAATGTTAAATTTTCGCTGCGGAAGTTATCGGGAAAGCCGAATATAACCTCTAGTAGCAGGGAGCCCGTGCAATGGGCCTCTGGGCCTGGCATTACTCCTTTAAAGGTAGTATTGCTGCGGCTAATTTTTGTTGGGTCTATCCCCATTTTACGGACTGTATCCTGATATATCAGGTTTAAACTGTTATCGCCGTCCATCAGGACTTGTGTGAAGTGGTATCCGTCAATTATTGGGTCTAATACCAAGGCAGCCCATCCCGCACGCCGGATACTTGCCGAGTAATCCCGATGGTCAAAGGTGATCGGTTGGGACGACCAGTCACAGAACTCCGCAGTGATAGGCCCTGGGGCATGTGTCACTAGGAGTGCCGCTTTGTTTCTCCCCTTTGTTACGTGTAACACATTTACTGTTTAGACTTCTGGTGGGAATTTTTTCTGTTCCCTAGTGCTTTGCTTGCGAGGCTCGTCCTCGTCTTCGCTTGGTGTATCCTGCCCCTTATGTTCGGCATTGAGCTTTCCGGACTGCTTGAAAACCCACCATTCTCTATGGGTATGATTTGCACGCTTATCGGGGGTGCTGTGGATCTGACATATTTTATCCAGAATCTTGTTTAGGTTGGACAGTTCGTCTCTGTTGCCTTTGGAGGGCAGCTTTTGTGGACCTGGCCGAGAGCTTCTAAATCCGGCGTTTACCGCCGTGCTCTTTGGGCTGTCTTCTTTATTCCGGCGCTTGTTTTTGCTGCGTCGTGGTTTCCCGTTTTCGTCCCTGACTTCGGATGTACTTGGGTCGCTGGTGCTGCATCGGGCTAACCAGCTGTCCTCGCCCGCGCAAAAGCGGGTCATGAGGCTTGTTAATGCTGCCATTGTTCTCGGCTTTTCTTGGCCGAGGTGTCTGGCAAGCCATTCGTCTCGAACGCTGTGCTTAAAAGCTGCTAAGGCTTCGGCGTCCGGGCAGTCGACTATTTGGTTCTTTTTAGTGAGGAACCTGTTCCAAAGCTTTCGGGCTGACTCTCCGAGCTGTTGAGTTATATGACTCAAATCGTCTGCATCCGGTGGTCGGACATAGATCCCTTGAAAATTTGCTCGAAAAGCGTCTTCGAGCTCTTCCCAGCTTCCAATGGAGTTTTCGGGGAGGCTTTTAAGCCAGTGCCGAACTGGCCCTTTGAGCTTGAGGGCTAAGTACTTGATGGCGTGGAGATCGTCTCCTCGAGCCATATGGATATGGAGGATGTAGTCCTCAATCCAGACCCCAGGGTCTGTCGTTCCATCGTACGCCTCTATGTTTACGGGTTTGAATCCCTCTGGAAATTCATGGTCTAGCACCTCATTGGTGAAACATAGGGGGTGTGCGGCACCCCTGTATTTGGGTGTACCATGGTGTTGGGATGTTTGTTGTGTTGCATTGCATGCTGGAGCGCGCTTGCGTGGCCCGTAGATGGATCTGGTTGCGCCGTCCTTTTGATGCGAGCCCTCATGCGGATCGCATACTGGCTTATGTGCGGTATCGTTTGCCGCTCTATGTTGGCCACGAGGTCGTCTATCCAATCGGATGGCCGTTTTGTTTTTTGATTGCGGGGGATCTAAGGCCTCCTCATCGAATTTAGGTAGCAACTTTCGCTTCGGGTAGCTCTTGGTGTGGCGATTACCGCCGTACTTCGCTGTAGTGTTGAGTACTTCACTCCATCTGATTCTGAGTGTGTCGTATGCAGCCCTGAGTCGTTGCTTCTGCTTTTTCAGACTCCTCGCAGTGGCAATGAGCCTTTGATGGGTATTCTGTTGCTCCGGGTGCCTGTCCGGTGTGATGTCGTCCGGACTGTTATCTTCGACGGAGTCGGGTTGTTCGGTTTGATTCGCCGTGTTGCCGTGGTCGGGCGATGGCTCACCCTGCTCTATCGCTGGGTCTATATGATCGTTGTTTCTGCCGAGGCTGGATTTGGAGCGGCGCTTACGCCGCCGCTTTGACTGCTTCTCGAGGGAACAACCCTTCGCTGCGTCCTTCTGTTCCTCGTCGTCGTTTTCTTTGCGTGTGTCCACCATGTATACGTCATATGATGAAGCGGGCGTCCAGTGCCCTGTGGGCAGTGGTTCCTATTCGTCTCCTGCATCGTCGTCCATACCGTCGATGTCTTCGGAGTCGAAGTCGGGCATGTCGGTCAAATCGTCGACAGTGGCTACTAAGTGGGTGGTGGGTGGGCGGCGAATTTCTTCATCATCCGCATCCCAATCCTGCCGAACATAGTTCGGCCAGGACTCTCCTGATAGGGAGAGAGACCTTAATGAGTTCAGTATGTCGCCGAAGGGCGAGTGCTGAAAGATATCCGCGAAGGTGAACTCCATGATCGGCGCCCAGTCGGATTCGATAGGCACGGGCGCAGGCGGTTCGGAGTCCGTGGCCGGGGAAGAATCCGGCAGTTTGGTGTCACGGCTCTCGTGAAGGGTAAGGTCGATACTCGGCTCGATCGCTGATGAAAATGCGGCCTCCGCAGCGGGGTCTATCCACCCGTCACTGGATGGCGCAATTGGCTCCGATTTGAGGGTCGGAGCAATCGCCGGTGCGATCTCCCGAACATTGTCCGATGGTAGAGCTAAGTCGTGCTCATCGTGACCATGCGGCGCACTCGGCAAGGGCTCGAATCCGTCGAAGATCAAGTCTCCGTGGATGTCGGCTGTGTAGTTCAAGTTTCCAAATCTGACCTGATAGCCAGGGGCGTAGCTCTCGATCTACTCTAGATGGTCAAGCGAGTTGGCACGCAGTGCGGAGCCGCCGAATACAAAGATCGGTCTGGGGAGAAAAGTCTCACCCTGGACTACATCCCTATCAATGATCGAAGGAGCCATCAAGCCTAATGATGACGACACAGAGGAACTCTCAATGAAAGCACCAATGTCGGTGTCAAAGCCGGCGGATCTCGGGTAGGGGGTCCCGAACTGTGCGTCTAAGGCGGATGGTAACAAGAGGCAGGGGACATGATGTTTTACCCAGGTTCGGGCCCTCTTGATGGAGGTAAAACCCTACGTCCTGCTTGATTATTCTTGATAATATGAGTAGTACAAGAGTTGATCTACCACGAGATCGGAGAGGCTAAACCCTAAAAGCTATCCTATGGTATGATTGTATGTTGTCCTACGGACTAAAATCCTCCAGTTTATATAGACATCGGATGAGGCTAGGGTTACACAAGGTCGGTTACAAAGGAGGAGATATGCATATCCGTATTGCCTAGCTTGCCTTCCACACTAAGTAGAGTCCCATCCGGACACGGGATGAAGTCTTCAATCTCTTATCTTCATAGTCCAACAGTCCGGCCAAAGGATATAGTCTGGCTGTCCAGAGACCCCCTAATCCAGGACTCCCTCAGGAGGTGTCCAACTCCCGATACTCTCCATGAAGACGTGTCAGAGCAGCATAAGCAGCATCGTGGACCGCCATGTCGATAGTCACTCCAACACCATGAGCAGTGTGCAGCACGGTAGTGGAGTCATTACTCCCGAGACTAGAGGTGGACGATGGCATGATACTACTCCTGGTTAAAGTCCTGGTACTCCTCGTAGACGATGTACTCAAGGTGCCAGCGATAACCCAGATAGGTCATCATCTCAACCAACACAGCAGGTGATCCTAAGGCACCAATGGCCGTCGTGTGGCGCACGACCTGTCTCGTGGGTTCCATCTGAAAAACAAAGATGTTTCAAAGGAGTCAAATGACAGTGTGGATAATGTTCAATATACTACTCTAAGGAATAGCTAGGGCTTATCCAACTTTAGGGTGAACGTGGTCATAGGATCCTAATGTTAGAGTTAGGAAAATCGTTTAACCCGAGTAGAAGAGAGTTCAGAGTCCCAGAGTAAGGGTCGAGGAGTAAAAGATCCTAATACCACCCAAATGGCGATGTGGGCCCGTAAGACACACAACCATGTTAGTAAAAAGTTTTGTAATGTCTAGACTCGACTTCAGCCAAGGAGTGTGGAAGGGGGATTCCTACAGACAGTCGGCTCTGATACCAACTTGTGACGCCCCTGATTCAATCATACACTAATCATACACGCAAACGTGTACGATCAAGATCAGGGACTCACGGGAAGATATCACAACACAACTCTACAAATAAAATAAGTCATACAAGCATCATATTACAAGCCATGGGCCTCGAGGGCTCGAATACAAGAGCTCGATCATAGAAGAGTCAGCGGAAGCAACAATATCTGAGTACAGACATAAGTTAAACAAGTCTACCTTAAGAAGGCTAGCACAAACTGGGATACATATCGAAAGAGGCGCAGGCCTCCTGCCTGGGATCCTCCTAAACTACTCTTGATCATCGTCAGCGGCCTGCACATAGTAGTAGGCACCTCCCGAGTAGTAGCAGTCATCATCGACAGTGGCGTCTGGCTCCTGGACTCCAACGTCTGGTCGCAGCAATCGGGTATAGAAAGAGGGAAGAGGGGGAGCAAAGCAACCGTGAGTACTCATCCAAAGTACTCGCAAGCAAGGAACTACACTACATATGTATGCATTGGTATCAAATGGAAAAGGGGTAACATATGAGGACTGAACTACAAAATGCCGGAATAAGAGGGGGATCGCTAGTCCTATCGAAGACTACGCTTCTGGTAACCTCCATCTTACAGCAGAAGAAGAGAGTAGATGGTAAGTTAACCCAGTAGCATCGCATAGCATAATCCTAACCGATGATCCTCCCCTCGTCGCCCTGTGAGAGAGCAATCACCGGTTGTATCTGGCACATGGAAGGGTGTGTTTTATTAAGTATCCGGTTCTAGTTGTCATAGGGTCAAGGTACAACTCCAAGTCGTCCTGCTACCGAAGATCATGGCTATTCGAATAGATTAACTTCCCTGCAGGGGTGCACCATATTTCCCAACACGCTCGATCCACTTTGTCTGGACACACTTTTTTGGGTCATGCCCGGTCTCGGAAGATCAACACGTCGCATCCCTACCTAGGCACAACAGAGAGGTCAGCACCGCGGTCTAAATCCTATGTCGCAGGGGTCTGGGCCCATCGCCCATTGCACACCTGCACATTGCGTACGCAGCCGACAAGCAGACCTAGCCTCCCTTATACAAGAGCAGGCGTCCTAGTCCAACCCGGCTCGCGCCGCTCAGTCGCTGACGTCACGAAGGCTTCGGCTGATACCACGACGTCGAGTGCCCATAACTGTTCCCGCGTAGTTGGTTAGTGCGTATAGGCCAGTGGCCAGACTCGGATCAAATACCCAGATCTCGTTAAGCGTGTTAATTGAATTATCCACAGACACTGACCAGGGCCAGGCCCACCTCTCTCTTAGGTGGTCTCAACCTGCCCTGCCGCTCCGCCTCAAAGTAACAGTCGGGGGCCGTCGGGAACCCAGGCCCACCACTACCTGGGTGGAACCACCTGCCCCTTCAACCCCCAAGATCGGAATCACTTGCGGGTACTCAACGAGCCTACCTGACTTTAGTCACAACATGTATTATGTATAAAGTATATAATATATACCCGCGATCACCTCCCGAGTGATCGCGGCCCGATAGTATAGCATGGCAGACAGACAAGAATGTAGGGCCACTGATGATAAACTAGCATCCTATACTAAGCATTTAGGATTGCAGGTAAGGTATCAACAGCTGTAACAACAATGACAGGCTATGCATCAGAATATGATTAACGGAAAGCAGTAACATGCTACACTACTCTAATGCAAGCAGTAGAGAGAAGAATAGACAATATCTGGTGATCAAGGGGGGGCTTGTCTGGTTTCTCTGGCAAGTAGGGGTCGTCAACAACGTAGTCGGACGGGGCACCAGCAGCGGCGTCAATCGCGTAGTCCATCGGAGAGAAGAGGGGGAAGAAACAATGAATACAATGCAAACAGATAAATAACGATGCATGACATGTCAAGTAGCGGTGCTAGGGGTGCCCTAACGCGGTTTGAGGTGATACAGGTGAAGGGGGGAAACATCCGGTAAAATATCCCCGGTATTTCGCATTTTCGGACAGATGAATCGGAGGGGGAAAGTTGTGTGTTCGCTATGCTACGGATGTGTGGCGGATGAACGGGCTACGTATCTGGATTCGTCTCGTCGTTTTGAGCAACTTTCATGTACAATGTTTTTCCATCCGAGCTACGGTTTATTTTATATTGATTTTCAAATATTTAAATCAATTTCAGCATTTATTTAATTAATTTAATTCAACATTATCCAGAATAGTGCACGTTGACATCAACATGACATCAACAGTCAACAGGGTTGACTAGTCAACCTGACCAGTGGGTCCCACTGGTCAGTGACACATTTTAATTAACCAATTTTAATTAATCTAATCAGGATTAATTAGGGGTGGGCCCCACTGTCATTGAGTGATTAATTAATTAACTAACAGTTTAATTAGTCTAGTTAATTGATTAGTTTAATTAATCAAAATTAATTAAGTTAATTAATTAATTCTTATTATTTAAATCCCTTTTTTTAAACGTTCTCAGGGGTGGGCCCCGGCTGTCATTGGCCCATAGGCCAACCGGGCGGTTCGTTAGCGGGTGCGGGCGCGGGCCCGACTGGGTACTAGCTCAGGCCAGCCATGGCTGAGCACGGCCGGCGAGTGGCAGTAGTAGGGGAGGCAGGGACCGGCGCAGGAGGGGGGCGGCGACTGCGCAGGGGGCATCAACGGTGGCGGCACAAGGTAGCAGTAGCTGCAGGCGGCGGCGAGGCGAGCGCGGCGATGCGGGCGCAGCTTGGCGTGGCAGCAGCAGCAAGGCAGAGCTAGCAGCAACAGAAGCAACGGCAACAGTGGCAGCAAGCGGGGGCGGCACAGCTAGCCAGCTGCGACCAAAGTAGCTACGAGCGCCGGCGTGCGCGGACGACGGCAAAGCGGCAGCAGGCGCGGGCGGGCAAGCTGCCAGGGGCGCGTTGGGAGGCATCGCGGTCAGGAGCAGGCGTAGCACGCGGGGTGGGCGTGATGCAGGCGGGCGACGAGCGGTAGGGCCGCAAGCGCGGGCGCGGGGTGAGCGGTGGCACTGCGGGGTGGCGACGGCGACGACAGGCGAGCAGCGGACGAGGCCAACGAGGCCGGCGCGCGGCGCGCGTGCTGTGGCGGCCGGGGCGACGCACGGGTGCGCGCGGAGGAGCACGTCGGGGCGAGGGAGAGAGATGAGGGAGGGGCGCGTGCTCACGGGGCCGGTAGGGGTTCGGGCAGCGGGTGTCGAGGAGGGGGTTGGGGACGAAGTGCATGGCGGAGAGGAGCAGGCCGGTGAGGGAGGTCCGGCGAGGCCCGTGGAGCTCCGGGCGGCGGCGTACGGCGGCGACGAGCGGTCTCCTCCTCTCGATCCCGATCCAATCGGGAGAGAGAGGGGGAAGATATTTCGGGGGAGTGTGGGGGTGTCAGTGGGTGAGTGGGGGAGTGGGGGAGGTTATGGGGTGCGGGGTGGGCCAGCCAGGTGGGTTGGCCCAATGGCCTGCTGGGCCGGAGCCCGGGGGGTTTCTTTTCCTTTTTTTTGTTTGTTTTCTCTTTTGTATTTTCTTTCTTTTATTTATTTTCCTGTTTTAGAATATCTAGGCATTTTCTAAAAAGGTGTTCTCTTCACTATAATTAACTATGTAATATTAGGCACTATCCGAACATTTTTGTTTTAATTTTTGAAAACTTTTATTGTTGTCATTAATTTGAATTTGAATTTTGAAACAGTTTCGAATCATCGCAAGGTTAACAACAGTAACTATGGTGACGTGGCACCATTAGCGTGGGATTACTGTAGCTTAATTACCTGGGCGTTACAGCGAGACATCGGCATGAAGAGCAACCGGGCCTCCACTCGTCGTAGGACCACATGGATAGAGATCATCGGGGGAATCACATCGGTGCAGAACCCTCCGGGTGTGGGCATCCTTGACAGAGAAACCAAGAGTGTCAAACTCAACAGTGACAAGATTTTCACGAGTAAGAGTTTTAACAGAACATAGGTTTTTGATTAAGGACGGTGAAACAAGCACATTATTAAGAGTAAGAGGCGAAGAGGGAAACGGAAGAGAGGATGAACCGTGATGTGTGATGGGAAGAGAGGAGCCATCACCCACCACGATGCGGGAGTTGAAGGGATAGGGGGAGGCACGGGAGAGGATACTGGGGTTGGAGGCCATGTGAGCGGCGACGCCGGTGTCCATGTACCAATCGCTGCCTCCGTTGTAGGTGCTCGGCGAGGGGGCAGCATGAAGGGCGGAGAGGAGCGCCGGGTCGTAGACCGAAGGGGCGCCGCCATATGTGTCGTAGCCTGAGTGACCACCATAGGCCAAGGGGCCACTGTAGGCCGCGGCGCTGCCGTATGCCGCGGGAGCCGGCGCGGTCAGCAGCGCCTGATGAGAAGACGGCCGCGGCCTGAGGATGCCCGGAGCGGGAGGGCGGGGAACAGGCATGGAGTAAGCATGCACAACCCCCGTCCAGGGATTATACCCCGAGAGCCACGGCGGAGGAGGGGCAGCCGCGGTTGCCGCGGGAGGCCGCGGCGTCGTGTTGGTGTTGCGGTCGTGACCACCGCGGCCCTTCTGCTTACGTCCACCAGCGGGCGCGGGCGCGGGTGGTGGGGTCAGAGGAGGCGTGCGTGGCGCTGGCGGAGTTGGCGGAGCGCCGTGGCCAGCGGCGAGACCGACGTGGAGGGCGGCGTGGGTCGCCTGCCGGGCGGTGTGACGGAGACGCTTTTCCTCAATGCGAAGATATGCCACCGCCTTCGCGTACGTCGGTGTGACGAGGGAGAGGTTGGCGGCGGACTGGCCAAGGTCGGGGTGGAGGCCGCAGAGGAGGTTGGTGAGGAGGACGGAGTCGTCGATGTTTATGCCAATGTCGCGCAACTCATCGGCGAGG
Source organism: Triticum monococcum (assembly GCA_034509565.1). Classification (NCBI taxonomy): domain Eukaryota; kingdom Viridiplantae; phylum Streptophyta; class Magnoliopsida; order Poales; family Poaceae; genus Triticum; species Triticum monococcum. The sequence continues at coordinate 352,975,294 of CM067841.1, forward strand.
ACCTTCAGCCGTGTGCAGTACTCATCGATCGAAAGATCGTTTTGCTGCATAGTGAAGAACTCCCCTTGAAGAAAAACGCGGCGCTGGAGTTGATTGTCGAGGAAGAGATCACACAGGTGCGTCCACATAGCATACGCGGACGAATCGCGGGCGTTCACCATGTTAAAGAGGCCGCTGGAGATGGTGAGGAAGAGCCACTTGACGATGCAGGCGTCCACAGCAAGCCACTCGTCGTCGTCCTTCATGTCGCGGAAGTCGACGCTCCCGTCAATATGCTCGATGAGACGGTAAGAGCGGAACAGCAGTACGAACTAGGTGCGCCATGCGTTGTAGGACGGCGAGTCGAGGTCGAGGATGACGGGTACGTGGTCTTTGATGTGAAGCTCGTTAAGGCGGTCGGAGGTGAACATGGCACCGGAAAAGGAACCGGCATCGGATGCGTCAGCCTTGGCCATGGTGGCGTCGGGTGGTTAGGGTTTGGGTGGTGGTGAAGGGAGGAAGGGATCGGCGGCGGTGATGGGTGTTTGGGAAGAAAGTGGCGGCGGCTACAGGAGATAGATGGTAGCGGCGGCGGCTTTTAGGGTTTCGGGAGGGAGGTGGTGGCGGCAGGGAGAAGAAGGGAAGCGGCGGCGGCTACGGAAGAGGTGGCAGCGGCGGTAGCGGCTTGTGGGGTTTGGGGAGGAGTAGGTGGCGGCGGTAGCTACGGAAGAAGTAGCGATGGCGGCGGCGGTAGGGTTTTGGAGTTGGCGCGGCGGCGGCTAGAGGAAGGTGCGGCGGCTGCAGGGTGCGAAAGCAAGAGAAGATCGCGGTAAAAGTGATACCATGTAAAGAGAATATTTGATGCAACTCAATTGTATTCTAGAGAGTCGGTCACAATATATATACAGAATGTCTTACGTGACAAAGAAACTAATCCTACCATATTTTTAGGTCTAGAAAAGATAAAAGAAACAATACAAATATGTCACGTTCAACAGTATCTCGGAAGAGGCACCAAAAATGGGAGCATCATCCTCCTCCAAGAAAAGGAAATGAGATTGAGCCTGAAAGGGCAGGAGACTTGCGGCGTTCACGTCGCGCTCAGTGCCTCGCACTAGCCACCGCCGCCGTATATCTCAGTGGAGATCGTCTGAACGTACGATGCCCCTGGTCATGCGGCCACCAAACCTGACGTAACGCGCGCCGACGGTAACACTGGCCTTTCCTGTTTCAACGGGGAGGGAGCCGCCTGGGACCAGTAATCGGGTTTGGGTTGAGAGTGAGTCCGTGCGTGGGCGTCGTCCTCGATCCATCGGCATATCCTCTCCCCGCGGGAGGTAACTTGTGGGAGGCACGCACGTACGCCGGCCGGCCGGTCGCGGCGGCAAATTATTGTCCCAAAAGGCAGGAGAAAAGCTGATGGCGGCGTCCATTGACGAACGAGCCGCGGAGCGATCCTTCTCGATCGACATCCTTGCGCCCTGCATCTTGATCCCAAGCTATTGCGCCAGCAGCTCCAAACGATCAAGAATAAGTTGACATGTTGGTTGCCACATACGTAAGTGAAAACTGACGATTGATGTGACGAGATGTTGAGCTCCGACGTTATCCCTCTTGAACACTGTTTGAATGTTGAGGGGCAGTCGATGTAGAGGCGCCAGAGGCGAGATTCGCAACTGTGTGCAATGAAATTTGGGTTTGGTGAGACAGCGATCGATGTAATCTCGCTGCATTTTTTCAGCATGCCTCTTAATTTTTTCTGCCAATTCCTGTATGACGCTTACGTTTTTTCAGAAAAGTTGACGTTTGAAACTTTGAATTTAAGTCCTAATCTTGCCATGCACGCGACCGCGTAGACTTGAAGAAAACTCAGTTTGTGGTAATATGGGATTCGATGTCGTCGTGTATGTTTTTTTAGGCGAACACAAGTCTTTTATTAAATCTCATGCAAAATATTTACAGGTATGTTGACTAAGGCCTTATTTGGAATCTCACCTGCTTCACGAAATAGCGGGAGCTGTGGAGCCACAAAATAACTGCGTCGTGTTTTTTTCACTGTGACTCCACCCGCTTCAGGAGTGGAGCTGTGGAGCAGAGAAAAGCCGAACAAGGCCTAAATCGTATAGTAAATTGAGTCAAACGTGTCGTCCAATATCTTCTACTCTCTCCGTTTCAAAATAAATGACCCAACTTTATACTAAATTTGTACTAAAGCTAATACAAAATTGAGTCATCTATTTTAAAATTAAAGGAGTATTGAAAAAGTGTGATTTGCGAGGCTGTCGCTGTGTATGTTTTTTTTTAGCGGCAGCTGTCGCCGTGTATGTGACGCCATTTCGTCCGCGGCATGGGCTCCCAAGCCGGGCTGCAAACTGACGAGGGCCTAAGTTGCATGGGCCTCAAGGCAGAAGCCGGTGCTCTGAATGTAACCCGCAACATGCTACTTACCCATATTAAAATGTACGGACGAAATTCTATTTAAGAAGCACTGCATGTGCGTAATTGTCGTAACATGAGAGATTTTTCATTTTTTTCTTAGATATATTTATTTTTTATCTCTTAAATTATGTGTCCAAATCTTAAACCGTTTTCATTGTTGGATTCCTCGTGTCGAGGTCTTGAAAACTAGACCATGTTAATATGTTTTGACAAACTTTTTTCTAAAAAAGGATGAAAAAACCAAATTAGGAGCATGATTTTTTTCCTTCCAGAAAAGAGGCACGACTATGCCTTTCACGGAAGCAAAACCATACCTCCATAAAAAGCAAATCCATGCCTCTCGTAGTAAAAAAATGAGTTTTTTCTCCGTTTCCGAGAGGCACGGAGCAAAACCATGTCTCTCGAGAAAGCAAATTCATGCCTTTTGCGGAAGGAAAAAAAGGAAACGAGTTTGTTTTCCGTTTCTAGGAGGCATGGCCATGCCTCTTGTGGAAGCAGAACCGTGCATATCACGGAAGCAAATCTGTGCCTCTCGTGAAAGAAAAAACACATTTTTTTCATTTACGCCGTGCCTCTCGTGAAAAAAAACATATTTTTTTTATTTCCTAGAGGCACGGTCGTACCTTTCGGAGAAGCAAATCCGTGCTTCTCATAGAATAAAAAAAGAAAACGCGTTATTTCGCGAAATTTTTTATTCAAAAATTAAGAAACACCAATTAAAAATCAAAAAAAATATTATCTAAAAAGTGGTGCGCTCTTGGCCCACTCAGATGACTGTTGCGGGGGTCCCAAATAAGCGCTCGTTAGTTAGTTGCTCTCCTTCTCGGACGCTGGTTGGATGTTTAACAAGCGAATTCAGGAGAGAAGTCGCGTAACCAGCGGTTCGGCAATCCCTATTCGGCGCTCAAGGTGCCCGGTGCCAGTTAACGTGCATTTCGTTAACTGGCACCTCAAGCGTATGGAAATGGCCCGGCCCATCTAGGTTCCAGTGGGAGGAAGCTATTTCTGGTTTTGGGAAGAATCTGTAAGCTTCCCGGCCGGGTTTTATCGTTTAAGTTTTTTTTTATGGACTGATTTTGTTTGGCTTTTCTCCTTTTCTTTTTATTTACTTTTTTTCGAAAATGCACATCCTTTTTTATATTTTATGATTTTTTTCAAATGAACAAACCTTTTTTCTAATCAATGAACTTTTTGACATTTTGATAAACTTTTTTCAAATTTGATAAAAAATCCAATTCCAATGAACTTTTTTTCTTCAAAATTTGATGATTCTTTCTTTGAAAATTCATGATTTTTTTTTCGAATTTGTGAATTTTTTTAAGTTCAATGAAGATTTTTCAAAATCCATGACCTATTTTCAATCTCTTGAACTTTTTACCAAAATACAAAAACATTTTTCGAATTCATGTTTTTTGCTATTTTTTATTTTTAGTTTTTAAAAAGTCAAGGGTAGCCGGTCAACTAGTCACCTGTCAACCGGTCAACCATGACCGAAGGAACCAATACGTGATTTTTTTAGCAAAATCAGCACATATGATCTGGGCGTGCAACCACGTCGCGTTTTATTAGGCCAGCCAGAATTCTGAGCGCGAGGGCGTTGGTTCTCCTAATTTTTTTTTGAAGCATCAAGACTTTATTCCTCAAATGATAGACAGATCGTTTACAATAGCATGAGAAATAAAGTCCGGGATAGTAGATTCCCAAAACGAGGAAATTCTATTGCTACAAGAATTGCTAGCTAAGATATGAGCAACCCCATTTGCTTCACGTAGGCAATGTGAGTATGATGTATCTGCAAAATCGAGAGCAAGTTGCCTGCACTCTGAAATTGTTGCTACATTTGATCCCGTGTACGAATCTGGGTATTGCAAGGATTGCACCATGAAGCTATTATCAGACTCCACTTGTACTTTGTTGCAACCGATCATGCCAGTCAAATATAGACCATTGCGCATCGTCAAGGTTTCAGCTATATCCACGCTAATGACTTGAGGTAGATACCATGTGGCTACTTGTCGTGGATATGGGACATGGGTGTCCTCATGGAGGTAGGCCACGGCCCATCATGGGAGGTGGCCCAGCAGGCCGACTTAAACAGTTTGAACAAGACCTGGATTGCTATCCGTCTTGTAATAGAAAAGAGACTAGTTATAATCCTACTAGGACTCTACATGTAGGCCGGCCCCTTCAACTTATATAAGGAGGGGCAAGGCTCCCCAAAAGGGACAGGATTGACAAGTTCCACAAGTTGAACAAGTTAGGTTTAGACAATAGCTCTCGAGATAGAGCACTCTTGTAACCGTGATCATCATCATCAATATCAATGAAGCAGGTGAAGGAAATATGCCCTAGAGGCAATAATAAAGTTATTATTTATTTCCTTATATCATGATAAATGTTTATTATTCATGCTAGAATTGTATTAACCGGAAACATAATACATGTGTGAATACATAGACAAACAGAGTGTCACTAGTATGCCTCTACTTGACTAGCTCGTTAATCAAAGATGGTTAGATTTCCTAACCATGAACAAAGAGTTGTTATTTGATTAACGAGGTCACATCATTAGTTGAATGATCTGATTGACATGACCCATTCCATCAGCTTATTACCCGATCGTTTAGTATGTTGCTATTGCTTTCTTCATAACTTATACATGTTCCTATGACTATGATATTATGCAACTCCCGTTTGCCGGAGGAACACTTTGGGTGCTACCAAACGTCACAACGTAACTGGGTGATTATAAAGGAGTACCACAGGTGTTTCCAATGGTAGATGTTGGGTTGGCGTATTTCGAGAATAGGATTTGTCACTCCGATTGTCGGAGAGGTATCTCTAGGCCCTCTCGGTAATACACATCACATAAGCCTTGCAAGCATTATAACTAAGATGTTAGTTGTGAGATGATGTATTACCGAACGAGTAAAGAGACTTGCCAGTAACGAGATTGAACTAGGTATTGAATACCGACGATCGAATCTCGGGCAAGTAACATACCGATGACAAAGGGAACAACGTATGTTGTTATGCGGTCTGACCGATAAAGATCTTCGTAGAATATGTAGGAGCCAATATGGGCATCCAGGTCCCGCTATTGGTTATTGACCGGAGACGTGTCTCGGTCATGTCTACATTGTTCTCGAACCGTAGGGTCCGCACGCTTAACGTTATAATGACAATTATTATGAGTTTATGCATTTTGATGTACCGAAGATTGTTCGGAGTCCCAGATGTGATCACGGACATGACGAGGAGTCTCGAAATGGTCGAGACATAAAGATTGATATATTGAAAGCCTATATTTGGATATCAGAAGTGTTTCGGGTGAAATCGGGATTTTATCGGAGTACCGGGAGGTTACCGAAACCCCCCGGGAACCATATGGGCCTTATTGGGCCTTGGTGGAAAGGTGAAAGGGGCAGCCCAAGGTGGGCTGCGCGCCTCCCCCCTCCCCTAGTCCTATTAGGACTAGGAGAGGTGGTCGGCCCCCTTCTCTCTCTCTCTCTCTCTCTCTCTCTCTCTCTCTCTCGGAATCCTATTAGGAATAGGATTGAGGGGGGGGAGTCCTACTCCCGGTAGGAGTAGGACTCCTCCTGCGCCCTCCTCCTTGGTCGGCCAGCCCTCCCCCTTGGATCCTTTATATACAGGGGCAGGGGGCACCTCTAGACACACAAGTTGATCCTTGGTGATCGTTCCTTAGCCGTGCGCGGTGCCCCCTGCCACCAAATTCTACCTCAATCATATCGTTGTAGTGCTTAGGCGAAGCCCTGCGTTGGTAGAACATCAAGATCGTCACCACGCCGTCATGCTGACGGAACTCCTCCGCGAAGCTTTGCTGGATCGGAGCCCGGGGATCGTCATCGAGCTGTACGTGTGCTAAGAACTCGGAGGTGCCGGAGTAACGGTGCTTGGATTGGTCGGATCGGGAAGAAGACGTACGACTACTTCCTCTACGTTGTGTGATCGCTTCCGCAGTCGGTCTGCGTTGGTACGTAGACAACACTCTCCCCTCTCGTTGCTATGCATCACCAAGATCTTGCGTGTGCGTAGATTTTTTTTTGAAATTACTACGTTCCCCAACAGTGGTATCAGAGCCTGGTTTTATGGTTTGATGTTATTTGCACGAGTAGAACACAAGTGAGTTGTGGGCGATACAAGTCATACTGCCTATCAGCATGTCATACTTTGGTTCGGCGTTATTGTTGAACGAGACGACCCGGACCAACCTTACGCGTACGCTTACGCGAGACCGGTTCCCCCGACGTGCTTTGCACACAGGTGGCTTGCGGGCGACTGTCTCTCCAACTTTAGTTGAACCGAGTGTGGCTACGCCCGGTCCTTGCGAAGGTTAAAACGGAGTCTATTTGCCAAACTATCGTTGTGGTTTTGATGCGTAGGTGAGATGAGTTCTTGCTTAAGCCCGTAGCAGCCACGTAAAACTTGCAACAACAAAGTAGAGGACGTCTAACTTGTTTTTGCAGGGCATGTTGTGATGTGATATGGTCAAGGCATGATGCTAAATTTTATTGTATGAGATGATCATGTTTTGTAACCAAGTTATCGGCAACTGGCAGGAGCCATATGGTTGTCGCTTTATTGTATGCAATGCAATTGCGATGTAATGCTTTACTTTATTACTAAGCGGTAGTGATAGTCGTGGAAGCATAAGATTGGCGAGACGACAACGATGCTACGATGGAGATCAAGGTGTCGCGCCGGTGACGATGGTGATCATGACGGTGCTTCGGAGATGGAGATCACAAGCACAAGATGATGATGGCCATATCATATCACTTATATTGATTGCATGTGATGTTTATCTTTTTATGCATCTTATCTTGCTTTGATTGACGGTAGCATAGTAAGATGATCTCTCACTAAATTATCAAGAAGTGTTCTCCCTGAGTATGCACCGTTGCCAAAGTTCGTCGTGCCCAGACACCACGTGATGATCGGGTGTGATAAGCTCTACGTCCATCTACAACGGGTGCAAGCCAGTTTTGCACACGCAGAATACTCAGGTTAAACTTGACGAGCCTAGCATATGCAGATATGGCCTCGGAACACAGAGACCGAAAGGTCGAGCGTGAATCATATAGTAGATATGATCAACATAACGATGTTCACCATTGAAAACTACTCCATCTCACGTGATGATCGGTTATGGTTTAGTTGATTTGGATCACGTGATCACTTAGAGGATTAGAGGGATGTCTATCTAAGTGGGAGTTCTTAAGTAATTTGATTAACTGAACTTAAACTTATCATGAACTTAGTACCTGATAGTATCTTGCTTGTTTATGTTGATTGTAGATAGATGGCTCGTGCTGTTGTTCCGTTGAATTTTAATGCGTTCCTTGAGAAAGCAAAGTTGAAAGATGATGGTAGCAATTACACGGACTGGGTCCGTAACTTGAGGATTATCCTCATTGCTGCTCAGAAGAATTACGTCCTGGAAGCACCGCTGGGTGCCAGGCCTGCTGCTGGAGCAACACCAGATGTTATGAACGTCTGGCAGAGCAAAGCTGATGACTACTCGATAGTTCAGTGTGCCATACTTTACGGCTTAGAATCGGGACTTCAACGACGTTTTGAACATCATGGAGCATATGAGATGTTCCAGGAGTTGAAGTTAATATTTCAAGCAAATGCCCGAATTGAGAGATATGAAGTCTCCAATAAGTTCTATAGCTGCAAGATGGAGGAGAACAGTTCTGTCAGTGAGCATATACTCAAAATATCTGGGTATAATAATCACTTGATTCAGATGGGAGTTAATCTTCCAGATGATTGCGTCATTGACAGAATTCACCAATCACTGCCACCAAGCTACAAGAGCTTCGTGATGAACTATAATATGCAAGGGATGAACAAGACTATTCCCGAGCTCTTCGCAATGCTGAAAGCTGCGGAGGTAGAAATCAAGAAGGAGCATCAAGTGTTGATGGTCAACAAGACCACTAGTTTCAAGAAAAAGGGCAAAGGGAAGAAGAAGGGGAACTTCAAGAAGAACAGCAAGCAAGTTGCTGCTCAGGAGAAGAAGCCCAAGTCTAGACCTAAGCCTGAAACTGAGTGCTTCTACTTCAAGCAGACTGGTCACTGGAAGCGGAACTGCCCCAAGTATTTGGCGGATAAGAAGGATGGCAAGGTGAACAAAGGTATATGTGATATACATGTTATTGATGTGTACCTTACTAGAGCTCGCAGTAGCACCTGGGTATTTGATACTGGTTCTGTTGCTAATATTTGCAACTCGAAACAGGGACTACGGATTAAGCGAACACTGGCAAAGGACGAGGTGACGATGCGCGTGGGAAACGGTTCCAAAGTTGATGTGATCGCGGTCGGCACGCTACCTCTACATCTACCTTCGGGATTAATATTAGACCTAAATAATTGTTATTTGGTGCCAGCGTTAAGCATGAACATTATATCTGGATCTTGTTTGATGCGAGACGGTTATTCATTTAAATCAGAGAATAATGGTTGTTCTATTTATATGAATAATATCTTTTATGGTCATGCACCTTTGAAGAGTGGTCTATTTTTGATGAATCTCGATGGTAGTGATACACATATTCATAATGTTGAAACCAAAAGATGCAGAGTTGATAATGAAAGTGCAACTTATTTGTGGCACTGCCGTTTAGGTCATATCGGTATAAAGCGCATGAAGAAACTCCATAATGATGGACTTTTGGAACCACTTGATTATGAATCACTTGGTACTTGCGAACCGTGCCTCATGGGCAAGATGACTAAAACACCGTTCTCCGGTACTATGGAGAGAGCAACAGATTTATTGGAAATCATACATACCGATGTATGTGGTCCGATGAATATTGAGGCTCGTGGCGGATATCGTTATTTTCTCACCTTCACAGATGATTTAAGCAGATATGGGTATATCTACTTAATGAAACACAAGTCTGAAACATTTGAAAAGTTCAAAGAATTTCAGAGTGAAGTTGAAAATCATCGTAACAAGAAAATAAAGTTTCTACGATCTGATCATGGAGGAGAATATTTGAGTTACGAGTTTGGTGTACATTTGAAAAATTGTGGAATAGTTTCGCAACTCACGCCACCCGGAACACCACAGCGTAATGGTGTGTCCGAACGTCGTAATCGTACTTTACTAGATATGGTGCGATCTATGATGTCTCTTACTGATTTACCGCTATCATTTTGGGGTTATGCTTTAGAGACGGCCGCATTCACGTTAAATAGGGCACCATCAAAATCCGTTGAGACGACGCCTTATGAACTATGGTTTGGCAAGAAACCAAAGTTGTCATTTCTTAAAGTTTGGGGCTGCGATGCTTATGTGAAAAAGCTTCAACCTGATAAGCTCGAACCCAAAGCGGAAAAATGTGTCTTCGTAGGATACCCAAAGGAGACTGTTGGGTACACCTTCTATCACAGATCCGAAGGCAAGACATTCGTTGCTAAGAATGGATCATTTCTAGAGAAGGAGTTTATCTCGAAAGAAGTGAGTGGGAGGAAAGTAGAACTTGACGAGGTAACTGTACCTGCTCCCTTATTGGAAAATAGTACATCACAGAAAACTGTTTCTGCGACACCTATACCAATTAGTGAGGAAGCTAATGATGATGATCATGAAACTTTAGGACAAGATACTACTGAACCTCGTAGATCAACCAGAGTGAGATCCGCACCAGAGTGGTACGGTAATCCAATTCTGGAAGTCATGCTACTAGATCATGATGAACCTACGAACTATGAAGAAGCGATGGTGAGCCCAGATTCCACAAAGTGGCTTGAAGCCATGAAATCTGAGATGGGATCCATGTATGAGAACAAAGTATGGACTTTGGTTGACTTGCCCGATGATCGGCAAGCAATTGAGAATAAATGGATCTTCAAGAAAAAGACTGACGCTGACGGTAATATTACTGTCTATAAAGCTCAACTTGTTGCAAAAGGTTTTCGACAAGTTCAAGGGGTTGACTACGATGAGACCTTCTCACCCATAGCAATGCTTAAGTCTGTCAGAATCATGTTAGCAATTGCCGCATTTTATGATTATGAAATTTGGCAGATGGATGTCAAAACTGCATTCCTGAATGGATTTCTAGAAGAAGAGTTGTATATGATGCAACCAGAAGGTTTTGTCGATCCAAAGGGAGCTAACAAAGTGTGCAAGCTCCAGCGATCCATTTATGGACTGGTGCAAGCCTCTCGGAGTTGGAATAAACGCTTTGATAGTATGATCAAAGCATTTGGTTTTATACAGACTTTTGGAGAAGCCTGTATTTACAAGAAAGTGAGTGGGAGCTCTGTAGCATTTTTGATATTATATGTGGATGACATATTGCTGATTGGAAATGATATAGAATTTCTGGATAGCATAAAGGGATACTTGAATAAAAGTTTTTCGATGAAAGACCTCGGGGAAGCTGCTTACATATTAGGCATAAAGATCTATAGAGATAGATCAAGACGCTTAATTGGGCTTTCACAAAGCACGTACCTTGACAAGATTTTGAAGAAGTTGAAAATGGATCAAGCAAAGAAAGGGTTCTTGCCTGTGTTACAAGGAGTGAAGTTGAGTCAGACTCAATGCCCGACCACTGCAGAAGATAGAGAGAAAATGAAAGATGTTCCCTATGCTTCAGCCATAGGCTCTATCATGTATGCAATGCTGTGTACCAGACCTGATGTGTGCCTTGCTATAAGTTTAGCAGGGAGGTACCAAAGTAATCCAGGAGTGGATCACTGGACAGCGGTCAAGAACATCCTGAAATACCTGAAAAGGACTAAGGATATGTTTCTCGTATATGGAGGTGACAAAGAGCTCACCGTAAGAGGTTACGTTGATGCAAGCTTTGACACTGATCCGAACGATTCTAAGTCGCAAACCGGATACGTGTTTACTTTAAACGGTGGAGCTGTCAGTTGGTGCAGTTCTAAACAAAGCGTCCTAGCGGGATCTACATGTGAAGCGGAGTACATAGCTGCTTCGGAAGCAGCGAACGAAGGAGTCTGCATGAAGGAGTTCATATCCGATCTAGGTGTCATACCTAGTGCATCGGGTCCAATGAAAATCTTTTGTGACAATACTGGTGCAATTGCCTTAGCAAAGGAATCCAGATTTCACAAGAAAACCAAACACATCAAGAGACGCTTCAACTCCATCCGGGATCTAGCCCAGGTGGGAGACATAGAGATTTGCAAGATACATACGGATCTGAATGTTGCAGACCCGTTGACTAAGCCTCTTCCACGAGCAAAACATGATCAGCACCAAGGCTCCATGGGTGTTAGAATCATTACTGTGTAATCTAGATTATTGACTCTAGTGCAAGTGGGAGACTGAAGGAAATATGCCCTAGAGGCAATAATAAAGTTATTATTTATTTCCTTATATCATGATAAATGTTTATTATTCATGCTAGAATTGTATTAACCGAAAACATAATACATGTGTGAATACATAGACAAACAGAGTGTCACTAGTATGCCTCTACTTGACTAGCTCGTTAATCAAAGATGGTTATGTTTCCTAACCATGAACAAAGAGTTGTTATTTGATTAATGAGGTCACATCATTAGTTGAATGATCTGATTGACATGACCCATTCCATCAGCTTAGCACCCGATCGTTTAGTATGTTGCTATTGCTTTCTTCATAACTTATACATGTTCCTATGACTATGAGATTATGCAACTCCCGTATGCCGGAGGAACACTTTGGGTGCTACCAAACGTCACAACGTAACTGGGTGATTATAAAGGAGTACTACAGGTGTTTCCAATGGTAGATGTTGGGTTGGCGTATTTCGAGAATAGGATTTGTCACTCCGATTGTCGGAGAGGTATCTCTGGGCCCTCTCGGTAATACACATCACATAAGCCTTGCAAGCATTATAACTAAGATGTTAGTTGTGAGATGATGTATTACGGAACGAGTAAAGAGACTTGCCAGTAACGAGATTGAACTAGGTATTGGATACCGACGATCGAATCTCGGGCAAGTAACATACCGATGACAAAGGGAACAACGTATGTTGTTATGCGGTCTGACCGATAAAGATCTTCGTAGAATATGTAGGAGCCAATATGGGCATCCAGGTCCCGCTATTGGTTATTGACCGGAGACGTGTCTCGGTCATGTCTACATTGTTCTCGAACCGTAGGGTCCGCACGCTTAACGTTACGATGACAGTTATTATGAGTTTATGCATTTTGATGTACCGAAGATTGTTCGGAGTCCCGGATGTGATCATGGACATGACGAGGAGTCTCGAAATGGTCGAGACATAAAGATTGATATATTGGAAGCCTATTTGGATATCGGAAGTGTTCCGGGTGAAATCGGGATTTTACCGGAGTACCGGGAGGTTACCGGAACCCCTCGGGAACCATATGGGCCTTATTGGGCCTTGGTGGAAAGGTGAAGGGGCAGCCCAAGGTGGGCTGCGCACCTCCCCCCTCCCCTAGTCCTATTAGGACTAGGAGAGGTGGCCGGCCCCCTTCTCTCTCTCTCTCTCTCTCTCTCTCTCTCTCTCTCTCGGAATCCTATTAGGAATAGGATTGAGGGGGGGAGTCCTACTCCCGGTAGGAGTAGGACTCCTCCTGCGCCCTCCTCCTTGGCTGGCCAGCCCTCCCCCTTGGATCCTTTATATACGGGGGCAGGGGGCACCTCTAGACACACAAGTTGATCCTTGGTGATCGTTCCTTAGCCGTGTGCGGTGCCCCCTGCCACCAAATTCCACCTCGATCATATCGTTGTAGTGCTTAGGCGAAGCCCTGCGTCGGTAGAACATCAAGATCGTCACCACGCCGTCGTGCTGACGGAACTCCTCCCCAAAGCTTTGCTGGATCGGAGCCCGGGTATCGTCATCGAGCTGTACGTGTGCTAAGAACTCGGAGGTGCCGGAGTAACGGTGCTTGGATCGGTCGGATCGGGAAGAAGACGTACGACTACTTCCTCTATGTTGTGTGATCGCTTCCGCAGTCGGTCTGCGTTGGTACGTAGACAACACTCTCCCCTCTCGTTGCTATGCATCACCATGATCTTGCATGTGCGTAGGAATTTTTTTGAAATTACTACGTTCCCCAACAGTAGGATGTAGGTTTTTACCTCCACCGTGAGGGGCTGAACCTGGGTAAAACATCGCGTCTCTCGTCCCGTTCAACCCCTCTCAAGCTACCACATAGATGCGTTGGCCCCGCGACTAAGTCCTGACACTAAGGACATCTGCCGTGACAATTCCACGACACTACTGCTATGAAGTTCCCTCGGCTGTCCCGAGCAATAGCTCCTGTTGCTCCTGAAAGAGTGTCAGGAAGGAAAGATGCGTCCACATTCACTTTTGTTACATCACTAGTCGGGCGTTTCCACATATGATCATGCTTCCTCTCCACAATTTTTCTTGAGTAGACGCGGAGGAAATTAGTGGCCAGAACTCTGATTGATATAGCTGATTTATCAGCTGTTTGGATCTCTTCTCCTCTCACATATTGACGCCTCTGCCACCAGAGATACCAGGATGCCACAAGAATTAACTCGGCCATGGGTAGTCCCTCACATACGCCTTGTACCCGAGCTAGAATTTGTAGAGTAATTGATCCTGATCGGTCCTGCCTAACAACCTCCAATATAGTGTTATGAACCCCCAATGTTGTCCATATTTCTTGCACTCTCCTGCATGTAAACAGGCAGTGCTGGATGTCTTCCAACCCCACTGAGCAGAACAGGCATTATGGGATTAGTGGGATATGTCTGTTGGCCAGAATTCCATAGCAGGGCAGTGATTCATTCAGTGCCTTCCAAGCAAAATGTTTTATCTTACCAGGGACTTTAAGATTCCACACTTCTTGCCATATTGTATCCTCCTGAGTTTCCCTTGTCCATCAGATCTTGCAAGGCGATGCCCATACAGGTGTTCAAACTCTTCGTGATAAGCTAACCGGACCGAAAAGGTCCCTGATCTCGTGTAATTCCATGCTATAAAGTCCTCCATGACCTGAACATTAAGAGGTATTTGTAGGATCCTATATGCATCAACGGGAGAGAATACATCTCCGATTAGGGCCTAGTCCCATTGTCCATTGTGTGGGTCTATCAGTTCCTCCACATTCCTTAGCATGATCATTCCTCGGGGGTGTAATCACTTTTCTTGAGGGGCTGGATGGGATCCAAGGATCCTGCCATATATCTATTTGCGCTCCTGTTCCCACACGCCATATGCATCCCCTTTTGAAGGTTTGAATCCCTTCAACAATACTCTGCCAAGTGAACGACGAGCCTTTCTTTGGGCCTTCCTTCAGAATATTCCCCTCTGGATAATACTTTGCGCTTAGTACACGTGCACAGAGAGAGTCCGGGTTCTGGATTAGTCGCCAACACAGTTTTGCTAGTAGAGCAAGGTTAAAACTGTGAAGGTCTCTAAATCCTAAACCCCCTTTCTTCTTTGGTACACACATCTTCCACCACGCAAACCAATGCATTTTCTTCTTGTCTTCCCTATCTCCCCACCAAAAGCCAGAAATCTCATCAGTTATAGTTTTTCAAATTCCTTTAGGAAGTTTAAACACTGACATAGCGTACGAGGGAATTGCCTGGGCCACAGATTTCAATAGAATTTCCTTGCCTTGTATGGAGAGAAATTTCTCCTTCCACCCTTTGAGCCTCTGGCAAATTCTATCTATTAGATGTTGAAAACAATCGCTCCTATCCACGCCCACCAAGGTGGGCAGCCCCAAATATTTATCTGAGAGAGCTTTTGTGACTATATTCAGTTCTTCACATATTTCTTCTCTTACTCCAACCGGTGTATTCGGGCTGAAAAAGACACTCGATTTTGCATTGCTCACCATTTGTCCTGAACTTTCACAGTAAGTATCAAGAACTCTTTTCAGAGTGTTTGCACTTTGAAGACTAGCTTTCAAGAATTAGGGAGTCATCCGCGAATAGGAGGTGAGAGATCATAGGGGCGTTTCGCTCACCTTTATCCCTTCCAAGTTCCCAATCTCTTCCTCCTGAGCCAACAAATTCGATAGTCCCTCTGAACAAAGCAAGAAATGGTATGGGGAGAGGGGGTCCCCTTGCCGCACCCCCCTCGTTGGAATAATCTCTTCTGTTTCTGTGTCATTGAACCATATCTTGTATCTGACAGAGGACACACACTCCATTACTAGTTGCACCCATTGTTCCTGGAACCCCATCTTCAGCATCACTCTCTCCAAAAAAACCCATTCAACTCTATCGTAAGCTTTGTTCATGTCCAATTTTATTGCACAGAAGCCAGAATTTCCATGTGTCTTCTTATTTATCGTGTGAAAACATTCATAAGCTACTATAACATTGTCTGTAATCTGCCTCCCAGGCACAAAGGCACTCTGCGTAGGGGAAATGATTTCTGGTAGTATGCTCTTCAACCTATTAGCTATCATCTTCGAGATGATTTTGTAAACAACATTGCATAGGCTAATTGGCCTATATTGAGAAATTACCTCTGGACAGTCTACCTTTGGCATTAGAACCACATTTGTATCATTCCAACCAGCCGGAATATGCCTGCTGTTTATTGCCTCCAAAACTTCCTTTGTAAGCTCATCCCCCATTATATGCCAAAACCTCTTGAAAAAAATTGCATGCAGCCCGTCTGGCCCGGGCGCCTTCATATCACCAATCTGAAAGAGAACTTTGCGCACATCATCACTGGTATACGGGGCAACCAAAATTTCATTCATATTTTGTGTTACACGGTGTTTTACAGAAGATAATAAATCATTGTTGATCTCTCCATTTGTTGAGGTAAAAAGATTACTAAAGTACTCTCGGACCAGAGGCCTCAAATTATCGTTACCTGCAACCCAGTTCTGACTTTCATTCTTCAGTTTTTTATTAGGTTCCGTCTCCTTCTAGCCGAGGCACATTGCTGGAAATATGCGGAGTTTCGGTCTCCTTTCTTTAGCCATCGGACCCGCCCTCTCTGAGCCCAGTATATTTCATCCTGTTCTAAAAGATTTTCAATGAGCACCGACAACTCTTTATGTTTCATTCGTGCTTCGTCTGGGTAGGGACCCCTCATAATTCTCTCAAGCTCTCGGCTTGCTGACTTCAATCTCGCCTGGGGTTTCCTCAAAACCCTACGATCCCAGTCATGCAAATCATTGTGTACAGCCGTGAGTTTATCGGTGATCATAGGACACAGACCATGGTGCACGACCTTCTGCCATGCCGTGTTAATAATCTCATTTACTGATTCTTCTGCCAACCATCTCATTTCGAATTTCTTCTCTCTTATAGGGTTGCTGGCTGCCACTCCTGTTAGATACTCGGTATCCATAAGAATCGGTCGGTGGTCTGACTTGCCCATGTCCAAATTACTAAGTCCAACGGACGGGTGCAACAGAAGCCAAGCGGCATTAGTAACCGCTCGGTCCAGCCTCTCACGTAAGCCCCCACAAAACCATGTGAATTTATCTCCATTATATCCAACATCCTCTAATGAGCAATCATGTAAGGAGTCTTGGAACACCTGCAGACGGGACTGTTGGCGAGGGGGGCCCCCATCCTTCTCTGATGAGTATAATATTTCACTGAAGTCCCCTAAAACCATCCATGGCAAACTTGATTGGGCATGCAAATCCCTCAAGTTCTGGAAAGTCCTCTCCTTGTGATCCCACCTTGGGTCACCATATATACCTGTCATCCTCCACATACGTCCATCCGGTTCCTCCACCGACACATCAATGAACTCAAGAGTTGTAGTCCGGGAGTAGATCCTCACCTCCTTCTTCCAGACCATCAAGAGTCCACCTTTTCTTCCATCCATGCTAGGTGCCACTAGAACATGATCAAGTTTAAGTTTTCTCATCAAACTTTCTCCCTTCTCATTATCCAAATGTGTTTCAGACAGAAAAAACACATCCGGGTTAAAGCGCCTCTGGAAATCCAGAAGCGAACGAACTGTCGGGGCTCCGAGGAGTCCCCGACAGTTCCAGCTAAAGATTTTCATTCCCCCGGCGATCCTCCGGAACGGAGGTCGCCGATAACATGTTGGTGTCCTTGCTGGATTCAGTCTGGTTTGCCTGATCTGTGTCATTTGTTCGCTGCCTCTTCGGATCCTGCACCTTTTGAGGGGTGCTCATCGTCCCTTTGTCAACAGGCCCAATCGGACCACCCTCAATCATCATCACTTTTTCTGCCACCCCACCTGAAGAAGATGGCGTTGCAACTTCCTTCATAAACATTCCATCTGGACCAACCAGTCTCTTGCGAGCCTAGGGACCTACCTGATGACCAGCTGCACCAGAAGCACCTAGGTCCATATTACGGTTTTCTTCTTCATTTGCATCTCCCATATTGCCTCTTCCTCGTCCATTAGATCCACCACGGCCTGGCCCGTTGGCACCTCTACCTCCACCTCTCCCCCTCCTCTGCCCCCCTGACCAGAGGAGTTTGGGGCATCAAAGTTTACCAGGAGCCAATCTTCCCACTCACAGTCCTCTGCCTTATGCAAGCCATCTCCGCATTCAGTGACCAGGTGACCAACAAGCCCACAAAAGTGACAGAAGTCCGGCAGTTTTTCACACTCCACTGGGTACTTAATGCTCTCTTTCAAAGTTACTGGAACAAACCTGACAAGTGGCGTGTCTAGATCCAGAAACACACACGCCCATAGGTATTTAGTTTGAACAATTCTTCCATCTTCCACAGCTACACGTACTGGTGGTTTTCCAACTTTCCTTGCTATTTTCTCTGCTATCTCCTTCTTTTTTTATCAGACAGTCCGGTACACCCATGATCCTTGCCCATACAGGGATATGATCTAGTTTGTAGTCCTTCACATTGGTGAAACCATCATATTCTTCCATAACAACAGCAAATCCTCGAAACTGCCACGGGCCACCACCCATGACTCTGTTCCAGTCTCCAACACACATGAACTGAGCAAGGAACAAGTTTTCCCCTACAACTTTGAAGGCCACCCCCTCAGCTGACACCCATGCATTGCGCATAGATTTGTATAGAGCTACATAACTGAAAGGTTTGGTCGTATGGACCCTGAATATAGCCAGCCAACGAACCTCCTGAATCAATCCATCAATATCACCTGAAAGATCAAGATCTTCCTCTTCTTCGCCGTGCAGGTTCAGTCCTGCAAACTTATTCCCCAAGTTTGGCCTTGGGTCGTCGCTCCCATCAGGATTGCTAGATCCGCTCACCGCCGGTGGAGGCACCGCTCCTTTCCCCGCCATGCAACTGATCCCAGTGATCGCAGCCCTAGCGGAACGCAACTCAATCCACATCCATGGATTGATCAACGTCGAAATTGGATGGAAACCCTAGGGTAGATGGGGAACTCTCGCGGTCGCCGCGAGAGGAAGTTGGAACCCTAGGTAACCCTAGGGGAAATTGGATGGTTAACCGATCAAGTTTGTTAATTACAGATTAGTCAAGTGGGGCGCTGGTTCTCCTAATCGGCGCTTAAGTGGAAAAATTCTATCTGCCGCATTCTGCGGCAGATTGTCGAACACTTCGCACACAGGGGAGAGACCAGCGATGGACATGGGCCGGTCCAATTACGTGCTACAATGCCGGTGCTTTTGGAAAGGTTCTAGGAGGTTCCAGTCGGTTTTTTCTCGTTTTAGGAACCTTCTAGAAGGTAAGGGAAGGTTCTTGAACCAGTTTTATGTCTTTCTCTGTTTCTTTCTCGTTATTTTCCTGTTTTTTCTATACTTTTTTCAGTTTTCTTTCCTTTTTCATTTTTTATTTTCTTTGTTTCTTTTTTATTTCCTTTATTTTTTTTCATTTTTAACAAATCTAAAGAAGTACATTTTTTCAGTTTATCAAATTTTGTTCACAAATTTCAATAAATGTTCAAACATTCAAATATTGTTTACTTCATTTTAAAAAATGTTCTAAACTAGAAAACATTTAGAATTTCCAAATTTCAAAAATGATTCCTTTTTTCCTTTTTTTATGTATTAAAAACTGTTCATATTTTCTAATTTTATTTAGGATTTTGAAATTGTTCTTGATTTAAATTGTTTGTTCCCATGTTCAATTTTTTCTCGATTTCATTTTGATTTTTTCTCCAAATTAGAAAATGTTCAATGTTTTTAAAAAATGTTCGGGATTAAAAATATATTTTGTTCCCATGTTCAAATTTTGTTCTCAATTTCAAAATTTTGTTCTCTAAATTCAAAAATTCATATGATTTTTCAAATTATGTTCCAATGTTAAAAGTTTGTTCTTGATATAAATTTTTATTTTATAAATAAGAAAAATATTCGCATTTTTCCTAAAGTGTTCATCATTGTCAATTTTTTCCACATGCGTCATATTTTGTAGAAAACTGAAAAATAGTCAATTTTTTCAAAATTTCATTTTGTTTTGTCAAAATTGGTTGCAAGTTCAGTATTTTGCTCCAGTTTTTGAAAATCTATTAGTGATTTGTTTTTCAAGTGTTAAATTTTGCGTCCGTATTTAGGTGTTTTAGCATTGCGTTGTTCTTTGTTCTGTAGACTTTGACAGACAATTTAGCTAGTGGGTGGTGCACATGAGTGGGCGGTCGCAGGTTTTAATCTCACCAGCTTCTTCTTTCTCTTTCGTTGTTTTTCCACCTCGCGTCTGTGGGCCAGCCCGGTTTGTATGCCCCTCCTCCGCGTTAGGTTCTTACATGACGCACGATGCGTCCTATAGGACGTCTCGCTTAAACACCGACTACCGAAAACGCTGACGCTCGCGCAAGGCTAATGTGGGACGTGGCCTAAATAGTGCTTAGCCCGTTCGCTCGTTGACCGGCTGGTTCGATTTGTTATTTGTGCAGTGGCTCTATCGTTTAGTTCTATCCCCTCTGTTCCGAATTACTTGTCGCAGGTATGGATGTATCTAGATGTATTTTAGTTTTAGATACATCCATTTCTGCGACGAGTAATTTGGAACGGAGGGAGTACAAGCCAGTAACAAGACCAACTATTGGTTCTAAAAACAAAATGACTTTCGGTATCTATTCTACATATTAAAAAAATCATAGATTCAAAAAATCTTCGTACATTTTCATGAAGTGCAAGAATTCGCAAAATATTGCGAACAAAATATAAATCGTGAATTTGCCAAAAAAAAAGTTCCTAAATATAAATATTGTTCATGAATTTCAAAAACTGTTTGTGAAGAACAATAACTATTCACGAATTTGGAAAAAAAACATTGATTTAAAAAATGTTCACAGAGTTGAAAAAAGTTCAAGAATTTGAGAATACTTATGAATTAAGAAACAAAATGCAATCTGAAAAAACTTCACAAAATCTCAAAAAAGGTTAAAGAATTTGAGAAAATTTCATAAAAAGTTCATTAATCTGGATAATAATGTTCACTAATTTGAAAAACAATAGTGGATTTGAAAAACATTCACAAAATTTGAATATTTTTTAAAGTAAAAATAATAATTCAAAATAGTTTTTAAAAACCCATTTTTTTAATGATTATTATTCTAAAAAGTGAGCAGTTCTAGATATTCTGAATATTTTTGAAGATTTTTTATGTGTGAATTTATGAAAAGAAATAGAGATATTGAAGAAAAAAATGAGATAGAAAAGAAAAACCAAGAAAACCAATAGAGAAAATGAAAGAAAAAAGGTAACCAATGCAGGAACCTTGGAGTAGGATCCCACTAACAAGAAAATCATAGAGAAAAAGCTACGCTACACTAGCTATATGGGTCGCCTGCACACATTGATCGCTTTGCTCGCTTGTGCGTATGGGCGACTAGTTGACACATTGAGCATCCAATAAGATTTGCCATAGTTGATGCCTGTAGGCGTCAAACAGATGAGGTGACGCTGAGGCGAGCGCAATAGGCCAGCTCAGTAAGCGTGCTGACCTTTGTTTCTGTAGCCATGCAGCATCGGTTTTTTCGGTTTATTCACTTTGCTTCATTTTTTATGGTTCCCTGCTCTTCATAAATCCATGAAACTTTAAATAAAAAAGTGAATGTGTATTCTGTTTTAAATGTTCAATGTACATTAAAAAAATGTTCACTATATTTAAACAACGATAGAGATCTGGTTCGGAAAGTATAAGGGTTTTAAATGTTCAATGTACATTAAGAAAATGTTCACTATATTTAAACAATGATAGAGATTTGGTTCGGAAAGCATAAGGTTCCAGTACCTTCTTCTCAAGGAGTGACCCTAGGTTATCGAATTCACGGGAGGATTTACACTACGACAGAGGGTAATAAATTATTTTTATTGAATTAAATTATATTGTTTCAATCAAACCTTTCACAGCTTTTTGGGTGTAGACACGGATATGAAAATAGGCATGGGTACGAGGTGTTACTTTTACAACCTTATATTTGTGCTTGGGATTTCACATTGATAATAAACATAGTTCTGAAAGACAACCGCTATAATGTGCTTGCTACGCGATAAAGTAGGGATGTGTCCAAATTATGTCTTAACTTGTGCACGAAATACATCAAAAGTCAGGTTTCCAACCGACTGCCTTCATGTTGAGTGGGTTACCTCGGTTATTAAAAATTGCTCCGGCCAAAATATGGGCTATAATGCTAACAAAAAGAAGATGAATTTCAAAAAAATTCTTAAGAATTAGCAAATGGGCTATAAATTATTAAAGATAATGGTAGACTGGTTGTCTGCTGTTTTCCACACATTTGTGGCAGATTTGTGCGCCTACTATAGGTTGACGCGTACGCTTTCCTAAAAAAAGTTGACGCACACGCAACACCGTGTTAACTTAGTCAATACACGAGAGCAACGACTGTTAGATGTCCATCCAACAGCCGTCGTGCTTATTCAATGTCTATTCTTCATGCTCCAGCCACTCAAACAAGCGTCGGCGGAACTGCCTGCTCCCTCCTTCCACGGCCGGCTGTGCTGCCGCGCAGGCCTCACCGCCCCATCATACTCTCATCACTGGCCTAGCCATCTCTCTACTCACCCACACCCGCTGTTATTCATCGGTGACGGTAGCCGAACCAGTAAACCTTCGTACTCCCCTCCGCATGGGAAACAACTATCGAGTCTTCCCTAGCTCCGTGTCGTTCCCTTCGTAGGCCTCGCCGTCGTCCACTGCCCTAGTGCTCTTGGCGCGGCGTGTTAAACGTGGTCAACGAACGACATCCATCGGAAGTGGACTGTACTTGGAGAGGCTGACAGCTGAGTCCATGGCCGCACGCAAGGAAATGCCTCCATATTACATGCAAAATAATGATTCCGCCACCTGACAGTTGGGACCCACCGGAAGGGCCTCTGTATTTTACGAAAAAATGTTCCTCCCGCTGATAAGCCAGACCCACCAGCTATATCTTCGCATGCAAGGAAGTGCCTCCTTATTACACACAAAAAATGAATACTCCTCCTGCTAGCTGGGACCCACCGTAGTTGGAGGCTGACTTATGGGCCTACTGACGCGGACGGATGGCTTTGTCAACTTAGTCAATATGAATGATTCTAACTCTAGTGACCGTACGATGTCCATCCAACGGCCGTAATGCTTCTTCAACCTCTGGTTTTCTTACTCCAGCCGCCCAAACCAGCACCGGTCATGCCACTTGCTCCTGCCTCCCGTGGCTGGTTGTGCTGCCGCGGAGGCCTCACCGCCCCTACTACTTCCACCGCTGGCCAGGCCATCCCTCTACTCACCCACACCCCCTGTTATTCTGCGGTGACAACAGCCTCACACCGTAGCCGAAACAGTAAACCCTCGTACTCCTCTCCGCGTGGGCATCCACTGTCGCGTCATCCCCGGCTCCGCGTCGTCCACTTCCTAGGCCTCATCATCGTCCACCGCCTTGGTGCTCTCGGCACGATGTGGTCAATGTGGTCAAGGAACGACTTCCATCGGAAGAGTACTGTACGTGGAGAGGTGTAACACCCCGGATATGACTTTCCCTATTTGTACTCCAACTCTTGCCATTTCCGGCCTTAAGTTATTCTATTTTCTCGGGTTCGGTCTTTGTCTCCGTGTGTTGTTGTCGTTGTCATGCATCTCATATCATGTCATCATGTGCATTGCATTTGCATACGTGTTCATCTCATGCATCCGAGCATTTTCCCCGTTGCCCGTTTTGCATTCCGGCGCTTCGTTCTCCTCCGGTGGTCATTTCTACCTTTCTTTCGTGTGTGGGGATTAAACATTTCCGGATTGGACCGAGACTTGCCAAGCGGCCTTGGTTTACTACCGGTAGACCGCCTGTCAAGTTTCGTACCATTTGGACTTCGTTTGATGCTCCAACGGTTAACCGAGGGACCGAAAAGGCCTCGTGTGTGTTGCAGCCCAACACCCCTCCAAGTTGGCCCAAAACCCACCAAAACCTTCTCCATCATCTAGAGCGTTCGATCACGATCGCGTGGCCGAAAACCGCACCTCATTTGGACTCTCCTAGCTCCTCCTATGCCTATAGATAGACCCTCCTCGAAAATCCGGATCTCTCCCCCGTCCAAACCCTAAAATCGCCCCGCCGCCACCGGACACGTCCGGCCGCCGCCGGACGAAATCGCCATCGCTGCCCGCGCCAATCAGACGGCGCCACGTCACCGGGCGCCTCCTCCCACCGCAGCGACCCGCAGCCGGCCCCTGCGGCCCAGTTGCCCGCGCGCCGCCGCCTGGCTCTTCTCCGCCCGAGCCGGCAGCCCCTCGCCGCGCCACCGCCTTCACTCCGCCGCGCCACCGGGGGCCATTGCCGGCCCCGTCGGAGCAAGCCGCCGTGCCACCTCGTCAGTCCGGCGACCGCTCGCGCCCCGCCGCCTCTCCACCGACCACGCCGGCTCCGGCGAGCGCCGCCCGCCGCCATCCACCGCTCCGGCAAGCCCGCAGACGACTCCGGCGAACAGTGATTCCGGCGAGCACCTCGAAGTCCGTGCAGATCTGAGATCCGAAATCTCGGTTGACTTTTTGCCCGAAACCCTAGTTCATATTGCCCTGTTCATCATGCTATAACTCCGCATCCGTAGCTCCGTTTTTGGCATATAGCATATCAAAATGTTCGTCTCAGAGAGTACATCATTTCATTCAATTGCATCATTTTCATTTGAGTTCATCTTGATGCCCGAAATGCTGTTAGAAGAGTGCTACTTGAGATAATTATCAGATCTGCTACTCCATTTAGATATTTGTCATTTTTGCCATGATTATTGTGTGCACGATATGCCCATGAGCTCTACATATGTTTTGTTAAGGGTTTGGCCATCTTTCCAGAGGTGCAACCCATGTATTTTTGTGATGTGTGTGGTGACTAGCACAAGCTTGCAAAGTGAGGCACTTGGTAATGCTGATTTCAGGGACTTAGCATTTCCACTAAGTCCTTGACCTGTTTATCTCATATTGCCATATGTTCATGTCGTTTCCTAGTGATCCATGCCTCTTTTGAGGATGATCAGTAAGGATGTTTTATTAATCTTGTAGTGCTCTATCCACCCATGTCTTTTTTTGCAATTATGGAGCACCCTAGCTTGAGTCAATCGAGCTCTACTTTTGCTACTTCGTGAATCCGGGCAGATTGTCTACTTGTTAGCAATTTTGCCGGGGATGTTGTAGTTGATCCGTGCATGCTATGTTATTGTTCTTGCCATGTCTAGCTTGAATTTTGTGTATTCTTGATGGATGTATGCTTAGCTTATCATGACATGCTCCGTAGTGAGTGCATCGAGCTCGTAAACATGCCTACTTGATATCTGTTTTCAGCATGTGCCAGTTTTCACTAAGTCTAAAAACTGATTATGCTTTTGCTATGTTCACATGCTTGCAAATGTGTTTTCTGATCCCTTTTGGCTCAAGGTCACTAAGGGACTTTTGTTAAGCTTTTTGAGTAGCTCCATGCCATGTTTTACTTTGCCATGTTCAGGTCCTGTAGCATGTAGTTTTGTTGCCCCAAAGAGTGCTATCTGATCTGAAATTCCAGACAAGTGTTAATTTCACTAAGTCTGAGATCTGTTTACCATATGCATTTTTGCCATGCTTGTTTGAACCTGTTAATGGATGATTTGGCCGTAGCTCAGTGCTAGGCTTTTGTTAAGCATCATGAATGCATCTCTGTCATGTATTTTGTTGTCATGTTTGGGTGCTGTAACATGTTCATCTCATTGCATTTAGATGGCTACTTGCTGTAAATCGCAGACCGGTGTCATATTTGAATCGCTTACCATTTCCAAACTGTAACTCCGATTTCGGCGTTCTTTATATCGTTTTCAAGCGATTTCATCTCATCTTTCCAGTGGCACACTTGGATTTCCAAGTTGAGGCCAGGTTCATGCATTCCTTGTCAAATCTTGCATATGCATCACATATTGCATCCCGCATAGCATACCATCTTTGCATCTTATTGTTTGATCCTTGCACGTGGTTGATTGTGTCCTTGTTGCTTGTTTGTCTTGTTTGGGTAGAGCCGGGATACGAGTTCGCTAATGAGGAGCCCGTTGAGTTTGCTTTCGAGGATCCAGGCAACTCTGACAACTTTGCAGGCAAGATGATCATACCCTCGAAATCACTACTATCTTTGCTTTGCTAGATGCTTGCTCTTTTGCTATGCCAATGCTACGATGCCTACCATTTGCTTTCAAGCCTCCCATATTGCCATGTCAAACCTCTAACCCACCATGTCCTAGCAAACCGTTGATTGGCTATGTTACCGCTTTGCTCAGCCCCTCTTATAGCATTGCTAGTTGCAGGTGAAGATTGGAGACCGTTCCTTGTTGGAACATTATTTACTTGTTGGGATATCATTATATTACCATGTTATCTTAATGCATCTATATACTTGGTAAAGGGTGGAAGGCTCGGCCTCTCGCCTAGTGTTTTGTTCCACTCTTGCCGCCCTAGTTTCCGTCATATCGGTGTTATGTTCCCGGATTTTGCGTTCCTTACGCGGTTGGGTTATAATGGGAACCCCTTGATAGTCCGCCTTGAATAAAACTCCTCCAGCAATGCCCAACCTTGGTTTTACCTTTTGCCACCTAGCCTTTTACCTTGGGTTTCGCGGACTCAAGGGTCAGCTTATTTTAAACCCCCGGGCCAGTGCTCCTCTGAGCGTTGGTCCAACCTAGAGCACCGTGCGGGGCCGTCCCTTGGCAACTTGGGTTACGTTGGCTCCCGTACGCTTAGCTTATCCGGTGTGCCCTGAGAACGAGATATGTGCAGCTCCTATCGGGATTTGTCGGCACAACGGGTGGTGTTGCTGGACTTGTTTTACCATTGTCAGAGTTGTCTTGAAGAACCGAGGTACCGAGTCTGATCGGAACGTCTCGGGAGGAGGTCTATTCCTTCATTGACCGTGAGAGCTTGTCATGGGCTAAGTTGGGACTCTCCTGCAGGGATTTGAACTTTCGAAAGCCGTGCCCACAGTTACGGGAAGATGGGAATTTGTTAATGTCCGGTTGTAGATAACTTGAACCTTAACTTATTTAAAATGAATCAACAGTGTGAGTTACCGTGATGGTCTCTTCTCGGCGGAGTCCGGGAAGTGAACACGGTGTCAAAGTAATGCTTGCGCAGGTTGTTCTCTAGATTCTCGCTCGCGCTTTGCCCTCTCTTCTCGCTCTCTTTTGCGAACAGGTTAGCCACCATACATGCTAGTCGCTTGCTGCAGCTCCACATATTTATCCTTGCCTTTTCCTATGAAGCTTAAATAGTCTTGATCGCGAGGGTGCGAGATTGCTGAGTCCCTGTGGCTCCCAGATTACTATTACACCAGATGCAGGGCCTGATGATTCCGCTCCAGGTGACACGCTTGAGCTCAAGTGGGAGTTCGACGAGGACTCTCAATGATACTATGTTTCTTTTCCTGATGATTAGTAGTGGTGCCTAGTTGGGGTGATCGGGACCGTGTCGCATGTTGGGTTGTCTTTTATTTTGGCGCCGTAGTCGGGCCATGAGTGTTTGAATGTTGTAATGCTATTTATGTACTTGATTGACGTGGCGAGTGTAAGCCAACTATGTTATCTCCCCTTTTATTATTTATATTACATGGGATGTTGTGAAGATTGCCTAACTTGCGACTTATGCCTTCAATGCGATTATGTCTCTAAGTCGTGCCTCGACACGTGGGAGCTATAGTCGCATCGAGGGTGTTACAAGTTGGTAATCAGAGCCTTCCCCGACCTTAGGAGCCCCACTGATTGATCGTTTTTAGCAGCCGAGTTGTGTCTAGAAAAATGTTTCGAGTCGTTTAGGAATTATATATCGGAGAGTTTAGGAATTCTTTTTACTTCCCAGTCTCCTCATCGCTCTGGTAAGGCATCCTGACGTAGAGTTTTGACTCTTCTCTTCTCAAATTTCACAAAAAAAATTTAGGATCACGCGGGTATCTTGGAATCGTTTCGATGGTTTTGTGACGAGAACATTGTCTTGGTGCCTCCTGTCAGGGGTTTTGTGGAAGTGTCCCGGGAAGTTGAGCTCTGAGGTGTTGTCGTCATAATTTTATCATTGCAGTTCTGGAATACCTGAGTCTAGTACGCCGACATCGAAAACCTCTTTTATGCAGTTCGTTGGTGAGATAACCTCGACGCCACCCAGTACTGGGGCGGGAGTTCAGGAGTATCGCCATAACTTGTATAACGGATGCTTTTCGAAGGTTGAGGTAGATGGTTTCCAAAGTTTTTATCGGTTATGTGTTGAAGGATGGATACAGCTGGATGTAGGATTTGCTAGATTTGGGTGAGATATTATGCTTCCCCTGTATCCCCAACACCTGATTGCATAACCGAAAAGGTTCGGGAGTTTCATAGGTGGGAATTCTCGTAGCTCTAGTTCTTCTTCCACGGATATTTGGTTTGAGATTGGGATTTCTTACCGAGTATTCATTCTTGATCTGTACCTTGTTGATTTATTTCTCTACCTAAATTCTACGTGGCTTCTCAGTTTATGGATATGTGACCATTTCAAGAGGAATGCATTCGTTCATTTTGTTCGGATGTGAAGACTTTATGTTGCAATTTTCATTCCGTTGGATTCAGCTTCATTTTATCTGTCTATGTGCTAACGGTGGTCAACCTCTTCAGGATGGCTCTCGCTAAGAGCACCAATCAGAATCAGAATCAAGATCCGCCACCACCTCCATGGCAAGCTGTGATGGCCGCAACCAATGCAAACACGCAGTTGATCATGCAAATTCTTCAAGAGCACAATCAAGGCAACCAAGGGAACCAAGGCAACAATCAGAATCACTTTGCTACACTCAACCAGTTCCTTGCTAACGGGCCAAAGACTTTTAGCAATTGTGTTGAGGCAACTGATGCTGACGATTGGCTCGTGGATCTGTGCAAGCATTTCGAGTGCAGTAACGTCAGGCCTGAGGACTTTGTCAAGTTTGCTTCCTTCCAACTCAAAGACCAAGCTGCAGAATGGTTCTAGCAGTACAAGGATTCCAGAGGTGGACGTGTGATTACCTGGGATGAATTCCACCAAGATTCCCGAGCTCACCATATTCCCCAGAGCGTGGTTGAAAGCAAGCATGAGGAATTCTGCAACCTGAAGCAAGGCTCTTTGTCTGTCTATGACTACAACAAGTTGTTCCAGAAGCTCGCCCGCTTTGCCAAGCAGGACGTACCTGATGAGAAGAGCATGATATACCAGTTCAGGGGTGGTCTCAGAGAAGATATCCAGCTAGCTCTTATTCTCTTTGAGCCCTTGAGGTACGATGAGTTCTACAACATGGCACTGAAGCAAGAGGCCGCTCAATGGAGATGTGATGCTTCCAAGAAGCGAGTCAGAGATGCTACTCCTTCTTCCTCTACTCAAGTGACCAAGCAGCAAAAGTATTGGCTTCCTCCTCCTCCGTTCCGTCAGCCGTATCAGCAGAAGAGCAAAGGTGGCAGTGGATCTTCCCACCCACCCAACCCCGGCTTTCAGAACAAGACTTCGTCTCAAGCTCCAAGATCGAGTGCTCCATACCACCGTCCGCTTTCAGAGGTCACGTGCAACAAGTGCCAACAGAAGGGTCACTATGCCAACAAGTGTTTCAACCAGAGGCGTCTTCCTCCTCCTCCTCCTATGAGATCAGCAAGTACAGCTGTGGTCAAGCATAACCCCAAGCACACCAAGGTTAACATGGTGAATGCAGCTCAGGCAGATGACTCGCCAGATGTTATCATGGGTAACTTTCCAGTTAACTCTTTTCCCGCAAAAGTTCTTTTTGACACTGGTGCATCGCATTGTTTCATGTCAAGATCATTTGTTTCCAAGCATGACTTCGTTTTGCAAATGTTGGGTAAACCTATGGGAGTGGTTTCTCCGGCTAAGTCTATGAGGGCTACTTCAATAGTCCCGGATGTTTCTATCATGATGGGGGATTTCAAGTTTCTGGCTTCTCTAATGGTTCTTTGTAACTCAGATATTGATCTTATTCTTGGGATGGATTGGCTTTCTAAGCACAAGGCTCAACTGGATTGTGCAGCCAGGCAGATTCAATTGACTCATTCGTCTGAGGATGTAATTGTCTTTGCCGCTAATGACGACACCATCCGTCTGTTTTCTCTTAATGAGAAGGGTGAACTGGATGCTATCTCACAAATTCTAGTCGTTTGCGAATATCAAGACGTCTTTCCAGAAGAGCTTCCAGGAATGCCTCCGCACCGGCCAGTTGAATTCGTCATCGATCTTGAGCCTGGCACGGAACCTGTGTGCAAGCGTCCTTACAAGCTCAGACCTGAAGAGTTGAAGGAGCCGAAGAAGCAACTCGATATTCAAGAAAGAATGGGTCTCATCCGGCCTAGTTCTTCTTCGTGGGGTTGTGGTGTTCTTTTTGTGAAGAAGAAGGATGGAACGGACCGACTTTGTGTTGATTACCGTCCATTGAACAAGAAGACCATCAAGAACAAATACCCACTTCCCAACATCAACGATCTGTTCGAACAACTCAAAGGTGCCCAAGTATTCTCCAAGCTTGATCTCCATATGGGTTATCATCAGATTCGTATCCGTGAGCAAGATATTCCCAAGACGGCTTTCAGGACAAGCTATGGGTCATATGAATACACTGTCATGTATTTTGGCCTCGTCAACGCTCCTCCGACGTTCTCTCGCATGATGAACTTCATCTTCAATGCCTACACCAATGACTTCGTTTTGGTCTATCTCGACGACATTCTGGTTTTCTCGAAGAACAAGGAAGATCATGCCAAGCACTTGCGTTTGGTTCTCGATAAGCTCAGGGAACACCAGTTCTACGCCAAGTTCTCCAAGTGCGAATTTTGGCTCGATGAGGTTCTTTATCTTGGTCATATCATCTCTGCCAAGGGCATTGCGGTGAATCCTGAGAAGGTGTCTGCAATTGTGAATTGGGAACCTCCTCAGAACGTGAAGCAACTCCGTAGCTTCCTCGGTCTCGCAAGCTACTGTCGAAGATTCGTTGAAAACTTCTCCAAGATCGCGAAGCCTCTCTCAAATCTTCTCTAGAAGCACGTCAAGTACGTTTGGTCTCCGGAGTGTGACATTGCTTTCAACACTTTGAAAGAGAAATTGATAGCTGCTCCAGTTCTGACTCCGCCTGATGAATCCAAGCCATACGAGGTCTTTTGTGATGTCTCTCTCCAAGGTCTTGGCGCAGTGTTGATGCAAGAGAAGAAAGTTGTTGCTTATACCTCTCGCCAGTTGAAGCCCAATGAGAAGAACTAACCCACTCATGATCTCGAGTTGGCGGCAGTTGTGCATGTTCTTTTGACTTGGATACATCTCCTATTGGGAAGAAAAGTGGACATTTTCACTGACCACAAGAGTCTCAAGTACATCTTCACTCAGCCTAATCTCAATCTCAGGCAAACTCGATGGGTCGAAATGATTCAAGAGTATAATCCGAGTATCGAGTATACTCCAGGCAAGGCCAATGTGATTGTTGACACATTGAGCAGGAAGGCTTATTGCAACAGTCTGATTCTCAAGCCTTATCAACTCGAGCTTTGTGAAGCTTTCCGCAAACTTAATCTGCAAGTTGTTCCTCAAGGTTTCCTCGCCAACCTTCAAGTCTCTCCTACCTTGGAAGATCAGATTCGCCAAGCCCAGCTTCTTGATGCTATGGTGAAAAAGGTGAAGATTGGGATTGCCAAGAGTCAACCCAAGTACAAGTGCTACCGCCTTGATGATAAGGATACTCTCTTCTTCGAGGATCGTATTGTTGTGCCCAAAGGTGACCTTCGTAAAGTGATCATGAACGAGGCTCACAATTCTCTCCTCTCCATCCACCCTGGGAGCACGAAGATGTATCAGGACCTCAAGCAGGCTTATTGGTGGACTCGAATGAAGCGCGAGATTGCTCAATTCATGAATGAATGTGATGTCTGCAGAAGAGTGAAGGCAGAACATCAAAGGCCAGCGGGTCTCCTCCAACCTATTGCCATTCCAGAATGGAAGTTTGACCACATTGAGATGTACTTCGTGACTGGGTTTCCAAAGTCCAAACGTGGCAATGATGCTATATTCATTGTCATCGACAAACTCACTAAAGTGGCTCACTTTCTGCCTATCAAAGAGTCTATCACTGCAGCTCAATTGGCGGAACTCTATACCTCTCATATTGTCTCTCTGCACGGTATTCCTCAAGTGATCTCTTCAGATCGTGGCAACATATTTACCTCCAAGTTTTGGGATTCTTTTCAGAAGGCCATGGGCACCAACATCCTCTTGAGCACAACTTTCCATCCTCAAACTAGCGGTCAAGTCGAGCGTGTCAATTAGATTCTTGAAGATATGCTCAGGGCTTGTGTGATCTCCTTCGGCATGAAGTGGGAGGATTGTCTTCCTTATGCTGAATTATCCTACAACAACAGTTTTCAAGCAAGTTCGGGCAAGGCCCCATTTGAAATTCTGTATGGCAGGAAGTGCCATACCCCTCTCAACTGGTCCGAAATCGATGAACGTCAGCTTCAAGGAAATGACTTAATCACAGAGGCAGAGGAAATGTGCAAAGTCATTCGAGATAACCTCAAAGCAGCCCAATCCCGCCAGAAGAGCTACTATGATAGTAAGCACCGTGGTCTGGCTTTCGAGATCGGAGATCATGTTTACCTCCGCGTCTCTCCTATGAAAGGTACTCGTCGCTTCGGTATCAAAGGGAAGCTTGCCCCTAGATACGTGGGACCTTTCAAGATCGTCAGCAAGAGAGGCGATCTTGCCTATCAACTCGAGCTTCCTTCAAACTTTGCAAATGTTCATGATGTGTTCCATGTCTCTCAGCTCCGAAAGTGCTTCAAGACTCCTGACCGCACCGTCAACTTCGAGGACATTGAGCTCCAAGAAGATCTCTCTTATCGTGAGCACCCCATTGCTATTCTTGAAGAGACTGAACGCAAGACTCGCAACAAGTCAATCAAATTCCTCAAAGTCAAGTGGTCACATCATTCCGACCGTGAAGCTACCTAGGAACGCGAGGATCACCTCCGTTCTGAGTACCCGGCGTTCTTTCAGTCCTAGATCTCGGGACAAGATCCTTTCGTAGTGGTGGAGTGTTGTAACACCCCGGATATGACTTTCCCTATTTGTACTCCAACTCTTGTCGTTTCCGGCCTTAAGTTATTCTATTTTCTCGGGTTCAGTTCTTTGTCTCCGTGTGTTGTTGTCGTTGTCATGCATCTCATATCATGTCATCATGTGCATTGCATTTGCATACGTGTTCATCTCATGCATCTGAGCATTTTCCCCGTTGTCCGTTTTGCATTCCGGTGCTTCGTTCTCCTCTGGTGGTCATTTCTACCTTTCTTTCGTGTGTGGGGATTAAACATTTTCGGGTTGGACCGAGACTTGCCAAGCGGCCTTGGTTTACTACCGGTAGACCGCGTGTCAAGTTTCGTACCATTTGGACTTCGTTTGATGCTCCAACGGTTAACCGAGGGACCGAAAAGGCCTCATGCGTGTTGCAGCCCAACACCCCTCCAAGTTGGCCCAAAACCCACCAAAACCTTCTCCATCATCTAGAGCATTCGATCACGATCGCGTGGCCGAAAACCGCACCTCATTTGGACTCTCCTAGCTCCTCCTATGCCTATAAATAGACCCTCCTCGAAAATCCGGATCTCTCCCCCGTCCAAACCCTAAAGTCGCCCCGCCGCCACCGGACACGTCCGGCCGCCGCCAGACAAAATAGCCACCGCCGCCCGCGCCAATCAGACGGCGCCACGTCACCGGGCGCCTCCTCCCACCGCCGCGGCCCGGCCGGCCCGCAGCCAGCCCCCGCGGCCCAGTTGCCCGCGCGCCGCCGCCTGGCTCTTCTTCGCCCGAGCCGGCAGCCCCTCGCCGCGCCGCTGCCTTCACTCCGCCGCGCCGCCGCGGGCCATTGCCGGCCCCGCCGGAGCAAGCCGCCGCGCCACCTCGTCAGTCCGGCGACCGCCCGCGCCCCGCCGCCTCTCCACCGACCACGCCGGCTCCGGCGAGCGCCGCCCGCCGCCATCCACCGCTCCGGCAAGCCCACAGACGACTCTAGCGAACAGTGATTCCGGCGAGCGCCTCGAAGTCCATGCAGATCTGAGATCCCAAATCTCGGTTGACTTTTTGCCCGAAACCCTAGTTCATATTGCCCTGTTCATCATGCTACAACTCCACATCCGTAGCTCCGTTTTGGCATATAGCATATGAAAATGTTCGTCTCAGAGAGTATATCATTTCATTCCATTGCATCATTTTCATTCGAGTTCATCTTGATGCCCGAAATGCTGTTAGAAGAGTGCTACTTGAGATAATTGTCAGATCTGCTACTCCATTTAGATATTTGTCATTTTTGCCATGATTATTTTGTGCATGATATGCCCATGAGCTCTACATATGTTTTGTTAAGGGTTTGGCCATCTTTCCAGAGGTGCAACCCATGTATTTTTGTGATGTGTGTGGTGACTAGCACAGGCTTGCAAAGTGAGGCACTTGGTAATGCTGATTTCAGGGACTTAGCATTCCCACTAAGTCCTTGACTTGTTTATCTCATATTGCCATATGTTCATGTCATTTCCTAGTGATCCGTGCCTCTTTTGAGGATGACCAGTAAGGATGTTTTATTAATCTTGTAGTGCTCTATCCACCCATGTCTTTGTTTGCAATTATGGAGCACCCTAGCTTGAGTCAATCGAGCTCTACTTTTGCTACTTCGTGAATCCGGGCAGATTGTCTACTTGTTAGCAATTTTGCCGGGGATGTTGTAGTTGATCCGTGCATGCTATGTTATTGTTCTTGCCATGTCTAGCTTGCATTTTGTGTATTCTTGATGGATGTATGCTTAGCTTATCATGACATGCTCCGTAGTGAGTGCATCGAGCTCGTAAACATGCCTACTTGATATCTGTTTTCAGCATGTGCCAGTTTTCACTAAGTCTGAAAACTGATTATGCTTTTGCTATGTTCACATGCTTGCGAATGTGTTTTCTGATCCCTTTTGGCTCAAGGTCACTAAGGGACTTTTGTTAAGCTTTTTGAGTAGCTCCATGCCATGTTTTCCTTTGCCATGTTCAGGTCCTGTAGCATGTAGTTTTGTTGCTCCAAAGAGTGCTATCTGATCTGAAATTCCAGACAAGTGTTAATTTCACTAAGTCTGAGATCTGTTTACCATATGCATTTTTGCCATGCTTGTTTGAACCTGTTAATGGATGATTTGGCCGTAGCTCAGTGCTAGGCTTTTGTTAAGCATCATGAATGCATCCCTGTCATGTATTTTGTTGTCATGTTTGGGTGCTGTAACATGTTCATCTCATTGCATTTAGATGGCTACTTGCTGTAAATCGCAGACCGGTGTCATATTTGAATCGCTTACCATTTCCAAACCGTAACTCCGATTCCGGCATTCTTTATATCGTTTTCAAGTGATTTCATCTCATCTTTCCAGTGGCACACTTGGATTTCCAAGTTGAGGCCAGGTTCATGCATTCCTTGTCAAATCTTCCATATGCATCACATATTGTATCCCGCATAGCATACCATCTTTGCATCTTATTGTTTGATCCTTGCACGTGGTTGATTGTGTCCTTGTTGCTTGTTTGTCTTGTTTGGGTAGAGCCGGGAGACGAGTTTGCTAACGAGGAGCCCGTTGAGTTTGCTTTCGAGGATCCAGGCAACTTTGACAACTTTGCAGGCAAGATGATCATACCCTCGAAATCACTACTATCTTTGCTTTGCTAGATGCTCGCTCTTTTGCTATGCCAATGCTACGATGCCTACCATTTGCTTTCAAGCCTCCCATATTGCCATGTCAAACCTCTAACCCACCATGTCCTAGCAAACTATTGATTGGCTATGTTACCGCTTTGCTCAGCCCCTCTTATAGCATTGCTAGTTGCAGGTGAAGATTGGAGACCATTCCTTGTTGGAACATTATTTACTTGTTGGGATATCATTATATTGCCATGTTATCTTAATGCATCTATATACTTGGTAAAGGGTGGAAGGCTCAGCCTCTCACCTAGTGTTTTGTTCCACTCTTGCCGCCCTAGTTTCCGTCATATCGGTGTTATGTTCCCGGATTTTGCGTTCCTTACGCGGTTGGGTTATAATGGGAACCCCTTGACAGTCCGCCTTGAATAAAACTCCTCCAGCAATGCCTAACCTTGGTTTTACCTTTTGCCACCTAGCCTTTTCCCTTGGGTTTCGCGGACTCAAGGGTCATCTTATTTTAAACCCCCGGGCCAGTGCTCCTCTGAGCGTTGGTCCAACCTAGAGCACCGTGCGGGGCCGTCCCTTGGCAACTTGGGTTACGTTGGCTCCCGTACGCTTAGCTTATCCGGTGTGCCCTGAGAACGAGATATGTGCAACTCCTATCGGGATTTGTCGGCACAATGGGTGGTGTTGCTGGACTTGTTTTACCATTGTCGGAGTTGTCTTGAAGAACCGAGGTACCGAGTCTGATCGGAACGTCTCGGGAGGAGGTCTATTCCTTCGTTGACCGTGAGAGCTTGTCATGGGCTAAGTTGGGACTCTCCTGCAGGGATTTGAACTTTCGGAAGCCGTGCCCACGGTTATGGGCAGATGGGAATTTGTTAATGTCCGGTTGTAGATAAGTTGAACCTTAACTTATTTAAAATGAATCAACAGTTTGAGTTACCGTGATGGTCTCTTCTCGGCGGAGTCCTGGAAGTGAACATGGTGTCGGAGTAATGCTTGCGCAGGTTGTTCTCTAGATTCTCGCTCGCGCTTTGCCCTCTCTTCTCGCTCTCTTTTGCGAACAGGTTAGCCACCATACATGCTAGTCGCTTGATGCAGCTCCACATATTTACCCTTGCCTTTTCCTATTAAGCTTAAATAGTCTTGATCGCGAGGGTGCGAGATTGCTGAGTCCCTGTGGCTCACAGATTACTATTACACCAGATGCAGGGCTTGATGATTCCGCTCCAGGTGACGCGCTTGAGCTCAAGTGGGAGTTCGACGAGGACTATCAACGATACTATGTTTCTTTTCTTGATGATCAGTAGTGGTGCCCAGTTGGGGTGATCGGGATCGTGTCGCATGTTGGGTTGTCTTTTATTTTGGCACCGTAGTCGGGCCATGAGTGTTTGAATGTTGTAATGCTATTTATGTACTTGATTGACATGGCGAGTGTAAGCCAACTATGTTATATCCCCTTTTATTATTTATATTACACCTCGACACATGGGAGCTATAGTCGCATCGAGGGTGTTACAAGAGGCTGACAGCTCGGTCCATGGCTGCATCAAGGAAGTGCAACCTTATTACGCGCAAAATAATGATTTCTCTACCTGACAACAGGGACCCACTGGACGGGCCACCGTATTTCACGAAAAAATGTTCCCCCCCGACTTCTGGGACCCATCTGCTACATTTTCGCGTGCAAGGAAGTGCCTCCTTATCCTCCCTAAAAACCAGGATCCACCTGGTCAAAGCGTACGTAGCGTTGTCATTCTGGTCACGAACGTGTACATACATATTGGTCGATCGGTCAGACTGCAGGCTGCAGCGATGAAACCGTGGCCGAGTAAGGAAGGGCACGTGTCATAGTAAAGGCACGGACGTAGCATGTACACGTACATACAACCATGGTGAAAGAAAGTAAATACGACCACATACATACATACGGGCGGGGTCTCGAATGCCTACTCGCGCATACCTACGGCCAGGGCTCGTGCGTCCTGTTCATCGGCAGCCAACCGGTTAGGTCGGAACGGAGAAACTGTGTCGTCGTGTTCATCGGGAGGCAACGGAATGTGTCGTGTTCACCGGGAGCCAACCGGCTTGGACGGAACAGCCGAAACGAGGCCTGGCGTACCATAGAACGGAGGAAACGGCCTTGTGTTCGACCGCCTACAGTTGAAACGGGATACTGTTCGCCGGGAGGGGTGTGACTGTTGGGGAACACAGTATTTCAAAAAATTTCCTACGATCATGCAAGATCTATCTAGGAATGCGTAGCAACGAGAGAGGAGAGTGTGTCTACGTACCCTCGTAGACCGAAAGCGGAAGATTTAAGTAACGCGGTTGATGTAGTCGAACGTCTTCGCGATCCAACCGATCAAGTACCGAACGCACGGCACCTCTGCAATCTGCACACGTTCAGCTCGGTGATGTCCCTTGAACTCTAGATCCAGCTGAGGCCGAGGGAGAGTTTCGTCAGCACGACGGCGTGTTGACGGTGATGATGAAGTTACCAACGCAGGCCTTCGCCTAAGCAAAATACTATCAGGTACTAAGTTTATGATAAATTAAAGTTTAATTAATCATATTACGTAAGAACTCCCACTTAGATAGACATCCCTCTAATCATCTAAGTGATCACGTGATCCATATCAACTAAACCATATCCGATCATCACGTGAGATGGAGTAGTTTTCAATGGTGAACATCACTATGTTGATCATATCTATTATATGATTCACGCTCGACCTTTCGGTCTTAGTGTTCCGAGGCTATATCTGCATATGCTAGGCTCGTCAAGTTTAACCTGAGTATTCTGCTTGTGCAAAACTGGCTTGCACTCATTGTATGTGAACGTAGAGCTTATCACACCCGATCATCACGTGGTGTCTCGGCACGACGAACTATAGCAACGGTGCATACTTAGGGAGAACACTTATACCTTAAAATTTAGTGAGAGATCATCTTATAATGCTACCGCCGTACTAAGCAAAATAAGATGCATAAAGGATAAACATCACATGCAATCAATATAAGTGATATGATATGGCCATCATCATCTTGTGCCTTTGATTTCCATCTCCAAAGCACCGTCATGATCACCATCATAACCGGTTTGACACCTTGATCTCCATCGTAGCATCGTTGTCGTCTCTCCAACTATTGCTTCTACGACTATCGCTACCACTTAGTGATAAAGTAAAGCAATTACATGGCGATTGCATTTCATACAATAAAGCGACAACCATATGGCTCCTGCCAGTTGCCGATAGTTGTGTTACAAAACATGATCATCTCATACAACAATTTATATAATCACGTCTTGACTATATCACATCACAACATGCCCTGCAAAAACAAGTTAGACGCCCTCTACTTTGTTGTTGCAAGTTTTACGTGGCTGCTACGGGTTTAGCAAGAACCGTTCTTACCTACGCATCAAAAACCACAACGCGGTATAGTGATTGCTTTTTGATCTTTAGAAAAAACCCTGTTCATTGAATCCTATTCAACTAAAGTTGGAGAAACTGACACCCGCCAGCCACCTGTGTACAAAGCACGTTGATAGAACCAGTCTCATGAGCGTGGTCATGTAATGTTGGTTCGGGCCGCTTTATCCAACAATACCGCCGAATCAAGAAACAACTAGTGACGGCAAGCAATATGTATCGACCCACGCCCACAACTCCTTTGTGTTCTACTCGTGCATATAACATCTACGCATAGACCTGGCTCGGATGCCGCTGTTGGGGAACGCAGTATTTCAAAAAGTTTCATACAATCACGCAAGATCTACCTAGGGATGCATAGAAACGAGAGAGGAGAGTGTGTCTATGTACCCTCGTAGACCGAAAGCGGAAGCGTTAAGTAACGCGGTTGATGTAGTCGAACGTCTTCGCGATCCAACCGATCAAGTACCTAACGCACGACACCTCCACGATCTGCACATGTTCAGCTCGGTGATGTCCCTCGAACTCTAGATCCAGCTGAGGCCGAGGGAGAGTTTCGTCAGCACGACGGCATGTTTGTTGGGGAACACAGTAATTTCAAAAATTTCCTACGCACACGCATGATCTATCTAGGTGATGCATAGCAACTAGAGGAGAGTGTTGTCTACGTACCCTTGTAGATCGTAAGCGGAAGTGTTATGACAACGCGGTTGATGTAGTCGTACGTCTTCATGATCCGACCGATCCTAGTAACAAAGGTACGGCACCTCCACGATCTGCACACGTTCAGCTCGATGACGTCCCACGAACTCTCGATCCAGCTGAGTGTCGAGGAAGAGCTTCGTCGGCACGACGGCATGACGACGGTGATGATGAAGCTACCGACGCAGGGCTTCGCCTAAGCACTACGACGATATAACCAAGGTGGATTATGGTGAAGGGGGGCACCGCACAGGGCTAAGACAATGACCAACTTGTGTGTTCTAGGGTACCCCTTGCCCCCGTATATAAAGGAGCAAGGGGAGGGGTCGGCGGCCTCATAGGTTGCGCCCCAAGGGGGAATCCTACTCCTACTAGGAGTAGGTTCCCCCTTTCCTAGTCCAACTAGGAGGGGAAGGAAAGAGGAGGAGGGGAGAAGGAAAGAGGGGGACGCCCCCCAAGCCTTAAACCAATTCGGTTTGGGCCTGGGGGGAGGCTCCCCACAGCTCCCTTGCTGCCCTCTATTTCGACTAAGGCCCATTGACCCCGCGGGGGGTTCCGGTAACTCCCCGATACAACGGTATTTATCCGATGATCCCCAGAACCTTTCCGGTGTCCGAATATAACCTTCCAATATATCAATCTTTATGTCTCAACCATTTCGAGACACCTCGTCATGTCCGTGATCTCATCTGGGACTCCGAACAACCTTCGGTACATCAAAAACACATAAACTCATAATACGGATCGTCATCGAATGTTAAGCGTGCGGATCCTATGAGTTCGAGAACTATGTAGACATGACCGAGACTCATCTCCGGTCAATAACCAATAGCGGAACCTGGATGCTCATATTGGCTCCTACATATTCTATGAAGATCTTTATCGGTCAAATTGCATAACAACATACGTTGTTCCCTTTGTCATCGGTATGTTACTTGCCCGAGATTTGATCATCGGTATCTCAATACCTAGTTCAATCTCGTTACTGGCAAGTCTCTTTACTTGTTCCGTAATGCAACATCCCGTAACTAACTCATTAGTCACATTGCTTGCAAGGCTTATAGTGATGTGCATTACAGAGAGGGCCCAGAGATACCTCCCCGATACACAGAGTGACAAATCCTAATCTTGATCTATGCCAACTCAACAAACACCATCGGAGACACCTGTAGAGCATCTTTATAGTCACCCAGTTACGTTGTGATGTTTGATAGCACACTAAGTGTTCCTCCGGTATTCGGGAGTTGCATAATCTCATAGTCATAGGAACATGTATACGTTATGAAGAAAGCAATAGCAACAAACTAAACGATCATTGTGCTAAGCTAACGGATGGGTCAAGTCATTCACATCATTATCTAATGATGTGATCCCGTTAATCAAATGACAACTCTTTGTCCATGGCTAGGAAACTTAACCATCTTTGATTAACGAGCTAGTCAAATAGAGGCATACTAGTGACACTCAGTTTGTCTATGTATTCACACATGTACTAAGTTTCCGGATAACACAATTCTAGCATGAATATTAAACATTTATCATGATATAAGGAAATATAAATAACAACTTTATTATTGCCTCTAGGGCATATTTCCTTCAGTCTCCCACTTGCACTTGAGTCAATAATCTAGTTCACATCGTCATGTCATTTCCTACCAATAGTTCACATCTTTATGTGATTAGTTCACATCTTCATGTGACTAATACCCAATGGGTTTACTAGAGTCAATAATCTAGTTCACATCTCTATGTGATTAATACCCAAAGAGTGATCATGTGTTGCTTGTGAGAGAAGTTTAGTCTACGGGTCTGCAAATTCAGATCCATATGTATTTCACAAATTTCTATGTCTACAATACTCTGCACGAAGCTACTCTAGATAATTGCTTCCACTTTCAATATGTATCCAGATTGAGACTTAGAGTCATCTAGATCGATGTAAAAAGCTTGCATCGACTAACTCTTTACGACGAACTCTTTTATCACCTCCATAACCAAGAAATGTTTCCCTAGTCCTCGAAGGATAATTTTGAACATTGTCCAGTGATCTACTCCTAGATCACTATTGTACTCCCTTGCCAGAATCATGCTAAGGTATACAATAGGGCTGGTACACAACATAGCATACTCTATAGAACCTATGACTGAGGCATAGGGAATGACTTTTCATTCTCTTTCTATTTTCTGCTGTGGTTGGGTTTTGAGTCTTTACTCAACTTCACACCTTGCAACACAGGCAAGAACTCCTTCGTTGACTGTTCCATTTTGAACTACTTCAAAATCTTATCAAGGTATGTACTCATTGAAAAAACTTATCAAGCGTCTTGATCTATCTCTATAGATCTTGATGCTCAATGTGTAAGCAGCTTCACCGAGGTCTTTCTTTGAAAAATTGTTATTCAAGTATCCTTTTATGCTATCCAGAAATTCAGTATCATTCCGACCAACAATATGTCATCCACATATAATATGAGAAATGCTACAGAGCTCCCACTCACTTTCTTGTAAATACAGGCTTCGCCAAAAGTCTGTATAAAACTATATGCTTTGATCAACTCATCAAAGTGTATATTCCAACTCTGAGATGCTTGCTCTAGTCCATAGATGGATCGCTGGAGCTTGCCCACTTTGTTAGCACCTTTCCGATTGACAAAACTTTCTTGTTGTATCATATACAACTCTTCTTTAAGAAATCCATTAAGGAATGCAGTTTTGACATCCATTTGCCAGATTTCATAAAATGTGGCAATTGCTAACATGATTCAGACAGACTTAAGCATCGCTACGAGTGAGAAAATCTCATCGTAGTCAACACCTTGATCTTGTCGAAAACCTTTTTGCGACAATTTGAGCTTTGTAGATAGTAACACTACTACTATCAGCGTCCATCTTCCTCTTGAAGATCCATTTATTCTCAATGGCTCGCCGATCATTGGACAAG
Source organism: Triticum monococcum (assembly GCA_034509565.1). NCBI lineage: Eukaryota > Viridiplantae > Streptophyta > Magnoliopsida > Poales > Poaceae > Triticum > Triticum monococcum. Next base: position 353,017,865 of record CM067841.1, read on the forward strand.
TCAATCAAAGTCCATACTTTGTTCTTTATACATGGATCCCATCTCAGATTTCATGGCGTTAAGCCATTTCGCGGAATCTGGGCTCATCATCGCTTCCTCATAGTTCGTAGGTTCGTCATGGTCTAGTAACATGACTTCCAGAAAGGATTACCGTACCACTCTGGTGCGGACCATACTCTGGTTGTCCTACGAGGTTCGGTGGTAACTTGATCTGAAGTTTCATGATCATCATCATTAGCTTCCTCACTAATTGGTTTAGAAATCACTAGAATTGATTTCCGTGATGAACTACTTTCCAATTTGGGAGAAGGTACAATTACCTCATCAAGTTCTACATTCCTCCCACTCACTTCTTTCAAGAGAAACTTCTTCTCTAGAAAGGATCCACTCTTAGCAACAAATATCTTTCCTTTTGGATCTGTGATAGAAGGTGTACCCAACAATTTCTTTTGGGTATCCTATGAAGACGTACTTTTCTGATTTGGGTTTGAGCTTATCAGGCTGAAACTTTTTCACATAAGCATCACAACCCCAAACTTTAAGAAACGATAGCTTAGGTTTCTAGCCAAACCATAGTTCATACGGTGTCGTCTCAACGGATTAGACGGTGCCCTATTTAACGTGAATGTAGCTGTCTCTAATGCATAACCCCAAAACGATTGTGGTAAATCCGTAAGAGACATCATAGATTGCACTATATCCAATAAAGTATGGTTATGACGTTCGGACACACCATTATGCTGTGGTGTTCGAGGTGGCATGAATTTGTGAAACTATTCCACATTGTTTTAGTTGAAGACCAAACTCATAACTCAAATATTCGTCTCCGCGATCAGATCATAGAAACTTTATTTTCTTGTTACGATGATTTTCCACTTCACTCTGAAATTCTTTGAATTTTTCAAATGTTTCAGACTTATGTTTCATCAAGTAGATATACCCATATCTGCTCAAATCATCTGTGAAGGTCAGAAAATAACGATACCCGCCGCGAGCCTCAACACTCATCAGACCACATACATCAGTATGTATTATTTCCAATAAGTCAATTGCTTGCTCCATTGTTCCGAAGAACGGAGTCTTAGTCATCTTGCCCATGAGGCATGGTTCACAAGCATCAAGTGATTCCAAAAACCCATCAGTATGGAGTTTCTTCATGCGCTTTACACCAATATGACCTAAACGGCAGTGCCACAAATAAGTTGCACTATCATTATTAACTTTGCATCTTTTGGCTTCAATATTATGAATATGTGTATCATTATGATCAATATTCAATAAACCATTTATATTGAGTGTATGACCATAGAAGGTTTTATTCATGTAAATAGAACAACAATTATTCTTTGACTTAAATGAATAACCGTATTGCAATAAACATGATCCAATCATATTCATGCTCAACGCAAACACCAAATAACATTTATTTTAGGTTCAACACGAATCCCGAAGGTAAAGGGAGTGTGCGATGGTGATCTTATCTGCCTTGGAATCACTTCCAACACACATCATCACCTCACCCTTAACTAGTCTCTGTTTATTTTGCAACTCCCGTTTCGAGTTACTATTCAACTGAACCAGTATCAAATACCGAGGGGTTGATATAAACACTAGTAAAGTACACATCAATAACATGTATATCTAATATACCTTTGTTCAGTATGCCATCCTTCTTATCCGCCAAGTATCTAGGGCAGTTCCACTTCCAGTGACCATTTCCTTTGCAGTAGAAGCACTCAGTTTCAGGCTTGGGTCTAGCTTTGGGCTTCTTCATGGGAGTGGCAACTTGCTTGTCATTCTTCTTGAAGTTCCCTTTCTTTCCCTTTCCCTTTTACTTGAAACTAGTGGTCTTGTCAACCATCAACACTTGATGCTTTTCTTGATTTCTACCTTCGCTGATTTCAGTATCGCAAAGAGCTTGGGAATTACTTTCGTCATCCCTTGCATATTATAGTTCATCACGAAGTTCCAGTAACTTGGTGATAGTGACTAGAGAACTCTATCAATCACTATTTTATCTGGAAGATTAACTCCCACTTGATTCAAGCAATTGCAGTACCCAGACAATCTGAGCACATACTCACTAGTTGAGCTATTCTCCTCCATCCTGTAGGCAAAGTACTGTCAGAGGTCTCATACCTCTCGACACAGGCATGAGCATGAAATATCAATTTCAACTCTTGGAACATCTCATATGCTCCATGTCATTCAAAACATTCTTGAAGTCCCGGTTCTAAGCTGTAAAGCATGGTCCACTAAACTATCAAGTAGTCATCATATTGAGCTTGTCAAACGTTCATAACGCCTGCATCTGCTCCTGCAACAGTTATGTCACCTAGTGGTGCATCAAGGACATAATACTTCTGTGCAGCATTGAGGATAATCCTCAGATCATGGAGCTAGTCCGCATCATTGCTACTAAAATCTTTCAACTTATTTTTCTCTAAGAACATATCAAAAATAAACGGGGAGCTACATCGCGAGCTTTTGATCTACAACATAGTTATGCAAATACTATCAGACTAAGTTCATGATAAATTAAAGTTCAATTAATCATATTACTTAAGAACTCCCACTTAGATAGACATCCCTCTAATCATCTAAGTGATCACATGATCCATATCAACTAAACCATATCCGATCATCACGTGAGATGGAGTAGTTTTCAATGGTGAACATCACTATGTTGATCATATCTACTATATGATTCACGCTTGACCTTTCGGTCTTAGTGTTCCGAGGCCATATCTGCATATGCCAGGCTCGTCAAGTTTAACCCGAGTATTCTGCGTGTGCAAAACTGGCTTGCACCCGTTGTATGTGAACATAGAGCTTATCACACCCGATCATCACGTGGTGTCTCAGCACGACGAACTGTAGCAATGGTGCATACTCAGGGAGAACACTTATACCTTGAAATTTAGTGAGAGATCATCTTATAATGCTACCGTCGAACTAAGCAAAATAAGATGCATAAAAGATAAACATCATATGCAATCAAAATATGTGACATGATATGGCCATTATCATCTTGTGCCTTTGATCTCCATCTCCAAAGTACCGTCATGATCTCCATCATCACCGGCATGACACCATGATCTCCATCATCTCGATCTCTATCAACGTGTCTTCACATGGTCGTCTCGCCAACTATTGCTTTTACAGCTATTGCTATCGCATATCGATAAAGTAAAGCAATTATATGGCGCTTGCATCTTATCCAATAAAGAGACAACCATAAGGCTTCCGCCAGTTGCCGATAACTTCAACAAAACATGATCATCTCATACAACAATTTATATCTCATCATGTTTTGACCATATAACATCACAACATGCCTTGCAAAAACAAGTTAGACGCTCTCTACTTTGTTGTTGCAAGTTTTACGTGGCTGCTACGGGCTGAGCAAGAAGCGTTCTTGCCTACGCATCAAAAACCACAACGCGGTATAGTGATTGCTTTTTGATCTTCAGAAAGAATCCTGTTCATTGAATCCGATTCAACTAAAGTTGGAGAAACTGACACCCACTAGCCATCTGTGTGCGAAGCACGTCGGTAGAACCAGTCTCGCGTAAGCGTACGCGTAATGTCGGTCTGAGCCACTTCATCCAACAATGCCGCTGAATCAAGAATCAACTAGTGACGGCAAGCAATATGTATATACCCACGCCCACAACTCCTTTGTGTTCTACTCGTGCATATAACATCTATGCATAGACCTGGCTCTGATGCCACTGCTGGGGAACACAGTAATTTCAAAAATTTCCTACGCACACGCAAGATCTATCTAGGTGATGCATAGCAACAAGAAGGGAGAGTCTTGTCTACGTACCCTTGTAGACCGTAAGCGGAAGCGTTATGACAATGTGGTTGATGTAGTCGTATGTCTTCACGATCCGACCGATCCTAGTACCGAAAGTATGGCACCTCCGTGATCTGCACACGTTCAACTCAATGACGTCCCACGAACTCTCGATCCAGCTGTAAGTGCATCTAGTGCCACCCCTAGTTGGTTTTGGAGTATTGACGACAAACCTGGTTGAGGGACTAATGTGTTTGTGAGAATTGCAGGATAACATAGGTAGTAGTCCCTCATTGATTCGGTTTACCTACCAGAGATGACCCCTAAAAATGTGTGAAGACACTGAAGACAATGGTGGTCTGTGAAGAGTTTCACATTGAAGACTATGGCATGAGAAGACATCGTATGAAGACTATAGATTGCGAAGACATAATTGTTTTGTAGTTTCCTTTTCTTCTTTGTTGAGTCATAGGAACCACCGTACTATTAAGTGGGGTCAGAGTGAACAAAGTCAGAGTGACTGAAGTGATGCTCAACCAAATCCTATGTCTTCGAGCGAAGACAATGAGAGCAGATCTTATCCAGAGCTGGATAAGTCAGCTTTACTTGTAGCCCAAGTCAAGCTGTCGCGTGTGTTTGAAATCTGACCGTTGGACACGTGTCAGTTCCTTAGTGACTAGGGTCATTTCGGACAAATCAGGTCGGGTTGCCTCCTGGCTATAAATAGCCCACCCCCTACACCATAAATTGGTGGCTGCTCAGAGTTAGTGCATGCCTTTTGTCGTTTGAGAGCAACCCACCTAGAAGCCTTTGAGAGAAATTCTTGCGAGGACAAAGCCCTAAACACCTAGAGCCAAAGAGTGTTAGGCATCACTGAAGTCTTTGTGTCCGCGTGACATGAAGACTTGTTACACTTGAGGACTGTGAATCCTCCAGCCGGTTAGGTGTCGCGTTCTGAGCATCCAAGAGTCATTGTTGATTTCCGGTGAACGAAGTCTGTGAAGGTTTGTAAGTCTACCTTGAAGACTTACCAGAGTGATTGGGCGAGGACTGTGTGTCCTTAGCTCAAGGGGAATAAGGTGAAGATGCGGTCTTCTGAGTTGAATCTCAGCCTCCCTAACCAGACGTATAGTTGTCACATCAACTAGAACTAGTCCAACAAATACCTGTCCTCACCAAGCAACTAATTCTATCCTTTACCTCTCTTTACTTACTGCTTGTCTTCGTGAAGTCATTGCCTGCTTGCATGATATGATTGACTTCACTGTGTGAAGACTGTTGTTGATTGGTTTCATACTATCTTCCGTCTAGATCCATACTACCTAGCTGCTGATAGTCTTCGTGCTTTCACTTCACTGCTTACTTGACTATGGCTTGTCTAGTGTAGTCTACCTTCCGCTGCATATTAATAGGTTCATTTCTACTGATTGTCTTCAAAGCCCCCGTGTTTTGAAGACTTCCATAAAAATCGCCTATTCACCCCCCTCTAGTCGATAACTAACACTTTCAATTGGTATCAGAGCAAGGTGCTCCCTTGTTCTGTGTGATTCGGTTTAACCACCTGGAGTTTTAGCTATGTCGACTGCAGGGATAATCAAAGTCTCCGCTGCGTGCCCTACCTTCGATGGCACTAATTACCCCTACTGGAAGAATAAGATGCGCATGCATCTTGAAGCCATTGATGTCGACCTCTGGTATGTCATCAAGAACGGCGTTCCCAAGGCCAGTGAAGGTGTCACCCCAACTGATGTCAAGAAGTTCATTCAACTGGATTGTACTGCCAAGAACATCATCTGTGGTCATCTGACCAAAGGATAGTATGGCCGTGTGAGTGCTCTGGAAACTGCAAATCTAGTCTGGGACTGGCTCTCCCAGGTCAATGAAGGCGTCTCAACCCAGAGAGACTCGAGGATTAGTGTTCTTCGCAATCTCTTCAACCGCTTCAGGAGAAATGACAATGAGAATGTTCAGCTGACATTTGATCGCCTCACTGACATCACAAATGAGCTTCATGCACTCGGCGCCACTGAGATCACCAAGCATGAAAATCGTCAAGACACTCTTGAGATCACTCGACGGCTCATTTGACACCCCGGCCTTGACGATTCAAGAACGCCCTGACTTCAAGACTCTCGATCTGTCTGACATACTTGAAAGGCTCAACACACATGAGTTCCAGCTATCTGAGAAAAGAGATATCTATGGTCCCAACTATGGTCGAGCTCGCGCTTTGAAGGCAAATGTTGTTTCCTCATCTGAAGAAGAATCTAACTGCAGTTTTGAGGATCTTGAAGGCATTGGAAAGGAACTTGCCATGCTCGTGAAGAAGTTCCAAAGGTTCACCAGGAAGAAAGGCTCCAGACAGTCTTCAAGATCCAGCTCAAGAAATGATGAAACTTACTCCCATGACTACAAGAAGAGAACGTGCCACAAGTGCAAGAAACCTGGTCACCACATCTCTGAATGTCCTCAATGGGACAATGAGAACAAGAAGAAGAATAAGAGTTCTAATGACAACAAGAAGAAATCCTCAAAGTCTTCTTCCAAGTCTTTGTCGAAGTCTTCATCACACAAGAAGAGCTCATCTAGCAAGGGTCGTGCGTTTGTTGGCAAGGAAATGGATTTAGAGGAGGAGTCTGCATCTGAGGAGGTGGAGATGGAGTCTGAAGAGGAATCTAATTTAGGTGTGGCAAGCCTGGCTTTAGCTTCAGCATACGTCACCAAGTCCATCTTCAATACTGAAGACGATGGCCTCTTCACCAACGCTGATGCTAACGAGGATGACTCTGCTCCCACCTACTGCTTCATGGCACGTGGTGCCAAGGTAAACTCACGCGATGCTCACTATCAAACATCTAGTGAAGATGACTCTGAATGTAAATCTAAACCTAGCTACAAAACACTTGCTAAAATTGCAACACAACAACAGACTGCTATGGAACATATTCAAAAACTGTTAGACAAAAGCGATGACCTGTTGGATGCGGAAATGACTCAAAATCAGTCCTTAATTGAAGACATTAAAAATCTTCATGTTAAGTACGAAGAACTTGAAAGTCGTCATGAAACGCTCTCAACTACTCATGAAAAGCTCTCCTATGATTATCTTCAAAGGAAGCAAGAGCTTGAGAACTTGAGATCGGCTCATGAAGATCTTCAAAAGGAGAAGAGTCACTTCGCGCTCAACAGACCAGTTCCGCTCAGGAAGGCTTTGAACCACCATGTCTAAAATGCCTTCAGTGTGATGACGCTACTTCTGTTGCTGGATGTTCTACTACTACTACTACTGTTGCAATATCTTCAACTGTTGATGTGGTAACTAACCCCTTTGCTGAGGATACCACTACTATTGCTGATGAGAATGCCAGGTTGAAGACATTGCTTGAGACAGGAATGTAAAAAAGTCTCAAAGGGCATCAGACACTATGTGATGTCCTCAAGAAACAGATTCTGAACCGAAACCCTAGGAAAGAGGGTGTTGGGTTCGAGAGGAAAATGAATGTTGATGGTTCTTACTGGAAGCCTAAGCAGTACCCCAAAACCAAATGGGTTGCTGCAAAGGGACCTTCAGTGGATCCATCTACCTTATCTTGCTTCACTTGTGCTAACCCGATTATCATTGATGAATCCTTTGATGCAAACTATAAGCTGTTTAAGAATCAGAATGGTGAAATATTTGCCAGGTATATTGGTACTAACTGCATGAATGGACCCCCTTTGAAGAAGATTTGGGTGCCCAAGAGTTGTCTTGAAAATCTTTAGGTGAATGTCATCATGAAACCACCCGGGAAGAAGACAAACCCCAGACCAAAGGTTTCACATGGTCCAAAGGCTTCATACAGACAAAGGACTCACCAGAGTCACCCTAACGCAAATGTTTTGCAGGGAAACCATACTCAGCCCTGATACGTCCATTTTCCATCATGCTTTTATATTGATATTTATTGCATTATGGGCTGTTATTACACATTATGTCACAATATTTATGCCTATTCTCTCTTATTTTACAAGGTTTACATAAAGAGGGAGAATGCCGACAGCTGGGATTTTGGGCTGGAAAAGGAGCAAATATTGGAGACTTATTCTGCATAGCTCCAAAAGTCCTGAAACTTCACGGAAGTCAATTTCAGAATATATAAAAAATACTGAGCGCAAGAAGTTCACCAGGGGGCCACACCCTGCCCACGAGGGTGGGGGGCATGCCCTATCCCCCTAGGCGCGCCCCTACCTCGTGGACCCCTGGTGGCCCTCCGATGGCCATCTTTTGCTATATGGAGTCTTTCGATGAGAAAAAAAATCATAATCCATCTTTCCGGATGAGACTCTGCCGCCACGAGGCGGAACCTTGGCGGGACCAATCTAGGGCTCTCGCGGAGCTGTTCTGCCGTGGAAACTTCCCTCCGAGAGGGAGAAATCATCGCCATCGTCATCACCAACGCTCCTATCATTGGGAGAGGGCAATCTCCATTAACATCTTCACCAGCACCATCTCCTCTCAAAACCCTAGTTCATCTCTTGTATCCAATTCTTGTCTCCAAGTCCGGGATTGGTACCTGTGGGTTGCTAGTAGTGTTGATTACTCCTTGTAGTTGATGCTAGTTGGTTTATTTGGTGGAAGATCATATGTTCAGATCCTATATGCATATTAATACCCCTCTGATTATGAACATGAATATGCTTTGTGAGTAGTTACGTTTGTTCCTGAGGACATGGGAGAAGTCTTGCTATTAGTAGTCATGTGAATTTGGTATTCGTTCGATATTTTGATGAGATGTATGTTGTCTCTCCTCTAGTGGTGTTATGTGAACGTCGACTACATAACACTTCACCATTATTTGGGCCTAGAGGAAGGCATTGGGAAGTAATAAGTAGATGATGGGTTGCTAGAGTGAGAGAAGCTTAAACCCTAGTTTATGCGTTGCTTCGTAAGGGGCTGATTTGTATCCATATGTTTCATGCTATGGTTAGGTTTACCTTAATACTTTTGTTGTAGTTGTGGATGCTTGCAATAGAGGTTAATCATAAGTGGTATGCTTGTCCAAGTAAGGGCAGCACCCAAGCACCGGTCCACCCACATACCAAATTATCAAAGTACCGAACGCGAATCATATGAACGTGATGAAACCTAGCTTGACGATATTCCCATGTGTCCTCGGGAGCGCTTTACATCATATAAGAGTTTGTCCAGGCTTGTCCTTTGCTACAAAAAGGATTGGGCCACCTTGCTCCACTTTATTTACTTTTGTTACTTGTTGCTCGTTACAAATTATCCTATCACAAAACTATCTGTTTACCTATTATTTCAGTGCTTGCAGAGAATACCTTGCTGAAAACCGCTTATCATTTCCTCCTGCTCCTCGTTGGGTTTGACACTCTTACTTATTGAAAGGACTACGATAGATCCCCTATACTTGTGGGTCATCAAGACTCTTTTCTGGCGCCGTTGCCGGGGAGTGAAGCGCCTTTGGTAGGTGGAATTTAGTAAGGAAAAATTTATATAGTGTGCTGAAATTTATTGTCACCTGTTACTATGGAAAGTAATCCTCTGAGGGGCTTGTTCGGGGTATCTTCACCCCGACCAGTAGAGCAAAGAGTTGCTCCTCAACCTACTGAACCTACTGATAACGAAAATGTCTTCTTCGAAATTCCTTCGGGTATGTTAGAAAAACTGCTAGCTAATCCTTTTGCAGGAGATGGAACAAAGCATCCTGATGAGCACCTAATATATGTGGATGAAGTTTGTGGATTATTTAAGCTTGCAGGTGTGCCCGGAGATGTTATTAAGAAGAAGGTCTTCCCTTTATCTTTGAATGGAGATGCATCGACATGGTATAGGCTATGTGATGATACGGGGTCATGGAACTACAAATGATTGAAATTGGAATTTCATCAAAAGTTTTATCCTATGCATCTTGTTCATCGTGATTGCAATTATATATATAATTTCTAGCCTCGCGAAGGAGAAAGCATCGCTCAAGCTTGGGGGAGTCTTAAATCAATGTTATATTCATGACCCAATCATGAGCTCTCAAGAGAAATTATTATTCAAAATTTATATGGTCGGCTTTCTGATAACAATCGCACCATGCTCGATACTTCTTGTGTTGGCTCTTTTATGACGAAGACTATTGAATTCAAATGGGATTTATTGGAAAGAATTAAACGCAACTCTGAGATTGGGACCTCGACAAAGGTAAGGAGTCAGGTATGACACCTAAGTTTGATTGTGTTAAATCTTTCATGGATACCGATGTTTTCCATAAATTTAGCACTAAATATGGACTTGACTCTTAGATAGTAGCTTCTTTCTGTGAATCTTTTGCTACTCATGTTGATCTCCCTAGGGAGAAGTGGTTTAAATATCATCCTCCCATAGAAGTAAAAGTAGCTGCACCTATTAAAGTTGGAGAAAAGACTATCACTTATAATGATCCTATTGTTCCTACTGCTTATATTGAGAAACCACCTTTCCCTATTAGGATAAAGGATCATGCTAAATCTTCAACTATGGTTCGTAAAAGCAATATTAGAACTTATACACCTACTGAGCAAATTAAATTTGAACCTAATATTGCTATTGTTAAAGATCTCTTGTCTGATAATATTGATGGGCATGTTATTCATTTCCTTGATAAGACTGCTAGAATTGCTAAACCTTGTGCTAAAGATAAACCTAGATCTTTGGTAGGCATGCCTGTTATTTCTGTTAAAATAGGAGACCATTGTTATCACGGCTTATGTGATATGGGTGCTAGTGCTAGTGCAATACCTTACGACTTATACAAAGAAATTATGCATGATATTGCACTTGCTGAGATAGAAGATATTGATGTCACAATTAAACTTGCCAATAGAGATACTATTTCATCAATGGGAATTGTTAGAGATGTTGAAGTATTGTGTGGGAAAACTAAATATCCTGCTGATTTTCTTGTTCTTGATTCCCCACAAGATAGCTTTTGTCCCATTATATTTCGTAGACCCTTCTTGAACACAGTTAATGCTAAGATAGATTGCAAAAAGGATGTTGTTACTATTGATTTAGATGATATGTCTCATGAATTTAATTTCTCTAAATTTCGTAGACAACGCCGTGAAGAGGAATTTCCTAGTAAAGATGAAATTATTGGTCTTGCTTCTATTGCCGTGCCTCCTAGTGATCCTTTCGAACAATATTTGCTAGACCATGAAAATGATATGTTTATGAATGAAAGAAGGGAAATAGATGAAGTATTCTTTAAATAGGAACCCATCCTGAAACACAATTTGCCTATTGAAATCCTAGGGGATCCTCCTCCACCCAAGGGTGATCCCATGTTTGAGCTTAAACTGTTACCTGATACTCTTAAATATGCTTATCTTGATGAGAAAAAGATATATCCTGTTATTATTAGCGCTAACCTTTCAGAGCATGAAGAAGAAAGATTATTGAAAACTCTGAAGAAGCACCGTGCTGCTATTGGATATACTCTTGATGATCTTAAGGGCATTAGTCCCACTCTGTGTCAACACAAAATAAACTTGGAGGAAGATGCCAAACCAGTTCATGATCATCAATGACGGCTGAATCCTAAGATGAAGGAAGTGGTAAGAAAGGAAATACTAAAGCTTCTTGAGGCAGGTATAATTTATCCCGTTGCTGATAGTCAGTGGGTAAGTCCTGTCCATTGTGTCCCTAAGAAGGGAGGTATTACTGTCGTGCCTAATGATAAAGATGAGTTGATCTCGCAAAGAATTATTACAGGTTATAGGATGCTAATTGATTTCCACAAATTAAATAAAGCTACTAAAAAAATATCATTACCCCTTACCTTTTATCGATCAAATGCTAGAAAGATTATCCAAACATACACATTTTTGCTTTCTAGATGGTTATTCTGGTTTCTCTCAAATACCTGTGTTAGCCAATGATCAATCAAAGACTACTTTTACTTACCCTTTTGGTACTTTTTCTTATAGACGTATGCCTTTTGGTTTATGTAATGCACCCGCTACCTTTCAAAGATGCATGATGGCTATATTCTCTGACTTTTGTGAAGAGATTTGGGAGGTTTTCATGGACGATTTTTCCGTCTATGGATCCTCTTTTGATGATTGCTTAAGCAACCTTGATCGAGTTTTGCAGAGATGTGAAGAAACTAATCTTGTCTTGAATTGGGAAAAGTGCCACTTTATGGTTAATGAAGGTATTGTCTTGGGGCATAAAGTTTCTGAAAGAGGCATTGAAGTTGATAAAGCCAAGGTTGATGCTATTGAAAAGATGCCATGTCCCAAGGACATCAAAGGTATAAGAAGTTTCCTTGGTCATGCCGGTTTTTATAGGAGGTTCATTAAGGACTTGTCAAAAATTTCTCGGCCTCTGACTAATTTATTACAAAAAGATATACCATTTGTTTTCGATGATGATTGCGTAGAAGCATTTGAAATACTTAAGAAAGCATTAATCTCTGCACCTATTGTTCAGCCACCTGATTGGAATTTACCTTTTGAAATTATGTGTGATGCTAGTGATTATGCTGTAGGTGCTGTTCTAGGACAAAGAGTTGATAAGAAATTAAATGTTATTCAATATGCTAGTAAAACTCTAGACAACACTCAGAGAAATTATGCTACTACTGAAAAAGAAGTCTTAGCAGTTGTATTTGCTTGTGATAAGTTCAGACCTTATATTGTTGATCCTAAAGTAACTATTCACATGGATCATGCTGCTATTAAATACCTTATGGAAAAGAAAGATGCTAAACCTAGACTTATTAGATGGGTTCTCTTGCTACAAGAATTTGATTTGCATATTATTGATAGAAAGGGAGCTGAGAACCCCGTTACAGACAACTTGTCTAGGTTAGAAAATGTTCTTGATGACCCACTACATATTGATGATAGCTTTCCTGATGAATAGTTAAAAGTCATAAATGCCTCTCCTACTGCTCCATGGTATGCTAATTATGCTAATTACATTGTTGCTAAATTTATACCACCTAGTTTCACAAACCAGCAAAAGAAAAAAGTTCTTCTATGATTTGAGACATTACTTTTGGGATGACCCACATCTTTATAAAGAAGGAGTAGATGGTGTTATTAGACGTTGTGTACTTGAGCATGAACAGGAACAGATCCTACACAAGTGTCACTCCGAGGCTTATGGAGGACACCATGCTGGAGATAGAACTGCACACAAGGTATTGCAATCCGGTTTTTATTGGCCTACTCTCTTCAAGGATGCCCGTAAGTTTGTATTGTCTTGTGATGAATGTCAAAGAATTGGTAATATTGGTAGACACCAATAAATGCCTATGAATTATTCACTTGTTATTGAACCATTTGATGTTTGGGGCTTTGACTATATGGGACCTTTTCCTGCCTCTAATGGATATAGACATATTTTAGTTGCTGTTGATTACGTTACTAAGTGGGTAGAAGCTATTCCAACTAGTAGTGCTGATCATAACACCTCTATTAAGATGCTTAAAGAAGTTATTTTTCCAAGGTTTGGAGTCCCTAGATATTTAATGACTGATGGTGGTTCTCATTTTATTCATGGTGCTTTCCGTAAAATGCTTGCTAAATATGATGTTAATCATAGAATTGCATCTCCTTATCACCCACAGTCTAGTGGTCAAGTAGAATTGAGCAATAGAGAGCTCAAATTAATTTTGCAAAAGACTGTTAATAGATCTAGAAAGAATTGGTCCAAGAAACTTGATGATGCATTATGGGCCTATAGAACTGCATATAAAAATCCTATGGGTATGTCTTCGTATAAAATGGTCTGTGGAAAAGCATGTCACTTACCTCTCGAACTAGAACATAAGGCTTATTGGGCTATTAAAGAGCTCGATTATGATTTCAAACTTGCTGGTGAGAAGAGGTTATTTGACATTAGCTCACTTGATGAATGGAGAACCCAAGCCTATGAGAATGCCAAATTATTTAAAGAAAAAGTTAAAAGATGGCATGACAAAAGGATACAAAAGCGTGAGTTTAATGTAGGTGATTATGTATTGCTGTACAACTCCCGTTCAAGATTTTTTGCAGGAAAACTTCTCTCTAAATGGGAAGGTCCTTATGTTATCGAGGAGGTCTACCGTTCCGGTGCCATAAAAATCAACAACTTTGAAGGCACAAGTCCGAAGGTGGTGAACAGTCAAAGAATTAAACATTATATCTCAGGTAATCCTATAAATGTTGAAACCAATGTTATTGAAACCGTAACCCCAGAGGAATACATAAGGGACACTTCCCGGAACGTTTCAGACTCCGAAAAGGAATAGGCATGTGGTACGGTAAGTAAACCGACTCCAAAACAATTCTAATGGCAATTTTCTTCCGTTTTGGAATATTTAGAAAAATAGAAAAATAAGAAGCAGTCCGGGAAGGACACGAGGGCTCCATGAGAGTGGAGGGCGCGCCCCCTACCTCGTGGGCACCTCGTGTGCTCTCCGGACTCCGTTTTCTTACACGACACGTATTTTGGTCGGTAAAAATTCATTATAAAATCTCCCGGAGGTTTTGACCACCGTATCACGCAAAAATCTCTTGTTCTTGTTTCGACCTGTTTTCTGCCAGGGTTGTCAAAGCTAAGCATCATGTCGTCTCCCTCCTCCTCCAACAATGAGGGCAACGATGCTTGGCTAATGAAGATAGAGCTGAAGAGAGAAGAACCCATGGAGGTAAACAAGGATGAAGGGATCAAGAAGGCCACGGAGGACCAAGCTCCGGCAACAAAAGACATCCTTCAACTTATCACAATCTTCTTACCCCAACTGAGATCGAAGCCTTCAAGATGATTGATTTAGCTCGTATACAGAATAAGTATCTCACACGTGGAAATATTTTGTTGAAGGAGCATATAATCGCACTCAAAGGCATTATCCGCAAGTTAGAAGACCTCCTACGCTCGATGTGCAACTATCTATCATCAACAACTCCATCTTCTTCACCAACGAAGGAGACATAATCACATGGGTATGGGCACTCCCCTTGGCAACTGCCAAGCTTGGGGGAGTGCCCCGGTATCATATCACCATCACTTTTATCTTTACTGTTTTTCTTAGTTCGATCCTTTTGGTAATATCTTGATCTAGTATAATAAAGTTCTTAGTATGATCTAGTTGTGAGTTTTGCTTTATGATCCTTCTATGTAATCGAGCTCATGAGCTATATATAATAAAGATTAGTGTTGAGTCAAGGGCCTGATATTTTGCCATGATCTTAAGTGAATAAAAGAAAAGAGAAAGAATAAAAAGAAACAAAGAGATCACATGGATCTTATGGAGAGTAATGAGCTCACATAGAAAGAGTATGATGAATAAAAGTTGTTGAGAGTTGACAAACATAGTTTTGGTCATCGTTGCAATTAATAGGAAGTAATAAAGAAAGAGAGGTCTTCACATATAAATATACTATCTTGGACATCTTTTATGATTGTGAGAACTCATTAAAATATGACATGCTAAAGAGTTGACGTTGGACAAGGAAGACAATGTAATGGGTTATGTTTTCTTACATCTGAGATAAATTATATTGTCATGGATCATCCAACATGATTGAGCTTGCCTTTCCCCCTCATGCTATCCAAATTCTTTGCACCAAGTAGAGATACTACTTGTGCTTCCAAACACCCTTAAACCAGTTTTGCCATGAGAGTCCACCATACCTACCTATGGATTGAATAAGATCTTTCAAGTAAGTTGACGTCGGTGCAAGCAATAAAAATTGCTCTCTAAATATGTATGACTTATTAATGTGGGATAAAAATAAACTTTATACGATCGTGTGATATGGAAGAAATAAAAGCGACGGACTGCATAATAAAGGTCCATATCACAAGTGGCAATATAAAGTGATGTTCTTTCGCATTAAGATTTTGTGCATCCAACAATAAAAGCGCATGGCAACCTCTGCTTCCCTCTGCGAAGGGCCTATCTTTTACTTTTATCTCCTACCTTGCATAAGAGTCATGGTGATCTTCACCTTTCCTTTTTACATTTTATCTTTTAGCAAGCACAACATGTTGGAAAGATCCTGGTATATATGGCTAATTGGATGTGAGTTTTATGAACTATTATTGTTGACATTACCCTAGAGGTAAAACGTTGGGAGGCAAAACTATAAACCCCTATCTTTCTCTATGTCCGATTAAAACTCCATACCCATAAGTATTCTGTGAGTGTTAGCAATTGTGAAAGATTATATGATAGTTGAGTATGTGGACTTGCTGAAAAGCTCTTATGTTGACTCTTTCCTATGTTATGATAAATTGCAATTGCTCCAATGACTGAGATTATAGTTTGTTAGTTGTCAATGAAGTTTATGATCCATACTTGAAATTTTGATTGAATTATTACTCTAGCATAAGAGATCATATGACAATAATTATATAAGTTGCTGTTCTAAGAATGATCATGATGCCCTCATGTCTGTATTTTATTTTTATCGACACCTCTATGTCTAAACATGTGGACATATTTTTCAATTTCAGCTTTCGCTTGAGGACAAGCGAGGTCTAAGCTTGGGGGAGTTGATACGTCCATTTTACATCATGCTTTTATATCGATATTTCTTTCATTATGGGCTATTATTACACATTATGTCACAATACTTATGCCTATTCTCTCTTATTTTACAAGGTTTACATAAAGAGGGAGAATGCTGGCAGCTAGGATTCTGGGATGGAAAAGGAGCAAATATTGGAGACCTATTCTGCACAGCTCCAAAAGTCCTGAAACTTCACCGAAGTCAATTTCAGAATATATAAAAAATACTGAGCGCAAGAAGTTCACCAGGGGGGCCACACCCTGCCCATGAGGGTGGGGGCGCACCCTATCCCCCTGGGCGTGCCCCCTACCTCGTGGGCCCCCTGGTGGCCCTCCGATGTCCATCTTCTGCTATATGGAGTCTTTCGATGAAAAAAAAATCATAATCCATCTTTCCAAACGAGACTCTGCCGCCACAAGGCGGAACCTTGGCGGAACCAATCTAGGGCTCTGGCGGAGCTGTTCTGCCGGGGAAACTTCCCTCCGGGAGGGGGAAATCATCGCCATCGTCATCACCAACGCTCCTCTCATCGGGAGAGGGCAATCTCCATCAACATCTTCACCAGCACCATCTCCTCTCAAAACCCTAGTTCATCTCTTGTATCCAATTCTTGTCTCCAAGTCCGGGATTGGTACCTGTGGGTTGCTAGTAGTGTTGATTACTCCTTGTAGTTGATGCTAGTTGGTTTATTTGGTGGAAGATCATATGTTTAGATCCTATATGCATATTAATACCCCTCTGATTATGAACATGAATATGCTTTGTGAGTAGTTACGTTTGTTCCTGAGGACATGAGAGAAGTCTTGCTATTAGTAGTCATGTGAATTTGGTATTCATTCGACATTTCGATGAGATGTATGTTGTCTCTCCTCTAGTGGTGTTATGTGAACGTCGACTACATAACACTTCACCATTATTTGGGCCTAGAGGAAGGCATTGGGAAGTAATAAGTAGATGATGGGTTGCTAGAGTGATAGAAGCTTAAACCCTAAATTACAAAAAAAGACACATCCGTGACATTTTGGGCCGAACAAATTTTTTTTCTGTCATACATATGACACTTCTATGACCATAATTGTGACAAAACCCAGTATCATCATAGATGTGGTGGGCTCCTACTTCTATGACAAAAAATCATGACAAAAATTGGCTTTTCGTCCTGGGCGGGCCGAAGACGCACCTGCATGACATTCTTTGGGCCGTCCATGACGGAAAAAACCGTGGTAGAAGCGAGGGGGAGGAAAATTTCGGGGAGTTCCCGGTTACGGTGGGAGGTCAAGGGCCGAGCGATGCGCGTTTCTCTCGTACACGTACGCGCGTGTGTGCGAGGTGTTGGCTCTAACTGAACCCGAGCGAGGCGTTGGGCTCTAACTGAACCCGAGCGATTGCACTACAGGCTACGCGTTACTGAACCCGAGCGATCGATCGATGGCTGTTAACTGAACCCGATCAAGCGATTCCTTCGCTACTGCTGCTAACTGAAGCTGATCGATGCTGCCTCTGGGATGAACAGTGAGCATTGCAGGGGGGGGGGTTGTATGAACAGTGAGCGGTGGTGTTGCCTCTGGATGAACATGACACCGCGGTGTGGTGGAGGGCTGGATGAACAGTAGACTATGGAGGGGTGCCCGTGGAGGGGTGGTTGAACAGGACCCTGTGGTGTGGAGGGCTGGATGAACAGTAGACGGTGGAGGGGTGGTTGAACAGTAGCCGATGGAGTAGCGCGCGGTGGTGGCTGGATGAACAGGAGCCCGTGGAGGCTGGAGGAGGTCGACGGTAGCCCGTGGAGGCTGGCGGAGGTCGACGGTGGAGATGAACAATATCCCGTGGAGTCCTGTTTTGTGGTACGCCACACCCCTCCCGATGAACAGGACCCCCGTTTCGACTGTAGCGCTCCAACACAAGTCTGTTTCATCCGTTTTGCGGTACGCCACACCCCTCCTGATCAACAGGACCCCCGTTTCGACCATAGGAGGTCCGTTTCGTCCGTTTTGTGGTACGCCACACCCCTCCTGATCAACTGGACCCCCCTTTCGACCGTAGGAGGTCCGTTTCCTCCGTTCTGCGGTACGCCAGACCCCTCCCAATCAACATGACCCTGTTCCGAACGTAGGAGGTCTGTTTCCTCCATTGTGCGGTACGCCAGGCCTCGTTTCCATCACCTATTCCGTCCAAGCCCTCCCGATGAACACGACCACGCATTCCGTTCCGACCCAGCCAGTTGGCTCCCACACATTCTGTTGCCTCCCGATGAACACGACGCATTCTGTTGCCTCCCCATGAACACGGCGACAATGTTGTTTCTCTGTTCCGACCCAGCCATGTACACGAGCCTTGGCCGTACGTATGCGTGAGTAGGCGTTCAAGACCTCGCCCGTATGTACACATACATGGCCGTATTTTCTTTCTTGCACCCTGGCCATTGTACGTACATGTACATGCTACGTGCGCGCCTCTACTACGACACGTGCGCGCCTCTACTACGACACGTGCGCGCCTCTACTACGACACGTGCGTGCCTCTACATCCACAAGTATATATGTACGTACACGTTCGCGACCAGAATGACAACGCTACGTACGCTTCGACCAGGTGGGTCCCGACTGTTAGGCACTTCCTTGTCTGCGAAGATGTAGCTGGTGGGTCCCAGCAGCCAGGGGCAAACACTTTTTTCGCGAAATACGGTGGCCCGTCCGGTGGCTCCCCATTGTCAGGTGGAGGAATAATTATTTTGCACATAATAAGGAGGCACTTCCTTGCGGCGGCCGTGGACCCAGCTGTCAGCCTCTCCACGTACAGTCCACGTCCGATGGAAGCCGTTCCTTGACCACGTTGACCATGCCGTGCCGAGAGCACCAGGGCGGTGGACGATGGCGAGGCCTAGGAAGGGGACGACGCGGAGCCAGGGAAGACGCGATAGTGGATGCCCACGCGTAGAGGAGTACGGGGGTTCACTGGTTCGCTGCGGTGTGAGGCTGCCGTCGCCGCAGAATAACAGGGGGTGTGGGTGAGTAGAGGGATGGCCTGGCCAGCGGTGGGAGTAGTAGGGGGCGGTGAGGCCTCCGCCGCATCGCAGCCGGCCACGGGAGGTAGGAGCACGAGGCACGACTCGCACTGGTTTCGACGGCTGGAGCAAGAAGACCAGAGGTTGAAGAAGCACTACGGCCGTAGGATGGACATCGTACGGTCACTGGAGCTAGAATCGTGCATATTGACTAAGTGGACAAAGCCCTCCGTCCCCGTCAGCTCAGTAGGCCCACAAGTCAGCCTGCCACTATACTGGGTCCCAGCTAACAAGGGGAGTATTCATTTTTTTGTGTGTAATAAGGAGGCACTTCCTTGCGTGCGAAGATATAGCTGGTGGGTCCGAGCTGTCAGCGGCGGTAACATTTTTTTCACGAAATACAGAGGACCTTTCGGTGGGTCCCTAATGCCAGGTGGAGGAATCATTATTTTGCGCGTAATAAGGAGGCATTTCCTTGCGTGCAGCCATGGACCCAGCTGTCGGCTTCTCCACATACAGTCCACTTCAGATGCATGTCGGTCGTTGAGCACGTTGACCAGGCCGCGCCGAGAGCACCAGGGCGGTGGACGACGGCGAGGCCTAGGAAGGGAACGACACGGAGGCAGGGAAGACTCGGCAGTTGTTTCCCATGCGGCGGGGTGTACGACTGTACGAGGGTTTACTGGTTTGTTTGCCATAGCCGGAGAATAACAACAGGTGTGGGTGAGTAGAGGGATGGCTAGGCCAGCGATGGGAGTACGGTGGGGCAGTGAGGCCTGCGCGGTAGCACAGCCGGCCATGGGGAGGAGGGAGCAGGCAGTCCCGCCGGTGCTTGTTTGAGCGACTGGAGCAGGAAGAGTAGAGATTGAAGAAGCACGACGGCCGTTCGATGGACATCCAACAGTCACTGCTTGTGCGTCAACCTTTTTTAGGAAAGCCTCAAATCTGTGGAAAACAGCACAACCCATCTGCCATTATTTCTAATAATTTACATCACATTTGCTAATTCTTAAGGTTTTTGTGGAGCCCATATTCTTTTTGTTAGCATTACAGCCCATATTGTGGCCACGGTTAAAAAATTATACGAAATTTTGCATATTTTGGTGCGGTCCGAGCTGTTTTAATTCCGAAATTTTGAATCACATTCAAACTGATTTTAAAAATAAATGTATATCAATATAAAATCCAACAAATTCTCCACGCATAAAAATTAATGTAATTTAAAATCTCGAAATGAAAAAAAGATATTTGAAACTAATTGCCGGTTTGATGTGTTTTAAAAATGTACAGCCCATTTCTCATTACTGATAGGCCATTTTCTCGGCGAGCCGAATGAAGCTCTCCTCGTCTTGAAAGATTTGCAGCCCAACAGGCCTGACAAAGTGACTTACTTGGCAAATCACAAAAAAACTAGGCTGTGGCCATGGACCCAGCTGTCAGCCTCTCCATGTACAGTACTCTTCCGATGGAAGTCGGTCGCTGACCACATTAACCACACCGCGCCAAGAGCACCAAGGCGGTGGACGATGGCGAGGCCTAGGAAGGGGACGGCGTGGAGCCGGGGAAGACGTGGCAGTGGATGCCCACGTGGAGAGGAGTATGAGGGTTCACTGGTTCGGCTGCGGCATGAGGCTGTCGTCGCCGTAGAATAACAGGGGGGTGTGGGTGAGTAGAGGGATACCCTGGACCAGCGGTGGGAGTAGTAGGGGGCGGTGAGGCCTTCGCGGCATCACAACCGGCCATGAGAGGCAGGAGCACGCGGCACGACCGGCGCTGCTTGGGGCGGCTGGAGCAAGAAGACCAGAGGTTGAAAAGCACTATGGCTGTTGGATCGACATCGTACGGTCACGGGAGCTAGAATCGTTCATATTGACTAAGTTGACAAAGCCCTCCGTCCTCGTCAACTTAGTAGGCCCACAAGTCAGCCACCCACTATGGCGGTTACGACAGCGCTGGGGGAAGAAGACGACAGATTGAAGAAGAATGCCGACCGTTGGATGTAAATCCAACGCCTTCTTAGGCTTCGACCTACTGGCCCACATGTCAGCCAGTCCATTTGTTTTTTAGTCCATTTGGTGGGCTGGGTGAAACAATGATGTAGCATTTATGCAGTCCATTTAAATCCCATTTGCATTTTTCTCGAAATCTGCGGACTTGCTGGGCTGGGTGAAAATATCATGTTGGGCTAGACGGAGAAATGTTATAAAAACATAAACACATGATTGCACGTCAGTAAAATCTTTGCAAGCTTATGTACGCAATCACTAGGAGTTAACTTGCCAAGTTATATATAAACAATTATTGTTATTATTTTGTAAGAACTTTCAACTTACGAAATAAAATATCATTTTATTTTGATGAGTTAATAGTACGTGGGGTATTATTAATTTTTAAGCTAGATGTGGGACAGTTGAGTTGGTTCTAGGGGAAAGTACTGGGAGAAAACTCAGTTTACATCGAAAAAGAAAGTGGGAGAAAATTTAGAGACCTGCTGGGTCCACCTGAGGAGGGGAATATGTTGGGAGGAACGAGATTCAAAGCATGGCAGCCGAGTGAACTAGTTTTTTTACGGACAAGTGAACTAGTTTACATACATAAGCAAATAGCCACTAAAAAACAATCAGGTTAATGGGTTCTTAAAAAAATATTTCAGACAAAACAAATAATTACGACTCGTAGGCTAATGCATGAAATACTCAGATGATAAAGGTGCTTATAAACAGATAAAGTACAACATCTAGACCTTCCTGGCATGCTTGATCATGACGTTGCGGCTGTCCGTGTACTCGTCGGTTACGGGAAGCAGACACGCCCTCATGTCCAAGATCTGCATGTACATGTCGTAGCATGCATATGCGTCCTTGACCGCATAGGTTATGTAGGCTAGATTCAGAGGTACCTCCGATGTGTTTAGGCCGTCTTCTTTCATGTTGGCGTATCAAGGGTCGATGATGGTCTCGGCGAGGTCAACCACAGAGTCCTTCTCCTGCCCATTGCTGATGATCTTGTATTGCTTCTGGATGTCGACAAGCTTGTTGCACCAGATGGCTGAATCATCACGTTCTTCCTTCTCTCCACCATAGCGAAGGTGCAGTCGGCGTTGCCGATGAAACGGGCGAATGCTCCAGAACCTGGTGCAGCCATAGGACCGAGGCGAGGCAGAGCTTCACCGAGTCTGTATCATTGGTGTACATCACATTCAACTTGGTGCAGCCATAGGACTGAACGGCGAACTCAAAGGGGAACTCCTTGCTAAAGTCCATATCCAGCAGGCTCACCCCTCGGATCGCCATTGGAGTCTCTTCGAGTGAACGAGTGTGTAGGCGGCGGCAGCAGTTTGTTTTTCAGCTCTTGGGGAACTGGATTCAACAGTAAGCTGAGTGTGTACATGCGACAACAGTTACTACCCCTCCCTCATCCGCTGCACGCCTGGCAGAAGATGCACCCTCGGCCACACGTCGGTTCACGAGCGGGTCTGTATTAGTACTGTAATAACAGGAGTTAGTGGTCACTTTACTTAAATTTAATTAGCTTTAATAGAAATTTATACTTAAAACAAGCAATGCATTTGCTCGTTCTATTAGTGCCACGGGATCAACATGCACAACAATTAGAATTATTATTCTCAGGACGCACACGATCAGCACATTTGTCGCACTTTCACAAAGATAATACTACCAAGTTTGAACTGTTTGTTATGGTTGTTGTCCTCTACATCACCATGTCGTGTTTCCCACCTTGCAAGATTCAGAACCAACAAATAAGATCCAAATAATAAGTACAACAAATATGCCTACACATCTCATTGATTCCCAGCTTGCAAGATTCAGAACCAACAAATAAGATCCAAATAATAAGTACAACAAAGATGCCTACACATCTCATTGATTCCCAGCTTGCAAGATTCAGGACCAACAAATAAGATTCAAATAATAAGTACAACAAAGATGCCTACACATCTCACTGATTCCCAGCTTGCAAGATTCAGAACCAACCCATTAGAGCCTTTTGATAAGTGAATATCGGGATTAAATCCATCTTGGCTAGCCATGTCATACAATCGAAGAACTTAGCGAATGCTCTTGACCGTCACAACATCTGTAGTTGAGTATTCCTGTTTGCACAGCACAAACAAGGAGACAGGAGAGCATGATTTCACTTTAATAGCGGCCTCCTTGAACTCAACCTCCAGCTCTACTTGGACGAGGTCTGCCTGGAGTTCCATGATTCAATTCATACACCTTTTTCTGCAATTCACCTGAAATGAAGCAAAGATTGCATCATTCAGCTAGCAAGAAGTACTTGCTCTTGTGAGCTGGCAGGTTCTTCTTTAGTAGTTGCACTAAAATTGAGGAACATTAAGGTTGGCTGTCCTGCTCATGTAAGGTGCAACTATAATTTTCTTATCCTTTTGCGCAGTTCCACTAAAATAAAGTGCCATTGTGGTGATTGTGACGGCTCCATCTTGCAAAGGCTAATAAAATGTTGCACGAGATTACCAGCAGAACTTGACTGAGATTTTGGAAACTCCAATCACCATTTTGTGTAGTTCCACCAAAATTGAGAGATGTTGCCCACGTGACATTTTAGTTGAACTGCACAAGACACTCATTCCAAAAAAAGTGTTTTGTGCAGTTCACCAGAAGGTCACAATAGCAACAAGGTGAAATGGATATCCCTATCTGCACAAAAAGATAGAAAGTAAACAGTTGCTGGGCAGCAAACCTAATCCTGGAGACCTTGTACTATGTGAGGGCAGAAAATCTAATCCCGGAGACCTTTTACTATGTGAGGGCAGCAAATCTAATCCTGGAGACCTTTTACTATGTGAGGGCAGCAAATCTAATCCTGGAGACCTTTTACTATATGAGGGTAGCAAATCTAATCTTGAGACCTTTTACTATGTGAGGGCAGCAAATCTAATCCCGAGACCTTTTACTATGTGAGGGCAGCAAATCTAATCCTGGAGACCTTTTACTATGTGATGGCAGCAAATCTAATCCTGGACATACTCTATTGACTTGTCCACCAGCCGCCACTTTCTATCCTTTTTTCAACCAATAATAGATCTGTTCCTTATCCAGTTTGTACCATGTTTTCCCATTATTTCCCTTTTCAACCAAGAGACCGGTTGGGTATCCGGTCTCTACTACTTTCACCATATTATTTCCTCTTTGAATCAAGTCCTAGATTCATGCTACAACTTTCCCCACTTTGTTCGTTGTTTGAACAAAGCCCTAGATTCGAATGCATGAAGTAGCGTTACCTCTAATAATACTAAAAATTTAGGTGGCTTTGGAAGAGCAGATGGGAGTAGAAAAAGATGCACATGCAAACCCGTGGGGAGCTGGGGTAGTAGAGCAAGGCCGCTTTCGAAGAACTTATACCTGAGGGTCGCCGGAATGTCGGCGGCGGCAGGTCAGATCTGTGGACAATACGACAGGGAGGAAGAAGGGTCGGAGGACCTCCCGAGCCGGCGCTGTGTCAGAGAGAACAACACGGGCAGAGGATCGGGCCCCTCTGGCAGCTGTGGGTTTCCTCCCTCGGCGGCGATGACCGCGTGAATGATGCACCGTTTAGTCCTCTACACACACCGACCGAAGGGATTCGGCCGGATCTGTGACCAGCGGTGAGCAGAGAGAAAATGTTGCTACCGCTGTCTTGTTTATATTTGGAGATGATGAGAGAATGAAGAGAGCAACCCTAGTAAAGCAAGCGCTCAGGCCCCTGCGTCCATATATAGTGGAGTGATTATCTTTTTTCTCTCCACAACAAGCGTTTCAATTTGTGTACGTGGCATTAAAGAAAAGAAACTCTCTATTTAAGGTGACTACTGTACGACTACTACTTACTACTAGTAGTACTACAATATTGTTCACTTGTGCTCCCCGCCCCTCCATTCATTGAACAACCCCACGGGTGAATAAACATACAGTAAGTACTGTATTTATATAGAACGAACAAGCTCGAACTATTTTCACGTAGTTAAAAGTTGAGGGCGGGGCTTTTCCCGGGCAGTACGCACGGCAGTTTTCGGGTAGGGCCAGAAGACTATTTTAATTTTTTTTTAAATTCAAGACGGCCACATAGCATGGAGCCGACCCCAACGATTTTAAGCTTACAGGCACAGTACACACTATCCTAGACTACTCTACACATGAAACTGCCACACGAGCGTCCGGGCTGCGCTTGGCTCTTCGCCTCTTCGGGAAGTCGAACAATGATGGAATACTACTGCACTAGAGGAGTACTACAGTACGCTTCTGGTCATCTGACACTGATTGAACTACTGCATGTCTACCGCGTGCGGGAGGGAGAGCGTGTAGTGAAAGCTTCTCCTAGTCTTGCCAGCCACCACGCTCATGGGCGAGGGAGGGACGCTCCTGCCTTTGCGTGTATGACAGGTGGGCCCGACAGGTGTGTGGCCAACCTGTCATACAGCCAAAGGCAGGTGCAGTTAAGTCCGCGAGGGAGAGGATAATCAAACTTCTCATTGATGTACGAGTTTATGCGACACATCAAAGCACCACACTTGATATATTTCAATAATTTACGTGTGTGACTCCCAGATGCAGAGGCCGGGGGTCATCATCCTCCTTTTCGAGAAAAAACAGACGCGTGTGTGAGAGGACGAGTGCGTGCATGCACCTCTACTCTTCTTGTATAACGTACTACTAAACTCAGAGTACAAGTTTTTGTGGGTGGCACGATGGTGCGTGCGAGAAGTCCTGAGAGATAGGTTTAATGCGTCTGAAAAAAAGACTAGCCTAGAGCTCGCCACGCGGCTATTCTTGTCGAACGCCCCATTAACCGTAAGATATGTATACGACGGTGCCAGTTATTGCACGTACACAGCAGTACTCCCTCCTTTCCGGTTTATAGGGCTTAATTCAAAAATCTCACCAACCAAGATGGTGACTGGTGGAATATTTTTTGTAGTTTGCAAAAGCACCTAATTAATGCTCTTGTTTTTCTCAAAAATTATGTTTACAATGCATTAGTTGCAATGCATGCATGCATAAAGTACATGCATTGGTCAATTTTCTCTTAATACTTGCATGCAATGATTTAATGCACCTTGGAATCTGAACATGTGTTGGGGAACAACCAAATTGAGCCTTATAAAATGGAAAAACTAAAATTTTGAGATAAGCCCTATAAAACCGGAAAGGAGGGAGTAGAAAAGAAGTACTCCATTCGGGAATAGTGCCACACTTCGAAACTAGAACCGCCAATAAATTTTGAGCTTGCGTCTCGTCACATTCCAAATTACTCCACGCTATATTGAATTGCAAACCTGTTCACACCGATCACAACCTAAACGGTTTCCCACTTAGGAGCGTATTAGTACTCGGTTATAAATATTAGTATGCTAAGATGAATACTAGTATGCCAAGATGACTGCACATTCCTCCTCAACTCCTCATCCACAAAAACAAACAAGTCATTCAACATCGTTCCCTTGCGTCTGCCATGGCCAACATGAGTTCTCGGTCGAGAGATTGCCACCAGGGAGAGGCGAGCATGGAAGCGGAAGCATGAGAGATGTCCCGCCTTGCTGTGAGAGCAGCCGACATGTCCCGCCGCGCGGAAGTAGCAGCACAGAGGCCCCGCCGCGCCGCTGAAGCAGCACGGAGGTCCCGCCGCGCCGTCGATGCAGCAGACTAGTCCGGCCGCGCCATGGAAGTAGCAGAGATGTCCCGCCGCGCCACGAATGCAGCAGAGATGTCCCGCCGCGCCGCGCCGGCCTGGGAAAATTTCTCGCGGGCAGGCGACGACTGTTACAGGCGCATGCATGCGATTGTCCATAGCCATATGGATCAGATCTCCGGCTCGGCGAGGTTGCAGGACGACATGATAGCCTTGTTTGAACAGGCTACCGGCGTCATCCGACAAATAAGGGAGGGCAATGAGAGGCTCCAGGCCGAGCGCGACATGCTGAGGGAGAAGATCGTCCGAAGTGCAGACCAGCAGGAGGAGACCAGTGCCTTGTTGAAGAGGACCGGCGTCATCGTCAAGAAACTAATGGACGAGAATGACATGCTCTGCAACGAGCGCCAAAGGCTGGTGGAGGAATCCGTGGATGTTCTCAAGCAGCGTCTTGAGGACACGAAAGAGCTCATCGCCGCTCTCCACGGAGACTAGTTTCCTGGTTTCTTTTGATGTAATAATCAGTTTAGGATGTGGATTGTGTCGTCGGTTGTGAAATGTTGGGTTCTAGCGCGGATGTTTGGCCTTTGTTGGCTGCTACCTCTTTTAGCACTGTGTTGGTTTTCCGCGAAGAGGAAGGGATGATGCAGCAAAGTAGCGTAAGTATTTCCCTCAGTTTTTGAGAACCAAGGTATCAATCCAGTAGGAGGCTACGCGCGAGTCCCTCGTACCTGCACAAAACAAATAAATCCTCGCAACCAACGCAAATAGGGGTTGCCAATCCTTATAGGGCCACTTACGAGAGTGAGATCTGATAGATATGATAAGATAATATTTTTAGTATTTTTATGATAAAGATGCAAAGTAAAATAAAAGCAAAGTAAATAGCAAAGCAAATAACTAAGTAGTAGGATATCTAGGTATGATCATGTATATAGGCATCACGTCTGAGACAAGTAGACCGACTCCTGCCTGCATCTACTACTATTACTCCACTCATCGACCGTTATCCAGCATGCATCTAGAGTATTAAGTAAAAACAGAGTAACGCCTTAAGCAAGATGATATGATGTAGAGGGATAGACTCATGCAATATGAAGAAAACCCCATCTTGTTATCCTCGATGGCAACAATACAATACGTGCCTTGCTGCCCTTACTGTCACCGGGAAAGGACACCGCAAGATTGAACCCAAAGCTAAGCACTTCTCCCATTGCAAGAAAGATCAATCTAGTAGGCCAAACCAAATTGATAATTCGAAGAGACTTGCAAAGATAAGCAATCATACATAAAATAATTCAGAGAAGATTCAAATATTATTCATAGATAGACTTGATCATAAACCCACAATTCATCGATCTCAACAAACACACCGCAAAAAGAAGATTACATCAAATAGATATCCACAAGAGAGGGGGAGAACATTGTATTGAGATCCAAAAAGAGAGAAGAAACCATCTAGCTACTAACTATGGACCCGTAGGTGTGAAGTAAAATACTCACACTTCATCGGAGAGGCTATGGTGTTGATGTAGAAGCCCTCCATGATTGATGCCCCCTCCGGCGGATATCCGGAACAAGCCCCAAGATGGGATCTCGTGGATATAGAAAGTTGCGGCGGTGGAATTAGGGTTTTGGCTCCGTATCTGATCGTTTGGGGGTACATGGGTATATATAGGAGGAAGAAGTACGTTGGTGGAGCAACAGGGGGCCCACGAGGGTGGAGGGCGCGCCTGGGGGGTAGGCGCGCCCCCTACCTCATGGCCTCCTGGTACGTGGCTTGACGTAGGGTCCAAGTCTCCTGAGTTGTATTCGATGAGAAAATCACGTTTCCGAAGGTTTCATTCCGTTTGGACTCCGTTTGATATTCCTTTTCTTCGAAACCCTAAAACAGGTAAAAAACAGCAATTCTGGGCTGGGCCTCCGGTTAATAGGTTAGTCCCAAATATAATATAAAAGTGGATAATAAATCCCAATAATGACCAAAACAGTAGATAATATAGCATGGAGCAATCAAAAATTATAGATACGTTGGAGACGTATCATTGGCCTCTTGGGATGTTGCGATTTCAATCTGGTAGCTTTTAGTCCTTTGTGTTAGGTTGGAGTTGTGCTGAACTTCTTGTGAATTGTGGTGGTTTTCAGTAATGAAAATCGGAATGGGCAAGCCCTTCTTTGGTAAAAAAATTAATCATCCTTATATATTCACCAGTCTTGGTATAAGTCGCAGTAGATGCTATATAGGTCCATTGGATCTTACATCAAGATCCGTGCTTTCAGATTTTCTTTTTTCTCTCTTAAATCTCAGTCGAGTGAGACATAGCCACGCCATTAAATAGAGGCTCGGGCGCCATTAATGGAGACCTTGGGAGAGAGGTGGACGGCAGATGGAGGTCAAAGGGCTCTCCTCCCGATAAGCACGCGCAGGGGTCTGATCGCACGCTTCTCATACTCAAATAGCTACCCTGCACGGCGCCTCCTAGCTAATAAAAAAATGGGGACGCGTGGCGGCACGTAAATGGTACTAGTAAGTAGAACGCCCATGGTTTCAATAATACTTGTGTTTCCGATTGTAACATGACAGCACTTGTTCCAAAATGACTTTGTTGATTGTTAATGTGTGTGCCTGCGCAAATCGGACTGCAAATTTACCACAACATGTTGGTGCCATGTCATGGCACCAATCCAAGTTTCATTATTTTCATGTGTGTTTTGGATTTACAGGAATTAAAAAACTAAGTTTCTCAATGTTTCCAACCCAGCCACGACGCCCAGAATTTTGAATTTCATTCCCATTTCTTGCATGGAACCTAGAAATTTACTCGAGGACACACATGTGATTTTTCAACCAACTTTGGTGCACTGGAACATGTTCTTGTATTTCAAATTTGAATTATGCACACAAAGGTGACACGTTCCCTCCCAGAACCACGAGCCTTCTTGAGAGAAGCTCCGATTTGCAAAAAGCTTATACCAAAATTTGTTCCTATTCGGCCAATTTTTTTACCACGGCATGGTACTACCATGACATGACACCATGCCAAGTTTCATGATTTTAAAACCAAGTTTCTCAATGTTCTCGACCGAGCCACGATGCCCAGATGCTTGAATTTTATTCTCATTTTTTGCATGGGACCTACTCCCTCCTTCCATCTATATAGGGCCTAATGTGTTTTTCAAGACAGCCTTTGACTATTCACAAGATTAATAGCACATGAGATGTATACTATGAAAATTATATTATTGGAAGCTCCTTTGACATACAAAATTGAAGGTATGCTTTGTGTAAGTTGCATGTCATATATTATTGCTCTAACATTTGGTCAAAGTTAGCCTCGAAAAACGCATTAGGACCTATATAGATGGAAGGAGGGAGTAGAAATTCACCCGAGGACACAAATGTGATTTTTCAACCAACTTTGGTGCACGGGAGCATGTGCTTGTAGTTCAAATTTGAATTATGCACATTAAATGACCAAAAACTCAATTAATGTGTAAATAAGGCCAAACGAAGCCAGAATAATTCCAAAATTTAACAGGGCACTCATGTAGTTCTATGTTTCCTTTGTAAATAAACTCAAGGGGGACAACGTATATCGTTTCACACTTAAAGGTGGCACGTTCCCTCTCAGAACCACGCGCCTTCTTGGAGAAGCTTCGGTTTGCAAAAGCTTATACCAAAATCTGTTCCTATTAGGCCAATTTTTTTACCACAACATGGTAGTACCATGACATGACATCCATGCCAAGTTTCATGATTTTCAGACGTGTTTTGGATTTACAAGAATTTTAAAACCAAGTTTCTCAATGTTCTCAGCCGAGCCACGATGCCCAGATGCTTTAATTTTATTCTCATTTCTTGCATGGGACCTAGAAATTCACCCGAGGACACAAATGTGATTTTTCAACCAACTTTGGTGCACGAGAGCATGTGCTTGCAGTTCAAATTTGACTTATGCACATTAAATGACCAGAAACTCAATTAATGTATAAAAACGACAAACAAACCTGGAATAAATCCAAAATTTAACAGGGCACTAATGTAGTCCTATGTTGCCTTTGTTAAGGAACTCAAGGGGGGGCAGCGTATATCGTTTCACACGCAAAGGTGGCACGTTCCCTCTTAGAACCACGAGCTTCCAAATTGGCCTAATTTTTTGCCACAACATGTTAGTGCCATGACATGACACCATGCCAAGTTTCATGATTTCCAGGCGAGTTTTGGATTTACATGAATTTAAAATCAAAGTTTCTCGATGTTCTCGGCCGAGTCATGACGCCCAGATGTTTGAATTTCATTCTCATTTCTTCCATGGGACCTAGAAATTCAACCAAGGACACACATGTGATTTTTCAACCCACTTTAGTGCACCGGATCATGTGCATGCAATTCATATTTAGATTATGCACATTAAAAGTCCAGAAACTCAATTAATGTATAAAAAGGCCAAATGAACCCGAAATAATTCCAAAATTTAATAGGGCACTCATATAGTTCTATGTTGTCTCTGTAAATAAAATTAGGGGGGAGGCAGCGTATATCGTTTCGCACACAAAGGTGACACGTTCCCTCTCGGAACCACGAGGCTTGTTGAGAGAATCTCCAGTTTTGCAAGAGGCTTATACCAAAACTTGTCCCAATTCAGCCAAAAATTATACGTATGAAAACAGGGTTTAGATTATCCCAAACATCTCGCTACCTAGACCAATAATGTACTATGATTTGAATTCAACATAAAATGGATACAAATATTTGAATTGGAGAGCGTATGGTACATGTAGTTCATAGTGAAATATGATTACTGCTATATGTATGTTTTTTGTTATCAAGATAATATTTAAATTATTGTATAACTTGACAACAATCGTATTCAAATAAGGAAAATTGATTCAAATTTAGTCCATATGGTAGACGACAATATATATGTTCACATGATGGAGTAAAATGTTCATATATGATGGAAGATCAAAATGTACGGCTACATCAATTATAAACCGCAAGGTCACCTAACAATATATTCGAATTCAACATAACGTGGATTCAAAAATTGAAATTCAAGATCATGGCATCTGTAATCATATAAAAAGGGACATTAATCTTTCTTTGGTGGGAATTGATTTGTTTTTTGTTGTTGTTGAGGGAAGTGCGAATCGATTTGGTACTATGCAGGGTAATCTTGTTCTCCCGATTTTTTTTACATTTTTCTTGTAGTTTTTTCAATGTCATGTATAGCAATATAGTAAAAGGGGACATGACTCTCTTGTGTCTTGTATGAATTGTTTTTTCTTACACGTTAAGTTTGTTCTGCCGAACAAGGAATCCGCACCTTGTTATCCCGAAATTTTCAAGCTCAAGTATCTTTTGTCTCACCTGCTTTGAAACTCCCACTTCTTCAACCCGCGCCGCGCCTTGTTATCCCGAAATTTGGACGTGCGCGAGAACTCCCTCCTCATCTGAAATCGTTCCCGCAGCCCAGACACACGAAATCCCCCTTCTACCCCTCAGCCGGAAATGAAGCTCCACGTCGCGGTGTCAAAATCAGTGGGGGTACGCTGGTAACTTACCCTACATTTCAGACAAGCGCGTCCCTAAGCTTGGCTCCCCCCTCCCCCTTCGCCCCCCATTCCTACACTGAGGCCGCCAAAACCCGCGAAACCCCACGCTCCTCTGTCGGCCTCCCGACCGCCGCCCAGCCGGAGACTCTTCCCCGACTACATCGTCCACCGCAACAGCTCGCCGTCCCTCATCCACCGCACTGGATGAGGATCCGTTGTCGATCTCGTCGTCTCGCCGGATCATCCGCCCCGTCCTCCACCTCGAAGGAGCTGCCCCGACGTTCGCCTCGTCTATCGCGCCACCTCAATCCCCACAGTGTCGTCTTGACCTGCCCCACCGGAATCGTAGTAGCCTCACCAATTCCTCTGATGAAGTCAAGGCCAACTCGGCGCCACCAAGGAGGTTCTGCACTCACCGCTACATTTTATCTTTTATTCGATCTCACGGGGCTGCCGGTGCTCGGTACCGAGCAGACATGGTGTGTCTCCATCGACGGCGCCATCGCCGGCCACATCATCCACGACGTCTCTCCCCCATGTCGTTGCTTCCTCGGCGGCGACTTCCACAACGGCACTAGGTGCAGCTGCTCCGGCTCTCG
The DNA here is from genome assembly GCA_034509565.1 of Triticum monococcum. NCBI lineage: Eukaryota > Viridiplantae > Streptophyta > Magnoliopsida > Poales > Poaceae > Triticum > Triticum monococcum. Next base: position 353,051,013 of record CM067841.1, read on the forward strand.
CTCGCGCTGCGGCTCTGTTCTTGCTGTCGGTCGCGCTGCTGCAGCGCTCCTGCTTTCATTCATGCCGATGCTCTGCTCTTGCTCTCGCTTGCGCTGCTGCTGCTGCACGACCTCCGGCAGCTACAAGAGTTGCTGCTTTAGCACTCGCTCGCGGTGCTACTGCACGACTTGCTCTCTGCTAGTGCGTTCCTTGCTCGAGCGTCTGCTGATTTAGATCACTGCTTCTCTGCTACTAGTGCTCGAACACCCTAAACATCTATTGCAATGCTCTGTTACTAGTTCCATCAGTTTCGACAATAAAATTCAGTTTCGACTATGAAGTTCATTTTCTTCAGTTAAATTCAGAGTGAACAGTACTTACAGCATCTGTCGGAGCGGCCGTGGCACGGCTGATGCGTTTTACATCTAGCACTTTTTGGTGGTGTATTTTACATCATCTATTGTAGATGATATTAGGGTCCCACTTCAGATTAACATTGTCTGTCTTGTCATGCTTCAGCCTCGTCACCATACACCTTAGCAGAGATGCTCCAACGACAGAACCGTCCATCACATCGGAGCAGTACCCTCGGCGTTGTTTCCAGAGGCCTCAAATCTTCTTCCTCGCCTCCGACAGTCACACCAGCATCATCACCATCCTCCATGTCCAACCAAATGATGCTGAGGTCCACAAGGCTATGCCAAAGAGGTTGTACACTCGTCGCATCACTTTGTTTCTCCATTCCTTTGTTCTTCCAATTCATGTGAGCCAAACACCCTGGTTGACTGAAATCCTATGTTTCCAAATGCTCTGTTTTGCACGTGCATTCCTATCCTATTCCTGTGTTTTTCCTGTTCCTGTGTTTATAGAATCCTCCAATTCTAAGGAGCCCTTACATATTTACTTCATTTTCAGATAGGCGTCAAAGAAAACTCTCTGTGTTATGTCCTGCTCCTGCCGTGCCGTCATCCACCCCACCTGAGGTGCACCATCGACAGAAGCGTTCACTGCAGCAGAGATCCCCCCTGCAGACTTCCTTTCGCCGCCTCAGATCATCTTCCCCGTTGTCGGCAGCCACACCAACTGCAGTACCATCATTGACTGAGCAGATGAACATGAGGACTACATAGTTCCGGAAGAGAGGTCGCAGTCTTTCGTGTTTGCTTACGTTATACATCGGTTATTATTACCTGCTACTTTATTGTTTAATCTTGAGTTTTGAATTGCCCATGGGTCTCATATCGAGCCAGCAACGAATAGTATATGTCTACTATCTGGTTCATCTGGGGTCTTCTATGTGGTTTGCTACCTCTTGAGCACTGCGTTGGATTTCCTCGAAGAGGAGAGGATGATGCAGCAAAGTAGCGTAAGTATTTTCCTCAGTTTTTGAGAACCAAGGTATCAATCTAGTAGGATGCTACGCGCGAGTCCCTCGTACCTACACAAAAAGAATAGCTCAACGCAACCAACGCGCTTAGGGGTTGTCAATCCCTTAACGGTCACTTACGAAAGTGAGATCTGATAGAGATGATAAATAATATTTTTGGTATTTTTGGTATAGAGATGCAAAGTAAAAAAGTAAAAGCAAAGTAATAATAAAGTGATGGAGATTGATATGATGAGAAAGAGACCCGGGGGCCATAGGTTTCACTAGTGGCTTCTCTCAAGAGCATAAGTATTCTACGGTGGGTGAACAAATTACTGTTGAGCAATTGACATAATTGAGCATAGTTATGAGAATATCTAGGTATGATCATGTATATAGGCATCACGTCTGAGACAAGTAGACCGACTCCTGCCTGCATCTACTACTATTACTCCACTCGTCGACCGCTATCCAGCATGCATCTAGAGTATTAAGTTAAAAATAGAGTAACACCTTAAGCAAGATGACATGATGTAGAGGGATAGTTTCATGCAATATGATAAAAAAACCCATCTTGATATCCTCGATGGCAACGATACAATATGTGCCTTGCCGCCCCTTCTATCACTAGGAAAGGACACTGCAAGATCGAACCCAAAGCAAAGCACTTCTCCCATGGCAAGAACAACCAATCTATTTGGCCAAACCAAACTGATAATTCAAAGAGACTTGCAAAGATAACCAATCATACATAAAAGAATTCAGAGAAGATTCAAATATTATCCATAGATAGACTTGATCATAAACCCACAATTCATCGGTCTCAACAAACACACCGCGAAAAGAAGATTACATCGAATAGATCTCCACGAGAGAGGGGAAGAACATTGTATTGAGATCCAAAAAGAGAGAAGAAGCCATCTAGCTACTAACTATGGACCCGTAGGTCTGAAGTAAACTACTCACACTTCATCGGAGGGGCTTGGATGATGATGTAGAAGCCCTCCGTGATCGATGCCCCCTCCGGCGGAGCTCCGGAATAGGCCCCAAGATGGGATCTCGTGGATACAGAAAGTTGCGGCGGTGGAATTAGGTTTTTGGCTCCATCTCTGATCATTTGGGGGTACGTGGATATATATAGGAGGAAGAAGTACGTCAGTGGAGCTTCGAGGGGCCCATGAGGCAGGGGCGCGCCCTAGGGGGGGGGCTCCACCCTCGTGACCGCCTCGTGGCTTTCTTGACGGAGGGTCCAAGTCTCCTGGATCTTATCTGATGAGAAAATCACGTTTCCGAAGGTTTCATTCCGTTTGGACTCCGTTTGATATTCCTTTTCTTCGAAACCCTAAAACAGGCAAAAAACAACAATTCTGGGCTGGGCCTCCGATTAATAGGTTAGTCCCAAAAATAATATAAAAGTGGATAATAAAGCCCAATAATGTTCAATACAGTAGATAATATAGCATGGAGCAATAAAAAATTATAGATACGTTGGAGACGTATCAAGCATCCCCAAGCTTAATTCCTGCTCGTCCTCGAGTAGGTAAATGATAAAAACAGAATTTTTGATGCGGATTGCTACTTGGCATAATTTCAATGTAAATATTCTTAATTGTGGTATGAATATTCAGATTCAAGACAGAAGTTCATGTTGACATAAAAATAATAATACTTCAAGCATACTAACAAAGCAATTATATCTTCTCAAAATAACATGGCCAAAGAAAGCTATCCCTACAAAATCATATAGTCTGGCTATGCTCTATCTTCACCACACAAAGTATTTAAATCATGCACAACCCCGATGACAGGCCAAGCAATTGTTTCATACTTTTGACATTTTCAAAACTTTTTCGATCTTCACGCAATACATGAGCATGAGCCATGGATATAGCACTATATGTGGAATAGAATGGTGGTTGTGGAGAAGACAAAAAGAGGGGAAGATAGTCTCACATCAACTAGGCGTATCAACGGGCTATGGAGATGCCCATCAATAGATATCAATGTGAGTGAGTAGGGATTGCCATGCAACGGATGCACTAGAGCTATAAGTATATGAAAGCTCAACAAAAGAAACTAAGTGGGTGTGCATCCAACTTTCTTGCTCACGAAGACCTAGGGCATTTTGAGGAAGCCCATCATTGGAATATACAAGCCAAGTTCTATAATGAAAAATTCCCACTAGTATATGAAAGTGACAGAATGAGAGACTCTCTATCATGAAGATCATGGTGCTACTTTGAAGCACAAGTGTGGTAAAAGGATAGTAACATTGTCCCTTCTCTCTTTTTCTCTCATTTTTTGGGCCTTCTCTTTTTTATGGCCTCTTTTTCTTTTTTTTCTTTTTCACCGGAGTCTCATCCCGACTTGTGGGGGAATCATAGTCTCCATCATCCTTTCCTCACTTGGGACAATGCTCTAAAAATGATGATCATCACACTTTTTATTTTTCTTACAACTCAACAATTACAACTCAATACTTAAAACAAAATATGACTCTATATGAATGCCTCCGGCGGTGTACCGGGATATGCAATGAATCAAGAGTGACATGTATGAAAGAATTATGAATGGTGGCTTTGCCACAAATACGATGTCAACTACATGATCATGCTAGCAATATGACAATGATGGAGCATGTCATAATGAACGGAACGGTGGAAAGTTGCATGGCAATATATCTCGGAATGGCTATGGAAATGCCATGATAGGTAGGTATGGTGGCTGTTTTGAGGAAGGTATTTGGTGGGTGTATGATACCGGCGAAAAGTGCGCGGTATTAGAGAGGCTAGCAATGGTGGAAGGAAGGAAAGTGCGTATAATCCATGGACTCAACATTAGTCATAAAGAACTCATATACTTATTGCAAAAATCTAGAAGTTATCAAAGCAAAGTAATGCGCGCATGCTCCTAGGGGGATAGATTGGTAGGAAAAGACCATTGCTCGTCCCCGACTGCCACGCATAAGGAAGACAATCAATAAATAAATCATGCTCCGACTTCATCACATAATGGTTCACCATACGTGCATGCTACGGGAATCACAAACTTTAACACAAGCATTTCTCAAATTCACAACTACTCGACTAGCATGACTCTAATATCACCATCCTCATATCTCAAAACAATTATCAAACATCAATTTTTGCTTAGTATTCAACGCACTCAAAAGAAGGTTTTACAAATCTTGAATACCAAGCATATTATTATTAAGCAAATTACCATGCTATTAAGACTCTCAAAATAATCTAAGTGAAGCATGAGAGATCAATAGTTTCTATAAAACAAATCCACCACCGTGCTCTAAAAGATATAAGTGAAGCACTAGAGCAAAATTATATAACTCAAAAGATATAAGTGAAGCACATAGAGTATTCTATCAAATTCCAAATTATGTATGGCTCTCTCAAAAGGTGTGTACAGCAAGGATGATTGTGGTAGACTAACAAGCAAAGACTCAAATTATAAAAGACGCTCCAAGCAAAACACATATCATGTGGTGAATAAAAATATAGCTCCAAGTAAAGTTACTGATAGAAGTAGAGGAAAGAGGGGATGCTTTCCGGGGCATCCCCAAGCTTTGGATTTTAGGTGTCCTTAGATTATCTTGGGGGTGCCATGGGCATCCCCAAGCTTAGGCTCTTGCCACTCCTTGTTCCATAATCCATCAAATCTTTACCCAAAACTTGAAAACTTCACAACAGAAAACTTAATGTAGAAAATCTCGTGAGCTTTGTTAGCAAAAGAAAACAAAAGACCACTTCAATGTACTGTAATGAACTCATTATTTATTTATATGGGTGTTATACCTACTGTATTCCAACTTATCTATGGATTATAAACTATTTTATTAGCCATAGATTCATCAAAATAAGCAAACAACACACGAAAAACAGAATCTGTCAAAAATAGAGCAGTCTGTAGTAATATGTAGCTAGCGCAAGATCTGGAACCCCAAAAATTCTAAAATAAATTTCTGGACGTGAGGAATTTATCTATTAATCATCTGCAAAAATAATTAACTAAATATCACTCTCCAAATAAAAATGACAGCAGTTCTCGTGAGCGCTAAAGTTTCTGTTTTTTACAGCAAGTTCAACAAGACTATCCCCAAGTCTTCCCAACGGTTCTACTTGGCACAAACACTAATTAAACACAAAAAACACAACCAAAACAGATACCAAATAATTTATTTATTGAATAACAGTAAGGAAAAATATTGGGTTGTCTCCCAACATGCGCTTCTCTTTGAAGCCTTATAGCTAGGCCTACGATTTTAATGATGCTCACAAGAAAGGCAAGAATTGAAGCACAAAGAGAGCATCATAAAATATGTGAAAAAAACATCTAAGTCTAACATACTTCCTATGCATAGGCATCTTATAGGCAAAAAATTACCAAGGCAAGCAAAAACTAGCATATGCAAGGAAGCGAAAAGAAACAATATCAATCTCAACATAACGAGAGGTAATTTAGTAACATGAAAATTTCTACAACCATATTTTCCTCTCTCATAATAATTACATGTAGGATCATAAGAAAATTCAACAATATAGCTATCACATAAAATATTCTCAACATGATCCACATGCATGCAAAGTTGGCACTTTTCCGAAATAGTGGGATTAACATTAACTAAAGTCATGACCTTTCCAAACACACTTTTATCAAAAACTTCATAAGATTGAACATTCTCCAAATATGTGGGATCTAAAGTTGACATTCTTCCAAACCCACTTTCAATATTATTGCAAACATTATAATCAATATCATATTCATCATGGGGTTTAAATAAATTTTCAAGATCAAAAGAAGAATCACCCCAATCATGATCATTGCAACAAGTAGAGGACATAGCAAAACTAGCATCCCCAAGCTTAGGGTTTTGCATATTATTAGCACAATTGTCATTAATAGAATTTATAATAACATCATTGCAATCATGCTTTTTATTCAAAGATCTATCGTGAATCACTTCCTAAAATACTCCATCGCAATTTTCAGATTCACGAATTTCAAGCAAAACTTCATAAAGATAATCTAGTGCACAAAACTCACTAGAAATTGGTTCAACATAACTGGATCTCTTAAAAATATTAGCAAGCGGATGAGGATCCATAAATCTTAGGTTCTCTATTTATTAATAAATAAACAACTATTCCAACCATACGAGCAAACAAGAGATGGGCAAAAAGAGGCAAATAGAGAAAGAGAGGGAGGATAAAGAGAGAGAGGGCGAATAAAACGGCAAGGGTGAAGTGGGGGAGAGGAAAACGAGAGGCAATTGGCAAATAATGTAATGCGAGAGATAGGGATTGTGATGGGTATTTGGTATGTTGACTTTTTGCGCAGACTCCCCGGCAACGGCGCCAGAAATTCTTCTTGCTACCTCTTGAGCACTACGTTGGATTTCCCCGAAGAGGAGAGGATGCTGCAGAAAAATAGCGTAAGTATTTCCCTCAGTTTTTTAGAACCAAGGTATCAATCCAGTAGGAGGCTACACGCGAGTCCCTCGTACCTACACAAAAATAATAGCTCAACGCAACCAACGCGCTTAGGGGTTGTCAATCCCTTCACAGTCACTTACGAAAGTGAGATCTGATCGAGATGATAAATAATATTTTTGGTATTTCTGGTATAGAGATGCAAAGTAAAAAAGTAAAAGCAAAGTAATAATAAAGTGATAGAGATTGATATGATGAGAAAGAGACCCGGGGGCCATAGGTTTCACTAGTGGCTTCTCTCAAGAGCATAAGTATTCTACGGTCGGTGAACAAATTACTATTGAGCAATTGACATAATTGAGCATAGTTATGAGAATATCTAGGTATGATCATGTATATAGGCATCACGTCCGAGACAAGTAGACCGACTCCTGCCTGCATCTACTACTATTACTCCACTCATCGACCGCTATCCAGCATGCATCTAGAGTATTAAGTTAAAAATAGATTAACGCCTTAAGCAAGATGACATGATGTATAGGGATAGTTTCATGCAATATGATAAAAAACCCATCTTGTTATCCTCGATGACAACGATACAATACGTGCCTTGCTGCCCCTTCTGTCACTGGGAAAGGACACCGCAAGAGTTAACCCAAAGCTAAGCACTTCTCCCATGGCAAGAACAACCAATCTAGTAGGCCAAACCAAACTGATAATTTGAAGAGACTTGCAAAGATAACCAATCATACATAAAAGAATTCAGAGAAGATTCAAATATTATTCATAGATAGACTTGATCATAAACCCACAATTCATCGATCTCAACAAACACATCGCAAAAAGAAGATTACATCGAATAGAGCTCCACGAGAGAGGGGGAGAACATTGTATTGAGATCCAAAAAGAGAGAAGAAGCCATCTAGCTACTAACTATGGACCCATAGGTAAACTACTCACACTTCATCGGAGGGGCTTGGATGATGATGTAGAAGCCCTCGGTGATCGATGCGCCCTCCGGTGGAGCTCCGGAACAGGCCCCAAGATGGGATCTTGTGGATACAGAAAGTTGCGGTGATGGAATTAGGTTTTTGGCTCCGTCTCTGATCGTTTGGGGGTACGCGGATATATATAGGAGGAAGAAGTACGTTGGTGGAGCTTCGAGGGGCCCACGAGGCAGGGGGCGCGCCCTAGGGGGGGGGGCGCCCTCCACCCTCATGACCGTCTCGTGGCTTTCTTGACGGAGGGTCCAAGTCTCCTGGATCTTATCTGATGAGAAAATCACGTGTCCGAAGGTTTCATTCCGTTTGGACTCTGTTTGATATTCCTTTTCTTCGAAACCCTAAAACAGGCAAAAACAGCAATTCTAGGTTGGGCCTCCGGTTAATAGGTTAGTCACAAAAATAATATAAAAGTGGATAATAAAGCCCAATAATGTTCAAAATAGTAGATAATATAGCATGGAGCAATCAAAAATAATAGATACGTTGGAGACGTATCATGGTTCATGTTGGGTGGGCAACAAACAATAGATGATCCATTGTCTATCTTTTTAAACTGAAGCTATAATCTACCTACTATCATTAGTTTTGGATCCATCCACTCGTTTGCTACCATCAGTCTTGTTTTTTGCATGCACCCCTCACTACAACAAAAACTGCATGTAGAGACGTCATATTCCAAAGCTAGAGACGCGTTATTTCATCTCTAGGCAACCATAGAGTCGACTTAGTAAAGCGTCTTTGGAGCATCTCCCCACGGACCGTCTCAAAATATATAGACACGCTGGCTAAGCGTCTGTACATGGCATGGGACGCTATATTGGGACGTTGTAAGGCGTCTCTAGATATGACACGCTATATTTGGATGTTCAAAAGCGTATCTAGACATGTAGAGTCATTGTGCTACGTCTGCTCATACGTCTCTACTAACAGGGCCATTTCAATGGTCATAGGCCCTAGGCCCATTCCTATACACGCTATGTACAGACGTTATATTCGTCTCTAAATATACAAATGAAATTTTTTACCCACGTAATATTTTATTTTAAATAATATTTTATTCATTCCAAATTTGTAGTTTGCCATTTCAAATCTAGTAACTTTATCATGCCATATGCTTGTGCAGAATGGTCAACAAGTATTGATATATAAAAGCATCCACCATATCACCAATCACATTCATGAACAACAAATATCATTATATGAAGGGATCCACCCATATCACCAATTGTATCCACAACAATCCCATTCGCACAATTTCAATTAGTAGGAACAAACACTTTTGGTTCACAACTGAATCAAATCAGATCTTCATAAAAAATATGCAAATAATTAAGAAGAGATCATAGAAACTAGAACTAAGTTTTCCTACAAATCTAAAATCTTTATATAATACATAATACTTGTCCATCTAAAGACTAATTCTTCTATAGTTGCTCCTGGCTCCTGCAATGCACTCCTTTTCTAAATCTTGAGCTACCCTGAAAAAGAAAGATAACAGAGAAAAATTTAGAACATAGCTTGAAGACTAGTGTGAGAAGAAATGTACTTTGATGATGTACCATACCAGTGTTTGGTGGCTTGTTTTGAGGTTGTGCAGGAGTGGTTAATTTTTGTTTTTTTACCTAAAAATCACAAAAATCCTTCATAAATAAAAGGCCTTAAGCACGCACATTGGAACATAGGATGATTGCATGAAAGTGTACTTACATGTGATAGAGGCCATGCAATAACATGACCAATAGCATCCCTTACGGTTTGTAATTGTCCATATGGTCTAACCAGTATCTGATCTCGAAGTTTTGAAGCAGCACAAATAGAAACTGCTACATATTGCTCTCCAAGCATGTTTCCTCCAACCACATATGTTTTATCTCTACTCACTAAAGTTCCTTCGGCCACAAATTTATCTTTGCTTCTCGGGTTCAATGAAACCAAGAAAACTTTCATTTTATCCTATTTTTTCAAGAAATGAAACATTCATTATCACAAACCATGGAATATTTCACTTTACACATAAAGGGACGATTGCACATGGAATTACACCAACTAACAATTCTAACCATTGTCTATAGCACATATGCCCACGCGTTGCAACAGGAGAAAAAATTAACGTGTAACTAAATTTGGTGAGAAATAGCTTCTGAACGCTTCTAAATCTAAATACATATAATGTGTTGGAAGTGCCCTTAGCCAAATCTGTATTTAATATCTCTATGCACTATTTTTCCTTTCATTAAAATCTAGGAGATTTCATCTTGGCATGTCATGAACTCATGAATCCAGATAATTTTGCCCAAAACCGTGCACACAGATCTGATGGCCTTCTGCCTCCATGCCTCCTCATCTGGTTAATGGTTCTCAAATCAGCTTGCTGATTATGTAGCAAGTTAAGACGTATATCAACTGACACGACTCGATGTAAGAAATCAAGGTGGGATTATTGATGTTTTCCCAGACAACGAATTTATCTAAAACCGAGCTGCCTTCAATCCATCAGCAGGGCTGCTACCGCTAAAAAAAGGCCTGGTTGCCTCCAATCACAATCGGCTAGGCTGTTACCGCTAAAAAAAGGCCTGGTTGCGTCCAATCACAATCGGCTCAGGAAAAAAATAATATGGGCTGCTGCCGCTAGATGGGCTACCCGATCGTTGCCTCGTTGCTTGCCCGGTTGGCTTGAGTCGGTTTCCAATCGGTTTAAACTGGGCGAGTAAAGAGGCAGGATAACAAACGACAAACGGAATTTGACGTAAATAACCAGGGACGAAAATCAAAGCGGCAGACTAAACCAAACCAAGAATGTCACCTCCCTTTAATAGTAGGTATAGATATACCTGCTTAGTGATACGATGAAGTTGTACAGTTGGTTCAGGACCACCTTGCGTGGTCTCATTGTTATTTTCAGCATGACCATCCTTTGCTTCAGGACCATCATGTGCTTTCTACAATTGAGGTTCAGTTTAGTTGTAAGTAAACTTATAGAAAACATAGACCTTGTTTGATAACACAACAGAAATTTATGCGCGCATGCACACACCTTAGCAACTGTGTGCTCATGTGGTGAAGATAAACTGGTGCAACCCTCTTTGGTTCTTGCGCAATTGCTAGGATGCAATTCTTGGTTAGTCTTGTTCGGTAAAGTTGATTCTGCACACCCTTGATTTATCCTATCATTTTTTGTAGTGTGCGCTTTCTACCGTTGAGGTTTCGTTCAGTTGTAAGTGAACATACACAAAACATAGACATTGTTTGACAAAGAATCAGAAGTTTATGCATACAGACACACCTTAGAAACCATGTGTGGTAAAGATGAACCAGTGCAATCCTCTTTGGTTCTGGAAGAAAAGCTAGGATGCAATTCCTGGGCAGTAATCTACTTATCCGGCAAATTTAATTCTGCACTTCCTTCATTGGTGTAACCGTCTTTGGTTGATTCTGCGCGGCCTTGATTGTCCTTATCAAACATTTCAATGCGTGTCTTCTACATTTGAGGTTTAGTTCAGTACGACACATTGTTGAGGAAATCGTTAACTGGTAGCTGCTCGGTCGGCTGGTGAGTAGGGGATTAATAGGCTAATCGACAAGTTAATCGGCCATTTAATCAATTAATCGGACGATTTATCCGGTAATCGGCTACTCGGGGACCCTATGAGTAGGGATTAATCGGCAAGTTAACTGGTTAATCGGATGAATTCTTGAACAGGGGTACGACATAAACATACAGAATCATAGGCATTGGTTGATAATGAAGTAAAAAAATATGCGCACACACCTTAGCAACCATGTGTGGTAAAGATAAACCAGTGTAACCCTCTTTGGTTCTCACAGAAAAACTAGGATGCAATTCCTTGGTAGTGATATGCTTGTCTGGCAAAGTTGATTCTCCACTTCCTTGATTGGCCCTATGAAACTTTTCAATGTGTGCTTTCTACAATTGAGGTTCAGTTCAGTTGTAAGTAAACTTATACAAAACATAGGTATTTTTTAATAACAAAGCAGAAATTTATGCACACACCTTAGCAACCATTTTTTCTTGTGGTAACGATAAACTGGTGTAACACTCTTTGGTTCATGCACAATCACTAGGATGTAGTTCCTGCAACTTATGATAAATAGTTGTTTAAGTATGAGAATGAAGTAGAATATTTATTAGTGAAGAAACTATTACATCACCTGCATAGCACTCAATGGAGCATATTCTTCAGCTTTGTTATGTGATTCATTTGGGAGGTCACTGCCAACAACTCTTTCGTTGAGATCAACCTGAAACAAGAACATGATAATAGTATATTAATACTCATATTTTTATCTTTGCAGAAAGAGGTGTGGTTTAGATACTAACTTCATCACTTCTCGCGGTTACAAATTCATTTCTCAAATCCTCTGTGGGGAATTTTCGCTTCAGGAACAAACGGATCATAGCCAACTCATCTGTCACATTTTATACATTATCACCTAGTGCCCGCAGTCTAAATTGAACATTTCCTTCTTTCTCGAGATGCTGACCAAAAGTCAGTCCCTGCGAAACTTTTATTTCGCTCCAATACTTGTCACCATAATACCCTCGAAGTTTTTTGCCTCTTCCCCATGCACACTTTTAAATACTTCTCTATAATCACTAAATGAAAGGTTCCCATTGTTATCTTTCTTTCTTTCTTCCAGTTTCTCCTATTGAAATACATACAAAACATCTCATTATACTAAGTAGTTTTAAATTAAAGCCTTTACTTTAATCACAAGTAGAAGTATACCATCACTATCTTTGTATTCGCATTTTTGTATTCACCCTCCTTCTTCTGCTTATGAGCTTCATCCCATAGTTCAATCTTGCTAACCTTTCAATTGCTCTTAATTTCCTATTCAATAAAGTAATTAGAATGTTTGTTAGTGTTTCTATTAGAACATGTTCAGTTTTCTTCACTAACAAAACTTTTCTGAGTCATCTTTAGAAAGAAAAACTTTGACCATCTCTTTTCTGAGCCTAGCATGGCTTTTTCTCCCAGTTGTATGTGGATTTTTCTGCTTCTTTGCACACTCGGTGTTCTTTTTGCATAATTTCTGGGAAAACAACAAATCTAGTCAATATTAATGTCACCAAACTAGTTATGTACTGAAAGTGCGTTATATCGACTAGAGGGGGGGTGAATAGGCGATTTTTATGAAAGTCTTCAAAACGTGAAGGTTATGAAGACAAACAGTATAGATACGCCTATCACTTAAGTAGCAGAAGTTAGATTACACTAGGCAAGCCATGGTCAAGTATTCAACAGAGTGAAAGCACAAGACAAGTAGCTGCAGTGTAATAAGGATCAGGTAGGAAGAAGTTATGAAGCCAAACAAATCATACAGTTATGTTGTGAAGACAGAAGATAAAGCAAGCATGCAATGGCTTCACAATGTGTAACAGTAAGTAAAAGGAAGTGAAGATGAAACTAGTGGCACGCTGAAGATAATGATTTGTTGGACCAGTTCCAGTTGCTGTGACAACTGTACGTCTGGTTGGAGTAGCTAGGTATTTAAACCAAAGGACACACAGTCCCGGACACCCAGTCCTGAACACGCAGCTCAGGACACCCAGTCCTCACCGTTTTCTCCTTGAGCTAAGGTCACACAGACCTCGCTCAATCACTCTGGTAAGTCTTCAAGGTAGACTCCCAAACCTTCACAGACTTCGTTCACCGGCAATCCACAATTTCTCTTGGATGCTCAGAATGCGACGCCTAACTGGCTGGAGGATGCACAGTCCTCAAGTGTAATAAGTCTTCAGATCACTCAGACAAGAAGACTTAAGTGATGCCCAATTTACTCTGGTTCTGGGTGGTTAGGGCTTTTCTCCTCGCTAGGAATTTTCTCTCAAAGGCTTCGAGGTGGGTTTCTCTCAAACGACAAAAGCCGTGCACTGAAATCTAAGCAGCCAACCGTTTATGGTTGTAGGGGGTGGACTATTTATAGCCACTGGGCAACCCGACCTGATTTGTCCGAAATGACCCTGGGTCACTAAGGAACTGACACATGTACCAACGGTCAGATTTCAAACTCACGCGACAACTTTACTTGGGCTACAAGTAAAGCTGACTTGTCCGACTCTGGACAAGATTTGCTCTCATAGTCTTCGCTCGAAGATATAGGTTTTGAATTAGGCATCACTTCAGTCATTCTGATTGGTTCTCTTGGACCCCACTTAACAGTACGGTGGTTCCTATGACTCCACACAAATGAAATAAAACTATGAAGAATCTAAGTCTTCGAGTTCCATAGGCTTCACGTGGTGTCTTCTCTTGTCATAGTCTTCAATGTGAATATCTTCAAATACCACCATTGTCTTCAATGTCTTCGTACATTTTTAGGGGTCATCTCTGGTAGTAAAACCGAATCAATGAGGGACTTCTACCTGTGTTATCCTGCAATTCTCACAAACACATTAGTCCCTCAACTAGGTTTGTCGTCAATACTCCAAAACCAACTAGGGGTGGCACTAGATGCACTTACAATCTCCCCCTTTTTGGTGATTGATGACAAACAAGTTGAAGTTTTCAACGGGGAATATAATTTGTGAAATTGTAAAGGAATTGTCTTCATAAGCTACAAGGGCTCCCCCTGAAGATGTGCATATAAGTAATTTGCTTCTGGAACGCAAATGCACATGGCAGGTTGTACTTGTGGAGATCCACTTCAACACATGATGACAATCCACTATGCATGTAAAAGTATATGAAGAGAATGATATGCATAATGAAAAATGGACGTCTGCGGAATGATATAAGTGCGAAATTTATCGTCGTACATGCGGAATTTATCTTCGCAAAAACATAGTGGCAAACAAGTAGCAGACGACCATCGAGTTTAAGTGTTACAACTCAAAGAACCAAGTGTAGCAAAACGAGAGTTGTAAGCATGAAGCAAAATGTAGCAAAATATAAAGGCACCCGCCCATAGTGACCCACTTGAAGACTATAAACATCATATGCTTCTCCCCCTTTTGTCAGTGATGACCAAAAAGGATTGAAGACATAGAGTTTTCTACGCGTTCCCAGGCGCAGCAGGGTCGGTGGAGGCGTTTGGCGGTGCAGACGAGCTTGGTGCAGATTCGACGCACGCTGAAGGAGGTGGAGGTGATGTAGCGTCGTCTTCTTCTTCGATAATCCTTGCAGTTACGGTGGCAGCAGAGGAAGAGAACTCCGAATCTTCAAGTGATGGAGTTCTGCGAAGCATTGCCCTTCGAGGAGGCGTGGAGTCAAATTTGAAGCGCTCTGTGAAGCCATCCTCTTGAAGTTCAGCTTCAGGGCACATCATTGTGAGTCCTTTCCAAGTGTGGCGACAGGTTTCGTGTGCAACAAAGGCATTCTTGGTTGCAAGATTTCTGATACGATTGATGTCCTCCATGATGCTTTTCATCTACCTCTTGAGCCAGTCGTGATGCCTGTCCTGCTTTTGGTGAAGAGCCACAAGAAGCTCTCGGTCATTGAGGGCACGAGCGCGCTTCTTGGGTCGCTGATCAGCTGGGCTGTCAGTGGCTTCAGTAGATGCAGGTGCACGTGTGGTGCCAGCCAACGGATACACTCTAGAGATGGCTGCAACACCTTCATCATTCTGAGTGAAGCTTTGGTGTTCTGCATTCTGAAGACTTAATGGTTGCTTGGCAGGCTCGGGATATATAGCTTCAGCAGAGGTGTCCACATCTGGCAAGAAGATCCGATGGTTGCAGGCTGAGGGCTGATATGAAATCGCAGAATGAAGCTTGATCAGCCTCATGACCCAAGGAGCATAAAACTTCAAGCCAAATAAATCTGAGCCGGATGCCGCAAGCTGGCGTATGAAGAAGTCCTGCGCATTGAAGCATTTGCCATGAAGGATGTAGAATATGAGAGTCTTCATTGCACCCTCAACCTTGGCATGTGGAGAGTGTCCCTTGATGGGCCAGAGAGTCCGCCTGATGATGTGATATATGGTTCTGGGCAGGTACTCTAAGTCTTCAATGAAGAACTCAGTTGGATAGGGTGCATCATGGGGCAATGGCTTCATCATTGAGAGCATCTGACTCATATTTGGTTCAGGCCTCTGGAATATGCTCTCAATTGCTTCAGCATGTAGTTGGTAGCCTTCCTCGAAGAATTCGCCAGGAGTGGGCAGGCCGGTAAGCTCAATGATATTGAATGCATTGGCTTCATGATGGACATTGCCGGTCATCCACTCCAGGACCCAAGTCTTCGGATCTCTGTTGTAGCCTTTGATATGAAGAGTGGCATAGAATTGAAGCAGAAGCCCTTCATTCCAGTGCTCTTCATCTGTGATAAATGGCAGCAAACCCACTTGCTTGAAGCAATCCAGTGCTTCTTCCAGGCCGGGCAGACCAGCAACAGCTTCAACCTCAAGGCGCTTGTGCGGGAAGATGCGGCCTTGGTTGTATAGGATGCATGAGTAATAGCTGCGTTGTGGATAGCTCCAGAACCTATCTGATACAATCCGTTCCCTTGAGTAAGGGTTCTTGGAGCTATTGAAGAACGTATTGTCTGCCCTGAAGCTATTGACGTTAACGGAGCCAGGAGCTGATGCAGGACCTGGGAACCTTGGCAGTCGTGGGATCGGCTTCTGGACATGAGGCCTGTGCGCAACATGATAGTTGAATTGTGGACCGGCCGCAGACTCAGGCACATAAGTGTCAGGAGCAGTAGCTTCAGTGTCTTCTGAAGCTGTTGTTGGGGAGGGCTCCACATTGGCTTCAAGGTTGGTGGTGGGAGCCTCCATATTTTCCGCCTCCACTTGACTAGCTAGAGGGTCAGACGCAGGCACGTTCTCCTGGAGAATTGCTTCTTGGTGGAGCGGGGGAGTGGGTTCTGGTGGTACTTCTTCATTATCTTCGGCTGATGCAGCCGGAATGTCTTCAGCCGAATCTTGAGGCCGTGGTCCTTTGCGAAGCCTGCGGAATGCAGACGACGCCTTTGGAGTTGGAGTGGGCTGGGCCTCAGATTCTTCTTCTTGTGGGCGATCCACCCATGATGCAGCTTTTGCGATTGGCATCACAGGATGACCAATGCTGATCAGTTCTCTTGTCTCAAGCTGAGGAAGGGCTGCATCATCTTGTACATTGTCCTGATGACCAATGTCTTCAGCAGCGATGGGGTCGGCTGCTGGAATATCTTCAGCTTCAGGAGCCTCTGTGGGAGCAGGCTCATGAACTGTCAGCTGACGATCTGCGTCAGGATAGATGACAGATAGAGGTTCAACTATCAAGGGCTCTATGGGAGCAGCCCGAGCTCTCTTGATCTTGCGCTTCTTCTTGGTGGGGTCAGAAGGAGAGGCTTCAGAGTGTTTCCTCTTCCTTGCTTCAGCTTCGGCTGTCCGTGTCTTCTTGAGCTCTGAAGCGGTTGACCGGCTCTTTGGCTTTGAGCCAGTCGTAGCAGTGGGGAAGACAATCGGAGCAGCTTCTTGTCTTGGTGCCTCTGGTTCAGGCACAGCAGGCTTCTTCTTTTTCTTCACGGCCATCCTGGGGTCGATGCCGGGACGCCCAAGTGCCTTGCGCTTGTCGGCCTCATTGTAGGCCTGCACACAGCGATCAGCCAGAGTCTTCATTCGCTCCCGCCAACCTTGAGCTTCAGCACGCTTTTTCAGAAAGTTCTCCTTTAGCTCGTGCAACATGATCTTGAAGTTCTTCACTTCTTGCACGCTGAGCTTGGCCATATGCTGCTTGAACTGAGCCTTTTCAAAATCAATTTTCTGCTTCAGTTCAATAATGCTCTGGGCAATTGCAAGTTCTGAAGCAATAGCGCCTTGGAAAGCAACGCTGAGGCCAATGGGCAGCTGCAGATCATCGAAGCTGATATTTGGTGTAGCAAACCACTCATCGATGAAGTTGTGGATGATGGCGACATCAAACAGAGGTAGATTGTTGAAGATTTCAGCCTCCTCCTTGCTCTTGATGAGCTGCTCAAGAGCGTCATCTCCAAGATCGTCGTCGCTGGACAGATCAATGGTTTTGCTGCGCAGAATGGCAGCAGCTGTGAGCTCTCTGCTTGTGTGTGGCTGAGGCTTCTTGGCTTCCTGGGGCTTGGAGACTCGTGATAAGTCTTCAGACTGCACACTGGCTTCAGGAGGTGCAGTTGCCAATGGCTTCGCCCTTGAGATTTTGGGTGAAGGAGTCTGCTTTGAAGCTTTTGGCTTCTTCATCTGCTTTGGCCTGGGTGTAGCAGACGCTTCATCAGATTCAGAGTCAGCAGGAGGGTCATTGACGGCAGTCCCTTGGACTAAGATGCGGGTGATGAGGCCCTCAAGATTTGCATACGGACCGATGATATTGGGGCCTGCCTCACGTGTGCCATCTACCCTTGGTGCGGAGGGACCAGGGTTGAAGTCTAAGCCCAATTTCTTCTTGTTGTGCTTCGCTAACCTCTGGGCAAACTGAAAGTTGTGCTTGAACATATTGTTGTCACGACACCAGAGTAGTGACGACGAATGAGCATCAGCAGGCTGCGGTCCTCTGACCATGCATGGATAGAAGCCTTGAGCAATGGCTTCATCTCTGGACCTGGGCACGAGATTTTTGTATAGTACGTCTCCCCATGGTCTCTTGATGGCGCTTTTCTCAGCGTACTCCTTGGTGACGAAGCGGTATTGGAACCATTGCTCCGCCCAATAGCGTCGAATCCATTGGATTCATGTCTTGCGCTGATTGTAATCCTCTTTAGGATCTGTCTTGTACAACTCTAAAAGGTCATCGGGCAGATCTCTTGATGTTTCCCCTCGACGCTTTCTGCCACCCTTCCTTGCTGGTTTTTCTGCAGCCATAAACCTTAACTTGGAAGGCTTCAAGACGTTCAAAGGCTTCAAAGGCTTTCTTTTGCTGGACCAATAGGAACTGGCTTCAGGAGAATTGATGTGACGCTGTAAGAACTCTGCAAATGAATGCAGACTATGAGAACCAAAAGATTCTCCCACGGACATGTACCTGTGACAACATTAAGGTGCGAGGGAAGGGAAAGAGGTCATATGCATTCTCAGAAGATTTTGAAGATAAATCAGTTTAGAAGATATTGACCTCATCGTGCGAAGACATTCACTTATAGAAAAGAAGTTGGTTCCAGATTTGTACGAACCCATAGATCAGTACAAGTGAGGAATCTAACTACTTCATGAAGCACAAGTGAATATACTAGGCAAGTTATGAGATGCAGACTGAGACAGATCTAACTTGTGTGAATAGAAACTTCTTATGGCAGAAAGTGACCGAACAATAGGATCAAAAGAGGCTGTAAAAAGAGGTATTATTTTCCACACTTGGAACTGCTAGACGGAGTGGGAGATGAGGCCGAGCAGTTCGATCCTCCGTGCCCTAACTTGGTGATGGAAGACACCTATGGCGACGGCGGAGAGAGTGATGTCCGCGGTCGGCGTGACAACGGCGTCGGAGAGGTTGCGGCAGTGAAGCGCTTCGTCGCCGGCGTCGTCGAGAGCTAGCAGTGGCGCTAGGGTTCGTGCGAGGGAGGAAGAAGGAGAAGGAGATAATGACCGCGGTGAGTGTGTACTTATAGTCATAGGGGCTGCACTGCGCTATTACACAGGTGCCCCTGGCGATTCGCATCTGAACAGCACGTGGCCATCATGCGGAGTCTCGGGGGCAGTTCCACATCCCACGCACGCCTGGATTGTCGGGTGGTCGTTCCTACTTCTCCGGATTTCTTGTGGATGAATGAGCATTGAAAACGGTTTTAAAGTTTGTCTTTGTGTCTTCTGCTGACAAGGACGCAGAGAAGACATTCGACAGTTTCAATAGGATGCATATGACTTGGAGAGATAGAATTTGAGATAGAAAGCATAGAGAGATTAGGGTCCGATCACATTCACTTAGTTCAAAAGATTCAAAACAAGAAGACATAGCTATAAGTGAATGCTGTAGAGGACAAAACACTAGTATATATATATATATATATATATAATCCATGTAGTGAAGATAATCATGAAGACATGTTGGGAATGAAACCAGACCAAATGTGAAGACATTGCAAGGTAACGCCATGAGTGACGCACTTCAAAATAGAGCATTTGGTGGTGGCGTTACCCACCGTATAGGAAGTATTAGACCCAGACACGGCGCACAATTATCGTGGCACTCCGAAGTCAATTTCCACATTAATGTATTCACACTTAGAATGTATGTCTTCATTGATTGAAGATATACGTTACTTTGTGTGTTGCACATCTAAGTCATCAAAATGCATAAGTGTTAGGATGTGTGCCTGATCACAGGACATTTGAGGATTCCAAGATATTTAGCTCACACCGTAACTTGCAAAATCTCTTCTCATCCAAGGCCTTGGTGAAGATATCTGCCAATTGCTCTTCAGTGTTGACGTGTATGATATCAATATCTTCCTTTGCAACATGATCTCTGAGAAAGTGATGACGAATTTCAATGTGCTTTGTCTTCGAGTGCTGAACTGGGTTGTTGGCGATCTTGATGGCGCTTTCGTTGTCGCAATAAAGAGGCACTTGCTTCAGATGAATGCCATAGTCCTTGAGAGTTTGCTTCATCCATAGAAGCTGAGCGCAGCAAGATCCAGCAGCAATGTATTCAGATTCAGCAGTGGAGAGGGATACAAAGTTCTGCTTCTTTGAAGACCAACATACAAGTGATCGTCCCAGAAAGTGACATGTGCCTGATGTAGACTTCCGATCAACCTTGTCACCAGCATAATTAGCATCCGAGAATCCAACCAGATCAAACTCTGAGCCCTTTGGATACCACAATCCTAGAGTTGGGGTGTGAGCCAAATATCGAAGAATTCACTTCACTGCTAAGTGATGCGACTCCTTTGGTGCCGCTTGAAATCGAGCACACATGCAAACACTAAGCATAATATCTGTCCTAGATGCACATAAATAGAGCAAAGAACCAATCATGGAGCGGTATACCTTTTGATCGAACTCTTTACCATTGTCGTCAGGACCCAGATCATGTTTCGCTGGCATTGGTGTTGTGAAGCCTTTGCAGTCTTGCATACCGAACTTGTTCAGGCAATCTTTGAGATACTTCTCTTGAGATATGAAGATGCCATTGCGTTGTTGCCGTATCTGAAGACCGAGGAAGAACTTCAGCTCCCCCATCATAGACATCTGATATTGCTCTTGCATCATATATCCAAACTCCTCACTGTACTTCTGATTGGTGCGGCCGAAGATAATGTCATCCACATATATTTGGCACACAAACAATTCACCATCGTATGTCTTCGTGAAGAGAGTGGGATCTAGGGAGCCAGGTATGAAGCCTTTGCTCTTCAGGAAGTATTTGAGTGTGTCATACCAGGCCCGAGGGGCTTGTTTGAGGCCATACAGTGCCTTATTGAGCTTGTAAACCATGTCAGGATGTTTTGGATCTTCAAACCCAGGTGGTTGTGCAACATACACTTCTTCTTCAATCTTGCCATTGAGAAAGGCACTCTTCACATCCATTTGATATAAAAGTATGTTATGATGATTTGCATAGGCCAGCAGTATACGGATGGCTTCAAGTCTGGCCACAAGAGCAAATGTTTCATCGAAGTCAATGCCTTCCACTTGAGTATATCCTTGAGCAACGAGACGAGCTTTGTTTCTGACAACTTGACCATGCTCATCTTGCTTGTTGCGGTATATCCATTTGGTGCCTATTATGTTATGCTTCTATGGATCAGGACGCTTAACCAATTCCCATACATTGTTCAGCTCAAACTGATGAAGCTCTTCTTGCATTGCTTGAATCCATTCAGGTTCCATAAAGGCCTCTTCAACTTTCTTGGGTTATGAAATTGAGACGAATGCGAAGTGCCCACAGAAATTTGCCAGTTGAGTTGCCCTTGAATGAGTGAGTGGACCAGGTGCATTGATGCTGTCAATTATTCTATCAATCTGCACTTCATTGGCAACACGAGGATGTACAGGGCGAAGACTTTGCTCTTGCTGATCTATGTTATCGTTGGGAGGAATGTCTTCAGGCTGAGCATTGTCTTCATGTGGATCAGGTGCTGAGATGATAAGTTCTTCTTCAGGATGAGCTTCAGAAGGTATAATCTCTCCAGTTCCCATAAGCTTGATTGATTCACTAGCTGGAACTTCATCTAGCACATTTGGCAGTTGCTCTCTTTGTGAACCATTGGTCTCATCGAACCGCACATCCACTATTTCAACCACTTTGTAGTGAAAGAGATTGAAGACTCTGTAGGAGTGCGAATCCTTTCCATATCCAAGCATAAAACCCTCATGTGCTTTTGGTGCAAATTTTGAGGTGTGGTGAGGGTCCTTGATCCAGCATCTTGCGCCAAATACTCTGAAGTAACTGACATTTGGCTTCTTGCCAGTTAGGAGTTCATAAGATGTCTCGTTCAGAAGCTTGTGAAGATAAACACGGTTGATTGTATGGCATGCAGTGTCAATGGCTTGAGGCCAGAATTTTCTTGGAGTCTTGTATTCATCTAGCATTGTTCTGGCCATCTCAATGAGTGTTCTGTTCTTGCGTTCGACGACGCCATTCTGCTGTGGCGTGTACGGAGCTGAGAATTCATGTGTGATGCCCAATGTGTCCAGATATGTATCAAGGCCAGTGTTATTGAATTCAGTGCCATTGTCACTTCTGATGTGCTTTATCTTGGCGCCATAATTGTTCATAGCTCGATTTGCGAACCGTCTGAAGACATCCTGCACTTCAGTCATGTAGAGGATTATGTGCACCCAAGTATATCTAGAGTAATCATCAACAATGACAAAGCCATAGAGGCAAGCAGTAGTGGAAAAAGTTGAGTAGTGAGTGGGACCAAAAAGATCCATGTGAAGCAGTTCGAAGGGTCGAGTAGTGGTCATGATTGTCTTCGAGGGATGTTTTGCCCTTGTCATCTTCCCTGCTTCACAGGCACCGCATAAGTGATCTTTCTTGAACTTGACACCCTCGATGCCTATGACATGCTTCTTCTTCACAAGGGTGTGGAGGTTCCTCATGCCAGCATGCCCAAGCCTCCGATGCCAAAGCCAGCATTCTGAAGCCTTTGCCAGAAGACATACTGCCAGCTGTGGCCCTGCTGAGAAATCTACCACATACAGATCATCTTTCCGATACCCTTCAAACACTAGAGACTTGTCAGATTCCATTAGTACTAGGCAACGATATTTTCCAAAAATTACAATCATGTTCAAATCGCAAAGCATTGAGACAGACATTAAGTTGAAGCCAAGGGATTCAACAAGCATGACTTTATCCATGTGTTGATCCTTTGAGATTGCAACTCTACCTAGACCCAATACCTTACTTTTACCAGTGTCAGCAAATGTGATGTGGCTCTTGTCGGATGGATGTAAGGTTGAGTCCATAAAAAGACTTCTTTTGCCAGTCATGTGATTTGTACACCCACTATCAATAATCCATTCTGAAGACTCTGAAGACGCTGGTGTCGTACCCTACAATGTAGTTAGGGGGATAGGCTTCACGAAGAGAATTGTGAAGAAAAACCATTTGACGAACCAGTGGGTTATGAAAACTTAGATCCAGGTTAGGACTAATAGGGAGAGTAGCATGTGATTCAGGTATGAAATACATAGTGATGCCATTCAGGCATTTGATCTTGCGCCCCACAAGATTTTTAAGGTCCCCAGCAATAGCGTCAGAAGATTTTGGTTTTCTGCTGGAGACCTTTCCCTGCAAAAGAGAGTTAAGCTTTCTTAACCACCCACATCTTCAAGGGTGGCTTAGAAGCAATAAGTCTAAGTGCAGCATCTGAGAATTTTGGCTCTGGAGCCCTAGCAAACAGTCTAGCAGGTGGGCAATAGTACTCATAAGAATAGGCAGAATAGTTCTTGGTCATATGAACATGACGGTTTGAAGAACCGCTCTCATATGCCTGAGTATGGTTTCCCTGCAAAACATTTGCGTTAGTGCGACTCAGGTGAGTCCTCTGTCTGTATGAAGCCTTTGGACCATATGAAGCCTTTGGTCTGAGGTTTGTCTTCTTCCTGTGAGGTGTCATAGGGACATTCACAGGAAGATTCTCCAGACACCTTTTTGGAACCCAGATCTTCTTCATAGGCGGTCCATTCCTGCAGTTAGTACCAATGTACCTGGCAAATACTTCACCATTCTGATTTTTAAACAGCTTATAGTTTGCATCAAAGGATTCATCAATGATAATGGGGTTAGCACAAGTGAAGCCAGATAGATTGGATGGATCTGCTGAGGATTCCTTTGCAGCAACCCATGTGGTTTTGGGGTACTGCTCAGGTTCCAGTAAGAGCCATCTGCATTAATTTTCCTCACGAACCCAACACCCTCTTTCCAAGGGTTTCGGTTCAGAATCTGCTTCTTGAGGACATCACATAATGTTTGTTGTCCTTTGAGACTTTTGTACATCCCTGTTTCAAGCAATATCTTCAACCTAGCATTCTCATCAGCAATAGCAGTGGTATCCTCAGCAGAGGGGTTAGTTACCACTTCAACAGTTGAAGATATTGCAACAGCAATAGCAGTGGAACATTCAGCAACAGAAGTAGCATTATCACGCTCAATGCATTTAAGGCATGGTGGTTCAAATCCTTCCTGAGCGGAACTAATCTGTTCGGCGTGAAGTGACTCGTTTTCCTTTTGAAGATCTTCATGAGCCGCTCTCAGTTTCTCAAGATCTTGCTTCCTTTGAAGATAATCATAGGAGAGCTTTTCATGAGTTGTTGAGAGAGTATCATGACGATCTTCAAGTTCCTGATACTTAACATGAAGATTTTTTATGTCTTCAATTAAGGATTCAGATCGAGTCATTTCAGCACCCAACAGATCATCGCTTCTGTCTAACAGTTTTTGAATATGTTCCATGGCTTTCTGTTGTTCAGTGGCAATTTTAGCAAGTGTTTTGTAGCTGGGTTTTGAATCACAATCAGAGTCATCATCATTGGATGTTTGATAGTGAGTAGTGCGTGTGTTTACCTTGGCCCCGCGTGCCATGAAGTAGTAGGTAGGAGTAGAGTCGTCCTTGTCATTTGCATCGGTGTTGGTGATGAAGTCATTGTCTTCAGTGTTGAAGATGGACTTGGCGACGTATGCTGTAGCCAGACTCGCAATGCCAGAATCAGACTCCTCCTCAGACTCCACCTCTGCCTCCTCAGAAGCGGACTCCTCCTCTGAATCCATTTCCTTGCCAACAAATGCACGAGCCTTGCCAGTTGAGCTCTTCTTGTGTGATGAAGACTTTGAGGAAGACTTGGAAGAAGACTTTGAGTATTTCTTCTTCTTCTTGTCGTCAGAGTCATATTCCTTGCTCTTCTTCTTCTTTCTGCTCTCATTGTCCCACTATGGACACTCAGAGATGAAGTGTCCAGTTTTCTTGCACTTGTGACATGTTTTCTTCTTGTAGTCATGAGCAGAAGCTTCATCATTCCTTGAGCTTGATCGTGAAGACTTTCTGAAGCCTTTCTTCTTGGTGAATTTCTGGAACTTCTTCACTAGCATTGCAAGTTCCCTTCCAATGTCTTCAGGATCATCAGAACTGCTGTCAGAATCTTCTTCAGATAAGGACACAACTTTTGCCTTCAAGGCACGAGTTCGCCCATAGTTTGGACCATAGATATCTCTTTTCTCAGAAAGCTGAAACTCATGTGTGTTGAGCCTCTCAAGTATGTCAGACGGATCGAGTGTCTTGAAGTCTGGACGTTCTTGAATCATCAGGGCTAGGATGTCAAACGAACTGTCAAGTGATCTCAGCAGCGTCTTGACGATTTCATGTTTGGTGATCTCAGTGGCGCCGAGGGCTTGAAGCTCATTTGTGATGTCAGTGAGCCGGTCAAATTTGTGCTGGACATTCTCATTGTCATTTCGCTTGAAGCGGTTGAAGAGGTTGTGAAGAACACTGATTCTCTAATCTCTCTGGGTTGAGATGCCTTCATTGACTTTGGAGAGCCAGTCCCAGACCAGCTTGGATGTCTTCAAGGCACTCACACGGCCGTACTGTCCCTTGGTCAGATGACCACAGATGATATTCTTGGCAGTAGAGTCCAGTTGAGTGAACTTCTTGACATCAGTAGCAGTGACACCTTCTCCAGCCTTGGGAACGCCGTTTTCGACGACATACCATAGGTCGACGTCAATGGCTTAAAGATGCATGCGCATCTTAATCTTCCAGTAGGGATATGCAGTTCCATCGAAGACGAGGCACGCAACGGAGACTTTAATTATCCCTGCAGCCGACATAGCTAAAACTCCAGGTGGTTAAACCGAATCACACAAAACAAGGGAGCACCTTGCTCTGATCCCAATTGAAAGTGCGTTATATCGACTAGAGGGGGGGTGAATAGGCGATTTTTATGAAAGTCTTCAAAACGTGAAGGTTATGAAGACAAACAGTATAGATACGCCTATCACTTAAGCAGCGGAAGTTAGATTACACTAGGCAAGCCATGGTCAAGTATTCAATAGAGTGAAAGCACAAGACAAGTAGCTGCAGTGTAATAAGGATCAGGTAGGAAGAAGTTATGAAGCCAAAAAAATCATACAGTTATGTTGTGAAGACAGAAGATAAAGCAAGCATGCAATGGCTTCACAATGTGTAACAGTAAGTAAAAGGAAGTGAAGATGAAACCAGTGGCACGCTGAAGACAATGATTTGTTGGACCAGTTCTAGTTGCTGTGACAACTGTATGTCTGGTTGGAGCGGCTAGGTATTTAAACCAAAGGACACACAGTCCCGGACACCCAGTCCTGAACACGCAGCTCAGGACGCCCAGTCCTCACCGTTTTCTCCTTGAGCTAAGGTCACACAGACCTCGCCCAATCACTCTGGTAAGTCTTCAAGGTAGACTCCCAAACCTTCACAGACTTCGTTCACCGGCAATCCACAATTTCTCTTGGATGCTCAGAACACGACGCCTAACCGGCTGGAGGATGCACACTCCTCAAGTGTAATAAGTCTTCAGATCACTCAAACAAGAAGACTTAAGTGATGCCCAATTTACTCTGGCTCTGGGTGGTTAGGGCTTTTCTCCTTGCTAGGAATTTTCTCTCAAAGACTTCGAGGTGGGTTGCTCTCAAACGACAAAAGCCGTGCACTGAAATCTGAGCAGCCAACTGTTTATGGTTGTAGGGGGTGGACTATTTATAGCCACTGGGCAACCCGACCTGATTTGTCCGAAATGACCCTGGGTCACTAAGGAACTGACACGTGTACTAACGGTTAGATTTCAAACTCACACGGCAACTTTACTTGGGCTACAAGTAAAGCTGACTTGTCCGACTCTGGACAAGATTTGCTCTCATAGTCTTCGCTCGAAGATATAGGTTTTGAATTAGGCATCACTTCAGTCATTCTGACTGGTTCTCTTGGACCCCACTTAACAGTACGGTGGTTCCTATGACTCAACACAAATGAAATAAAACTATGAAGAATCTAAGTCTTCGAGTTCCATAGGCTTCACGTGGTGTCTTCTCTTGTCATAGTCTTCAATGTGAATATCTTCAAATACCACCATTGTCTTCAATGTCTTCGTACATTTTTAGGGGTCATCTCTGGTAGTAAAACCGAATCAATGAGGGACTTCTACCTGTGTTATCCTACAATTCTCACAAACACATTAGTCCCTCAACTAGGTTTGTCGTCAATACTCCAAAACCAACTAGGGGTGGCACTAGATGCACTTACATGTACGCCAGATTAAATATGAGAATATAACACATTACCATGTGTGAATCCTGGCACCAAAACCCAACAAGAGTATCCCATTGATTTGCATTAACACCTTTGGGAACACCTGCTACAATTTCAGCCAAAGACTTCTTCTCACGCTTGAAATATTTACTTTTCAAACGAGACTTATACACTCTCCATCTTTTGTTAATATTCAATAGGATCTAGTCTCTTGTAAGTTCTCTAGTCTCATTGGGGTAGATAAATTTCTCCTAGAAATATTAAAATTGACAATCAGCAATGTGAAATGAACAACCTTGAATAGTGCTATTAATTTTTTACCTCCACATCTGTGATCATCTGCCCATGTTTTTGTAGAAACAATTCATTGTCCCATCTTGGAATATGCAATGGTGCAAATGTTGAGTTTTCTGCAAGCCAGGTAAGATGTTGACCTAGAATGGCAGCCGACCTTCCATTTGGAATTCCACTTCCGTCAGTCTCCACAATTATCTTGCCCCCACGTAATTCTGACAAATTTTTACCTCAGAATTCCCCTATAATCTATCGCACATCTCCATTTGTCCCTGCATGCAAGAGTATCACAATAGCATATAACTGGACCATATACAACACACTAGATATGTGTTTGAAAAAGAAAATCGAGCTTACAAATTATTTTAATTTGCCGAGTAGATTCAGGAGGCTTTTTTGGTACTAGATCATCAATCTCTGGAGGGCCTTGTAAATCTTCTTCATCTGATTGTACACTTTCAGAAGCTTGCTCTGGGATGTTTAGGCTTCGAAGCCGTCGAGGTATCCTCGACATGAAATCTTTACCAAACAATGTTAAAATCATATGTTAAGGTCAAGCATCGAAGCATATGTCAAGGTCATGCATATGATTTCACAAATTTCTTGGAACCAAACAGCCTTATGCACAAACCAAAGACTCAAAATTACTGCATTATGTGTGTGTTCCATAAATCAGTTACCAAGTAACTCAATTCTTATGTTTGCCTCACAAAAGATATGTAAGAAAAGTTATCTTCCAAATGCTAATAACATAACACTGCCAACAAACTCACATAGTTGGTATAGTCCTAAATAGCAACAGCAATGTCACAGACGGCACAATCCAGTTTATCTTACATTT
The DNA here is from genome assembly GCA_034509565.1 of Triticum monococcum. Classification (NCBI taxonomy): domain Eukaryota; kingdom Viridiplantae; phylum Streptophyta; class Magnoliopsida; order Poales; family Poaceae; genus Triticum; species Triticum monococcum. The sequence continues at coordinate 353,079,582 of CM067841.1, forward strand.
GCTAGATAACTAGCCTCTTTCCGCTATACAACTTTTTTAAATAGAAACTAGTTGTAGCAAATGGTATATGTTGGACAAGAGGGGAAGGCAGAGGGTGGACAGGGTGGGCCGCTGCCCACCTTGAGATTTTGGTTTGATCTATATACCATAGGAGAATAGAGATGGATCTGAGAACAAAATAAAACAGAGCCCAACTAGCAGCTAGCAGACCTAACCAGCGTCGAACTGGACACTATGGAGACGTGCAGAAGCCGACCGCCCATCCCATTATCTTTAGTACGCACATCCCAATCCCCATTCCCAATATCTAATTGAAATCATTATTAATTAGGAGCTGCTGTGTTTATAAGTATATTTCCCTAAAAAAGTATATTCAACTGAAAAAATTGGCACTGTATGGCCTATTTGTTGTAAAAATATCCAGCCAAATCTCTGTTTGCATGACATATTTGTTGTCGATTGTTTTTATAGACGGACCACCCTGTTTTGAAATCTTAGATCCGCCACTGTGTTGGACTCTAGTGGAATAAGGTGATCTTGCCGTAAATATGACCCATACACGCATGTAACTGAAAAGGCACCCAAAAATCACTTTAGAACTTACTGTAACGCACATAGCAACATACAAACCTGTAACAACAATCTTTTAGTGCAAAATCTGAGAGCTGGTGATTGAAACCTCCCTTCATCTAAGATGCAAGAATCAAAACTAAAAAATAGTGGGACTGCACTAAGATGAGGTAGGAAATAGGACAAACTAAAAATACTACAAAATAGCAGAATACATTGCAGCCTGTGCAACCAAGCACTCATGTTTTATGCTCCAGCGTAAATGGAATGTGAGGTTATTTGGCCAATCTATCTAACACCACTTGTACTACTTTTGATTTTTAACATACAAATTTTAATTGGACCAAACAGTTGCTCACATATTTTAAAGAAAATCTGTCAGAATTGATTTCTAGGCAAGCAAGCAATTCAACAAACACTTAGAGTGCATTGCCTACATGAAGGAAGTAAGGAGACGAAGGAGAAGAGGATCAAGATTTGAGATGCATAAATGAAGGAGCCACTTCGGTTGATTTAATGGTAAAACTATTGGGGCAATGGGATTCAAGGGATCACCTGCTTGACGTGGTGGAGGCGAGAGCTGCTTGCTGGGCAGCGTACCGATGGACAAACGGTGCAGCTTCGTGTGAAGGCTGAGATGGCTCAGATGCGGCTTCGTGGCGGTGAGGACGAAGTCGGGAGGAGCACGGCTTCATGATGGTGAGGACGACGGACGCCAACGAGGCTCCGACTAGCGACCTTGTTGATGGAGGAAGAAGGGAGTCGTCGGCGGGCATAGCTAGCGGCGGAGGACAGTGCTTGAGGATGAGGCTGCCACCGCGCGGTGTGCGGGAATGGCGGCGCACGGGTTCATGATGCCGGGCAGATTGGAATCGGGAAGTTGGATAATGGGGAGGTGGGGAAGATGGTGGGGAGGAAAAGTAGCAGAGACGTGCGAAGTCTTTCCCGCGGTAAAGAAAATATGTGTAGCACCAAATTTTGTTAAGGAAAAATATTCCGGGAAGCCCAAATTTAATTAAGTGTGAATAGTTTGGGAGCTCTAAGTAATCACATATATGGATGTGTTAAAAACACATATATTGATAAATAAATTTTTTAGGTGTATCCTTTATTGGATAATCCTTATGCTTTGTTCTTTTTTCAAAAAATATCAAATTTCATTGGGTAATATACGTATCCAAGTAGTATCGATATAGCTTAATAAAAAACAATAAAGGCAGTGGTAGATCAAAGTTGAGCTTGGCCCTCCTCCGTGCGCTGCCATGTCGACCGCTGACGCCGGCGTGCCAGCCCTTCAACTAGCCCATGTTAGCGATGGAACCGGCGGCACACAACGACTCCTCCAAGCTGATCTAGACCAGCTGGTCACTAATGCAGTGTCGGCATCTTCGCGGTGTCCGCGTCCGATGTGGCAAACGTGGCCCAAATTGTGCCACTCCTGCCGCTCCTCCTCCTGTGCCACCCTCTTGGCTGACGTCAGGGTGATGCATGACGATGTGTCGTTGCCATGTCGAGGTAATGGAGGAGGCGCCCGGGAGGGCTCCTCCTCCTTCACGACCTTGTCATGCCAGTTGCGACGCAGCGGTGATGCCAGTCGGTTGAAACGGCCAAACATGTTGCGTGAGGGGGTAGCTCCTCTTTGACGCGACATCCGGTTTGGTCTTAGCAGTTTCATCAGAGGGGAGGGCCTCCTCCTCAACATGTATGTTGGCCGGGGTTGGCGTTGTGCTTAAATAGCCAGGGCACGTAGACCGACACTGCTTCAATGTGGTGCATCGACCGAAGTAGGATTCTCAGTCCCCGTGTTCATTTACGCTTGTAGCAATGATCAACGTAGTACCTCACTTGAAGCACTGCGCTGCCACTCATTTCTAGCATCTCATGCCGCCGGTTGTAGTCCACACCCGACTCCGGTTGGAGCAAATATGCAGTTGGTCCGAAATAAACTTGCCACCCGATTCCTGCAAATCGTCTGGCTAGCTCGAGCGTCCAGCAGGGCCACCGTCACCATTTCCAGCTCTCGGCATCGCCGATTGCAGCATCTCACGCCATGATGTTTTTGTTATAAATGATCGGCCCAACTAAGGCACAAGCACGAACCTCCCTCTTGCTCCCGGGTTTAGAGGCCCCCAAAATCTTCCTTGGTTGGGTTGTAGGAAGCATACAGAAGCTTGTCAGATTTTTAAGTCGGTTATCTTTATCTTGTTTAGGTTTATTTCGGTCAGGTTTTACTAAGTTTTCCTGGGTTTTCCTTTTTTTCCTTTATCTTTTATTTTTTACCTTTTGTTTTATTTTTTATTTATTTTTCCTTTCTATTTTTCTATTTCCCTTTCTTTCTTTTTCAAATTCTTGGAGTTCTTCCAAATTTGTGAACTTTTATTTAGAATTAAAGTTTTTTAAAGTTTGTGAATATTTTTTTCAAACCGTGAACATTTTTTAAATTCACAATAATTTCAAGTTCAAAAACATTTCTTGAATTTGTGAATTGTTTTCTAATTAGTGAAAAATTCCATTTTTTCGCAAAAAAGCTTTGAAACCATAAATCATTTTCAAATTCGTGAAACTTTTTCAAATACTCAAACTTTTTAAAGATCATGAATATTTTTTAAATTCATTCTTTTAGTTTGTGATTATATTTCATTGAATTGGTGAACTTTTTTAAAATTCATGAACATTTTCAGAAGGCGTGAACCTTTTTCAAATTCATGTTTTTTTAACATCGCAAACATTTTTCAAATTTGATTTCCCCCCCCCCCCAAATTTTAACTTTTTATGAAAGTCAATGGCCATATGTGGCCATTCCCATGATTTTAAAAATAGCAAAAGAAATGTACTAGTTACTGTAACACTTCACTGATTTCACGAAATATCCCTTACTGCGTTTGATTTTTATGATTTTCCAGTTTCTCCATCTTTATTTACTATAATTTTTCTGGTTAACTGGGATGTCAATCGTGCAAAGTCGATGTCATGCACTTGCAAAATATTATTGAAATATTGACTAGACTACTTTCATTTTCTATAAACTAGCACAAAGAAGCATCCAATCAGGACAAATTAACCTGAAGCACACTTCATCAAAAGGTTCTAAAATTTAGCAATAGTAATGTCAGTGAAAGTTAAAAAACTATTCAAAGAACTAAATGGATAGCCATACAACTCATTCATAACAAAAGGGAACATACACATTAAAAAAGACCGTAGGCTCGTTCATCACAGAGTAACATACATTCCGAAGAAGATCCACCCAGCTAGAATAATTATGTTGGAGTAATTCTGCCTAGGAGCATGGATGACAATTGCTCAACCTATATCTTAGCTGCAGATAACAAGCTAAAAACACAAAGACTACTCTGTTTCATCTGAAGATGGTTCTCCACCCATGTCAAAAATATCACAAGGTTTGAATTTCACCATGGTATTCCAATTCTCACTTCTCGGGTTTTGGATACAGAAGACCTGGTCCACTTGGGAAGAAAATACAAATGGTTCATCCTCTAACTTCTCCCATGTATGTATTTTTCGGGAGAAGTTCACATGAGTGAAGCCAAACTCATCTCTTACAATACCAGCTTTGTGATGAACATCATACCAATCACATTTAAAGAAGACCACCTTGTATCTTTGTATGACAATTCGAAGATGTCAGATAACCGACCATAATAGGACACGCCATTTTGAGCAAGGTTCATGACACCACTATTTTGTGTCATGTGTCCTGTCTCGCGATTGATAGTATGAAACCTGAAACCATTACTTATATAGCCACTATAGCGCACCCCACATTTGCTTGGTTTTGCGGCTAATGCTCTTATCTTTTCTATGATATCCAGTCCATCATCTAGTATAACCTGTATGTAAGAGTGGTTACATTGGGTTCACATGGAACTACAGTGAAGGAACATGCTAAAGGTGAATTATACCTTTTGTTCCAACCAGTCAGCAAAGTGTCTACTAATCAAATCCTCATTGTCATCATCTGTCAAATTTAAGTTACCCGGTTTCCTCTTCTCTTGGTCCAGAAATTCTCTGTAATAATAAGACAAATAACATCATGATTTTTTCCAACTTGTGAAAAATAAAAGAAATAGGGGACAACATTGAAGCACACCTACGAAGATCATCAAGCTCATCAGAGTGTCGCAATACATATCTATGTGCTTGAACTAGAAGCTGATCGTCCAACTGGCCTATAGTGATAGCCTTTCCTATTGGCTCACCAACACTATCAAACATGTACATGCCCTTTGTATTATCTGAAGGATCAGGGTTCCTAGATGTTCTTGTGAAATGTGTGGTTCCTTCTAGAAATCTTGAACAAAAGGTCAAGCATTCTTCAACTGTATATCCTTCAGCAATAGAACCTTCAGGATAAGCTCTATTGCGCACAAGTGACTTTAGCCAAACAAATGATCTGAACATCATAAAACAACAATGTTATATGCATAATGGAAAACAATAAATCAAATCATATACTTAGATGCACTGTGGAAAATAACAAATAAATCAAAGTAGCATACCTCTCTAGAGGGTACATCCACCTGTAATGCATCGGGCCACCAAGTTTAGCTTCTTCAACTAAATGCACCATTAAATGTACCATGACAGTAAAAAACGATGGAAGAACAACCTTTTCCATATTACAAAGTGTCTTCACAATACTCTCTTGCAGTTTGTCAAGCTCAGAGACATCTAACACTTTGGAGCATAGCTTCTTGAAGAAATTAGCCAGCTCAACAACTATTATCATGACATCTTTACTGGGATAACAGTGTAAAAGTGCCACAGGAAGGATGTCTTGTAGAATAACATGGCAGTCGTGGCTTTTGAGGCCAGTCAATGTCAATTATTTCATGTTCACACACCTCGAAAAGTTTGATGCACAACCATCAGGTGTCCTACAATTCTTAACCACTATACAAAGAATCTCCTTCTTTTCTTTATACATATTAAAAGGTGCATGCGGCAATTCAGTTTTGCCCTTATCACCTTCATGAGGTTGAAGGCTGGATTGAATTCCAATTTCTCCTAAGTCAAGTTGTGCATTAAGGCCATCCTTTGTTTTAGAATCAATATCCAGTAAGGTTCCAATTAAATTTTCGAAGATATTTTTCTCAATATGCATTACATCTAGATTGTGCCTTAACTTGTTGTGCTCCCAGTATTCCAAATCAAATAATATCGACTTCTTTTTGAAACAATCCTCTTGCTTCTTTTTAGGTTTACGTGCGACATTACCTGATTTCTTGTTAGGCGCTCTTTTACGCTTCTGTTTTTCAGAACCTTCAATTCCTTTTTCACTGTCTTTGCCTTTCTTTTTCCCTTTCCCTTTCTTTGCCACAACAACCTTTTTTCCTAAGACAAACACTCTGCCCTGCAACCTTTCATTACCACTCATTGTTATAGGTGCAATTTCCATCTCTTCGGTGTTATCAAACTCCTTCTTTCGTCTCCGAAATACATGATTCTGTGTTAGCCATCGGCGATGACCCATATAACAAAATTTCTTACTCTTCTTTAGCCAATATGATCTTGTGAAAGGACCACAAGACGGGCAAGCATATTTACTGCTCGTGCTCCACCCATAGAGGTAAGCTAATGCTGGAAAATCGTTCAAAGTCCATAATAGTGCAGGTCGAAGAGAAAATTTCTCCTGGGTACATGAATCAAAAGTGTCCACACCCTTCCAAAGTTGTTGCAGCTCATCCACCAACGGCTGCAAATATACAACAATATCATTGCCAGGGGAACTTGGTCCAGGAATAATCATTGATAAAATTAGAGATGTTTGCTTCATGTAGATCCAAGGTGGTAGGTTGTATGGAATAAGCATCACCGGCCAAGTACTATGTTTTGCACTCATGAGTCAGAAAGGATTAAACCCATCAGACCCAACGCCTAGCCGCGCATTACGGGGATCCTCGGCGAATTTAGGATATCTGGCATCAAGATCTTTCCAAGCCTCTCCATCAGCTGGACATCGCAGCAATCCATCTTTTGTACGACCCTCATCATGCCAACGCATGTCAGTTGATGTCTTCTTGGTTGCAAATAACCTTTGGAGCCTTGGAATCAATGGGAAATATCATAACACCTTGGTTGGTTTCTTCTTCTTCTTCTTTTTAGATTCAGTTGCCGAATCTTTCTTCTCATTTTCATTGGTAACCCAATGAGAGGCACCACACACATGGCAAGACTCCTGGTTAGCTCTTTCGCCTCTAAAAAGCATGCAGTCTCTTGGGCATGCATGAATTTTCTCATAGTCCAGCCCTAATCCGCGTATGATTTTTTTCACCTCATAATATTTCTTGGGTAGGTTTATCTGAGGAAATGCAACCGATAATACACCAAGTAGCTGTGTGAATGATTCTTGTGACCACCCATGCAAGACTTTCATGTGATATAAAGTGACAAGAAATGACAACCTCGAATATGTTGCACATCCAGGGTATAAATCTGTGTTTGCTTCCTCGAGGAAACTAGCGTATATGTCTTGTTCTCTCATTGCATCATCATCTGCAGATGTTGTATTGACATTCTCAGCCATACGAGGTTCTAAGTTCCCAAATTCAGACTGAACACCATCTAGTTCCCCATCAGATGCGCTTGATAGTGATTGGAAGCTGTCAGCCATGGGGAAAATGGCACTTAAGAGCCAGAAATGTCATGCAATCTTCTATTACTGCCTTCTACATCAGAATTCACTGGAAAACCCGGAATATGAAAATTGTTGTTGTTATTTGACATGGGAGCAAATGCAAATGACGGTGAATCGTACTCTTCTCCATGGCAAACCCATTTTGTATAACCCTGAAGAATACCATCACATCTTAGGTGGGTTTTCACTTCGTCATAATTCGGTGTTGCCTTATTTCCACAATTTACACAGGGACAGAGAATTTTATCACCGAGTGGAACATCATGGAAGGCAAAAGATAGAAATTGCTCGACACCTTCTTTATAATCAGTAGTTGATCTTGCTTTACTCATCCAACCTCGATCTATTAGCCTTTGCTAGCTGTAGTAATGAAAACAAAATAGTTCAGTTTATAATTTTCCATATGCTCTTTTACATTAAGCATAGGTTCATATGAACATTTTAAACTATGCATTGGATATGTAGGTTCAAATTGTATAATATGATATACCGACATCATTCACCTTACATTACAAACATAAATCGAGATGTGTCTTTACTAGAAGAATTTATGTGAAGTACATAAAGAAGTTTTCATCGATGACAAAAAATGGATGTCTCCAATGCTTGATTTTTTCTGCATTCAAGTGACAAACAACAGAAGGCTAGCTGGTGTAACTAGTTACTAAAAATCTAAGTAATATCCACTAGTTTCGCTTTGCTAAATCAAGAAAAATAGAGATGACACCCAACTTAGGTAATTCAAATTTTGCATCACACTGCAGAATTTTCTTTTCTGGCATCCGTAGGCAGTTCCCCTAACCAGATCGACTTAAGAATATTATGTCATAAATGAGTGCCATCTAATAAACAGTACCACTATTTTTAACACAATTGTCATTCAACCACCAAAAAGGTTCACTAATTTTTAACAAAAAATTTCAAATTGCAATAATACAGTGCATCACAGTAAGATAGAAAGGGAAAACACAAGTGATATATCTCAATTTGAGCTATGTTTCACACGATGCAGAGATATAAAAAAGAAAATAACAACATGCGGGCAATCTTTTGGCAGCAGAGGCGTGTGTGAGCTCGTTGCCGAGGTCAGCAGCTGAGGGAGAGGGGCGTTGGCGGGGAGCGGCATTGTGCCGGGGCCAACCGGCGTCAGGATCTGATGTACATTGCACAAACATTTCAATTTCCATAGTAAGCAGCAAATGAATCACACAGTAATTAGTAAGCAGCAATCATTTATGAGCATACGCAGCAAATGAATCAAGTTCAATTTAAATTTATAAGCAATCATAGAATAATCTTCAGATTTGTTTAGAAAATAGAAACGGAGGGAAAGAATAGGTGCAGTACATTGTGTCTGTTGAGGAACGGAGGCCGGACTACTGGATGGTGTTGCCGCCGCACCGGGGAGGCGCGAGGACGGTGGCTGGAGCCTGGAGGGTGCTGCCGGCTGCCGACTGCCGCCGCGCTTGGGAGGCCGGTGGCGGGCTGGTGGCCTGGCATCTAGCGGAGCCACGGAGAAGAGGGCTGGGCGCCGGAGGCTGAGGCAGGGGAGTGAGATGGCCGGATGGAGGGGAGGGGAGGGACCGAGGGAGAGGCAGGAGAGGGCCAGTCGCCGCCGCCGGAGCCTTCAGCTAGCGCTAGGTTGGGGAAAAGGTTGGAATCAAGGAAGGGAAACGACGTGCTCAAGCGGTCGGCTACTCAACTCGTGTCTGGTACCGAGCGTGGCTGCCTTGGTGTGTTTGGGCTCATGGGCCAACGGCCTAGTCACTCTTTATATTACCTTAGAATGCATGTAGTATTTTTTGCACAAAACTCTTTGGTAGTCCACGCCTAAAAAGAGAAATGGCCGGCAACGAGCTCATCTACACGCCAAAGGATTATAGTCGCATATAAAACGTCTCACAAATCGGCTCTAAGTTAATTAAAATTATATACCTATTTTCTAAATGGCCAATTATAAGCAGAAGCTTGTGACAGCTTATAAACGTTTTAAGAAGCGTCTTTAGCTTGCTAGTGTTCATGGGCGTAGAGACAAAGACAAATAGCGTCTCAGAAAAAGCGACCATACAAGCCATTTTTGTTGTAGTGCCTTAGGCCTTACAAAATCTAACTATTTTTTTATTATGCATGTCATATATTGTACACAATCGTACTAAACATGTAGAGAAAAAGAGAAGACCGTTGCGTGCGAATATAATGTCATGCAGAAGCCGCTCCATGGTGGGCGAAGTGCCCCCCGCCTCGTGCATTTCCAGATTGTATTCCAGAGGAAGATAACTATTCAGATGGAGATTCAGAAGGAGCCGACCACGCCTGTTTACCACCTGAGGTGTTTGCTCTAACCTGGCATGCTGATGTTGGTCATCTCATGCATATGGCGCCTTGCATTGCTTACATTATACATCTTATATGTCATCAGCTTAGTTTAGATTTGCTTTGTGTGAATGTCACCTATTTGGTTTCTATATTCATACTCCCACCATTCCTAAATATTTGTCTTTTTAGAGATTTCAACAAGTGACTACATACGGAACAAAATGAGTGAATCTACACTCTACAATATGTCTATATACATCCGTATGTGGTAGTCCATTTGAAATCTCTAAAAAGAAAAATATTTAGGAATGGAGGGAGTATATGGGATTATGCAATGCCATCTTGTTTAGCCAGGCATCATATACGTGAATCATGCAATGCCATCCTGTTCAGCCAGTCATCGTATATGTGAATTGTATCGTGCCATATTTTTCCCATAATGTATTCCATTTGTCAACAATGTTTATACATTCATCTACTCTTCCTGTGCATCAGCCATTTGAGTCGGTCATGGGAAAATCAGTAGTGAAAACAAGGTCTTCTGAGCAGTCAGTGCTACCTGTCGATGCAGATTTCTTGCTGGTTACAGATAGCTCCTTAGAGGAGGATTCAGAGAGAAATAACCAGTCGTATCCCCCCCCCCGAGGTGTATGCTCTAACTTGGCTGGGTTATATTGCTCATATCATGCATATGGTGTCTTGCATTGCCATGCCATCTGCTTAGATTAGACATGCTTTGTGTGAATTCCTCTTGTTTGCTTTCTATATCAGATATGTGAATTATACAATGCCATGTTTTTCAGCCAGTTATCATATATGTGAATTATGCGCCGCCATGGAGCCAGGCATCATATATGTGAATTATCTCATGCCATCTTTTCTTTCATTACGTATTCCATTTGTCGACAATCTGTGTATATTGAACTACTCTTCATGTGTATCAGCCATTTGAGCCGGTTATGGAAAAATCTGGAGTGAAAACAAGGTCTTCAGAGCAGGCAATGGTACCTGTTGAAGCATATATCTCGATGGTTACAGAGAGCTCCTCAAAGGAGGATTCAGAGACAGATGACTAGTCCTATATCCCACCTGAGGTGTATGCTCTAAGTTGCAATGTTTATATTTCTCATATGATGCATACGATGTCTTGCATTACTTAGTTTAGACATCATATGCATAATATTGAATTCTATCTGCTTAGTTTAGAGATCATACATGCGAGTGCCGGCTACTTAGTATATGAATCAATTATGTCAATTATATCATGCCATCCTGTATACTTAGACAACATGTATGTGAATTATTTCATCCCAACCTATTTTAGAAAGACATCATATAGTTTTGTCATGTCATCATGTTTAGGTACTCATCATATGTTGAATTATGCCATTATATCCTATTAAGTTATCCATCATATATCTGAAACTGTGTCATGCTATCCTGTTTAGTTAGGCATCATATATGTGAAATTGTGTCATGCTGTCCTGTTTGGTTAGACAACATATATGTGAATTACCACATCTGTCTATCATACAATGTCTGTACGTTCAATTTATTTTCTTGTTTATTAGCCATTTGAATTGGAGGGGGTGATGGCAGTATCTAAGGAAGCAAAAACCTGTTCTTCACAAAAGACAGTGCTACCCGTCGATGCAGATAGAACCATGGTTGTGGCCCACAAACTAGCCCCACCACACATAATCGAGACTCTTCCAGATTGCACACTTACACCGTTGGGCAGAGAACCAGCTACAACCCATCTAACCGCAACCCCAGCGGATAGTAACCCACTTATAGTTGACAAAGCACCATGTCCACCACGGAGTACCCCCACACGAGTAGTTTGTAAAGCTACTGCAGTGCCCAAAGCACGAAGACCACCACAGTTAACCCAAACTCCATGTTTAAAGCAGAAGAGCAACTGTTCTCAGGTCAGATTCCGTAGCTATGGTCCATACTCCTTTGTTGTTGCATCACTGTATTTACTCATACCAACTACTTTCGAATTTGAATGATCCAATTGAAACTCCAATGGCGCAATAGGTATGTTTTAAACCTATTTCGTTAACTGGATTGATGTTCTAACTTCTTGCTCTATGTTGATTTCAGTTTAAGTTGTATAAACAGTTATTTTCTCATGTGATGCACATTACAAGTGCTACCAATGCTGTGTAGTTTCTCATACTTATATTCTGTCTATGCTGCTGTGTCTTAAAAATATATGAGTTGAACTGTGTCTCTATCTTGATTAGGGAACATAAACTAGAATGATATGGACAATACAGTGACCATAGTACATAGATATATGTTTGTTTCATGTTGTTATCATGTCCACCTTACTACTGAACCGGTTTACCAAAATGAGTTTCGTATACTACAAGCTAAACCTGTGATGTGTCTGCTTGTTTCTCTTGTAGTATGCAAACAGAATATTGGAGAAGAGCACCCCACTATGAAATGGTAGAGAAAGTAATGCAGATAAGGTTCAAGATAGTGAGACAACCCTGTTGGTCTCCAAGAAAGGTGATAAAAACGATCTTGTAAACAGTGAGAAAACCCCACAGTCCTGTGTTGATGTAGTGTTCGAGTTACTGGCCAGTACCGCGGCACAAGCTCTTCGAACTCGCTGCCAGAATCACTTCGACTTCTTCATTCTCAGCTACAAGCTGAAAGGCATCAGTCAGCTGTGTTGCGGCAAGAAGCCGAAGGACTGAGGAAGTCCCTGCAGAATTCAGATGCGTACTTTCTTGTGCAACAACAAGCGCTGGAGGATTTAAGAGCCAAACAAGAGAAAGTTAATAAGCTTGCTAAGCATCTTGCCAGGATTATGGGTACCTAGGATATTGTTTCTTGAACTCTTCTGAAGTGGTTTCAGTTTTGGACTTGTTTTGCTGCGGCGTTTATATGCTACTTTGTTCCCTATATTTGCACTGGTGGCGAACTTTGATGCCCAGTGGTTGTAATATGTGTAATAGCCGTGATAGCCTAGCATAAGTTGCTTGCTTATTTATTTCCTTCTTGTCTTGTTTATTTGTTTGCTTGTAGTCAGTACAGTTCTTTTTCCGTGTTTTGCTAGTGGCTGCAATAACCTATTTTTTAAAACTAGGCCACAATAACCATGGGCTAATATTTACTGTAGTGACACTGGGCCTCCTACGGGCCGTAGAAACAGTGGGCCTTCTACGGGCTGTAGAAACAGTAGGCCTTCTACGGGCCGTAGAAACAATGGGCCTTCTACGGGCTGTAGAAACAATGGGCCTTCTACGGGCCGTATCATCAATGGGCCTTATACGGGCCGTATGATCGATTGGCCAAACATGGGCCAATAACAGGCCGCATTATGGCCGTAAACGGGCTAGAGTTGGAATTGTCCGTTCATGGGCCGACCATAACGTGCCATTGTTAATAGGCCATATTTGATGATGCTATGAAAACGGCCCAACGTATTAATGGACCACAAACGGGCTGACTGTAACCACGGGCTGGATTTGGACCACAAGCAGAAAATGACAGTAACGGGCCGTAAGTAAACGAATGCTAGATATGAGCCCAAGAATAAATGGGCTTTGAGAAGGCCGAAAGATAACATGGGCTGGAAAAGGCCCAATGGAATAATGGGCCGTTAATGGGTATAAAGTTATACACTGTTCATTACGGGCCAGTTTCACCACGGGCCGTTAATGGGTGTAAAGTGATACACTGTTCATTACGGGCTAGTTTCACCACGGGCCGTTAATAGGCCAAGAGTTACATAAGGCCTCATATGGGCCGAAAGACATCATGGGCCATACATGGGCCAGAAGTGAAAATAGGCTGGAATCATATTGGATGGCCCAGATGACGCTACTGGGCCTAATTCAGATAGGGCGTAACGAGCCTTGGGTTAGCGGGCTGTAAATGGGCTATATGCGAACAGGCCGTTAACAGGCTTTCCATGGGCCGGCCCGCCACCTTTTGACCAAGTCAAACGGGCCGGCCTTTTCACAGGAATGGGCCTTTGTTGGGCCGTACCACGTGTCGACGTATCATAGGCGCCTTCTGTCCAATGAGTGGATGACATCTGTCCCAACGATGAGCCGACACGTGTTTCCTCCAGCCAATGATGATTTTACACATGGAAAATCCCCATTGGTCGGGGCTGTTAATGGGTTATCAGATCCAAAACCCGACCCGATAGCTTAACGGCGTTCCGCTACGGTGGATGCCACGTGTCCGTCACCCTTGACAAAAGCACTTCTGTGACGTGTGATTTATCGTCATGGAAGTGCACACTTCCGTGATGATAATTTTGGTAATGTCATGGAACACTTCTACGACAGCACAGGTATGACTATCTTGATTCTGTCATAAAATCGTCATGGATGTACATGCATGACAAAAAACGCGACCTACTGTGACAAACACATATCATCACGGAAGTGTATTTTTTTGTAGTGCTAGTTTATGTGTTGCTTCGTAAGGGGCTGATTTGGATCCATATGTTTCATGCTATGGTTAGGTTTACCTTAATACTTTTGTTGTAGTTGCGGATGCTTGCAATAGAGGTTAATCATAAGTGGGATGCTTGTCCAAGTAAGGGCAGCACCCAAGCACCGATCCACCCACATACCAAATTATCAAAGTACCGAACGCGAATCATATGAACGTGATGAAACCTAGCTTGACGATATTCCCATGTGTCCTTGGGAGCGCTTTACATCATATAAGAGTTTGTCCAGGCTTGTCCTTTGCTACAAAAAGGATTGGCCCACCTTGCTGTACTTTATTTACTTTTGTTACTTGTTGCTCGTTACAAATTATCCTATCACAAAACTATCTGTTACCTATTATTTCAGTGCTTGCAGAGAATACCTTGCTGAAAACCACTTATCATTTCCTTCTGCTCCTCGTTGGGTTCGACACTCTTACTTATCGAAAGGACTACGATAGACCCCCTTTACTTGTGGGTCATCAAGGCCTATGAATATGAGCGTGTTTCATCAAACCGCCATGTTCATAAGACCAAGAACTACTCTGCTTATTCATATGAGTATTATTCACCTCCTGCAAGGCTATTTGCTAGGGCTCCAAAGCCGAAGTTCTCAGATGCTCCACTTAGACTTATTGCTTTGAAGCCACCCCTGAAGATGTGGGTGGTTAAGAAAACTTAACTCTCTTTTGTGGGGAAAGGTCTCGAGCCGGAAATCAAAGGCATTTGATGCTTATGCTGGGGACCTAAAACATCTTGTGGGGCACAAGATAAAATGCCCAAATGGTCTTATTATGTATTTCGTTCCAGAATCGCTTGCCAATCATCCTATCAGTCCTAACCTGGATCTGGGCTTTCATAATCCACTTGCTCATCAAATGTTTATGCTTCACAATACTCTTCGTGAAGCCTATCCCCCTAACTGCACTGTAGGGTATGACACCAACTGCTTCAGAATGGATTATTGATAGTGGATGCACTAACCACATGACTGGCGATCGAAGTCTTCTCATGGACTCAACCTTACGTCCATTTGACAAGAGCCATATCACATTTGCTGACACTGGTAAAAGCAAGGTACTGGGTCTAGGTAGAGTTGCAATCTCAAAGGATCAGCACATGGATAAAGTGGTGCTTGTTGAATTCATTGGTTTCAACTTAATGTCTGTCTCAATGCTTTGTGACTTGAACATGATTGTGATATTTGGAAAGTATCGTTGCCTTGTTTTAATGGAATCTGACAAGTCTCTAGTCTTTGAAGGGTACCGAAAAGGTGATCTGTACATGGTAGATTTCTCAGCAGGACCACAGTTGTCCGTATGTCTTCTAGCAAAAGCTTCAGAGTGCTGGCTCTAGCATCAGAGGCTAGGGCATGTTGGCATGAGAAACTTGTACACTCGCGCGAAGAAGAAGCATGTCATAGGCATCGAGGGCGTCAAGTTCAAAAAGGATCATCTGTGTGGTGCTTGCGAAGCCGGGAAGATGACTAGGGCCAAGCATCCTTCAAAGACAATCGTGACGACATCACGTCCCTTTGAGCTGCTTCCCATGGACATATTCGTCCCTACTCATTACTCCACTCTTACTACCACTGCTTGTCTCTATGGCTTCATTATTTTTGATGATTACTCTAGATATACCTGGGTGCATATAATTCTCTACAAGGCTGAAGTGCAGGATGTCTTCAGACAATTCGCAAATCATGCCATGACAAACTATGGCATCAAGATCAAGCACATAAGAAGTGACAATGGCACAGAGTTCAAGAACACTAGCGTCGACACTTATCTTGATACATTGGGCATCACTCATGAATTCTCATCTCCATACACACCTCGGCAGAATGGCATCATGGAGTGCAATAACATAACACTCATTGAGATGGCTCGGACGATGCTTGATGAGTACAAGGCTCCAAGGAAGTTCTGTCCTGGAGCTATTGATACTGCATGCCACATCATCAACCGTGTTTATATTCACAAGCTTCTAAAGAAGACATCATATGAACTACTAACTGGTAAGAAGCCAAACGTAAGCTACTTCAGGGTATTTGGTGCCAGGTGCTGGATCAAGGATCCACATCACACTTCAAAATTTGCACCGAAAGCACATGAAGATTTTATGCTTGTTTACGGAAATGATTCACACTTCTACAGAGTCTTCAACCTCTTTCACTGTAAAGTGGTTGAAACTGTGGAGGTGCGGTTCGATGAAACTAATGGCTCGCAAAGAGAGCACCTGCCAAATGTGCTAGATGAAGTCTCACGAAGTGAATCCATCAAGCTTATGGGTATTGAAGAAATCATACCTTCAGAGGCACAGGCTGTAGAGGAACTTATCATTTCTGCACCAAATCAACCTAAAGACTCTGCTCAGCCTGAAGCCAATGCTGAAGATGAAGACAATGATCAGCAAGAGCAAAATCTTCGTCCAGTTCATCGTCATGTTGCAAATGAAGTACAGATTGAGAAGATAATTGATAGCATGAATGCACCTGGTCCCCTTACTCGCTCAAGAGCAACACAACTAGCAAATTTCTGTGGGCCTTTGCATTTGTCTCCATATTTGAACCCAAGAAAGTTGATGAAGCCTTCATGGAACTTGAATGGATTCAAGCTATGCAAGAAGAGCTTCAACGGTTCGAGCTGAACAATGTATGGGAACTGGTCAAGCGTCCTGATCCTCGCAAGCACAATATCATAGGCACAAAAT
Source organism: Triticum monococcum (assembly GCA_034509565.1). Taxonomy (NCBI): domain Eukaryota; kingdom Viridiplantae; phylum Streptophyta; class Magnoliopsida; order Poales; family Poaceae; genus Triticum; species Triticum monococcum. The sequence continues at coordinate 353,096,306 of CM067841.1, forward strand.
GGATCTATCGCAACAAACAAGATGAGCATGGTCAAGTTGTCAGAAACAAGGCTCGTCTCGTTGCTCAAGCATATACTCAAGTTGAAGGAATTGACTTTGATGAAACATTCGCTCCGGTAGCTAGGCTTGAAGCCATTCGCATTCTGCTAGCCTATGCCAACCATCACAACATCCTCCTATATCAAATGGATGTGAAGAGTGCCTTTCTCAATGGCAAGATTGAAGAAGAAGTGTATGTTGCACAACCACCTGGCTTTGAAGATCCAAAACATCCTGATATGGTATACAAGCTCAACAAGGCACTGTATGGCCTCAAACAAGCCCCTCGTGCTTGGTATGACACACTGAAAGACTTCTTGAAGAGAAAAGGCTTCAAACCTGGTTCCCTGGATCCCACTCTCTTCACAAAGACATACGATGGTGAACTGTTTGTGTGCCAGATCTATGTGGATGACATTATCTTCGGCTGCACTAACAAAAGATACAGTGATGAGTTTGGACACATGATGCAAGAGCAATATCAGATGTCCATGATGGGTGAGTTGAAGTTCTTCCTTGGTCTTCAAATCCATCAGCAAAGCAATGAAATCTTCATATATCAAGAGAAATACATCAAAGATTGCCTGAAGAAGTTTGGAATGCAAGACTGCAAGGGATACACGACACCAATGCCAACCAAAAGTCATCTGGGCCCCGACGACAATGGTAAAGAGTTCGATCAAAAGGTATACCGCTCCATGATTGGTTCTTTACTCTATTTGTGTGCATCTAAGCCAGATATCATGCTTAGCATTTGCATGTGTGCCTGATTCCAAGCGGCACCAAAGGAGTCGCATCACTTAGTTGTGAAGTGAATTCTTCGATATTTGGCTTACACCCCAACACTAGGATTATGGTATCCAAAGGGCTCAGAGTTTGATCTAGTTGGATTCTCATATGCTTATTATGCTGGTGACAAGGTTGATCTCAAGTCTATGTCAGGCACATGTCACTTTCTTGGACAATCTCTTGTCTGTTGGTCTTCAAAGAAGCAGAACTGTGTGTCTCTCTCCACTGCTGAATCTGAATACATTGCTGCTGGATCTTGCTGCACTGAGCTTCTAGGGATGAAGCAAACTCTCAAGTACTATGGCATCCATCTGAAGCATGTGCCACTCTACTACGACAATGAAAGCGCTATCAAGATTGCCAACAACCCAGTTCAGCATTCGAAGACAAAGCACATGCAGATCCTTCATCACTTTCTCAGAGATCATGCCATGAAGGAAGATATTGATATCATTCACGTCAACACTGAAGAGCAATTGGAAGATATCTTTAGAAAGCCCTTGGATGAGAAAAGGTTTTGCAAGTTGTGGTGTGAGCTAAATATCTTAGAATCCTCGAACATCCTGTAGTTGGACACACATCCAAACGCTTATGCATGAGATGACTTAGATGTGCAACACACGAAGTAACATATATCTTCAATAATGAAGACATACATTCTAAGTGTGAATACATTAATGCGGAAATTGACTTCGGAGCACCACGATAATTGTGCATCGTGTCTAGGTCTAATACTTCCTATACGGTGGGTAACGCCACCACCAAACTCGGGTTTGAAGTGTTTTCAATTGGAGTCACAAATGCATAATCTTCACATTTGTTTTTGTTTTCAACATTGATTCGACTTCATGTTTATCTTCACAATGTTGATTTTGTATCATATATATATATTGGTGTTCTGTCCTCTACATCATTTACTTATAGCTATGTCTTCATGTTTGAATCTTTTGACCTAAGTGAATGTGATCGGACCCTAACCTCTTCTATGCTTCTACCCCAAATTCTATCTATCCAAATCATATGCATTCTATTGAAACTGTCAAATGCCTTCTTTGTGTCCTTGTCAGTAGAAGATACAGAGACAAAAATTGAATCTGTTTTAAATGCTATATCCTTATTGCCTGAAACCCGAAGAAGCCGGAACGACCACCCGACAGTCCAGGCGTGCGTGGGAACATGGAACAACTTCCAATGTGTTGCATGCTTGCCACATGTCCCTCAGATGTGAACCGCCAGGGGCACCTGCGTAATTGCGTTGTGTTGTCCCTTTCCTTATAAATACACATCACATCGTGGTGAAAATCCTTCTCCCACCTCTCCACCTCGCGCAAACCCTAGCGCCACCGCTAGCTCTCAACGACGCCGGCGACAAAGCGCTTAGCTGCCGCGACCTCACCAACACCGTCCTCACGCCGGCCGCGGACCTCGTCTCCTCCGCCGCCGCCATAGGTGTCTTCCGTCGCCAAGTTAGGGCATGGCGGATTGAACTGCTCGTCCTCCAAATCCACTCCATCTAGCAGTTCTTCATGTGGTAATTAAAACTTACCCTTTTACTGCCTTTTTGATCCTATAGATCCATCCTTCTCCACCAAAAGTGGTTTCTAAACCTACAAAATTGGATCTATCCTGTCCTATATCTCATAACATGCCTAGTATATTCACTTATGCTTGACTACTAGTTAGATTCCTCACTTGTACCTATTCTTGGATTCGTACAAATCTAGAACCAACTCTCAACAAATAAGTGAATGTCTTCGCACAATGAGGTCAATGTCTTCAAACTGATTTATCCTCAAAATCTTCTGAGAATGCGTATGACCTCTTCCCCTTCCCTCGCATCTCTAATGATGTCACAGGTACATGTCCGTGGGAGAACCCTTGGTTCTCATAGTCTGCATTCATTTGCAGAATTCTTACAACGACACATCAATTCTCCTGAAGCCAGTTCCTGTTTGACCGGCAGACGGAAGCCATTCACAGTTGTGAAGCCTTTCAGCTTGAATACTATGGCCACTGACAAACCAGCTAGAAAGGGCGGCAGGCAGCACCTTGGGGATACAGCCAAGGACCTGCCACCAGATCTCTTTGAACTATACAAGCCAGATCCCAAAGAAACCTATGGTGAACGCAAGACTTGAATCCAATGGATTCGAAGATACTGGGCCGAAGAATGGTTCAAATACAAATTTGTGACCGCTGAGTATGCTGAAAAGAATGCCATCAAGCGACCATGGGGAGATATAATATACAAAGGTCTGCAGCCCAAGTCCAAGCCCGAAGCTATTAGTCAAGGCTTCTACCCTTGCATGGTCTGAGGACCTCACCCTGAAGATGCCGACCCATCCAGTTTGCTATGCTGTCATGACGACAATCTGTTCAAGCGCAACTTTCAGTTTGCCAAAGAGTCTACCAAGAAGAACAAGAAGCAGTTTGGCCTCGACTTCAACCCTGGTCCACCTGCTCCACGGGCTGATGGCACACGTGAGGCTGAAGCCAATGAAATAGACTCCTTCTACAACCTTGAAGGTCTCATCACTCAAATTGCTGTCCAAGGGCCTGCGATGTATCACTCAGCTGGCGACGCGGATTCTGAAGAAGCACCAGCCCCACCGAAGCAGAAGCAGAAGAAATCAAAGGCTTCAAAGCCCTCTGCAGCACCGAAAGTTTCGCATGCGAAGCCATTGGCCACTGCACCTCCTGAAGCCAGTGTGCGGTCGGAAGATCTCTCTCGCGTCTCCAAGAAGCATGAGAAGCCCAAGAAGAAGCCCATGAAGATTACGGGGCATGAACTGACTCCAGCTGCCGTTCTGAGGAACGAAGATGAAACCATTGATCTGTCAAGCGACGAAGACTTTGGTGATGATGCTCTTGAGCTACTGATAAAAAGCAAGCAAGAGGTGAAGATCTTAAATGATCTGCCCCTCTTTGATGTAGAAATTCTAAATAGCTTCATTGATGAGTGGTTCAACGACCAAAGCATCAGCATCAATGACCTTCAGCTGCTAGTGGACATCAGCGTCACCTTTCACGGAGCCATTGCAAATGAGCTGGCCTTGGCTCAGAAGATCATCGAGCTGAAGAACAAAATTGATTATGAGAAGGCTCAGTTCAAGAAGCACATGGCAAAGCTCAGCGTAGCTGATGTTCAGAACTCCAAGCAGATGCTGCATAACCTCAAGGAGCAGTTTACAAGAAACACGAAGAAGCCAAAGGCTCAAGAGAGCAGATGAAATACTTCGCTGAGAAATGTGTGCAAGTGCATAATGAGGCTGACAAAAAGAAGAAGAAGTTTGTTGCGCGACACACTGAAGAAGTAAGGCAGGAAGCACCGAGCATTGTCTTCCCTGCCAGCATGACAGGCTCGAAGCCTAAGTTCCCCACAGCTGCTTCAGAACTAAAGAAGACAAGGGCAGCTGAGGCCGAAGCTAGAAAGTGCAAGAACAAGAATGCCACTGATGATGCCCCACAGACCAAGAAGCGGAAGACAAAGTCTTCGAAGAAAGATCGGGCTGCTCCCTCAGAGCCCCTCTTTGTCGAGCCCATCTCAGTTGCTTGTCCGGTATCCACCAACAAAGAACATCAGCTAGTACTTCATGAGCCTGCTTCCACAAAGGCTCCTGAAGCTGAAGACATTCCATCTACTGATCCCATCACAGCTGAAGACATTGGTCATCACGACAATGTAGATGATGATGAAGTCCTTCCTTAGATCGAGCACCAACCGGTATCATCGCCTGTTCTCACGAACAACGAACTCATCAGCATTTGTCGTCCATTGATGCCAACTACTCAGGATGCATTGTGGGCTGATCACCCCAAGACACACCAAGCCAAGGCACACCCAGTACTCCCCCTCCTCAAGTTACCACTCCGGTACTTGATGATGACAATTACATGGTGAAGACAACCCCATCTCCAAAGGCGTCGCCCGCATTATGCAAGCTTCACAAAGGCCATATGCCACAGGTCGCCATGCTAAGCGTTCCAGAAGGAGAAGTGCAAAACAACTTAGTGGCACGACAAGTGTTTCCTGACGCCACTCCAACTACGAACGTCTCTGAGTCCGAAGCAGAAGCTGCTGAAGATGTTCCGGCTGCATCAGCCGATGACCAACAAGAACCCCGTCAAGACGAAGAGCGAGTTGCCACACCCCCTACCAACCAAGATGTTGTTCTCGAGGAAAACGAGTCAGTGCCCGACCCTCCAGCTACTCAAGTGGAGGTTGAAAACACTGAGGCGGCCACCAACAACACTACTGAAGCCAATGATGTTGTCATGGCTAAAGCTAATGTGGCGCCTGTAATGAATATGATGCCGGAAGTAAATGTTGCACCTGAAGCCAATGTGCAGCTTGAAGCCCAAGTCAATGCCTCTGCTCCTGTACCACCTCCAAGGCCTCACATCATTGAGAAAGCATTCGATTGTGGTCAACTTGTCACCGCCCACTGGCCCATTCTGGTTCCTTTGCCTGCTCCCGGACCGCAGTTTAACTATCATGTGGAGCACAGGCCTCAGGTCCAGAAGCCAAAGCCCAGACTGCCAAGGTTTCTAGGTACTGCGACTTCACCAGGATTGTTTAATGAGAATGGCTTCAAAGCACACAACACCTTCTTTGATAGTGCCAAGAACCCATATTCGCAGCCAAGAATTTCATCAGACCGGTTCTGGAGCTATCAGCAGTGCAGTTATTATTCTTGTGTCTTATACAATCAATGGCGCATTTTTCCCATATGCGTCTAGACTGCGAAGCCATTTCTGGCCTGCCCTGCTTGGAAGAAGCCCTAGACTGCTTCATAGATGTTGGCCTTCTGCGGTTTGTCATTGATAAAGAGCATTGGAACGAAGATCTTCTGCTGCACTTCTATGCTACTCTTCACATTCGTGGCTACAACAGGAATCCGAAGACTTGGGTCCTTGAGTGGATGACAGGAGATGTGCACCATGAAGCCAAAGCTCAAGATATCATCGAGCTTACTCCCCTGCCCACTCCAGGTGAATACTATGAACCTGGTTGTCAGCTACACATGAATGCATTAGAGAGCATATTTCAGAAGCTTGAGCCGAACATGAGTCAAATGCTCAGCATGATGAAGCCACTGCCAAGCGATGCTGAATATCCAACGGAATTCTTTGTTGAAGACCTAGAGTATCTTCCCCGCACCATTTATCATATCATCAAGCGAACTCTATGGCTTGTCAAAGGACATTCTCCTGCAGCAAAGCTTGAAGGAGCAATGAAGACATTGGTTTTCTATATCCTCAATGGCATCAGCTTCAATGCTCAAGATTTCTTCATCAGGCAACTTGCTGCATCTGTCTCTAATCTATTTGGTCTGAAATTTTATGCTCCATGGGTAATGCGCCTCATCAAGCTTCACTCTTCTGTCAACTATCAACCCTATGCGCGCAATCATCTCATCTTCTTGCCAGAGGTTGATATGTCTGTCGAAGCCATCTACCCTGAACCTTCCAAGGAGCCTATATATCTTCACAATGCAGATCACCAAAGCTTCATGCAACCTATTGAAGGAGTTCTTGCTGCAACTCATGTTCATCCTCTGGCTGGTAACACTCGTGCACCTCGTCGTGCAACCACTGAAGCCACTGAAAGCACCATTGCTCAAAGGCCTCGGAAGCGATCTCGCGCTCTCAATGACCGAGAGCTTCTCGTGGCGTTACATCAAAACAGGATAAGCATCATGACTGGCTCAAGCGTCAGATGTAGAGCCTCTTGGTGGATGTTAATCACATTCGAAATCTTGCCACCAAGAATGCCTTCGTCACACATGAAACCTATCGGCGGTCGTGGGAGAGTCTGACATTGCTAAGCTTTGAAGATGATCTTCAACTACATGGCTTCACAGAGCGATTCAAATTTGATTCCACTCCTCCTAGGAACGCTCTCCTGCATCGGACTCCCTCACTCAAAGACTCTGAGTACTCCTCCTCGGCGGCCACCATCGATGCCAGAGTCGTCGATGACGAAGATGATGCTACTTCACCAACTACAACTTCGCCGTGAATCGACACTACACCAAGCTCTTCTGCACCACCAGACTCCAACGTCGACCCTGCACCTTCTCCTACTCATGGGAATGAGTAGAAGCTCTATGTCTTCAAACCTTTTTGGTCCTTACTGACAAAAGGGGGAGAAGCATATGAGTTGATAGTCTTCAAGCGGGTCCTTATGGGTGGCTGCTATCCTTTTGGCCAAGTGTTTACAACTCTCGCTTTTGATACTTTTGGTTATTTGAGTTGTAACACTTAAACTTGATGGTTGTCTGCTACCTTTTTCTGTTAACTATGTGATGCGACGATAAATTCCGCATGTGCGATGATAAATTCCGTACGAAGTCATTCCGCAGACGTCCATTTTTCATTATGCATGTTATTATCTTCATTATATCCTTTCATGCATGATGAATTGTCTTCATAAGTTGAACAGGATCTCCACAAGTAAAACCTGCCATGTGCATTTGCATTCAAACGCAAACCAATTATATCCACATCTTCAGGGGGGCTTTTGCTACTTATGAAGACAATACCTTAATCCTTACAATTGTTATCCCTATTGAAAACTTCAACCAGTTTGTCATCAATCACCAAAAAGTGGGAGATTGTAAGTGCATCTAGTGCCACGCCTAGTTGGTTTTGGAGTATTGACGACAAACCTGGCTGAGAGACTAATGTGTTTGTGAGAATTGCAGGATAACATAGGTAGTAGTCCCTCATTGATTCAGTTTACCTACCAGAGATGACCCCTAAAAATGTGTGAAGACATTGAAGATAATGGTGGTCTGTGAAGAGTTTCACATTGAAGACTATGACATGAGAAGACATCGTATGAAGACTATAGATTGCGAAGACATAGTTGTTTCGTAGTTTCCTTTTCTTCTTTGTTGAGTCATAGGAACCACCATACTGTTAAATGGGGTCAGAGTGAACAAAGTCAGAGTGACTGAAGTGATGCTCAACCAAATCCTATGTCTTCGAGCGAAGACAATGAGAGCAAATCTTATCCAGAGCTGGATAAGTCAGCTTTACTTGTAGCCCAACTCAAGCTACCGCGTGTGTTTGAAATTTGACCGTTGGACACGTGTCAGTTCCTTAGTGACCCAGGGTCATTTCGAACAAATCAAGTCGGGTTGCCTCTTGGCTATAAATAGCCCACCCCCTACACCATAAATTGGTGGCTGCTCAGAGTTAGTGCACGGCTTTTGTCGTTTGAGAGCAACCCACCTCGAAGCCTTTGAGAGAAATCCTTGCGAGGACAAAGCCCTAAACACCTAGAGCCAAAGAGTGTTAGATATCACTGAAGTCTTTCTGTCTGCGTGACCGGAAGACTTGTTACACTTGAGGACTGTGAATCCTCCAGTCGGTTAGGCATCGCGTTCTAAGCATCCAAGAGTCATTGTTGATTGCCGGTGAATGAAGTCTATGAAGGTTTGGAAGTCTACCTTGAAGACTTACCAGAGTGATTGGGCGAGGACTGTGTGTCCTTAGCTCAAGGGGAATAAGGTGAAGATGCGGTCTTCTGAGTTGAATCTTAGCCTCCCTAACCAGACATACAGTTGTCACGGCAACTGGAACTGGTCCAAGAAATACCTGTCCTCACCAAGCAACTGGTTCTATCCTTTACCTCTCTTTACTTACTGTCTGTCTTCGTGAAGTCATTGCCTGCTTGCATGATATGATTGACTTCACTGTGTGAAGACTGTTGTTGATTGGTTTCATACTATCTTCCATCTAGATCCATACTACCTAGCTGCTGATAGTCTTCGTGCTTTCACTTTGTTGCTTACTTGACTATGGCTTGTCTAGTGTAGTCTACCTTCCACTTCATATTAATAGGTTCATTTCTACTGATTGTTTTCAAAGCCCCTGTGTTTTAAAGACTTTCATAAAAATCGCCTATTCACCCCCCTCTAGTCGATAACTAGCACTTTCACCAACTGAGTGTCGAGGGAGAGCTTCATCAACACGACGGCGTGATGACGGTGATGATGAAGCTACCCGTGCAGGGCTTCGCCTAAGCACTATAACGATATAACCGAGGTGGATTATGGTGGAAGGGGGCACCGCACACGGCTAAGACAATGATCAACTTGTGTGTTCCAGGGTGCCCCTGCCCCCGTATATAAAGGAGCAAGGGGAGGGGTCGGCGTCCTCATAGGGTGCGCCCCAAGGGGGGAATCCTACTCCTACTAGGAGTAGGTTCCCCCTTTCCTAGTCCAACTAGGAGGGGAAGGAAAGAGGAGGAGGGGAGAAGGAAAGAGGGGGCCGGCCCCCCAAGCCCTAAACCTATTCGGTTTGGGCCTAGGGGGCGCGCCCACAGCTCCGTTGCTGCCCTCTATTTCCACTAAGGCCCATGAAGGCCCATTGACCCCCCAGGGGGTTCCGGTAACTCTCGGTACTCTGGTATTTATCCGATGACCCCCGGAACCTTTCCGGTGTCCGAATATAACCTTCCAATATATCAATCTTTATGTCTCGGTCATTTCGAGACTCCTCGTCATGTCTGTGATCTCATCCGGGACTCCGAACAACCTTCGGTACATCAAAAACACATAAACTCATAATACCAATCGTCATCGAACGTTAAGCGTGCGGACCCTATAGCGGAACCTGGATGCTCATATTGGCTCCTACATATTCCATGAAGATATTTATCGGTCAAACAGCATAACAACATATGTTGTTCCCTTTGTCATCGGTATGTTACTTGCCCGAGCTTCGATCGTCGGTATCTCAATACCTAGTTCAATCTTGTTACCGACAAGTCTCTTTACTCGTACCATAACGCAACATCCCGTAACTAACTCATTAGTCACATTGCTTGCAAGGCTTATAGTGATGTGCATTACCGAGAGGGCCCAGAGATACCTCTCTGATACACGGAGTGACAAATCCTAATCTCAATCTATGCCAACTCAACAAACACCATCGGATACACCTATAGAGCATCTTTATAGTCACCCAGTTATGTTGTGCACATGATGTCTACTGCACAACAACCTTCTTATAGACTTTGTTGGTGAAAGCACAAGTGCTCCGTTGGTGGTTTTGGTAATTAATGTCAATATATCTCTTGTTGGACTAACACTTTTACCTAGTATGTTTTAGATAAATTCAACAATGAAGTGGCATGGACTAGAGGATGTGGAACCCCTTCAAAATGCTAAGGACAAAGGATTGTCTCAAGCTCAGACTCTACATTTTCTATTTTAGTGATCCAAGATCACATTGAGTCTATAGGAAAAGCCAATACTATTAAGAAGGGATGAGGTGTTTCTTAATGGCTTGCTTGCTCAAAGTGCTTAGTGATATGCTCCAAAGCCCTCAACCACTTTGTCACTTCCAAATATGTCCCACACCAAATATCCAACTCGGCCCCACCGATTCTTTCTATCCGGAGCCACCGAGTTCAGTTGACATAGCCACTGCCAGAAACCCAAATCAGTTCAGTCTCACCGAGATGGTCTTGCAAACTCTCTGTTACCTATTGCAATATTTTCGATCCCAGCGAGATATGCAATCAGCCCCACCGAGTTTGCTTGGCCAACTCTCTATTTCACTTATTACCCAAATCGGTCCCACCGAGTTTGAGTAATCGGTCAAACCGAGTTTTGGATTTACCCTAACCCTAGCACATCGGTCCCACCGAGTTGATCCAGTCGGCGCCACCGAAAACCCTAATGGTCATGAGCTTTGCTGAATCGGTCCGACCAAGTTTAACTATTCGATCCCACCGAGATTGGCAAGTTGTGTGTAACGGTTAGATTTTGTGTGGAGGCTATATATACCCCTCCACCACCTCTTCATTTGTAGAGAGAGCCATCAGAACAAACCTACACTTCCAACCTACTTTTTCTAAGAGAGAACTACCTACACTTGTGTTGAGGCCAAGATATTCCATTCTTACCATATGAATCTTGATCTCTAGCCTTCCCAAGTTGCTTTCCACTCAAATCTTCTTTCCACCAAATCCATATCCTGTGAGAGAGAGTTGAGTGTTGGGGTGACTATCATTTGAAGCACAAGAGCAAGGAGTTCATCATCAACACACCATTTGTTACTTCTTGGAGAGTGGTGTCTTCTAGATTGTCTAGGTGTCACTTGGGATCCTCCGACAAGATTGTGGAGTTGAACCAAGGAGTTTGTAAGGGCAAGGAGATCGCCTACTTCGTGAAGATCTGCCGCTCGTGAGGCAAGTCCTTCGTGGGCGACGACCATGGTGGGATAGACAAGGTTGCTTCTTCGTGGACCCTTTGTGGGTGGAGCCCTCCGTGGACTTGCGCAACCGTTACCCTTCGTGGGTTGAAGTCGCCATCAACGTGGATGTACGATAGCACCACCTATCGGAACCACGTCTCAAAAATCTTTGTGTCTCCAAATTGCGTTTGCCACTCCAATCCTATCTCTTTACATTCTTTCAAGTTGCATGCTTTACTTTCCGCTGCTCATATACTCTTTGCATGCTTGCTTGATATGGATTGTGATTGTTAAACTTGTGCAAAAAAACTCCACTTCAACTTAATGAAATTAAAAACTGCAACTTTTAGCACTTAGTGTCTAATCACCCCCCCTCTAGACACCTCTTCTCGATCCTTTCAATTGGTATCAGAGCATTGGTCTCCATTGCTTTGGTTTAAACACCATTGGAGGAAGATGGATGAGTCTACTTTGGGGAGTCTTAGACGTAGAGTGCCTATTCTTGATGATGAATATTTTCATGAGTGGAAAAATGAAATGCTTGAGATTTTCAATGAGTATCATTTGAACAAGTACATTACTAGCCCTTGTGCACCTCATGTTGATCCTTTGCATCCTACCCTTGATGAGTCTATTGACATGATCCACAACCTTAGAACTGTTAATCTTATCATCAGAGGCTTGCCTAGAAACTTGATTGAATGTTTGCCTACTCTTGATTGTGCCTACACTATATGGAGATTTCTTGAGGAACACTTTCCAAATTATTCCTTGAAAGATCTAGATGAAATTCTCCATAAGTCTATTGCCTTGATTAAGATGAGTTCCAATGATCCCAAATTTGGTGATGGCTTATTTGAGCTTACTAATCTTACGAGTGCCAAAGGAGATGTTGGAATCATTAGCAATATCATTTCCAAAGCTATTAGAATTCATAAAGATAACCATAGAAATGATCATTTATCTAATGAATTACCCTCTCTAGGAATTGATCAATCACAAGATGATGTTGAACATGGATACTATGATGAGGATGATGATGACAGTGACTATGATCTTAATGATGCAATGAGAAACTTTGGTCTTATGGAAAATCTTCGCAGCTACATGGCTGGAGGAAAGGAATGGGTTCTTGATAGTGGATGTACTGATCATATGACCGGAGATAAAGATATGTTCCGTGAGCTTGCTGAAAACAACAGCCCACGAAAGTATATATGTCACCTATGGTGGTACCTCAAAGGGTAAGGTGGTTGGCCTAGGTAAGGTGGCCATCTCACATGATAGCTCCATACAAAATGTCATGATCGTTGAATCTCTTGGGTACAATTTACTTTCAGTATCTAGACTTGCTGATTTTGGTTTCAATGTCCTATTTACTGAAGTAGATTGCCAAGTGTTTCGAAGATACAATCATAAAATGGCCTTTACCGGTATACGTAGAGGTGATCTTTACATTGTTGATTTCACTAAAAAGGCTCAACCTAGAACTTGCTTAATTGCTAAATCTTCTAAAGGTTGGTTATGGCATAGACGATTAGGTCATGTTGGTATGCGAAACCTTGACAAGCTTATTAAAGGAAATCATATCCTTGGCATTAACGATGTCATATTTGATAAGGATAGACTTTGCAGCGCTTGTCAAGCAGGTAAACAGGTTGGAGGAAGGCATCCCGTGAAGAACATCATGACCACAAGGAGGCCACTCGAGCTGCTTCACATGGATCTTTTTAGTCCTAACGCTTACAAAAGTCTCGGTGGAAATTCTTTTGGTCTAGTTATAGTTGATGATTTTTCAAGATTTACGTGGGTGTTCTTTCTCGATGATAAATCGCAGGTCCAAAAGATCTTCAAAAACTTCGGTAGGAAGGCCCAAAATCAATTTGAAGTGAAAATCAAGAAGGTTCGTAGTGACAACAGAACGGAGTTCAAGAACGCAAATGTAGACACCTTTCTTGACGAAGAAGGGATTTCACATGAGTTCTCGGCTACGTACACACCTCAACAAAATAGAGTTGTTGAGAGGAAGAACCGGACACTCATCGAAATGGCGAGAACGATGCTTGATGAGTACAAGATGCCAAAGCACTTTTGGGCGGAAGCGGTTGAGACAGCTTGTCATGCAACAAATCGCTTGTATATTCACAAACTACTCGGCAAGACGGCATACGAGCTCCTCACCGGTAACAAACCACAAGTTGGATACTTTCGAGTATTTGGCTCAAAGTGCTACATTCTTGATAAGAATCGTCGTTCTAAATTTGCTCCTAAGTCTCATGAAGGTTTCCTACATGGTTATGGCTCAAACTCTCACACATACCGTGTCTACAATAATTTCACCCGAAAGGTTGAAGATACGGTAGATGTGAAGTTTGATGAATCTAATGGCTCGCAAGTAGAGCAATTGCCAATTGATGTAGGAGAAAAAGACCCTCAAGACTTGTCTATTGTCAAGATTCGTCCAACGGAGGTGAAGGAGAGTACCTCATCCGTCCAAGTGGAAGCTTCTACCTCACGACAAGGTGAACAAGAGTTGATACGGAAGCAACCACAAGTGGGACCCACCAAGATGAAGAAAACGAGGAAGTGCACTGAGGGAGTCCTAGGTTAGGGGGTATCCGGACAGCCGGATTATATCTTTTGGCCGGACTGTTGGACTATGAAAATACAAGATTGAAGACTTCGTCCCGTGTCCGGATGGGACTCTCCTTGGCGTGGAAGGCAAGCTTGGCAATACGGATATGTAGATCTCCTTCCTTGTAACCGAGTCTGTGTAACCCTAGCCCCCTTCGGTGTCTATATAAACTAGAGGGTTTTAGTTCGTAGGACAACATACAATCATACCATAGGCTAGCTTCTAGGTTTTAGCCTCTCTGATCTTGTGGTAGATCAACTCTTGTACTACTCATATTATCAAGAATAATCAAGGAGAACATAGGGTTTTACCTCCATCAAGAGGGCCCGAACCTGGGTAAAACATCGTGTCCCCTGCCTCCTGTTACCATCCGCCTTAGACGCACGGTTCGGGACCCCCTACCCGAGATCCGTCGGTTTTGACACTGACATTGGTGCTTTCATTGAGAGTTCCTCTATGTCGTCATCATTAGGCTCGATGGCTCCTTCGATCATTGATAGCGATGCAGTCCAGGGAAAGACTTTTCTCCCCGGACAAATCTTTGTATTCGGCGGCTTCGCACTACGGGCCAACTCGTTTGGCCATCTGGAGCAGATCGAGAGTTACGCCCCTAGCCACCAGGTTAGGTTTGGAAGCTTAAATTACACGACTGGCATCCATGGAGACTTGATCTTCGATGGATTCTAGCCCCTGCTGAGTACGCCACACGGTCACGATGAGCATGATTTAGCTCTACCATCGAACAGTGTGCAGGAGATCGCACCAGCAACCACTCCGACCCTCAATTCGGAGCCGATTTCGCCATCCACGGACGGGGGGATAGACCCCGCCACGGAGGTCGCATTCTCAGCGGTGATCAAGCCGAGTATCGACCTTACCCACGAGAGCCGTGATGCCAAATTGCCGGATTCTACCCCGGCCATGGACTCTGAACCGCCTGTGCCCATTGTCGGTGTCAAAACCGGCGGATCTTGGGTAGGGGGTCCCAAACTGTGCGTCTAGGTCGGATGGTAACAGGAGGCAAGGGACACGAAGTTTTACCCAGGTTCGGGCCCTCTCGATGGAGGTAAAACCCTATGTCCTGCTTGATTAATATTGATGATATGGGTAGTACAAGAGTAGATCTACCACAAGATCGGAGAGGCTAAACCCTAGAACCTAGCCTATGGTATGATTGTTGTTCTGTATGTTGTCCTACGGACTAAAACCCTCCGGTTTATATAGACACCGGAGAGGGTTAGGGTTACACAAAGTCAGTTACAATGGTAGGAGATCTGCATATCCGTATCGCCAAGCTTGCCTTCCACACCAAGGAAAGTCCCTTCCGGACACGGGACAAAGTCTTCAATCTTGTATATTCATAGTCCAGGAGTCCGGCTGAAGGTATATTCCAGCCATCCGGACACCCCCTAATGCAGGACTCCCTCAGTAGCCCCTGAACCAGGCTTCAATGACGACGAGTCCGGCGCGCAGATTGTCTTCGGCATTGCAAGGCAGGTTCCTCCTCCAAGTACTTGATAGAAGATTTTGAACACAAAGATAGTGTCCGGCACTGCAAAATAAGTTTCCACATATTGCCATAGAGAGAATAATATTTACACAAATCTAATCTGCTGACGTATTCCGTAGTGTGACACACCACGGCCAAGCCTTTATCCGAGTCGTTTCATTATCCCACCTCAGCGCGTCATGCGAGGCGGTTTCCATGGCACGTCTTGATAAAGCAGAGATTGTGTCCCCTTATTCCGGGATTCTCATCAATACGGGCGTGGGTAACCCAACCGCGCCATTGATTACGGCGCTTGGAGATAAGCGAGTTTTACCAGGCTGGTGGGGACACGTAGTTGCTTCCACCCATATAAGGGGATAAGGATCCACCTTTTCACCTACGCCTTCTTCCTCCCTTGCTTATCCATTCTCGCGCACTCGAGCTCCAGTGCCCAAGTCCGCACTCCCCACCTCAACCTTCTCTAGCCATGTCCAGAGCGGGAGGTAAGTGGATGGTCTCCTCCATGACGGAGGTACACATCAAAAAACTGAGGAAGGCCGGATACTTGTCTAACAACATTGCGTACCGGCTTCCCAAAAAGGGGCAGCTCATCCCCACCCCTAGGCCCCATGAGAGGGTGGTGTTCCTCCCCCATTTCCTCTACGGACTGGGCTTCCCTCTTCACCCATTTTTCTGGGGGCTCATGTTCTACTATGGCCTGGATTTCCATGATCTGGCCCCGAACTGTGTCCTCAACATCTCGGCGTTTATCGTCGTGTGCGAGGCTTTCCTCCGCATCCGCCCCCATTTCGGCCTATGGCTCAAGACTTTCAATGTCAAGCCGAAGGTGGTGCGCGACAACCAGGCAGAGTGCGGAGGCGCCATGGTGGGCAAGATGGCCAACGTCTTATGGCTCGAGGGCTCCTTTGTGGAGACCCTGAAGGGGTGGCAATCGGGGTGGTTTTACATCACCGAGCCGCGCGACCCCGAATGGGTCGCAACCCCCGAGTTTTGATCTGGACCCCCTACGCGGCTCACCTCCTGGAAGGAGACGGGCCTGTCGTGGGGTAAAAAAGGAGAGCTGACCGGACACCAAACATGCGTCCAAACCCTGGTGGACAAGAAGCTCAAACTTGTCAACGTAGTCTAGGTTATGCTCATCCGCCTGATCCTCCTGTGTCAACAACGGGCTTTCAACCTGTGGGAGTTCAACCCGGCGCGGCACCAAACTTTAAGCAGGCTCTTCGACATGACGTACGAAGATGCCTGGAAGGTGCTTTTCAAGGGCGCCGAGGCCCCCACATCCGCTACCGAGGATCGCGGATTCAATACGCAGCGTCACACTCATGCGGTAAGCTATTTTTTCCTTTTACAGGGTATCAGTTTTTCATAGTTTGACTCCATGTGGGATCTAAGCTCCCTTACCTTTGACAGGATTGCCAGGTGACGTCTGGACAGATCAACTGTCCGGCTCCTTTGCCCGAAGGCCCAGCGGACGCTCGCTTGGCGAAGCTGCTGGTTCCGGCACCCTATGTGGTGCCAGAGAAGAAGGCCGCGAAAAAGACCACGGGGACTCGAAAGAGTGCCCGGCGCCAGGAGGTGTCGGATCCATCATCCGACGGTTCTGAGGCGCATTCCTCCCGTGAAGACGAGGAGGAAGAAGAAGAGACCTCTCCCCCTCCTTCGGGAGGAGAGAAGAAAAGGAAGGTCGCCCTCTCTGGGGAGGCCGGAGGGTCCAAGAAGGGGAAAACCCTTCCTCCGGAAACTCCACCGACGCCGACGACGACGGAGAGGAGTGGCCGCCCAGGGCCAAGCCCCTGGCAAAATCATAAGTATCCGGATACCAGAGTAATTCATAGTATTTGTTTATTGCACAGCTTTCCCTTATGTCAAATATGTTTATGCAGCCCACCCAAAGACCGGCTCGACACGTCGTCGAGCGGCTCACTGGACTCGTCGGATGTGAACTCGCTTCCGACGGCTTCCTCCCTCCGCCCTACGGACGACACTGAAGTGTTGTCCCAACAGGTTCCAAGCCAGGAGGAGGTGGTCCTGGAGGCGCCGCAAGGCGACCTCCCAGACTCTAGGAGTAAAGGGGATGAAACCCCCCAGGGCTCCAAGTCCGGCTCTAGGCCGGACACCGCTCTGGAACCTTCAAAGGTTCCAGAGTCCGGCGGAGGACCTCCTTCCAAGAGGAGCAAGCCCACCGTGCCGGTGACCCCCGTCCAACCGGAGGCACCGGACAATCTGTTGGAGGCGCTCCAAGGCACCTCCATCGACGAGGAGCACCGTACCATTATGAATGCGGTGGTCCAGAAGGTTCAGTCCGCCAAGAGCGGACTGACTGAAGCTTGTACTAGCCTTTTAACAGGCTTTGAGGTAAGTAAAGAATGTGTAAATAATATTACCGCATAGACAGTAGCCCCTGATGCTCTGTTTGGCGTTCGGGAATAAAAGCCGAATAGAGGATCAAATAAAATTCGCAGGAGTCTAACAAAAAGGAGTCAATATGCGTATGCAGGCTTCTCTGCTTGCGTCCGCCACACTGACTGCGGAAGTGGACACACTAAAGCAGAACCTCGAGCGGTCCGAGCAAGAGCTCGGGCGTGCCAAGAAGCAGCTCGAGGACAATGAAGGTAAGAAATACCTTGTTTAAATATATATAAAGAGGTGCAATTGCAAAAAATGACAGGATTATCGTGGCTATTGTAGGGGCCACGTCTGAGGTGGCGACCCTTAAGCAAGCGCTGGTCGAGGCCGAGAAGACGGCGGCCACGGAGCGCACCGAGCGGGAGAAGTATGAGGCCGAGGTTGGCAAGGTACGGCAAGAGCTCCAGGCTCTCATGGAAAAACATGAGGGTTTGGAGCTTGACTCAAAGACGCGAGCGTCCGAGCTCGCGGTGGCTATTGAAAATGCCAAGTCTGCCAAGGCCGAATCCCAAAAGACCCTCCAGGAGTTGGATGAGGTGAAGAAGATAGCGGCGGGTAAGGCATTCTTTATGCAAAGCAAACACATAAACGTGAGTTACTTGTTACTTACCCGAATCCGGAGCTCTCCAGGAGCGTTCGCAGATCTTCCCCGGAGTGTGTCCGATGCCACCACATTCTATCGAGCCGAGGAGGGCAGCTCGACAGAGAAGGTGTTTTGGTCTCAGTATGCTGAGGCCGGACACCCCATGCCCCTGAGCGACCAGCTGAAGAAACTAGTCGAGCTCCACAAGGCGGCCGAACAGGCCATGAAGGGCCTCATAGTTCGGCTGTGGCCTGGAGGGGCTCTGCCTGGGAGCTATTTCAGGCTGGTGCGGCAGCTGGTGGAGGCCTGTCCAAGGCTCGAAGTCATCAAGCGCTCCATCTGCATTGAAGGTGGGTAGGGCCCTTGCCCGTGCTAAGGTGCACTGGGGCAAGCTGGATGCTGAGAAGCTTGTGAAGGACAAGCCACCGTCGGGGAAAGAGCATCGCAAGCCCGAGAATTATTATAAGGATGTTCTGAAGGGTGCCTGCCTTGTGGCAGATGAATGTTCTAGGGATGTAATTTTTGAGTGAAACTTGCTTGTTTTGTCCTCTGCGCTGAAAACTTGTTCATATGCGCTAAGCAATGCTGTTGGAATTTAAAATATTACCTTCTGTGCGGCTATTTATCAATTCTGAGAGATGGCAAGTTGTCGGCTTCCGCCCCCGTGTCGCTAGTGCTGGGGTGTTCGGGGATAAACCTGAGCGCTCTTTTTCCCATGTTTGGGTCCTTCGAGGGAGGCGCTCAGCCCAACGAACAAGGCAATCAGACTATAATGCGTGAACACTCTCACTTAGCCATAGAATTCTATAATTTTAAATTTCGGCGAAGCCCCTGGTATTCAGAAGACCGAGTTCGGGGCGCTATCCACGCCTTGGCCGGACAGAGCCGGCTCCTCGGTCTAAGCGGCATAAGTCTTTAGGGACCCAAAAAACCTCTCGAACAGCGACCAGCTCTTGCTTCATCATGACAGTCAGTTTTAGCTTTCTCCACTGAGGTGCTCGACCCAGCTCAACTGGGGCACAATCGCAGTGGTTCTCCTAGTGCTACCTTAGCCGATATAGCGGAATGTAAGGCACCAAAACATAGGAGTCGGGCAAACCCAACTATTGACCCAAGACATGATTCGGAGCCGATGCATATAATGCTATAAGTTCGGGGTGCCGCACTTGTTAAAGTGTTCGGACTTCTCACACCATATTGAGGGGTACTAAAGCCCCTGGCGTATTTTGGTCGTACCAAAGTGTACGGATGCAACATGTCGTTAAGGAACATATATTAAAAAAGAGTAATGCAAAAATAGACAAAAGCTATGCATTGTTTATTAAAGAGGGATGCGATCAAAGCAGAACGATACAAATAATGCGATAATCAAAAGGCTGGACTATTTAATGTGTCCGTTCTAGGGGCAAGCTGCGGAATAGTATGTGAAACAGGTATACTGCTTGTGATAGAGACCACCTGGGAGTTCCGTAATGCGGCGTGGCTTGTCTGCTTCCCAGGTTCTTGCATCGTTTGTTCGGCAATTGAACTGCCGAACGGGCCTTCCGAAGAGTGGAGTCCTGAAAGTAAGAGAAAATTAAAAAAAATCGGCAGCCCCTGGTGCAGTTTAAGCCGTGTTTCGGGCGTGCCGTGATGATGCCCCTCCCCCTGTACCCATGGTATTTCTAGAGCGTAGTTATGTACGCGAAGTACTGGTATCGCATTTTTGCAAGGGCTGGGGTTGGGGCCGCATTGCTACGCCTGCTCGGGTCGTGCTAGGCGGTCTTGTTGTAGATTACTCTGGGCACGCTTGACGGTGTCCGGTCGTTTAATGGCCGGACTAGAGAACTGCCTGGAGAGGCTGCTTTGTACTTCTGCTGCAAGGGCCGCCATGTGCTCCTCCGTTCGGAGGGAGCGTTCGGTGTTTCCATTGACCGTAATTACTCCTCGAGGGCCTGGCATTTTGAGCTTAAGGTATGCGTAGTGTGGTACCGCATTGAACTTGGCAAATGAGGTTCGCCCGAGCAGTGCGTGATAGCCACTGCGGAATGGGACTATGTCGAAGATTAACTCCTCGCTTCGGAAATTATCCGGAGATCCGAAGACCACTTCAAGTGTGACTGAGCATGTACAGTTGGCCTCTACACCTGGTATTACGCCTTTAAAGGTCATTTTGGTGGGCTTAATCCTTGAGGGATCTATGCCCATTTTCTGCACTGTATCCTGGTAAAGCAGGTTCAGGCTGATGCCGCCGTCCATAAGGACTCTAGTGAGATGAAATCCGTCAATAATTGGGTCTAGAACCAATGCGGCGAATCCGCCATGACGGATTATAGTGGGATGGTCCCTTCGATCAAAGGTGATCAGGCAGGAGGACCATGGGTTGAACTTTGGGGCGACTGGCTCTACCGCATATACGTCCCTTAACACGCGTTTCCGCTCCCTTTTGGGGATGTGGGTTGTGTATATCATGTTCACCGTCCGCACTTGTGGGGGAAAACCCTTCTGTCCACTGTTGTTCGGCGGCCGGGGCTCCTCGTCGTCATTGCTATGCAGCCCCATGTCTTCATTTTCGGCGTTTAACTTGCCTGCCTGCTTGAACACCTAACAATCCCTGTTGGTGTGATTGGCCGGCTTTTCGGGGTGCCATGTATCTGGCACAAGCGGTCGAGTATTCGGTCCAAACTGGACGGCCCCCTAGGATTCCTTTTGAATGGCTTTTTCCGCTGCCCGGATTTAGAGCCTCTGAATCTGGCATTAACTACCGTATCCTCAGCATTGTCGCCGTTAATGCGGCGCTTCTGCTTGTTGTGACGCGACATGCCACTACTGTCCCTGGTATCCGAATTACCAAGGTTCTTGGTCATATTGTTGCTACGAGCAAGCCAGCTGTCTTCTCCCGCGCAAAAGCGGGTCAGGAGTGTCGTGAGTGCTGCCATAGACTTCGGCTTTTCCTGTCCAAGGTGCCGGGCAAGCCACTCGTCACGGATATTGTGCTTGAATGCTGCTAGGGCCTTAGCGTCCGGACAGTCGACTATTTGATTTTTCTTTGTTAGGAACCATGTCCAGAATTGCCTGGCCGATTCCTCTGGCTACTGAATTATGTGACTTAGGTCATCTGCGTCTGGGGGTCGCGCATAAGTGCCCTGGAAATTGTCGAGGAATGCGTCTTCCAGGTCCTCCCAACAACTAATTGATCCTGTTGGCAAGCTGTTAAGCCAATGCCGAGCTGGTCCTTTAAGCTTGAGTGTGAGGTATTTGATGGCGTGGAAATCATCGCCGCGGGCCATGTGGATATGAAGGAGATAATCCTCGATCCATACCGCAGGATCTGTTGTGCCATCATATGATTCGATATTTATGGGTTTGAAACCCTCGGGGATTTGATGATCCATTATGTCGTCTATGAAGCATAGTGGGTGTGCGGCGCCTCTATACTGGGCTATATCATGACGTAGCTCCAATGAGCTTTGTCTACTGTGTTTGGCCCTGCCGAATTTGTGGCCGGCGTGATGGTTACTGTCTCGAGCCGTGGGGCGCCCATGCGATCCATAGATCGATCTTGTTTGCTTTGCCTTGTCCTCCAACATATCTCATAAGTCCGGCGCATATTCTCGTGCCTTGGTACGGGGTGCGGCTTGAGTGGAGGGCCGAGAGGCCTCTCTGTCGCGGCCACGAGGTGGTCGGTCGGCCGCATCAAGTGCTTCCTCCTCTAATCGGGGTAGCATCCTGCGCTTTGGGTAGCTCTTGGAGGGGCGTTCGAGTTTATGCTCTTCGGCCGCAAGGACTTCAGTCCATCTGTCGACTAGCAAATCTTGATCAGCTCTAAGTTGTTGCTGTTTTTTCTTGAGGCTTCTTGCCGTGGCCATAAGCCTGCGTTGAAAACGCTCTTGCTCGACGGGATCCTCTGGCACGACGAATTCGTCGTCGTCAAGGCTTGCCTTGTCTTTGGAGGGAGGCATATAATTATCGTCCTCGACCTCTCTGTCTGCCGCTCTCTCATGAGGGCTGGTTTCTCCATCCTCCTGTGCTAAATCTTGCTGGAGGGGGTTTTCTTCGGCACTTTCCAGAGTATTATTATCTCCCGTGCTGGAATCACTGTATTTGTTTTGGCGGGATTTTGAGCGGCGCCGCTGACGCCGGCGCTTAGGTTGTTTCTTGGAGGGGTCATCATCCGCTGTTCCATCACCATCTCCTTCTTTTGGGGTGTCCACCATGTATATGTCATATGACGAGGTGGCTTTCTAGGGCCTGATAGCCGCTTGTTCTTCATCGTCTCCTTCATTGGCGTCCATACCGTCGATGTCTTCGGAATCGAAGTCGAGCATGTCGGTTAAGTCATCGACAGTGGCTACAAAGTGGGTGGTGGGTGGGCTTTGAATTTCTTCATCGTCCGAATCCCAACCTTGCTGACCGTAGTCCGGCCAGGGCTCTCCTGATAAAGAGAGAGACTTCAGTGTCTTCAGAATATCGCCGAAAGGCGAGTGCTAAAAGATGTCCGTGGCAGTAAACTCCATAATCGGCGCCCAATCGGATTCGATCGGCAGGGGCGTGGAGGGTTCAGAGTCCGGAGAGGAGTCCGGCTCCTTGGAGTCACGAGTCTCGCAGAGTGCGGGGCTGGTGTTTGGCTCGATCGCCGTTGGGATCGCAGCCCCTGAGGCGGCGTCCAACCACCCATCCTCGATTGGCGCAGTTGGCTCCGAATTAAGGGTTGAAGCCGATGTGGGTGCGGCCTCCAGGGCACTGTTCGGTGGCAGAGCTAGATCATGCTCGTCGTGACAGTGCGGCGCGCTCGGTACTGGCTCGAATCCGTCGAAGATCAAGTCCCCGCGGATGTCAGCCGTGTAGTTTATACTTCCAAATCTGACCTAACAGCCAGGGACATAGCTTTCGATCTGCTCCAGATGGCCAAGTGAATTGGCCCGTAGTGCGAAGCCGCCTAAGACGAAGATCTGTCCGGGGAGGAAGGTCTCACCCTGGACTGCATCGCCATTGATGATCGTAGGAGCCATCAAGCCTGACGGCAATGACACAGAGGAACTCTCAACGAAAGCACCAATATCGGTGTCAAAACCGGCGGATCTCGGGTAGGGGGTCCCGAACTGTGCGTCTAGGCCGGATGGTAACAGGAGGCAAGGGACACGAAGTTTTACCCAGGTTCAAGCCCTCTCGATGGAGGTAAAACCCTACGTCCTGCTTGATTAATATTGATGATATGGGTAGTACAAGAGTAGATCTACCACGAGATTGGAGAGGCTAAACCCTAGAAGCTAGCCTATGGTATGATTGTTGTTCTGTATGTTGTCCTACGGACTAAAACCCTCTGGTTTATATAGACACCGGAGAGGGTTAGGGTTACACAAAGTCAGTTACAATGGTAGGAGATCTGCATATCCGTATCGCCAAGCTTGCCTTCCACGCCAAGGAAAGTCCCTTCCGGACACGGGACGAAGTCTTCAATCTTGTATCTTCATAGTCCATGAGTCCGGCTGAAGGTGTAGTCCGGCCATCCGGACACCCCCTAATCCAGGACTCCCTCACCCGTGCTTATTGAATCCGACTGGGCGCCGATCATGGAGTTCACCTCCGCGGATATCTTTCGGCACTCGCCCTTCGGCGACATGCTGAACTCATTAAGGACTCTCTCCCTGTTAGGAGAGTCCTGGCCAAACTATGTTTGGTAGGACTGGGATGCGGATGACGAAGAAATTCGCCGCCCACCCGCTGCCCACTTAGTAGCCACTATCGACAATTTGACCGACATGCTCGACTTCGACTCCGAAGACACTGACGGTATGGACGATGATGCGGGAGACAAAGAGGAACCACTGCCCATAGGGCACTGGACAGCCACCTCATCGTATGATATATATACATGGTGGACACACCCAAAGAAGGCAATGGCGACGGGACAGGAGGATGACTGTCGGTGTCAAAACCGGCGGATCTCGGGTAGGGGGTCCGGAACTGTGCGTCTAGGCCGGATGGTAACAGGAGGCAAGGGACACGAAGTTTTACCCAGGTTCGGGCCCTCTTGATGGAGGTAAAACCCTACGTCCTGCTTGATTAATATTGATGATATGGGTAGTACAAGAGTAGATCTACCACGAGATCGGAGAGGCTAAACCCTAGAAGCTAGCCTATGATATGATTGTTGTTCTGTATGTTGTCCTACGAACTAAAACCCTCCGGTTTATATAGACACCGGAGAGGGTTAGGGTTACACAAAGTCGGTTACAATGGTAGGAGATCTACATATCTGTATCGCCAAGCTTGCCTTCCACGCCAAGGAAAGTCCCTTCCGGACACAGGACGAAGTCTTCAATCTTGTATCTTCATAGTCTAGGAGTCCGGCTGAAGGTATAGTCCGGCCATCCGAACACCCCCTAATCCAGGACTCCCTCAGTAGCGCCCGAACCAGGCTTCAATGACGATGAGTCCGGCGCGTAGATTGTCTTCGGCATTGCAAGGCGGGTTCTCCTCCAAATACCGTGTACCTGTTGAATAAAGTCCGGTTTCTTGTAAATGTTGCGCTCCTTGGCTTCTAGGCCCAATAATGGACGTCTCCCACGTGTCAAACGAATATGAAAAGTCTGAGTGTTTTTACATCCACACCCCTAGCCGTGTAAATGAGCCGCTCATTTAAGGGGACGAGGATTTAGATCCAAACCACACCTTCTCCCCTTCGCGAGTGTTCATCTGAGCGCATCCGACAAAGGTCCATACCGCCATGGCCAGCCGTCGCAACTCCTCCTTTCGCCCTTCCAGCCCTCAGCCGGGATATTGGGAGAGATGCTCCATCCCGCATAGCGAGCTAGTGATGCTCCAGACCAAGGGATTTCTCCCCCAGCCTATATGGTCCCGGTTCGAGCCGGTCTTGCCATCTATAATGGCGGAGAGCAAGCGGAGAGTGCCCCTAATCCCTCCAAAGGAGAGCGGGTATGCCTCGTCCCTTATTTAATAAGAGGACTCGGATTTCCAATCCATCCGTTTCTCCGAGGGCTCCTGGAGTTCTATGGCCTCCAGCTACACAATCTTATGCCTGCCTCCGTATTGCATATCGCGGGCTTCGTAGCCCTCTGCGAGCTGTTTTTGGGTGTTGAGGCTCATTTCGGGCTGTGGAAAGAGCTATTCTGCCTTGTGCCCCGTTCTCAGAAGGGGTCAATATATCAAGTGGGCGGATCCGAAGTGTGGCGCATCGCCGGGACCGGATATCTATCCGGAACCCCAAAGAAGGCGTCCGAGGACTGGCCTTCAGAATGGTTTTACATAGAGGATGTCCCGCTACCGGATCCTGTCCGGATCGGCCTCCCTGTGTTCGACAGTGCTCCACTAAAGAAGCGCCTAAGTTGGTGTCCACGGAGCCCTCAGAGGGAAAGTGACAAGGACGTCTGTTACCTGATGAGCTGGATAAGATTGTTAGCTCATTCCGGACTGACCATGATCGGGGTCATGGCCGTATGCATCATGCAAGGGGTGCAGCCGCTACAGTACAGAGGCCACCCCATGTGGGATTTCAACGGGGGGGACGACGCCACCCGCTACGGCCGTAAGGGACCGGATTCGGCTGCGGCTCTAACAAAGACCTTGTCCGCTTTTTACAAGGGAGAAGAGGAGGAATTTCTCCGCGTCGACCCACAGGGTGGATTCTCTATGTACAATCCCCCAAGCTGGGTAAGTGGTCACATCTACTTGTCCATCCGTTTTATATTCCCATTGTTAAATATTCAGTCCAACGACTTCAACGCAGGAACTACGCCAGGCTGTTAAAGAAATAAACAGCCCTCCTCCACAACCCGAGGACCCAAGACGGTCCCTCGACCCGGCCTCTCAAGAGGATCCGGACTTATCTGTGGAGCTGATTGATGGAGTGTTCCATCAATTGAGCAAGGACAACGCCTTGGTGGCCATTACGACCGATTACCCAGGAATAATCCCGGCCTCCTAGTTAACTGAGATCGAAGTCCCAGTACCCCGAATAGGGGTCTGCCCTCTCGTGTTTTCAGTTTCCTGATTACAACCGAGCTTTGCAGGGGAGGTTTTTGAGACGGGAGGCCGAACCTGCGGCGACAAGCCAACGAGGGGCCGTAGGGCCCCGTGGGCAGAAAAGAGGTGCAGTCCGGACCGAGACGTCAGCGCAAAGATATGGCGCGCCCCCTTATCCCAGGTGTTATACCTTCGAGGCATGTTAACACTCGTGCTCTCTTCAGGACAAAGAGACCTCGCCGGACTATATTCGGAGAGGCTGCCAATCGTGCTTCCACCAGCCAGGCTCCAAAGCCTGGTCCGGAGGCAGAGGCGAACACAAGGCGCGTACCGGACGCTCCTCCGATGGAGGATGTGGACAGGTTGTCTGCCACCCATTCCGAGGTGGAGAGTGCCATGAACCACAGGCGTCGCCGGACAATTCTTCGTGACGCTTGTTTCTCCCAAGAGGCATTAGATGCCTTCAATTCGGGAGATGCGTACCTCCGTGCTGCTCAAAATGGTCTAGCAAGAGCCACGGAGCAATATGTAAAAGACATACGGGTAAGAAAATTTTGGTAATTATATATATATACCAGTAGCCCCCGAGACTTGAAACAGTTAGAATAATTGATTTAAGGATCATTTGTTATGCAGGTTCTTTAAAGAAAAGAATTCCCTACTGTCCCAGGAATTGGAAGAGTGCAAAGCCCAACTTGAGGCCGCACTAGCCGCGGCAGGGGAGCCCAAGGAGACCCCCTCTGGTAATATACACTTCGAAAGATAAGTATTTTGTGAAGCATGACATGGATGCGAATCTGACAAATGAGATTGCAGATGGCGTCGGATTGAATCTGGAAAGGCTACACCTCCTACGCCAGCTGAAGGCTGGTGAGAAGGTGCTGACAAAGGTGAGGCGGGAGAAGAACGATCTCCAAGATGCCAACACCAAGCTGGGCGTTGACCTGAAAGATGTTCATGCCCAGCTATCATACTCCGTTAAGGAGAATCAGCGGCTTCGGCGCGGCATATATAGTAAGTGCTTGAACGAACCTTTGAGAAAAAGTTCGGCGGGGAAGTCGACTAACAGAGTAATGTGTGTAGGTGTGCTAACAGGTCGTCCTGCAGAGGAGATGCCCGATTCTACGGGTGACCTTCTTCCCGAGCGTCGCCCAGGCCTTGTGGCCATCCATCTCCATGCCCGAAGGTCTTGGAGAGCTTGCGGAGAAGCTAAAGGGAGCACGGCGGCGCTTCCGATTGTGGAAGATATCGGCCTACCGTCAAGGCGCTAGGGAGGCCTGGGCCATGGTGAAGACGTGGTACACAAAGGCTGACCCCAACCACATGGCCGGGGTCGGTCCTGTGGGGCCCGATGGGAAGGAGATCCCTGTAAGCTTAGTATACAGCCAAGTAGAATTGGCCGCAAAGTATTCCCAGCAGGACTATAAATTAGACAGCCTGCTAGATGGTATTGAAGAGGAATACAATCAGTCAGAATGACTATGTAATTTAATTGACATTTATAATGCCTTCTAGCCGGATTGTAGATCATTTGTCATGGCCGACCTTTTCGCTTCAGCCTCGGGACCTAACGGTCTGGAGTGTGTCCGACTTCCCATGCGGTTATATAAGAACCGAGGAATGCATGGAGACCAGGCATAGGGGTCATTAGTGCGTGAACAGACAAGTGCCCGACTAGTTGTGTTATATTACATGGTTAGTAAAAAACATCTTCCAGGGAGAATAGTTCCGTTATGTGTTCCTTTCCCTGGGAGGCATGCCCTAAAGTGCATGCCCATTCTGCGAAAAAAGACGTGCGAAAAAGCATCTAGGGGCGCATAAATAAATAAGTGAAAAGATCATCTTTTAGGTCACCGACCGAATATTCCCTTAAGAACGCTAGCTTTCGGCTTCACCCAGTCTGAGGTACACATCCGGCTGATCCGGCAGTAACAATCACAGAGGTGCTCCCTTTACCGCCTAGCCGAATAATCGGGAACGTAGGGGTAAGCACAGGAGCCAGGCAACCCAGCTTGGCCAAAACTTAAGTCATATCGATGCATATAATGGTGAAATAAAAGGTACATGCGGAAGCGTAACACATGTGTTGGGCATGAAGCCCGTATAAATAAGCTTCTGTTAAAAGAAGCCCCCAGGTTTAATGAGTGCGAATAGCACGTCATGTGATGAGCCTTTAAGGGCTATAAGAGAAAGGAAGGGGAGAAGGAGAGAAATGTAAGACGGACAATATATAAAAAATGGACAAAGGAAGGAGACGAACACAGTGTCCGGCGCTAGGCATAGAATCTTCGGAGACGGGCTGCGTTCCATGGGTTCGGCTCGAGTCGGTTATCCAATGCTTCTCGCAGGCGGTACGCTCCACCAGTCAGGACTTGGTCAATTATGAAGGGACCTTCCCACTTGGGCTTGAGTTTGTCCTTTTTCTTGTCCAGCAGGCGTAGAACTAATTCGCCAACGTTGTAATTTTTGGCCCGTACTTCTCTGCTTTGGTATCTTCAAGCCTGCTGTTGATAGAACGCGGAACGGGCTTTTGCCATGTCACGCTCCTCCTCCAATGCGTCCAAACTATCCTGCCGATCGAGCTCGGCTTATCTTTCTTCGTACATGCGCACTCGAGGTGAGTCATGAATTATGTCGCAAGGCAAAACTACCTCTGCGCCATACACCATAAAGAATGGTGTGTATCCGGTGGTGCGATTCGGCGTGGTCCGCAGCCCACAGAGTACGGAGTCGAGCTCCTCTACCCAGTGCGTGTTAGATTCCTTGAGGGACCGCACTAATCTGGGTTTGATGCCGCTCATGATAAGACCATTTGCATGTTCGACCTGGCCGTTAGTTTGTGGGTGATAGACGGAAGCATAATCGAGCTTGATGCCCATGTTTTTGCACCAGAGTTTTACCTCGTCGGCCGTAAAGTTCGTGCCATTATTAGTGATGATGCCGTGGGGGGCGCCGTAACGGTGTACAACCCCGGATATAAAGTCTATCACCGGTCCGGATTCGGCCGTCTTAACAGGCTTGGCTTCTATCCATTTGGTGAATTTATCCACCATGACCAGTAAGTATTTTTGCTTGTGGGTTCCGCCTTTAAGGGGTCCAACCATGTTAGGCCCCCAGACCATGAAGGGCCAAGTGATGGGGATAGTTCGGAGGGCGGTGGGTGGCATATGGCTTTGGTTTGCAAAGAGCTGGCAACCGACGCATCGTTGGACGAAGTCCTGGGCGTCTGCTCGGGCCGTCGGCCAGTAAAAGCCTGTACAGAAGGCCTTGCTTAGAAGGGACCGAGCTGCAGCGTGATGACCGCCGAGTCCGGCATGAATTTCAGCCAGGAGGTTCCGCCCTTCCTCTTCGGAGATGCACCTTTGAAGGACTCCGATAGTGCTTTTCTTATAAAGCTCTCCCTCGTGGACTTTGTAGGCTTTGGATCGCCGTACTATGCAGCGTGCCTCATTTTGGTCCTCGGGGAGTTCCTGCCTAGTAAGGTAGGCGAGGAATGGTTCTGTCCACGGGGCGATGACGGCCATTATTACGTGGGCTGAAGGTGTTATTTCATTGGCAGAGCCTCCGATTGTGTGAGAATGTTCGGTACCAGGCAGTGCGGTTGGGTCCGGGCTGTTATTGTTCGGCTCCCCTTCCCATACTACGGATGGCTTGAAAAGCCTTTCCAAGAAGATGTTGGGGGGGACTACATCACGTTTTGTGCCGATGCGTGCCAGGACATCTGCCGCCTGATTATTTTCCCGGGCTATATGGTGAAATTCAAGCCCTTCGAACCGAGCTGACATTTTTAGGACGGCGTTGCAGTAAGCTGCCATTTTTGGATCCTTGGCATCGAAGTCTCCATTTATTTGGGATATTGCAAGGTTCGAGTCCCCGCGCACCTCTAGGCGTTGAATGCCCATGGATACTGCCATCCGGAGACCATGTAAAAGGGCCTCATATTCGGCTGCATTGTTGGAGTGTGTGTACATAATCTGGAGTACGTATTGAACTGTGTCTCCTATGGGGGACGTCAAAACGACGCCAGCCCCTAGTTCGGCCAACATCTTGGAGCCGTCAAAATGCATGATCCAATTTGAATATGTGTCGTACTCTTTAGGGAGTTCGGCCTCCGTCCATTCTGCGACGAAGTCGGCCAAAACTTGCGACTTGATGGCTCACTGTGGCTTGTAAGTTATGTCGAACGGTAGGAGCTCAATGGCCCATTTTGCAATTCGGCCCGTTGCGTCACGGTTGTTTATAATATCGTTAAGTGGTACTTCCAAGGCTACTGTTATTGAACACTCTTGAAAGTAGTGTCGTAGCTTCCGGGATGCCATGAATACCGCATACGCAATCTTTTGATAATGCGGGTACCGTGATTTGCACGGAGTGAGGACAGTGGACACATAATAGACCGGCTTTTAAAGGGGGAATTTGTGTCCGTCCGTTTCTCATTCGACGACGAGCACTGCGCGTACAACCTGATGTGTTGCTGCAATGTACAATAGCATTGGTTCGCCAATGTTTGGCGCGGCCAGGACTGGGTTTGTTGCCAATATGGCTTTTATTTCATTGAGTCCGGCCGTGGCTGCATCCGCCCATTCGAAGTGTTCGGCGCGCCAAAGGAGGCGGTAGAGGGGTAGGGCCTTTTCTCCCAAGCGAGAGATAAAGCGGCTTAGAGCCGCCACGCATCCGGTTAACTTTTGTATTTGTTTGAGGTCCTTTGGGATATCCAATTGTGACAGAGCTCGGATCTTGGCTGGATTTGCTTCAATTCCTCTACCAGATACAATGAAGCCCAAGAGCTTTCCGGCTGGGACGCCGAAAATGCATTTTTCCGGGTTGAGCTTGATGTCGTATGTTCGGAGGTTATCAAATGTGAGCCTCAAGTCGTCTACTAGAGATTCGACATGTCTTGTTTTGATGACCACATCATCTACATATGCCTCCACTATTTTGCCGATCTGGTTTGCCAGACATGTCGAAATCATGCGCTGATATGTTGCGCCGGCGTTTTTGAGCCCGAAGGGCATTGTGTTGAAGCAGAATGGGCCGTATGGTGTGATAAATGTCGTTGCGGCTTGGTGTGATTCTACCATCTTGATTTGATGGTAGCCGGAATATGCGTCGAGGAAACACAACGAATCGTGTCTTGCGGTAGCGTCGATAATCTGATCGATGCGGGGGAGGGGGAAGGGATCCTTTGGGCAAGCCTTGTTAAGGTCTTTAAAATCAACGCACAGGCGCCAGGATTTGTCCTTCTTTGGTACCATCACCAGGTTTGCTAGCCAGTCCGGATGTTTTATATCTCTGATGAATCCGGCATCCAATAGCTTTGCTAGCTCCTCTCCCATGGCCTGTCTCTTAGGTTCGGAAAAACGCCGAAGAGCTTGTTTGACAGGTTTGAATCCTTTTAGGATATTTAAGCCGTGCTCGGCCAGCCTGCGTTGGATTCCTGGCATGTCTGAAGGGTGCCAGGCGAAAATGTCCCAGTTCTCTCGTAGGAACTCTCGCAGTGCGGTGTCTACATCAGGGTTTAACTGTGCCCCGATGGAAGCTGTTTTATTGGGGTCCGTTGGATGGACCTGGAATTTGACTATTTCGCCGGCCGGTTTAAAGGAGGTGGAGTACCACATCGTCCCTATTCACCATGGAGCGCAGCGCAGTCAGTTCCTCAGCCGCTAGGGCTTCGGATAGTGCCTCGAGGGTTGTGAGTTGGTGTGGCGTCCTCTGCACTGTGAATTTTACAGGGTCCATTAAGCCATCCTTCCAGTACGGTTCCATGCCCTGTAGAGGGTTTTTGCTTTTTGGTGTTTGACCCGGGTGTCTGGCGATGATGCACCCTTTTATTTCGGACTGGGTTTGTATTCAGGGTCGGATCGTCCCAAAATGTTATTTCGGTTTTCCAGGCACTTTCCATCGCACAGTATTTTCATACAATGGACGCCAAGTCGGCGAAGCGTGTAATATCACGGCGACTTATGGCGTTGAGGATTCCCTTGTCCGTGCAATTATTGCAGAAGATTGAGATTGTGTCTTCCTCGCGGCAGTCCCTTATCCTGTTCCTAACCGGGAGGAATCTGGCCCAGTAATGATGTACTGTTTCTTCGGGCTCTTGCCTGATTTGGGATAGATCGCTTATGTTCGGGTGGGTGGGTGGAATTAAATCCGAAGCCTCACCCAATCTGAGGCTCAGAGGCCGAGGAATTTCCGAACTCGAAAATTTGGATTCCTGGATGTTGTCCAATGAATCCAGCCCGTCGCCTAACTCTAAGTTCAGGTCTTGAGTGATATCCTCCCCTCCGCGGGTATTCGGCTTGGAGGGATCGGGAATCCGGACGTAGCTAGTCCTTAAGATAGATGAAAGGTCACCACAGTGTCCCTCTACCACGGCAACGTGATGGGTGACTTGGGGAGAGTTAATCTCTCTTGGATCGGGTTTAGGCCCAATCTGGTCGTAATCCGTAGCGACTCCCAGGGCGGCGATGCGATCCAAGAGCTCGTTTATGGAGGAGAGATCCATTGGATCTAACTGCTCGGCGAGTTCCGAGCTAACATGAAGATTGTTTTCGATGGCTCGAGAGGTCATCATCGGCGCAGAAGCCGAACAGGCGGTCATAAGAAAACCACCTAGCCGGAGGGTTTGGCCGACAGCCAAAGCTCCCTTAGCAATGGTGTCGTCTTTAAAGACGGGGTGAGGCATCCTTCCTAATGGCGACGACACACATGAACTCTCAATGAAAGCACCAATGTCGGTGTCAAAACTGGTGGATCTCGGGTAGGGGGTGCCGAACTGTGCATCTTGGCCGGATGGTAACAGGAGGCAAGGGACACGAAGTTTTACCCAGGTCCGGGCCCTCTTGATGGAGGTAAAACCCTACGTCCTGCTTGATTAATATTGATGATATGGGTAGTACAAGAGTAGATCTACCACGAGATCGGAGAGGCTAAACCCTAGAAGCTAGCCTATGGTATGATTGTTGTTCTGTATGTTTTCCTACGAACTAAAACCCTCCGGTTTATATAGACACCGGAGAGGGTTAGGGTTACACAAAGTCGGTTACAATGGTAGGAGATCTACATATCCGTATCGCCAAGCTTGCCTTCCACGCCAAGGAAAGTCCCTTCCGGACACGGGACGAAGTCTTCAATCTTGTATCTTCATAGTCCAGGAGTCCGGCTGAAGGTATAGTCCGGCCATCCGGACACCCCCTAATCCAGGACACCCTCAATGACCCCTCCAAGAAGCAACCCAAGCACCGACGTCAGCAGCGCTGCTCTAAGTCTCGCCAATGCAAAAGCGGTGACACCGGCACAGGATATAATAGCACTCCGGACAATGTCGAAGACGACAACAATCCCCTCTAGCAAGATTTAGAGCAGGAGGATGGAGAAGCCAGCCCTCCCGAGAGAGCGGCAGATGGAGAGGCAGAGGATGGTAATTACATGCCTCCCTCCGAAGACAAGGCAAGCCAATTTGTCGTGTCGGAGGATCCCGCCGAGCAAGAGCGCTTCAAGCGCCGGCTAATAGCCACGGCAAATAGCCTTAAGAAAAAGCAGCAGCAGCTTCAAGCTGATCAAGATTTGCTAGCTGACAGATGGACTGAAATCCTTGCGGCCGAGGAATATGAACTCGAACGCCCCTCCAAGAGTTACCCAATGCGCAGGTTGCTACCCCGACTGGAGGAGGAAGCATTAAAACCTACATCTCCAGCATATGACGTGGCTGATCGGCCACCTTGTGGCCGCGACAGAGAGGCATTTCAGCCAAAAACTCAGCCCGCACCCGGACGCCACTCAAATAAAAATGACAAGGCACGGGGAAACACGCTAGACCTGCGAGACGTATTGGAGGACAAAGCAAAACACGCAAGATCGATCTACGGATCACGAAGGCGCGCCACTACGCGAGACGATAACCGTCACGCCGGATACAGTAAAAGTAAATCCGGCCGGGCCGAACACAGAGGACAAGACTCATTCGAGTTGTGTCGCGACATAGCCCACTATAGAGGCGCCGCACACCCCGTATGCTTCACAGACGAAGTAATGGATCACCAAATCCCAGAAGGTTTCAAACATGTAAATGTCGAATCATACGACGGCACAACAGATCCTGCGGTATGGATCGAGGACTTCCTCCTACACATCCACATGGCCCGCGGCGACGATCTACACGCCGTCAAATACCTCCCACTCAAGCTCAAAGGACTAGCTCGGCATTGGCTCAACAGCCTGCCAGCAGAATCCATTGGCTGTTGGGAAGATCTGGAAGCCGCATTCCTCGACAACTTCCAGGGCACTTATGTGCGACCACCAGATGTCGAGGACTTCAGCCACATAATTCAGCAGCCAGAGGAATCGGCCAGGCAATTCTGGACACGGTTCCTGACAAAGAAAAATCAAATCGTCGACTGTCCGGATGCAGAGGCCCTAGCAGCTTTTAAGCACAACATCCGTGACGAGTGGCTCGCCCGGCACCTTGGCCATGAAAAGCTGAAATCTATGGCAGCCCTCACGACACTCATGACCCGCTTCTGCGTGGGAGAAGACAGCTGGCTGGCTCGCAGCAATAACATATCAAAGAACCACGGTACTTCAGATAGCAAGGATAGCAATGGCAGGTCATGTCGCAACAAACATAAGCGTCACGTTGATAGGGACAATACCGAGGATACGGCAGTCAATGCCGGATTCAGAGGCTCTAAACCCGGTCAGCGGAAAAATCCATTCAAAAGAAGCACTCCGGGCACGTCCAGTTTGGACTGTATACTTGATCGCTCGTGCCAAATACATGGCACACCCGACAAGCCAGCCAACCACACCAACAGGGAATGTTGGGTGTTCAAGAAGGCCGGCAAGTTAGACGCTGAAAACAAAGATAAGGGGCTATATAGCGATGACGAGGAGGAGCCCCGGCAGCCGAACACCGGAGGGCAGAAGAGGTTCCCCCCACAAGTGCGTACGGTGAACATGATATACGCAACCCACATCCCCAAGAGGGAGCGGAAGCATGCGTTAAGGGATGTATATGCATTGGAGCCAGTCGCCCCAAAGTTCAACCCATGGTCCTCCTGTCCGATCACCTTCGATCACAGGGACCATCCCACTAGTATCCATCATGGTGGATTCACCGCACTGGTCCTAGACCCAATCATCGACGGATTGCACCTCACTCAAGTCCTTGTGGACGGCGGCAGCAGCCTGAACCTGCTTTATCAGGACACAGTGCTCAAAATGGGTATAGACCCCTCAAGGATCAAACCCACAAAAACGACCTTCAAAGGTGTCATACCAGGTGTAGAGGCCCATTGCACAGGCTTAGTCACACTGGAAGTGGTCTTCGGATCCCCGGATAACTTCCGAAGCGAGGAGTTAATCTTCGATATAGTCCCGTTCAGTAGCGGCTATCATGCATTGCTCGGGCAACCGCATTTGCGAGATTCAACGCGGTACCACACTATGCATATCTCAAGCTCAATATGCCAGGACCTCGGGGGGTCATCACAGTCAATGGAAACACAGAGCGCTCTCTCCGCACGGAGGAGCACACTGCGGCCCTCGCAGCAGAAGCGCAAAGCAGCCTCTTAAGGCAATCCACCAGTTCGGCGATTAAAGACCCGGACACCGCGCGCCTGGAGTAATCGGCAACAAGACCGCCTGGCACGTTCCGAGCTCGCATAGCAATGCGGCCCCCACCCCAGTCCCAGCCAAACGGCGAAATCTGTGCCACGCCTACATAATTACGCATTGAAAATACCATGGGTACAGGTGGGGAGGGGGCACGACTACGGCACGCCCCAAGACGCGGCTCAACTGCACTAGGGGCTTCCCTCTTTGTTATTTTTCTCTCTTTCAGGACTTTAATCTCTGGAAACCCCGTCCGGTAGTACGATTGCCGGACACACAATGCAACAACCGAGGAGGCAGAAAGCCACATCGCACCACGGAACTCCCAGGTGGTCTCTGATAACGAGTGAAATACTTGCTTTAAATACCATTCCTCAGGTTGCCCTTGGAGGGGACATGTCAAATAGTCCTACTTTTTGCTTACCGCACTACTTGTATCATTCTGCTTCGGCGCACCTTTTTGAATAAACAATGCATAGCACTAGACTATTACCGCATTCTCTATTCTTCTTTCTCTCTCTCTCTCTCTCTCTCTATATATATATATATATACTTTGGTACGGCCAATATGCCAAGGGCTTAAGCGTACCCCATAATACGGCGTGAGAAGTCCGAACAGTTTCAACAGTGCGGCACCCCGAACTTATAGCATTACATGCATCAGCTCCGAATCATGTCTTGGGTCAATAGTTGGGTTTGCCCGGCTCCCATGTTTTGGTACCTTACGTTCCACTATATCGGCTAAGGTAGCACTGGGAGAACTACTGCGATTGTGCCCCGGTTCATCTGGGCAAGCACCTCTGTAGAGAAAGCTAAAACTGGCTGCCATGATAAGGCAAGAGTTGGTCGCTATTCGAGAGGTCTCGAGTCCCTAAAGACTTATGCCGCTTAGAGCAAGGGGTCGGCTTTGTCCGGCTTAAGGCGTGTATAGCGCCCCGAATTGGGCCTTCCGAATACTAGGGGCTTCGCCAAAATTTAAAATTGTAGACTTATATGGCTAAGTGAGAGTGATAAAGCATTATAGTCCAATTTCCTTGTTCGTTGTGCTGAGCACCTCCCTCGAAGGACCCAACAATGGGAAAAAGAGTGCCCAGATTTATCCCAAACACCCCAGCACTCAGGGCATGGGGGCAGAAGCCGATGACTGGCCATCTCTTAGATTTAATAAATAGCCGCACAGAAGGTAATATTTTAAATTCAAACAAGCGTTGCATAGCACATATGAACAAGTTTTCATAATACAGGATCACACGAGCAAGTTCATTCAAAAATTACATCCTTCGCACACTCGTCTGCCACAAGACGGGCACCCTTCAGGACACCCTCATAATACATTTTGGGGTGGCGATGCTCCTTGCCTTGCGGCGGCCCCTCCTTCACCAGCTTCTCGGCGTCCATCTTGGCCCAGTGCACCTTCGCACGGGAAAAAGCCTGGCAGGCACCTTCAATGCAGACGGACCGCTTGATGACTTCCAGCCGGGGGCAGGCATCCACAAGCTGCCTCACCAGGCTGAAGTAGCAGTTGGGAAGGGAGTCGCCAGGCCACATCCGGACTATAAGGCCCCTCATGGCCTGTTCGGCCGCCTTGTGCAGCTCGACCAGTTGCTTCAGCTGGTCGCTCATAGGCATCGGGTGTTCGGTCCCAGTATACTGAGACCAGAACAACTTCTCCGTCGAGCTTCCCTCCTCGGCCTGGTAATATTTCGCGGCATCCGACATGCTGCAGGGCAAATCTGCGAATGCTCCTAGAGAGCTCCGAACTTGGGTAAGTAACAAGTAATTTACTTTCACATGCTTGCTTTGCATATTGAAGGCCTTACCCGCCGCTATCTTCCTCATTGCCTCAATTTCCTAGAGGGACTTTTGGGCTTCAGCCTTGGCATGCTTTGTGCTCTCGAGGGCCGCGGCAAGCTCAGACTCTCGCGTCTTCGAGTCAAGCTCCAAAGCCTTGTGCTTCTTCACGAGACACTGGAGCTCTTGCTGCACCTCGCCCACTCGTGCCTCCTGTTTTTCCCGCTCGGTGCGCTCCTTGGCCGCTTTGTTTTCGGCCTTGGACAGCGCTTGCTTCAGGGTCGCCACTTCGGTCGTGGCCCCTGGCACATCCATGATGATCCTATAATTTTGCAACCGCATCTTATATTTATATATATATATATATATATATATATGTGGACAAGGCATTACTTACCTTTGTTCTCCTCGAGCTGCCTCTTGGCAAGACCGAGCTCTTTCTCGGACCGCTCGAGGTTCTGCCTCTGTGCAGCGACCTCCACAGTCAGTGCGGCAGAGGTCAGCAGCGAAGCCTGCATACGCATACAGACATACTTATATTAGACTCCTGCAGATATTATTTGATCCTCTATTCGGCTTTTCTTTGTGAACACCAAACAGAGGATCAAGGGCTACTGTCTATGCGGTAATATTTTCCTATATTTTAAATACTTACCTCAAAGCCTGTTAGAAGGTTGGCATAGGCTTCAGTCAGTCCGCTCTTGGTGGACTGAACCTTCTTGATCACCGCACTCATAATAGTGCGGTGCTCTTCGTCGATGGAAGCGCCGCGAAGCACTCCCAGCAGGTTGTTCGGTGCCTCTGGATGGACAGAGGTCACCGGCACAGGCGGCTTGCCCCTCTTGGTAGGGGGCCGCCTGCCGGAGTCTGGAACCACTGGAGGTTTCGGCGCGGCGTTCGGCTGGGGGCCGAACTTGGAGCCCTTGGGAGTCTTGCTCCCTTCACGCTTGGAGTCCGGAAGGTCGCCTTGAGGCGCCTCCGGGACAGTTTCCTCCCGGCTTGGTGCCCCTTGAGACAGTACCTCGACATCGTCCATAGGGCGAGGAGAGGAGGCAGTTGGAAGTGTATCACTATCCATATCCGACGAGTCCAAGGAACCGTCCGACGAGGATACGTCGATACGGGCTCGGGGCGGACTGCATAATCATATTCGACGTTAGGAGAAGCAATGCAACAAAAGTGTGATGTGAGTTACTCTGGTATCCGAATACTTACGACTTCGCCAGGGGCTTGGCCCTGAGTAGCCACTCGTCTTCGCCGTCGGCGGCGGTGGTGGAACAGTCCGGAAGGAGAGTCCTTCCCTTCTTGGACCCTTCAGCTTCCCTGGTTGGGGCGGCCTTCCTTTTCTTGTCTCCCCCGGCTGGAGGGGGAGAATCTTCATCTTCCTCCTCCTCGTTTTCACGGGAGGAGTGCGTCTCAGAGTTATCGAAGGATGTGTCTGATACCACCTGGCGCCAGGAACTCTTTCGGGTTCCCGTGGCCTTCTTCTTGGTCTTCTCCGGCACCTCATAAGGAGCCAAAGTCCGCATCTCTGTCAGGAGAGCGTCCGCAGGGTCTTTGGGCAGAGGAGCCGGACAGTTAATCTGCTCCAATATCTCTACCTAGTCCTGTCAAAGGCATGGGAGCTCAGACCCTGCACATGGTTAAGCTATGGGAAATAAATACCCTACCAGATGTACAGAACTTACCGGATTCGCAGGGCGCTTCGCGCTTAGCCCGCGGTCCTTGGTAAGAGAAGGGGGGACCTCGGCGCCCTTGAACAGCACCTTCCAGACGTCCTTATGTGTCATGTCGAAGAGCTCGCGTAGAGTCTGATGCTAGGCCGGGTCGAACTCCCATAAGTTGAAAGCCCGTTGTCGGTGTCAAAACCGGCGGATCTCGGGTAGGGGTCCCGAACTGTGCGTCTAAGGCGGATGGTAACAGGAGGCAGGGGACACGATGTTTTACCCAGGTTCGGGCCCTCTTGATGGAGGTAAAACCCTACGTCCTGCTTGATTATTCTGGATAATATGGGTAGTACAAGAGTTGATCTACCACGAGATCAGAGAGGCTAAACCCTAGAAGCTAGCCTATGGTATGATTGTCTGTTGTCCTACGGACTAAAACCCTCCGGTTTATATAGACACCGGAAGGGGCTAGGGTTACACAAGGTCGGTTACAAAGGAGGAGATATACATATCCGTATTGCCTAGCTTGCCTTCCATGCCAAGTAGAGTCCCATCCGGACATGGGACGAAGTTTTCAATCTCGTATCTTCATAGTCCAACAGTCCGGCCAAAGGATATAGTCCGGCTGTCCTGAGACCCCTAATCCAAGACTCCCTCAGTAGCCCCTGAACCATGCTTCAATGATGACGAGTCCGGCGCGCAGTGTTGTCTTTGGCATTGCAAGGCGGGTTCCTCCTCCGAATACACCACAGAAGAGTTTGAATGCAAGGATAGTGTCCGACCCTGCAAAATAAGTTCCACATACCACCATAGAGAGAATAATATTTCCACAAATCTAATCTGCTGACACGTTTTGGCAGCATGACATCACGCCATGGCCCGGTAATTATTCGAACCATTTTTCTTTAACCAGCCCCGCACATAATGCGAGGCGGTTTCTTGACACGTCTTGTCAAAGCAGAGATCGTGTTCCCCTTATTACGGGATTCTCATCAATACGGACGTGGGTAACCCAACCGCGCCATCAATTACGGCGCTTGGGGGATAAGCGAGTTTTACCAGGCTAGTGGGGGCGCATAGTTTAGTCCGCCCTTATAAAGGGATAAGATCTCACCTTTTTTCAACCCACGCCTTCTTCCTCCTTGCTCATCCATTCTCGCGCACTCGAGCTCCAATGCCCAAGTCCACATCCTTCTCCTCAACTCTCTCCAAACATGTCTAGAGCGGGAGGCAAGTGGATGGCCTCCTCCGTCATGGAGGGACACATCAAAAAGCTACATGGAGCCGGATACTTAGCCGCGGATATCGCGCACCGGCTGCCAGTCGCGGGGCAGTTCGTCCCTACCCCGAAACCTTATGAAAGCGTGGTTTTCCTCCCCCACTTCATCCGCGGACTGGGGTTTCCCCTCCATCCATTCGTCCGCGGCCTCATGTTCTATTATGGGCTGGTCCTTCATGATCTGGCCCTGAATTTCATCCTCAACATCTCGGCGTTCATTGTCGTGTGCGAGGCTTTCCTCCGCATCCAGCCCCACTTCAGCCTGTGGCTGAAGACCTTCTATATCAAGCCAAAGGTGGTGGGTGGCCAACAAGCGGAATGTGGCGGAGCCATGGTGGGAAAAATGCCCAACGTTATATGGCTCGAGGGCTCCTTCGTGGAGACCATAAAGGGGTGGCAATCGGGGTGGTTCTACATCACCGAGCCGCGCGACACCAACTGGGTGGCGGCCCCCGAGTTTTGATCCCGAATCCCCACGTGGCTCACTTCCTGGAAGGAGAAGGGCCTGTCCTGGGGTTCATCGGTGGAGCTGGATGGACTCCAGAAGTGTATCTAGAACATGACAAGCAAGAAACTTAAGCTTGTCAACATAGTCTAGGTCATGCTCTTCCGCTGGATCCTCCCGTGTCAACAACGGGATTTCAACTTATGGGAGTTCGACCCGGCCCGGCACCAGACTCTAAGCGAGCTCTTCGACACGATGCATAAAGACGTCTGGAGGGTGCTATTCAAGGGCGCCGAGGTCCCTCCTTCTCTTACCGAGGACCGCAGGCTAAGCGCGAAGCATTCTGCGAATCCGGTAAGTTTTGTACATCTGATAGGGTGTTTATTTCCCATAGCTTAACCATGTGTGGGGTCTGAGCTCCCATGCCTTTGACAGGACTGGGTGGAGACATCGGAGCAGATCAACTGTCCGGCCCCTCTACCCGAAGGCCCTGCGGACGCTCTCCTGACGGAGATGCGGACTCCGGCTCCTTATGAGGTGCCGGATAAGACCAAGAAGAAGGCCAAGGGAACCCGAAAGAGTTCCCGGCGCCGGGTGGTATCGGACTCATCACCCGATAACTCCAAGACGCACCCCTCCCATGAAAACAAGGAGAAGGAAGACAAAGACT
The DNA here is from genome assembly GCA_034509565.1 of Triticum monococcum. Lineage (NCBI taxonomy): Eukaryota > Viridiplantae > Streptophyta > Magnoliopsida > Poales > Poaceae > Triticum > Triticum monococcum. The sequence continues at coordinate 353,137,912 of CM067841.1, forward strand.
CTCCCCCTCCAGCCAGGGGAGACAAGAAAAGGAAGGCCACCCCAGCCGGGGAGGCCGAAGGGTCCAAGAAGGGAAGGACTCTCCTTCCGGACTGTTCCACCACCGCCGCCGACGGTGAAGACGAGTGGCTGCTCATGGCCAAGCCCCTGGTGAAGTCGTAAGTATTCGGATACCAGAGTAACTCATGGCATACTTTTGTTGCACTGCTTCTCCTAACGTCGAATATGATTATGCAGTCCGCCTCAAGCCCGTATCGACGTATCATCGTCGGACGGTTCCTTGGACTCGTCGGACATGGATAGTGATACACTTCCAACTGCCACCTCTCCTTGCCCTACGGACAATGCCGAGGTACTATCTCAAGGGGCACCGAGCCGGGGGGAGACAGTCCCGGAGGCGCCTCAAGGCGACCTTCCGGACTCCAGGAGCAAAGGGAGCAAGGCTCCCAGGGGCTCCAAGTTCGGCCTGCAGCCGGACACTGCACTGGAACCTCCAGTGGTTCCGGACTCGAGCAGGCGGCCCTCTTCCAAGAGGGGCAAGCCGTCCGTGCCGGTGACCTCTATCCACCCAGAGGCACCGGACGAACTGTTGGGAGCGCTTAGCGGGCACTTCCATCGACGAAGAGCACCGCACTATTATGAGTGCGGTGATCAAGAAGGTTCAGTCCGCCAAGAGCAGACTGACTGAAGCCTGTACCATCCTTCTAACAGGCCTTGAGGTAAGTATTTAAAATATAGGAAAAATATTACCGCATAGACAGTAGCCCCTGATGCTTTGTTTTGTGTTCAAAGAAAAGCCGAACAGAGGATCAATAATATCTGCAGGAGTCTAATATAAGTATGTATGTATGCGTACGCAGGCTTCGCTGCTGACCTCTGCCGCACTGACTGCGGAGGTCGCTGCACTGAAGCGGGACCTCGAGGGGTCCGAGAAAGAGCTCGGCCTTGCCAAGAGGCAGCTCGAGGAGAACAAAGGTAAGTTATACCTTGTCTATATATAAAAGAAAATGTGGTTGCGAAATGACAGGATCATCATGAATGTGCCAGGGGCCACGACCGAAGTGGCGACCCTGAAGCAAGCGCTGTCCGAGGCCGAAGACAAAGCAGCCAAGGAGCGCACCGAGCGGGAAAAGCAAGAGGCACGGGTGGGCGAGGTGCAGCAAGAGCTCCAGGCTCTCGTGAAGAAGCACGAGGCTTTGGAGCTTGACTCGAAGACGCGAGAGTCCGAGCTTGTCGCGGCCCTCGAGAGCACAAAGAATGCCAAGGCTGAAGCCCAAAAGGCCCTCTAGGAGATTGAGGCGATGAGGAGGATAGCGGTAGGTCAGGCATTCAATATGCAAATCAAGCATGTGAAAGTAAATTACTTGTTACTTACCCGAGTCCGGAGCTCTCCAGGAGCATTCACTGATTTGCCCCGCAGCATGTCGGATGCCGTGAAGTTTTACCAGGCCGAGGAGGGAAGCTCGACGGAGAAGTTGTTCTGGTCTCAGTATACTAGGACCGAACACCCGATGCCTATGAGCGACCAGCTGAAGCAACTGGTCGAGCTGCACAAGGCGGCCGAACGGGCCATGAGGGGCCTTATAGTCCGGATGTGGCCTGGCGACTCGCTTCCCAACAGCTATTTTGGCCTGGTGAGGCGGCTTGTGGATGCCTGCCCACGGCTAGAGGCCATAAAGCGGTATGTCTGCATCGAAGGTGCACACCGGGCCTTTGCCCGTGCGAAGGTGCACTGGGCCAAGATGGACGCTGAGAAGCTGGTGAAGGAGGGGCCGCCGCAGGGCAAGGAGCATCGCCACCCTGAGATGTATTATGAGGGTGTCCTGAAGGGTGCATGTCTTGTGGCGGACGAGTGTGCGAAGGGTGTAATTTTGAATAAACTTGCTCGGGTGATCTTGTATTATGAAAACTTGTTCATATGCGCTATGCAACGCTTATTTGAATTTAAAATATTACCTTTTGTGCGGCTGTTTATCAAATCTGAGAGATGGCCAGTCGTCGGCTTCTGCCCCCATGCCATGAGTGTTGGGGTGTTCGGGATAAACCTGAGCACTCTTTTTCCCATTGTTGGGTCCATCGAGGTAGGTGCTCAGCACAACGAACAAGGCAACCGGACTATAATGCTTTATCACTCTCACTTAGCCATAGAATTCTACAATTTTAAATTTTGGCAAAGCCCCTAGTATTCGGAAGGCCGAATTCGGGGCGCTATGCACGCCTTAAGCCGGACAAAGCCGACTCCTCACTCTAAGCGACATAAGTCTTTAGGGACTCAAGACCTCTCGAACAGCGACCAGCTCTCGCCTTATCATGACAGTCAGTTTTAGCTTTCTCTACTGAGGTGCTTAGCCCAGCTGAACCGGGGCACAATCACAGTAGTTCTCCCAATGCTACCTTAGCCGATATAGCGGAACGTAAGGTACCAAAACATGGGAGCCGAGCAAACCCAACAATTGACCCAAGACATGATTCGGAGCTGATGCATATAATGCTATAAGTTCAGGGTGCTGCACTGTCGAAAGTGTTCGGACTTCTCACGCCGTATTATGGGGTATGCTAAAGCCCCTGGCGTATTGGCCGTACCAGAGTGTACGGGTGCTGAATGTCATAAATGAACATATATATATAAAAGAAAGAATAGAGTGCGGTAATAGTCTAGTGCTATGCATTGTTTATTAAAAAAAGGTGTGTCAAAGCAAAATGATACAAGTAGTGTGATAAGCAAAAAGTAGGACTATTTGACATGTCCCCTCCAAGGGCATGCTGGGGAATGGTATTTAAAGCAGGTATTTCACTCGTTGCCAGAGACCACCTGGGAGTTCCATGGTGCGACGTAGCTTTCGGCCTCCTTGGTTGTTGCATCGTGTGTCCGGCAACCGTACTATCGGACGGGGTTTCCAGAGATTAAAGTCCTAAAAGAGAGAAAAATAACAAAGCGGGACGCCCCTGGTGCGGTTGAGCCGCGTCTTGGGGCGTGCCGTAGTCGTGCCCCCTCCCCACCTGTGCCCATGGTATTTTTAATCCGTAATTATGTACGCGTGGCATAGATTTTGCCGTTTGGCTGGTACTGGGGTGGGGGCCGCATTGCTATGCGAGCTCGGAACGTGCCAGGCGGTCTTGTTCCCGATTACTCTGGGCACGCTTGAAGGTGTCTGGGTCATGAATCGCTGAACTGGTTGATTGCCTTAAGAGGCTGCTTTGCGCTTCTGCTGCGAGGGCCGCAGTGTGCTCCTCCGTAAGGAGAAGGCGCTCTGTGTTTCCATTGACTGTGATGACCCCCCGAGGTCCTGGCATCTTGAGCTTGAGATATGCATAGTGCGGTACTGCCTTGACTCTCACGAATGCGGTTCGCCCGAGCAGTGCAAGATAGCCACTGCGGAACGAGACTATATCAAAGATTAAATCCTCGCTTCAGAAGTTATCCGGGGATCCGAAGACCACTTCCAGTGTGACTGAGCCTGTGCAATGGGCCTCTACACCTGGTATGACGCCTTTGAAGGTCATTTTTGTGGGTTTGATCCTTGAGGGGTCTATACCCATTTTGCGCACTGTGTCCTGATAAAGCAGGTTCAGGCTGCTGCCACCGTCCATAAGGACTCGAGTGAGGTGGAATCCGTCAATGATTGGGTCTAGGACCAGTGCGGCGAATCCGCCATGACGGATACTAGTGGGGTGGTCCCTGCGATCGAAGGTGATTGGACAGGAGGACCATGGGTTGAACTTTGGGGCGACTGGCTCCAACGCTTATATGTCCCTTAACGCACGCTTCCGCTCCCTCTTGGGGATGTGGGTTGCGTATATCATGTTCACCGTCCACACTTGTGGGGCGAACCTCTTCTGTCCTCCAGTGTTCGGCAGCCGGGGGTCCTCCTCGTCATCGCTATGCAACTCCTTATCTTTGTTTTCGGCATTTAACTTGCCGGCCTGCTTGAAGACCCAACAATCCCTGTTGGTGTGGTTGGCTGGCTTGTCGGGGGTGCCGTGTATTTGACACGAGCGATCGAGTATACAGTCCAAATTGGACGGGCCCGGAGTGCTTCTTTTGAATGGCTTTTTCCGTTGACCGGGTTTAGAGCCTTTGAATCCGGCATTGACTGTCGTATCCTCGGTACTGTCGTTGTTGATGCGGCGCTTGTGTTTGTCGCGATATGACCTGCCATTGCCGTCCTCGGTATCCGAAGTACCATGGTTCTTTGATATATTATTGCTGCGAGCCAGCCAGCTGTGTAACGCCTAGATAGTTAACCTACAGTAAACCTCTGCTAACGATGCCACGTCACCACTGTTACTGTTGATAAACCCGCATTGATTCAAACCCCTGTTCAAATTCAAATTTAAAGTAAATTCAAATAAATTATTTCTTCAAACTATAAAACTTAAATGTTTGAAATTTAGTATATTTTCCCCAATGTTTTTGTCAGATCAATCCAACATCATTTGGCTCTCTGATTAATCTCTAGCAAATTATAAAGTGGTCCAACTCACACAAACATAACCATTTCAAAATAAACAAATGTTTATGTATTTCCAATTAACTTGAAACTTCTTGGGCCTCTCCAAAATATCGTACTTAATTTATGTGACAAGCGGTATAATCAATAAAATTCATTTGGTATTACATTAAAAATGCAAAACATTGGAGAAAATACAAAACAGTAAATAAAACAAACTAAAAAGAGAAAGGCCTAAACTACTGTGCACTTGTAGCCCATTGCTACAGTGCATAGCCCAGCCCACTAGAGCCACCTCCTTCCTCCTGTTCACAGGAGCTCGTGGCGCTCATCCCCGGCGCCATGGCTGACGATGCACACGCGTCGAGCATCCGTGCCCCTCCCAGCCCTACAAGACGTTGTACGCGATACTCCGGACGAACCCTAGCCCCCGAGATCCCCTTTCCCCTCCTGCTCCCTGTACATGCTCGGATCCGACGCCGTCGTCGCCTTGTCTTCGTCACCACTGTGGCCACCGGCCGCCCCTCACCATCACTGCGTGTCCGGCAATTCCGCTGTGCTCCCCTTCGTCGACAATGCCTTTGGATCGGGGCCAGGAAGCACCAGCGACGCCGCGCGCGCCGTTCCTCTTCGTCGGCGTCCGCCACCTCCATCACCGTCGATCTGCACCAGCATGACCTCCTCGGCCCTGTCGACCCTTACACGACCTCCCCTGTGAGCCTCTTCTCCGGTTCCCCCTTCCCCCGTCGCCTTCATCGCCGTTTAGCCGCCCACCATGACCGGCGCTCCGCTCCCCGCGCGTGCTCACCGCGACCCCCCTGCCCACCGCGGCTATTCCCGCGAGCATCTGGTCGTGGCCTGCTCGCTACCAGCCCGTGCCTCCCCTACACGCGCTCACGCTCGTCGCGACAGGCCTCGCTCGCGTTGTGCAATTCACTCCTCGCCCCGGGCCTCTACCGCGGCACCTCCCCTGGCCGCCTGCCCGGCTCCCCTCCGCCCCGTCGTGCCTGCTCTGGCCGGCCATGCCCGCCGAGCCGTGTCGGGCCGCTCCACGGCCGCCCTCCGCTGCTTGTCGCGTCCCCGGTTGCCGGTGCGACCACGCCCCACCTCCCCACCAAACTGCGCCCACCCCACGGTCGCTCGCCTGCCTTGCGCCAACCGGCTCCGCCGCCCGCGGCCACACGCCTGACGCAGCCGCCCCTACCGCGCGCTCCCGCAGCCGCCCCCCTCCTCCGGCCGGCTGCGCTCGCCACACCGCCTACCACTGGCCGCCGCCCGCGCCTAGTCCTGACCGGCCTTGCCGGCCCCGCTGCCCGCTGCTGCCGCCGGCCATGGCCGTGTGCCCAAGCGCCCGTGTGTGTTGTGTGCGTGCGCGTGTGTGGCTCAGCTGAGCCACTGTTTAGTGGGGCCACCCCCCTTTTAGTTAGTGCTAACTAGTTTTAGTTAGTTTAATTAGGACCTAATTTTCCCAATGATCCTATGGCAGAAGGGCCCCACTATTTTTAAACAAAAATGATTGTTATAATAAAGCCAGAGACAATGACAAGTGGGACCTAAACACTATTCATCTTTTGACCAGTCAAATGTTGACTGGGTCAACTCTGCTGACTGGACCACTCCTAGACCCCACTGGTCATACACTCACGCTAGTATAGAGCTAGGTGACAAATGTTTATTCTGTTTTTAATTCAAATTAATAATAAATCTAGAAAAACATTAAACTTTAGAAATTAATATAAAATAAACCGTAGATCGGATGAAAAAACTTTGCACATGAAAGTTGCTCAGAATGACGAGACGAATCCGGATACGCAGCCCGTTCGTCCACCACGCATCCCTAGCATAGTGAACACGCAACTTTTCCCCTCCGATTCATCTGTCTAACAACGCGAAACACCGGGGATATTTTCCCGCATGTTTTCCCCCTTCACCGGTATCACCTTATACCGCGTTAGGTCACCCCTAGCACCGCATATTGTCTTGTTATGCTTTGTGATACTTTGATTGCTCTATGATTTATTGTATTCCCCCTCCGTTACTCTTTTCCGGTAGACCCCGAGACTGCCGGCGACCCCAGTTCGACTACGGTGTCAATGACCCCTCTCTCTTGCCAGAGCAACCAGACAAGCCCCCCCCCCTTATCACCAGATATCGCCTATTCTTCTCTATACTGCTTGCATTAGAGTAGTGTAGCATGTTACTGCTTTCAGTTTATCCTATACTGCTGCATAGCCTGTCCTTGCTACTACTGTTGTTTCCTTTACCTGCTATCCTACTGCTTAGTATAGGATGCTAGTGTTCCATCAGTGGCCCTACACTCTTGTCCGTCTGCCATGCTATACTACTGGGCCGTGATCACTTCGGGAGGTGATCACGGGCATATACTATATACTTTACACTATTACATTACCTGTGATACTGTCCAGAGATGGGGGCCGAAGGGGCAGGTGGTTCCATCCAGGTAGTGGTGGGCCTGAGTTCCCGACGGCCCCTGACTGTTACTTTGAAGCGGAGCGACAGGGCAGGTTGAGACCACCTAGGAGAGAGGTGGGCCTGGCCCTGGTCGGCGTTCGCAGTTACTTCAAAATAACACGCTTAACGACATCTGGGTATTTGATCTGAGTCTGGGTACTGGCCTATACGCACTAACCATATACGCGGGGACAGTTATGGGCACTCGATGTCGTGGTATCAGCCGAAGCACTTCGTGACGTCAGCGACTGAGCGGCGAGCGCCGGATTGGAACGTAAGCCTGCTCTTGTATTAAGGGGCTAGTTCTGCTTCCGGCCGCCCTCGCAATGTGCAGGTGTGCAATGGGCGATGGGACCAGACCCCTATGCCATAGGATTTAGACCGGCGTGCTGACCTCTCTGTTGTGCCTAGGTAGGGCTACAACATGTTGATCTTCCGAGGCCGCGCATGACCCAGGAAAGTGTGTCCGGCCAAATGGGATCGAGTGTGTTGGGTTATGTGGTGCACCCCTGCAGGGAAGTTAATCTATTCGAATAGCCGTCATCTTCGGTAACAGGACGACTTGGAGTTGTACCTTGACCTTATGACAACTAGAACCGGATACTTAATAAAACACACCCTTCCAAGTGCCAGATACAACCGGTGATCGCTCTCTCACAGGGCAACAAGGGGAGGATCATCGGTTAGGTTTATGCTATGCGATGCGATGCTACTTGGTGAACTTACCATCTACTCTCTTCTCCTGCTGCAAGATGGAGGTGGCCAGAAGCGTAGTCTTCGATAAGACTAGCTATCCCCCTCTTATTCCGGCTTTCTGCAGTTCAGTCCACATATGATACCTTTATTCCAGTTGATACCAATGCATACATATGTAGTGTAGCTCCTTTCTTGTGAGTACTTTGGATGAGTACTCACGGTTGCTTTGCTCCCTCTTTTCCCCCTTTCTCTACTCGATTGCTGCGACCAGATGTTGGAGCCCTAGAGCCAGATGCCACCATCGACGATGACTACTACTACTCGGGAGGTGCCTACTACTACGTGCAGCCCGCTGACGACGACCAGGAGTAGTTTAGGAGGATCCCAAGCAGGAGGCCTGCGCCTCTTTCGATATGTATCCCAGTTTGTGCTAGCCTTCTTAAGGCAAACTTGTTTAAACTTATGTCTGTACTCAGATATTGTTGCTTCCGCTGACTCATTTATGATCGAGCTCTTGTATTCGAGCCCTCGAGGCCCCTGGCTTGTAATATGATGCTTGTATGACTTTTTTTTGTAGAGTTGTGTTGTGATATCTTCCCGTGAGTCCCTGATCTTGATCGTACATGTTTGCGTGTATGATTAGTGTACGGTCGAATCAGGGGCGTCACAAGTTGGTATCAGAGCCGACTGCCTGTAGGAATCCCCCTTCCACACTCCTTGGCCGAAGTTGAGTCTAGTCGATGAAAATTGTTTTACTAACTTGGTTGTGTGGCCCATGGGCCCACGTCGCCATTGGGTGGTATTAGGATCTTTTATTCCTCGGCCTATACTCTGGGACTCTAATCTCTCTTCTATTCGGATTAAAATGAATTTACTAAGTCCGACTCTAGGTTCTCGTAACTACTTCCTCCCAGAGAGCCCTTATCATAGATGATGGCCTGCTTCACCAGAAGATTCCGAAGATACTCCCCATTATTCTCTCAAGACCTTGTGCCCACCACTTTTGCTATTCCCGACCACCGATAAATCCTTATGGATAACTTCTTACACTTGTCGTTCTTACCTTTGTTCCCAGTTGCCCATGTTATTACTTGATACAATGAAAATTTCTTCGATAATTCGAGAATCCTTTGTGCCCAACGCTTTGCAGCTCTTTGCCGCAGAAATACCCCTACTGATAATTCCTCGCACTTACCGAGTATCGCTCATCCCCAGTTGTTCATGTGGTTCACAAAATTCTTTGAAATACTATTCTATTTTATGAAAATCCTCAGCAGCCTATTGCTCCTGAATTCCTTGCCTTCCTGCATTATGGCTAATTCCATATTTCTAGTAATCCCCGTTGACATCCTTTGTCACTATCATTTTGAGTCCCTTGATTCAATATGTTGTGAATGCATGCAATCCTCTGTCGAATCCTAGAATTCATCCTTCTGGCTCAGACATCATTTTAACACATGAGCTGGATCTCGACCAGTCAAATTGTCGTCGATTGTACCCCTTAGGCTATTCAACTTATCCATCCCTAATTAGAGCATTGCTTCTGATCCCTTGTCTTGGAATTCATAATTCCTTTGCATTTGAGCCTTGAGTTCGTCAGTTGTTTCTATAATCAGATGCACATGCATTCCTTCTTCCTTTGATAGAGTACCGATACTCACATCAGCTCCCTTGTGGACTACCAGACCTCTTGTTGGATTATTATCGGACAGTGTCCTTCATATTCAAGTAACCTTGTGGGCCTTTCCACGAATATATAAAGCCTTTGGTAAATTGTATCCTCTGCTTCCTCAACCATGCTTTGTTTTCGAGTTGGTGGTATTTACTATTGAAGCTTGTGGTATATGTTTCCACGATACCCTGGCGGGTTGAACCTATGCCTTCCTTATTATGTGTGAACTCGAAAGTTTTCACGAGTCATACTCTTCTGGTATTTTTCTAAATAAAATTTCTACACTACAGCTTCATCAAAAGCGAGAAGTAAAATGAAAGGTTATGCATGGAAGAAGTGGGAGTCGACCTTGAGCCTTTGCGTTCATGCCCATGGACCCGATGTGAAACTTATCATTGAAGCTTCTTGTAAATGATATTAATCCCCTTGTTGTAAGTTCGTCCTGTATCTATGTTTGGTCCTTTGCAATCATGGCTCCCACCATATTTTCTCATTAATACCATTTATCGGACAAATTAAGTACTTGTCTTGTGCAGATCATTGCACCTGTCCAACCTTTACTTTGATCTACCGTCGAGTAGTACACTAGGATATCTTGATAATGTCATGGAACTGCATAACTTCTTATGGGTTCTTCATCAACTGTTATTTCTCACCTATTTCAATTTTTCTAGGTTCTGGGTTGTCGTCAACTGAGAACACAGATATGTGAATCGTTTCCTCATTTCGGTTCGATAACCCTAATTAATTTTCGTTGCTTATGAGTTTAATAATCCTTCCCGTCATTCCTAGCCTGATCGGATATACCATTATTGGGCTAATTTTTAACTGTGCTACCTCGTCCTTATCCCCGAAATTGTAACACTTATTCTATGAGTGGTTCCTGATGGATCCTTTCTGTATCCAAAGTCTGGCCTTTGCTTAAAGACCTTGTCAATGCTATCTCGAAGCATGTCTGTGGTACTCCGATTTTCAATAAAAACATTTGAACCACAATGCTAAACTTTTCCTTATCAATTATCCAAACACCGCTGTATGGGTAATGTCATGAAATCTCTCTCTCCTTACCTAAAGAATTTTCTACATTATATCCTGTCATGGATATCATGCTCTGCTTGTCCTTGGGAAGGATATACCCCTGAAATATGTGTTAAAACACATTTTCATTTCCATTGTTTTGTTTATTATGATGATCATATTTTCCTTTCCATTGTTTTGTTTAACCTTTTTGGTGATCTATATGATCTAAGCAGTAATATTCTTCTGCTTATTTAAACACCTTGGTGTACAATCGTGTCAGTAAGACCCCGTTGCTTTTGTTGATGGCATTCCAGTAACCATCGATGGACGAGAACTTTGCCTATTGGTCCGCCTCGTTCAACGAGCAGGAAGATGGTTCTCATCATCCCTCGCCCTTGGTACCGATGTTGTTGCCGACATAACTGATAGGCTATCCTCTGACATGCCTTGATTACCTGGTCATGCAAGACGTCATCGCCCTTCCTACTTTTAACCCACATGGTGGGCCCATAAACCACAATTCCACATGATCGAAACCTGACTCTCCTGTACACCCTGTTGTCAAAGTTATTCCTCGGGCTTGACTTCGTATGTAATTCACGGGCCACCTGCCTAGTGATCTATTCTGGCATCAAACACAAAACTTATTCTCATTGTTGGACCCCCTTTTCATAATTTGTCTCCGACCTCGAATGATTGTCTATCCGTTCGAAACTTCATATGGTGCCTTCTTACTTTGCTCTCGATGTGTTTTATTTGTTCAACTTGAGAGATGGTCATGTGCTCATTCACGGGACAGCCCTCAGATGATTACCCCTTATAGCATCCTATCATTGTCAAGCTGCCCCTTACCTAATCGTAAGTACGATGGAGTTCCCGAAGAAAGGATGACGACTGCATCAAGAACACCTGAAGCAGAGAAATGAAGACATCAACGTAATGAATTGACCTCTTCGAGAAGAGTAACCGAGACCAAGAAGACTCGTTAGAATTCGTAACCAGATCTTCCCCCTTACTCCGCCTCTTAAATCTCGGGACGAGATTTCTTGTAGTGGAGGAGAATTGTAACGCCCGAATAGTTAAGCTACAGTAAACCTCTGCTAACGATGCCACGTCACCACTGTTACTGTTGATAAACCCGCATTGATTCAAACCCCCGTTCAAATTCAAATTTAAAGTAAAGTCAAATAAATTATTTCTTCAAACTATAAAACTTAAATGTGTGAAATTTACTATATTTTCCCCTATGTTTTTGTCAGATCAATCCAACATCATTTGGCTCTCTGATTAATCTCTAGCAAATTATAAAGTGGTCCAACTCAGACAAACATAACCATTTCAAAATAAACAAATGTTTATGTATTTCCAATTAACTTGAAACTTCTTGGGCCTCTCCAAAATATCGTGCTTAATTTATGTGACAAGTGATGTAATCAATAAAATTCATTTGGTATTACATTAAAAATGCAAAACATTGGAGAAAATACAAAACAGTAAATAAAACAAACTAAAAAGTGAAAGGCCTAAACTACTGTGCACTTGTAGCCCATTGCTACAGTGCATAGCCCAGCCCACCAGAGCCACCTCCTTCCTCATGTTCACAGGAGCTCATGGCGCTCATCCCCGGTGCCATGGCCAACGATGCACACGCGTCAAGCATCCGTGCCCCTCCCAGTCCTACAAGACGTTGCACATGATACTTCGGATGAACCCTAGCCCCCAAGATCCCCTTTCCCCTCCTGCTCCCTGTACATGCTCGGATCTGACGCCGTCGTCGCCTTGTCTTCGTCACCACTGTGGCCACCAGCCGCCCCTCACCGTCACTGCGTGTCCGGCAATTCTGTCGTGCTCCCCTTCGTCGACAACGCCTTTGGATCGGGGCTAGGAAGCACCAGTGACGCCGCGCGCGCTGTTCCTCTTCGTCCGCGTCCGCCACCTCCATCGTCGTCGATCTGCACCAGCATGACCTCCCCGGCCCTGTCGACCCTTCCACGACCTCCCCTGTGAGCCTCTTCTCCTGTTCCCCCTTCCCCCGTCGCCTTCATTCCCGTTTAGCCGCCCACCATGACCCCCCTGCCCACCCGGCTGTTCCCGCGAGCATCTGGCCTCGGCCTGCTCGCTACCAGCCCGCGCCTCCCCTGCACGCGCTCATGCTCGCCGCGATAGGCCTCGCTCGCGTTGTGCAATTCACTCCTCGCCCCGGGCCTCTACCGCGGCGCCTCCCCTGGTCGCCTGCCCGGCTCCCCTCCGCCCCGCCGTGCCTGCTCTGGCCGGCCATGCCCGCCGAGCCGTGCCGGGCCACTCCACGGCCGCCCTCCGCTGCTTGTCGCGTCCCCGGTTGCCGGCGCGGCCACGCCCCGCCTCCCCACCAAATTGCGCCCACCCCACGGCCGCTCGCCTGCCTCGCGCCAACCGGCTCTGCCGCCCGCGGCCACGCGCCCGACGTAGCCACCCCTGCCGCACGCTCCTGCAGCCGCCCCCCTCCTCCGGTCGGCCGTGCTCGCCACACCGCCTACCGCTGGCCGCCGCCCGCGCCTAGACCTGACCGGCCTTGCCGGCCCCGCTGCCCGCTGCTGCCGCCGTCCATGGCCACGGCCATGTGCCCGAGCTCCCGTGTGTGTTGTGTGCATGCGCGTGTGTGGCTCAGCTGAGCCACTGTTTAGTGGGTCCACCCCCCCCTTTTAGTTAGTGCTAACTAGTTTTAGTTAGTTTAATTAGGACCTAATTTTCCCAATGATCCTATGGCAGAAGGGCCCCACTATTGTTAAACAACAATGATTGTTATAATAAAGCCAGAGACAATGACAAGTGGGACCTAAACACTATTCACCTTTTGACCAGTCAAATGTTGACTGGGTCAACTCTGCTGACTGGACCACTCCTGGACCCCACTGGTCATACACTAAGGCTAGTATAGATCTAGGTGATAAATGCTTATTCTATTTTTAATTCAAATTAATAATAAATCTAGAAAAACATTAAACTTTAGAAATTAATATAAAATAAACCGTAGCTCGGATGAAAAAACTTTGTACATGAAAGTTGCTCAGAACGACGAGACGAATCCGGATACGCAACCCGTTCGTCCGCCACACATCCCTAGCATAGTGAACACGCAACTTTTCCCCTCCGATTCATCTGTCTGAAAACGCGAAACACCGGGGATATTTTCCCGGATGTTTTCCCCCTTCACCGGTATCACCTCATACCGCGTTAGGTCACCCCTAGCATCGCATATTGTCTTGTTATGCTTTGTGATACTTTGATTGCTCTATTATTTATTGTATTCCCCCTCCATTACTCTTTTCCGGTAGACCCCAAGACTGCCGGCGACCCCAGTTCGACTACGGTGTCAATGACCCCTCTCTCTTGCCAGAGCAACCAGGCAAGCCTCCCCCCTTATCACCAGATATCGCCTATTCTTCTCTATACTACTTGCATTAGAGTAGTGTACCATGTTACTACTTTCAGTTAATCCTATACTGCTGCATAGCCTGTCCTTGCTACTACTGTTGTTTCCTTTACCTGCTATCCTACTGCTTAGTATAGGATGCTAGTGTTCCATCAATGGCCCTACACTCTTGTCCGTCTGCCATGCTATACTATTGGGCCGTGATCACTTCGGGAGGTGATCACGGGCATATACTATATACTTTACACTATTACATTACCTGTGATACTATTCGGAGATGGGGGATGAAGGGGCAGGTGGTTCCATCCAGGTAGTGGTGGGCCTAAGTTCTCGATGGACCCCGACTGTTAGTTTGAGGCGGAGCGATAGGGCAGGTTGAGACCACCTAGGAGAGAGGTGGGCCTGGCCCTGGTCGGCATTTGCGGTTACTTCAAAATAAAACGCTTAACGAGATCTGGGTATTTGATCTGAGTCTAGCTACTAGCCTATACGCACTAACCATCTACACGGGGACAGTTATGGGCACTCGACGTCGTCGTATCAGCCGAAGCACTTCATGACGTCAGCGACTGAGCGGCGCGCGCCGGATTGGAACGTAAGCCTGCTCTTGTATTAAGGGGGCTAGTTCTACTTCCGGCCGCCCTCGCAACATGCAGGTGTGCAATGGGCGATGGGCCCAGACCCCTACGCCATAGGATTTAGACTGGCGTGCTGACCTCTCTGTTGTGCCTAGGTAGGGCTGCAACGTGTTGATCTTCCGAGGCCGGGCATGACCCATGAAAGTGTGTTCGGCCAAATGGGATCGAGCGTGTTGGGTTATGTGGTGCACCCCTGCAAGGAAGTTCGAATAGCCGTGATCTTTGGTAACAGGACGACTTGGAGTTGTACCTTGACCTTATGACAACTAGAACTGGATACTTAATAAAACACACCCTTCCAAGTGCCAGATACAACCGGTGATCACTCTCTCATAGGGCGACGAGGGGAGGATCATCGGTTAGGTTTATGCTATGCGATGCTACTTGGTGAACTTACCATCTAATCTCTTCTCCTGCTGCAAGATGGAGGTGGCCAGAAGCATAGTCTTCGATAAGACTAGCTATCCCCCTCTTATTCCGGCTTTCTGCAGTTCAGTCCACATATGATACCCTTATTCCATTTGATACCAATGCATACATATGTAGTCTAGCTCCTTGCTTGCGAGTACTTTGGATGAGTACTCATGGTTGCTTTGCTCCCTCTTTTCCCCCTTTCTCTACTTGATTGCTGCGACCAGACGTTGGAGCCCAGGAGCCAGACGCCACCGTCGACGACGACTACTACTACTCGGGAGGTGCCTACTACTATGCGCAGCCCGCTAACGATGACCAGGAGTAGTTTAGGAGGATCCCAGGCAGGAGGCATGCGCCTCTTTCGATCTGTATCCCAGTTTGTGCTAGCCTTCTTAAGGCAAACTTGTTTAAACTTATGTCTGTACTCACATATTGTTGCTTCCGCTGACTCGTCTATGATCGAGCTCTTGTATTCGAGCCCTCGAGGCCCCTGGCTTGTAATATGATGCTTGTATGACTTATTTTATTTGTAGAGTTGTGTTGTGATATCTTCCCGTGAGTCCCTGATCTTGATCATACACGTTTGCGTGTATGATTAGTGTACGGTCGAATCGGGGGCGTCACATGTCTTCTCCCGCGCAAAAGCGGGTCATGAGTGTCATGAGGGCTGCCATAGATTTCCGCTTTTCTTGGCCAAGGTGCCGGGCGAGCCACTCGTCGCGAATGTTGTGCTTAAAAGCTGCTAGGGCCTCTGCATCCGGACAGTCGACGATTTGATTTTTCTTTGTAAGGAACTGTGTCCAGAATTGCCTGGCCGATTCCTCTGGCTGCTGAATTATGTGGCTCAAGTCATCGGGATCTGGTGGTCGCACATAAGTGCCCTAGAAGTTGTCGAGGAATGCGGCTTCCAGATCTTCCCAACAGCCAATGGATTCTGCTGGCAGGCTGTTGAGCCAATGCCGAGCTGGTCCTTTGAGTTTAAGTGGGAGGTATTTGATGGTGTGTAGATTGTCACCGCGGGCCATGTGGATGTGCAGGAGGAAGTCCTCGATCCATACCGCGGGATATGTTGTGCCGTCGTATGATTCTATATTTACGGGTTTGAAACCCTCTGGGATTTGATGGTCCATTACTTCGTCTGTGAAGCATAGGGGGTGTGCGGCGCCTCTGTACTGGGCTATGTCGCGACGCAGCTCAAATGAGTCTTGTCCGCTGTGTTCGGCCCGGCCAGATTTACTTTTACTGTATCCGGCATGACGGTTATCGTCCCGCGTGGTGGCGCGCCCTCATGATCTGTAGATCGATCCTGCGTGTTTTTCTTTGTCCTCCAATACGTCTCGCAGGTCTAGCGTGTTTCCCCGTGTCTTGACATTTTTATTTGAGTGGCGTCGGGGTGCGGGCTGAGCTTTTGGCTGAAATGCCTCTCTGTCGCGGCCACGAGGTGGCCGATCAGCCGCGTCATACGCTGGGGATGTAGGTTTTAATGCTTCCTCCTCCAGTTGGGGTAGCAACTTGCGCTTCGGGTAACTCTTGGAGGGGCGTTCGAGTTCATATTCCTCGGCCGCAAGGACTTCAGTCCATCTGTCGGCTAGCAAATCTTGATCAGCTTGAAGCTGCTGCTGCTTTTTCTTGAGGCTATTTGCCGTGGCTATAAGCCTGCGCTTGAAGCGCTCTTGTTCGGCGGGATCCTCCGGCATGACAAATTCGTCGTCGTCGAGGCTTGACTCATCTTCGGAGGGGGGCATGTAATTATCATCCTCCGCCTCTCCATATGCCGCTCTCTCGGGAGGGCTGGCTTCTCTATCCTCCTGCTCTAAATCTTGCTGGAGGGGATTGTTGTCGTCTTCGGCACTTTCCGGAGTGCTATTATCTCCTGTGTCAGTGTCACCGCTTTTGCTTTGGCGAGACTTAGAGTGGCGCCGCTGACGTCGGCGCTTGGGTTGCTTCTTGGAGGGGTCATCCTCCGCTGTCTCGTCACCATTGCCTTCTTTGGGTGTGTCCACCATGTATATATCATATGATGAGGTGGTTGTCCAGTGCCCTGTGGGCGGTGGTTCCTCTTCATATCCCGCATCGTCGTCCATACCGTCGATGTCTTCAGAGTCGAAGTCGAGCATGTCGGTCAAATTGTCGACAGTGGCTACTAAGTGGGTGGTGGGTGGGCGGCGAATTTCTTCGTCATCCGCATCCCAATCCTGCCGAACATACTTCGACCAGGACTCTCCTGGCAAGGAGAGAGACCTTAACGAGTTCAGTATGTCGCCGAAGGGTGAGTGCTGAAATATATCCGTGGAGGTAAACTCCATGATCGGTGCCCAGTCGGATTCGAGAGGCATGAGCGCAGGCGGTTCGGAGTCCGTGGCCGGGGAAGGATCCGGCAGCTTGGCATCACGGCTCTTGTGAAGGGTAAGGTCGATACTCGGCTCGATCACCGCTAAAGATACGGCTCCATGGAGGGGTCCATCCACCCGTCCATGGATGGTGCAACTGGCTCCGAATTAAGGGTTGGAGCGGTTGCCGGCGCGATCTCCCGAATACTGCCCGATGGCAGAGCTAAATCATGCTCATCATGACTGTGCGGCGCACTAGGCAGGGGCTCGAATCCGTCGAAGATCAAGTCTCCGCGGATATCGGCCGTGTAGTTTAAGCTTCCAAACCTGACCTGGTGGCCAGGGGCGTAACTCTCGATCTACTCCAGATGGCCAAGCGAGTTGGCCCGAAGTGCGAAACCGCCGAAAACAGATATCTGTCCGAGGAGAAAAGTCTCACCCTGGACTGCATCGCTATAAATGATCGAAGGAGCCATCAAGCCTGATGGCGATGACACAGAGGTACTCTCAATGAAAGCACCAATGTCGGTGTCAAAACTAGCGGATCTCGGGTAGGGGGTCCCGAACTGTGCGTCTAAGGCGGATGGTAACAGGAGGCAGGGGACACGATGTTTTACCCAGGTTCGGGCCCTCTTGATGGAGGTAAAACCCTACGTCCTGCTTGATTATTCTGGATAATATGGGTAGTACAAGAGTTGATCTACCACGAGATCAGAGAGGCTAAACCCTAGAAGCTAGCCTATGGTATGATTGTCTGTTGTCCTACGGACTAAAACCCTCCGGTTTATATAGACACCGGAAGGGGCTAGGGTTACACAAGGTCGGTTACAAAGGTGGAGATATACATATCTATATTGCCTAGCTTGCCTTCCACGCCAAGTAGAGTCCCATCCGGACACGGGACGAAGTCTTCAATCTCGTATCTTCATAGTCCAACTGTCCGGCCAAAGGATATAGTCCGGCTGTCCGGAGACCCCCTAATCCAGGACTCCCTCACCCGTTGTTGACACGGGAGGATCTGGCGGAAGAGCATGACCTGGACTATGTTGACAAGCTTAAGTTTGTTGCTTATCATGTTCCAGATACACTTCTGGAGTCCGTCCAGCTCCACCGATGAGCCCCAGGACAGGCCCTTCTCCTTCTAGGAAGTGAGCCGCATGGGGATTCCAGATTGAAACTCGGGGGTCACCACCCAGTTGGTGCCGCGCGGCTCGGTGATGTAGAACCACCCCGATTGTCACCCCTTTATGGTCTCCACAAAGGAGCCCTAGAGCCATGTAACATTGGGCATTTTGCCCACCATGGGTCCGCCGCATTCCGCTTGTTGGCCGCCTACTACCTTCAGCTTGATATTGAAGGTCTTCAGCCACAGGCCGAAGTGGGGCCGGATGCGGAGGAAAGCCTCGCACACGACGATGAACGCTGAGATGTTGAGGATGAAATTCGGGGCCAGATCATGAAAGTCCAGCCCATAATAGAACATAAGGCCGCGGACGAATGGATGGAGGGAAACCCCCAATCCACGGACGAAGTGGGGGAGGAAAACCACCCTTTCGTAAGGTTCCGGGGTAGGGACGATCTGCCCCGTGGCTGGCAGCCGGTGCGCGATATCCGCGGCTAAGTATCCGGCCCCACGTAATTTTTTGATGTGTCCCTCCGTGACGGAGGAGACCATCCACTTGCCTCCCACTCCGGACATGTTTGGAGAGAGTTGAGGAGAAGGATGTGGACTTGGGCGCTGGAGCTCGAGTGCACGAGAATGGATGAGCAAGGAGGAAGAAGGCGTGGGTAGAAAAAGGTGAAACCTTATCCCTTTATAAGGGCGGACGAAACTATGCGCCCCCACCAGCCTGGTAAAACTCACTTATCCCCCAAGCGCCGTAATTGATGGCGCGGTTGGGTTACCCACGTCCGTATTGATGGGAATCCCGTAATAAGGGGACACGATCTCTGCTTCGACAAGACGTGCCAAGGAAACTGCCTCGCGAAACACGCTGAGATAGGTTATGAAAAATGATTCGAATAAAGACCTGGCTGTGGTGTGATGTCACGCTACGGGGTACGTCAGCAGATTAGATTTGTGGAAGTATTATTCTCTCTACGGTGGTATGTGGAACTTGTTTTGCAGAGCCAGACACGATCCTCGTGTTCAAAATCTTCTATGAAGTATTCGGGGGAGGAACCCGCCTTGCAATGCCGAAGACAATCTGCGCGCCGGACTCATCGTCATTGAAGCCTGGTTCAGGGGCTACTGAGGGAGTCCTGGATTAGGGGGTATCCGAACAGCCAGATTATATCCTTTGGCCGGACTGTTGGACTATGAAAATACAAGATTGAAGACTTCGTCCCGTGTCCAGATGGGACTCTCCTTGGCATGGAAGGCAAGCATGGCAATACGGATATGTAGATCTCCTTCCTTGTAACCGACTCTTTGTAACCCTAGCCCCCTCCGGTGTCTATATAAACCGGAGGGTTTTAGTCCGTAGGACAACATACAATCATACCATAGGCTAGCTTCTAGGGTTTAGCCTCTCTGATCTCGTGGTAGATCAACTCTTGTACTACTCATATTATCAAGAATAATCAAGCAGGACGTAGGGTTTTACCTCCATCAAGAGGGCCCGAACCTGGGTAAAACATCGTGTCCCCTGCCTCCTATTACCATCCGCCTTAGGTGCACAGTTCGGGACCCCCTACCCGAGATCCACTGGTTTTGACACCGACATGCACCAAGATGAACGCCAATAACCTCCTTCTCCACCATGACTAGAGAACGACAACGTCAACAACGAAGAAGGCCAAGAAGAAGAACAAGATGAAGAAGATGTTCAACCAAGATCCAAGCAAAAGCTTTCACGAGTTCGAGCAAGAATTGCTAAAGACCATCCCGTCGAGCAAATCTACAATGATATCCAAACCGGGAGAATCACTCGCTCAAAAACTCGTTTAGCTAACTTTTGTGAACACTATTCATTCATCTCTAGCATTGAACCTATGAAGGTTGAAGAAGCTTTGGAAGATCCGGGTTGGATAAATGCCATGCATGAAGAGCTACACAACTTTGAGAGAAATCAAGTTTGGACATTAGTTGAGAAGCAAGACAACAACCACAACATCATCGATACCAAATGGGTGTTTCGTAACAAGCAAGATGAAGATGGACAAGTAGTTCGCAACAAAGCACGTCTCGTCGCCCAAGGCTACACTCAAGTTGAAGGTATGGACTATGGTGAGACATATGCCCCCGTTGCTAGACTTGAGTCCATTCGCATCTTACTTGCCTATGCTAATCATCATGATATCACCTTGTACCAAATGGACATTAAAAGTGCTTTTCTAAATGGTGAAATAGAGGAGGAAGTTTATGTTAAGCAACCTCCTGGATTTGTCAATCCTAAGAAACCTAATCATGTTTACAAACTTCACAAAGCTCTTTATGGTCTTAAACAAGCTCCTAGAGCATGGTATAAATGCTTGACCAAGTTTCTTATTGAAAAAGTCTTTGAAATTGGAAAAATAGATTCTACTCTTTTTACTAAAAGGGTTAATGGAGAACTATTTGTGTTCCAAATTTATGTCAATGATATTATATTTGGATCAACTAACCCTCATTTTAGTGAAAAGTTTGGAAAGCTAATGTCGGAGAAGTTTGAGATGTCAATGATGAGTGAACTCAAATTCTTTCTTGGTTTGCAAATCAAGCAAACTAAGGAAGGTACCTTTGTCTCTCAAACGAAGTACACCAAGGACTTATTCAAGAAGTTCAATATGAAGAATGCAAAGGTATGACTACACCCATGCCTACTAGTGGACATCTTGATTTAACCAAAGATGGTGAACCGGTTCATCAAAAGGTTTATCGCTCTATGATTGGTTCGTTGTTATATCTATGTGCTTCATGCCCCGATATTATGCTAAGTGTGTGCATGTGTGCACGATATTAAGCTGCTCCTAAAGAATGTCATCTTAAGGCCGTGAAAAGGATAGTGAGATACTTAATCCATACACCAAATTTTGGAATTTGCTATCCAAAGAGGGCCTCCTTTGATCTTGTTGGCTACTCTGACTCGGACTATGCCGGTGACAAGGTTGATACAAAGTCCACTTCGGGTACTTGTCAATTTATTGGTAGATCCCTTGTGTCTTGGTCTTCCAATAAACAAAACTTGGTATCCTTATCCACCGCCGAAGCGGGATACATTGCCGCTGGATCATGTTGTGCTCAATTACTTTGGATGACCCAAACTCTTAAAGATTATGGGATATATGTGAAACATGTTCCATTACTTTGTGACAATGAAAGTGCTATTAAGATTTCTCACAATCCCGTGCAACATTCTTGAACTAAGCATATTGAAGTGCGTCATCATTTCA
Organism: Triticum monococcum; assembly: GCA_034509565.1. Lineage (NCBI taxonomy): Eukaryota > Viridiplantae > Streptophyta > Magnoliopsida > Poales > Poaceae > Triticum > Triticum monococcum. The sequence goes on from CM067841.1 coordinate 353,159,390, forward strand.
TTCGAGATCATGTTGCCAAAGGGGACATTAGTCTTAAGCATGTTCGCACCGAAAAACAGTTAGCTGATATATTCACGAAACCACTTGATGAGAAAGTGTTTTGCAGGTTAAGAGGTGAATTGAACATCATTGATGCTTCAAACTTGGAGTAGGAACTCCATTTGATACATGCAAGGCGTGAGCCTATGACTAATCCTTGATATTTCTCTTATGTTGAATATCTCATGTCTTGGATATATTTGCACCTTGCATGTTATCTAACCCGTGTAGGTACTTGGATGAATCTAAATCTATGAGATTACAACTCACTCACATCTTGAGCAATTTCTATATCACCAAGTCTCTACACAATGGTGGATGAAGACAAGGAAGCACGCAACCATTCAAACATATCCTTTGACAAATTTTATGTTGAGTTTCATGATTGTCATTTTGGATATACAAGTGCCCTTCCTTGCAGGAACTGACCCATGTAGGTAGATGAACTCAAAACTCCAAGTGGTTCTCCCAACTCTTGATGAGCTACATCAACCTTGAGCAACCCACACAAGTTCAACTACATGATTATGATCAACACCACCACCCAAGGTATGTTATTCCATCTTAGAGAAGCTTTACTCCAAGTCATGAGTCAAAGCAACTCGACAAGATGTGAATACATCAAAAAGCTTAAACGAAAAATGGTAACCCCATTTTGAGCTTAAGCGATGAGTATGACCTATGATCAAGTGATCTCACTTGACTCCTAAGTCAATATACTCTAACATAGGTGAATTTGTCGCCGACCAATTCTAGATGAAGTTCTCTTGTGTTCCTTTTTGTGCTCTTGCATTTGTCTCATGCATATTTGTTCCCAACTTCGTCTAGACTTCTATTTAGTTTCTTCTCTTTTATGTTCTATTCTGCATTCCTTGCATAAATTCATTGCAAATCTTTCAATTAATTCCTTGCAAATCCTTGTGAGATCTTACTTGTCTAGTGAGTTGAGGTGACAAGTGTTTTCTCTGCATTGAACTCGGTCTCACCGGTTTGATACTTTCGGTCCAACTGAATGCTCTTGGTACAACCGAACCATACAACTCGGTGTCACCGATTTCACTACAGGAAAGACATCTTGCCACTTGTTTCTGCATTTTTTTGATCCAGCTCCACTCAATGAATCTTGTCCTCGACCAGCATCCCATTCAACTTGTTGCTTTGTTCTGTGACTCAAGGACCAAACCCATCATGACAAAAATCCAGAAGAACCCTTCTTGGAAATTGATGTCAAAGGGGGAGAGAGAGAGATCACATCAAAGCTTAATCATATCTATAGGGGGGAGAATACTCAAGGGAAGAAAGAGTAATCATCAAGGACCCCAGATGCTTGGTGTTCAAGAGGAGAGAAGTCACATGTCTTCAAGAGGGGAAAGACATGTTCATACTTGCTCGTTTGCATTAGCTCTGTTTATTTCCCTTGAGCTTTGATTTTGCTCTGATTTTATGTTCCCTATCTTCTCCCAGCATCCCATGCTAGATTCAGGGGGAGCAAGACATCTAAGGGAAGGAAATCCTTGAATTTATTGCACATCTTTAACTTTGGGGACATGTCTATATCCAATGTGGTACTTAGTACTCACTCTAGATGCCATCCCAGTCTTGGTACTCTTGTGGTTTCTTTTGTTTGCTCTGGCCAGTAGGTGTATCCGTGTTATCTAACCTTGTTTACGTAGGTTCATTCCATCCTAAGCCAACTCAAGACCACAAGGTAAGTATATGCATCACAGTCATGCGTATGAGAAATTCTTGCTGATGTACATACTGTTTGCAAGAAGGAATCATGAGCATGAAGGTACATTTCTCATACTCACATCATTTGCTCTGATGCATATAGCCAAGATACATGTAACACCTTGCTTACTCTGTTAGGTTTATGCATTCACATGCTCCTATATTCCATATTCACATGATTGCATACATGTAGGGGGAGCCTATGCATGTTACATGTCTTTCCAAAGCTTTACTTACTATTCTCTATATCTTTATCTAAAGATTTGATGTATGTTGTCATCAATTACCAAAAAGGGGGAGATTGAAAGCACAAGTGCTCCCTAGGTGGTTTTGGTAATTAATGTCAACATATCTCTTGTTGGACTAACACTTTTACCTGGTATATTTCAGATAAGTTCAACAATGAAGTGGCATGGACTAGAGGATGTGGAACCCCTTCAAAATGCTAAGGATAAAGGATTGGCTCAAGCTCCAAGCTTGAGACTCTACATTTTCTATTTTAGTGATCCAAGATCACATTGAGTCTATAGGAAAAGCCAATACTATTAAGAAGGGATGAGGTGTTTCTTAATGGCTTGCTTGCTCAAAGTGCTTAGTGATATGCTCCAAAGCCCTCAACCACTTTCTCACTTCCAAATATGTCCCACACCAAATATCCAACTTGGCCCCACCGATTCTTTCTATCCGGAGCCACCGAGTTCAGTTGACATAGCCACTGCCAGAAACCCTAATCAGTTCGGTCTCACCGATGGGATCTCGGTCTCACCAAGATGGGCTTGCAAAATCTCTGTTACCTATTGCAATATTTTTGGTCCCACCGAGATATGCAATCGGCCCCACCGAGTTTGCTTGGCCAACTCTCTGTTTCACTTCTTACCCAAATCGGTCCCACCGAGTTTGAGTAATCAGTCAAACCAAGTTTTGGATTTACCCTAACCCTAGCACATCGGTCCCACCGAGTTGATCCAGTCGGTCCCATTGAAAACCCTAACAGTCACTAGCTTTGCTGAATCGGTCCGACCGAGTTTAACTATTCGCTCCCACCGAGTTTGGCAAGTTGTGTGTAACGGTTAGATTTTGTGTGGAGGCTATATATACCCCTCCACCACCTCTTCATTCGTAGAGAGAGCCATCAGAACAAACCTACACTTCTAACCTACTTTTTCTGAGAGAGAACTACCTACACTTGTGTTGAGGCCAAGATATTCCATTCTTACCATATGAATCTTGATCTCTAGCCTTCCCAAGTTGCTTTCCACTCAAATCTTCTTTCCAACAAATCCATATCCTGTGAGAGAGAGTTGAGTGTTGGGAGACTATCATTTGGAGCACAAGAGCAAGGAGTTCATCATCAACACACCATTTGTTACTTCTTGGAGAGTGGTGTCTCCTAGATTGGCTAGGTGTCACTTGGGAGCCTCCGACAAGATTGTGGAGTTGAACCAAGGAGTTTGTAAGGGCAAGGAGATCGCCTACTTCGTGAAGATCTACTGCTAGTGAGGCAAGTCCTTCGTGGGTGACGGCCATGGTGGGATAGACAAGGTTGCTTCTTCATGGACCCTTCGTGGGTGGAGCCCTCCGTGGACTCGTGCAACCGTTACCCTTCGTGGGTTGAAGTCTCCATCAACGTGGATGTACGATAGCACCACCTATCGGAACCACGTCTAACAAATCTCTGTGTCTCCAAATTGCATTTGCACACTCCAATCCCATCTCTTTACATTCTTTCAAGTTGCATGCTTTACTTTCCGCTGCTCATATACTCTTTGCATGCTTGCTTGATATGTATTGTGATTGTTAAACTTGTGCAAAAAAAACTCCACTTCAACTTAAAGAAATTAAAAACTGCAACTTTTAGCACTTAGTGTCTAATCACCCCCCCCCCCCTCTAGACACCTCTTCTCGATCCTTTCAGTTGGGCCTCTAAGTGCAGAGGTTTGTAGGATAGTAGAAAATTTCCCTCAAGTGGATGACCTAAGGTTTATCAATCCGTGGGAGGCATAGGATAAAGATGGTCTCTCTCAAACAACCCTGCAACCAAATAACAAAGAGTCTCTTGTGTCCCCAACACACCCAATACAATGGTAAATTGTATAGGTGCACTAGTTCGGCGAAGAGATGGTGATACAAGTGCAATATGGATGGTAGATATAGGTTTTTGTAATCTGAAAATATAAAAACAGCAAGGTAACTAATGATAAAAGTGAGCGTAAACGGTATTGCAATGCTAGGAAACAAGGCCTAGGGTTCATACTTTCACTAGTGCAAGTTCTCTCAACAATAATAACATAATTGGATCATATAACTATCCCTCAACATGCAACAAAGAGTCACTCCAAAGTCACTAATAGCGGAGAACAAACAAAGAGATTATTGTAGGGTACGAAACCACCACAAAGTTATTCTTTCTGATCGATCTATTCAAGAGTCCGTAGTAAAATAACATGAAGCTATTATTTTCTTTCAATCTATCCTTAAGACACAAATCAACCAAAACCCTAATGTCACCTAGATACTCCAATGTCACCTCAAGTATCTGTGAGTATGATTATACGATATGCATCACACAATCTCAGATTCATCTATTCAACCAACATAAAGAACTTCAAAGAGTGTCCCAAAGTTTCTACCGGAGAGTCAAGACGAAAATGTGTGCCAACCCCTATGCATAAGTTCACAAGGTCACGGAACTCGCAAGTTGATCACCAAAACATACATCAAGTAAATCACGTGAATATCCCATTGTCACCATAGATAAGCACATGCAAGACATGCATCAAGTGTTCTCAAATCCTTAAAGATTCAATCCGATAAGATAACTTCAAAGGGAAAACTCAATTCATCACAAGAGAGTAGAGGGGGAGAAACATCATAAGATCCAACTATAATAGCAAAGCTCGCGATACATCAAGATTGTGCCGAATAAAGAACAAAAGAGAAAGAGATCAAACACATAGCTACCGGTACATACCCTCAACCCCAAGGGTGAACTACTCCCTCCTCGTCATGGAGAGCGCCGGGATGATGAAGATGGCCAACGGAGAGGGATTCCCCCCCCCCCCTCCGGCAGGGTGCCGGAACGGTCTGGATTGGTTTTCCGTGGCTACGGAGGCTTGCGGCGGCGGAACTCCTGATCTAGGTTATGTTATGGAAGTTTGGGTATATATAAGAGGCGTTGGCGTCGAGAACAATTTAGGGGGGGTCCACAAGGTGGCCACCAGGTAGGGAGCGCGCCCAGGGGGTAGGGCACGCCCCCCACCCTCGTGGGTGCCTCGGGACTCCTCTGGCCCATCTCCAATACTCTGTGGGCTTCTTCCGGTCCAAAAATTATCTCCGTGAATTTTCAGGTCAATTGGACTCCGTTTGGTTTTCCTTTTCTGCAATACTCAAAAACAAGAAAAAAACAGAAACTGGCACGGGGCTCTAGGTTAATAGGTTAGTCCCAAAAATCATATAAAATATCATATAAATGCATATAAAACATCCTACATGGATAATATAATAGCATGGAACAATCAAAAATTATAGATACGTTGGAGACCTATTAGCACACTAAGTGTTCCTCCGGTATTCGGGAGTTGCAAAATCTCATAGTCATAGGAACATGTATAAGTTATGAAGAAAGCAATAGCAACAAACTAAACGATCATCTTGATAAGCTAACGGATGGGTCAAGTCAATCACATCATTCTCTAATGATGTGATCCCGTTAATCAAATGACAACTCTTTGTCCATGGCTAGGAAACTTAACCATCTTTGATTAACGAGCTAGTCAAGTAGAGGCATACTAGTGACACTCAGTTTGCCTATGTATTCACACATTTACTAAGTTTCTGGTTAATACAATTCTAGCATGAATAATAAACATTTATCATGATATAAGGAAATATAAATAACAACTTTATTATTGCCTCTAGGGCATATTTCCTTCAGTGTTGACGGTGATGATGAAGTTACCGACGCAGGGCTTCGCCTAAGCACTACGATAATATGACCGAGGTGGAAATATGTAGAGGGGGGCACCGCACACGCCTAAGATATCAACTTGTGTGTCTACGGGGTGCCCCCTCCCCCGTATATAAAGGAGTGGAGGAGGGGAGGGCCGGCCTCCTATGGCGCGTCCCAAGGGGGGATTCCTACTCCTAGTAGGAGTAGGTTTCCCCCCCCCCCTTCCCTAGTTGGAGTAGGAGAAGAAGGAAGAGGGAGAGGGAGCGAAGGAAAGGCGGCCCGGCCCCCCTCCCAATTCGGATTGGGCTTGGGGTGCATGCGCCTCCCACTTGGCTGCCTCCTCCTCTCTCCCACCATGGCCCATAAAGGCCCAGTAACTCCCCGGGGGGGTCCGGTAACCACCCGGTACTCCAGAAAATGCCCGAACCTATCTGAAACCTTTCCGGTGTCCAAACATAGCCTTCCAATATATCAATATTTATGTCTCGACCATTTCGGGACTCCTCTTCATCTCCATGATCACATCCGGGACTCCGAACTATCTTCAGTACATCAAATCACATAACTCATAATACATATCATCATCAAACGTTAAACTTGTAGACCCTACGGGTTCGAGAACTATGTAGACATGACCGAGACTCATCTCCGGTCAATAACCAATAGCGGAACCTGGATGCTCATATTGGTTCCTACATATCCTACGAAGATCTTTATCGGTCAAACCGCATAACAACATACGTTTGTTCCCTTTGTCATTGGTATGTTACTTGCCCGAGATTCGGTCGTGGTATCATCATACCTAGTTCAATCTCATTACCGGCAAGTCTCTTTACTCGTTCCATAATGGAACATCCTGCAACTAACTCATTAGTCACATTACTTGCAAGGATTATAGTGATCTGCATTACCGAGAGGGCCTAGAGATACCTCTTCGACAATCGGAGTGACAAATCCTAATCTCGATCTATGCCAACTCAACAAACACCATCGGAGACACCTGTATAGCATCTTTATAATCACCTAGTTACGTTGTGATGTTTGATAGAACACTAAGTGTTCCTCCGGTATTCGGGAGTTGCATAATCTCATAGTCATAGGAACATGGATAAGTTATGGAGAAAGCAATAGCAATAAACTAAACGATCATAGTGCTAAGCTAACGGATGGGTCAAGTCAATCACATCATTCTCTAATGATGTGATCCCGTTCATCAAATGACAACTCATGTCTATGGCTAGGAAACTTAACCATCTTTGATTAACGAGCTAGTCAAGTAGAGGCATACTAGTGACACTCTGTTTGTCTATGTATTCACACATGTACTAAGTTTCTGGTTAATACAATTCTAGCATGAACAATAAACATTTATCGTGATATAAGGAAATATAATTAACAACTTTATTATTGCCTCTAGGGTATATTTCCTTCAGTGACGTACCGCAAAACAGGAAACGGACTTCTCTTGGACCTCCTACGGTCGAAATGGGGTCCTGTTGATCGGGAGGGGTGTGGCGTACCGCAAAACGGAGGAAACGGACTTATCTTCGACCTCCTACGGTCGAAACGGGGGTCCTTGAAAGATCGTGGATGTCGCCTAGAGGGGGGGTGAATAGGCGTTTTAAAATAATTACGATTTAGGCTTGAACAAATGCGGAATAAACCTAGCGGTTAATTTGTCAAGCACAAAACCTAAAACAACTAGGCTCACCTATGTGCACCAACAACTTATGCTAAGCAAGATAAGCAACTATGTGATAGCAAGATATATGACAAGAAACAATATGGCTATCACAAAGTAAAGTGCATAAGTAAAGGGGCTCGGGTAAGAGATAATCGAGGCACGCGGAGACGATGATGTATCCCGAAGTTCACACCCTTGCGGATGCTAATCTCCGTTTGGAGCGGTGTGGAGGCACAATGCTCCCCAAGAAGCCACTAGGGCCACCGTAATCTCCTCACGCCCTCGCACAATGCAAGATGCCGTGATTCCACTAAGGGACCCTTGAGGGCGGTCACCGAACCCGTACAAATGGCAACCCTTGGGGGCGGTCACCGAACCCGTACACTTTGGCAACCCTTGGGGGCGGTCATCGGTACCCGTCAAATTGCTCGGGGCGATCTCCACAACCTAATTGGAGACCCCGACGCTTGCCCGGAGCTTTGCACCACAATGATTGAGCTCCGAACGCCAACAACCGTCTAGGGCACCCAAGCACCCAAGAGGAACAAGCTCAAGGGTACCAAGCACCCAAGAGTAATAAGCTTCTTAACTTGTAACTTCCACGTATCACGTGGAGAACTCAAACCTATGCACCAAATGCAATGGCAAGGGCACACGGAGTGCCCAAGTCCTTCTCTCTCAAATCCCACCGAAGCAACTAATGCTAGGGAGGAAAATGAGAGGAAGAACAAGAAAGAGAACACCAAGAACTCCAAGATCTAGATCCAAGGGGTTCCCCTCACATAGAGGAGAAAGTGATTGGTGGAAATGTGGATCTAGATCTCCTCTCTCTTTTCCCTCAAAAACTAGCAAGAATCCATGGAGGGATTGAGAGTTAGCAAGCTCGAAGAAGGTCAACAATGGGGGAAGAACACGAGCTCAAAGGATTGGGTTCAATGGGGAAGAAGACCCCCTTTTATAGGAGAGGGAAAATCCAACCGTTATCCCCCACACAGCCCCGCAGAGAGCGGTACTACCGCTGAGGTAGAGCGGTACTACCGCTCATAAGCGGTACTACCGCTCCCCCTCAGCGGTACTGCCGCGCCAGAAGAGAGGGGCTGGGGCAGGGACCCAGAGCGGTACTACCGCGGAGGTAGGGCGGTACTACCGCTCACAAGCAGCACTACCGCCACTACTACCGCAGTTAGTACCGCAAAACCCGACACGAGAAAATGCGCACTCGAAACAAAGCGGAAGGAGCATGAAGCCACAGCGGTACTGCGGCTGAGCCCAGCAAGCGGTACTACCGCTCCGAGGAGCGGTACTACCGCTTAGTGGACTGCAGCCGTACTACCGCTCCAACCACTGTGTCGAGGCGGTAGGAGCATGTATCCGCAGAGGCACTGCTGCTGAGGTCATCAAGCGGTACTACCGCTCCGAGGAGCGGTACTGCCGCTTAGTGAGCCTCAGCGGTACTACCGCTGTGGCCCGCGGTACTACCGCTTGGTCCAGGAGAAAAACCACACTCCAGAAAACCAGAACTGCCATAACTTCTGCATATGAGCTCCGAATTGAGCAAACTCAAGCTTGTTGAAAACAAGACGACGAGTAGCATCAAAACAGCGACTGGTTATAGTAAGAAGAGGCAGGGGAGGTATGCCAACAAATAGAGGAGTGAAACCTCCAACCGAGAAGAACCGGCAAAACCTCCAACATCGAAAACATCATAGAAGATGCATGCGAACTCCGTTTTCGATGAACTCAAGCTTGTCATCAAGATGACCATAAGCTCTAAGACTCACAAAGAGAACCAAACAAGAACCAAGAAAGATGATGCAAGGATGCAATGGTTTGAGCTATCAGCGAACGATAGGATCAAGCTACTCATCGAGAGCCCCCCTTGATAGTACGGCAATCGATCCTATAACCCGGTCTCCCAACTACCATCATGAGACCGGTAAAATAGAAAACCTACCAAGGGAAAACCTTTGCCTTGCACATGGTCCACTTGAGCTAGATGATGACGATCTTGACTCCCTCAAGTTGGACCACCTTTCTTGATTGTGTTGGCTCGATGAAGACTAGTTGATTGCTCCCCCATACTCCACTATGGGTGAGCCTTTCTTCCGCACATCTTCATGAGTCCATTGTCACCACAATGGACGGCAAGCTTCAAGCATTTGATCTCTTCGTGATGCTCCACTTGAACTTGCACACCGCAACCTTTCTTGATTGTGTTGAGTCGATGAAGACTAGTTGATTGCTCCCCCATACTCTACTATGGGTGAGCTACTCTTCCGCACATCTTCACAGGTCCATTGTCACCACAAAGTATAGCATGCTTCAAGCATTTGATCTCTTCGTGGTGCTCCACTTGAACTTGCACACCGCAACCTAACCCCACAAAGAACCCTCACGAAGACCATGGGTTAGTACACAAAGCGTAATTGACAATGCTTACCATACCATGGGATCACTTGATCCCTCTCGGTACATCTTCTATGCTTTGTGGGTTGATCAACTTGATTCACTCTTTAACTTAGTCTTGATCAATCTCTCACAAGACCAATCTTTAGGTAATTCCTTGAATAGCACCTTGGTCGACACAAACTCTTATTGAAACCAACACATGTACTCCAAGAAAAGCCTATGGACAAAACCTTCAAATATAACTCAAGGCAACCATTAGTCCATAGAGATTGTCATCAATTACCAAAACCAAACATGGGGGCACCGCATGTTCTTTCAGTCCTGTTCATTGGGAGGGGTGTGGCGTACTGCAAAACGGAACTCCACGGGCTACTATTCATCCATCGTCTACTGCCTCCACGGGCTACTGTTCATCCACCGTCGACCTCCTCCAGCCTCCACCTGCGACTGTTCATCCACGACGTCTCCCACCTGCCTCCACCAGCTAATGCTCATCCACGGGCTCCTATTCATCCAGCCTCCACCGCTCCTCCACCGTCTACTGTTCAACCAGCCCTCTCCACGGGGTCCTGTTCATCCACCCCTCCACGGGCTACTGTTGATCCAGCCCTCCACCGGCTACTGTTCAACCAGCCCTCCACGGGGTCCTGTTCATCTAGCCCTTCGCGGGGTCCTGTTCATCCACCCCCAACCGGCTCGATCGTGGTCCTGTTCATCCAGCGGCAACGGACTCTAGTACACGGGGTCCTATTCATCCAACCCCCATCGGGAACTGTTCATCCAACCCCCAACAACGCTCACTGTTCATTAAGAGCCAGCAGGTTCGATCGGCTTCAGTTAGCAGTAGTAGCGAAGGAATCGCTCGATCGGGTTTAGTTAACAGCTAGATCGATCGATCGCTCGGGTTTGGTAACATGTAGCCCGTAGTGCAATCGCTCGGGTTCAGTTAGATCCCAATGCCTCGCACCCACGCGCGTACGTGTACGAGAGAAACACACATCGCTCGACCCCGACCACCCACCGTAATCGGGAACTCCCCGATATTTTCCTTGCCCTTGCTTCTACCACTATTTTTTCCATCATGGACGGCCCAAAGAATGTCATGCAGCTTCGTCTCCTACCCGCCCAGGAAGAAAAGCCCATTTTCTGTCATGATTTTTTGTCATAGAAGTAGGAGCCCACCACATCTATGATGATACCGGGTTTTATCACAATTGTCGTCATAGAGGTATCATAAGCATGACAGGAAAAAAATCGTTCGGCCCAAAATGTCACGGATGTGTCTTTTTTTGTAATGTGTATAGCACCTCGTTGTACCAGTGAACATCTTATCTCTAGATTCAACCCTTTAAATTTAGAGATAAGACCTTATCTCTGGATTTAAATGACATGTGCTTTGCGGAATGGTGCGGCCAGCCCATTTGGGTTGTAGCCCCACCCCTCAGTGCCCTTCCCAGATCATTGGGCCCCATGGTGGAACCCCTAGAACCTTCTCGGTACTCTACCAAAAATTCTGAAACTTTTCTAGAACCCTGAATATGACTTCCCATATATAAATCTTTACCTCCGGACCATTCCCGAGCTCCTCGTGATGTCCTGGATCCCATACGAGACTCCAAACTACTTCCAGACTTTCCACTATTAATATCTAAACATGACCCTAGCGCTACCAAACATTAAGCGTGCGACCCTATGGGTTCAGGAATCATGTAGACATAACCAAGACACCTCTCCGGTCAATAACCAATGGCGGGACCTGGATGCCCATATTGATTCCTACATATTCCACGAAGATCTTTATCGCTTGAACCACGATGTCGAGGATTCAGATAATCCCGTATGCAATTCTTTTTATCTGGCGATATGTTACTTGCCCAATATTCGATCGTCGGTATCTCATACTTAGTTCAATCTCGTTCTGGCAAGTCTCTTTAATCATTTCTGAAGGAAATATGCCCTAGAGGCAATAATAAAGTTATTATTTATATTTCCTTATATCATGATAAATGTTTAATATTCATGCTAGAATTGTATTAACCGGAAACTTATTACATGTGTGAATACATAGACAAACAGAGTGTCACTAGTTTGCCTCTACTTGACTAGCTCGTTGAATCAATGATGGTTATGTTTCCTAACCATAGACATGAGTTGTCATTTGATTAATAGGATCACATCATTAGAGAATAATGTGATTGACTTGACCCATCTGTTAGCTTAGCATGATGATCATTTAGTTTGTTTCTATTGCTTTCTCCATAACTTATACATGTTCCTATGACTATGAGATCATGCAAATCCCGAATACCGGAGTAAACAAAGGCTAGATGAATTATTTATTACTAAACAGGAGCAAAAAGCAAAGAACAAAAATAAAATTGGGTTGCCTCCCAACAAGCGCTATCGTTTAACGCCCCTAGCTAGGCATGATGATTTCAATGATGCTCACATAAAAGATAAGAATTGAAACATAACGAGAGCATCATGAAGAATATGACTAGCACATTTAAGTCTAACCCACTTCCTATGCATAGGGATTTTGTGAGCAAACAACTTGTGGGAACAAGAATCAACTTGCAAAAGTAAAACAAGCAAATCTTCAAGATTTTCAACACATAGAAAGGAAACTTGATATTATTGCAATTCCTACAAGTATATGTTCCTCCCTCATAATAATTTTCAGTAGCATCATGAATGAATTCAACAATATAACCATCACATAAATCATTCTTTTCATGATCTACAAGCATAGAATTTTTATTACTCTCCACATAAGCAAATTTCTTCTCATGAAAAGTAGTGGGAGGAAACTCAACAAAATAACTATCATGTGAGGCATAATCCAATTGAAAATTAAAATCATGATGAAAAGTTTCATGGTTATCATTATTCTTTATAGCATACAAGTCATCACAATAATGATCATAGACAGCAACTTTGTTCTCATAATCAATTGGAACCTCTTCGGAAATAGTGGAATCATTACTAAATAAAGTCATGACCTCTCCAAATTCACTTTTATAATTATCACAATAAGATTCAACATCCTCCAAAATAGTGGGATCATTACTTCCTAAAGTTGACACTCTTCCAAACCCACTTTCATCAATATAATCATCATAAATAGGAGGCATGCTATCATCATAATAAATATCTCATCAAAACTTGGGGGACAAAAAATATCATCTTCATCAAACATAGCATCCCCAAGGTTGTGGCTTTGCATATCATTAGCATCATGGACATTCAAGGAATTCATACTAACAACATTGCAATCATGCTCATCATTCAAAGATTTAGTGCCAAACACTTTAATGCATTCTTCTTCTAGCACTTTGGCACAATTATCGGAATCCTTATTTTCATGAAAGATATTAAAAAGATGAAGCATATGAGGTACCCTCAATTCCATTTTTTGTAATTTTCTTTTATATACTAAACTAGTGATAAAACAAGAAATTGAAAGATTCGATTGCAAGATCTAAAGATATACCTTCAAGCGCTAACCTCCCCGGCAATGGCGCCAGAATAGAGCTTGATGTCTACTACATAACCTTCTTCTTGTAGACGTTGTTGGGCCTTCAAGTGCAGAGGTTTGTAGGACAGTAGCAAATTTCCCTCGAGTGGATGACCTAAGGTTTATCAATCCATGGGAGGCGTAGGATGAAGATGGTCTCTCTCAAACAACCCTACAACCAAATAACAAAGAGTCTCTTCTGTCCCCAACACACCCAATACAATGGTAAATTGTATAGGTGCACTAGTTCGGCGAAGAGATGGTGATACAAGTGCAATATGGATGGTAGATAAGGGTTTTTGTAATCTGAAAATATAAAAACAGCAAGGTAGCAAGTGCTAAAAGTGAGCGTAAACGGTATTGCAATGCTAGGAAATGAGGCCTAGGGTTCATATTTTCACTAGTGCAAGTTCTCTCAACAATAATAACATAATTGGATCATATAACTATCCCTCAACATGCAACAAAGAGTCACTCCAAAGTCACTAATAGCGGAGAACAAACGAAGAGATTATTGTAGGGTACGAAACCACCTCAAAGTTATCCTTTCTGATCAATGTTTTCAAGAGTCCATAGTAAAATAACACGAAGCTATTCTTTCCGTTCAATCTATCCTAGAGTTCGTACTAGAATAACACCTTAAGACGCAAATCAACCAAAACCCTAATGTCACCTAGATACTCCAATGTCACCTCAAGTATCCGTGGGTATGATTATACGATATGCATCACACAATCTCATATTCATCTATTCAACCAACACAAAGAACTTCAAAGAGTGCCCCAAAGTCTCTACTGAAGAGTCAAGACGAAAACGTGTGCCAACCCCTATGCATAAGTTCATGAGGTCACGGAACCCGCAAGTTGATCACCAAAACATACATCAAGTAGATCACGTGATATCCCATTGTCACCACAGATAAGCACATGCAAGACATACATCAAGTGTTCTCAAATCCTTAAAGACTCAATCTGATAAGAAAACTTCAAAGGGAAAACTCAATCCATTACAAGAGAGTAGAGGGGGAGAAACATCATAATATCCAACTATAATAGCAAAGCTCGTGATACATCAAGATCGTGCCAAATCAAGAACACGAGAGAGAGAGAGAGAGAGAGAGAGAGAGATCAAACACATAGCTACTGGTACATACCCTCAGCCCCGAGGGTGAACTACTCCCTCCTCGTCATGGAGAGCGCCGAGATGATGAAGATGGCCACCGGAGAGGGATTCCCCCCCCCCTCCGGCAGGGTGTCGGAACGGGTCTAGATTGGTTTTCGATGGCTACATAGGCTTGCGGTGGCGGAACTCCCGATCTAGGTTATGTTCTGGAAGTTTGGGCATATATAGGAGGTTTTGGCATTGGGAACAAGTCAGGGGGGTATCTGAGGCGCCCATGAGGTAGGGGGTGCACCCAGGGGGTAGGGCACGCCCCCCACCCTCGTGGTGGCCTCGGGACTCTTCTGGCCCATCTCTGGTACTCCGTGGGCTTCTTCTGGTCCAAAAATGATCTCCGTGAAATTTCAGGTCAATTGGACTCCGTTTGGTTTTCCTTTTCTACGATACTCAAAAACAACGAAAAAACAGAAACTGGCACTGGCACTGGGCACTAGGTTAATAGGTTAGTCCCAAAAATCATATAAAATAGCATATAAATGCATATAAAACATCCTAGATGGATAATATAATAGCATGGAACAATCAAAAATTATAGATACGTTGGAGACGTATCAATAGTGTGATCAAAGCATATGGTTTTATACAGACTTTTGGAGAAGCCTGTATTTACAAGAAAGTGAGTGGGAGCTCCGTAGCATTTGTGATATTATATGTAGATGACATATTGTTGATCGGAAATGATACTGAATTTCTGAATAGCATAAAATGATACTTGAATAAGAATTTTTCAATGAAAGAACTCGGTGGAGCTGCTTATATATTGGGCATCAAGATCTATAGAGATAGATCAAGACGCTTAATTGGACTTTCACAAAGCACATACCTTGATAAAGTTTGGAAGAAGTTCAAAATGGATCAAGCAAAGAAAGGGTTCTTGCCTGTGTTACAAGGTGTGAAGTTGAGTCAGACTCAATGTCCGACCACTGCAGAAGATAGAGAGAAAATGAAAGGTGTTCCCTATGCTTCAACCATAGGCTCTATCATGTATGCAATGTTATGTACCAGACCTGATGTGTGCCTTGCTATTAGTTTAGCAGGGAGGTACCAAAGTAATCCAGGAGTGGATCACTGGACAGCGGTCAAGAACATCCTAAAGTACCTGAAAAGGACTAAGGATATGTTTCTCGTTTATGGAGGTGACAAAGAGCTCATCGTAAATGGTTACGTTGATGCAAGCTTTGACACTGATCCGGACGATTCTAAATCGCAAACCGGATACGTGTTTATATTGAACGGTGGGGCTGTCAGTTGGAGCAGTTCTAAACAGAGCATCAAGGCGGGATCTATATGTGAAGCAGAGTACATTGCTGCTTCGGAAGCAGCAAATGAAGGAGTCTGGATGAAGGAGTTCATATCTGATCTAGGTGTCATACCTAGTGCATCGGATCCAATGAAAATCTTTTGTGTCAATACTGGTGCAATTGCCTTGGCAAAGGAATCCAGAATTCACAAGAGAACAAGAACATCAAGAGACGCTTCAATTCCATCCGCGATGAAGTCAAGGAGGGAGACATAGATATTTGCAAGATACATACGGATCTGAATGTTGCAGACCTGTTGACTAAGCCTCTCTCACGAGCAAAACATGATCAGCACCAAGACTCCATGGGTGTTAGAATCATTACAATGTAATCTAGATTATTGACTCCAGTGCAAGTGGGAGACTGAAGGAAATATGCCCTAGAGGCAATAATAAAGTTGTTGTTTATATTTCCTTATATCATGATAAATGTTTATTATTCATGCTAGAATTGTATTAACCGGAAACTTAGTACATGTGTGAATACATAGACAAACAGAGTGTCACTAGTTTGCCTCTACTTGACTAGCTCGTTGAATCAATGATGGTTATGTTTCCTAACCATAGACATGAGTTGTCATTTGATTAACGGGATCGCATCATTAGATAATAATGTGATTGACTTGACCCATCCGTTAGCTTAGCACGATGATCGTTTAGTTTGTTGCTATTGCTTTCTCCATAACTTATACATGTTCCTATGACTATGAGATCATGCAACTCCCGAATACCAAAGGAACACTTTGTGTGCTACCAAATGTCACAACGTAACTGGGTGATTATAAAGGTGCTCTACAGGTGTCTCCAATGGTGTTTGTTGAGTTGGCACAGATTGAGATTAGGATTTGTCACTCCGATTGTCGGAGAGGTATCTCTGGGCCCTCTAGGTAATGCACATCAATATAAGCCCAAGCAATGTGACTAATGAGTTAGTTGCGCGATAATGCATTACAAAACGAGTAAAGAGACTTGCCGGTAATGAGATTGAACTAGGTATTGAGATACCGACGATCGAATCTCGGGCAAGTAACATACCGATGATAAAGGGAACAACTTATATCGTTATGCGGTTTGACCGATAAATATCTTCGTAGAATATGTGGGAGCCAATATGAACATCCAGGTTCCACTATTGGTTATTGACCGAAGACGTGTCTTGGTCATGTCTACATAGTTCTCGAACCCGTAGGGTCCGCGCGCTTAACGTTCGGTGACAATCGGTATTATGAGTTTATGTGTTTTGATGTACCGAAGATAGTTCGGAGTCCCGGATGTGATCACGGACATGATGATTTTGGAAATATGCCCTAGAGGCAATAATAAAAGCTTATTATTATATTTCCTTGTTCATGATAATTGTCTTTTATTCATGCTATAATTGTGTTATCTGGAAATCGTAATACATGTGTGAATAATAGACACCAACATGTCCCTAGTAAGCCTCTAGTTGACTAGCTCGTTGATCAACAGATAGTCATGGTTTCCTGACTATGGACATTGGATGTCATTGATAACGAGATCACATCATTAGGAGAATGATGTGATGGACAAGACCCAATCCTAAACATAGCACAAGATCGTGTAGTTCGTTTGCTAGAGTTTTTCCAATGTCAAGTATCCTTTCCTTAGACCATGAGATCGTGTAACTCCCGGATACCATAGGAGTGCTTTGGGTGTACCAAACATCACAACGTAACTGGGTGACCATAAAGGTATACTACGGGTATCTCCGAAAGTGTCTGTTGGGTTGACACGGATCGAGACTGGGATTCGTCACTCCGTATGACGGAGAGGTATCACTGGGCCCACTCGGTAATGCATCATCATTATGAGCTCAAAGTGACCAAGTGTCTGGTCACGGGATCATGCATTATGGTACGAGTAAAGTGACTTGCCGGTAACGAGATTGAACGAGGTATTGGGATACCGATGATCGAATCTCGGGCAAGTAACATACCGATTGACGAAGGGAATTGTATACGGGGTTGTTTGAATCCTCGACATCGTGGTTCATCCGATGAGATCATCGAGGAGCATGTGGGAGCCAACATGGGTATCCAGATCCCGCTGTTGGTTATTAACCGGAGAGCGATCTCGGTCATGTCTACATGTCTTCCGAACCCGTAGGGTCTACACACTTAAGGTTCGGTGACGCTAGGGTTGTAGGGATATGTATATGCAGTAACCCGAATGTTGTTCGGAGTCCCGGATGAGATCCCGGACGTCATGAGGAGTTCCGAAAGGGTCCGGAGGTAAAGAATTATATATAGGAAGTGCTGTTTCGGCCAACGGGACAAGTTTCGGGGTCACCGGTATTGTACCGGGACCACCGAAAGGGTCCCGGGGGTCCACCGGGTGGGGCCACCTGCCCCGGGGGGCCACATGGGCTGTAGGGGGTGCGCCTTGGCCTACATGGGCCAAGGGCATCAGCCCCAAGAGGCCCATGCGCCTAGGGTTCAAGAAGGGAAGAGTCCCAAAAGGGAAAGGCACCCCCTAGGTGCCTTGGGGGGGAGGGACTCCTCCCTTGGCCGCCGTCCCCCCTAGGAGATTGGATCTCCTAGGGCCGGCACCCCCCCTGGCTCCCTATATATAGTGAGGGAAGGAGGGCCTCTCACACCACGCCTTTGGTGCCTCCCTCTCCCTCTCCAACACCTCCTCCTCCTCCTCCATAGAGCTTAGCGAAGCCCTGCCGGAGTACTGCAGCTCCACCACCACCACGCCGTCGTGCTGCTGCTGGAGCCATCTTCCTCAACCTCTCCTCTCCCCTTGCTGGATCAAGAAGGAGGAGACGTCACGCTGACCGTACGTGTGTTGAACGCGGAGGTGTCGTCCGTTCGGTGCTAGGATCTCCGGTGATTTGGATCACATCGTGTACGATTACCTCATCCCTGTTCTTTGAACGCTTCCGCTCGCGATCTACAAAGGTATGTAGATGCATCCGGCCACTCATTGCTACATGAACTCATAGATGGATCTTGGTGAAACCGTAGGAAAATTTTTGTTTTCTGCAACGTTCCCCACAGTGGCATCATGAGCTAGGTCTATGAGTAGTTCTTTATGCACGAGTAGAACACAATTTGTTGTGGGTGTTGATGTTGTCAACTTTCTTGCCGCTACTAGTCTTATCTTGCTTCGACGGTATTGTGGGATGAAGCGGCCCGGACCAACCTTACACGTACGCTTACGTGAGACCGGTTCCACCGACTAACATGCACTAGTTGCATAAGGTGGCTGGCGGGTGTCTGTCTCTCCCACTTTAGTTGGAACAGATTCGATGAAAAGGGTCCTTATGAAGGGTAAATAGAAGTTGACAAATCACGTTGTGGCTTTCACGTAGGTAAGAAAATGTTCTTGCTAGAACCCTATTGCAGCCACGTAAAACTTGCAACAACAATTAGAAGACGTCTAACTTGTTTTTGCAGCAAGTGTTTTTGTGATATGATATGGCCAAAGTTGTGATGAATGATGAATGATCTATATGTGATGTATGAGATGTTCATGCTATTGTAATAGGAATCACGACTTGCATGTCGATGAGTATGACAACCAGCAGGAGCCATAGGAGTTGTCTTTATTTTTTATATGACCTGCGTGTCATTGAGAAACGCCATGTAAATTACTTTACTTTATTGCTAAACGCGTTAGCCATAGTAGTAGAAGTAATAGTTGGCAAGAAACTTCATGGAGACACGATGATGGAGATCATGATGATGGAGATCATGGTGACATGCCGGTGACAAGATGATCATGGAGCCCCAAGATGGAGATCAAAGGAGCTATGTGATATTGGCCATATCATGTCACTTTTTATTATTTGATTGCATGTGATGTTTATCATGTTTTTGCATCTTGTTTAGTTAGAACGACGGTAGTGAATAAGATGATCCCTCATAATAATTTCAAGCAAGTGTTCCCCCTAACTGTGCACCGTTGCGACAGTTCATTGTTTTGAAGCACCACGTGATGATCGGGTGTGATAGATTCTAACGTTCACATACAACGGGTGTAAGACAGATTTACACATGCAAACACTTAGGTTGACTTGACGGGCCTAGCATGTACAGACATGGCCGCGGAACACAGAAGACCGAAAGGTCGAGCATGAGTCGTATAGAAGATACGATCAACATGAAGATGTTCACCGATGTTGACTAGTCCATCTCACGTGATGATCGGACACGGCCTAGTTAACTCAGATCATGTTATACTTAGATGACTAGAGGGATGTTTATATAAGTGGGAGTTCATTGAGTAATTTGATTAGATGAACTTAATTATCATGAACTTAGTCTAAAATATTTACAATATGTCTTGTAGATCAAATGGCCAATGTAGTCCTCAACTTCAACGCGTTCCTAGAGAAAACCAAGCTGAAAGACGATGGCAGCAATTACACGGACTGGGTCCGGAACCTGAGGATCATCCTCATAGCTGCCAAGAAAGGTTATGTCCTACAAGCACCGCTAGGTGACGCACCTGTTCTCCCTGCAGAACAAGACGTTATGAACGCTTGGCAGGCACGTACCGATGACTACTCCCTCGTTCAGTGCGGCATGCTTTACAGCTTAGAGCCGGGGCTCCAAAAATGTTTTGAGAGACACGGAGCATATGAGATGTTCGAAGAGCTGAAAATGGTTTTCCAAGCTCATGCCCGAGTCGAGAGATATCAAATCTCCAACAAGTTCTTCAGCTATAAGATGGAGGAAAACAGTTCTGTCAGTGAGCACATACTCACTATGTCTGGGTTGCATAACCGCTTGACTCAGCTGGGAGTTAATCTCCCGGATGACGCGGTCATTGACAGAATCCTCCAGTCGCTTCCACCAAGCTACAAGAGCTTTGTGATGAACTTCAATATGCAGGGGATGGAAAAGACCATTCCTGAAGTATTTGCTATGCTGAAATCAGCAGAGGTAGAAGTCAAGAAGGAACATCAAGTGTTGATGGTGAATAAAACCACTAAGTTCAAAAGGGGCAAGGGTAAGAAGAACTTCAAGAAGGACGGCAAGGAAGTTGCCGCGCCTGGCAAGCAAGCTGCCAGGAAGAAGCCAAAGAATGGACCCAAGCCCGAGACTGAGTGCTTTTATTGCAAGGAAAGTGGTCACTGTAAGCGAAACTGCCCCAAATACTTAGCGGACAAGAAGGCCGGCAAAACGAAAGGTATATGTGATATACATGTAATTGATGTGTACCTCACCAGTACTCGTAGTAGCTCTTGGGTATTTGATACCGGTGCAGTTGCTCACATTTGTAACTCAAAGCAGGAGCTGCGAAATAAGCGGAGACTGGCGAAGGACGAGGTGACGATGCGCGTCGGGAATGGTTCCAAGGTCGATGTGATCGCCGTCGGCACGCTACCTCTGCATTTACCTACGGGATTAGTTTTAAACCTCAATAATTGTTATTTAGTGCCAGCATTGAGCATGAACATTGTATCGGGATCTCGTTTAATTCGAGATGGCTACTCATTTAAATCCGAGAATAATGGTTGTTCTATTTATATGAGAGATATGTTTTATGGTCATGCTCCAATGGTGAATGGTTTATTCTTAATGAATCTCGAGCGTAATGCTACACATGTTCATAGTGTGAATACCAAAAGATGTAAGGTTGATAATGATAGTCCCACATACTTGTGGCACTGCCGCCTTGGTCACATAGGTGTCAAACGCATGAAGAAGCTCCATGCAGATGGACTTTTAGAGTCTCTTGATTATGAATCATTCGACACGTGCGAACCATGCCTCATGGGTAAAATGACCAAGACTCCGTTCTCAGGAATAATGGAGCGATTAACCAACTTATTGGAAATCATACATACTGATGTGTGCGGTCCAATGAGTGTTGAGGCTCGCGGTGGCTATCGTTATGTTCTCACCCTCACTGATGACTTGAGTAGATATGGGTATATCTATTTGATGAAACACAAGTCTGAGACCTTTGAAAAGTTCAAGGAATTTCAGAGTGAGGTTGAAAATCAACGTGACAGGAAAATCAAGTTCCTACGATCAGATCGTGGAGGAGAATACTTGAGTCACGAATTTGGCACACACTTCAGAAAATGTGGAATAGTTTCACAACTCACGCCGCCTGGAACACCTCAGCGTAACGGTGTGTCCGAACGTCGTAATCGTACTCTATTAGATATGGTGCGGTCTATGATGTCTCTTACCGATTTACCGCTATCTTTTTGGGGCTATGCTTTAGAGACTGCCGCATTCACTTTAAATAGGGCTCCGTCAAAATCCGTTGAGACGACACCGTATGAATTATGGTTTGGGAAGAAACCTAAGCTGTCGTTTCTGAAAGTTTGGGGATGCGATGCTTATGTCAAGAAACTTCAACCTGAAAAGCTCGAACCCAAGTCGAAAAAATGTGTCTTCATAGGATACCCTAAAGAAACTATTGGGTATACCTTCTACCTCAGATCCGAAGGCAAGATCTTTGTTGCCAAGAATGGATCCTTTCTAGAGAAGGAGTTTCTCTCGAAAGAAGTAAGTGGGAGGAAAGTAGAACTTGATGAAGTATTACCTCTTGAACCGGAAAAGGGCGCAACTCAAGAAAATGTTCCTGAGGTGCCTGCACCGACTAGAGAGGAAGTTAATGATGATGATCAAGATACTTCTGATCAAGCTCCTACTGAAATTCGTAGGTCCACAAGGACACGTTCCGCACCAGAGTGGTACGGCAACCCTGTCTTGGAAATCATGTTGTTAGACAACGGTGAACCTTCGAACTATGAAGAAGCGATGGCGGGCCCGGATTCCGACAAATGGCTGGAAGCCATGAAATCCGAGATAGGATCCATGTATGAAAATGAAGTATGGACTTTGACTGACTTGCCCATTGAGCGGCGAGCCATAGAAAATAAATGGATCTTTAAGAAGAAGACAGACGCGGATGGTAATGTGACCATCTATAAAGCTCGGCTTGTCACTAAGGGTTATCGACAAGTTCAAGGGGTTGACTACGATGAGACTTTCTCACCGGTAGCGAAGCTAAAGTCCGTCCGAATCATGTTAGCAATTGCCGCATTCTATGATTATGAGATATGGCAAATGGACGTCAAAATGGCATTCCTTAATGGTTTCCTTAAGGAAGAATTGTATATGATGCAGCCGGAAGGTTTTGTCGATCCTAAGAATGCTGACAAGGTGTGCAAGCTCCAACGCTCGATTTATGTGCTGGTGCAAGCATCTCAGAGTTGGAACATTCGCTTTGATGAGATGATCAAAGCGTTTGGGTTTACGCAGACTTATGAAGAAGCCTGCATTTACAAGAAAGTGAGTGGGAGCTCTGTAGCATTTCTCATATTATATGTAGATGACATACTTTTGATGGGAAATGATATAGAACTCTTGGACAGCATTAAGGCCTACTTGAATAAGAGTTTTTCAATGAAGGACCTTGGAGAAGCTGCTTATATATTAGGCATCAAGATCTATAAAGATAGATCAAGACGCCTCATAGGTCTTTCGCAAAGCACATACCTTGATAAGATATTGAAGAAGTTCAATATGGATCAGTCTAAGAAGGGGTTCTTGCCTGTGCTACAAGGTGTGAAATTGAGCTCAGCTCAATGTCCGACCACGGCAGAAGATATAGAAGAGATGAGTATCATCCTCTATGCCTCAGCCATAGGTTCTATTATGTATGCCATGCTGTGTACCAGACCTGATGTAAACCTTGCCGTAAGTTTGGTAGGAAGGTACCAAAGTAATCCCGGCAAGGAACACTGGACAGCGGTCAAGAATATCCTGAAGTACCTGAAAAGGACTAAGGAAATGTTTCTCGTTTATGGAGGTGACGAAGAGCTCGTCGTAAAGGGTTACGTCGACGCTAGCTTCGACACAGATCTGGATGACTCTAAGTCACAAACCGGATACGTGTATATTTTGAATGGTGGGGCAGTAAGCTGGTGCAGTTGCAAGCAGAGCGTCATGGCGGGATCTACATGTGAAGCGGAGTACATTGCAGCCTCGGAGGCAGCACATGAAGCAATTTGGGTGAAGGAGTTCATCACCGACCTCGGAGTCATACCCAATGCGTCGGGGCCGATCAAGCTCTTCTGTGACAACACTGGAGCTATTGCACTTGCCAAGGAGCCCAGGTTTCACAAGAAGACAAGGCACATCAAGCGTCGCTTCGACTCCATTCGTGAAAACGTTCAAGATGGAGACATAGATATTTGTAAAGTACATACGGACCTGAATGTAGCAGATCCGTTGACTAAACCTCTCCCTAGAGCAAAATATGATCAACACCAGAATTCCATGGGTGTTCGATTCATCATAATGTAACTAGATTATTGACTCTAGTGCATGTGGGAGACTGTTGGAAATATGCCCTAGAGGCAATAATAAAAGCTTATTATTATATTTCCTTGTTCATGATAATTGTCTTTTATTCATGCTATAATTGTGTTATCTGGAAATCGTAATACATGTGTGAATAATAGACACCAACATGTCCCTAGTAAGCCTCTAGTTGACTAGCTCGTTGATCAACAGATAGTCATGGTTTCTTGACTATGGACATTGGATGTCATTGATAACGAGATCACATCATTAGGAGAATGATGTGATGGACAAGACCCAATCCTAAACATAGCACAAGATCGTGTAGTTCGTTTGCTAGAGTTTTTCCAATGTCAAGTATCCTTTCCTTAGACCATGAGATCGTGTAACTCCCGGATACCGTAGGAGTGCTTTGGGTGTACCAAACGTCACAACGTAACTGGGTGACCATAAAGGTATACTACGGGTATCTCCGAAAGTGTCTGTTGGGTTGACACGGATCGAGACTGGGATTCGTCACTCCGTATGACGGAGAGGTATCACTGGGCCCACTCGGTAATGCATCATCATTATGAGCTCAAAGTGACCAAGTGTCTGGTCACGGGATCATGCATTACGGTACGAGTAAAGTGACTTGCCGGTAACGAGATTGAACGAGGTATTGGGATACCGACGATCGAATCTCGGGCAAGTAACATACCGATTGACGAAGGGAATTGTATACGGGGTTGTTTGAATCCTCGACATCGTGGTTCATCCGATGAGATCATCGAGGAGCATGCGGGAGCCAACATGGGTATCCAGATCCCGCTGTTGGTTATTAACCGGAGAGCGATCTCGGTCATGTCTACATGTCTCCCGAACCCGTAGGGTCTACACACTTAAGGTTCGGTGACGCTAGGGTTGTAGGGATATGTATATGCAGTAATCCGAATGTTGTTCGGAGTCCTGGATGAGATCCCGGACGTCATGAGGAGTTCCGGAAGGGTCCGGAGGTAAAGAATTATATATAGGAAGTGCTGTTTCGGCCAACGGGACAAGTTTCGGGGTCACCGGTATTGTACCGGGACCGCCGGAAGGGTCCCGGGGGTCCACCGGGTGGGGCCACCTGCCCCGGGGGGCCACATGGGCTGTAGGGGGTGCGCCTTGGCCTACATGGGCCAAGGGCATCAGCCCCAAGAGGCCCATGCGCCTAGGGTTCAAGAAGGGAAGAGTCCCAAAAGGGAAAGGCACCCCCTAGGTGCCTTGGGGGGAGGGACTCCTCCCTTGGCCGCCGCCCCCCTAGGAGATTGGATCTCCTAGGGCCGGCACCCCCCTGGCTCCCTATATATAGTGAGGGAAGGAGGGCCTCTCACACCACGCCTTTGGTGCCTCCCTCTCCCTCTCCAACACCTCCTCCTCCTCCTCCATAGAGCTTAGCGAAGCCCTGCCGGAGTACTGCAGCTCCACCACCACCACGCCGTCGTGCTGCTGCTGGAGCCATCTTCCTCAACCTCTCCTCTCCCCTTGCTGGATCAAGAAGGAGGAGACGTCACGCTGACCGTACGTGTGTTGAACGCGGAGGTGCCGTCCGTTCGGTGCTAGGATCTCCGGTGATTTGGATCACATCGTGTACGATTACCTCATCCCCGTTCTTTGAACGCTTCCGCTCGCGATCTACAAAGGTATGTAGATGCATCCGGTCACTCATTGCTACATGAACTCATAGATGGATCTTGGTGAAACCGTAGGAAAATTTTTGTTTTCTGCAACGTTCCCCAACAGATGAGGAGTCTCGAAATGGTCGAGACATAAAGATTGATATATTGGATGACTATATTCAGACACCGGATGAGTTCCGGGGGTCACCGGATAATTATCGGAGTGCCGGGGGGTTATCGGAACCCCCGGTGGAACTAATGGGCGAACATGGGCCTTGTGTGAGAGAGAGGAGGGGCCATAGGGCTGCCCCCCTGGGAGTCCGAATTGGGCAAGGAGGGGCGCGGCGCCCCCTTTTTCCCTCCCTATCTCCCTCTCTTTCCTCCCCCCTCCTTCTTCCTAGTTGGACTAGGAAAGGGGGAGTCCTACTCCTACTAGGAGGAGGACTCCTCCCTCTCCTTGGCGCGCCCCAAGGCCAGCCGGCCTCCCCTTTGCTCCTTTATATACGGGGTAGGGGGCACCCTAGAACACACAAGTTGATTGTTTCCAACCGTGTGCGGTGCCCCCCTCCACCATAATCCACCTCGGTCATATCATCGTAGTGCTTAGGGGAAGCCCTGCGTCGGTAGCTTCATCGTCACCGTCATCACGTCGTCGTGCTGACGAAGCTCTCCCTCGACACTCAGCTAGATCAAGAGTTTGTGGGACGTCACCGAGCCGAACATGTGCAGATCACAGAGGTGCCGTACTTTCGGTACTAGGATCGGTCGGATCGAGAAGACGTACGACTACATCAACCGCGTTGTCATAACGCTTTCTCTTACGGTCTACGAGGGTACGTGGACAACACTCTTCCCCTCTCATTGCTATGCATCACCATGATAGATCTTGCGTGTGCGTAGGAAATTTTTGAAATTACTGCGTTGCCCAACAGTTTCGTAATACAAGATCCCGTGACTAAACTCATTAGTCACATGAAACTTCTTGTGATGTTATATTATCGAGAGGGCCCAAAGATATCTCTCTGTCACACGGAGCTACAAATCCCAGTCTCGATCCATGCAACCCAACAGACACCTTCGAAGATACCTGTAAAGAACCTTTATGATCACCCAGTTACAAAGTGATGTTTGATTGCACACAAGGTATTCCTCCGGTATCTAGGAGTGGCATGATCTCACGGTGTGAGGAACTAATACTTGACATGAACAAGGCTATAGCAAATAACTAAGCGACACGATCTGTTGCTAAGTTTATAAATGCTTGGTGAAGGAAATATGCCCTAGAGGCAATAATAAAGTTATTATTTATTTCCTTATATCATGATAAATGTTTATTATTCATGCTAGAATTGTATTAACCGGAAACATAATACATGTGTGAATACATAGACAAAACAGAGTGTCACTAGTATGCCTCTACTAGACTAGCTCGTTAATCAAAGATGGTTATGTTTCCTAACCATGAACAAAGAGTTGTTATTTGATTAACGAGGTCACATCATTAGTTGAATGATCTGATTGACATGACCCATTCCATTAGCTTAGCACCCGATCGTTTAGTATGTTGCTATTGCTTTCTTCATGACTTATACATGTTCCTATAACTATGAGATTATGCAACTCCCGTTTACCGGAGGAACACTTTGGGTACTACCAAACGTCACAACGTAACTGGGTGATTATAAAGGAGTACTACAGGTGTCTCCAATGGTAGATGTTGTGTTGGCGTATTTCAAGATTAGGGTTTGTCACTCCGAGTGTCGGAGAGGTATCTCTGGGCCCTCTCGGTAATACACATCACATAAGCCTTGCAAGCATTATAACTAAGATGTTAGTTGTGAGATGATGTATTACGGAACGAGTAAAGAGACTTGCCAGTAACGAGATTGAACTAGGTATTGGATACCGACGATCGAATCTCGGGCAAGTAACATACCGATGACAAAGGGAACAACGTATGTTGTTATGCGGTCTGGCCGATAAAGATCTTCGTAGAATATGTAGGAGCCAATATGGGCATCCAGGTCCCGCTATTGGTTATTGACCAGAGACGTGTCTCGGTCATGTCTACATTGTTCTCGAACCGTAGGGTCCGCACGCTTAACGTTACGATGACAGTTATTATGAGTTTATGCATTTTGATGTACCGAAGGTAGTTCGGAGTCCCGGATGTGATCACGGACATGACGAGGAGTCTCGAAATGGTCGAGACATAAAGATTGATATATTGGAAGCCTATGTTTGGACATCGGAAGTGTTCCGGGTGAAATCGGGATTTTACCGGATTACCGGGAGGGTTACCGGAACCCCCCGGGAGCCAAATGGGCCAACATGGGCCTTAGTGGAAAGGTGAGAGGGCAGCCCACATAGGGCTGCGCCTCCCCCCCTCTCCCTAGTCCTATTAGGACTAGGAGAGGGGACGGCCACCTCTCTTTTCTCTTCCCTTTTGGGGAATCCTATTAGGAATAGGATTGGGGGGAGGAGTCCTACTCCCGGTAGGAGTAGGACTCCTCCTGCGCCTCCTAGCTTGGCCGGCCAGCCTCCCCCCTTTCATCCTTTATATACGGGGGCAGGGGGCACCTCTAGACACACAAGTTGATCCTTGAGATCGTTCCTTAGCCGTGTGCGGTGCCCCCTGCCACCAAATTCCACCTCGATCATACCGTTGTAGTGCTTAGGCGAAGCCCTGCGTCGGTAGTACATCAAGATCGTCACCACGCCATCGTGCTGACGGAACTCCTCCCCGAAGCTCTACTGGATCGGAGCCCGGGGATCGTCATCGAGCTGTACGTGTGCTAAGAACTCGGAGGTGCCGGAGTAACGGTGCTTGGATCGGTCGGATCGGGAAGAAGACGTACGACTACTTCCTCTATGTTGTGTGATCGCTTCCGCAGTCGGTCTGCGTTGGTATGTAGACAACACTCTCCCCTCTCTTTGCTATGCATCACCATGATCTTGCGTGTGCGTAGGAAAATTTTGAAATTACTACGTTCCCCAACAGTGGCATCCGAGCCTAGGTTTTATGGTTTGATGTTATTTGCACGAGTAGAACACAAGTGAGTTGTGGGCGATACAAGTCATACTGCCTACCAGCATGTCATACTTTGGTTCGGCGGTATTGTTGGACGAGACGACCCGGACCAACCTTATGCGTACGCTTACGCGAGACCGGTTCCCTCGACGTGCTTTGCACATAGATGGCTTGCGGGCGACTGTCTCTCCAACTTTAGTTGAACCGAGTGTGGCTACGCCCGGTCCTTGAGAAGGTTAAAACGGAGACTATTTGACGAACTATCGTTGTGGTTTTGATGCGTAGGTGAGATGAGTTCTTGCTTAAGCCTGTAGCAGCCACGTAAAACTTGCAACAACAAAGTAGAGGACGTCTAACTTGTTTTTGCAGGGCATGTTGTGATGTGATATGGTCAAGGCATGATGCTAAATTTTATTGTATGAGATGATCATGTTTTGTAACCAAGTTATCGGCAACTGGCAGGAGCCATATGGTTGTCGCTTTATTGTATGCAATGCAATCGCGATGTAATGCTTTACTTTATTACTAAGCGGTAGTGATAGTCGTGGAAGCATAAGATTGGCGAGACGGCAACGATGCTACGATGGAGATCAAGGTGTCGCGCCGGTGACGATGGTGATCATGAAGGTGCTTCGGAGATGGAGATCACAAGCACAAGATAATGATGGCCATATCATATCACTTATATTGATTGCATGTGATGTTTATCTTTTATGCATCTTATCTTGCTTTGATTGACGGTAGCATTATAAGATGATCTCTCACTAAATTATCAAGAAGTGTTCTCCCTGAGTATGCACTATTGCCAAAGTTCGTCGTGCCCAGACACCACGTGATGATCGGGTGTGATAAGCTCTACGTCCAAATACAACGGGTGCAAAACAGTTGCACACGCAGAATACTCAGGTTATACTTGACGAGCCAAGCATATACAGATATGGCCTCGGAACATGGAGACCGAAAGGTCGAGCGTGAATCATATAGTAGATATGATCAACATAACGATGTTCACCATTGAAAACTACTCCATCTCACGTGATGATCGGTTATGGTTTAGTTGATTTGGATCACGTGATCACTTAGAGGATTAGAGGGATGTCTATCTAAGTGGGAGTTCTTAAGTAATATGATTAAATTGAACTTAAATTTATCATGAACTTAGTCCTGGTAGTATTTTGCAAATTATGTTGTAGATCAATAGCTCGCGTTGTTGCTTCCCTGTGTTTATTTTTGGTATGTTCCTAGAGAAAATTGTGTTGAAAGATGTTAGTAGCAATGATGCGGATTGGATCCGTGATCTGAGGTTTATCCTCATTGCTGCACAGAAGAATTATGTCCTTGATGCACCGCTAGGTGACAGACCTATTGCAAGAGCAGATGCAGACGTTATGAACGTTTGGCTAGCTCAATATGATGACTACTTGATAGTTTAGTGCACCATGCTTAATGGCTTAGAATCGGTACTTCAAAGACGTTTTGAACGTCATGGACCATATGAGATGTTCCAGGAGTTGAAGTTAATATTTCAAGCAAATACCCGAGTTGAGAGATATGAAGTCCCCAACAAGTTCTATAGCTAAAAGATGGAGGAGAATCGCTCAACTAGTGAGCATGTGCTCAGATTGTCTGGGTACTACAATCGCTTGAATCAAGTGGGAGTTAATCTTCCAAATAAGATAGTGATTGACAGAATTCTCTAGTCACCATCACCAAGTTAGTAGAACTTCGTGATGAACTATAATATGCAAGGGATAACAGAAACAACTCCCAAGCTCTTCGTGATGCTGAAATCAACGAAGGTAGAAATCAAGAAAAACATCAAGTGTTGATGGTTGACAAGACCACTAGTTTCAAGAAAAGGGCAAAGGGAAGAAGGGGAACTTCAAGAAGAACGGCAAGCAAGTTGCTGCTCAAGTGAAGAAGCCCAAGTCTGATCCTAAGCCTGAGACTAAGTGCTTATACAGCAAAGGGACTGGTCACTGGAAGCAGAACTACCCCAAGTGATTGGCGGATAAGAAGGATGGCAAAGTGAACATAAGTATATTTGATATACATGTTATTGATGTGTACTTTACTAGTGTTTATAGCAAACCCTCAGTATTTGATACTAGTTCAGTTGCTAAGATTAGTAACTCGAAATGGGAGTTGCAGAATAAACAGAGACTAGTTAAGGGTGAAGTGATGATGTGTGTTGGAAGTGGTTCCAAGATTGATATGATCATCATCGCACACTCCCTATAATTTCGGGATTAGTGTTGAACCTAAATAAGTGTTATTTGGTGTTTGCGTTGAGCATGAATATGATTTGATCATATTTATTGTAATACGGTTATTCATTTAAGTAAAAGAATAAATTGTTGTTCTGTTTACATGAATAAAACCTTATATGGTTACACACCCAATGAAAATAGTTCATTGGATCTCGATCTTAGTGATACACATATTCATAATATTGAAACCAAAAGATGCAAAGTTAATAATGATAGTGCAACTTATTTGTGGCACTGCCGTTTAGGTCATATTGGTGTAAAGCACATGAAGAAACTCCATGCTGATGGGCTTTTGGAATCACTTGATTATGAATCAGTTGATGCTTGCGAACCATGCCTCATGGGCAAGATGACTAAGACTCTGTTCTTCGGAACAATGGAGCGAGCAAAAGATTTGTTGGAAATCATACATACTGATGTATGTGGTCCGATGAATATTGAGACTCGCGATAGGTATCATTATTTTCTGATCTTCACAGATGATTTGAGCAGATATGAGTATATCTACTTAATGAAATAGAAGTCTGATACATTTGAAAAGTTCATATAATTTCAGAGTGAAGTGGAAAATCATCGTAACAAGAAAATAAAGTTTCTACGATCTGATCGTGGAAAAGAGTATTTGAGTTACGAGTTTGGTCTTCAGTTAAAACAATGTGAAATAGTTTCACTACTCACGCCACCTAGAACACCACAGCATAATGGTGTGTCTGAACGTCATAACCGTACTTTATTGGATATAGTGCAATCTATGACGTTTCTTACCGATTTACCACTATCGTTTTTGGAGTCATGCATTAGAGACAGCTGCATTCACGTTTAAAAAGGGCACCATCTATATCCATCGAGACGACGCCTTATGAACTATGGTTTGGCAAGAAACCAAAGTTCTCGTTTCTTGAAGTTTGGGGTTGCGATGCTTATGAGAAAAAGTTTCATCCTGATAACCTCAAACCCAAATCGGAGAAATATGTCTTCATAGGATACCCAAAGGAGACTGTTGGGTACACCTTCTATCACAGATCCTAAGGCAAGACATTCGTTGCTTATAATGGATCCTTTCTAGAGAAGGAGTTTCTCTTGAAAGAAGTGAGTGGGAGGAAAGTAGAAAACTTGATAAGGTAATTGTACCTTCTACCTTATTGGAAAGTAGTTCATCACAAAAATCTATTCTTGTGACTACTACACCAATTAGTGAGGAAGCTAATGATGATGATCATGTAACTTCAGATCAAGTTACTACCGAATCTCGTAGGTAAACCAGAGTGAGATCCGCACCATAGTGGTACGGTAATCCTGTTCTGGAGGTCATGTTACTTGACCATGACGAACCTACGAACTATGAGGAAGCGATGATGAGCCCATATTCCGCGAAATGGTTTGAGGCCATGAAATCTGAGATATGATCCATGTATGAGAACAAAGTTTGGACTTTGGTTGACTTGCCCGATGATCGGCAAGCAATTGAGAATAAATGGATCTTCAAGAGGAAGACGAACGCTGATAGTAATGTTACTATCTACAAAGCTAGAATTGTCGCAAAAGGTTTTCGACAAGTTCAAGGTGTTGACTACGATGAGAGCTTCTCACTCGTATCTATGCTTGAGTCTGTCCGAATCATGTTAGTAATTGCCGCATTTTATGAAATCTGGCAAATGGATAAACAAAACTGCATTCCTTAATGGATTTATTAAAGAAGAGTTGTATATGATGCAACAGAAGGTTTTGTCAATCCGAAAGGTGCTAACAAAATGTGCAAGCTCCAGCAATCCATCTGTGGACTGGTGCAAGCATCTCGGAGTTGGAATGTACGCTTTGATGAGTTGATCAAAGCATATAGTTTTATACAGACTTGCGGTGAAGCCTGTATTTACAAGAAAGTGAGTGGGAGCACTACAGCATTTCTGATAAGTATATGTGAATGACATATTGTTGATCGGAAATAATGTAGAATTATTCTGTAAAGCATAAAGGAGTGTTTGAAAGGAGTTTTTCAAAGAAAGACTTCGGTGAAGCTGCTTACATATTGAGCTTTAAGATCTATAGAGATAGATCAAGACGCTTGATAAGTTTTTTCAATGAGTACATACCTTGACAAGATTTTGAAGTAGTTCAAAATGGAGCAGTCAAAGAAAGAGTTCTTGCCTGTATTACAAGGTGTGAAGTTGAGTAAGACTCAAAACCCGACCACGGCAGAAGATAGAAAGAGAATGAAAGTCATCCCCTATGCCTTGGCAATAGGTTCTATAAAGTATGTCATGCTGTATACCAGATCTATTGTATACCCTGCACTGATTTGGCAAGGGAGTACAATAGTGATCTAGGAGTAGATCATTGGACAGCGGTCAGAATTATCCTTAGTGAAATAAGGATATGTTTCTCGATTATGGACGTGATAAAAAGGTTCGTCGTAAAGGGTTACGCCGATGCAAGTTTTGACACTAATCTAGATGACTCTAAGTCTCGGTCTAGATACATATTGAAAGTGGGAGCAATTAGCTAGAGTAACTCCATGCAGAGCATTGTTGACATAGAAATTTGCAAAATACATGTGGATCTGAATGTGGCAGACCCGTTGACTAAGATTCTCTCACAAGCAAAACATGATCACACCTTAGTACTCTTTGGGTGTTAATCACATAGTGATGTGAACTAGATTACTGAATCTAGTAAACCCTTTGGGTGTTGGTCACATGGCGATGTGAACTATGGGTATTAATCACATGATGATGTGAACTATCGATGTTAATCACATGGTGATGTAATCTAGATTATTGACTCTAGTGCAAGTGGGAGACTGAAGGAAATATGCCCTAGAGGCAATAATAAAGTTATTATTTATTTCCTTATATCATGATAAATGTTTATTATTCATGCTAGAATTGTATTAACCGGAAACATAATACATGTGTGAATACATAGACAAAACAGAGTGTCACTAGTATGCCTCTACTAGACTAGCTCGTTAATCAAAGATGGTTATGTTTCCTAACCATGAACAAAGAGTTGTTATTTGATTAACGAGGTCACATCATTAGTTGAATGATCTGATTGACATGACCCATTCCATTAGCTTAGCACCCGATCATTTAGTATGTTGCTATTGCTTTCTTCATGACTTATACATGTTCCTATAACTATGAGATTATGCAACTCCCGTTTACCGGAGGAACACTTTGGGTACTACCAAACATCACAACGTAACTGGGTGATTATAAAGGAGTACTACAGGTGTCTCCAATGGTAGATGTTGGGTTGGCGTATTTCAAGATTAGGGTTTGTCACTCCGAGTGTCGGAGAGGTATCTCTGGGCCCTCTCGGTAATACACATCACATAAGCCTTGCAAGCATTATAACTAAGATGTTAGTTGTGAGATGATGTATTACGGAACGAGTAAAGAGACTTGCCAGTAACGAGATTGAACTAGGTATTGGATACCGACGATCGAATCTCGGGCAAGTAACATACCGATGACAAAGGGAACAACGTATGTTGTTATGCGGTCTGACCGATAAAGATCTTCGTAGAATATGTAGGAGCCAATATGGGCATCCAGGTCCCGCTATTGGTTATTGACCGGAGACGTGTCTCGGTCATGTCTACATTGTTCTCGAACCGTAGGGTCCGCACGCTTAACGTTACGATGACAGTTATTATGAGTTTATGCATTTTGATGTACCGAAGGTAGTTCGGAGTCCCGGATGTGATCACGGACATGACGAGGAGTCTCGAAATGGTCGAGACATAAAGATTGATATATTGGAAGCCTATGTTTGGACATCGGAAGTGTTCCGGATGAAATCGGGATTTTACCGGATTACCGGGAGGGTTACCGGAACACCCCGGGAGCCAAATGGGTCAACATGGGCCTTAGTGGAAAGGTGAGAGGGCAGCCCACATAGGGCTGCGCCTCCCCCCTCTCCCTAGTCCTATTAGGACTAGGAGAGGGGCCGGCCACCTCTCTTTTCTCTTCCCTTTTGGGGAATCCTATTAGGAATAGGATTGGGGGGAGGAGTCCTACTCCCGGTAGGAGTAGGACTCCTGCGCCTCCTAGCTTGGCCGGCCAGCCTCCCCCCTTTCATCCTTTATATACGGGGGCAGGGGGCACCTCTAGACACACAAGTTGATCCTTGAGATCGTTCCTTAGCCGTGTGCGGTGCCCCCTGCCATCAAATTCCACCTCGATCATACTGTTGTAGTGCTTAGGCGAAGCCCTGCGTCGGTAGTACATCAAGATCGTCACCACGCCGTCGTGCTGACGGAACTCCTCCCTGAAGCTCTGCTGGATCGGAGCCCGGGGATCGTCATCGAGCTGTACGTGTGCTAAGAACTCGGAGGTGCCGGAGTAACGGTGCTTGGATCGGTCGGATCGGGAAGAAAACGTACGACTACTTCCTCTACGTTGTGTGATCGCTTCCGCAGTCGGTCTGCGTTGGTACGTAGACAACACTCTCCCCTCTTGTTGCTATGCATCACCATGATCTTGCGTGTGCGTAGGAAAATTTTGAAATTACTACGTTCCCCAACACTTGGGTCTGTCCATCACATCATTCTCTTAATGATGTGATCCCGTTATTAAATGACAACTCATGTCTTGGTTAGGAAGCCTTAACCATCTTTGATCAACGAGCTAGTCCAGTAGAGGCCTACGTACCAGGGACACCGTGTTGTTTTATGTATTCACACATGTATATAAGTTTTCGATCAATACAATTCTAGCATGAATAATAAATATTTATCATGAACAAGGAAATATGATAATAACCAATTTATTATTGCCTCTAGGGCATATTTCCAACACCAGGTAGTGGTGTGCGACTCACGAAACCAGTAGTGTGTTCATTTAGCCCACAACATAGCTAGCTAGCAATTAGTGGCGTGTTGAGTCTCTCACATGCCACCAATAAAGCCCGTGGCTGGTAGGTTGTCGGGTCCACATGGCAGTGGTGTAGTTACCTGCTTGCACGTCACCCTGACTCCATAGTGGTGGCGTACAAAATTTGCCCACACCACAGATATTTTAGAAAAATGACGGTGGCTTCGATTAAAAGTGGTGCCCCACCAATTAAAGGTTGTGTAGAAGCATTCTGCACTAGTGCATTGCATAACATGTCAACCCATGCCTTCACTGCCCGCTTCAAAATTCATGCAATCGATCCGATGATGTGGAGCACGTTCACGCCAGAAACGGTCAGAGCTGACATTATAGCTCTATAACATTTGGAAATCTATACCTACTATTAAGGGAATAAGTATTCTTGGTCTGTCATGCTATTTTATGGAAACCCCCTTGAAGTTTCTTGTAAACAACCCGTGGTTCAGTTTGAAGTCAAATTTTCACTTTTGTAGAAAACCCTCTAATGTTTCTGGTAATCAACCCATATGCTAGTTTTAAGTCACATTTTCTCTTTTGCGGGAAACCCCTGATAATTGGGTTAATCAACCTGCATATATCAAATATTTTTGTAAAATATTCATATCTTATAAGCCCTACCTTCAAATTTAACATGCTATATATGAAATTTGATTAGAAAAGTATTTAGAATCTAAATATGATGTTATTTTACCAGTTAACCATTTTAGAAAATGCTATTTATGGTGCAACATCAATCAACCATGCATGATCTGGTTTTCTTTCATACGGTGCCAATCCGGATTAGAAATGAACACCTTAGCAAAACTAAAATTGGAGACGAACAAATCATCTATAATCACGCATGCACACCTCGCCAAAACCTCATAGGAAAAAAATCAGATTTCTCATGTTATGCAGAGAGACGTCTTAGGATTGACAACATTCAAACGCATTGTGATTCTGTGAGCACTGAGGCCATCGTCGGCGGGGGTGATAAGAGGATAAGTGACATCACAGATGGTATGGCATGTGCTTGAAATAAAGGACGTGGATCTGTTCGGTCTTGAGTCGTGGTTATTGCATCAGAGGAGTGTGGTATTTTTTTCTCCCGTTGCAGTCGCACGAGCTCTGTTGCAAGTAAATATATTTTAAAAAATCCGTGCAAGGTTTTTTTGAGAATACACCAATGGCGTACCTTATTTTTATAGAAGATAGAAAGAATTTACAAGAGAGGCACGAGCTAGATGCTAGGATCTAAGCTCGGCCAACACCCATGGATATAGTGATGAGGACCGCCCACTACCGAACCCAACCATCAAGCTGGGGTTGCCACCACCATGTTGCCGGCCCTCAATTCGCAAGCCGAAGGGACCTCCTTCCCAAACAGGGCGGCGATCACTTTGATATGCTGCTCGCGGAGAGGGGTGTCGAAGATGTCCGTAAGCTCAGCAATTGAGTCCTCATTTCCTTCTAAATCTTCCGGGACCAGACCTAGTGCCCGCATGAGCACGTTCTCCGCATGTGTAGCCTTCGCGGGAATCGACGACATCGCGCGCTTGGCGCCTCGTGTAGTACGTCGTGGCGTGAATGGTTCTGTTTCCGGTCTCAGCGATGATTGCACTTCCTGAAGGAGAGGGGGTGCCAACTTGCGGACAAGGGCATTGCAGAACCACTTCAGTTTTCCGAAAGCAGCGACCTCCTGTGGCTTCATGCCACCATTGCATGCCAACTCCACGTTTTGCATGTCACTGTTTACGTGAGGAATTAGCTGGGCGGCCTCGAACTCCTACATGGACGCCACTTGTCCAGGGGCCCCCTTGTCCCCGCCAGTTTGGGTATCCGTGCCAATCATTGGCACCAACTCACCCAGCGAATTAGCCTGGGCACTGATCCCCACAGATCCTCCACTTTCCGTCTGGTCTCCGATGGGCCCATGTGGGACTGGCTCCAGCGTATATCCAATAGAATCCTGTGTGGAGGGCGAGATCCCAGCCTACATGTGGCCCTCCACGCCTCCCAATACTGCTGCATCTTTGTCTCCCCTGTCGCGTGCCTCCCACCTGGGATCCAATCCCGCACCAACCACCAAGGTGGGGGCCACCACCAAGGTTTTCATGTTACATGATCGGTGCGGGTTGACGTACGTGCATGCGAGCGTTCGTTCGGGAGTTCGTTCTCCTCGGTCGGTTGCACGCAATATCGCCCGGAGCCGATTCGCCCGCACGCGCGGCTAAAGGCTGCCAACATCGGCAAGGTCGCGGATTTCGTTGGCCCCGCAGCGCTCTCGGCGCAGTGGACACCGCCGGCGCCGGGCAATGGCCACGTCGTCGACGCTGAGCCACCAAGGTGGGGGCCACCACCAAGGTTTTCATGTTACATGATCGGTGCGGGTTGACGTACGTGCATGCGAGCGTTCGTTCGGGAGTTCGTTCTCCTCAGTCGGTTGCACGCAATATCGCCCGGAGCCGATTCGCCCGCACGCGCGGCTAAAGGCTGCCAACATCGGCAAGGTCGCGGATTTCGTTGGCCCCGCAGCGCTCTCGGCGCAGTGGACACCGCCGGCGCCGGGCAATGGCCACGTCGTCGACGCTGAGCCAGACGCAGCGGTACGCCGCGGGTGCGCTCCTCGCGCTCGCGCTCCGCCAGGCGCAGATCCACCAGCGCGTCCTTCTCGGCTCCCACGGCCTCGACGAGGGCCCGGACCCTGAGACCGTCGTCCTCTCCAGCGACGACCCCGACGGCCGCGACCTCTGGACCCACGACTCCCGCGGCCTCCTCCGCCCCGTCCTCCGGTCACCCCTCTCCCCCTTCCTCTCACATGCGTGCTCCGTCTCTTGATCCGGCGTGTCATGGTGCGCGCGTCGCGTTTCAATTCTCAGGTTTCTCGAGATCGACCCCAAGGCCTGGTCGGGCGTGGAGAAGACGGCGGCGACTTCCCAGCCCAAGCACCACATTGGAGCCGTACGTGCCAACAATGCCGCGTCGTCCGCGTTGAATTCCGCCCCCATTTCGACGTATCGTGTGACGTTTCCTCGCGCGCGCAGTTTCTCCGGAAAGTGTTCGAGGACGAAGACGACGGCGAGAAGGCCGCCGCCGATAGGTCCGACCTCGAGCTGGCGCTCGCCAAAGCCGTCGACGCGATGGCGATGGGCCTGGAGAACGACGTTGCACCAGACGACCTGTTCGACCAACACGTGCTCGGCGCCGACAATGACGAAGAACCGGCTGACGACGGCTCGCCGTCGTCGCCGGGCGGCGGCGGGCGCTCCAAGGACTACCGGAAGATGGCGGTGCTGTACATGCTCCTCTCAGCCTGCGTGGCGGACGTGAACATGGGCGAGGACGGCATGGGGTCCCCCCGCATCAGGAAGGGCTACGACGCCCGCCACCGCGTCGCGCTCCGGCTGATCGCGACTTGGCTCGACGTCAAGTGGATCAAGATGGTAACCAACCACCATTCCCCCAGAATGCGCATAATGAAGCAGCGTGCTAGCTAGTTCCTACCGTGCTGAATTTTTTCTTTGGCGTCGAACACCTTTGGCATTGTAGGAAGCTGTCGAGATAATGGTTGCTTGCTCTGCTATGGCTGCAGCGAAAGAGGAAGAGAAATTGCGTGAAAGTACGTCGCCGAGAAGCAGGTGGCAGAAATGGAGGCGCGGGGGGATCATCGGCGCCGCCGCCTTGACCGGAGGGACGCTCATGGCCATCTCCGGGGGTGATCATAATGTTACACGCTTTTAAAGTCAATCTTGATGAGGTCTCTCCACGATCTGCTGAAGTGGTTGGCTGAATCTTTTTGCAGGTCTAGCTGCTCCGGCGATTGCTGCAGGGTTCACTGCTCTTGCTCCGACGTTGCACGCACTTGTCCCTGTGATAGGGGCTAGCGGATTTGCTGCTATAGCTACTGCTGCTGGACACACCGCTGGCTCAGTAGCAGTTGCTGCATCATTCGGAGGTGTGCCTTCCACATTTTGCTCCATTAGATTAGATGATGATCCACAAGTATTTAATCGTCCACAGTAACTAATCGTCATCTTTGGTTGGAATCAGCTGCTGGAGCTGGGTTAACTGGTTCCAAAATGGCCAAAAGAATTGGAGATGTGAAAGAATTCGAGTTCAAAGCCCTCGGCCAGAACCATAACCAGGGTGTAGGTGTTTGTTCTCTTTCAGCTGTACACTGGTCCATCCAATGCACTGTCTTGCTGTACTTTCCTTAACAATTACTCTCTCCGTAAAGAAATATAAGAGCGTTTAGATCACTATAAGAGCGTTTAGATCACTACTTTAGTGAGCTAAATGGTCTTATATTTCTTTATGGATGGAGTACAATGCTGTTTACTGATAAGATGAACTGGGTTTCATGGGTTTTTTTTTTCACTTGCAGCGCCTAGCAGTCTGCATCATGGTTTCTGGATTCGCTTTTAATGAAGACGATTTTTTAAAGCCGTGGGAAGGATGGAAAACTAACTTAGAGAGGTACTTTTTTCTAATACAGTAGTAGTTGCTGAGCACAGCTCTTCTTATTTATATGTCCATTCCTTAGCAGCATATTCTTATGCTTTAATGTTGCAACAAGTAAACAAACACCAGAAATTAGATTTATGATAGAAGAAATTCAGATAACATGGATAGAGGTGAGTTCCGCGTAATTCATTTTCTAGCAACAGGCTTGCATTGAGTAATTGTTTTCAAGAAGAATCTTACCATGCATAACTAGACACCCTTTGCAATTCTCACTGGCAATTGGCAGGTACACTCTTCAGTGGGAGACTAAGCATATAATTGCCTTGAGTACAGCAATACAGGATTTTCTGGCATCAAGTAATGT
Source organism: Triticum monococcum (assembly GCA_034509565.1). Classification (NCBI taxonomy): domain Eukaryota; kingdom Viridiplantae; phylum Streptophyta; class Magnoliopsida; order Poales; family Poaceae; genus Triticum; species Triticum monococcum. The sequence continues at coordinate 353,200,120 of CM067841.1, forward strand.
TAATGATTCATGCATAATGTGCATTCCGCCTACGCTTTAAATAATTTTATTAAGAGTTTCGGTTATCACTGCAGGATTTGCAATGGAGCTGATGAGGGAAGGTGCAATGCAGACTGTGTTAAGCGGTATAATTTCAGCATTTGCATGGCCTGCTACCTTGGTAGCTGCTGCAGATTTTATTGACAGCACATGGTCCGTTGCTATTGACAGGTGCCTTCCTCCACTATTTCGTAGTTTATTGTCCTTTCTAACTTAGCCTGCGTTCTTGTAATCTTTTCTACCTGATAAATCTAGTAGATGATTCCAGATCAGATAAGGTTGGGATAATGCTTGCTGAAGTGTTGCTCAATGGACTGCAAGGAAGCAGGTACCCATACCTGAATCATACCTGCAATCTAAATGATTCAGTATACCCTTGTGTCTGCATGGAGCTAATTTTCTCCCCCCATATCACAATCATTTCCAGGCCTGTCACTCTCATAGGTTTTTCACTTGGTGCGCGTGTCGTGTTCAAATGTTTGCAGGAATTAGCTCTTTCGGGCAATAACGGTACGTATCCTGTGTTTTTTTCTAGACCATGCAGGAGCATAATTAAGTACATAACTGTAAATGTTAGCCCATATGGACCGTTTGGAGCTGAGGAACTTTTCTGGTTTATATGAACATTTTGCGAAAGCTTCTCATTCGAAACGAGCCCTGCGCGCTAAATGTCTACCAATATGGAGTTAGCCGTTTATTCAGCTGACAAATTGAACATGAACAGAGGGAATCGTCGAGAGGGCGGTGCTGATAGGTGCACCGATTTCAGTTAATGACGAGTTGTGGGGGCCTGCCAGGAAGGTAAGGGCAGTAGCTATTCTGACCTTCTTCTCCCAAGAAACCGCCAGAATTGTTCTTATTGGCATGAATTGAAGAGAATCATACTATCAGGCTCTGCATCAACTGGGAAGTTTGTATGTGAAATCCTACACAGCTGAACCCATATGTACGCATGTGCAGATGGTTGCTGGAAGGCTTGTGAACGTGTACTCCACCAAGGACTGGATCCTCGGCGTCACTTTCCGGGCGAGGTAACTCGTAACCCTGAATGCTCTTTGTTTTTCGTCGAAAAGAGAGGGGGGAAACCTTGGCCTCTGCATCGAGCGATGCACGCAGCCCTCTGAATGCTCTGACAAACTAGCCTCTCGTGCAGTCTGCTCACGCAAGGCTTGGCTGGCATCCAAGCAATCCAAGTCCCCGGAGTTGAAAATGTAAAAAAAAAAAAATATATATATATATATATATATATAAGACTTTTTAGATCACTACAAGGGAGTACTTTTCTTGACTAGGTTGCTGCTCGACTCACGCAGGTTGATGTTAGCGAGCTCGTCGTGGGGCACTCCTCCTACCTGGGACTCATGCAGCAGATCCTGGAGCAGCTGGAGCTGAATACTTACTACCCGGTGTTCTCCCCCTCCACGCCCAGGTCCAGCACGCCCAGATCGAAATAACCGCGATGAACTTGTGCTACTCAGGAACGGTGTTATCTGTGATGAATGTAGTCACCAAAGGCTGTAGCTAATAAAGGAAACTTTTGTTGTAAGGGAATGGAAAAACGATCGGGGGTACTTGTAGTCTGTTTTATCCATAAGTCTCAGCATTTCCATAGAACTTTTTTTTTTTGAGATAGCTTACCAGGCTTGACGCCTGGTTCCATAGAACTGTTTGACTAGCGAAATACACATGCGAGTAACACGGTGAGTTCAGAAGATATGTCATTTTATGACGGATCAAACTGTTGAACTCAAGATCTGATAGCATCCCTTGTGTTATTCATGTCCAAACAACAGTGGTTAGGAGCAACATTTTCGGGTTTGAAGATTGGTGGGTTGAGCATGAGAATTATTTGTCCCTCTATGCCTCCAGTCCATACATTATACAGATGTCGCCAAGAGGATTGATGCTAAATTGAAGATCCTGAGAAAACATCTCAAACCATGGGTCAGGTCTTTATTTGCGTTGAAGGAGGAAAAAATTTATGCCAATGCAGCGATCTCCTTGTTCGATTCGGTTGAGAACTTTAGAGATCTATCCCCCTCTTGTCCTTAAGGAGGGATTTAATAGAACATTTAAGGGCAACTCCATGGTCAGTAATTACAGGGAATTCTGACTTGAGGAATATTGGCTCAACTTCGTGGGTTTCAAGACATCGTCGTCAATTCTTGGTCTGCTACTGTCACACATGGAAATGCTACGTAGATTCTCCACCACAAGCTGTACAAGCTCACCCGCGCCCTTCGTATCTAGAGTCGCTCTCATGTGGGCACCATTAATCCGCTCAGTTACATTGCCGATCAGATCATCTTGGGACTTGATCATGCACAGGACAACCGGGACCTCTACCATCGCCGAGACCGGGCTGCGTGTGCAACTAAGACACAATCTTCTTGGCCTGACTGCGATTCAGAGGTTCCGCATCAGACAGCGATGGAGGCTGCAGTGGCTTCGGGCAGGCGATACTCACTTTGTTCATCAAGGCTAATGATCGCCGGCATAGGGGCTGTTGAATAATTAAGCAATTTTTATTAAGTTTAATTTAAAAATGATAAAACATGATACGCATGATGATTGTTGGTAAAAAAACAGATTTTTTTTTAACTATTCACAAGGGTGCATTTGAGCCCAGGATTAGAATCCATATCCGCACAGAAACATTTTTTCCTGGTCATGGGAAAATTGAGGTCAACTCCATTGAACTGAACAGGGTGGAATAAATCAGGCTCCAGAGCAGAGAATCTGCATTCATACTCATCATCAGTGGTCTTTTAAGCGTAAAATGCTATCCAATCGTATGGATATATGTACTAGCATCTGAGTGGCGCCAAGAGCTCTGTTCTAAGCTGACTACAAGGTGGCTTGTCAGGCTATACAAAAATGTGGGGTAAGGCGTGGTACCTTCACAATGTGTTTCCTACCACGATGGTCAACGGTGTACAAAAGAGCAAGATGACCCCTTCCAGCAGTGGCCATTCTCATAATATTTGCATATTCCTCGTTGAGACTGCCCTCTTGACGATGATCTTGACGACATACCACTGCCATGATCTTGACGATGATCAGACGACCTCCTAGAGTGGTTCGAGCTACCACGCCGTGAATCATTGCCCTGATAGCTACCCCGCCGTGATTCGTTGCCGTGACAGTGCCTATCATGGTGTTGATTCGACTGGCTGCCTCGACTAGCACTGCCAGAAGATGGATGCCAGCTCTTGTTGCTCCCTGGTGCCTCTCCCCAGCCAGCAGAATTTGAATTGGTGCTTCCCTGTCTCCTTTGTGCTTCTGAAGAGCTTTTAGCTGTTGGTGTTGTTTGGTAACCTGAAGACGAGTTACGGTTTTGGCTGCCACTCTTGAAATTCACCTTTGAACTCTCACGGGCTGACGAATGCCGACCTGGAGTTTTTCTCCCCTCCGGAGATGAACTTGATCGTAACCAGCCTGAGGCTTGTGTGCTTCCCTCTAGAGATGAACCCCAACCTGAACCTTTTGTGCCTCCCTCTAGAGATGAACCCCAACCCGAACCTTTTGTGCCTCCCTCTAGAGATGAACCCCAACCTGAACCTTTTGTGTTTACCTCTAGAGATAAACCCCACCCTGAACCTTTTGTGCTTCCATCTACAGATGAACCCCAGCCTGAACCTTTTGTGCTTCCATCTACAGATGAACCCCAGCCTGAACCTTTAGTGCTTGTCTCTAGACATGAACCTGATTGCCATCCTGAAGCCTTTGTACCCCCCTCGAGAAATTGGCCTGATGCTTGCCTGCCTGAAACTTTTGTGTTCCCGTCCAGGAATGAGCCTACCGGTTGCCGACTTGAAGCTTTTGTGCTCGCCTCCAAAGATGAGCCTAATGGTTGCCCGCCTGAAGCTTCTGTGCTCTTGAGAGATGAGTTCAACAATGCAGCACTTGGTTTTAGTTTTACCTAATCAAGTCAGAAGTAACATGTTTAGTTGGACTTCAATCCTCAGATATTTAGAGGATCATGTTGCTAGGATTTCTCTTTTTGAAAGACACATCACGCTTGGACCTCAAGCCCTAGATCTTACAAATAAGGATTACCTGCTCTGGCACTCCACAATCTGTGGAAGCTCTTGGGTTGCCTTTTTCCATCTTTTCCTCTGGTGTTGGTGATATTTCACCAACAGCGCTACTTCCTCGGGCTACTACTGCCTCCTCTATAATGCATGAAGTATCTTTTCCATCAGCTCCAAGATCTGTAGAAGATGGTGTAAGATTCTCTGTCAAGTTAACAACAAAAACAGGAAAAGACTATCATTTCATTACCTGAGGAGGGTTGGAGAGCAGGTGTTGGTGAAGACAATGACCACATGTCATTGCTTGGGTCATCTTGAACACCCCACAGAGCAGAATCAACAGCTCCGCCTTGATAGTAACTAGGTTCACCCCAAGGAGATAGCGCAATAGGGCTAGAGCACTGCGGCCTTTCTTCCTCAGCTGAAGCTGGGGTGACATCTTCCAAAGGCATTCCAGCATGCACATTATAAGTTCCACAGTTTGGTTCTGTCAAAGATCCCAGCACATCACAAACTCCAGCATCAGAGACAGAACTAACAGTTATGTTATCTCTCTTAGCTGATGTGGCATCTCCTTTTAGTGGCGCTGTTTGAGTGACACAGCCTCCATCTTTTAGATCTCTTTCTTCTACACATGATGTTTGTGTTTCCTTAAGTAATTGCAAGCCAACAAATTTACTTGAAGGCGGACCAGATGTTTCTGACACGAAAGCTATTGAAGAGTGGTCATATGACTTTGTAGCTGAATCTTCAGGTGCTACTGATGTTGACCCTGACTTGTTCATCACAGGCTGCTTCCTCTCAAATTTTGGATTTGGACTGGGATATTGATCTTGAGTGCCAGGGGATAACACTGAATCAATTTTAGGCTCAAAAAGTTGATTAACTGAAGCATTTGATGCATCAGGGGGGCATGGTTTCTGCAGATTCATGATCTCCTTGGTCTTGCTTGAACTAGAAGTGCATGTAAATGAAGTTGATTGTGCACCGCAGGCAGGAGCTCTTGACTGACTAGGAATGCCCAAGGCTGAATTGGATTCTCTTCCATCAACAAGATTTGACCTTGAACAGCTCTCAGGCTTCATGTTACTCTGGCTGTTGTGAATCTTTGGTGCTGTGGTTGGACTACACAAACCACCAGTTTCTTGGCGATTGTTGTGTTCCCCAATCTTTTCTTGGGGGACCCCATCACCATGAGATCCTGTTGATCTATATGAACCAGCAAAAGATGGAATGGTGCTTGCATAGTTTGCCTGATGCTGAATCTGGACACTAGAAGCCAGTGGCTCCCAGCATGTTGTTGATGGCAAAGCTTCACCCATAAAGTTTGGACTTTCTCTTCTCAGAGGAGGACGGTCAGAAGACTGGCTGGGTAACCCAGAAGAGTAGACAACATTATAGCCAATAGGGGAAGTAATGTTTCCAGTCATACTTGGGTTAATTCTATCTTGCCCAGAGCCTGCCCATGCAGATCTATTATTGTTAATAACTGGTGTAGGTTGAATGATATCTTTCTTCTGTGTTGAGAGCACTTCAGTCAGCAACAATGAGTTCTCTTCACTCTCAAATGTGAGCCATATCTTCATGCCACTTGGGAAATAAGTAGTCCACTTGGATAGCTGTGAAAGAGTAAACGGGCCCTGAACATTTCCAGAAGGGTCCTTGTAGTGCCATACTTTTTCTGGCTCCGTGTCACTTGATACAACCCCAGATGACGGAACTGATGCAGTATCACCTGCTGTATTATTTAAATCAATGCGAGGCCGAGGAATATTCAATCCATTTGCCGCCTGCAAATTAGTGATGCTTCCTGCTCCTGGTATATGTGTTACGCCCTCCGTAGGAAGATTTAAACTAGAGTGACGACTAGCATCGGGACATTTTTGTGACAGGTACTGCACAGCGTTTGATTCTGTCCCTTCTCTTCCAGGAAACAGAAGATCTGGTCCATTCCTATTTATGGGCAAATCAACTGCATAAAAGTCAATAAGTTCTCAGAAAATTAATATTTACTAGTGGAACACACAATTGTAGAATATGATTAACAGTCAACAGGTGAAGTACCAGTTGTTTCATCATTCCATTCTTCAGCAGATTCATAAGTAGGAGCCATATGGGGGTCAACATGTACTTCTGGAACTTCATTAATCTTGCGTGCTATTTCTTCAGGAGTGTTCAGAAGTTGTAACTTCTCTACGCACTCTCTTAGTGTATGACATAGTTAAGGATCATCAAATGAAGGTAGCACCAATAACAACACTTAAATGAAGAGCACACATGATTACCTATCTTATGCAAAAAGAAAGCTAAACATAAATTAATTGAGATTATATGACAGGATAGATGCACATGCAACATCTTTAGAACACTGAATGATAGCTCGGGTTTAAAGATGAAAGATGGTTTCCACCATATCATTTTATGTAACACAAAATAAAGGAAGGATGAGAACAATACAAAAGTTGTTTATCTCCATTAAATGAGGGTCACAAAATATTGTGTTCTCTTCATAAAGATAACCCTCAATAAGGCCGATACTATTCGGTAAGTGCGAGAAACAAAGTTCGGAGATAAGAAACTCCAATTGAAGACAAAACAACATAAAACGAAAAATAACCGCCAAAGAGGTTGTGAGCTAAACCCGGTACCTAGCAATCCCATGTAGTATCTTCGTTCTCCAGAGAGGTTATGAGAAACTCTCAAAAAAAAATTACAAATTCTAAACCCTACAATAGCACCGTCCTTGGTCACAAATGTTACGAGTTAAAAGTTTGCCAGAATAAATGTGTCCTCGGGCCAACAAATATGTGCACAATGGTAGTTTATTCGATAGCTTTAAAGGTTCAGCTATGGTGAGCATATGCATGCCAAGCCATGACTAAACAATCAAGGACTAAAACAAGATCTTCACACTATACGACCCACAGAAACACCAACACCAACGCTAAGATAAAAAATATAACAATAGCTCAACATGGTAAGTTAGAAGGATATTCTTTTCGGCGTCCAGTTTCGCTAGCACGGTCACGGAGATGGCTCAGCCTCTGCTTTTCATTTACCAACCACTGAAAAGGATTTAACACACAATAAGTGCTGTTAGATCAAGCTAGAGAACCTATCGGTTATTACCAAATAAGCAACCTCATCACATCGCCAGCTTTTATTTGCTAGTGTAGTACTTACATCATTAATTTGCAGAGATTGGAAGCTTTTGGCTATCTCATATATGTCTCCCTGAATTAACAAGATGAAGAAAATAATTCAGACATACACAATTTGGTAACTTAGGTATCAGACGGATCATCATAAATTGGATCTTGATCAGCAGTACCACTTTAAGTCGAGGAATTAGACCATACTTCATGCTCTGGCGTAAGCGCTTGCATTCATCCTACATTATACAAGCAAACAAGCCAGTTAGATACAACAAAACGTAAGAGACACTCATCTAACACTACCCCCACATTCAGCAGTCGGAAAATTACATCTAAGAGCTAATGAAAAAAAGGGGGAGATGGATTGGCCAGCATATACAGTGGTGATACTGAATCATAAGGTCCATAAAGAAGAATATTGTTGCAACAAGATCCAAATCCAACAATCAAATTCAAATACTAGATTGATTCTTGGAAAGCAGATAAGACATAAGACACTAAAGATGTTAAAAGCTTGCGAAAAAGAGACAAATGGGTCTGTAAATGATCGACAATAGCCCCTTATTGCACAATACACATGATCAAATAAAAGATGTCCAAATCGAGTGTCAAAATTAGACATAATCACTAACAAATTCGAGAAGGCAGTATTGAGACGCAGCATCAACCTTTGATGGTCGTGTGTCATTTACTATAGACTATAGTAACTAGTAAGATCCATTATGAATAGTTGTCTCTCGTGATTCTAGCACAACAACAAAGCATGTTTCTTAAAAATTGAAACAATGATTTTGTAGCTTAACGCCTTAACTAAACATTAAAATTGTGGATTGATGATCTAAAATGTGAAAATAGTTGCCAATTATAGTCATTCATAATGTATTTTTACAATCAAATGTATGTTTCACTTGAAAGTGTATACTAAGTTAGTTAGCCAACAAAAACATGCCAACACCTAACAGCATTTCCGGTCAGTGAAGGCTCACCCGATATTATAGGTATCAAACAAATAAATGTATAAGCAACATGTGTCCTTGCATGCATTACCTGCGTGAAATCCTGATTTGAGATTGTATCCATTGTGATCACTTCCTTCTTATCTAAGTTTGATATCTCAAGTGCACAGTCTGTTGTCTTCTTACCAACACTGTATCGTTCTGCAACTTTATGTGTACCTGCATACAAAATCATTTTAGTTAAATTACAATTGAGTAGCTAATATCGGTAAATCAGACAGGAGTAAAAATCTTACCAAGAACTTTGACTAGGCGATACATATCTTGCTTTTGGCCAGAACCCGGAATTCTTATCCTCACAAAAGCACCAGTAATTTTCTCAGAGAATGCAGCAACATCATCAATGATATCCTCCATCAAGCTGCGGCGCAAGTATATTAAATTGATATTATGCATGTCGATGGCTGCATAATCCTCTAGATTAGCTGGTAGATCTCTTTGAAGCTTCTTATGAGTCTTCCTCCTCTTATCAGAGCTTAACTTAGTTCCCATCTCACTATGTCCTCCACTATCTACTTGTGCTGAATCTGGCTCACGGGCTAATTGGGTATCACCATTTAATGCTGGAGTCTCTTTCACATGAAGATGAATCTCCAAAAGTTTTAACATCTCGAAATGACCAACACGTGGTTTCCTAAACAGACTACTAAGCCTTGCATCACAAATAATTTGACTTTTTTTGCGAGGGTCACGAAGATTATTTTGCTTTATATACTCAAGCAACAGAACCTGAACATCAAATTGGGAAATTTGAGACACATCACCATTTCTCATGTGCCCAATGAATTCCAGCAGCTCCGGTGAGGCCCATTTCGTGTCACCCGACAAATCCATGCCTTCAAATGGTGCTCCCTTGGGTAAGCTTTCGGAACCTTTAATTGAAATTTCACAGTTCCTTGCAGTATTAAGACTATGATTTTGCCGCTTCCGCCCCCTTTTCCTTAAAGAAGTACCCCGACTTCGTTTCCTCGAAGAGCTGTCAGAACTGACATTATGGTCATTGTTTGCTTCATATCGCTCACCAGATGACTCCTCTTTTTCTCTCCTAGCAGAAATGCTTCGAACAGTCCAATTGCTTTTGGCACTGATTAGTTCTTCCAATGTTAATAAATGCTTCCCTTTTACATCCAGCCAATATAACTTGAAGAGATATTCCCAACTATTTTTATCATCAAAATCAACCATCACCTGGCATCGAGAAAAAATATGATAACAAGTCCATATGACACATCACAGGCACATAATCAATCAAAAAGGAAACAAGAATAGACCATTTCATGATTTATGCAAATCAAACCTAGAATGGAAGTATTGCTTGTTCCTAGCATCTATCTATACAATCTTCGTCCCAAACAAAACAGAAGATTTCCGCACTGCAAAAGACTAGACGATGGCCAAATGTAGTACCAACAAGGCCCCAAGAAAGTGAACAATTATCAAGCATATACCCGCATGGAACTTCTTAAGGGCATTAAAGTTAGGTGCAGTAAATCTCAGTCATCTAAGCTAAAAAAAGGAGAATCACCATATGTTCAGATATCAGCAAACAGTGCGAGCAAAGTTGCATACTAAAACGGATAATGAATGAGCACAACCAAATTTAGCCATCATATGACGATGGTGTGCCGATTCGGCAATTTAGGTATGATCGTATCAGTACTTATACTTAGTATCTAGTTTATTCAAATGCATCAGAATAGAAATTAGGTCACACGATCATTATGTATTGTGCCTTTTGAAGGTGACATCAGAGTTCCGTGGTTGCATATCTGATTCAAGCTAGTAGCATAATTTTATAATGCAATTTCAACACAGGCAAAGACACATTGGCTAAACTTAAAGGCAATACAGTGGATAAATTGACTCAGCAAAAGCTACCAACTTAGCATGCACAGAAATCCATAGCTACAGGCCTGCAGCTCATATAACAATATTACAACCTCGGTAGAAGGGCTAGGATTTAGATCACGCAATAAAACATGCAACGTAATCAGGAGACCTAATACAAATATATATATATATAATGAAAGAAATTACTAAGAAAATAACATGGGGACTACGGGAAATGTTCCCATATTCCATGAATCGGCATTCAAAACTTATTACTACCTCCATTCCAGTGAATAAAGCATGCACGCATTTCAAAATTAAACTTTGACCGTCAATTTAACCAACAAACATAAGTTATGCGACTTAAAAATTATACCATTGAAAAGTTCTTCCGAATATGAATTCATTAGTATAATAACTTTTGTCACACATACCCCACATTTAGTTGTTTAAATTGATAGTCCAAGTTCAATTTTGGAATACGTGTGTGCGGTATTCGCTGGAATGGAGGAGCATTTTCCTTACAGAAACCGACGTCACAATCATGCACTTGCTGACTCATGACTTGCAGTGCTAACTCGACTTTTTAGTGCCACATTATTTTTCTGATTGAAATAGCCTAACTGAATGGCGGTGTTTAGGGACTCAACTGGAAAAATTAGGATGTATGTGTGCCCAACTTTACTTTGATTAAAGTTTTGGGCCAATGGCGATATATTCATTTAATAGCTCAGCACTGTCGAAGATGCATAGTTAGGAAAATGTCAGTGTGACGATGACCTGAGTCACACGTGTCACCCTCACGATGGATGGTATTTTCATAATTATACATTTACTGTGCTGCTGAGCTGACTAAAATGTAGTGGTGGTTTGTCCAAGGAATGAGAGCAGGATGTATGAACACTCTGGTTCCATAGAGATGCACATGTTTTAGTGTTTGCATACAGATGCTTCTGTGCTTCAGAAAAATGGAACGTGGTATACAATTTAAGGGCCAACAGTACAATACCTTTGTAGCATCTTGGTCTTTGGACTCTATCAACAATATAGTGGCATAGCAAGTGTCACAGAAGCCCTTGTTCCCTCTAACACCAAAGAATTTGCCCTGTTTGACGCATGCCTTGCAGAGGGAGTAAGTACAAGTATAGCACATGTACTGTGCTGCCTTTTCACAGCTGCTGCAAATGTGCCAACCTGGCATGTGTGGCATCAAGATACAGGACAGGTCAGATTGAACTATCGTTTCTGAAGTTAAAGGGTTGGCGCATGCACATAGCCACATACAATGTAATCATATATGATAACTAAAAAGCAGCTATTTATCGCCGTGGTGCTTCTTGCCCCATATGGTGTAATGCCAACCGAGCATATCCAGTTCTCCTACATAAACTCAACACGTAAATCTGTTTCGACTTCACTATATAAACAGCCTTATAACAGGGCATGTACACATCAACAGACAACTGATCATGAAGACAAATGTGTAGTAAAAAAAGTGGAAATGGTTCAACACTAACTGGGCATAAGCTAAATTGCGGAAAAAAGCATCTTCTACAAACTCAATGTCTATAATGAATGTGATCGGGCATTCATGCTGGAGGTTCGGGAAGGCAAGACTACATATCCAAATTACTTTACTGAAGGGGTATGGAAGAAGATCAACGCTGCTCTTAGGTAAATCAGGTTCTTTCAAATGTTACCAATTTCTTTCAATAGAGCTTTTGTCTGCCATTATCAGAAGTATTAATATGCCAAATACTATATGAATATCCAACACACTGCAGCATTGATATTGTAATTATACTCCATGCAAATACTAGAATGACCAAGACATACCACAATTCCACTTGCCACGGGAGCGGAAAAACGACTCGTCACGCTTGATGCAGGCAGGATGGTACACCTTGGAGCAACCCCTGCAGCCACAGAACAGGGTTTTCAGCCTTGTCGAGGCAACGAGTCCAACCCGCACTGGTGCACACAGGATACAGAGGAAGATAATAAATAATAAAGCTAGTATTCGCGCGCGCACCTGCGGTCGCAAACCACGAGGCTGCCCCCGTCGAAGCAGATAAAGCACACCACCTCCTCCTCGTCATTCTTCTTCACTGGCTTGGGCGGCGCAGGCGCAGCAACCGCTCCGTCCCTGTTCTTCCGCGGCCTGCCTCTCTTCCTCTTCACCGGTGCCTCAGCCACGGCAGGTTCCTCCTCCTCCTCCTCCTGCTGCTGCTGCTGCTGGACCGGGGCCGCGGCCTCCATGATCGAGCCGAGGAAGTGCGAATCATCAAACCCCTCCGTGTGACGAGGCGGGGAAGGCTCCTTGTTCGAGGCAGGAGCCTGCAGCCACGCAGTGAGACGGTGAGGGTGTGCCGACCCCGCTGGTGGTGCTGGAGGCGGCTGGCTGGGCCGCGGAGGGGGACCGGGGTCCGGCATGGGAGGCGGCGGCGGGAGGCGAAGCTCGGGGGGCCACTCTGCCTCGCCGGGGGAGAGCATCTGCCCCGCGTCCATGGGTCAGCAGGGTCTCGCGCGAATCCAGGGCAAAAACCCTAACCCTAGCTGAACCTCGCGGGCAAAGCCTCTCCACCCCGTCGCCGCGGCCCAATCCGCGCGGGTAGGTCGAGTTGGTGTACGACCACGAGCGCGTGGGGAGAGTACAGCGAGCGAGGTGGAGGGAGAGGGAGAGAGACAGACACAACACACACAGAGAGAGAGCCGAGCCGACTCGAAATGCAAAAGGACGGGGCGGTGGCGGTAATTAGGCCGGGGCATCCGGGGTAAAAAAACCAACGATCGGGGGGCGGAGTGGTGGTGCGCGGCTGCGCGCCAGGGGGAGAGGGAGCCCCGCGAAGCGACGCATGAGGCGGAACGGAAAAGAGAAATGGGGGGCGTGGTGCTGTGGGGCCGCGCTTTTTCGGGCGTGGTCCCCGGACCCTTTCCCGCCCCGCGATTGGACGGGCGGGCCGCGTGGTTGGCTCGGAGGCAGTTATTGGGCTCACGCCGTGGCGACGGTGGTGGTGGCCGAGGAAGGACGTGGTTGCTGCTCGTTGCCGATCGCCCGAGGCCGTTGTAGATCGTGCGTGTTTTCTCGCCTGCGCCGTTTACCTACCGTTGCCGGTCAAAATCAGCTGGGCCCTCGAGCTCAGTAAGTAGAGACTACGGGGAACAATGAAACATGATTAGCATACAACACAGGTCTCCAGAATCTAGCACATGCACTGTGATCTGATGCGTATACTACTCCGTTGAATACGCCATTGAGTACGTACCTGCAGCTTTCATATGGTTTATGAATGGCACGTGTAACATGTGCGCGGGCTCTCACTATTGAATACGCCATTTCCTGTGTGTCTCCTAAGAGCATCTACACCCAGCAAATCCGGGCCCCTTACACCCGACGTGGACACGTCTGGACGCGTCCACGAACAGAATCTAGCACATGCACTATGATCCAATCGTATAGTGCATATCAGCAGCTTTCATACACATTGTTGCAGAAATATTTTACAACATATTTCAGTGTGACTCGTGGCATGATACATAAATATTTGAAGTAATAATATAAAAAGTTCAAACTGGAAATACATGTAATTTGTTATGTTCAATTACTATATAGTTGTAAAAAAATATTAATTATAAATAGCATAACAGAACAAAATTTCTTATGTATGTTTGCATGTTGAGATGAGCCCTTTTTCAATGCATGTTTAATGATGAAGTGACATGCTTGCATGTTGAGAGAAATATGATAGTGGGGGCGGGCCTTTTCTCATGCATGTTGTGGGATGATGTGGCATGCTTACATGTTAAGAGAAATAGTTAGTGGGGGTTAGCTATTTAGATATAGAAGATTTATGAATGGCATGTGTAACATATGTGCGGCTCTCACTGTTGAATACGCCATTTCATTTGTCTCCTGAGAGCATCTATGGCAGGCAAATCCGGCCCCCTTACACCCATGGCGGCGCGTTTGGGCGGGTCCGCATACAATGCTAGGTCCTCTTTTATATGGGCTGCCACATATGCAAACACCTTAAAATGTGGAGTTTCGATCCATACAATCCATATACGTCGATCATATGATACAAATTGTTCGAACTCAACATTTCAAAACAAAAGAAAGCAAATCATAGTTCAACAAAAATCCGGACATGCCAAAAAGAAACCAATTTTCGAGCCTGACGGATGGCTCACTGCTGGCCGAATCACTCGTCAGACGCCATCCATGTTGTAACGCCCCAGATATAATTTTCCCAATTTGTACTCCAACTCTTGCCGTTTCCGACGTTAAGTTATATTTATTTCTCGGGTTCGGGTCTTTGTCTCCGTGTGTTGTTTTCGTTCTCATGCATCTCATATCATGTCATCATGTGCATTGCATTTGCATACGTGTTCATCTCATGCATTCGAGCATTTTCCCCGTTGTCCGTTTTGCATTCCGGCACTTCGTTCTCCTTCGGTGGTCATTTCTAGCTTTCTTTCTTTCGTGTGTGGGGATTAAACATTTCCGGATTGGACCGAGACTTGCCAAGCGGCCTTGGTTTACTACCGTAGACCGCTTGTCAAGTTTCGTACCATTTGGACTTCGTTTGATGCTCCAACGGTTAACCGAGGGACCGAAAAGGCATCGTGTGTGTTGCAGCCCAACACCCCTTCAATTTGGCCAAAAACCCACCAAACTCTGCTCCATCTCCTAGAGCGTTCGATCACGATCACGTGGCCGAAAACCGCACCTCATTTGGACTCTCCTAACTCCATTTATGCCTATAAATAGACCCCCTTTGTTTTCGGATCTCTCTTCCCCACGAAACCCTAGCCAAAAAAACAGATCTCCACCGACGGACACGTCCGCCCCCGGCCGGACGCGTCCGCCGCCGGAGCCCGCCCACTCGCAGAGCGCCACGTGGCACCCCAACTCTGCCGCCGCCGCCAGCCCGGGAGGCCCAGGAGGGGCCCCCGCGAGCCCGACTCCTCCACCCGCGCGCCCCGCACCTCTTCTCCAGCTCCGGCGGCCGAGCCCCGCGTCGACCACCGCGAGCCCCGCCGCGTCGCCGGCTGCCGCCATCGCCGGTGCCCCGCGCAACCTCGCCGCCGTCCTGCCCGGCGCCGACCCCGCCTCGACGTCCGCGCCAAGTCGCCGCCCGAGCCGGCCACCACCGCCGGCGCCTCCGCCCCTCGCCGCCCCGGATCCGGCCGGCCTCGCCCCGGCCCTCTCCTTCCTCGCTGGCGAGCTCCATCTCCGACGAACTTCGAAGTCCGCACCGTGAACAGTGCCCCCGGATCTGGATCTAGATCCAAAAATATCTCACGGTTGACTTTCCCCCCTCCTAAGTCTAATTTTTCGAGCATACTTTGACCTGCCATATCTCCGCATCCGTAGCTCTGTTTTGGACATATAGTATATCAAAATGTCCGTCTCGACGAGTACATCATTTCATTCCATTGCATCATTTTCATTTGAGTTCATCTTGATGCCTGAAATGCTGTTAGAAGAGGGCTTCATGAGTTAATTGTCAGATCTGCTAGTTCATCTTAGACTTTTGTCATTTTTGCCATGATTATTGTGTGCATGATATGCCTGTGAGTCCTTCATATGTTTTGTTAAGCATCTTGTTATCTTTCCAGAGGTGCAACCCATGCATTTTTTAGGATGTGTGTGGTGACTTGTGCAAGCTTGCAAAGTGAGGCACTTGGTAAATCTGTTTTCAGGGACTTAGTAGTTTTCACTAAGTCTGGGATTATTTAGTTCATGATGCCATATGTTCATGCTATTTCCTAGTGATCCGTGCCTCTTTTGAGGAGGATCAGTTAAGGAGTTTTGTTATTCTTGTTATGCTCTATCCATCCATGTCTCTATTTGCATATATGGAGCACCCTAGCTTGAGTCAATCGAGCTCTACTTTTGCTTCGTTGTGAATCTGGGTAGATCGTCAACTTGTTTGCGATTTTGACGATGTTATTATAGTTGATCCATGCATGCTATGCCATTGTTCTTGCCATGTCTAGCTAGCATTTTGTGCCTTCTTAATGGATATATGCTTGTCTTGCCATGACTTGCACCGTAGTGAGTGCATCGAGCTCGTTTACATGCCTTCGTGAGTTATGTTTCAGCATGTCTCAGTTTTCACTAAGTCTGAAAACTGATTGTGTTTTAGCTATGTTCGTGTGCTTGTTAGTATATTTTGTGATCCCTTTTGGCCCTAGGTCACTAAGGGTCTTTCGTTAAGCTTGTTGAGTAGCTCCATGCCATGTTCTTATTTGTCTTAATCAGGTCATGTATCATGTTGTTTTGCTGCTCCGAAGAGGGCTTCATGATCTGAAATTTCAGACAGGTGTTAATTTCACTAAGTCTGAAATCTGTTTTGCATTTGCGTTTTTGCCATGCTTGTTTGAACCTCTTAACGGATGAATTGGCCGTAGCTCAGTGCTAGTCTTTTTTTAAGCATCTTGAATGCTTCCCTTCCATGTATTTTGTTGCCATGTTTGATTGCTGTAGCATGTTCATCTCATTGCATTTAGATGCCTACTTGCTGTAAATCGCAGACCGGTGTCATTCTTAAATCGCTTGCCATTTCCAAACCGTAACTCCGATTCCGGTGTTCTTTATATCGTTTTCAAGCGATTTCATCCCCTCTTTCCAATGGCACACTTGGATTTCCAGGTTGAGGCCAGGTTCATGCATTTCCTGTCACATCTTGCATTTTGCATCCCGCATCGCATCCCGCATAGCATACCATCATTGCATCTTATTGTTTGAGCTCGCACGTGGTTGATTGTATCCTTGTTGCTTGTTTGTCTTGTTTGGGTAGAGCCGGGAGATGAGTTCGCTAACGAGGAGCCCGTTGAGTTTGCTTTCGAGGATCCAGTCAACTCTGACAACTTTGCAGGCAAGATGATCATACCCTCGAAATCACTACTATCTTTGCTATGCTAGTTTGCTCGCTCTTTTGCTATGCCAATGCTACGATGCCTACCACTTGCTTGTCAGCCTCCCAAATTGCCATGTTCAGCCTCTAACCCACCATTATCCTAGCAAACTGTTGATTGGCTATGTTACCGCTTTGCTCAGCCCCTCTTATAGCATTGTTAGTTGCAGGTGAAGATTGGAGTCGTTCCTTGTTGGAACATTTATTTACTTGTTGGGATATCATTATATTGCCATGTTATCTTAATGCATCTATATACTTGGTAAAGGGTGGAAGGCTCGGCCTCTCGCCTAGTGTTTTGTTCCACTCTTGCCGCCCTAGTTTCCGTCATATCGGTGTTATGTTCCCGGATTTTGCGTTCCTTACGCGGTTGGGTGATAATGGGAACCCCTTGATAGTTTGCCTTGATTAAAGCTTTTCCAACAATGCCCAACATTGGTTTTACCATTTGCCACCTAGCCTCTTTTTTTCCCTTGGGTTTCCGGAGCCCGAGGGTCATCTTATTTTAACCCCCCCGGGCCAGTGCTCCTCTGAGTGTTGGTCCAACTGTCAGCTGCCGGTGGCCACCAGGGGCAACTCTGGGCTGGCCTACCTGTACCTAAGACAATCTGAGTGTGCCCTGAGAAAGAGATATGTGCAAATCCTATCGGGATTTGTCGGCACATTCGGGCGGTGTTGCTGGTCTTGTTTTAACCTGTCGAAATGTCCTGTTGTACCGGGATACCGAGTTTGATCGGAATGTCTCGGGTGGAGGTCTATTCCTTCATTGACCGTGAGAGCTTGTCATGGGCTAAGTTGGGACTCCCCTGCAGGGATTGAACTTTCGAAAGCCGTGCCCGCGGTTATGGGCAGATGGGAATTTGTTAATGTCCGGTTGTAGATAACTTGAACCTTAATTAATTAAAATGAATCAACTGAGTGTGTTACCGTGATGGCCTCTTCTCGGCGGAGTCCGGGAAGTGGACACGATGTTGGAGTAATGTTTGCGCAGGTTGCTCTCTAGTTTCTCGCTCGCGCTTTGCTCTCTCTTCTCGCTCTCTTTTGCGAATAAGTTAGCCACCATATATGCTAGTCGCTTGCTGCACCTCCACATAAAATCCTACCTATTAAGCTTAAATAGTCTTGATCGCGAGGGTGTGAGATTGCTGAGTCCCTATGGCTCACAGATTACTATTACACCAGGTGCAGGGACAGATGATACAGCTCCAGATGGCGCGCTTGAGCTCAAGTGGGAGTATGACGAGGATTCTCAGCGTTACTATGTTTCTTTTCCTGATGATCAGTAGTGGGGCCCAGTTGGGGTGATCGGGACCATGTCGCTTGTTGGGTTGTCTTTTATTTTGGCGCCGTAGTCGGGCCATGAGTGTTTGGATGATGTATGTTATTTATGTACTTTGATGTGACGTGGCGAGTGTAAGCCAACTATGTATCTCCCCTTTTATTCTATATATTACATGGGATGTTGTGATGATTGCCTAACTTGCGACATTGCTTTCAATGCGGTTATGTCTCTAAGTCGTGCCTCGACACGTGGGAGCTATAGCCGCATCGAGGGCGTTACACATGTGGCTTGCTCTGAAGGCATCCTTGCGTCCTGCTCCATCTGCATCCTTGTTGCATGCTTCGTTACTATCGTAGCCGCCCTCGCCGCCTCGTACTCCCTACGGTCATTGATCTCCTTCTTCTTCTCCGCAACCCACTTCTTTGCGTGCTCATCCAAGAGGATTTCGTCCGCCAACATGATCTTCGCATCCTCCGCGCCCTCTGCGAGTTGCAACATGTCCTCTCGAGCTCAATCTCTCTAATGTCTTGGCCTTCTCGAGCTCTCATTTGATCGCCGCCTCTTCCTTCTCCAACTCGATATTCTCCCTCTCAATTTTCAGTTTCTTATCCACCCTTTTTCGATCTCAATCCATCCTCTCCTTTTGTGCATCCAACATGAGCTTGTACCTCTACTCTTTCGTGTTCTCCCTTACCGAAGAAATGCATGTCCATGTGGCGGACATTTTTGTAGCCACGACGTCACGGGAAGCCCTTGCCTTCTCCCACTTGTTTCCCATGACTTGCGGATATCCTTTGGCACGGTGGCTCTCGGCGACGATATCGTCCTCTTCATCGCCCAACCTAATTGATTGGTGGAAGCTTGAGTCATCATTCCTCTTCTTGTCGGCCTTGAGATCGGCCACAAGTTGTGTCCACTTTGGCTTGCCATTTAATATGATCCAACAATGGCTAAAAGCAAACGACTTCTTCTCCATTTCGTGATATAAAGTGGCCACCATCGCCGTCTAGCAAACAACATATGTAGAGCATGAGAATGCAAATGCAAGAAGCATATGCAGATGATGACAATATGAAGCAATTGGGCCTCGTTTGACAGCTCGGTTTTTTCGAAGTGTTATGAGAATACTGCAGTTTTTTAAAATATCATGTTTTAATTTACCGTGAGTTGTTTGGCAACCATAAAAAACAGTAGTATTCATATTGTGGTATCGTCAAAACCGTGGCATTTTCTCTGCAATAAAAAAAGAATCCTAGGCCTCTTTTTTTTAAACAAAGCATGCGAAGAAAACAAGATTGTTCGTTATCGCCTTCCTCCCTCGCAAGTCATCGACGTCGTCCTGAAGATCGTCGGCCATGGAACAAGCCAAGAGAAGGCAATGGAAACAAAAATGGTGTCCTTCCTACTCCCACTTGCACTCCTTCTCTCCTGGTATGCGTCGTGCGTCAAGTCGCCCCCCTGGCCACCTCATGCCCAGATTGCTCATGCCATGGTCATGCACGCTGCTGGGTGCAATGCTAACTCCAACGCGCTGTTGGCTGGGCCTGCATAGGTCGTTGTGTGCGATCATTGAAGGAATATGCCCTAGAGGCAATAATAAAGTTGTTATTTATTTTTACTTATATCATGATAAATGTTTATTATTCATGCTAGAATTGTATTGACCGGAAACTTAATACATGTGTGAATACATAGACAAAACAGAGTGTCCCTAGTATGCCTCTACTTGACTAGCTCGTTAATCAAAGATGGTTAAGTTTCCTGACCATAGACATGTGTTGTCATTTGATGAACGAGATCACATCATTAGAGAATGATGTGATGGACAAGACCTATCCGTTAGCTTAGCATAATGATCGTTAAGTTTTACTGTTATTGCTTTCTTCATGACTTATACACATTCCTCTGACTATGAGATTATGCAACTCCCGAATACTAGAGGGACACCTTGTGTGCTATCAAACGTCACAACGTAACTGGGTGATTATAAAGACGCTCCAAAGGTGTCTTCGAAGGTGTTTGTTGGGTTGGCATAGATCAAGATTAGGATTTGTCACTCCGAGTATCGGAGAGGTATCTCTAGGCCCTCTCGGTAATGCACATCACTATAAGCCTTGCAAGCAATATAACTAATGAGTTAGTTACAGGATGATGCATTACGAAACAAGTGAAGAGACTTGCTGGTAACGAGATTGAACTAGGTATGATGATACCGACGATCGAATCTCGGGCAAGTAACATACCGATGACAAAGGGAATAACGTGTGTTGTTATTGCGGTTTGACCGATAAAGATCTTCGTAGAATATGTAGGAACCAATATGAGCATCCAAGTTCCGCTATTGGTTATTGACCAGAGATGTGTCTCGGTCATGTCTACATAATTCTCGAACCCGTAGGGTTCGCACCCTTAACTTTCGATGACGATTTGTATTATGAGTTATGTGTTTTGGTGATAGAAGTTTGTTCGGAGTCTCGGATGAGATCACGGACATGGCGAGGAGTCTCTAAATGGTCGAGAGGTAAAGATTGATATATTGGAAGGTAGTATTCAGACACCAGAACGGTTCCGGGGTTTATCGGGTACATACCGGAGTACCGGAGGGGTTACCAGAACCCCCCGGGGAAAGATATGGGCCATATGGCCCATAGGAGGGAAGCTAACCAGCCCACAAGGGGCTGGTGCACCCCCCAAAAGGGAGGAGGCCGAATTGGAGTAGGGAAGGGGGCGCCACCCCCCCTTCCTTCTCCTACTCCCTCTCCTTTCCCCTTTCCACCTCCATGAGAAGGAAAAGAAAGGGGGTCGAATCCTACTGGACTAGGAGTCCTAGTAGGACTCCCCCATTATGGCACGCCCTCTAGGGTCGGCCTCCTCCCTCTCCCTCCTTTATATACGTGGGAAGGGCACCCATTGGAGACACACCAATTGTTCCAAGCCATGTGCGGCGTCTCCCTCCACGGTTTACTCCTCCGGTCATATTCACGTAGTGCTTAGGCGAAGCCCTGCGCGGATCACATCACCATCACCATCACTGATAACCCACAAGTATAGGGGATCGCAATAGTTTTCGATAAGTAAGAGTGTCGAACCCAACGAGGAGCTAAAGGTAGAACAAATATTCCCTCAAGTTCTATCGACTACCGACACAACTCTACGCACGCTTGACGTTCGCTTTACCTAGAACAAATATGAAACTAGAAGTACTTTGTAGGTGTTGTTGGATAGGTTTGCAAGATAATAAAGAGCACGTAAATAAAAAGTAGGGGTTGTTTAAGTAAAGAAACAATAAAGTAAATATAAGTGTGGAAAAGTGGTGGTAGGAGTTGCGAAATTGCCCCTAAGCAATTGACTACTTTACTAGACCGATAGCAAGTATTATGTGGGAGAGGCCACTGCTAGCATGTCATCCCTGACTTGGAATTCTATGCACTTATGATTGGAACTATTAGCAAGCATCCGCAACTACTAATGTTCATTAAGGTAAAACCCAACCATAGCATTAAGATATATTGGTCCCCTTTCAATCCCGTATGCATCAATTTCTATGCTAGGTTGAAGCTTCTGTCACTCTTGCCCTCCAATACATAGTCCTATCGACATACAACTAACCCTAGGGTGTGATCCACGTGCGCAATCATATGATGGGCACCAAAGGCAGCAACATAACCACAAGCAAATTAAATCAATCATAGCAATTCATCAACCACCGATAGGACAACGAAAATCTACTCAGACATCATAGGATGGCAACACATCATTGGATAATAATATGAAGCATAAAGCACCATGTTCAAGTAGAGGGTACAGCGGGTTGCGGGAGAGTGGACCGCTGTAGATAGATGGGGGAAGGTGATGGAGATGTTGGTGAAGATGGCGGAGGTGTTGGTGTAGATCACGGTGATGATGATGGCCCCCGGTGGCACTCCGGTGCCACCGGAAGCGAGGGGGAGAGAGCCCCCCTCCTTCTTCTTCTTCCTTGACCTCCTCCCTAGATGGGAGAAGGGTTTCCCCTCTGGTCCATGGCCTCCATGGCACGGGAGGGGTGAGAGCCCCTCCGAGATTGGATCTGTCTCTCTGTCTCTCTCTGTTTCTGCGTTCTCTCTGGCTGTTTCACCATTTCGTATATATATGGAGATCCGTAACTCCGGTTGGCCTGAAACCTTCGCCGTGATTTTTTTTCCGAATATTAGCTTTCTTGCGGCAAAAGAAGAGCATCAACTGCCTTACGGTGGGCTCACGAGGGTAGGGGCGCGCCCTAGGGGGGGCGCCCCCTGTCTCGTGACCACCTCGGGCACTGGTTCGCGTTGATTTTCCTTCCGAATTTTCCATATTTTTCAAAAATAAGCTCCGTCCGTTTTTATCCCGTTTGGACTCTGTTTGATATGGATATTCTACGAAACAAAAAAACATGCAACAAATAGGAACTGGCACTGGCACTGGATCAATATGTTAGTCCTAAAAATAGTATAAAAAGTTGCCAGAAGTATATGAAAGTTGTAGAATATTGACATGGAACAATAAAAAATTATAGATACGACGGAGATGTATCGGCATCCCCAAGCTTAATTCCTGCTCGTCCTCGAGTAGGTAAATGATAAAAAAAAATTGATGTGGAATGCTACCTAGCATAATCTTGATCATATGTCTAATCATGGCATGAATATTAAGACACGAGTGATTCAAAGCAATAATCTATCCTTTGACATAAAAATAATAATACTTCAAGCATACCAACCAAGCAATTATGTCTTATTAAAATAACATAGCCAAAGAAAGCTCATCCCTACAAAATCATATAGTCTGGTTATGCTCCATCTTCACCACACAAAATATTCACATCATGCACGACCCCGATGACAAGCCAAGCAATTGTTTCATACTTTTGACGTTCTCAAACCTTTTCAACTTTCACGCAATACGTGAGCATGAGCCATGGACATAGCACTTTAGGTGGAATAGAATATGATGGTGGAGAAGACAAAAAGGAGAAGATAGTCTCACATCAACTAGGTGTATCAACGGGCTATGGAGATGCCCATCAATATATATCAATGTGAGTGAGTAGGGATTGCCATGCAACGGATGCACTAGAGCTATAAGTGTATGAAAGCTCAAAAAGAAACTAAGTGGGTGTGCATCCAACTCGCTTGTTCACGAAGACCTAGGGCATTTTGAGGAAGCCCATCATTGGAATATATAAGCCAAGTTCTATAATGAAAGATTCCCACTAGTATATGAAAGTGATAACTCAAGAGACTCTCTATATGAAGAACATGGTGCTACTTTGAAGCACAAGTGTGGAAAAAGGAATAGTAGCATTGCCCGTTCTTATTTTTTTTATTTTTTTAATTTGGCCTTTTTTATTTGGCCTTTATTTTTTCTTTTTTTGGGACAATGCTCTATTGAATGATGATCATCACACTTCTATTTACTTACAACTCAAGAATTACAACTCGATACTTACAACAAGATATGACTCTATATGAATGCCTCCGGCGGTGTACCGGAATATGCAATGAATCAAGAGTGACAAGTATGAAAGAATTATGAATGGTGGCTTTGCCACAAATACTATGTCAACTACATGATCATGCTAAGCAATATGACAATGATGAATGTGTCATGATGAACGGAACGGTGGAAAGTTGCATGGCAATATATCTCGGAATGGCTATGGAAATGCCATAATAGGTAGGTATGGTGGCTGTTTTGAGGAAGGTATATGGTGGGTTTATGGTACCGACGAAAGTTGCACGGTACTAGAGAGGCTAGCAATGGTGGAAGGGTGAGAGTGCGTATAATCCATGGACTCAACATTAGTCATAAAGAACTCACATACTTATTGCAAAAATCTATTAGTCATCGAAACAAAGTACTACGCGCATGCTCCTAGGGGGATAGATTGGTAGGAAAAGACCACCGCTCGTCCCCGACGGCCACTCATAAGGAAGACAATCAATAAACACCTCATGCTCCGACTTCGTTACATAACGGTTCACCATACGTGCAGTCTACGGGACTTGCAAACCTCAACACAAGTATTTCTCAATTTCACAATTACTCGACTAGCATGACTCTAATATCACCATCTTTATATCGCAAAACTATTGCAAGGAATCAAACATATCATATTCAGCGATCTACAAGTTTATGTAGGATTTTATGACTAACCATGTGAATGACCAGTTCCTGTCATTTCTCTAAATAGATATAAGTGAAGCACGAGAGTTTAATTCTTTCTACAAAAGATATGCCCGTGCTCTAACAAATATGAGTGAAGCAAAAGAGTATTCTACAAATGGCGGTTGTCTATATAAAGAGAAACAGGCAATCCAAACTTCAAATGATATAAGTGAAGCACATGAAGCATTCTATAAAGCCATACTCAAAAGATATAAGTGAAGTGCAATGAGCATTCTATAAATCAATTAAGGACTATATCATACCAGCATGGTGCATAAAAAGAAAAATAAAAATCTAAATGCAAAAGATGCTCCAAGATTGCACATATCGCATGAACAAAACGAATCCGAAAACATACCGATATTTGTTGAAGAAAGAGGGGATGCCTCCCCAGCATCCCCAAGCTTAGACGCTTGAGTCTCCTTGAATATTTACTTGGGGTGCCTCGGGCATCCCCAAGCTTGAGATCTTGCCTCTCTTCCTTCTTCTCACATCGGAACCTTCTCAATCATCGAACACTTCATCCACACAAAACTTCAACAGAAAACTCGGTAAGATCCGTTAGTATAATAAAGCAAATCACTACTATAAGTACTGTTGCAAACCAATTCATATTTTGTTTTTGCATTGTGTATACTGTAATATAACTTTTTCATGGCTTAATGCACTGATATAAATTGATAGTTTCATCAAAACAAACAAACTATGCATCAAAAACAGAATCTGTCTAAAACAGAACAGTCTGTAGCAATCTGAACATTCACCATACTTATGATACTTGAAAAATTCTACCAAAATTAGGAAAAATAAAAAATTTGTATAGGAAGACAGTGCAAAAAGAATCAGAATCATTTGACGTTCCAGCCTAAAATGTAAAATCGTGCACTACAGCCAAAGTTTCTGTCCTGCACCGTATAAACCTTCAAGCAAATGAAAACATCCTAAAGGCAAACCTTGGCACATTATTTTTATAATACAATGGAATTTTACAAGGGGATAATTATTTTTGTTGAAAAGTTTCTGTAATCAAGATTCACAAAGTTCCCATGGGCATGAACAAAGTTCAAGGACGTCCCCCACTTTCACAATGCTTGTCTCTCTCACTTTCACTTTTCTTTTTGAAAAAGCTTTGGGTTCCCCTCTTTATTTTTGTTGTTTTTAAACTATATAAAAAGAACTCAACAGAAATAAATGACTCTCTAAAACTTCCGGGTTGTCTCCCTGGCAGCGCTTTCTTTAAAGCCATTAAGCTAGGCATATAGTGCTCAAGTAATGGGTCTACCCGGATCCCAAGGTATATCAAAGCCAATTTTAATTAATAATGATTTGTAATTTAGAAGTGAGCACAAAGTAACATATATCATGCAATGACGAAGTCTAACTCTCTTCCTATGCATAGGCATGTCATAAAAGAACAATTCATGCACACAAAGTAAAGGCCAATGCATAGTATAACCGGTTTCTTGCAATTTTGTTGTATTGGAAACATAAAGAGACGGAGATATAGTTCCTCTCTCATAATAATTGCAAGTAGGAGCAGCAAGCACATGCATATTATATTCATCAAAATCATCATGTGCAACGGTAAAAGGCAACCCATCAATATATTCCTTAATAAGTGCAAACTTCTCCGATATAGTGTAGTCGGGAAAATTTAAAAAGATAATAGGACTATCATACGTGGGTGCAATAGCAACAATTTCATGTTTAACATAAGGAACTATAGCAAGTTCATCTCCATAAGCATAATTCATATTGGCATCTTGGCCACAAGCATAGCAAGCATCATCAAAAAGGGATATTTCAAAAAAATCAACGGGATCATAGCAATTATCCTCCAGTAAGCACGAAGGGAAATTAAACAATGTATGAGTTGAAGAGTTACTCTCATTAGAAGGTTATAGGCTGCGGCTAATGTTGCAAAAATAAGAGCTTGAATACCGCTTGTAAATAATCCAAGAAACATGACCGGTATAGGGATTACTAAGGGGACTAAAGAAACAAGAACAACAACGACTAATTCATCCGCCAATATATTCCCGAAAAGTCGAAAGCGGGCACGGGTAGCTAATCCGCTCTTCCTCCTTTTGTTCTTCGCTCTCTTCCTCATCTTTTTCATCCAATGAGCTCACAGTTTCCTCAATTTCTTCTTCCATAGATTCCTGCAAAATATTAGTCTCTTCTTGGACAGCGGAGACTTTCTTAATAAGCGCATTAATTTCATAATTATATTCATAATTCTCATAACAATATTTCAGGATAGCTAAATTTTCAGGTCTATAAACAACATCATCAAAATCTTCAAACTCTTTAAACATAGATTCAATTTCATAAGCACCCTTAAAAGCAACAAATTCTTCTATTTGTTCCACATCATAGTAATCATATATACCATTAGCATAAGAAGCTAAGGTTTCATTATCATTAAATTCACATGAAAAGGGAAGGTGTGGAGCCTTCACCTTAGAGCAACAAGTATAATCATATCTCAAGCATAGTTGCCTAGCATACCAATTCAATATACGAATTTGATCCCATAATAGTTTCCCTTTTTGTGTCAAGCGGTAATCCCTAAAGTATTCACGTTGATCCAATGTTACTCCCATTACATAATTGAATGGGGTTTTCTCAGGATTATTAAAGTAGTACATAATAATTTTCACATAACGAGCATCGAGGGTTTTAGGAGGTTCCCCATCTCCATGAGCAGAAAGTACACCTAATTTTTTGGTATTTCGTGTTCCATATCCATAACTAAAGATAAAGAACAACTAAGAACAACAAATAAAAATTACTTAGTGATAAAGCAAACAAGCACACACGAGAATATTCACCCCACGCTATTGCTCCCCGGCAATGGCGCCAGAAAAAGGTCTTGATAACCCACAAGTATAGGGGATCGCAATAGTTTTCGATAAGTAAGAGTGTCGAACCCAACGAGGAGCTAAAGGTAGAACACATATTCCCTCAAGTTCTATCGACCACCGATACAACTCTACTCACGCTTGACGTTCGCTTTACCTAGAACAAGTATGAAACTAGAAGTACTTTGTAGGTGTTGTTGGATAGGTTTGCAAGATAATAAAGAGCACGTAAATAAAAAGTAGGGGATGTTTAAGTAAATAAACAATAAAGTAAATATAGCGAGTGTGGAAAAGTGGTGGTAGGAGTTGTGAAATTGCCCCTAAGCAATTGACTACTTTACTAGACCGATATCAAGTATTATGTGGGAGAGGCCACTGCTAGCATGTCATCCCTGACTTGGAATTCTATGCACTTATGATTGGAACTATTAGCAAGCATCCGCAACTACTAACGTTCATTAAGGTAAAACCCAAACTTAGGATTAAGATATATCGGTCCCCCTTCAACCCCGTATGCATCAATTTCTATGCTAGGTTGAAGCTTCTGTCACTCTTGCCCTCCAATACATAGTCCTATCAACATACAACTAACCCTAGGGTGTGATCCACGCGCGCAATCATATGATGGGCACCAAAGGACATCAACATAACCACAAGCAAATTAAATCAACCATAGCAATTCATCAACCACCGATAGGACAACGAAAATCTACTCAGACATAATAGGATGGCAACACATCATTGGATAATAATATGAAGCATAAAGCACCATGTTCAAGTAGAGGGTACAGCGGGTTGTGGGAGAGTGGACCGCTGTAGATAGAGGGGGTAAGGTGATGGAGATTTTGGTGAAGATGGCGGAGGTGTTGGTGTAGATCGCGGTGATGATGATGGCCCCCGGTGGCACTCCGGTGCCACCGGAAGCGAGGGGGAGAGAGCCCCCCTCCTTCTTCTTCTTCCTTGACCTCCCCCCTAGATGGGAGAAGGGTTTCCCCTCTGGTCCATGGCCTACATGGCACGGGAGGGGCGAGAGCCCCTCCGAGATTGGATCTGTCTCTCTGTCTCTCTCTGTTTCTGCGTTCTGTGTGGCTCTGTTTCACCGTTTCGTATAGATATGGAGATCCGTAACTCCGATTGGCCTAAAACCTTCGCCGTGATTTTTTTCCGAATATTAGCTTTCTTGCGGCAAAAGAAGAGCGCCAACCGCCTTACGACGGGCTCACGAGGGTAGGGGGCGCGCCCCCCTGTCTCGTGACCACCTCGGGCACTGGTTCGTGTTGATTTTCCTTCCGAATTTTCCATATTTTTCAAAAATAAGCTCCGTCCGTTTTTATCCCGTTTGGACTCCGTTTGATATGTATATTTTGCGAAACAAAAAACATGCAACAAACAGGAACTGGCACTGGGCACTGGATCAATATGTTAGTCCCAAAAATAGTACAAAAAGTTGCCAAAAGTATATGAAAGTTGTAGAATATTTACATGGAACAATCAAAAATTATAGATATGACAGAGACGTATCAATCACCACGCTGTCGTGCTGACGAAACTCTCCCTCCACCCTCTGCTGGATCAAGAGTTCGAGGGACATCATCGAGCTGAACGTGTGCTGAACTCAGAGGTGATGTACGTTCGGTACTTGATCGATTGGATCATGAAGACATTCGACTACATCAACCACGTTAACATAATGCTTCCGTTTTTGGTCTACGAGGGTACGTGGACACATTCTCCCCCTCTCGTTGTTATGCATCTCCTAGATAGATCTTGTGTGATCGTAGGATTTTTTTTGAAATTGCATGCTATGTGAAGGAAATATGCCCTAGAGGCAATAATAAAGTTGTTATTTATATTTCCTTATATCATGATAAATGTTTATTATTCATGGTAGAATTGTATTAACCGGAAACTTAGTACATGTGTGAATACATAGACAAACAGAGTTTCACTAGTATGCCTCTACCTGGCTAGCTCGTTAATCAAAGATGGTTAAGTTTCCTAACCATAGACATGAGTTGTCATTTGATTAACGGGATCACATCATTAGATAATTATGTGATTGACTTGACCCATCTGTTAGCTTAGCACTATGATTGTTTAGTTTATTGCTATTGCTTTCTCCATAACTTATACATGTTCCTATGACTATGAGATTATGCAACTCCCGAATATCAAAGGAACACTTAGTGTGCTATCAAACGTCACAACGTAACTGGGTGACTATAAAGATGCTCTACAGGTGTATCCGATGGTGTTTGTTGAGTTGGCATAGATCAAGATTAGGATTTATCACTCCGTGTATCGAAGAGGTATCTCTGGGCCCTCTCAGTAATGCACATCACTATAAGCCTTCCAAGCAAAGTGACTAATGAGTTGGTTGCGGGATGATGCATTGCGGAACGAGTAAAGAGACTTTCCGGTAATGAGATTGAACTAGGTATTGAGATACCGACGATCGAATCTCGGGCAAGTAACATACCGATGACAAAGGGAACAACGTATGTTGTTATGCGGTTTGACTGATAAAGATCTTCGTAGAATATGTGGGAGACAATATGAGCATCCAGGTTCCACTATTGGTTATTAACCGGAGATGAGTCTCGGTCATGTCTACATAGTTCTCGAACCCATAGGGTCGCACACTTAACGTTCGATGACAATCGGTATTATGAGTTTATGTGTTTTGATGTAACGAAGGTAGTTCAGAGTCCCGGATGTGATCACGGACATAACGAGGAGTCTCGACATGGTCGAGACATAAAGATCAATATATTGGAAGGCTATGTTTGGACATCGGAATGGTTCCGGATGAGTTTGGGCATTTACCGGAGTGCCGGGGGGTTACCGGAACCCCCCGGGGAGTCAATGGGCCTTATTGGGCCTTAGTGGGAGAGAGGAGGAGGCGGCCAGGTGGAGGGCTCCCCCCCAAGCCCAATCCGAATTGGGTGTGGGCCGGCCCCCCTTTCCTTCCTTCTCTCTCCCTCTTCCTTCTTCTCCTACTCCAACTAGGGAAGGGGGGAAACCTAGTCCTACTGGGAGTAGGACTCCCCCTTGGGCGCGCCATAGAGAGGGTCGGCCCTCCCTCCTCCCCTCCTTTATATACGGGGGAGGGGGCACCCCATAGACACACAAGTTGGCAGTTGTCTTAGCCGTCTGCGGTGCCCCCCTCCACAGATTTCCACCTCGGTCATATCGTTGTAGTGCTTAGGCGAAGCCCTGCGTCGGTAAGTTCATCATCACCGTCATCACGCCATCGTGCTGACGAAACTCTCCATCGGCCTCAGCTGGATAAAGAGTACGAGGGACGTCACCGAGCTGAACGTGTGCAGATCACGGAGGTGCCGTGCGTTCGGTACTAGGATCGGTTGGATTGCGAAGACATTCGACTACATCAACTGTGTTACTAAACGCTTCCGCTTTCGGTCTATGAGGGTACGTGGACACACTCTCCCCGCTCATTGTTATGCATCACCTAGATGGATCTTGTGTGTGCGTAGGCAAAAAATTTGAAATACTACGTTGCCCAACAGTTGTATCCGAGCCAGGTCTATGCGTAGATGTTATATGCACGATTAGAACACAAAGGAGTTGTGGGCATGACTATATACATATTGCTTGTCGTCACTAGTTGATTCTTGATTCAGCGGTATTGTTGGATGAAGTGGCTCAGACCGACATTACGCATACGCTTACACGAGACTGGTTCTACTGACGTGCTTCACACACAGGTGGCTAGTGGGTGTCTGTTTCTCCAACTTTAGTTGAATCGGTTTCAATGAACAGGGTTCTTTCTGAAGATAAAAAAGCAATCACTATACTATGTTGTGGTTTTGATGTGTAGGTAAGAACGGTTCTTGCTAGAAGCCCGTAGCATCCATGTAAAACTTGCAACAACAAAGTAGAGGACGTCTAACTTGTTTTTGCAGGGCATGTTGTGATGTCATATGGTCAAGACGTGATTATATAAATGGTGTATGAGATGCTCATGTTTTGTAACATAGTTATCGGCAACTGGCAGGAGTCATATGGTTGTCGCTTTATTGTATGAAATGTAATCTCCATGTAATTGCTTTACTTTATCACTAAGCGATAGCGATAGTCGTAGAAGCAATAGTTGGCGAGACGACAACGATGCTGCGATGGAGATCAAGGTGTCAAGCCGGTGACGATGGTGATCATGACGGTGCTTTGGATATGGAGATCAAAGGCACAAGATGATGATGGCCATATCATATCACTATATTGATTGCATGTGATGTTTATCCTTTGTGCATCTTATTTTGCTTAGTTCAGCGGTAGCATTATAAGATGATCTCTCACTAAATTTCAAGGTGCAAGTGTTTTCCTTGAGTATGCACCGTTGCTACAGTTCGTCGTGCCGAGACACCACGTGATGATCGGGTGTAATAAGCTCTACGTTCACATACAACGGGTGCAAGCCAGTTTTGCATAAGCAGAATACTCAGGTTAAACTTGACGAGCCTAGCATATGCAGATATGGCCTCGGAACACTGAGACCGAAAGGTCGAGCGTGAATCATATAGTAGATATTATCAACATAGTGATGTTCACCATTGAAAACTATTCCATCTCACGTGATGATCGGACATGCTTTAGTTGATATGGATCACGTGATCACTTAGATGATTAGAGGGATGTCTATCTAAGTGGGAGTTCTTAAGTAATATGATTAATTGAACTTTAATTTATCATGAACTTAGTACCTGATTATAACATCCCAAATTTTCAATTTGGAATGGTATACATTAGATCATCATTGCATATCATGTTTTATTGCATTTTGGTTGATCCTAGAAATTCCACGCAACTCAAGGACCTACGGAGAGAGTTGGGGATTTCGTTATTTTCATATTTGAGATTTTCTCAAATTATGAAAAGAGGATCGTTTGATTTTAATTATTTTTCTCTAAATTATTTCTTTTATTAAAAATAAAAGAGAGAGGATAAAATGACTTCCTCAAAATAAAAAAATATCAGAGATTTAATATTAAAATCAAACAAGATTTTTATTCGAAGTTTTGTCGCTATTTTATTTGAATTAGGAAAAAAGTGCGTTTTTCAAAATTGCATTTTAGGCCCAAATAAATCTTCACCTTGTCCGGCTTATTTTTAGACGACGGGAATTTTTTTTTTCGGGATTTTTGGAGTCCGTTTAGTATTTTTTTTCTTTTTCTGCACATCGAAATTATTTTTTTAAAGCCAACCGACTTAGGGCCGTATTCGGCCAGGACTTCTCGGGCCAGGCCTTTAAAAGCCGCCGCCCCGAGGCCCGTTCAACCTGCCAACCACCCGAACCCTAACCCTAAGCCGCCACCGCCGCCGCCGCCCCGCCTCTCGCGGGAGCTCGCCACCGCCCCGCCGGAGCCCCCGCCGCCGCGGACCCGCCGGAGTTAGAGGTAGCCGCCGCCGTTTAAAAAAAACAATCGGTTTTTCGTAAACCCTAGATCTGTTTTTTAATCGGTTCGGTTTTTTTGGTTTAGTTATTTAGCGAACGCCCGTTTTTATGTTTGGTTTTACGAACGGTATTCGACGTTTAGCCGCAGATAACGAACATTCGTTCGTTAGCCTGTTCGTCAGTTTTTCTTTTTCTCGGATTTTCCGTGATTATTTTCGATCGCGATTCCTGATCCGATTTTCGTTCTAGTATAACTTTTCGCTCGTTTATCGGAATCAGGCGATTCAAGCACCTAGAGTTTCGTCTCGAAACCCTCTTTCCATTTAACCAACTTAAACAAGTTTTTGCGTAAAATTTGACCTAAGTCCAGATTAGTAAACGAGGCTTGTTTCTCTCGCCGTTTGAGTTTTGTTGCTTCGTTGGATTTGATTCTTTTTGCCAACCGGAGTTCTTAAGTTGAACTTTCTGGTTAGATCTCTTATTTGAGTTTTACCCGTGCTTTTGCTTGATTGCTTATTGTATGCTTGTTTAATTGCGATAGAGTACCCGGAGTGCGAAGCGTGCTACATCGATTCTCTAGGTTTCGCGGATCATCAGCAAGGCAAGTAACACTTTGATCATACCTCTTACTACCCAGTTTTCATTGCATTAGATTAACCCTCAAACATTGCATGTTTAGGATCTGATTAAATTGTGGGGTTTGGGAAGTAGATGAGGTAGTACCTATTCACCTGTTTATTATCAAACCCTAGGAGTTACTTCTACGTTGCTTATATTGCTATGCTATGCTAGTTGACGTGGATTGGATTTGAGTGTTTCATGACAGATGTGAGATTGTTAATTTAATGGTTCAACTAAGGTGGCAACTTTAATACACATCTTGGTGGATTGAGGCACCTGGGAAACCCAATGATTGCCTGTATTTTTGGAAATCCCGGGGTACCGTGTGATTCTCCCATGGACCGCCACCCAGGCTCAAAGGGATCATGAGATTATTCATACTAGAAACTTTCGTGTGCAGCCACATGCCATTATGGGCTCTGGCATAGTTGATTAAGTCGTGTGAACTCTTACAGTGGTAGTCTAGTAGATGTAGGGGATTGTAGGTGTACCGGTCTACCCATCGTAAGGTGCTAACGCTTCTGAAAGACTATGTCTCGGTCATCCGTTTCTCAAACACCTTGTAGTGTGAGAAATCCAACGGAGGAGATCGAGTCTTGTGGGGAAAAGTGCACAAACCTCTGCAGAGTGTACAAACTAATCATGGTTAGCCGTGTCCCCGATTATGGACATCTTGAGTATCTAGTTCTTGGATTATCATGTGGATCTCGTCACTCTTAATATAATTTGATTGGGTTTAATGATGATTACTTTTAATTGGGATTGAGTTGGGTGAACCTTCAATGTTTAACAACTACCATGATAGTTAAATAAAATTTATTCCTTTGAAGTAGGGAAAAATTGGCTTTTCGCAAAAACATACTAACCATACAGCCTCCACCAGCCATATATGCATATAGTGATAGCTTTACATTGTTCATTACTCTCTTGTGTTACCTTGCCAGCATATTCCATGTGCTGACCTATTTTCGGGCTGCAACATATCATGTTGCAGACTTTGCAGATGATGAGTAAGGAGCCTTAGGTCATGGTCTTTCACTCAGTGATGACGTTGGAGTTCATGGACTCACTTTATCTTCCAAGCCTTCCGCTGTTATCGTATTAGATGGCCTTAAGCCATATTTATTGTAATAAGTGCTCTTTTGAGACATTCAATGTAATAAGTGTGTGATTGCCACTCTGTTATAAATCCTTCAAGTACTGTGTGTGTCAGCATTACCGATCCAGGGATGACACTTATACACAGAGATCGGACTGTTTGAGGTCTGGTCGCTACACTCATAGTATTTTGCATGTCTATGTTGTTGTAGATAAATGGCCTGTGTTGTCGTTCCGTTGAATTTTAATGTGTTCCTAGAGAAAGCTAAGTTGAAAGATGATATTTGCAATTACACGGACTGGGTCCGTAACTTGAGGATTATCCTCATTGCCGCATAGAAGAATTACGTCCTGAAAGCACCGCTAGGTGCCAAACCCGCTGCAGGAGCAACGCAAGATGTTATGAATGTTGGGGAACATAGTAATTTCAAAAAAATTCCTACGCAGACGCAAGATCATGGTGATGCATAGCAACGAGGGGGAGAGTCTGATCTACGTACCCTTGTAGATCGCAACGGAAGCGTTAACACAACGTAGAGGAAGTAGTCGTGCGTCTTCTTCCCGATCCGACCGATCCAAGCACCGTTACTCCGGCACCTCCGAGTTCTTAGCACACGTACAGCTTGATGACGATCCCCGGGCTCCGATCCAGCAAAGCTTCGGGGAGGAGTTCCGTCAGCATGATGGCGTGGTGACGATCTTGATGTTCTATCGACGCAGGGCTTCGCCTAAGCACTACAACGATATGATCGAGGTGGAATATGGTGACAGGGGGCACCGCACACGGCTAAGGAACGATCTCAATGATCAACTTGTGTGTCTAGAGGTGCCCCCTGCCCCCGTATATAAAGGATCCAAGGGGGAGGGGCTGGCCGGCCAAGAGGAGGGCGCAGGAGGAGTCCTACTCCTACCGGGAGTAGGACTCCCCCCCCCCCCAAATCCTAGTCCTAATAGGATTCCTCGAGGGGGAGAGAGAGAGAAGGGGGCCGGCCACCTCTCCTAGTCCTAATAGGACTAGGGGAAGGGGGAGGCACGCAGACCACCTTGGGCTGCCCCTTACACCTTTCCACTAAAGCCCACTAAGGCCCATATGGTTCCCGGGGGGGTTCCGGTAACCTCCCGGTACTCCGGTAAAATCCCGATATCACCCGGAACACTTCCGATATCCAAACATAGGCTTCCAATATATGAATCTTTATGTCTCGACCATTCCGAGACTCCTCGTCATGTCCGTGATCACATCCGGGACTCCGAACTACCTTCGGTACATCAAAATGCATAAACTCATAATAACTGTCATCGTAACGTTAAGCGTGCGGACCCTACGGTTCGAGAACAATGTAGACATGACCGAGACACGTCTCCAGTCAATAACCAATAGCGGGACCTGGATGCCCATATTGGCTCCTACATATTCTACGAAGATCTTTATCGGTCAGACCGCATAACAACATACGTTGTTCCCTTTGTCATCGGTATGTTACTTGCCCGAGATTCGATCGTCAGTATCCAATACCTAGTTCAATCTCGTTACCGGCAAGTCTCTTTACTCGTTCTGTAATACATCATCCCACAACTAACATATTAGTTGCAGTGCTTGCAAGGCTTATGTGATGTGCATTACCGAGAGGGCCCAGAGATACCTCTCCGACAATCGGAGTGACAAATCCTAATCTCGAAATACGCCAACCCAACATCTACCTTTGGAGACACCTGTAGTACTCCTTTATAATCACCCAGTTACGTTGTGACGTTTGGTAGTACCCAAAGTGTTCCTCCGGCAAACGGGAGTTGCATAATCTCATAGTCATAGGAACATGTATAAGTTATGAAGAAAGCAATAGCAACATACTAAACGATCGGGTGCTAAGCTAATGGAACGGGTCATGTCAATCAGATCATTCAACTAATGATGTGATCCCGTTAATCAAATAACAACTCTTTGTCCATGGTTAGGAAACATAACCATCTTTGATTAATGAGCTAGTCAAGTAGAGGCATACTAGTGACACTCTGTTTGTCTATGTATTCACACATGTATTATGTTTCCGGTTAATACAATTCTAGCATGAATAATAAACATTTATCATGATATAAGGAAATAAATAATAACTTTATTATTGCCTCTAGGGCATATTTCCTTCAGTCTCCCACTTGCACTAGAGTCAATAATCTAGATCACATCGCCATGTGATTTAACATCAATAGTTCACATCTTTATGTGATTGGTTCACATCTCCATGTGACTAACACCCAAAGGGTTCACTAGATTCAATAATCTAGTTCACATCGCTATGTGATTAAGACCCAAAAAGTGATCATGTTTTGCTTGTGAGAGAAATTTAGTCAACGGGCCTGCCAAATTCAGATCCGTATGTATTTTGCAAAATTCTATGTC
This sequence comes from Triticum monococcum, assembly GCA_034509565.1. Taxonomy (NCBI): domain Eukaryota; kingdom Viridiplantae; phylum Streptophyta; class Magnoliopsida; order Poales; family Poaceae; genus Triticum; species Triticum monococcum. The sequence continues at coordinate 353,236,979 of CM067841.1, forward strand.
TACAATGCTCTGCATGGAGCTACTCTAGCTAATTGCTCCCACTTTCAATATGTATCCAGATTGAGACTTAGAATCATCTGGATCAGTGTCAAAAAACTTGCATCGACGTAACCCTTTACGACGAACCCTTTTTTGTCACGTCCATAATCGAGAAACATATCCTTATTTCACTAAGGATAATTCTGACCGCTGTCCAGTGTTCTACTCCTAGATCACTATTGTATTCCCTTGCCAAATCAGTGTAGGGTATACAATAGATCTGGTACACAGCATGACATACTTTATAGAACCTATGGCCAAGGCATAGGGAATGACTTTCATTCTCTTTCTATCATCTGCCGTGGTCGGGCTTTGAGTCTTACTCAACTTCACACCTTGTAATACAGGCAAGAACTCTTTCTTTGACTGCTTCATTTTGAACTATTTCAAAATCTTGTCAAGGTATGTACTCATTGAAAAAACTTATCAAGCGTCTTGATCTATCTCTATAGATCTTGAAGCTCAATATGTAAGCAGCTTCACCGAAGTCTTTCTTTGAAAAACTCCTTTCAAACACTCCTTTATGCTTTACAGAATAATTCTACATTATTTCCGATCAACAATATGTCATTCACATATACTTTATCAGAAATATTGTAGTGCTCCCACTCACTTTCTTGTAAATACAGGCTTCACCGCAAGTCTGTATAAAACTATATGCTTTGATCAACTTATCAAAGCGTGTATTCCAACTCTGAGATGCTTGCACCAGTCCATAGATGAATCGCTGGAGCTTGCATATTTTGTTAACACCTTTAGGATTGACAAAACCTACTGGTTGCATCATATACAACTCTTCTTTAAGAAATCCATTAAGGAATGCAGTTTTGTTTATCCATTTGCCAGATTTCATAAAATGCGGCAATTGCTAACATGATTCGGACAGACTTAAGCATAGATACGGGTGAGAAACTCTCATCGTAGTCAACACTTTGAACTTGTCGAAAACCTTTTGCGACAATTCTAGCTTTGTAGATAGTAACACTACTATCAACGTCCGTCTTCCTCTTGAAGATCCATTTATTTTCTATGGCTTGCCGATCATTGGGCAAATCCATCAAAGTCCATACTTTGTTCTCATACATGGATCATATCTCAGATTTCATGGCCTCAAACCATTTCACGGAATTTGGGCTCATCATCGCTTCCTCATAGTTCGTAGGTTCGTCATGGTCAAGTAACATGACCTCCAGAACAGGATTACCGTATCACTCTGGTGCGGATCTCACTCTGGTTTACCTACGAGGTTCGGTAGTAACTTGATCCGAAGTTTCATGATCATTATCATTAGCTTCCTCACTAATTGGTGTAGGAGTCACAAGAACATATTTTTGTGATGAACTACTTTCCAATAAAGGAGAAGGTACAATTACCTTATCAAGTTCTACTTTCCTCCCACTCACTTCTTTCGAGAGAAACTCCTTCTCTAGAAAGTATCCATTATAAGCAACGAATGTCTTGCCTTAGGATCTGTGATAGAAGGTGTACCCAACAGTCTCCTTTTGGGTATCCTATGAAGACATATTTCTCCGATTTGGTTTTGAGCTTATCAGGATGAAACTTTTTCACATAAGCATCACAACCCCAAACTTTAAGAAACGACTACTTTGGTTTCTTGCTAAACCACAGTTCAGATTGTGTCGTCTCAACGGACTTAGATGGTGCCCCTTTTTTAATGTGAATGCAGCTGTCTCTAATGCATAACCCCAAAACAATAGTGGTAGATCGGTAAGAGACATCATAGATCACACTATATCTAATAAAGTACGGTTATGACGTTCGGACACACCATTACACTATGGTGTTCCATGTGGCGTGAGTAGTGAAACTATTTCACATTGTTTTTAACTGAAGGTCAAACTCGTAACTCAAATACTCTTCTCTACGATCAGATCATAGAAACTTTATTTTCTTGTTACGATGATTTTTCACTTCACTCTGAAATTCTTTGAACTTTTCAAATGTTTCAGACTTATGTTTCATCAAGTAGATATACTCATATCTGCTCAAATCATGTGTGAAGATCAGAAAATAATGATACCTGTCGCGAGCCTCAATATTCATCGGACCACATACATCAGTATGTATGATTTCCAACAAATCTGTTGCTCGCTCCATTGTTCCGAAGAACAGAGTCTTAGTCATCTTGCCCATGAGGCATGGTTCGCAAGCATCAACTGATTCATAATCAAGTGATTCCAAAAGCCCATCAGCATGGAGTTTCTTCATGCGCTTTACACCAATATGACCTAAACGGCAGTGCTACAAATAAGTTGCACTATCATTATTAACTTTGCATCTTTTGGTTTCAATATTATGATTATGTGTATCACTATGATCGAGATCCAACGAACTATTTTCATTGGGTGTGTAACCATATAAGGTTTTATTCATGTAAACAGAACAACAATTTATTCTCTTACTTAAATGAATAACCGTATTACAATAAACATGATCAAATCATATTCATGCTCAATGCAAACACCAAATAACACTTATTTAGGTTCAACACTAATCCTGAAATTATAGGGAGTGTGCGATGATGATCATATCAATCTTGGAACCACTTCCAACACACATCGTCACTTCACCCTTAACTAGTCTCTGTTTATTCTGCAACTCCCGTTTCGAGTTGCTAATCTTAGCAACTGAACTAGTATAAAATACTGAGGATTTGCTATAAACACTAGTAAAGTACACATCAATAACATGTATATCAAATATACTTATGTTCACTTTGCCATCCTTCTTATCCGCCAATCACTTGGGGTAGTTCCGCTTCCAGTGACCAGTCCCTTTGCAATAGAAGCACTCAGTCTCAGGCTTAGGTCCAGACTTGGGCTTCTTCACTTGAGCAGCAACTTGCTTGCTGTTCTTTTTGAAGTTCCCCTTCTTCCCTCTGCCCTTTTCTTGAAACTAGTGGTCTTGTCTACCATCAAGACTTGATGTTTTTCTTGATTTCTACCTTCATCGATTTCATCATCATGAAAAGCTCGGGAGTCGTTTTCGTCATCCCTTGCATACTATAGTTCATCACGAAGTTCTACTAACTTGGTCATGGTGACTAGAGAATTCTGTCAATCACTATCTTATCTGGAAGATTAACTCCCACTTGATTCAAGCGATTGTAGTACCCAGACAATCTAAGCACATGCTCACTAGTTGAGCGATTCGCCTCCATCTTTTAGCTATAGAACTTGTTGGAGACTTCATATCTCTCAACTCGGGTATTTGCTTGAAATATTATCTTCAACTCCTGGAACATCTCATATGGTCCATGATGTTCAAAACGTCTTTGAAGTCCCGATTCTAAGCCATTAAGCATGGTGCACTAAACTATCAAGTAGTCATCATATTGAGCTAGCCAAACGTTCATAACGTCTGCATCTACTCCTGCAATAGGTCTGTCACCTAGCGGTGCATCAAGGACATAATTCTTCTGTGCAGTAATGAGGATAAACCTCAGATCACGGATCCAGTCCGCATCATTGCTACTAACATCTTTCAATACAATTTTCTCTAGGAACATATCAAAGTAAACACAGGGAAGCAACAACGCGAGCTATTGATCTACAACATGATTTACAAAATACTACCAGGACTAAGTTCATGATAAATTTAAGTTCGATTAATCATATTACTTAAGAACTCCCACTTAGATAGACATCCCTCTAATCCTCTAAGTGATCACGTGATCCAAATCAACTAAACCATGTCCGATCATCACGTGAGATGGAGTAGTTTCAATGGTGAACATCACTATGTTGATCATATCTACTATATGATTCACGCTCGACCTTTCGGTCTCCGTGTTCCGAGGCCATATCTGTATATGCTTGGCTCGTCAAGTATAACCTGAGTATTCCGCGTGTGCAACTATTTTGCACCCGTTGTATTTGAACGTAGAGCCTATCACACCCGATCATCACGTGGTGTCTCAGCACGAAGAACTTTTGCAATGGTGCATACTCAGGGAGAACACTTCTTGATAATTAGTGAGAGATCATCTTATAATGCTACCGTCAATCAAAGCAAGATAAGATGCATAAAAGATAAACATCACATGCAATCAATATAAGTGATATGATATGGCCATCATCATCTTGTGCTTGTGATCTCCATCTCCGAAGCACCGTCATGATCACCATCGTCACCGGCGCGACACCTTGATCTCCATCGTAGCATCGTTGTCGTCTCGCCAATCTTATGCTTCCACGACTATCACTACCGCTTAGTAATAAAGTAAAGCATTACATCGTGATTGCATTGCATACAATAAAGCGACAACCATATGGCTCCTGCCAGTTGCCGATAACTTGGTTACAAAACATGATCATCTCATACAATAAAATTTAGCATCATGCCTTGACCATATCACATCACAACATGCCCTGCAAAAACAAGTTAGACGTCCTCTACTTTGTTGTTGCAAGTTTTACGTGGCTGCTACGGGCTTTAAGTAAGAACCAATCTCACCTACGCATCAAAACCACAACGATAGTTTGTCAAATAGACTCCGTTTTAACCTTCTCAAGGACCGGGCGTAGCCACACTCGGTTCAACTAAAGTTGGAGAGACAGTCGCTCGCAAGCCATCTATGTGCAAAGCACGTCGAGGGAACCGGTCTCGCGTAAGCGTACGCGTAAGGTTGGTCCGGGTCGTCTCGTCCAACAATACCGCCGAACAAAAGTATGACATGCTGGTAGGCAGTATGACTTATATCGTCCACAACTCACTTGTGTTCTACTCGTGCACATAACATCAAACCATAAAACCTAGGCTCGGATGCCACTGTTGGGGAACGTAGTAATTTCAAAAAATTTCCTATGCACACGCAAGATCATGGTGATGCATAGCAACGAGGGGGAGAGTCTGATCTACGTACCCTTGTAGATCGCAACGGAAGCGTTGACACAACGTAGAGGAAGTAGTCATGCGTCTTCTTCCCGATCCGACCGATCCAAGCACCGTTACTCCGGCACCTCCGAGTTCTTAGCACACGTACAGCTCGATGACGATCCCTGGGCTCCGATCCAGCAAAGCTTCGGGGAGGAGTTCCGTCAGCACGACGATGTGGTGACGATCTTGATGTTCTATCGACGCAGGGCTTCGCCTAAGCACTACAACGATATGATCGAGGTGGAATATGGTGGCACGGGGCACCGCACACGGCTAAGGAACGATCTCAATGATCAACTTGTGTGTCTAGAGGTTCCCCCTGCCCCCGTATATAAAGGATCCAAGGGGGAGGGGCTGGCCGGCCAAGAGGAGGGCGCAGGAGGAGTCCTACTCCTACCGGGAGTAGGACTCCCCCCCCCCAAATCCTAGTCCTAATAGGATTCCTCGAGGGGGAGAGAGGGAGAAGGGGGCCGGCCACCTCTCCTAGTCCTAATAGGACTAGGGGAAGGGGGAGGCACGCAGCCCACCTTGGGCTGCCCCTTACACCTTTCCACTAAAGCCCACTAAGGCCCATATGGTTCCCGGGGGGGGGGGGGGTTCCGGTAACCTCCCGTTACTCCGGTAAAATCCCGATTTCACCCGGAACACTTCCGATATCCAAACATAGGCTTCCAATATATGAATCTTTATGTCTCGACCATTTCGAGACTCCTCGTCATGTCCGTGATCACATCCGGGACTCCGAACTACCTTTGGTACATCAAAATGCATAAACTCATAATAACTGTCATCGTAACGTTAAGCGTGCGGACCCTACGGTTCGAGAACAATGTAGACATGACCGAGACACGTCTCCAGTCAATAACCAATAGCGGGACCTGGATGCCCATATTGGCTCCTACATATTCTATGAAGATCTTTATCGGTCAGACCGCATAACAACATACGTTGTTCCCTTTGTCATTGGTATGTTACTTGCCCGAGATTCGATCGTCGGTATCCAATACCTAGTTCAATCTCGTTACCGGCAAGTCTCTTTACTCGTTCTGTAATACATCATCCCACAACTAACATATTAGTTGCAGTGCTTGCAAGGCTTATGTGATGTGCATTACCGAGAGTGCCCAGAGATACCTCTTCGACAATCGGAGTGACAAATCCTAATCTCGAAATACGCCAACCCAACATCTACCTTTGGAGACACCTATAGTACTCCTTTATAATCACCCAGTTACATTGTGACGTTTGGTAGTACCCAAAGTGTTCCTCCGGCAAACGGGAGTTGCATAATCTCATAGTCATAGGAACATGTATAAGTTATGAAGAAAGCAATAGCAACATACTAAACGATCGGGTGCTAAGCTAATGGAACGGGTCATGTCAATCAGATCATTCAACTAATGATGTGATCCCGTTAATCAAATAACAACTCTTTGTCCATGGTTAGGAAACATAACCATCTTTGATTAACGAGCTAGTCAAGTAGAGGCATACTAGTGACACTCTGTTTGTCTATGTATTCACACATGTATTATGTTTCCGGTTAATACAATTCTAGCATGAATAATAAACATTTATCATGATATAAGGAAATAAATAATAACTTTATTATTGCCTCTAGGGCATATTTCCTTCAATGAACACCTAGCAGAGCAAAGCTGATGACTACTCAATAGTTGAGTGTGCCATGCTTTACGGCTTAGAATCGGGACTTCAATGACGTTTTGAAAGTCATGGAGCATATGAGATGTTCCAGGAGTTGAAGTTAATATTTCAAGCAAATGCCCGGATTGAGAGATATGAAGTCTCCAATAAGTTCTACAGCCGCAAAATGGAGGAGAATAGTTCTGTCAGTGAACATATACTCAGAATGTCTGGGTACCACATCCACTTGACTTAGCTGGGAGTTAATCTTCCTGATGATAGTGTCATTGACAAAGTTCTTCAATCACTGCCACCAAGCTACAAGAGCTTCGTAATGAACTATAATATGCAAGGGATGGATAAGACAATTCCCGAGCTCTTCGCAATGCTAAAGGTTGCGGAGGTAGAAATCAAGAAGGAGCATCAAGTGTTGATCGTCAACAAGACCACCAGTTTCAAGAAGAAGGGCAAAGGGAAGAAGGGGAAATTCAATAAGAACGACAAGCAAGTTGCTGCTCAAGTGAAGAAGCCCAAGTCTGGACCTAAGCCCGAGACTGAGTGCTTCTACTGCAAAGGGACCGGTCACTGGAAGCAGAACTGCCCCAAGTATTTGGCGGATAAGAAGGATGGCAAAGTAAAAGGTATATTTGATATACATGTTATTAATGTGTACCTTACTAATGCTCGCAGTAGCACTGGGGTATTTGATACTGGTTCTGTTGCTAATATTTGCAACTCGAAACATGGGCTACGGATTAAGCGAAGATTGGCTAAGGACGAGGTGACGATGCGCGTGGGAAATGGTTCCAAAGTCGATGTGCTCGCCGTTGTCACGCTACCTCTACATCTACCTCCGGGATTAGTTTTAGACCTGAATAATTGTTATTTGGTGCCAGCGTTAAGCATGAACATTATATCTGGATCTTGTTTGATGCGAGATGGTTATTCATTTAAATCAGAGAATAATGCTTGTTCTAACTATATGAGTAATATGTTTTATGGTCATGCACCCATGATGAGTGGTCTATTTTTACTAAATCTTGATAGTAGTGATACACATATTCATAGTATTGAAGCCAAAAGATATAAGTTTAATAATGATAGTGCAACTTATTTGCGGCTCTGACGTTTAGGTCATATTGGTGTAAAGTGCATGAAGAACCTCCATGCTGATGGACTTTTGGAATCACTTGATTATGAATCACTTGATGCTTGCGAACCATGCCTCATGGGCAAGATGACTAAAACTTCGTTCTCCGGAACAATGGAACGAGCAACAGACTTATTGGAAATAATACATACTAATGTATGCGGCCCGATGAGTGTTGATGCTCGTGGCCGGTATCGTTATTTTCTGACCTTCCCAGATGATTTGAGCACATATGGGTATATCTTCTTGATGAAACATAAGTGTGAAGGTCTATGCCGAATAGTTTCGCAACTCACGCCACCTGGAACACCACAGCGTAATGGTGTGTCCGAATGTCGTAACCGCACTTTATTAGATATGGTGTGATCTATGATGTCTCTTACTGATTTACCGCTATTGTTTTGGGGTTATGCTTTAGAGATGGCTGCATTCACGTTAAATAGGGCACCATCGAAATCCGTTGAGACGACACCTTATGAATGTGGTTTGGCAAGAAACCCAAGTTGTCGTTTCTTAAAGTTTGGGGCTGCGATGCTTATGTGAAAAAGCTTCAACCTGATAAGCTCGAACCCAAATCGGTGAAATGTGTCTTCATAGGATACCCAAAAGAGACCGTTGGGTACACCTTCTATCACAGATCCGAAGGCAAGATATTCGTTGCTAAGAATGGATCCTTTCTAGAGAAGGAGTTTCTCTCAAAGGAAGTGAGTGGAAGGAAAGTAGAACTTGATGAGGTAATTGTACCTACTCCCTTATTGGAAAGTAGTCCATCACAGCAATCAGTTACTGTGATTCCTACACCAATCAGTGAGGAAGCTAATGATGATCATGAAACTTCTGATTAGGTTACTACCGAACCTCATTGGTCAACCAGAGTAAGATCTGCACCAGTGTGGTATAGTAATCCTATTTTGGAAGTCATGTTACTTGACCATGACGAACCTACGAACTATGAGGAAGCGATGATGAGCCTAGATTCCGCAAAATGGCTTGAGGCCATGAAATCTGAGATGGGATCCATGTATGAGAACAAAGTGTGGACTTTGGTTGACTTGCCCAATGATCGGCAAACCATAGAGAATAAATGGATCTTCAAGAAGAAGACTGACGCTGACGGTAACATTATTGTCTACAAAGCTCGACTTGTTGCGAAAGGTTTTCGACAAGTTCAAGGAGTTGACTACGACGAGACCTTCTCACCCATAGCGATGCTTAAGTCCGTCCGAATCATCTTAGTAATTGCCGCATTTTATGATTATGAAATTTGGCAAATGGATGTCAAAACTACATTCCTTAATGGATATCTTAGAGAAGAGTTGTATATGATGCAACCAGAAGGTTGTGTCAATCCAAAAGTGCTAACAAAGTATGCAAGCTCCAGCGATCCATTTATGGACTCGTGCAAGCCTCTCGGAGTTGGGATATACACTTTGATAGTGTGATCAAAGCATATGGTTTTATACAGACTTTTGGAGAAGCCTGTATTTACAAGAAAGTGAGTGGGAGCTCTATAGCATTTCTCATATTATATGTGGATGACATATTGCTGATCGGAAATGATACTAAATTTCTAAATAGCATAAAAGGATACTTGAATAAGAATTTTTCAATGAAATACCTCGGTGAAGCTTCTTATATATTGGGCATCAAGATCTATAGAGATAGATCAAGACGCTTAATTGGACTTTCACAAAGCACATACCTTGATAAAGTTTTGATGAAGTTCAAAATGGATCAAGCAAAGAAAGGGTTCTTGCCTGTGTTACAAGGTGTGAAGTTGAGTCAGACTCAATGCCCGACCACTGCAGAAGATAGAGAGAAAATGAAAGCCATTCCCTATGCTTCAGCCATAGGCTCTATCATGTATGCAATGCTGTGTACTAGACCTGATGTGTGCCTTGGTATTAGTTTAGCAGGGAGGTACCAAAGTAATCCAGGAGTGGATCACTGGACAGCGGTCAAGAACATCCTAAAATACCTGAAAAGGACTAAGGATATGTTTCTTGTTTAAGGAGGTGACAAAGAGCTCGTCATAAATGGTTATGTCGATGCAAGCTTTGACATTGATCCGGATGACTCTAAGTCACAAACCGGATACGTATTTTTATTGAATGGTGGATCTGTCAGTTGGTGTAGTTCTAAGCAGAGCGTCGTGGCGGGATCTACGTGTGAAGCGGAGTACATAGCTGCTTCAGAAGCAACAAATGAAGGAGTCTGGATGAAGGAGTTCATATCCGATCTAGGTGTCATACCTAGTGCATCGGCTCCCATGAAAATCTTTTGTGACAATACTGGTGCAATTGCCTTGGCAAAGGAATCCAGATTTCACAAGAGAACCAAGAACATCAAGAGACGCTTCAATTCCATCCGTGATCAAGTCAAGGAGGGAGACATAGAGATTTGCAAGATACATATGGATCTGAATGTTGCAGACCCATTAACTAAGCCTCTCTCACGAGCAAAACATGATCATCACCAAGACTCCATGGGTGTTAGAATCATTACAATGTAATCTAGATTATTGACTCTAGTGCAAGTGGGAGACTGAAGGAAATATGCCCTAGAGCCAATAATAAAGTTGTTATTTATATTTCCTTATATCATGATAAATGTTTATTATTCATGCTAGAATTGTATTAACCGGAAACTTAGTACATGTGCGAATACATAGACAAACATAGTGTCACTAGTATGCCTCTACTTGACTAGCTCGTTAATCAAAGATGGTTAAGTTTCCTAACCATAAACATGAGTTGTCATTTGATTAAAGGGATCACATCATTAGAGAATGATGTGATTGACTTGACCCATCCGTTAGCTTAGCACCATGATCGTTTAGTTTATTGCTATTGCTTTCTCCATAACTTATACATGTTCCTATGACTATGAGATTATGCAACTCCCGAATACCGGAGGAACACTTAGTGTGCTATCAAATGTCACAACATAACTGGGTGACTATAAAGATGCTCTACATGTGTCTCCAATGGTGTTTGTTGAGTTGGCATAGATCAAGATTAGGATTTGTCACTCCATGTATCGGAGAGGTATCTCTGGGCCCTCTCGGTAATGCACATCACTATAAGCCTTGCAAGAAAAGTGAATAATGAGTTGGTTGCGGGATGATGCATTACAGAACGAGTAAAGAGACTTGCCGGTAACGTGATTGAACTAGATATTGAGATACCGATGATCGAATCTCAGGTAAGTAACATACCGATGACAAGGGGAACAATGTATGTTGTTATGCGGTTTGACTGATAAAGATCTTTGTAGAATATTTGGGAGCCAATATGAGCATCCAGGTTCCGCTATTGGTTATTGACCGGAGATGAGTCTCGGTCATGTCTACATAGTTTTCAAACTAGTAGGGTCCGCACGCTTAACGTTCGATGATGATCGATATTATGAGTTTATGTGTTTTGATGTACCGAAGGTGATTCAGAGTCCCGGATGTGATCACGGACATAACGAGGAGTCTCAAAATGGTTGAGACATAACGAACGATATATTGGAAGGCTATGTTTGGACATCGGAATGGTTCCGGATGAGTTCGGGCATTTACCGGAGTGCCGTGGGGTTACCGAAACCCCCCGGGGAGTCAATGGGCCTTATTGGGCCTTAGTGGGAGAGAGGAGGAGGCGGCCAGGTCGAGGGTGCACCCCCCCAAGCCCAATCCAAATTGGGTGGGGGCCGCCCCCCCTTTCCTTCCCTCTCTCTCCCTCTTCCTTCTTCTCCTACTCCAACTAGGGAAGGGGGGAACCTACTCCTACTAGGAGTAGAACTCCCCCCTTGGGCGCGCCATAGAAAGGGCCGGCCCTCCCCTCCTCCCCTCCTTTATATACGGGGAAGGGGGTAACCCCATAGACACACAAGTTGACAGTTGACTTAGCCATGTGCGGTGCCCCCTCCACAGATTTCCACCTCGGTCATATCGTTGTAGTGCTTAGGCGAAGCCCTACGTCAGTAAGTTCATCATCACCGTCATCAGGCTATCGTGCTGACGAAACTCTCCCTCGGCCTCAGCTGGATCAAGAGTACAAGGGACGTCACTGACCTGAACGTGTGCAGATCACGGAGGTGCCGTGCGTTCGGTACTTGGATTGGTTGGATCGCGAAGACGTTCGACTACATCAACCGCGTTACTAAACGCTTCCGCTTTCGGTCTACGAGGGTACATGAACTCTCCCCGCTCGTTGCTATGCATCACCAAGATGGATCTTGCGTGTGCGTAGGCAAATTTTTTGAAATACTATGTTCCCCAACACTATGTTCCCCAACAGTGGCATCCGAGCTAGGTCTATGCATAGATGATATGCACGAGTAGAACACAAAGATTTTTCGGTGATAATAGTCATATTGCTTACCAACAACATCTTACTTTGATTCGATGGTATTGTTGGATGAAGCGGCCCCGGACCGACATTACATGACCGCGTTCATGAGACTGGTTCTACCGACTGCTACGTCTTGAGCTTGCGTTGGTTTTCCCCGAAGAGGAAGGGATGATGCAGCAGAGTAGCGTAAGTATTTACCTCAGTTTTTGAGAACCAAGGTATCAATATAGTAGGAGGCCACACTCAAGTCCCTCGTACCGGCACAAAGCGATAGCTACTCGCAACCAACGCGATTAGGGGTTGTCAATCCCTTCACGGTCACTTACGAGAGTGAGATCTGATAGATATAATATTTTTGGTATTTTTGGTATAAAGATGCAAAGTAAAAAGTAAAAGCAAAGTAAAAAGCAAAGCAAGATTAAAGTGATGGAGATTGATATGATGAGAATAGACCCCGGGGCCATAGGTTTCACTAGTGGCTTCTCTCAAGAGCATAAGTATTCTACGGTGGGTGAACAAATTACTGCTGCGCAATTGACAGAATTGAGCATAGTTATGAGAATATCTAGGCATGATCATGTATATAGGCATCACGTCCGTGACAAGTAGACCGAAACGATTCTGCATCTACTACTATTACTCCACTCATCGACCGCTATCCAGCATGCATCTAGAGTATTAAGTTAAAACAGAATAACGCTTTAAGCAAGATGACATGATGTAGAGAGATAAATTCATGCAATATGAAATAAACCCCATCTTGCTATCCTCGATGCAATGATGCAATACATGCCTTGCTGCCCTTTCTGTCACTAGGTAAGGACACCGCAAGATCGAACCCAAAGCTAAGCACTTCTCCCATGGCAAGAACTACCTATCTAGTTGGCCAAACCAAACGGATAATTCGAAGAGACTTGCAAAGATAACCAATCATACATAAAAGAATTCAAAGAAGATTCAAATATTATTCATAGATAGAGTTGATCATAAACCCACAATTCATCGGTCTCAACAAACACACCGCAAAAAGAAGATTACATCGAATAGATCTCCACAAGAGAGGGGGAGAACTTTGTATTGAGATTCAAAGAGAGAAAAGAAGCCATCTAGCTACTAACTATGGACCCGAAGGTCTGAGGTAAACTACTCACACTTCATCGGAGGGGCTAGGATGATGTAGAAGGCCCCCGTGATGACGGCCCTCTTCCGGCGGAGCTCCGGAACAGGCCCCAAGATGGGATCTCGTGGATACAGAAAGTTGCGGCGGTGGAATTAGGTTTTTTGCTCCTCTTCTGATCGTTTGGGGGTACGTGTGTATATATAGGAGGAAGAAGTACGCCGGAGGAGCAACGAGGGGCCCACGAGGCAGGGGGCGCACCCTAGGGGGGGCCCCACCCTCGTGACCGCCTCTTTTGTTCCTTGGAGCAGGGTCCAAGTCTCCTGGATCACGTTCGGTGAGAAAATCATGTTCCCGAAGATTTTATTCCGTTTGGACTCCGTTTGATATTCCGTTTCTTCGAAACACTGAAATAGGCAAAAAACAACGATTCTGGGCTGGGCCTCCGGTTAATAGGTTAGTCCCAAAAACAATATAAAAGTGGAAAATAAAGCCCAATATAGTCCAAAACAGTAGATAATATAGCATGGAGCAATCAAAAATTATAGATACGTTGGAGACGTATCAGGCATCCTCAAGCTTAATTCCTGCTCGTCCTTGAGTAGGTAAATGATAAAAAGAGAATTTTTGATGTGGAGTGCTACTTGGCATAATTTCAATGCAAATATTCTTAATTGTGGTATGAATATTCAGATTAGAAATATTCAAGACAAAAGTTTATATTGACATAAAAATAATAATACTTCAAGCATACTAACAAAGCAATTATGTCTTCTCAAAATAACATGGCCAAAGAAAGTTATCCCTACAAAATCGTATAGTCTGGCTATGCTCTATCTTCACCACACAAAGTATTTAAATCATGCACAACCCCGGTGACAAGCCAAGCAATTGTTTCATACTCTAACTTTTTCAAAACTTTTTCAATCTTCACGCAATACATGAGCGTGAGCCATGGATATAGCACTATAGGTGGAATAGAATGGTGGTTGTGGAGAAGACAAAAAGGAGAAGATGGTCTCACATCAACTAGGCGTATCAACGGTCTATGGAGATTCCCATCAATAGATATCAATGTGAGTGAGTAGGTATTGCCATGCAACGGATGCACTAGAGCTATAAGTATATGAAAGCTCAAAAAGAAACTAAGTGGGTGTGCATCCAACTTGCTTGCTAAAGAATACCTAGGGCAATTTGAGGAAGCCCATCATTGGAATATACAAGCCAAGTTTTATAATGTAAAATTCCCACTAGTATATGAAAGTGATAACATGAGAGACTCTCTACTATGAAGATCATGGTGCTATTTTGAAGCACAAGTGTGGTGAAAGGATAGTAACATTGTCCCTTCTCTCTTTTTCTCTCATTTTTTATTTGGGCCTTTTTCTCCTTTTTATGGCCTCTTTTTATTTGGGCTTCTTTGGCCTCTTTTATTTATTTTTCGTCCGGAGTCTCATCCCGACTTATGGGGGAATCATAGTCTCCATCATTCTTTCCTCACTTGGGACAATGCTCTAATAATGATGATTATCACACTTTTATTTTTCTTATAACTCAACAATTACAATTCGATACTTAGAACGAAATTTGACTCTATATGAATGCATCCGGCGGTGTACCGGGATATGCAATATGACAATGATGGAGTGTGTCATGATGAACTAGATGGTGGAAAGTTGCATGGCAATATATCTCGGAATGGCTATGGAAATGCCGTAATAGGTAGGTATGGTGGCTGTTTTGAGGAAGGTATATGGTAGGTGTATGATACCGGCGAAAGATGCGCGGTATTAGAGAGGCTAGCAAAGGTGGAAGGGTGAGAGTGCGTATGATCCATGGACTCAACATTAGTCATAAAGAACTCATATACTTATTGCAAAAATCTAGAAGTTATCAAAGCAAAGTATTACACGCATGCTCCTAGGGGGATAGATTGGTAGGAAAAGACCATCGCTCGTCCCCGACCGCCACTCATAAGGAAGACAATCAATAAATAAATCATGCTCCGACTTCATCACATAACGGTTCACCATACGTGCATGCTACGAGAATCACAAACTTTAACACAAGTATTCTTTAAATTCACAACTACTCAACTAGCATGACTTTAATATTATCACCTCCATATCTCAAAACAATTATCATGCTTCAATCTTTTCTTAGTATTGAACACACTCAAAATAAAGTTTCACGAATCTTGAATACCAAGCATATTATTATTAAGCAAATTACCATGCTATTAAGAGACTCTCAAAATAATTTAAGTGAAGCACGAGAGATCAATAGTTTCTTTAAAACAAATCCACCACCGTGCTCTAAAAGATCTAAGTGAAGCACATAGAGCAAAATTATAACGCTCAAAAGATATAAGTGAAGCACATAGAGCAAAACTACTTAGCTCAAAAGATATAAGTGAAGCACATAGAGTATTCTATCAAATTTTAATTCATGTATGGCTCTCTCAAAAGGTGTGTACAGCAAGGATGATTGTGGCATACTAAGACACAAAGACACAAATAATACAAGATGCTCCAAGCAAAACACATATCATGTTGGTGAATAAAAATATAGCTCCAAGTAAATTACCGATGGAAGTGGACGAAAGAGGGGATGCCTTCCGGGGCATCCCCAAGCTTTGACTTCTTGGTTGTCCTTGGATTATATCGGGGATGCCATGGGCATCCCCAAGCTTGGGCTCTTGCCACTCCTTGTTTCATGACCCATCAAAAGAATTCACCCAAAACTTGAAAACTTCACAACACAAAACTCAAAATAGAAAACTCGTGAGCTCCGTTAGCGAAACAAAACAAAAGATCACTTCAAGGTACTGTCATGAACTCATTCTTTATTTATATTGGTGTTAAACCTACTGTATTCCAACTTCTCTATGGATTATAAACTATTTTACTAACCATAGATTCATCAAAATAAGCAAACAACACACGAGAAACAGAATCTGTCAAAAACAGAACAGTCTGTAGTAATCTGTAGCTAGCGCAAGATCTGGAACCCCAAAAATTCTAAAATAAATTGTTGGACGTGAGGGATTTATCTATTAATCATCTTCAAAAAGAATTAACTAAATATCACTCTTAAAATAAAAATGACAGCAGTTCTCGTGAGCGCTAAAGTTTCTGTTTTTTACAGCAAGTTCAACAAGACTTTCCCCAAGTCTTCCCAACGGTTCTACTTGGCACAAACACTAATAAAACACAAAAAAAAACACAAACAAAACAGAGTCTAAATAATTTATTTATTACTAAGCAGGAGCAAAAAGCAAGGAATAAAAATAAAATTGGGTTGCCTCCCAACAAGCGCTATCGTTTAACGCCCCTAGCTAGGCATAAAAGCGAGGATAGATCTAGGTATTGCCATCTTTGGTAGGCAATCCATAAGTGGCTCTCATGATAGTTTCATATGGTAATTTTATTTTCTTTCTTCGAAAGTGTTCCATGCCCTATTTTAATGGAAATTGAAATCTAATATTCCCTTCCTTCATATCAATAATCGCACCAACCGTTCTAAGGAAAGGTCTACCAAGAATAATAGGGCAAGAAGGATTGCAATCTATATTAAGAACAATGAAATCTACGGGCACATAATTCCTATTTGCAACAATAAGAACATCATTAATCCTTCCAATAGGTTTCTTAATAGTGGAATCCGCAAGATGCAATTTTAGAGAGCAATCATCAAAATTACGGAAATCTAGTAAATCACACAAAGTCTTGGGAATAGTAGAGACACTAGCACCCAAATCACACAAAGCATAAAACTCATGATCTTTAATTTTAATTTTAATAGTTGGTTCCCACTCATCATAGAGTTTTCTAGGGATAGAAACTTTCAACTCAAGTTTTTCTTCATAAGATTACATCAAGGCATCAACAACATGTTCGGTGAAGGCTTTATTTTGACTATAAGCATGTGGAGAATTTAGCACGGATTGAAACAAGGAAATACAATCAATTAAAGAGAAACTTTCATAATTAAATTCCTTGAAATCCAATATAGTGAGTTTAGCAACATCTAGATTTTTATTTCTTTCAATCCCACTTTCACCAATTTCATCATTAAGATCTAAATACTCCGAATTTTTAGAACGCCTTCTAGGTAAAGGAAGATCATATTCAGTTTCATCAAGATTCATATTGCAAAACAAATATTTAATAGGGGACACATCAATAACTTTTAGATCTTCATCTTGATTTTCATAGGAATTGGAAGAACACGCTTTAATAAAGGCATCTTTGGAAGCACGCATCCTAGCGGTTCTTTCCTTGCACTCATCAATGGAAATTCTCATAGCTTTGAGAGACTCATTGATATCATGTTTAGGAGGAATAGATCTGAGCTTTAAAGAATCAACCTCAAGAGAAATCTATCAATGTTTCTAGCCAAATCATCAACTTTAAGCAATTTCTCCTCAAGCAAAGCATTAAAATTATTTTATGAATTCATAAATTCTTTAACACTATTCTCAAATTCAGAGGGCATCTTATTATAGTTTCCATAAGAGTTGTTGTAGGAATTCCCATAATCATAAGAAGGATTACTAGGATATGGCCTAGGATTAAAATTCCCTCTATAAGCGTTGTTACCATAATTATTCCTACCAAAAAAATTCACATCCATAGATTCATTGTTATTCTCAATCAAAGTAGACAAAGGCATATCATTAGGATCAGAAGAAACACTCTTAGTAGCAAAAAATTTCATAAGTTCATCCATCTTTCCACTCAACACATTGATTTCTTCTATCGCATGCACTTTTTTATTAGAAGATCTTTCAGTATGCCATTGAGAATAATTAACCATAATATTATCTAGGAGTTTAGTAGCATCTCCTAAAGCGATTTCCATAACAGTGCCTCCCGCGGCCGAATCTAAAAGATTTCTAGAAGCAAAATTCAATCCGGCATAAAAAATTTGTATGATCATCCACAAATTCAAACCACGAGTAGGGCAATTACGTATCACTAATTTCATTCTCTCCCAAGCTTGTGCAACATGTTCATGATCAAGTTGTTTAAAGTTCATAATATCGTTTCTAAGAGAGATGATCTTAGCGGGAGGAAAATACTTAGAGATAAAAGCATCTTTGCACTTGTTCCATGAATCAATACTATTCTTAGGCAAAGACGAAAACCAAGCTTTAGCATGATCTCTAAGCGAAAAAGGAAATAGCTTCAATTTAACGACATCATTATTGACATCTTTTTTCTTTTTCATATCACATAAATCAACGAAGCTATTCAGATGAGTAGCGGCATCTTCACTAGGAAGGCCGGCGAATTGATCTTTCATAACAAGATTCAATAAAGCAGTATTAATTTCACAAGATTCAGCATCGGTAAGAGGAGCAATCGGAGTGCTAAGGAAATCATTATTATTGGTATTGTTGAAGTCACACAATTTGGTAGTATATTGAGCCATCGCGACAAACAAGCAAACTAGCACACGAGCAAACAAGAGCAAACAGGCAAAAGAGGCAAATGGAGAGGGAGGATAGAGAGAGGGACGAATAAAACGGCAAGGGTGAAGTGGGGGAGAGGAAAATGAGAGGCAAATGCCAAATAATGTAATGCGAGAGATAGGGATTGCGATGGGTACTTGGTATGTTGACTTTTTGCGTAGACTCCCCAGCAACGGCGCCAGAAATCCTTCTTGCTACGTCTTGAGCTTGCGTTGGTTTTCCCCGAAGAGGAAGGGATGATGCAGCAGAGTAGCGTAAGGTATTTCCCTCAGTTTTTGAGAACCAAGGTATCAATCCAGTAGGAGGCCACACTCAAGTCCCTCGTACCTGCACAAAGCGATAGCTACTCGCAACAAACGCGATTAGGGGTTGTCAATCCCTTCGCGGTCACTTACGAGAGTGAGATCTGATAGATATAATATTTTTGGTATTTTTGGTATAAAGATGCAAAGTAAAAAGTAAAAGCAAAGTAAAAAGCAAAGCAAGATTAAAGTGATGGAGATTGATATGATGAGAATAGACCCGGGGGCCATAGGTTTCACTAGTGGCTTCTCTCAAGAGCATAAGTATTCTATGGTGGGTGAACAAATTACTGTTGAGCAATTGACAGAATTGAGCATAGTTATGAGAATATCTAGGCATGATCATGTATATAGGCATCACGTCCGTGACAAGTAGACCGAAACGATTCTGCATCTACTACTATTACTCCACTCATCGACCGCTATCCAGCATGCATCTAGAGTATTAAGTTAAAACAGAGTAACGCTTTAAGCAAGATGACATGATGTAGAGAGATAAATTCATGCAATATGAAATAAACCCCATCTTGTTATCCTCGATGGCAACGATGCAATCGTGCCTTGCTGCCCTTTCTGTCACTGGGTAAGGACACTGCAAGATCGAACCCAAAGCTAAGCACTTCTCCCATGGCAAGAACTACCAATCTAGTTGGCCAAACCAACAGGATAATTCGAAGAGACTTGCAAAGATAACCAATCATACATAAAAGAATTCAGAGAAGATTCAAATATTATTCATAGATAGACTTGATCATAAACCCACAATTCATCGGTCTCAACAAACACACCGCAAAAAGAAGATTACATTGAATAGATCTCCACAAGAGAGGGGGAGAACTTTGTATTGAGATTCAAAGAGAGAGAAGAAGCCATCTAGCTACTATGGACCCGAAGGTCTGAGGTAAACTACTCACACTTCATCGGAGGGGCTAGGATGATGTAGAAGCCCTCAGTGATGACAGCCCTCTTCTAGCGGAGCTCTGGAACAGGCCCCAAGATGGGATCTCGTGGATACAGAAAGTTGCGATGGTGGAATTAGGTTTTTTGCTCCTGTTCTGATCGTTTGGGGGTACGTGTGTATATATAGGAGGAAGAAGTACGCCGGAGGAGCAACGAGGGGCCCACGAGGCAGGGGGGCGCGCCCCCACCCTCGTGACCGCCTCTTTTGTTCGTTGGAGCAGGGTCCAAGTCTCCTAGATCACGTTCGATGAGAAAATCACGTTCCCGAAGATTTTATTCCATTTGGACTCCGTTTGATATTCTGTTTCTTCGAAACACTGAAATAGGCAAAAAACAGCGATTCTAGGCTGGGTCTCCGGTTAATAGGTTAGTCCCAAAAATAATATAAAAGTGGAAAATAAAGCCCAATATAGTCCAAAACAGTAGATAATATAGCATGGAGCAATAAAAAATTATAGATACGTTGGAGACGTATCACTCACGTGCTTTGCACACAGGTGGCTGGCGGGTGTCTATTTCTCCAACTTTAGTTGAATCGAGTTTGACTATGGCGGTCCTTGTTGAAGGTTAAAACAACAGACTTGACGAAAAATCGTTGTGGTTTTGATGTGTAGGTGAGGGAGTCCTGGATTATGGGGTCTCCGGACAGCCAGACTATATCCTTTGGCCGGACTGTTGGACTATGAAGATACAAGATTAAAGGCTTCGTCCCGTGTCCGAATGGGACTTTCCTTGGCGTGGAAGGCAAGCTTGGCAATATGGATATGTAGATCTCCTCCCTTGTAACCGACTCTGTGTAACCCTAGCCCCCTCCGGTGTCTATATAAACCGGAAGGTTTAGTCCGTAGGACAACATACAATCATACCATAGGCTAGCTTCTAGGGTTTAGCCTCTACGATCTCGTGGTAGATCAACTCTTGTAATACTCATATCATCAAGAACAATCAAGCAGGATGTAGGGTATTACCTCCATCAAGAGGGCCTGAACCTGGGTAAACATCGTGTCCCCTGCCTCTTGTTACCATCCGCCTTAGACGCACAGTTCAGGACCCCCTACCCGAGATCTGCCGGTTTTGACACCGACATTGGTGCTTTCATTGAGAGTTCCACTGTGCCGTCACCGTAAGGCTCGGTGGACCCTTCGATCATCGGTAACGAAGCGGTCCAGGGTGAGGTTTTCCTCCCCGGACAGATCTTCGTATTCGGCAGCTTCGCACTGTGGGCCAATTCGCTTGGCCATCTAGAGCAGATCGAGAGCTACGCCCCTGGCCATCAGGTCAGGTTCGGAAACTTAAACTACACTACCAACATCTGCGGAGACTTGATCTTTGACGGATTTGAGCCCATGTCAGGTGCGCCGCATAACCACGACGAGCATGACGTAACTCTGCCATCGGACAGTGTTCGGGAGATCGCATCTGCAACTACTCCGGCCTTCAATACGGAGAAAATTGTGCCATCCTAGGACGGAGGGATATACCCCACCATGGAGGCCGCACTCTCAGTGGCGATGGAGCCGGATACCGACTTCACCCCTTATAAGAGCCGTGTCGCCGAACCACGGGATTCGTCTCCGGCCATGGACTCCGAGCCGCCTGCATCCGTGCCTATCGAATCTGATTGGGCACCGATCATGGAGTTCACCTCCGCGGATATCTTTTAGCACTCGCCTTTCGGCGATGTGCTAAATTCATTAAGGTCTCTCTCCTTGTCAGGAGAACCTTGGCCGAACTATGTCCGTCTAGAATGGGATGCGGACGACGAAGAAATTCGCTACCCACCCACCACCCACTTAGTAGCCACTGTCGACGATTTAACCGACATGCTCGACTTCGACTCCGAAGACATCGACGGTATGGACGACGATGCAGGAGACGAACAGGAACCACCGCCCACAGGGCGCTGGACCGCCACCTCATCATATGATATATACATGGTGGACACCCCCAAAGAAGGCAATGGCGACGAGACAGCGGAGGATGACCCCTCTAAGAAGCAACCCAAGCGCCGACATCAGCGGCACCGCTCTAAGTCCCGCCACAACAAAAGTAGCGATACTGGCACAAGAGACAATAACACTCCGTATAGTGCCGAAGACAACCACAATCCCCTCCAGCACGATGTAGAGCGGGAGGGTGAACAAGCTAGCCCTCCAGAGAAGGCAACTGATGGGGACTCGGAGGAGGACAATTACATGCCTCTCTCCAAAGACGAGGTGAGCCTCGGCGATGAAGAATTCATTGTGCCTGAGGATCCCGTCGAGCAGGAACGCTTCAAGCGCCGGCTTATGGCCACAGCAAATAGCCTAAAGAAAAAGCAACAACGGCTTCAAGCTGATCAAGACTTGCTAGCAGACAGATGGACCGAAGTCCTTGCGGCCGAGGAATACGAACTCAAGCGCCCCTCCAAGAGTTACCCAAAGCGCAGGTTGCTACCTCACCTCGAGGAGAAGCATTGAAACCCACATCACCAGTGTACGATGCGGTTGACCGTCTACCTCGTGGCCGAGCTAGAGAGGTGTTTCAGCCTGAAGTTTAGCCTGCACCCCGCTGCCACTCAAACAAAAATACCAAGACCCGGGGCAACACACGGGACCTGCAAGACGTATTGGACAGCAGGAAAAACATGCAAGGTCAATATATGGGTCACGGGGGCGCATGCCAACGCGGGACGACGACCGTCGCGCCGGATACACTAAAAGTAAATCCGGCCGGGCCGAATACAGCAGACAAAACTCATACGAAGTGCGTCGTGATATAGCCCGGCACAGAGGCGCCGCACACCCCCTATGCTTCACTGATGAAGTTATGGATCATGAATTCCCAGAGGGTTTTAAACCCGTAAATATCGAATCGTATGATGGTACAACAGATCCTGCTGTATGGATTGAGGCTTTCCTCCTCCACATCCACATGGCTCGCGGTGATGATCTGCATGCCATCAAGTACCTCCCACTTAAACTCAAAGGACCAGCTCGGCATTGGCTGAATAGCTTGCCAGCAGACTCCGTCGGCAGTTGGGAGGATTTGGAAGACGCATTCCTTGACAACTTCCAGGGCACTTATGTGCGACCACCAGATGCTGATGACTTGAGCCATATAACTCAGTGTAAGGGCATATTTATCCCTAAGGTGTTTTGGTGATTGATGACAATGCTTTTGCGGACTAATCGTGTGCCTTGAGTTTCCCAGACATTTCATCGCTAGGCATAAGACGTTTTGGTACCCCTCGAAGACTGTTGAAGACGGCGTCTTTTCTATGTTTCTTTTTGGTGGATTTGAGTCGTAGGAAAGCTGTACTATTAAGAGGGGGTTCGCGTCAGAAAGGTTTGGGTGGAATCATCACGTACACGTCCTCTTCCTTGTCCCCTCCTTTCCCCTGCACTTTGGAGCATCCTCCGTTGATCCTCTTTTCCTTGTCCTGGCTGCTGTTGGTGGGCTTGCGGTAGTATTGCTCCTTGTTGAGTGGTAGTACCGCAGGCACCCGCGGTAGTACCGCACTTCGACGTGGTAGTACCGCAGGTGCCCACGGTAGTACCGCTCCTCTGGAGCCGCAGTACCGTGGCCCCCAGGCCAAGTACCGCTCCTTCGCGGTAGTAGGGGCGAATGTAATTTTTTACATCCGCGCCACTGCGGTAGTGCCGCATCCCTTGCGTGGTAGTACCATGCGCGGCCTGGCTCACCTGCCAGGCGGTAGTACCGCTCCTCTGCGGTAGTACTGTCGGATTTTTGCTTCTTCTGTTTACCAGCGGAAGTAGGCACGGATGTATCTTTATCCGCGCTCTTCCCAGGCTAGGGGTTTCCTGCCTTGCTGTAGTACCGCAAGGGGGAGCAGTAGTACCGCGCCCGCGGCAGTACCGCCCTCAGCCCTTGTGCTACAGGCCTGCCCTAGCTGCTGCTGTTGTTGCGGTAGTACCGCAGGTCCTCATGGTAGTACTGTGTGGCCTTGCGGTAGTACTGCTTGTCAGCAAGCGGAAGTACCACGTGGCCCTGCGGTAGTACCGCTGGTCTGGGGCGGTAGTACCGCTGGTCGCAGGCTGGTAGGTGGATAATGGTTGGATATTTGTCCTAAGCTATAAAAGGGGTGTCTTCTTCCTCTAGTTGACCACCTCTTCCAACCCTAAGCTCCATTGTTGCTCCAAGCTCCATTTTTGCCCGATCTCACTCCCTAGCCAATCAAACGTGTTGATTTGCTCGGCTGTGGTTGAGAAGGCCCCGATCTACACTTCCACCAAGAGAAATTTGATCCCCCCCACTAATCCCTTGCGGATCTTGTTACTATTGGCTGTTTGAGCACCCTAGACGGTTGAGGTCACCGTGGAGCCATAGTCCATTGTGGTGAAGCTTCGTGGTGTCGTTGGGAGCCTCCAATTGAGTTGTGGAGATTGCCCAACCTTGTTTGTAAAGGTTCGGTCGCCGCCTCCAAGGGTACCAATAGTGGAATCACGTCATCTCGCATTGTGTGAGGGCGTGAGGAGAATACGGTGGCCCTAGTGGCTTCTTGGGGAGCATTGTGCCTCCACACCGCTCCAACGGAGATGTACTTCCCCTCAAAGGGAAGGAACTTCGGTAACACATCCTCATCTCCACCGGCTCCACTCTTGGTTATCTTGTGCCTTTACTTGTGCAAGCTTATTTGTGATACATCTCTTGCTTGCTTGTGTTCCTATCTTTGTTGCATCATATAGGTTGCTCACCTAGTTGCATATCTAGACAACTTACTTTGATGCAAAGCTTAAATTGTTAAAGAAAAGCTAAAAATTGTTAGTTGCCTATTCACCCCCCTCTAGTCAACCATATCGATCCTTTCAATTGGTATCAGAGCCTCGTCTCGTTATTGAGGACTTTACCATCCGAAGAGTATGGGTGACGTCGTAGAAGGTGAGGAGGAGCACTCCGGTGCAAATCCAGTATCTTCTATGGGAGATGGGGGAACCGCGGTCTCTCGTGAGGAGTTCAATGTGCCGTTGGACACATTGAAAACCTCCATGACGACCGAGGTCAAAAGCATGTTTAAAGATTTCTTAGAAGAGCTTAAACTTTCCACTGCACTGTTGAAAGTGGGTGATCCCGCCAACAAGGTGACGAATGCTACCTCCGACAAGGGGGAAGCTACTAGCGAGAAAGCCCTTCCTACTAGTGGTAAGAGTGGCACTGGCATCTTTGCCCACGTGGAACCTCCACTTGTCTATGGTGGACCTCTCCCTTCCACTCATTTGAATCATGTCGGGCCGGCCCCTAAGATTGAGAAGAATGTTGAATTTGATTCTTGGGTCTATCGTTTTAAGCGTCATTTAAATCATGTGAACACTAACCTTTGGAGAATCATTGAAGAAGGTTTCTATCTGCATGACCGAAGCAACTTCACTCCTACAGAAGCCGTGGATAATCAATTCAATGAGAATGCTCTCTTCATCATTCAAGAAGCTATCCCACCCGAAGACCTTCCTCATCTTCGGCCTTACTCCTTGGCAAAAGATGCTTGGCGCCAAGTGGTTTCCCTCTACCGGGGAAGCGCAAGCATTCAACGCTCCAACTATGAAGTGGTGCAAGATGAAGCTGATGAGTTTGCAATGAAAGAAGATGAAGAACCTCGTGAGCTCTATCGGAGGGTAACCAAGCTTGCGGTCTTGCTCCGAGATCATGGAAGCAAGGACACGGATGAAAATTGGATCAAGCGCAAATTCCTCAAGGTAATGATGCCCTACCACAAAGCCATGCCCTCCATCATTCGTCAAAGGCTGGACTTCCACACCTTGTCCTCAAGTGATGTGTTGGATGAGTTTGTTGCTATGAGCATCTTGGACAAGACCGTCGACAATGCGATACTTCACTCTCAAAGAGTAAAGAAACCCAACCTTGCCCTAAAGGCCAAGGTTAGTATGGAGGAAGAGGATGAATAGGAAGAAGAGGAGAGTAACCTCGAAGATACGAAGTGTGCCTATCATGAACACATGGCCCTTGCTTCAAGGCAATTTTGGAGCAAGAAGAACTCAAGGCCCAACTTCAACAAGAACATTTCAAGTGGCACAAAGGGCAAGCAACAAGTGAGGACTTGTTTCAATTGTGGCAATGTAAGTCACTTTGTTGCGGAGTGCCCTTATGAGAAGAGGGAAGACAATGGTGGCAAGTTCATCCGAAAGGACAAGGCCAAGTTGTTCCCCAACAAGAGCAATTTCACCAAGAATACTCCTCTCAAGGCATTGGTGGTACAAGAAGAGTACAATGAGGATGATGACGATGATGAACATGGTGAGTGGGTTGCCATGGCCTCCGTTGCCATTGCGATAACTCCACGGGTGTCTCTCTTCGACTCACCCAATGAGAGCATCACCGCCAAGTGCCTCATGGCTAAAGCCACCAACAAGGTAACCCCCAACATCAAAACTACCATCATTAATCATCCCTCTTCGACAGATAGCATTGATGAACATGAGGGAAATAATGTGGAGGTGAACGATTTTGAGGCCTTTATGGGTAAACTCATTGGTAAATCCAAGAAGCACTTTGTTGCTCTCTTGGAACAACTTGGTGAAGCCAATGACATGATCGAGGCTCGTGAAGATACCATCTCTAAGATGGATGGGCATAGTCGTGACTATGCCGATGTGATTTCGGATCTTTCCAATTCTCTTGAGGAAGAGCGTGGTCTTCGTTTGGCTCTTGAGGAGTCTCACAACGATGATCATGCTAAATTAAAGAAAGATCTTGATCATGCGCTTGTTGTTTCTCGTGTGCTAAACTCCGAGAAGGCAAAGCTTGGGGTTGATCTTGCTAGACTCAAAGAGGAGTTTGAAATTCTCGACAAGGCTCACAAAGTCTTGAAGGGTGTTCATGCTACCCTCAAGGAGTCTCATGATCAACTCCAAGTGAAGCTAACCAAGGAGAAAGCCACTTTTCCTCGTATGGTGTTAATGGATAATGCAAATGCTACAAACCCTTGTTGTGAGCATGTGCATCTTATTGAGGAGAATGTTAAGTTGAAGGAGCAACTTGAGAAAGGCCTTGTGTCATGCATACAAGGTGAGAAGAACCTAAATGACCTTTTGAGAAATCAAAAGGGAGTTGTGGCCAAGGAGGGGATTGGGTTCGCACCCAACCCCAAGAACAAGAAGAAGTATACCAAGACCAAACGACCTCCTCCTCTCAAGCAAACGTTCGTGAAGGAGGGAGAGAGTGCTTCCAAGGAGAATAAGAACAATGTGAAGGGTGGCGGTGTCAAAAACGGCAATGTCACCCCTCCCAACAAAGCCGGCGACTTTAATCCTTCTTATGTGTTATGTCGTGCTAGTGATGGGCATGTCTATGCCAAATTTGTTGGTTCTCCTCATGAGTAAATTGAATGGTCTATTTGGGTTCCCAAGACCCTTGTTACTAACATCAAAGGACCCATTACAAAATGGGTACCTAAAACCAAGCATTGATCTCTTGTAGGTGTTTGCTTCCGGTGGGGGATCATGGTTGCTCGATAGTGGAGCTACAAATCATATGACGGGAAGCAAGGACTTGGTGGTGGACGTGCACAAGATTCCATCTATGCCCACAAATGTCAAGTGGGGTGATGCCTCATCTTCTAAGGTATTGGGACTTGGCAAGGTTGTCATCTCTCATGATCTCAAGATCGAGAAGGTCATACTTGTTGAGTCCCTTGCATACAATTTACTTTCCATTCGTCAACTTGCAATCATGGGCTTTGCCACTTTCTTTGATATTGATACCGTGGCCATCTTGTGGAGCAAGACTCTTAAAGTAGCCTTTGTTGGGCATGTCGAGAACGGTCTATATGTGATTAACTTTTTGGAGCGACCCACTAAGACTGCGACATGCCTAATGGCTAAAGTTGACGTGGGATGGCTTTGGCATCGCCGTTTAGCCCATGTCAATATGAGATCTTTGCAAAGTCTTCTCAAGGGGGACCATGTCCGTGGACTAACGAATGTTAGTTTTGCTAAAGATCATGCCTGCAGTGCTTGTATCGAAGGAAAGCTTCATAAGAAGGCTCACCCTCCCACGAATATCATTTACTCAAAGAGGCCTTTGGAGCTCCTTCACTTGGACCTCTTTGGGCCTCCATCCTTTGATAGTCTTGGGGGTAGGAAGTATTGCTTGGTGATTGTGGATGACTACTCAAGATATACTTGGGTGTATTTCTTCAAAAGGAAGAGCGAGACCCAACAAACCGTCATTGACTTTGCAAATGAAGCACAACGTTAACACAATGCAAAGATCTTGACAATAAGAAGTGACAACGGCACCGAGTTCAAGAATTACACCTTGGATGAGTTTCTTAGTGATGAGGGGATCAAGCATCAATATTCCACACTGAGGGAGTCCTGGATTAGGGGGTATCCGGACAGCCAGATTATATCCTTTGGCCGGACTGTTGGACTATGAAGATACAAGATTGAAGACTTCGTCCCGTGTCCGGATGGGACTCTACTTGGCGTGGAAGGCAAGCTAGGCAATACGGATATGTATATCTCCTCCTATGTAACCGACCTTGTGTAACCCTAGCCCCCTCCGGTGTCTATATAAACCGGAGGGTTTTAGTTCGTAGGACAACATACAATCATACCATAGGCTAGCTTCTAGGGTTTAGCCTCTCCGATCTCGTGGTAGATCAACTCTTGTAATACCCATATTATCAAGTATAATCAAGCAGGACGTAGGGTTTTACGTCCATCAAGAGGGCCTGAACCTAGGTAAAACATGGTGTCCCCTGCCTCCTGTTACCATCCGCCTTAGACGCATAGTTCGGGACCCCCTACCCGAGATCCGCCGGTTTTGACACCGACATTGGTGCTTCCATTGAGAGTTCCTCTGTGTCGTCGTCGTAAGGAAAGATGCCTCATGTTGTTCTTAAAAACAACATTACCGCCGGGGGAGCCTTGGCTGTTGGCCAAACTCTCAGACTAGGCAGTTTCGTCATGACCGCCTGTTCGGCTGCTGCACCGACGATGACTTCTCGGGTCATCGAAAACAGCCTCGACGTCGGCTCGGAATTCACTGAGCAGATGGATCCAATGGAGCTCTCTTCCCTAAATGAGCTCTTGGATCGGATCGCCGCCTTGGGAGTCGCTACGGACTATGATCGGATTGGGCTTAAACCCGATCAAAGGGAGATTAACTCTCCACCGGTCACCCATCATGTTGCGGTGGTGGAGGAACAATGCGGCAATTTTTCCTCTATCTTGAGGACTAACTATGTCCGGATTCCTGAGCTCTCCGAGCCGGATACCCATTTACGGGAGGACATCACCCAAACCCTGAACCTAGAGTCAGGCAGCGGGCCAGACTCATCGGGCAACATCCCGGAATCCGAACTTCCAAGATTGGAAACTCCTCGGCCCCTGGGTCTCAGATTGGGTAGGGGTTCAGACTCAAATCCACCCACCCACCCAGACATAAACGATCTTTCCCACATCAGGCAAGAGCCCCATCAAACAGTACATCATTATTGGGCCAGATTCCTCCTTGTGATGAATAAGGTTAAGGACTGTCGCGAGGAAGACACAGTCTCATTTTTCTGCAATAATTGCACGGACAAGGGAATCCTTAACGCCTTAAGTCGCCGTGACATATCATGCTTCGCTGACTTGGCGTCCATAGTACGAAAGTACTGTGCGATGGAAAGCGCCTGGAAAACTGAAACAAAATTTTGGGATAATCCGGCTCAGAATATACACCGAGTCCAAAGTAAAAGGGTGCACCATCATAAGACACCCGAGTTAGTTACAAAGAAAAAAACCCTCTACAGGGCATGGAACCGTATTGGAGGGATGGCTTAACGGACCCTGCAAAATTCATAGTACAGCGGATACCATACCAACGCAAAGCCTTAGAGCATGCTGGATACTTCGATAGGTTGCCAAAAGTGGTGAGGATCTTCTTATCCCAAATGACACAGAGCACCATCCCATGGATAACAATACGATATTAACAGTTTTTGAAACCTTCGCATAAAATAATAGGCGCAAGCGAACACTCCGCAGCCTCGCCGAAATCTGCCACGTAGCAGCAATGAATCCATGGAGTGACACGGCTACTACCTTCAATGCCAATGACGAACCTAAATTCCGAACTGCCCGAGCACCAGCTGCACTGGTCCTCAGTCCAATTGTGGACGGCTTTCAACTCACCAAAGTACTCATGGACGGCGGTGGTGGATTAAACCTCATCTATGAGGAAACTCTTCAAAAAATGGAAATAGACTGGAACCGCATTGAGCAAAGCAACACAACCTTCAGAGGAATCATCCCCAGTCGGGAAGCACGCTGTGCTGGGAAAATCACACTAGGTGTGGTATTTGGCACGCCGGAGAACTATAGGTCCGAAGAAATTACATTCCAAGTGGCCCCGTTCAGTAGTGGATACCATGCCCTCTTGGGACAGGAGGCGTTCACGATCTTCCAAGCCATACCCCATTATGGGTACATGAAGCTCAAAATGCCCAGGCCCAACGGAATCATCACTCTCGTTAGTGATCCGGACACAACACTCTGTGCCGAAAACAAAATAGCCGCATTGGCCCTCGAGGCATTATCCGAAGCCCTTTCGGCGGAGGAATTAACTGCGCTACGCTCCGCAGTGGACAGGGACGATGTGATACTTGACAAGAGAGCCAAGTCCACCTCTTTTAAACCAGCAGATGAAATAGTAAAATTCCAAGTCCACCCAACGGACCCTACAAAAATAGCCTCCATCGGGGCACAGTTAAACCCCTCTGTGGACGCCGCACTACGAGAGTTCCTGCGCGAGAATTGGGACATACTCGCCTGGCACCCCTCAGACATGCCAGGAATCCCACGCAGGCTAGCCGAGCACAGCCTCCATATCCTAAAGGGATTCAAGCCGGTCAAGGAGGCTCTTCGGTGTTTCTCTGAACCTAAGAGACATGCTATGGGAGAGGAACTAGCCAAGTTATTGGAGGCCGGATTCATTAGAGAAATAAAACACCTGGACTGGCTAGCAAACCTGGTGATGGTACCAAAGAAGGACAAATCCTGGCGCCTATGTATTGATTTCAAGGACCTCAACAAGGCTTGCCCAAAGGATCCCTTCCCCCTCCCCCGCATTGATCAAATTATCAATGCTACTGCAGGACATGAGTCATTGTGTTTCCTCGACGCATACTACGGCTACCACCAAATTAAGATGGCGGAGTCCGACCAAGCCGCAATGGCATTTATCACACCATACGGCCCCTTCTGTTTGAACATAATGCCTTTTGGGCTCAAAAACACCGGCGCAACATATCAGCGCATGATCCACACATGTCTGGAGAAACAGATCGACAAAACAGTAGAGGCATACGTAGATGATGTGGTCGTTAAAACCAAACACGCCGACTCTATAATAGACAACTTGAGGATCACATTCGACAACCTCCGAACATACGACATCAAGCTCAATTCGTAAAAATGCATTTTCGGCGTACCAGCCGGAAAGCTCTTGGGCTTCATTGTCTCCAGTAGAGGAATTGAAGTTAATCCGGCCAAAATTCGAGCTCTGTCACAGTTGGCTATCCCAACGGACCTCAAAAAAAATCCAGAAACTAACTGGATGTGTGGTGGCTCTAAGCCGCTTTATCTCCTGCTTAGGGGAAAAGGCATTACCCCTTTATCGCCTCCTTCGGCACACCGAACACTTCGAGTGGACGGATGCTGCCACAGCCGGATTGGAAGAAATAAAAGCCATACTAGCAACCAACCCAATCCTGGCCGCGCCAAACATCAGCGAACCAATGCTGTTGTACATTGCGGCAACTCATCAAGTTGTAAGCGCAGTGCTCGTCGTCGAACGAGAAGCTGACGGACATAAATTCCCTCTTCAAAAGCCGGTATACTATGTATCCACTGTCCTCACTCCATGAAAATCACGGTACCCACATTATCGAAAGATAGCCTATGCGGTATTCATGGCATCCCGGAAGCTGCAACACTACTTTCAAGAGTGTTCAATTACAGTAGCCTCGGAAGTGCCCCTTAATGATATTATAAACAATCGCGACGCTACGGGCCAGATTACCAAATGGGCCATTGAGTTCCTCCCGTTTGACATAACATACAAACCTCGGTGAGCCATTAAATTGCAAGTATTGGCCGACTTTGTCGCCGAATGGACGGAAGCCGAACTCCCTAAAGAGTACGTCGCATACTCCAATTGGATTATGCACTTCAACGGTTCAAAAATGTTGGCCGGTCTAGGGGCTGGCGTCGCCCTGACGTCCCCAACCGGAGATACCGTCCAGTACGTACTGCAGATACTGTATACAGACTCCAACAACACAGCCGAATATGAAGCCCTGTTGCATGGTCTTCGGATGGCAGTCTCCATGGGCATTCAACGCCTGGAGGTGCGTGGGGATTCGAACCTCGCAATATCCTAAATAAATGGAGACTTCGATGCCAAGGGTCCGAAGATGGCGGCCTATCGAAATGCCGTCCTAAAGATGTCAGCTTGGTTCGAGGGGCTCGAATTTCACCATGTGGCTCGAGAAAACAATCAGGCGGCAGATATCCTCGCCCGCATCGGCGCAATACCCGACGCGGTCCCCCCCAACATCTTTTTGGAGAGGTTGTTTAAGCCATCGGTGGTATGGGAAGGGGACACCGGTAACAATAGTCCGGACCCGGCCAAAATGCCCGATACCGAACACTCTGACATAATCGGAGGCTCTGCCACCGAAATAACACCTTCAGCCCACGTAATAATGGCCGTCATCGCCCCGTGGACAGAACATTCCTGGCCTACCTAACTAGACAGGAACTTCCCGAGGACCAAAATGAGGCACGCTGCATAGTGCGGCGATCTATAGCCTACAGGGTCCACAAGGGAGAGCTGTATAAGAAAAGCACTACCGGAGTCCTTCAAAGGTGCATCTCCGAAGAGGAAGGGCGGAAGCTTTTGGCAGAAATTCACGCCGGACTCGGCGGCCACCATGCCGCAGCCCGGGCCCTTGTAAGAAAGGCCTTCCGTACAGGTTTTTATTGGCCGACGGGCCGGGAAGACGCATAGGACTTGGTCCAACACTGCGCTGGTTGCCAGCTTTTTGCAACCAAAGCCATATGCCACCCACCGCCCTCCAAACAATCCCCATTAGCTGGCCTTTCGTGGTCTGGGGGCTTGACATGGTTGGACCCCTTAAAGGGGGAGCCCATAAGAAAAAAATACTTACTAGTCATGGTGGATATATTCACCAAATGGATAGAAGCCAAACCTGTTAAAACAGCCGAATCCGGACCGGTGATAGACTTCATATTCGGGGTTGTACACCGTTATGGCGTCCCCCACAGCATCATCACTGACAACAACACGAACTTCACGGCCGACGAGGTAAAACTCTAGTGCAGCAACATGGGCATCAAGCTCGATTATGCTTCTGCCTATCACCCACAAACCAACGGCCAAGTTGAGCGAGAAAATGGTCTTATCATGAGCGGCATTAAACCCAGATTAGTGCGGTCCATAACGAAGTCTAACACGCACTGGGTAGAGGTGCTCGACTCTGTACTCCGGGGGCTGCAGACCACGCCAAATCGTAGTACCGGATATACACCCTTCTTTATGGTGTACGGTGCAGAGGCAGTTCTGCCCTGCGACATAATTCATGACTCACCTCGAGTGCGCATGTACGAAGAAAGAGAAGCCGAGCTCGATCGGTAGGATAGTTAGGACACCCTGGAGGAGGAGCACGATGTGGCAAAAGCCCGTTCCGCATTCTATTAGCAACATGCTCGCAGATACCAAAGCAGAGAAGTACGGACCAAAACTTATAACGTCGGTGCGTTAGTTCTACGCCTCCCGGAGAAGAAAAAGACCAAGCTCGAGCCCAAACGGGAAGGTCCCTTCATTATTGACCAAGTTCTGACCGGTGGAGCATACCATATGCGGGATGCATTGAATAATCGACTTGAGCCGAACCCATGGAACGCAGCCAGGCTCCGAAGATTCTACGCCTAGTGCCGGACTCTATGTTCGTCTCTTTCCTCTGTCCATTTTTTGAATATATATTATCTGTCTTTTTTCTCTTTCTTTCTTTTATTCTTTCTCAAGGCCTTCAAGGGCCAACTTGTGCCTCGCTTGCACACTATGGATGCGCTAACCTCGCTCATTATACATGGGGGCTTCCTACACAGAAGCTTAAATATCTATCTGGGCTTCACGCCCCGCACATGTGTTATTCTTCCACATGTACCTTTTCTTTTCCACTATATGCATCGATATGACTTAAGTTTTGGCCAAGCTGGGTTGCCTGGCTCTTGTATTTATGCCCTACATTCCCGTTAATTTGGCTAGGGCATAAGGGGAGCACCTCTGCGATTGTTACTGCCGGGTCAGCCGGATGTGTACCTCAGACTGGGTGAAGCCGAAAGTTAGCGTTCTTAAGGGAATATTCGGTCGGCGAACAAAAGATGATTTTTATTTATTTATTTTCCATATGTGCCCCCAGATGTTTTTGCCTGCGTTTTCTCTTGCAGTACAGACATGCACTTTAGGGCATGTATACCCAGGGAAAGGAACCCTTAACAGAACTATTCTCCCTAGAAGACGTTTCTTACTACCCATGTAATATAACATAACTAGTTGGGCACTTGTCTGTTCAAGCACTAATGACCCCTACGCCTGGTTTCCACGCATACCCTGGTTTTTATATAACTGGGCGGGTATTCGGAAACACTCCGGACTATCGGGTCCCGAGGTTGAAGCGAAAAGGTCCGCCATGACAAATGATCTACAATCCGGCTAGAAGGCATTATACATGTCACTTTAATTACATAGTCATGTAGACTGACTAAATTCCTCTTCTATACCATCCAACAGGCGGTCTAGCCCACAATCCTGTTGGGAATACTTTGCGGTTAATTCTACTTGCCCATACACTAAGCTAACGGGGATCTCTTTCCCATCGGGCCCCACAGGTCCGACCTCGGCCATGTGGTTCGGGTCAGTCTTGGTATACCGCGTCTTCACCATGGCCCAGGCTTCCCTGGCACCTTGATGGCAGGCCGATATCTTCATAATCGGAAGCGCCACCGTGCTCCCTTAAGCTTCTCCGCAAGCTCTCTAATGCCTTCTGGCAGGGAGACGGCTGGCCACAAGGCCTGGGCAACACCTTGCATCACCTGCCGAACTTGTTCATGCAGTTGTGAGAGCTCGGATAGAAGATCACCCGTAGACCCGGGCATCTCCTCCGCGGGACGACCCATTAGCATACCTGCAGACATACCTCTGTTAGCCGGCTTCTCCGCCGACCCCTTTTTTAAGGGTTCGTTCAAGCACTTACTGAAAATGCCGTGTCGAAGCCGCTTATTCTCCTTCTTGGAGTTCGCATGCTGGGCTCGTACATCTTTCAGTTCCACGCTCAGCTTGGTATTGGCGTCTTGGAGATTGTTTTTCTCCTGCCTGACCTCAGTCAGCACACGTTCACCAGCCTTTAGCTATCGTACGACATCCTGCTCCTCCGGATTCATCTGCAAACATCTATTGTTAGATCTGTAGCCATGCCGCATGCTATATGGTACCTATCATTTTTGAAAGAAATGTTACTAGCTGGGGACTTTTTTGGTTCCTCCAATGCGGCAACAGCGGCCTGAAGTTGGGTCTTGCATTCCTCCAGCTCCTGTGACAGTCGACTATTCTTCTCTGTAAGAACCTGCACAATAAGATGATCCTTAAATCAGTTCTGCTAACTGTTTCAAGTCTCAGGGGCTACTGATACATATAATCATCAGATTTACTTACCCGTACATCCTTTACATACTGGTCCGTGGCTCTGGCTAGACCATTTTGAGCAGCACAGAGGTACGCCTCTCCAGAATTGAAGGCATCAAATGCCTCTGGTGAGAAGCAAGCGTTGCGGAGTACGGCCCGGCGACGCCTATGATTCATGGCGCTCTCCACTTCTGAATTTGTAGCGGATAGCCTATCCGCATCCTCTGTAGGCGGAGTATCCGACGTCCGCCCCATGTCGCCTTCCGCCTCTATGTCTGGTCCTGGAGCCCGACTGGTGGAAGCGTGATCGGCAGCCTCACCGGACATATTCCGGCGAGCGTTTTTTATATTAAAGAAACATGGACATCATTACATTTCAAGGAAGACGACAACCACGGAGCGGGGTTTCTGTCATACCTTTACGTCGGCGTCTCCGTCCTAACCGCCTTCCTTTTTGGCATGCCCGGCCTGAGTGCCTCTTGTTGGCGAGTTGCTGTGGGTTCGGCATGGTGTCCCGAATGCCTTCCCTGTAAAAGACCATATGTATATGGTAGGTGAAGTGTCTAAAAGGGGATCCTAGTTTTTGGAGTTGGGATTTTTGGTTTTTCTTACGTGCAACGCAAGAAGCAGTCTGGGATAGTCGGCTGTAATGGCCACCATGGCGTCATCACAGCTTAATTGATAGAACTGCCGGTCTATTAGCTCCACGAATATGTCCGGATCTTCTTCGAGTCCGGGACCGAGGGCCCGGTCAGGGTCCTCTAGTTGTGGAGATGGGCTAATGACCTCCCTTATGGCTTTTCGCAATTCCTGCCACAAAATGGCAAGGTGAGTACCTACGAAAAAGAATGCGGGAAGAATAGTAGTAAGGAGATATAACTCACCCAGCTTGGAGGGTTGTACATGGAGAATCCATCCCGTGGCTTGATGCGGATGAACTCCTCTTCCTCTCCCTTGAACAATTCGGACAGAATTTTTGCTAAAGCGGCAGCGTTGTCTGGACCCTTACGCCCGCAACGGGTGGCGTCATCTTCCCCGTTAAAACACCACAGGGGGTGCCCTTGATATTGAAGCGGTTGCGCTCCCCGCATTATGCATATTGACATAACCTCGATTACTATCAATCCTGATTGAGCCAGCACTTTAATTCGGTTCATCAGGTAAAGGACTTCTCTGTTGTCTTCCTCCTGGGGGCTCCGTGGGCGCCAACTTCGGCGTTTCTTCAGAGGAGCATTGCTGAACTCAGGAAGACCCCGCCGAACAGGGTCCGGAAGGGGGACGTCCTCCATATAAAACCATTTCGAAGGCTAGTCTTCGGACATCTTCTTCGGAATACCGGACAAGTATCCAGTTTCGGCGATGCGCCATATTTCGGCTCTGCCCACTTGATAAAGTGACCCCTTCTGTATGCGAGGGACGAGGCAAAATAACCTTTTCCACAGCTCGAAATGAGCCTCGCAGCCCAGGAATAACTCGCAGAGGGCAACATAGCCGGCGATGTGTAAAATGGAAGCAGGGGTGAAATTATGCAGTTGGAGGCCGTAAAACTCCATGAGCCCGCGGAGGAACGGATGAATTGGAAATCCGAGTCCCCTTAATAAATAAGGAACAAGGCATACCCGTTCCCCCGTAGAGGGGCTGGGGAAGCTCTCCGCTTGCTCCCCGCCATTGTAGGTGGCGAGCCCGGCTCGGACGGGCACCATATATGCTGGAGGGAGAAATCCCTTAGTCTGCAGTTCGACTAACCGACTATGCGGGACTGAACACCTCTCCCAATCATCGGGCTTAGGGCTACGAGGGCGGGAGGAGGAGCTGCGGAGGTCGGCCATGCTGGAATGGATCTTTCCGAAACGCGCTTCGATGGAGAATCGCTGGGGGAGGATGGTATGGATTGGATCTAAGAATCCCCATCCCTTTAATAGACAATTTATTTATCTGGCTAGGGGGGCGAATGTAAAAATGCCCTGGCTCCTTGTATTCATTCAACGCATGGAAGATAACCCTTATTGGGCACGGAAGCCAAGAAGCCCAACATTTATGGTGCCGGACACTACTTGACAAACGTTCGAAATTTGGAGAGGAACCCGCCTTGCAATGCCGAAGACAACACTGCGTGCCGGACTCATCGTCATTGAAGCCCGGTTCAGGGGCTAGTGAGGGAGTCCTGGATTAGGGGGTATCCGGACAGCCGGATTATATCCTTTGGCCGGACTGTTGGACTATGAAGATACAAGATTGAAGACTTTGTCCCGTGTCCGGATGGGACTCTACTTGGCGTGGAAGGCAAGCTAGGCAATACGGATATGTATATCTCCTCCTTTGTAACCGACCTTGTGTAACCCTAGCCCCCTTCGGTGTCTATATAAACCGGAGGGTTTTAGTCCGTAGGACAACATACAATCATACCATAGGCTAGCTTCTAGGGTTTAGCCTCTCCGATCTCGTGGTAGATCAACTCTTGTAATACCCATATTATCAACTATAATCAAGCAGGACGTAGGGTTTTACCTCCATCAAGAGGGCCCGAACCTGGGTAAAACATGGTGTCCCCTGCCTCCTGTTACCATCCGCCTTAGACGCACAGTTCGGGACCCCCTACTCGAGATCCGCCGGTTTTGACACCGATACGCACCTAACACCCCTCAACAAAACGGTGTTGCGGAGAGGAAGAACCGGACGTTGATGGATGCGGCAAGAACCATGATGGCGGAGTTCAAGTCTCCATACAACTTTTGGGCCGAAGCCATCAACACCGCATGTCATGCATCCAATCGGCTCTACCTCCACAAGGGCTTGAACAAGACTCCATATGAGATACTCACCGGTAACAAGCCCAACCTTAAGTACTTTCGGGTGTTCGGGTGTAAGTGTTTCATTCTCAAGAAAGGTGTTCGGTTGTTTAAATTTGAGGCTAGAGCTTCTGAGGGCATATTTGTTGGTTATGCTACAAACTCTCATGCTTACCGTGTCCTCAATAAATCCACGGGACTTATTGAGGAGACGTGTAACATGGAGTTTGATGAGAATAACGGCTCCCAAGTGGAGCAAAGCGGCACTTGTGATGTAGGTGATGAAATTCCTCCTCAAGCCACAAGAAGAATGGGTGTTGGTTTTATCCTACCCATTGAGGAACCCCTTGTGGCCGAAGGAGAAGGACAATGCTCCACTCAAGTGGAGCCATCACCAACCCAAGGCCCACACGCTTCCCAAGAACAAAGTGAAGGCCCTCATCCTCGTGAACAAGACCAAGGGCAAGATCATGCTCAAGACGGTGTTGACACACCAAGTGATGCCCAAGGTCAAGTTCTCTCCTCCGAGCAAGTTCAAGATCAAGAACAAGCTCAAGACGTCGCTCAAGATGATCAAGTGACCGCTCCTCAACTCACCGCCGAGGAGGAATTGGAGCGTCGTGCCGCCAAGATTGCTTCCAAGCTCTCCACCAAGGGTCATCTCATGAAGAATGTACTTGGAAGCATTCAAAAGGGGGTAAGCACTCGTAGACAATTGGCAAACTATTGTGAACATCAC
The DNA here is from genome assembly GCA_034509565.1 of Triticum monococcum. Classification (NCBI taxonomy): domain Eukaryota; kingdom Viridiplantae; phylum Streptophyta; class Magnoliopsida; order Poales; family Poaceae; genus Triticum; species Triticum monococcum. Next base: position 353,276,145 of record CM067841.1, read on the forward strand.
TCGTTTGTCTCTTGTGTTGAACCCCAAAAGGTATATGAAGCACTCAAAGATCCGGATTGGCTTAATGCCATGCATGAAGAACTCAACAACTTTGAGTACAACAAGGTGTGGAGATTGGTGCCAAGGCCAACGGGGAACCACAATGTCACTGGAACCAAGTGGATATTTAAGAACAAGTAAGATGCTCATGGGACCATCATTCGCAACAAGGCAAGATTGGTGGCACAAGGCTACTCCCAAGTCGAGGGTATCGACTACGGTGAAACCTTTGCTCCCGTTGCTCACCTTGAATCCATTCGTTTGTTGATTGCTTATGCTTCTCATCATAACTTTAAGTTGCAACAAATGGATGTGAAGAGTGCTTTTCTTAATGGTCCTATTAATGAGTTGGTCTATGTCAAGCAACCCCCCGAGTTCGAGGATCCCTACTTTCCCGATCATGTGTATCAACTCGATAAGGCACTCTATGGGCTTAAACAAGCCCCACGTGTGTGGTATGACCACCTTACCGAGTTGTTACAAGATCGTGGGTTTCAAGTTGGGCTAATCGACCCCACTATTTTTTACTAAGAAGGTTAAAGGGGAGTTGTTTGTATGCCCACTATATGTTGATGACATTATCTTTGGTTCCCCTAACAAAGCCTTCAATGAGGAATTCGCTGCTCTCATGACCTCTAAGTTCAAGATGTCTTCCATGGGAGAGTTGAAGTTCTTTCTAGGGTTCGAAGTGAAGCAAAGAAGAGAAGGAACCTTCATCAACCAAGCCAAATACACTCAAGACATGCTCAAGAGATTCAAGCTAAGTGATGTCAAGCCGGCTTCCACTCCAATGCCCACCAAGTGCCAACTAGACATAGATCCCAATGGTAAAGCGGTGGATCAAAAGGTATATCGCTCCATGATTGGATCCTTCCTTTACCTTTGTGCATATAGACCAGATATCATGTTGAGTGTGGCAATTTGTGCATGGTTTCAAGCTGCACCTAAGGAAAGTCACTATGTGGCGGTCAGGCGAATCTTTCAATATTTGGCTCATACCCCAAACTTTGGCTTATGGTACCCAATAGGAGAAAACTTCAAGCTTGTAGGGTATTCGGATTCCGATTGGGCGAGAGACAAAGTGGATAGGAAGTCCACTTCCGGAGGGTGCCAATTCCTTGGTTGCTCTTTGGTGAGTTGGTCTTCCAAAAAGCAAAGTTGTGTGTCTCTCTCGTCTACCAAAGCGGAGTATGTAGCGGCCGGTAGTTGTTGTGCACAACTCTTATGTATGAGGCAAACTTTAAAGGATTACGGTGTCATTTGTGACAAAGTGCCTCTTTGGTGTGACAATGAAAGTGCCATCAAGATTTCTCTCAACCCGGTGCAACACTTCAAGATGAAGCATATTGAGATTTAGTATCACTTCATCCGGTATCACATTAGGCGAGGGGAGATTGAGCTCAACTACGTCAACACTCATGATAACCTTGCAGATATTTTCATGAAGCCGTTGGATGAAGCAAGATTTCACGAGTTAAGGCATGAGCTAAATATCATTGATTCGAGCAATGTTGTTTGAACCCTTGCACACCCCACCGTACTCAACTTGTTGTCTTGTTTAGATGTAGGCATGGACATAGGGGGAGTGCTGTTCTCTCAATGAACTCTCCCTCCCCCCATTATGCATAAATTGATCAAATCTTTCACATTAGCCATTTTTTATGGTACTTGTGCTTCAAAGACGAGTTTTGGTCATGGGCCCAAGGATAATTCTTCGCGGTGCCATACCAATTGACTCGAACATAGGTGGCTCCGGCCACTGCCCTCTCTTTGGAGAGGTTGTGTCTCGTGGTCGTCTCTTGTTGTCATTTTTCCCCTTCTTCCCTTCGTGTTTGAGCTTGTTGTGTGGTGTCTTGTTCGTTTGAAGTTTCCTTGCGAAGACCTCTCTTTTCTTGTGTTTGGAAATGGCTTTTTCTTGAGCTCATGGTATTACCATGCGTGGAAAGTACGGTACTACCGGCCCAGCGCGGTACTACCGCCTGGGAGAGCGGTACCACCGCTTTGGTGCAGTTCTTCCGCCCAAGTGGTACTACCGCGATGATATGCGGTACTACCGCGCTGTCGGAGGCGCGTGGGGATAAGGATGGGAACAGGGGGGTTCTAACTCCCCCATACCCATTCGTCAGTTTTCCCCACTTCGTCTCTCTCTCTCTCTCGCTCGCTCAAGAACGGGGCCGGAGTCCCTCACCGGATCTCCGTCTCCGGCTGCTCTCCTTGGATTCCGACCGGTGGGATCGTTCCCCACCACTTCCTCTTGCCATGGACCAAGGTTTTTCCCCAAATCCATTTCTTTCTTGTTGGTTCTCTTGTCTCTAGGTTTTTGGGGAGATGCTTGTGTTCTTGATATTTTAGGCCAAGTCTTTGCAAGAGAAGGTTGTAGGAGAGTAGTGTTGCATAGAAATTATACTTGATATATTGTCCTGTGGTAGATTTGATCAACCGTAGTTCCGCCGTGGCTTCGCGCGTCTTCTCAGATTCAAAAGTAGGTTCGGATCTAACACGGTGCGGTACTACTGTGCTACTAGTGCAGTACTACCGCTTGTCCGGTACTACCGCCCGTTCGGTGTGGTACTACTGCACGTTCTGTGGCACTAAGGTCTTACTACCGCTCCAAGGCACGGTACTACCATATCCTCGCACGGTACTACCACGACTAGGAGCGGTACTAAAATTGTAGTAGTGCACGACCAGGCGGCACTACCGTTGTTGTCCCATCTTCCTTGTGGCAGTTATCCCGTATGCTTTCTACCTGTTTCCCTTGCTTTGCCGTGGTCTTTGCATTGATTCTTCTCACTCTTTGTGTGTGCTTTCTCTTGTGTCTTAGGTGGTGGCTCTCGCCGTTCCAATCCCAGTCGTGACACTGGCTCCAAGCGTCTGCGCAATCCTCAAGATGAAGCACCAGAGGGCTCTAGTGCCCCCAAGCGCAATGTCAAGACCACCGCCAGCAAGCAAGAGGAACCCGCTAAGGGCATGGACGAGATTCCCCTCACTGAGTACATCGAACACCGGAAGATCAACCCTTATGTGAATGCTCGTGCTATCCTTAGAGGCACTGAGTTGTTTTGGACCAAGCAGCAGGCTCTCATTTATCTGGATGTAATCAAGAACAAGCAAAACACCTACGTGGATGTCAAGTGGATAGACATGAAGCACATGAGGAAGGACAAGTTTCGTGACTACTTTGGAGAAGCTGTGGATTTGGTGGAGCAGTTCGGTATTGAACATGTGATCTCTTTCCACCTTGACTATGATCCTGAGCTTATCTATCAGTTCTTTGCCTCAGTTCACTTTCACCCCGGGGATGAGCGGAGGATGACCTGGATGACCAATGGCCGTCAGTTGTCTGCTACCTGGAAGGAGTTCATGGATCTGCTCCGCGTTCCTGATGACGGGCTCCACACACCCGTTGGTGTTCGCCCCCACGCCAATTCTGAGTCTGCTAACAAGAACAAGCTTCAGCCGTACTATGTTGAGAAGGTGCTTCCTAGTGGCAAGTCGACTTGGGTGTTGAACTCTTTTCTGGATATCATGCATCGCATCTTCCGCAACACTCTGTTCCCTCGCATTGGCGACAAGGACAAGGTTCATTCCTATCTGGTGGACATGATGCTCCTGTGCGTGGAGGCACGTACATTTCAGACTCAGCCACTTGATGTCTCACACATCATGTGGTGTGAGCTTCGGTTTGCGGTGTACACCCGCAAGGTACCTATCTATGGACCATACCCGTTTCTGTTGATCTCCACGACTTGGGAGAAGATGTACCCTGGTGATCAGTTCCTTGCTCCAGACTGGATTCGGCATGAGTCCATCAGTCTCCGCATCAAGCCCAACTGGGCCAACACTACTACTCGTGCTGAGGCGTCTGCTGCTAGGAGGGCTGTTGGTGAGGAGGAGGCTGGTGTAGAGGATGTTGCTGAGGACCGTGCTGCTAGGTCTTCCCAACCTTCCTCTGAGCCGTCATGGGCCAAGAAGTTGAAGGACAAGATGAAGACTATCTTATGCATGCAAGCGAAGGGGCAGTACAGGATTCACGTGGCATCCAAGGAGAGTCGCCGCCGCGACAAGAAGGTCATGAGGCTCTTTGGATAGGATGTCTCTGGCGATTCTGAGGATGCCATCACACCAGAGGCTGCATGGATGGTGAAGCAAGGTTTCAAGTGGACTAGTTCTGAGGAGGACATCGAGGAGACCGTCCCTGCCGTCGAGTCTGACGAGGAGCACGAGGAGCGTTGGGATGATTTCTCTGCCTGAGCCACCCCTTGTGTGTAGGTGTCCTCTCAGCCTTTTTGGCATCTCGATGACAAAGGGGGAGAGAGCGTAGGGATTTGCGTGCTTGTGAGTCGTGTCATGTTTGGTGTTTGCTTTGTCATTTGGACCTCGTTTGCTTTGGTTTAGTTTGCGCCTTTGAGACTTATCCTTCATATGGTGTAAGACATATGCACTCTATTCTATCCTAGTGAGCTTATGATTGTGCTTTGGTTTCGTTTGCTTTGGTTTAGTTTGCGCCTTTGAGACTTATCCTTCATATGGTGTAAGACATATGCACTCTATTCTATCCTAGTGAGCTTATGATTGTGCTACTTGTTATGCTCATATTTTCTATCTTGTCCAGTGTTAGCCTTACTTTTGCAAGATATGCCTTGTCTCTATAATATAGGGGGAGCTTTGATCTTAGTATGTGTGCCGTGCAGTCCAAAGCACCCATCTAGTTAGCACACATCTAGGGGGAGCCTGTCTACATTCTAGAGAGGAGGGGTTTGCATTTGCTTAACCTTATTTCCTCTGTGCAAATCCCGTATTGTCATCATTCCACCAAAAAGGGGGAGATTGTAAGGGCATATTTATCCCTAAGGTGTTTTGGTGACTGATGACAATGCTTTTGTGGACTAATCGTGTGCCTTGAGTTTCCTAGACGTTTCATCGCTAGGCACAAGACGTTTTGGTGCCCCTCGAAGACTGTTGAAGACGATGTCTTTTCTATGTTTCTTTTTGGTGGATTTGAGTCGTAGGAAAGCCGTACTATTAAGAGGGGGTCCGCGTCGGAAAGGTTTGGGTGGAATCATCACGTACACGTTCTCTTCCTTGTCCCCTTCTTTCCCCTGCACTTTGGAGCATCCTCCGTTGATCCTCTTTTCCTTGTCCTGGCTGCTGTTCGTGGGCTTGCGGTAGTACTGCTCCTTGTTGAGCGGTAGTACCGCAGGCACCTGCGGTAGTACCGCACTTCGGTGTGGTAGTACCGCAGGTGCCCACGGTAGTACCGCTCCTCTGGAGCCACAGTACCATGGCCCCCAGGCCAATTACCGCTCCTTCGCGGTAGTAGGGGCGGATGTAATTTTTTATATCCGTGCCACTTCGGTAGTACCGCATCCCTTGCGCGGTAGTACCGTGCACGGCCTGGCTCAGTTGCCAGGAGGTAGTACCGCTCCTCTGCGGTAGTACTGTGTCGGATTTTTGCTTCTTCCGTTTACCAGCGGAAGTAGGCACGGATGTATCTTTATCCGCGCTCTTCCCAGGCTAGGGGTTTCCTGCCTTGCGGTAGTACCGCAAGGGGGAATGGTAGTACCGCGCCCGCGGCAGTACCGCCCTCAGCCCTTGTGCTACAGGTCTGCCCTAGCTATTGTTGCTGCTGCGGTAGTACCGCAGGTCCTCACGGTAGTACCGCGTGGCCTTGCGGTAGTACCGCTTGTCAGCAAGCGGAAGTACCGCGTGCCCCTGCGGTAGTACCGCTGGTCGTGGGCTGGTAGGTGGATAACGGTTGGATATTTGTCCTAAGCTATAAAAGGGGTGTCTTCTTCCTCTAGTTGACCACCTCTTACAACCCTAAGCTCCATTGTTGCTCCAAGCTCCATTTTCGCCCGATCTCACTCCCTAGCCAATCAAACGTGTTGATTTGCTCGGGTGTGGTTGAGACGGCCCCGATCTACACTTCCACCAAGAGAAATTTGATTCCCCCCACTAATCCCTTGCGGATCTTGTTACTCTTGGGTGTTTGAGCACCCTAGACGGTTGAGGTCACCACAGAGCCATAGTCCATTGTGGTGAAGCTTCATGGTGTCGTTGGGAGCCTCCAATTGAGTTGTGGAGATTGCCCTTGTAAAGGTTCGGTCGCCGCCTCCAAGGGCACCAATAGTGGAATCACGACATCTCGCATTATGTGAGGGCGTGAGGAGAATACGGTGGCCCTAGTGGCTTCTTGGGGAGCATTGTGCCTCCACACCGCTCCAACGAAGACGTACTTCCCCTCAAAGGGAAGGAACTTCGTCAACACATCCTCGTCTCCACCGGCTCCACTCTTGGTTATCTCGTGCCTTTACTTGTGCAAGCTTATTTGTGATATATCTCTTGCTTGCTTGTGTTCCTATCTGTGTTGCATCATATAGGTTGCTCACCTAGTTGCATATCTAGACAACCTACTTTGATGCAAAGTTTAAATTGTTAAAGAAAAGCTAAAAATGGTTAGTTGCCTATTCACCCCCCTCTTGTCAACCATATCGATCCTTTCACTCAGCAGCCAGGGGAATCGGCCAGGCAATTCTGGACACGGTTCCTAACTAAGAAAAACCAAATTGTTGACTGTCCGGATGCAGAGGCCTTAGCGGCATTCAAGCATAACATCCGTGACGAGTGGCTCGCTCGGCACCTCGGCCAGGAGAAGCCGAAGTCTATGGCAGCCCTCACGACATTCATGACCCGCTTTTGTGCGGGCGAGGATAGCTGGCTGGCTCGCAGCAACAACACATCAAGGAATCCGGGCACTTAGGATACCAAAGATGCCAACGGCACACCACGTCGTAACAGACAAAAGCGCAGAAACAACAGCGATAACACCGATGATACGACAGTTAATGCCGGATTCAGAGGCTCTAGATCCGGTCAGCGGAAAAAGCCATTCAAAAGAAGTACTCTGGGCCCGTCCAGCTTGGATCGCATACTCGATCACTCGTGTCAAATCCACGGCACCCCCGATAAGCCAGCCAATCACACCAACAGAGAATGCTGGGTGTTCAAGCAGGCCGGCAAGTTAAATGCCGAAAATAAGGACAAGGGGCTGCATAGTAATGACGAGGAAGAGCCCCGGCCGCCGAACACGGGAGGACATAAGAGGTTCCCCCCACAAGTGAAGACGGTGAACATGATATACGCAACCCACATTCCCAAGAGGGAACGGAAGCGTGCACTAAGGGACGTCTATGCGATAGAGCCTGTCGCCCCAAAGTTCAACCCATGGTCCGCTTGTCCGATCACCTTCGATCACAGGGACCACCCCACTAGTATTTGTCATGGCGGATCCGCCGCATTGGTCCTAGACTCAATCATCGACGAATTTCACCTCACTCGAGTCCTTATGGACGGCGGCAGCAGCCTGAACGTGCTCTATCAGGATACAGTGCGCAAAATGGGTATAGATCCCTTGAGGATCAAACCCACCTTTAAGGGTGTCATCCCGGGTGTAAAGGCCCATTGCACAGGCTCAATCACACTAGAAGTGGTCTTCGGATATCCATACAACTTCTGAAGTGAGGAGTTAATCTTCGATATTGTCCCATTCAGCAGTGGCTATCATGCACTGCTCGGGCGAACTACATTTGCAAAGTTCAATGCGGTGCCGCATTACGCATACCTCAAGCTCAAGATGCCAGGACCTAGGGGGTCATAACAGTCAATGAAAATACAGAACGCTCGCTCCGCACAGAAGAGCACACTGCGGCCCTCGTAGCAGAAGCACAAAGCAGCCTTTTAAGGCAAACCGCCAATTCGATGGTACAGCCCCCGAACACCGTCAAGCGAGTCTGAAGTAACCTGCAACAGGATCGCCTGGCACGTTCAGAGCTCGCCTAGCAACTCGGCTCCCGTCCTAGTCCCAGTCAAGTGACGAGATCCATGCCGCGCGTACATAATTACGCACTGAAAATACCATGGACATAGGCGGGGGCACAATTAGGGCACGTCCCGCAATGCGGCTTAACCGCCCTAGGGGCTGTATACCTTTATCATTTTTTCTTTTTCAGGACCTAACTCTCTGGAATCCCTTTCCGGCAGTACGATTGCCGGACACATTACGGGAATGAACAACTAATGAGGCAAGAAGCTAAGATGTACACGGGAACCCCCAGGTGGTCTCTAATAATAATCGATATACCCGCTTTCTACTATCCATACGCAGCTTGCCCTTGGATAGGACATGTTAAATAGTCCTATTTTCTGCTTATTGCACTACTTGTATCAGTACGCTTCGACGTATTATTTAAGTAACAATGCATAGCATTAGTCTATTATTGCATTATTTATCCCTTTTTTCTTATATGTTCATTTACGACAACTTGCTCCCGTACATTCTGGTACGATCAATACGCCAGGGGCTTTCGTTTACCTCATAATACGGCGTGAGAAGTCCGAACACTTTCGACAGTGCGGCACCCCGAACTTATAGCATTATATGCATCAGCTCCGAATCATGTCTTGGGTCAATAGTTGGGTTTGCCCGGCTCCCATGCTTTGGTACCTTACGTTCCGCTATATCGGCTGAGGTAGCACTGGGAGAACTACTGCGATTGTGTCCCGGTTCTTTCGGACGAGCACCTCAGTAGAGAAAGCCGAAAACTAACTGTCATGATAAGGCGAGAGCTGGTTGCTGTTCGAGAGGTCTCAAGTCCTTAAAGTCTTTTTCCGCTTCGGGCGAGGAGTCGACCTTGCCCGACTTAGGCGTGTATAGCGCCACAAATTCGGCCTTCTGAATACTAGGGGCTTCGCCAAAATTTAAAATTGTAGACTTCTATGGCTAAGTGAGAGTGATAAAGCCTTATAGTCCGATTGCCTGGTTCGTTGTGCTGAACACCTCCCTCGAAGGACCAAAAATTGGGATAAAGAGTGCTCACATTTATCTCGAACACCCCAGTACTAGTTACATGGGGGCAGAAGCCAATGACTGGCCAACTCTCAGATTTTATAAACGGCCGCACAGAAGGTAATATTTTAAATTAAAAAAGCGTTGCATAGTGCAAATGAACTCGTTTCACACTAGAGGATCACATGAGCATGTTCATTCAAAAATTACATCTCTGGCACATTCATCCGCCACAAGACGGGAACCCTTCAGGACACTATCATAATACATTTCGGGGTTGCGATGCTCCTTGCCCTCCGGCGTCCCCTCCTTCACCAGGTTCACGGGGTCCAGCTTCGCCCAGTGCACCTTCGCCCGGGCCAAAGCCATGCGCGCACCCTCGATGCAGACGGACCGCTTTATGACTTCAAGCCGTGGGCAGGCATCCAGAAGCCGCCTCACCAGACCAAAGTAGTTGTCGGGCAGGGGCTCACCAGGCCACATCCGGACTATAAGACCCTTCATGGCCTGTTCGGCCGCCTTGTGAAGCTCGACCAATTGCTTCAGCTGGTCGCTCAAGGGCATTGGGTGTTTGGTCCCAGTATACTGAGACTAGAACAACTTTTCTGTCAAGCTCCCCTCCTCAGCTCGGTAAAACTCCACGGCATCCAGTACACTGCAGGGAGATTCGCGAACGCTCCTGGAGAGCTCCAAACTCGGGTAAGTAAAAGGAAAGTTTCCTTCACATGCTTGCTTTGCATAATGAATGCCTTACCCGCTGCTATCTTCTTCATCGCATCAATCTCCTGGAGGGCCTTGTGGGCTTCAGCCTTGGTGCTCCGGGCGCTTTCGAGCGCCTTCGCAAGCTCGGACTCTCGCGTCTTAGAGTCAAGCTCCAAGGACTCGTGTTTTTTGGCGAGAGCCTCGAGCTCTTGCTGCACCTCGCCTACTCGGGCTTCTTGCTTTTCCCGCTCAATGCGCTCCTTGGCCGCTTTGTCTTTGGCCTCGGACAGCGCCTTCTTCAGGGTCGCCACTTTGGTCGTGGCCCCTGGCAAATTCATGATGATCCTATTACTTTACAACCGAACTTCTTTTTAATATATAGACAAGGTATTGCTTACCTTTTCTCTCCTCGAGCTGCCTCTTGGTAAGGCCGAGCTCGTCCTCGGACCGCTCTAGGTCCCGCTTCAGTGCGGAGACCTTCGCAGTACGTGCAGCAGCGGCCAGCAGTGAAGCCTGCACAAACACATAGACATATTCTGATTAGACTCCTGAGTCATCATTTGATCCTCTATTCAACCTTTCTTCGCGAACGCCGAACAGAGCATCAGGGGCTACTGTCTATGCGGTAATATTTTCTTATATTTTGATTGCTTACCTCAAAGCATGTTAGGAGGCTGGCGCAAGCTTTGGTTAGTCCGTTTTGGCGGACTGAACCTTCTCGATCACCGCACTCATGATAGTGAGGTGATCTTCATCGATGGAAGCATCGCGAAGCGCTTCCAGCAAGTTGCCGGGTGCCTCTGGATGGGCAGATGCCACCGATACGGGCGGCTTGCCTCCCTTAACGGGGGATCGCCTGCCGGAGTCCGGAACCATCAAAGCTTCTGGTGCAGTGTTTGGCTGGGGGGCAAACTCGGAGCCCGTGGGAGTTTTGCTCCCTTTGCGCCCAGGGTCCGGGAGATCGCCTCCAGGCCCCCCAGGACCACCTCCCCTCAGCTCGGTGCCTTTCGAGACAACACCTCGAGTCCGTAGGGCGAGGGGTGGAGGTGGTCGGAAGAGAACCGCTATTCATATCCGACTCCATCTCCTATCCAGGTTATCTACTTGTTTACCCATTTTCTCCGTTTGTGGCCGTGTCTGCAACAAATAGAGTACTGATTACTATTTAGACTAGTGTACACACGATTCGAGCAGGTAGCCATAGATGTTTTTACCAGACATGGGTAGCGAAATAGTCTATGGATATGTCCTCCATCCCCCTTGCCTTGGACATGATTAGCGACATAGTCTATGGATATGAACTCAGCTTTCTTGCTACAGTCCAATGAACTGCTCGACGAAGATACGTCGAGATGAGCTCAGGATGGACTGCATAATCATGTTCGGCATGAGGAAAAGCAGGGCAATAAAACATACCATGAATTACTATGGTGTCCGGATACTTACGACTTCGCCAGGGGCTTGACCCTGGGTAGCCACTCGTCGCCGCTGTAGGCAGCCGTCGTGGAGCAGTCCAGAGGGAGGGTCCTTCCCTTCTTGGACCTGTCGGCCTCCCCGGTTGGATCGGCCTTCCTTTTCTTGTCTCCCCCGGCTGGGGGGGGAGAACTTTCCTCCTCCTCCTCGTTTTCATGGGAGGAGTGCACATCGGAGTCATCGGACGATGAGTCCGATACAACCTTGCGCCAGAGACCCTTTCGGGTCCCCGTGGCCTTCTTCTTGGTCTTCTTCACCGGCACCTTGTAAGGTGCCGAAGCCAGCATCTCCATTAGGAGAGCATCTGCGGGATCTTCAGGCAGGGGGGCTGGGCAATCAAGCTGCTCCGCTGTTTTTATCCAGTCTTGTTAATGGCATGGGAGCTTAGATCCCACACATCATTTAACTGGGGCAAATAAATACCCTGTGAGATACAAAAACTTACCAGATTGGCATGGCGCTTTGCACTGAGTCCGTGGTCCTCGGTGAGGGGAGGAGGAACCTCGGTGCCCTTGAACAGCACCCTCCCGGCGTCCTTGTGCGTCGTGTCATAGAGCTCTCGCAGCGTCTAGTGCTTGGCCGGGTCAAACTCCCACAAATTGAATGCCCGTCGTTGACACAGGAGAATCCGGTGGAAGAGCATGACCTGGACCATGTTGACGAGCTTGATTTTCTTGCTCATCATGTTCCTGGTGCAGGTCTGGAGTCCGGTCAGCTCTACCGAGGAACCCCAGGACAGGCCGTTCTCTTTCCAGGAAGTGAGCCGCGTGGGGATTCCGGATGGGAATTTGGGGGCCGCGACCCAGATGGTGTCGCACGGCTCGGTGATGTAGAACCACCCCGATTGCCACCCCTTTATGGTCTCCACATAGGAGCCTTCGAGCCAGGTGATGTTAGGCATTTTTCCCACCATGGCGCCTCCGCACTCTGCTTGCTGGCCGACCACCACCTTCGGTTTAACATTGAAGGTCTTCAGCCACAGGCCGAGGTGGGGCCTGATGCGGAGGAAGGCCTTGCACACGACGATAAACGCCGAGATGTTGAGGATGAAATTGGGGGCCAGATCATGAAAATCCAGCCCATAGTAGAACATGAGCCCGTGGACAAACGGGTGGAGGGGAAATCCTAGTCCACGGACGAAGTGGATAAGAAAACTACCCTCTCATGGGGTTCGGGCATAGGGATGATCTGCCCTGCACCAGGCAGCCTGTGCACGATATCCGCGGCCAGATATCTGGCTTCCCGTAACTTTGTGATGTTCTCCTCCGTGACGGAGGATACCATCCACTTGCCTCCCGCTCCGGACATGCTTGGAGTGGTTTGAGAAGAAAGACACGAACTTGGGCGCTGGAGCTCGAGTGTGCGAGAATGGGTAACCAAGGAGGAAGAAGGCGTGGGTAAAAAGGATGAATCCTTGTCCCTTTATAGGGGCAAAAGAGGCGATGCGCCTCCCCACTTGCCTGGTGAAATCGCTTATTCCCCAAGCACCGTAATTGATGGTGCGGTTGGTTTACCCACGTCCGTATTGATGAGAATCCCGTAATAAGGGGGACATGATCTGTGCTTTGACAAGATGTGTCAAGAAAACTGCCTCGCGATATGTGCGGTGCTGGTTAAGAAAAACAGTTCGAATAATGACCGGGCCATGACATGATGTTGTGCTGTCAAAACGTGTCAGCAGATTAGATTTGTGGAAATATTATTCTCTCTACGGTGGTATGTGGAAATTGTTTTGCAGAGCCATACACTATCCTTGTGTTCAAAATCTTCTATGGAGTATTCAGAGGAGGAACCCGCCTTGCAATGCCGAAGACAAAACTGCGTGTCGGACTCATCGTCATTGAAGCCTGGTTTAGGGGCTACTAAGGGAGTCCTGGATTAGGGGGTCTCCGGACAGCCGGACTATATCCTTTGGCCAGACTATGAAGATACAAGATTGAAGACTTCGTCCCGTGTCCGGATGGGACTTTCCTTGGCATGGAAGGCAAGCTTGGCAATACGGATATGTAGATCTCCTCCCTTGTAACCGACTCTGTGTAACCCTAGCCCCCTCCGGTGTCTATATAAACCAGAAGGTTTAGTCCGTAGGACAACATACAATCATACCATAGGCTAGCTTCTAGGGTTTAGCCTCTACGATCTCATGGTAGATCAACTCTTGTAATACTCATATCATCAAGAACAATCAAGCAGGACGTAGGGTATTACCTCCATCAAGAGGGCCCGAACCTGGGTAAACATCGTGTCCCCTGCCTCCTGTTACCATCCGCCTTAGACGCATAGTTCGGGACCCCCTACCCGAGATCCGCCAGTTTTGACATCGACAGTAGGTAAGAACGGTTCTTGCTAGAAGCCCGTAGCAGCCACGTAAAACTTGCAACAACAAAGTAGAGGATGTCTAATTTGTTTTTGCAGGGCATGTTGTGATGTGATATGGTCAAGACGTGATGAGATGTAAATTGTTGTATGAGATGATCATGTTTTGTAAAAGTTATCACCAACTGGCAGGAACCTTATTGTTGGGGATATTACTACTGGGCATAAACCGCCTACCTAGGCCGAGTTAACTTCATTAGTAGTTCAAAGGTGTTAAAGCCCAAAGAGGCAGATGAGGGCCCAAGGCCTGTAGTCGGTTTAAGACCTGTAGCTGTAAACCGGCTTAATATGTAAACTTGTATTGTATGTTAGGAATAAGGAGAGACCAACCCGGATACGAGTATGAACCGATGTTGGGGCTCTGTGGACCGACGGGCGTCACCCATGTATATAAGGGGACGACCCGGCGGCGGTTCAAGGACAGACAACAACTCGAGACATAGGCGAAGCTTGTTTGCTCCCTAGTCATCGAAACCCCATCAATTCCATCACAACTAGACGTAGGCTTTACCTCCATCGAAGGGGCCGAACTAGTATAAACTCTCTTGCGTCCTTGTGTCCGCTTTAACCCCTTCAAGCTAACCCGTAACGATGGCTCCACGACTAAGTCCTTTCTCTAGGACATCTGCCGTGACAAAACCACGACAGTTAGCGCCCACCGTGGGGCTATCACATGATGGTTTCCGGTTCTTGGAGGGGTGCTTTGAAGGACTCGAGGGCTACGCCGTAGGCCGGATGACTAAGAGTCGTCGCGGCAAGCTCTACATCGACGATGCAGGCTGGGGCCCCGAGGCCGGCTCAATTGAGTACGGATACCGGGTCCCCTTTGGTGGCATTCACGTTTTCATTGGCAAGATCGGTGAACCGGGCCCTGAGCCGGACATCTGCACCGACCTCGTCGAGACGGCTCAGCGTGCGCGATCCGCCTGGGTTAAACCGTTCATGAAGCGTGCCTTCGTGGGAGTCAACCATGGAGGGAATTGTGAGGACGGATCGGAAGTTCGTGGCGTGACCGTCATTCGTTCCGATGATGAGTCTTCGACCGGAGAAGCCGAATCTCTTTATCAACTACAAGATGGCCGAATTGGGAGCTGTTCCGATGGCGACAGTATTCCGGACTCCTCTGATCTGCCCAACCGGGTTGGAATATTCATGGCCGAAACACAGGCAGCGCTTCATTCTTCGACAGTTGCGGCAACGATCTCCGGTTCAGCAGCGGTGACGGCTGCCGGGGCAGGAGGTCCTATGCGCCCGCTGGCTCAGGTTCTATCAGAACTATTTGATACATTGGCTATGCTTGTGGTGGAAGTTAATCCACCGGATCAGGATGTTCACAATGCGGAGATTGCAAAGGTGAAGGAACAGATCACCCAGGCCAAGACAGATCTGGTGGCTGAGGATGCCAGGATGGCCGCAGAGCGGGTCACTTTAGACGCCCAGGCCTACCGGCTTATGTTGGACCAGAGCGCGTCGCATGAAGTCATGAGGAGGAAGCACCGTTCCCGTTTACCTCCGGTTTTCGAGGCTAGAGACCTTTTCAACACTCCTGGACCAAGAGCCGGTAATCCGCTGGAGGGAAACCGGCCAGAAGCCCCTGGGACCGGTGCACCAGTTCAGCCTCGTTAGATGGACCCGCCTCGTCAAAACACCATCATACCTCAGGCCGCCTTAACACCTCCGGGTCACTACTCCAACCCAATAGACAATCTCGTTGCCGCTGCTGCATGGCTGGAGGCCATTCCAATTGAAGGTGACTCGCCGCAGGCAGTAGAGACGCGACGGGTCAAGGAGCTTCTGAGGACAGCTTTGGCCCAACAGGAAGCGTACTCGTACAGCCGCGACCGGATCCACTCAACCCCCCGTCCAAGCCGGAGCTATAGCAGACACATGGATGAACCGGCAGTGTCGAGTAACGAACGACGGGGAGCACCCCGTGATAACAACCCGGCAGGAGGTGCTGATAACGCTCTGGGAGTGGTGGACCGGGCCCGCGCGCGTAGGGAGGCCGAGTTAGCTGCACAACATCAGGCTCGGCAGCTCACGCCGGTTCGCCCAACCACCTCAATTGAACCTGGTGTTACCTCTAGTTCTTTGGGGGTGCCTTGTGTTATCGCCACTTTATGCAACGTGCACCTGCCCAAGGATTTCAAGGGCCCGCGCAAGGTACCGAATTACACGGCGGATCAGCCTCCAGAGACATGGGTGGAGAGCTATGAGATGGCCATGGAAATGCTTGATGTGGATGACATGGCGTGTGCGAAGTATTTCACCATGATGCTTGAAGGAACGGCCCGTACTTGGTTGAAAAGCTTGCCGGCTAATTCTATCAGTTCATGGGCCCAGTTACGAGCCCGGTTTATGAGCAACTTCAAGGATACCTGTAAACAGCCTATGTCGATAGTAGACTTAGCTGCATGCGTCCAGGAGGAAGGACAGTCAACGACTCATTGGGTGCGCCGGGTCTCACAAGTGTTGCATTCCTCAGACCGCATCAACGCTGACACTGCAGTATTAACTCTAGAAGGCAACTGCCGGTTTGGGCCCCTGAAGCTAAAGTTGGGGCGGATGAAGCGTCATTGCACCGACATGGGGACCCTCATGGCCGCTTTGGTGAAATATGCTGATTCTGATAGTACCAAGGATCCCGAATCTGATGATGACAAGACAGGGAAGGGGAAGAAGAATAACAGCTCCAAAGGTCAGCAGCATCACTAGACAGGCAATGGTGGTGGAGGCAAGCGTAAAGCGGATGGTAACATGGACTTTGTGGCTAATACCAACGCACAAGACAATGGCCAGCGGCGCAAGGGTAGACCAAAGAATCGTAATGGAGCGCCCAACCCTAACCCAAACCGCCTGAACTACCTGTTAAACCAGCCGTGTCCAAAGCATGGGACGAAGGAGGTGCCAGCAAACCACCTTTGGAAAGATTGCTTTATTATGCAGGAGTTCAAGAATTCTAATAATTTCCGGTATGACCGCGAATCTGGTGGTGGCTCAGGATCCAGGCCGGGTTACGGTGGAGGAAGTTCCAGTTCAGGATTCAATGGTAATCCGGGCGGACATAATGGTCAAAATAGTCAGAATAACCAGGGTGGTTACAACCAACAGCAGCAACAGTCAGGTTACCAGAGCAACCCAAAGCAGCTGAGTAGTCGGCAGTATCATGTCTTCACCACTAGCTTGGACAAGCAAGACCGGAAGGTTCAGAGGCGGGCGGTCAACTCTGTTGAACCGGCCATACCCCGTTATCTACGTTAGTCTGAGCAGCCCATGATATGGAGCAGAGAAGATCATCCTCCCCAGGTCGATAATTCGGGTCAGTTGGCTCTAGTGCTGGCACCTCAGGTGGGAGGTTATAAGTTCACCAAGGTGCTCATGGATGGAGGAAGCAGCATTAACATCCTGTACTATGAGACCTTCCGCCATATGGGACTAACAGATAAGAATCTCAAACCGTCTGATATAGTATTCCACGGTGTAGTGCCTGGCAGATCAGCATATCCCATTGGTAAGATAGCTCTGGAAGTGGCCTTTGGGGATGACCATGATTACAGGTCAGAGACATTGACGTTTGAAGTGGTGAAAATCCAGAGTCCATATCACGCTCTTTTTGGGCGACCGGCTTACGCCAAGTTTATGGCACGGCCTTGTTATGTGTATTTACAGCTCAAGATGTCGGGTCATAGGGGGACAATAACGGTTCACGGAAGCCGCAAAATTGCTTTGGAGTGCGAGGAAGGAGATGTGGCTTATGCAGAGTCGGTTTGTGCCACCAAGGAGTTAAAGTACTATAAGGACAATGTTGATCCGGCAGACATGACTCCGTTGAAAAAGCCAACTACGGAGCATGATCCGGCTTTGAAGTTCAAATCGGCAGCAGAAACTAAGCTTGTTGACTTCGTACCTGGTGATTCGTCCAAGCAGTTCAGCATCAGTGCCAACTTGGATCCGAAATAGGAAAGCGCGCTCATCGAGTTCATCCGTGAGAATCGGGACATTTTTGCATGGAAGCCCTCTGACATGCCAGGTGTACCGAGGGAACTCGCTGAGCACACTCTTAATGTGGATCCTAAATATAAACCGGTGAAACAGTTCCTCCGCCGGTTTAACGAAGAAAGACGCAAGGCGATTGGAGAAGAAGTAGCCAGACTCTTAGCGGTTGTGTTTATTATTGAAGTTTTTCACCCTGAGTGGCTTGCCAATCCGGTACTGGTCCTCAAGAAAAACGGCACCTGGCGCATGTGTGTGGATTACACAGATCTTAATAAAGCTTGTCCAGCAGATCCTTTTGCCCTCCCCCGTATTGATCAAATTATTGATGCTACGGCGGGTTGCGAGCGTTTAAGCTTTTTGGATGCATATTCTGGCTATCATCAGATCAGAATGGCAGTTAAGGACCAGGAGAAGACGGCATTTATAACTCCCTTTGGAGCCTTCTGCTATGTGTCTATGCCCTTCGGGCTCAAGAGTGCCCAGGCAACTTATCAACGGTGTGTACAAAATTGTCTTCACAAGCAGATTAGCCGTAATGTACATGCTTACGTGGATGATATCGTGGTTAAATCTAGGGAGAAGGAGACTTTGATTGACGATTTGAAGGAAACTTTTGATAACCTGAGGACATACAAGATGATGCTTAATCCGGACAAATGTGTTTTCGGTGTACCAGCGGGCAAGTTATTGGGTTTTCTGGTGTCCAACAGGGGAATTGAGGCTAATCCGGAGAAGATCACGGACATCACCTCCCTGGCTAAACCAAAGTGTATCAATGATGTTCAACGACTGGCCGGCCGGATTGCGGCATTAAGCCGGTTTATCAGTCGTCTTGGTGAGAAGGCAATTCCTTTGTATCAGATGTTGAAAAAGACGGATCAGTTTGTCTGGAGTTCTGCCGCTGATGAAGCGTTTGAGGATTTAAAGCGGCAACTGGCCAATCCGCCGGTGCTTGCCGCTCCCATTGACAAGGAGCCACTGCTGCTATATGTTGCTGCCAATGTTCGGGCGGTCAGCGTGGCCATTGTCGTAGAACAGAAGGAGGCAGGTAAGGAGCATCCGGTTCAACGTCCGGTCTATTATATCAGCGAGGTACTAATCGGGTCCAAGCAAAGGTATCCGTATTGGCAGAAGCTGGTGTATGGAGTTTTTATGGCAAGCCGGAAGCTTAAACAATACTTCCAAGGGCACCCAATTACGGTGGTCAGTTCTGCTCCTTTGGGGGATATCATCCAGAACCGGGAAGCTACTGGCCGGATTGCAAAGTGGGCTATAGAGTTGGGACCGTATGGTTTGAAGTATGTGCCTCGGACAGTGGTTAAGTCTCAAGCGCTTGTTGATTTTATCAATGATTGGACGGAAATGCAAGCACTTGAAGAAAAGCCGGATCACACGTATTGGACTATCCATTTTGACGGATCCAGGCAGTTGGAAGGCTCGGGGGCTGGAGTGGTATTAACTTCCCCACGAGGTGATAAGTTTTGTTATGTTCTCCGCTTAATGTTCCCTTGTACTAACAATGCAGCTGAGTATGAAGCCTTGCTCCATGGTCTCCGGATGGCTAAGGAGATGAATCTAAGTCGAGTTAAGTGCTTTGGTGACTCGGACCATGTGGCTCAGCAAGTGTCTGGCACTTGGGACTCCAAGGACCCACTTATGGCAGCATATCGTCGTGAAGTGGATGCTGTTGCAGGTTATTTCAAAGGCTATCAGGTGGATCACGTGGACCGGCTAAAAAATGAAGCGGCGGATGCTTTAAGCTGGCTGGGCTCTCAGCACAAACCGGTCCCGCCCAATGTGTTTCTGGATGTGCTGCACAACCCGTCGGTCAAGGTCCCAGGTGAAGAGGATTTGGCTATCCCTGATTCGGAGGCTCAATTGGTGGCAGCTATTCATGTTATTCCGGATTGGACGCTTCCTTACCTGGCGTACAAGAACCGGGGCGAGTTTCCAGAGGATGAGATTCTGGCCCGGCAGATAATCCGGTGATCCAAGTCCATGGCTATTATCAACGGTGAGTTACATCATTGCAGTGTGTCAGGAGCTTTTCAACGTTGCGTGTCTCCTGAAGAAGGCCGTGAAATTTTACGTGAGATCCATGAAGGAGATTGTGGTCACCACTCCGGTTCAAAGTCTCTGGTGGCTAAAGCGTTTCACCATGGTTTCTATTGGTTAACTGCTCATGCTGATGCGGAGGATCTGGTCAGACGATGTGATGGCTGCCAAAGGTTTTCAAGACGTGCTCATATACCGGCTCAAGAGTTGAGAATGATTCCAATTACTTGGCCGTTTGCGACTTGGGGGCTGGATATGGTTGGGCCTTTCAAAAGGTCCAAAGATAAGAAGACCCACCTCCTGGTGGCGGTTGACAAGTTTACAAAATGGGTGGAGGCAGAACCTGTTAGCAAGTGTGATGCGGCCACGGCAGTTCAGTTCATCAAAAAGGTGATTTTCTGGTTTGGCTTTCCGCACAGTATTATCACAGATAATGGTACCAATTTGTCCAAAGGTGCTATGAAAGAGTTCTGCGAACGGGAACACATCCGGCTCGATGTTTCATCAGTGGCGCATCCGCAGTCCAATGGCCAAGCAGAAAGAGCTAATCAAGAGATCTTGAGAGGTATTAAGCCCCGGCTCATGGTTCCTTTGCAGAGAACACCGGGTTGTTGGGTAGAAGAATTACCATCTGTGTTATGGAGCATCAATACAACACCCAACAGATCAACATGATACACACCGTTCTTCATGGTTTATGGAGCAGAGGCGGTTCTCCCCAGTGATATCCGTCATGATTCACCTCGTGTGGTGGCTTATGTTGAAGCGGACAACGAGACAGCATGGCAAGATGCTTTGGACCGGTTGGACGAAGAGCGTGACGTCGCAGCTGCCCGCTCGGCGATTTACCACCAGGAACTTCGTCGTTATCACAGTTGCCGAGTCAGAACCAGAACCTTTCAGGAAGGAGATTTGGTGCTTCGGCTCATCCAAGACCAGACCGATATGCATAAGTTATCCCCACCTTGGGAGGGGCCTTTCGTGGTCAGCAAGAATCTGCACAACGGGTCGTACTATCTGATCGATATTCGAGAGCATAAAGGCTCACGTACATCAGAGGAGGAGACCAACAGGCCGTGGAACATAGCTCATCTTCGGCCTTACTATACTTGAGCCATTGGCTATACTTATGTACATAGTACGACAATGTATATATTATGATTAAATATAATAAACCGGAGCCTCGGCTAAAGCGGGGTATCTGTTCTTTTACGTCATGCGAGGTTACACGGAGTTGCTCTAAAGCGGCCTCCGGTTTACCCCTTGAGTTAGCTTTACAAAAGCATCATATCACTTGGAGGATTGGTCGTGTCCGAACCAATACCATGCCTCTTGATAGGCGAAAGCCACCAGATCACTTGGGGACTTGGTCACGTCTGAACCAGTCATGCCTCTTGGTCGGCCTAAGGCCACAGAATCACTTGGGGGCTTGGTCGAACCCAAACCATGACCATGCCACTTGATCGGCATAAATGCCACGGTTTCATTTGGGTACCTGGCTGACTAGAACCATAGTTACACCTAACGGGAGCTTGGTCGTGTTCGGCCATGGTAACACCATCTGATCAGCTTTAATAAACCTTTTTTTTTGCATTTTTCTTTAAACTTTTCTTTGAAGTTTTTTTTGCTTTTTTGTTACATCTTTAAACCGACAATTTTTTTCGATTGACGGAACACAGTTCACGTCAATCCGGAGACTATTTGCCTGGTGGTTAACATCCTCTTATGGAGTAACACAAAGTTTATTATAACCCGGCACGGTTCACCTGATAAACCGGAGTTATATATATATATACAGGAGCTGTTATCTCCTCCAACAGTGTGGGTTTGCAAAACTCCGCTTCAAGATTGGCCACGCCAACTTCATGTTCAACAATGGCAGGTATTATGTATCGCAAAAATTCGATCATATACTTAAGAATTCTTTGATGTTTTGGCTTTATATATGCAGACATCATATTTTGCCAGACGGTACAACCGCGGTGGCACTTCAAGAGTTTTTATTGCAGAAAAACGCTTTGGAAAGTTCATCACTACAGGAAAAAACAAATTATGCACGAAGGCATATCAAACATCAAAAGCATCAGCTAGTCTATTACAAGGCAACACGGTGCCCATAATAATATCATTGTTTCTTGAAGGAGAGACAGTTTTTAAACCGGCTTCCGGTTCAGGCCTGGTCACCAGCCCGGCCTGATGGTTGTGGACCATCCTGCGCCGCTTCAGCCTCCGTTGCTCTACCAAGTGGCTGGAAATCAACAGTTGTCCAGTCGATTCCCATTAATGCTAGAAAAACAGCTTCATCATGGATCAGCAAGGATGGGTCAATATCGGGAGCATAAGTGTGCTTACAGATTGGAGGGATAAGATTTACTGATTCATGAACCGGGGCAACTATTCGCTTGTTCTGATTGTCATATTGAGCTTGATAACGAGACAAGTCTGCCTCTTCAACCAGTTGAGAAGATAGCGGACGCACCTCCCAGTTTATGGCTCGCTGATCCGCTTCACTAAATTCGGACCCATCTTCTTTCAAGCTGGGATAGCCCTGAGCCGCTTCAATAGGATCAAAATCCGGCACCCAGGCTTTGGCCCGCATTAAGGCATTGATTGCACCGGTTCGAGTAGCAGATTTCTTCAGCTCTTCAACCCGGCCGGGAAGCACTGACAGCTTCATCAGGGTATCTTGAATTAAAGTAGGCGTCGGCTTGTTGTGAGATGCGGTACAGATGATCCGCTGTGCACCAGTATACAGCTGTTCGACCAACGTATCGACGCCTTTCAATTTTTTCCGCACATCTGAGCCCAAGTGACCAGTACGTGTCCCTGAAATATTATAAGGGTTAAACCGGCAGCTCTGTAAGAAGGCCAAATCAATTCAGAAGTCAAAATGGCTTACCAAAGATGGCAGTGGTCATAGTATGCACGTGCCGCTTTATGCTGGTCAATTCTTCCGCCACCGGTTTGAGTGCAGCCTCGGCGTCATCTGCTCGCTTGATTAAAGTGGATTTCTCAGTAGCCGAATCCGCCTGCTTCTTCTTAAAGCTCTCATTAAGCTGCTCCATAGCGCTTAAAGCGCTGGCTAACTCCTCTTTTGCTTTGGAGGTTTCAACTTGTTGGGTTTTTAGATTTTCTTGGAGGTCGGCGGTTTGGCTTTCTTTCGTCTTCAGCTCAGCCTGCATGCAGACAGTTATATGCTTCAACAAAACGGTATAAGGATTGAAGTACCAACCACATAACAAGTTATGCACTTGGCACTTGGGGGCTAATGCATATTCGATCTTCATCTTTCAATTGCTTATAAATCCCCAAGATCAATACAAGTATTCAACTTGGCACTTGGGGGCTAATGGCTATTTGCTCGTGTATATTTTGATACAACAGTTTCAATTATTTAAAAGTACCGGTTTGACTATGCTAAAGTTGAACCGGCCCTTGGGGGCTACATCAGTGAATTTCAAAGAATTAAGGCTTACATTAGTAAGTCCCAGTTTGAAAGAAGATTACAAACCGACCCTTAGGGGCTAGGAGAGTCAGCACGAATTGAAGCATACAAGCAGGAAGGAGTATATGGAAGTTACCTCATATTTGTCTTTCATCATATTAACCAGACCGGCTTCATAGTCGCGACTGGTATATAGCCGGTTCAGGTAGCCGGAATGGATATCTTGGGCGTTCAGAGCAGCGTAAGTCGTCAGATCAGTGTTCCACTTGCCTTTGCCAAAGGCAGCGAGTTCTTCTTTGCCAGAATGTTTGGACAAAGCGATAGGATTGCTTGGTTTAGTGTGGCTAGTACCAGTAATGACAACCTCATCATCTTGGGTACCGCCGGTTTGCACTGGGGCTGTTGGCTTGTCAGTAGGTTTGGATGGACCGGTGGAGCTTTCAATCCGGACGGAACCTGTGGGCTGGCTGACAGGACCTGAGGCATCAGTAGGTCTCTCTTCAGTAATAAGATCGTCGTCTTGTTGCGGTGGATCATTGCGCATATCCTCAGGAATAGCCACTTCAACATTAGGTGTCTTGCCTGGTCAAGATTGACGTCTTCTTCGGCCGCTTTATCTAGGCGGGCCTTCTTGCTTGGCCGAGGTTTGGCCCTGAGAAGAATAACAAAATTAAATACAGCATATGTTCTAAGGCGAAATATTGCAAATATCACAATAAGTATAACTTACCCAAGCACCGTTTTGAGCGGTGGGAGCCGAGTCGCTGATGACTCGCCAGAAGAGGAGTGGGAAGTAACCTGGTAATCGGAATTAGACGGATTAAGAGGTTGACGAAAGCAGCCCGCTTCAGGACAAGCACTGACAAGCAAATTAGAGACCTCTGAATGGCGTTTCCGAACCGGACTGTTCGGTAAACCGGCGGAGGTAACTACCTGGCCGCTGTGCCGGGTTGTGCGACGGGCTTCATGTTGTTGGGTCTTCATAAGAAATTTAGGATCCAAATAAGCAAGAGGATGAGAAAATTTAACTTTCTGGTTTGCCTGACGAATTTTTTGTGAAGGCAAGGTTTCTGAATCGGAAGAGAGAATAATTACCTCTGGAACATCCGCGTGGCTGGCTTCGGCATCATCCTGACAAATATCATCATTAATAAGACGTATGAAAAGTAAACCAAGTAAGTCAAGTTCTACCTCAAAGTCCGGATTACCCACATCATCATCAGGGGCCGGACTAGAAGATGCGGTCGTTCTTTTCCTATGGGCAGTCTTCTTCACGGCTTTAGTCTTTTGCCAAGTTCCTTCTCCGGTTTGTCTGGTTTTTCTGGTTTTTCCTGCGGCAGTTTCTTGCTCCAAAACGGATCATTGCCCTGATTGCACATGCACTGATATTAAACAATGACCAGACATATCAACAACAGATTCAGCAAAGAGAAAAAAATCAAAATCTTACAGCTGGTGGTTTGTTGGTGGCACAGAAGGGAAGCAAGCCGGTTCTGGCGCAGACATGTTCCGGTTCGTTCAGCATCTTATTCACAGCTTCTGTGATTTCTTCATCAGAAAGCTGGATTTTGGAATGTCGCTGTGGGTCATCAACACTGTCAGTGTACTCACACATCAAACCGGAGCGCCGACTAAGGGGCAGTATGCTCCATGATATCGAACAGCGAGCCAGATCAACCCCTGTTAAACCGTTGGCCATAAAGGCTCTGAGCTTCGACAGCTGAGGAGCATATTTGCTTCTCTCTTGGGTAGAAAATCTTTGAGGAAAAGGATGTGTATTGCTGAGCCGCTCCGGACGAAAACCAGGCAAGGGATTCTCACCAGCAGGGGAGGTGTCTTTACAGTAAAACCATGTCTGATTCCACTCTTTGGGGTGGCTGTGCAGTTTAGCGTGAGGGTATGTGACCTCTTTCCTTTTCTGAATCGTCATGCCACCCAACTCCGTATTAGAACCATCAGTAAACTCGGTACGATGGTTTAGATGGAAAAGATCTCTGAACAATTCCACTGTGGGCTCTTCTTGAAAGAACACTTCACACAGCACTTGGAAATGACACATATTGGTAACAGAGTTGTGGCCAGTGTCTTGGGGATGAAGTTGGAAGTCGGCTAAGACATCCCGGTAAAATTTAGAACCGGGTTGTTTAAAGCCCCGGGCTAGGTGATCTACGAAAACAATGACCTCTCCTTCTCGAGGTGTGGGAGGACATTCTTGGCCAGGAGCCCTCTAATGGATGGTATCTTTGCTGCCTAAAGCGCCAATCAAGACTAGATCGTCAAGTTCAGCCTCTGTGACGCGAGAAGGAACCCAATTAAACTCATACACTTGCTTGGCCATGAGGAAATCTACAAGGTAGAAGATCCCGGTTCAAAAATGCATTGATCAAGGTACATTGGTATGCGTAATGTTAAATCGGAGACATATCTATCTAACGCAGAGTTTATGAGGCAACAACATCTGGCGGTTCAACTAGGGGACTAATGATATATACCGGGTTGGAAAAAAATTTCTACAAGGTTAAACCGCCTGATCTACACATGAAGACTGCTGAGATAGCGGATGGCTAAGTATACAGAAACAGATTTCACACGTTTTCTCTACGACGATGGATCTGAAGCCAGTTCAGAAAAGAGGAAAAATATTCAAAAGCTTAAAGCAGAACAGTATTGATTCAATGAGCAGAAAAATATGTGAGATCTAGGGACTTGAGCATGAAACTACAGGCGGATGCTAAAAGCTACTGCTAATCAGAGCAGGGTTTCACAGATCTATCCAGAGGTCTGGGTACGAGTATGAACAGTTGATGGGGCATCGCAAGAGCATGAAACCCTAGAACAGATCTAGGTCAAGAAAAGCAGAGAACTTACCGGAGCTGAGGGAGACACGGAAGATCGCCGTGATTTTCTGGTGCGTTCAGGTTGATGCAGCGGCCCAAGACGGTGCAGAGGTCAACGGCAGCGGTGGAGCTCCGAAGCTGGCGACGCGAGGAAGATGAAGAGAAAGGGGACGAAGGGGAAAAAAGAAATGACCCTTCGGTCCTATTTATAAGGCAAGATACATATGTCAGACGCGTGAATCAAGGAACCATAAATCTTGGAAGCGGAGCTGTCGCCTCGGTTATCGTGGATCTATTAAACAAAGAAGATATCATGAATGTTGTCTTTATGATGACGTCATGCCGGTTTACAGCAGCCAGAGAAGGTGACATCACGGCGGTTCAACAATTACAAGAAGATGTTGAAGACCAAGATTTTTTGCTAAGGATTGACATGAACCCGTTCAAATCAATCTGGGGCCTAATGTTGGGGATATTACTACTGGGCATAAACCGGCCTACCTGGGCCGGGTTAACTTCATCAGTAGTTCAAAGGTGTTAAAGCCCAAAGAGGCAGATGAGGGCCCAAGGCCTGTAGTCGGTTTAAGACCTGTAGCTGTAAACCGGCTTAATATGTAAACTTGTATTGTAAGTTAGGAATAAGGAGAGACCAACCCGGATACGAGTATGAACCGGTGTTGGGGCTCTGTGGACCGACGGGCGTCACCCGTGTATATAAGGGGACGACCCGGCGGCAGTTCAAGGACAGACAACAACTCGAGACATAGGCGAAGCTTGTTTGCTCCCTAGTCATCAAAACCCCATCAATTCCATCACAACTAGACGTAGACTTTACCTTCATCAAAGGGGTCGAACTAGTATAAACTCTCTTGCGTCCTTGTGTCCGCTTTAACCCCTTCAAGCTAACCCGTAGCGATGGCTCCACGACTAAGTCCTTTCTCTAGGACATCTGCTGTGACAAAACCACGACACTTATGGTTGTCGCTTTATTGTATGAAATGCAATCGCCATGTATTTGCTTTACTTTATCACTAAGCGGTAGCGATAGTCGTAGAAGCAATAGTTGGCGAGACGACAACGACGCTACGATGGAGATCAAGGTGTCTAGTCGGTGACGATGGAGATCATGATAGTGCTTTGGAGATGGAGATCAAAGGCATAATATGATGATGACCATATCATGTCACATATTTTGATTGCATGTGATGTTTATCCTTTATGCATCTTATTTTGCTTAGTACGGCGGTAGCATTATAAGATGATCCCTCACTAAATTTCAAGGTATAAGTGTTCTCCCTGAGTATGCACCGTTGCTACAGTTCGTCATGCCGAGACACCACGTGATGATCGGGTGTGATAAGCTCTATGTTCACATACAACGGGTGCAAGCCAGTTTTGAACGTGCAAAATACTTGGGTTAAACTTGACGAGCCTAGCATATGTAGATATGGCCTCGGAACACCGAGACCAAAAGTTTGAACGTGAATCATATAGTAGATATGATCAACATAGTGATGTTCACCATTGAAAACTACCCCATCTCACATGATGATCGAACATGGTTTAGTTGATATGGATCGCGTGATCATTTAGATGACTAGAGGGATGTCTATCTAAGTGGGAGTTCTTTAGTAATATGATTAATTGAACTTTAAATTTATCATGAACTTAGTCCTGATAGTATTTGCATATCTATGTTGTAGATCAATAGCTTGCGATGTAGCTCCCCGTTTATTTTAGATATGTTCCTAGAGAAACATAAGTTGAAAGATGTTGGTAGTAATGATGCGGACTGGGTCCGTGATCTGAGGATTATCCTTATTGATGCACAGAAGAATTATGTCCTTGATGCACTGCTAGGTGACAAACCTATTGCAGGAGCAGATGCTTACATTATGAACATTTGGCAAGCTCGGTATGTTGACTACTTGATAGTTTAGTGCGCCATGCTTTATGGCTTAGAACCGGGACTTCAAAAATGTTTTGAAACGCCACAGAGCATATAAGATGTTCCAAGAGCTGAAATTGGTATTTTAGACTCATGCCCAAGTCAAGAGGTATGAGACCTCTGACAAGTACTTTGCCTACAAGATGGAGGAGAATAGCTCCACTAGTGAGCAGGTGCTCAGAATGTTTGAGTACTAAAATCACTTGAATCAAGTGGGAGTTAATCTTCCAGATAAGATAGTGATTGATAGAGTTCTCTATTCACCATCACCAAGTTACAAGAACTTCGTGATGAACTATAATATGCAAGGGATAACAAAAACGATTCCCAAGCTCTTCGCGATGCTGAAATCGGCGATGGTAGAAATCAAGAAAAAGCATCAAGCGTTGATGGTTGACAAGATCACTAGTTTCGAGTAAAAGCGCAAGGGAAAGAAAGGGGACTTCAATAAGAATGGAAAGCAAGTTGCCACTCCCGTGAAGAAGCCCAAAGCTAGACCTAAGCCTGAAACGGAGTGCTTCTACTGCAAAGGGAATGGTCACTAGAAGCGGAACTACCCCAAATACTTGGCGGATAAGAAGGATGGCAAAGTGAACAAAAGTATATTTGATATACATGTTATTGATATGTACTTACCAGTGTTCATAGTAACCCCAGGGTATTTGATACCGGTTCAGTTGCTAAGATTAGTAACTCAAAACAGGAGTTGCAAAATGAATAGAGACTAGTTAAAGGCAAAGTGACGATGTGTGTTAGAAATGATTCCAAGGTTGGTAAGATCACCATCGCACACTCCTTTCACCTTCAGGGTTAGTATTGAACCTAAAATAAATGTTATTTGGTGTATGCATTGAGCATGAATATGATTGGATCATGTTTATTGCAATACGGTTATTCATTTAAGTTACATGAATAAAACCTTCTATGGTCATACACTTAATATAAATGGCTTATTGAATCTCGATCATAGTGATACACTTATTCATAATATTGATGCCAAAAGATGCAAAGTTGATAATGATAGTGCAACATACTTGTGGCACTGCCGTCTAGGTCATATTGGTGTAAAGCGCATGAAGAAACTCCAAGCGGATGGACTTTTGGAATCACTTGATTATGAATCATTTGATGCTTGCGAACCATGCCTCATGGGCAGGATGACTAAGACTCCATTCTCTGGAACAATGGAGCGAGCCACTAACTTATTGGAAATAATACATACCGATGTATGCAGTCTGATGAGTGTTGAGGCTCGTGGCGGGTATCGTTATTTTCTAACCTTCACAGTTGATTTGAGCAGATATGGGTATATCTACTTAATGAAACACAAGTCCGAAACATTTGAAAAGTTCAAAGTATTTTAGAGTGAAATGGAAAATCATTGTAACAAGGAAATAAAGTTTCTACGATCTGATCGCGGAGGCGGATATTTGAGTTACGAGTTTGGCCTTCATTTAAAACAATGTGGAATAGTTTCACAAGTCACGCCACCTAGAACACCACAGCGTAATGGTGTGTCCGAACATCGTAACCGTACTTTATTGGATATGGTGCGATCTATGATGTCTCTTACCGATTTACCACTACCGTTTTGGGGTTATGAATTAGAGACAGCTGCATTCACGATAAATAGGGCACCATCTAAATTCGTTGAGACGACACCGTATGAACTATGGTTTGGCAAGAAACCTAAGCTGACATTTCTTAAAGTTTGGGGTTGCGATGCTTATATGAAAAAGCTTCAGACTGATAAGCTCGAACCCAAATCGTAGAAGTGCGTCTTCATAGGATACCCAAAAGAAACTGTTGGGTACACCTTCTATCATAGATCCGAAGGCAAGATATTTGTTGCTAAGAACGGATCCTTTCTAGAGAAGGAGTTTGTCTCAAAAGAACTGAGTGGGAGGAAAGTAGAACTTGATTAGGTAATTGTACCTTCTCTCAGATTCGAAAGTAGCTCATCAGATAAATCCGTTCTCGTGACGCCTACACCAACTCGATAGGAAGGTAATGATAATGATCATAAAACTTCAGATCAAGTTACTACCAAACCTCGTAGGTCAACCAGAGCACGTTCCACACCAGAGTGGTACGGTAATCTGATACGTCTTCAACGTATCTATAATTTTTGATTGTTCCATGCTATTATATTATCCATCTTGGATGTTTTATATGCATTTATATCCTATTTTATATGATTTTTGGGACTAACCTATTAACCTAGAGCCTAGTGCCAGTTTCTATTTTTCCTTGTTTTTGAGTTTTACAGAAAAGGAATACCAAACGGAGTCCAATTGACGTGCCAATTTTTGATGATTTTTATGGACCAAAAGAAGCCCCCGAAGTAAAAGAGTTGGGCCAGAAGAGTCCCGAGCCGTCCACGAGGGTGGAGGGCGCGCCCTACCCCCCTAGGGCGTCCTCCTATATCGTGGATGACTCGGAGACCCCCCTGACGTGAGACTGGCGCCAAAAATTCCTATAAATACAGAAACCTCCAGAAAATAACCTAGATCGGGAGTTCCGCCGCCGCAAGGCTTTGTAGCCACCAAAAACCAATCGGGACCCTGTTCCGGCACCCTGCTGAAGGGGGGATCCATCATCGGTGGCCATCTTCATCATCCCGGCGCTCTCCATGACGAGGAGGGAGTAGTTCACCCTCAAGGTTGAGGGCATGTACCAGTAGCTATGTGTTTGATCTCTCTCTCTCTCTCTCTCTCTCTCTCTCTCTCTCTCTCGTGTTCTTGATATGGCACGATCTTGATGTACCGCTAGCTTTGCTACTATAGTTGGATCTTATGATGTTTCTCCCACTCTATCTCCTTGTGATGAATTGAGTTTTCCCTTTGAAGTTATCTTATCGGATTGAGTCTTTAAGGATTTGAGAACACTTGATGTATGCTACCTCTTGAGCACTGCGTTGGTTTTCCCTTGAAGAGGAAAGGGTGATGCGGCAAAGTAGCGTAAGCATTTCCCTCTGTTTTTGAGAACCAAGGTATCAATCCAGTAGGAGGCCACACGCAAGTCCCTCGTACCTACACAAACAAATAAGAACCTCACAACCAACGCGATAAAGGGGTTGTCAATCCCTTCACGGCCACTTACGAGAGTGAGTTCTGATAGATATGATAAGATAATATTTTTGGTATTTTTATGATAAAGATTAAAAGTAAAGATTGCAAAACAAACGGTGCAAGGAATAACTTGATAACAGAAGATTAATATAATGGAGAATAGACCCCGGGGGCATAGGTTTCACTAGTGGCTTCTCTCAAGATAGCATAAGTATTACTGTGGGTGAACAAATTACTGTCGAGCAATTGATAGAAAAGCGAATAATTATGAGAATATCTAGGCATGATCATGTATATAGGCATCACGTCCGTGATAAGTAGACCGACTCCTGCCTACATCTACCACTATTACTCCACACATCGACCGCTATCCAGCATGCATCTAGAGTATTAAGTTCATAAGAACAGAGTAACGCATTAGGTAAGATGACATGATGTAGAGGGATAAACTCAAGCAATATGACATAAACCCCATCTTTTTATCCTCGATGGCAACAATAAAATACGTGTCGTTTCCCTTTCTGTCACTGGGATCGAGCATCGCAAGATTGAACCCAAAGCTAAGCACTTCTCCCATTGCAAGAAAGATCAATCTAGTAGGCCAAACCAAACTGATAATTCAAAGAGACTTGCAAAGATAACCAACCATGCATATAAGAATTCAGAGAAGATTCAAATATTGTTCATAGATAAACTTGATCATAAACCCACAATTCATTGGATCTCGACAAACACACCGCAAAAAGAGTTACATCGAATAGATCTCCAAGAAGATCGAGGAGAACATTGTATTGAGATCCAAAGAGGGAGAAGAAGCCACCTAGCTAATAACTATGGACCCGAAGGTCTGAAATAAACTACTAACACATCATCGGAGAGGCCATGGAGTTGATGTAGAGGCCCTCCGTGATCGATGCCCCCTCCGGCGGAGCTCCAGAAAAGGCCCCAAGATGGGATCTCTTGGGTACAAAAGGTTGCGGCGGTGGAAATAGGGTTTCGTGGTGCTCCTGGATGTTTTTGAGGTATATGAGTATATATAGGAGGAAGAAGTAGGTCGGTTGAGCCACGAGGGGCCCACGAGGGCGGAGTGCGCGCAAAGGGGGCGTAGCCGCGCCCCCTGCCTCATGGCCGCCTCGTTGGTTTCTTGACATCCACTCCAAGTCCTCTGGATCATGTTTGTTTCAAAAATCACGCTCCCGAAGGTTTCATTCCGCTTGGACTCCGTTTTATAATCCTTTTCTGCGAAACACTGAAATAGGCAAAAAATAGCAATTTGCACTGGGCCTTGAGTTAATAGGTTAGTCCAAAAAATAATATAAAAGTGTAAAATAAAGCCGATTAAACATCCAAAACAGAATATATATAATAGCATGGAATAATCAAAAATTATAGATACGTTGGAGACATATCAAGCATCCCCAAGCTTAATTCCTACTCGTCCTCGAGTAGGTAAATGATAAACACAGAATTTTTGATGTGGAATGCTTTCTAGCATATTCTTCAATGTAATTTTCTTTATTGTGGCATGAATGTTCAGATCCGAAAGATTCAACATAAAAGTTTAATGTTGACATAAAAATAGTAATACTTCAAGCAAACTAACTAAGCAATTATGTCTTCTCAAAATAACATGGCCAAAGAAAGTTATCCCTACAAAATCATACAGTCTGGCTATGCTCTATCTTCACCACACAAAATATTTAAATCATGCACAACCCCGATGACAAGCCAATCAATTGTTTCGTACTTTTGATATTCTCAAACTTTTTGAATCTTCACGCAATACATGAGCGTGAGCCATGGACAGAGCACTAAAAGTGGAATAGAATGGTGGTTGTGGAGAAGACAAAAAGGAGAACATAGCCTCACATCAACTAGGCGTATCAACGGGCTATGGAGATGCCCATCAATATATATCAATGTGAGTAAGTAGGGATTGCCATGCAACGGATGCACTAGAGCTATAAGTGTATGGAAGCTCAACAAAAGAAACTAAGTGGGTGTGCATCCAACTTGCTTGCTCACGAAGACCTAGGGCATTTTGAGGAAGCCCGTCATTGGAATATACAAGCCAAGTTCTATAATGTAAAATTCCCACTAGTATATGGAAGTGACAACATAAGAGACTCTCTATCATGAATATCATGGTGCTACTTTGAAGCACAAGTGTGCAAAAACGATAGTAACATTGTCCCTTCTCTCTTTTTCTCTCATTTTTCATTTTTCTTCTTTTTCTTTTTTTATTTGGGCCTTTTCTCTTTTTTATGGCCTCTTTTCTCTTCTTTTTTTCTTTTCATCCGGAGTCTCATCCCGACTTGTGGGGGAATCATAGTCTCCATCATCCTTTCCTCACTTGGGACAATGCTCTAATAATGATGATCATCACACTTTTATTTACTTACAAGTCAAGAATTACAACTCAATACTTAGAACAAAATATGACTCTATGTGAATGCCTCCGGCGGTGTACCGGGATATGCAATGACTCAAGAGTGACATGTATGAAAGAATTATGAATGGTGGCTTTGCCACAAATACGATGTCAACTACATGATCATGCGAAGCAATATGACAATGATGAAACGTGTCATAATAACGGAACGGTGGAAAGTTGCAAGGCAATATATCTCGGAATGGCTATGGAAATGCCATAATAGGTAGGTATGGTGACTGTTTTGAGGAAGGTATATGGTGGGTTTAAGGTACCTGTGAAAGTTGCGCGGTACTAGAGAGGCTAGCAATGGTGGAAGGATGAGAGTGTGTATAATCCATGGACTCAACATTAGTCATAAAGAACTCACATACTTATTGCAAAAATTTATTAGTTATTGAAACAAAGTACTACGTGCATGCTCCTAGGGGGATAGATTGGTAGGAAAATACCATCGCTCGACCCCGACCGCCACTCATAAGGAAGACAATCAACAAATAAATCATGCTCCGACTTCATCACGTAACGGTTCACCATACGTGCATGCTAAGGGAATCACAAACTTTAGAACAAGTATTTCTTAGATTCACAACTACTCAACTATCACACCCTAATATCACCACCTTTATATCTCAAAACAATTATCAAGTATCAAACCTCTCCTAGAACTCAATGCACCTTTTATGATAGTTTTTATTATGCCGATCTTGGATGCCTATCGTATTAGGACTAAATTCATAACCAAAGCAAATTACCATGTTGTTATAAAGGACTCTAAAAATAATATAAGTGAAGCATGAGAGATCCATTATTTCTATAAAATAAAACCACCACCGTGCTCTAAAAAGATATAAGTGAAGTACTAGAGCAAAATTATCTAGCTCAAAAGATATAAGTGAAGCACATAGAGTATTCTAATAAATACCAATTCATGTGTGTCTCTCCCAAAAGGTGTGTACAGAAAGGATGATTCTATTAAACTAAAAAGCAAAGACTCAAATCATACAAGACGCTCCAAGCAAAACACATATCATGTGGTGAATAAAAATATAGCCTCAAGTAAAGTTACCGATGAACGAAGACGAAAGAGGGGATGCCTTCCGGGGCATCCCCAAGCTTAGGTTTTTGGTTGTGCTTGAATTTTACCTTGGGGTTCCTTGGGCATGCCCAACCTTAGGCTCTTGCCACTCCTTATTCCATAATCCATCAAATCTTTACCCAAAACTTGAAAACTTCACAACACAAAACTTAAACAGAAAATCTCGTGAGCTCCGTTAGTAAAAGAAAACAAAACACCACTTCAAGGTACTGTAATGAACTAATTCTTTATTTATATTGGTGTTAAACCTACTATATTCCAACTTCTCTATGGTTCATACCCTCCGATACTACTCATAGAGTCATCAAAATAAGCAAACAACACGCGAAAAACATAATCTGTCAAAAACAGAACAGTCTGTAGTAATCTGTAGGTTTCAAATACTTATGGAACCCCAAAAATTCTAAAATAAATTTCTGTACGTGAGGAATTTATCTATTAATCATCTAAAAAAATAATTAACTAAATAGCACTCTCCAGTAAAACAATGGCAGCAAATCTTGTGAGCGCTAAAGTTTCTGCTTTTTACAGCAAGATCGCAAAGACTTTCCCCAAGTCTTCCCAAAGGTTCTACTTGGCACAAACACTAATTAAAAGCATAAAACCACATCTAAACATAGGCTATATGAATTATTTATTACTAAACATAATCAAAAAGCAAGGTACCAAAATAAAATTGGGTTGCCTCCCAACAAGCGCTATCGTTTAACGCCGCTAGCTAGGCATAAAAGCAAGGATAGATCTAGGTATTGCCATCTTTGGTATTGGGAAAGAAAATAGAAAATTTCTTTTTTATAGCATTTATCTTTCTATTTTGAGAGAGCACGTGTCCATTAATGGTGGAAGAAAGATTAAGTACATTACGGAAATTTGCATCTAAGCTACCCCTCATTTCTTTGATAATTTCATTTTGGTAAAAGCACAAAAGAGAGGTGGATTCAACCTTCTCACTCATGAGGTGCCCAAATATAGTTTTCATCTTTTCATAAGTATCTATGGGATCCCCCTCAAGAAAACCTTCTTCAAAAATAGAAACTATAACTTGCTTGAAGGAAGAGGGTAAACCAATATAAAAGCTTTTCAGGTATATCTCAATTTGATATTGGGGCACATAGCTAGCTCGGATCCTTAATAGCCTATCCCAAGCATCTTTCAAAGATGCATTAAGTAAATAACGAAAAATTCTGGGATCTTCTTCATCGAAATTATTCAAACTCTCATTGATAACCCCGGTAGGTCTTTCCATAGCATCATTATTTATGAGCTTAGAGATGACAGAGGGACTATCCAAAGTAAAACCCGGGAGAGAACCCTTAGCCCTTTTTGAATCGGCCATGGCATACAAAAGAAAATAAACAGGAAAGAGGCGAATAAAATGGCAAGGGTGAAGTGGGGGAGAGGAAATGAGAGGCAAATGGCAAATAATGTAATGCGAGGGATAAGAGTTTGTGATGGGTACTTGGTATGTCTTGACTTATGCGTAGACTCCCCGACAACGGCGCCAGAAATCCTTCTTGCTACCTCTTGAGCACTGAGTTGGTTTTCCCTTGAAGAGGAAAGGGTGATGCGGCAAAGTAGCGTAAGTATTTCCCTCAGTTTTTGAGAACCAAGGTATCAATCCAGTAGGAGGCCACACGCAAGTCCCTCGTATCTACACAAACAAATCAGAACCTCCTAACCAACGTGATAAAGGGGTTGTCAATCCCTTCAGGTCACTTACGAGAGTGAGATCTGATAGATATGATAAGATAATATTTTTGGTATTTTTATGATAAAGATTAAAAGTAAAGATTGCAAAACAAACGGTGCAAGGAATAACTTGATAACAGAAGATTAATATAATGGAGAATAGACCCCGGGGGCATAGGTTTCACTAGTGGCTTCTCTCAAGATAGCATAAGTATTACTGTGGGTGAACAAATTACTGTCGAGCAATTGATAGGAAAGCGAATAATTATGAGAATATCTAGGCATGATCATGTATATAGGCATCACGTCCGTGATAAGTAGACCGACTCCTGCCTACATCTACCACTATTACTCCACACATCGACCGCTATCCAGCATGCATCTAGAGTATTAAGTTCATAAGAACAGAGTAACGCATTAGGTAAGATGACATGATGTAGAGGGATAAACTCAAGCAATATGACATAAACCCCATCTTTTTATCCTCGATGGCAACAATAAAATACGTGTCGTTTCCCTTTCTGTCACTGGGATCGAGCACCGCAAGATTGAACCCAAAGCTAAGCACTTCTCCCATTGCAAGAAAGATCAATCTAGTAGGCCAAACCAAACTGATAATTCCAAGAGACTTGCAAAGATAACCAATCATGCATAAAAGAGTTCAGCGAAGATTCAAATATTGTTCATAGATAAACTTGATCATAAACCCACAATTCATCGGATCTCGACAAACACACCGCAAAAGAGTTACATCGGATAGATATCCAAGAAGATCGAGGAGAACATTGTATTGAGATCCAAAGAGAGAGAAGAAGCCATCTAGCTTATAACTATGGACCCGAAGGTCTGAAATAAACTACTCACACATCATCGGAGAGGCCATGGAGTTGCTGGAGAGGCCCTCCGTGATCGATGCCCCCTCCGGCTGAGCTCCGGAAAAGGCCCCAAGATGGGATCTCTTGGGTACAGAAGGTTGCGGTGGTGGAAATAGGGTTTCGTGGTGCTCCTGGATGTTTTCGGGGTATATGAGTATATATAGGAGGAAGAAGTAGGTCAGTTGAGCCACGAGGGGGGAGGGCATGCCCAGGGGGGTAGGCACGCCCCCTGCCTCATGGCCGCCTCGTTGGTTGCTTGACGTCCACTCCAAGTCCTCTGGATCACGTTTGTTCCAAAAATCACGCTCCCGAAGGTTTCATTCCGTTTGGACTCCGTTTGATATTCTTTTTTTGTGAAACACTGAAATAGGCAAAGAAAACAGCAATTAGCACTGGGCCTTGGATTAATAGGTTAGTCCCAAAAATAATATAGAAGTGTAAAATAAAGCCCATTAAACATCCGAAACAGAATATATAATAGCATGGAACAATCAAAAACTATAGATACATTGGAGACGTATCAATGTATGTCTTGCATGTGCTTATCTATGGTGACATTGGGATATTCACGTGATCCACTTTATGTATGTTTTGGTGATCAACTTGCGAGTTATGTGACCTTGTGAACTTATGCATAGGGGTTGGCACAATTTTCGTCTTGACTCTAGGGTAGAAACTTTGGGGCACTCTTTGAAGTTCTTTGTGTTGGTTGAGTAGATGAATCTGAGATTGTGTGATGCATATCGTATAATCATACCCGTGGATACTTGAGGTGACATTGGAGTATCTAGGTGACATTAGGGTTTTGGTTGATTTGTGTCTTAAGGTGTTATTCTACTACAAACTCTAGGGCTGTTTGTGACACTTATAGGAATAGCCCAATGGATTGATCGGAAAGAATAACTTTGAGGTGGTTTCGTACCCTACAATAATCTCTTCGTTTGTTCTCTGCTATTAGTGACTTTGGAGTGACTCTTTGTTGCATGTGGAGGGTTTGTTATATGATCCAATTATGTTATCCTTGTTGAGAGAATTTGCACTAGTGAAAGTATGAACCCTAGGCCTTGTTTCAACGCATTGCAATACCGTTTTCGCTCATTTTTACCACTTGCTACCTTGCTGTTTTTATATTTTCAGATTACAAAAACCTATATCTACCATCCATATTGCACTTGTATCACCATCTCTTTCCCAAACTAGTGCACCTATACAATTTACCATTGTATTGGGTGTGTTGGAGACACAAGAGACTCTTTGTTATTTGGTTGCAAGGTTGTTTGAGAGAGACCATCTGCATCCTATGCCTCCCACGGATTGATAAACCTTAGGTCATCCACTTGAGGGAAATTTGCTACCGTCCTACGAACCTCTGCACTTGGAGGCCCAACAGCGTCTACAAGAAGAAGGTTGTGTAGTAGACATCAAGCTCTTTTCTGGCGCCATTGTCGGGGAGGTTAGCGCTTGAAGGTATATCTTTAGATCTTGCAATCGAATCTTTTGGTTTCTTGTTTTATCACTAGTTTAATCTATAAGAAAACTACAAAAAAGGAATTAAGATTGCCTCATATGCTTCATGTTTTTAATGTCTTTCGTGAAAATAAGGATTCCGATAATTGTGCCAAAGTGTTAGAAGAAGAATGTATTAAAATGTTTGGCACTAAATCTTTTGATGATGAGCATGATTGCAATGTTGTTAGTATGAATTCTTTGAATATCCATGATGCTAATGATATGCAAAGCCACAAGCTTGGGGATGCTATGTTTGATGAATATGATATTTTTTGTCCCCCAAGTTTTGATGAGAGAATTTATTATGATGAAAGCATCCCTCCTATCTTTGATGATTATTGTGATGACATGTATGCTATAAAGAATACTGATATGCATGAAACTTTTCATCATGATTTTAACTTTCAATTGGATTATGCCTCACATGATAGTTATTTTGTTGAGTTTACTCCCATTATTCCGAAGGAGAAGAATTTTGCTTATGTGGAGAGTAATAAAAATTCTATGCTTGTGGCTCATGAACATAATGCTTTATATGGTAGTTATATTGTTGAATTCATTCATGATGCTACTGAAAATTATTATGAGGGAGGAATATTTGCTTGTAGGAATTGCAATAATATCAAGTTTCCTCTCTATGTGCTTAAAATCTTGAAGTTATGCTTGTTTAGCTTTCCTATGCTAGTTGACTCTTGTTCTCATAAATTGTTTGCTCACAAAATCCCTATGCATAAGAAGTGGGTTAGACTTAAATTTGCTAGTCATATTCTTCATGATGCTCTCTTTATGTTTCAAATTTTATCTTTTATGTGCGCATCACTGAAATCATCATGCCTAGTTAGGGGCGTTAAACGATAGCGCTTGTTAGGAGGCAACCCAATTTTATTTTTGTCCTTTGCTTTTTGTTCCTGCTTAGTACTAAATAATTCATCTAGCTTCTATTATGATTGTGTTTTTTATGTTTTAATTAGTGTTTGTGCCAAGTAAAGCCTTTAGTTCTTGGGTGATTGTTGATTTGATCTTGCTGAAAAATAGAAACTTATGCGCCCAGGAGATTAGTTTTCATTTTTAACATAAGCGCGAGAAAATGCTGATTCTTTTTGCAGAGGATTAATAAACAAATTGTCTAGGACTTCCTAATTTCTCAGGATTTTTGTAGTAACATAAGTATTCGATAGTTACATATTACTTCAGACTGTTCTGTTTTTGACAGATTCTGTTTTCGATGCATAGTTTGCTTGTTTTCTAGTTTCTTTGGCTTATATTGCTTAATATAAATTGTAGAATTGATATGGTATAGTAGGAATCATGTGAGAAAATTATTAATCTTGTCTTGACAGTACCTAAGTGGTGGTTTCCTTTCTTATACTAACGGAGCTTACGAGTTTTTTGTTGAGTTTTGTGTTGTGAAGTTTTCAAGTTTTGGGTAAAGTTTTGATGGACTACGAAATATGGAGTGGAAAGAGCCTAAGATTGGGGATGCCCAAGGAACCCCCAAGGTAATATTCAAGGACAACCAAGAGCCTAAGCTTGGGGATGCCCCGGAAGGCATCCCCTCTTTCGTCTTCGTTCATCGGTAACTTTACTTGGAGCTATATTTTTATTCACCACATGATATGAATTTTGCTTGGAGCATCATTTTATTTTATTTTGTTTAGCTTTCTGTTTGAATAATATACCAAGATCTAAAATTCTTAAATATCAGAGAGTCTTCACATAGTTGCATTATTATTCGACTACTCATTGATCTTCACTTATATCTTTCGGAGTAGTTTGTCATATGCTCTAGTGCTTCACTTATATCCTTTTAGAGCATGGCGGTGGTTTTATTTTGAAGAAATAGATGAACTCTCATGCTTCACTTATATTATTTTGAGAGTCCGAAAAAGCATGGTAATTTTCTTTGGTTATGAAATTAGTCCTAATATGATGGGCATCCAAGAGGGATATAATAAAAACTTTCATATAAAGTGCATTGAACACTATGAGAAGTTTGATTCCATATGATTGTTTTGAGACATGAGGATGGTGATATTAGAGTCAT
Source organism: Triticum monococcum (assembly GCA_034509565.1). Lineage (NCBI taxonomy): Eukaryota > Viridiplantae > Streptophyta > Magnoliopsida > Poales > Poaceae > Triticum > Triticum monococcum. Next base: position 353,316,582 of record CM067841.1, read on the forward strand.
GCTAGTTGAGTAGTTGTGAATTTGAGAAATACTTGTATTGAGGTTTGCAAGTCCCGTAGCATGCACGTATGGTAACCGTTGTGTAACAAATTTGAAGCATGAGGTATTTCTATGATTGTCTACCTTATGAGTGGCTGTCGGGGACGAGCGATGGTCTTTTCCTACCAATCCATTCCCCTAGGAGCATGCGCGTAGTGCTTGGTTTTTGATGACATGTAGGTTTTTGAAATAAGTATGTGAGTTCTTTATGACTAATGTTGAGTCCATGGATTATATGCACTCTCACCCTTCCACCATTGCTAGCCTCTCTAGTAATGCGCAACTTTCATGGTACCATAAACCCACCATTTACCTTCCTCAAAACGGCCACCATACCTACCTATTATGGCATTTCCATAGCCATTCTGAGATATATTGCCATGCAACCTTCCACCGTTCCATTTATTATGACACGCTCCATCATTGTCATATTGCCTTGCATGATCATGTGGTTGACATCATATTTGCGGCAAAGCCATCATTCATAATTTTTTCATACATGTCACTCTTGATTCACTGCACATCCCGATACACCACTGGAGGCACGCATATAGAGTCATATTTTTGTTCTAAGTATCGAGTTGTAATCTTTGAGTTGTAAATAAATAGAAGTGTGACGATCATCATTATTAAAGCATTGTCCCATGTGAGGAAACAAGAAAAGGGGAGAAAAGGAGGCCAAAGAAGCCAAAAAAAGAAGAGAGAAAAAGGGAGAAGGGACAATGCTACTATCCTTTTTCCACACTTGTGCTTCAAAGTAGCACCATGATCTTCATGATAGAGAGTCTCTTATTTTGTCACTTCCATATACTAGTGGGAATTTTTCATTATAGAACTTGGCTTGTATATTCCAACGATGGGCTTCCTCAAATGCCCTAGGTCTTCGTGAGCAAGCAAGTTGGATGCACACCCACTTAGTTTCTTTTGTTGAGCTTTCATACATTTATAGCTCTAGTGCATCCGTTGCATGGCAATCCCTACTCACTCACATTGATATCTATTGATGGGCATCTCCATAGCCCAACAACGTCTACAAGAAGAAGGTTGTGTAGTAGACATCATAATCCTGTTCTGGAAGTCATGTTACTAGACCATGATGAACCTATGAACTATGAGGAAGCGATGATGAGCCTAGATTCCGCAAAATGGCTTGAGGCCATGAAATCTGAGATAGGGTCCATGTATGAGAACAAAGTGTGGACTTTGGTGAACTTGCCCGATGATCGGCAAGCCATTGAGAATAGATGGATCTTCAAGAGGAAGGCGGACGGTAATGGTAGTGTTACTATCTACAAAGCTCGAATTGTCGCAAAATGTTTTCGACAAGTTCAAGGTGTTGATTACGATGAGATTTTCTCACTTGTAGCGATACTTAAGTCTGTCCAAATCATGTTAGCAATTGCCGCATTTTATGAAATCTGACAAATGGATGTCAAAACTCCATTCCTTAATGGATTTCTTAAAAGAAGAAGTTGTATACTCCCTCCTTCCATCTATATAGGGCCTAATGCGTTTTTCGAGGCTAACTTTGACCAAATATTAGAGCAATGATATATGACATGCAACTTACACAAAGCACACTGTTAAATTCGTGTGTGAAAGGAGCTTTCAATGATATAATTTTCACATTGTGCATGTCATGTACAATTAATCTTGTCAATAGTCAAAGGCGGTCTTAAAAAATGCATTAGGCCCTATATAGATGTTAGGAGGGAGTATGATGCAACCAAAGGTTTTGTCGATCCTAAAGGTGCTAACAAAGTGTGCAAACTCTAGCGATCCATCTATGGACTGGTGCAAGCATCTCGGAGTTGGAATATATGCTTTGATAAGGTGATCAAAGCATATGGTTTTATACAGACTTATGGTGAAGCCTGTATTTACAAGAAAGTGAATGGGAGCACTACAACTTTTCTGATAAGTATATGTGAATGATATATTGTTGGTCGGAAATGATGTAGAATTTTCTGGAAAGCATAAAGGTGTGTTTGAAAGGAGTTTTTCAAAGAAAGACCTCGGTAAAGCTGCTTACATATTAGGCATCAAGATCTATAGAGGTAGATTAAGACGCTTGATAATACTTTCAATGATTACATACCTGATACGTATCCAATGTATCTATAATTTTTGATTGTTCCATGCTATTATATTATCTGTTTTGGATGTTTAATGGGCTTTACTAAGCACTTTTATATTATTTTTGGGACTAACCTACCAACCCAAGGCCCAGTGCAAATTGTTGTTTTTTGCCTATTTTAGTGTTTCGCAGAAAAGTAATATCAAACGGAATCCAAACGGAATGAAACCTTCAGGAGAGTTATTTTTGGAACAAACGTGACCCAGGGGACTTGGAGTGGATGTCAAGAAACAAACGAGGCGGCCACGAGGTAGGGGGCGCGCCCTCCACCCTCATGGGCCCCTCGTAGCTCCACCGACCTACTTCTTCCTCCGAAAACATCGAGGAGCACCACGAAACCCTATTTCCACTGCCTCAACCTTCTGTACCAAAGGGATCCCATCTTGGGGCCTTTTCCGGAGCTTCGCCAGAGGGGGAATCAATCACGGAGGGCTTCCACATCAACACCATAGTCTCTCCGATGATGTGTGAGTAGTTTACTTCAGACCTTCGGGTCCATAGTTATTAGCTACATGGCTTCGTCTCTCTCTTTGGATCTCAATACAAAGTTCTCCTCGATCTTCTTGGAGATTGCTACCTCTTGAGAATTGTGTTGGTTTTCCCTTGAAGAGGAAAGGGTGATGCAGTAAAGCAGCGTAAGTATTTCCCCTCAGTTTTTGAGAACCAAGGTATCAATCTAGTAGGAGACCACGCGTGAGTCACCTCGTACCTACACAATCAAATAAGAACCTCGCAACCAACGCGGTAAAGGGGTTATCAGTCCCTCCACGGCCACTTGCAAGAGTTAGATCTGATAGAGATGATAATAATAAGATAAATATTTTTGGTATTTTTATGATATAGATTTAAAGTAAAATTTGCAAAATAAAATAGATTGGAAACTTATATGATGGAGAATAGACCCGGGGGCCATAGGTTTCACTAGTGGCTTCTCTCAAGAGGGCATAAGTATTACGGTGGGTAGACAAATTACTATCGAGCAATTGATAGAAAAGCGAATAATTATGAGAATATTTAGGCATGACCATGTATATAGGCATCATGTCCGCGACAAGTAGACCGACCCCTGCCTGCATCTACTACTATTACTCCACACATCGACCACTATCCAGCATGCATCTAGAGTATTAAGTTCATAAGAACAGAGTAACGCCTTAAGCAAGATGACATGATGTAGAGGGATAAACTCATGCAATATGATGTAAACCCCATCTTTTTATCCTCGATAGCAACAATACAATACGTGTTGTTTCCCTTTCTGTCACTGGGATCAAGCACCGCAAGATTGAACCCAAAGCTAAGCACTTCTCCCATTGCAAGAAAGATCAATCTAGTAGGCCAAACCAAGCTGATAATTTGAAGAGACTTGCAAATATAAACCAATCATACATAAAAGAATTTAGAGAAGATTCAAATATTATTCATAGATAGACTTGATCATAAACCCACAATTCATTGGATCTCGACATACACACCGCAAAATAAGATTACATCGAATAGATCTCCAAGAGAATCGAGGAGAACTTTGTATTGAGATCCAAAGATAGAGAAGAAGCCATCTAGCTACTACCTATGGACCTGTAGGTCTGAAGTAAACTACTCACACATCATCGGACAGGCCATGGAGTTGATGTAGAGGCCCTGCGTGATCAATGCCCCCTTCGGCGGAGCTCCGGAAAAGGCCCCAAGATGGGATCTCTTGGGTACATAAGGTTGCGGCGGTGGAAATATGGTTTCGTGGTGCTCCTGGATGTTTTGGGGGTACATGGATATATATAGGAGGAAGAAGTAGGTCGGTGGAGCAACGAGGGGCCCACGAGGGTGGAGGGCGCGCTCAGGGGGGTAGGCGCGCCCCCTGCCTCGTGGCTCCTCTATTGTTTCTTGACGTCCACTCCAAGTCTCCTGGATCACGTTTGTTGAGAAAATCACATTCCCGAAGGTTTCATTCCGTTTGGACTTTGTTTGATATTCCTTTTCTACGAAACACTAAAATAGGCAAAAACAACAATTTGGGCTGGGCCTCCGGTTAATAGGTTAGTCCCAAAAATAATATAAAAGTGTAAAATAAAGCCCATTAACATCCAAAACATATAATATAATAGCATGGAACAATCAAAAATTATAGATACGTTGGAGATGTATCAGAGATCTATTCGATGTAACTCTTTTTGCGGTGTGTTTGTCGAGATCCGATGAATTGTGGGTTTATGATCAATATTATCTATGAACAATATTTGGTTCTTCTCTGAATTCTTATATGTATGATTTAATTATCTTTGCAAGTCTCTTCGAATTATCAGTTTGGTTTCGCCTACTAGATTGATCTTTCTTGCAATGGGAGAAGTGCTTAGCTTTGGGTTCAATCTTGCGGTGTCCTTTCCCAGTGACAGCAGGGGCAGCAAGGCACGTATTGTATTGTTGCCATCGAGATAAAAAGATGGGGTTTATATCATATTGTTTGAGTTTATCCCTCTACATCAAGTCATCTTGCTTAATGCGTTACTATGTTCTTATGAACTTAATACTCTAGATGCATGCTGGATAGCGGTCGATGTGTGGAGTAATAGTAGTAGATGTAGAATCGTTTCGGTCTACTTGTCGCGGACGTGATGCCTATATACATGAGCATGCCTAGATATTCTCATAATTATGCACTTTTCTATCAATTGCTCGACAGTAATTTGTTCACCCACCGTAATACTTATGCTATCTTGAGAGAAGCCACCAGTGAAACCTATGCCCCCGGGGTCTATCTTTTATCATATAAGTTTCCAATCTATTTTATTTCATAATCTGTACTTTCAATCTATATCATAAAAATACCAAAAATATTTATCTTATTATTATTATCTCTATCAGATCTCACTCTCGTAAGTGGCTATGAAGGGATTGACAACCCCTTTATCGCGTTGGTTGCGAGGTTCTTATTTGTTTGTGTAGGTATGAGGGACGTGCGTGTAGTCTCCTACTGGATTGATACCTTGGTTCTCAAAAACTGAGGGAAATACTTATGCTACTTTACTGCATCACCCTTTCCTCTTCAAGGATTTCTGGCGCCGTTGCCGGGGAGGTTGCACCAAGTCAAGTCAAGATTTGATCTCCCGTCAACAAGCCATTTCTGGCGCCATTGCCGGGGAGATCTACATCAAGTCAAGACATACCAAGTACCTTCACAAACTCTTATCCCTTGAATTACATTATTTACCATTTGCCTCTCGTTTTCCTCTCCCCCACTTCACCCTTGTCGTTTTATTCGCCCTTCTTCTGTTCGTCTTTTCGCTTGCTTTGATGTCTTACTTGGCTCATTTGCTCGTTGGTTTGGAATAGTTGTTTCTTTATTGTTAAACAGATAACCTAAGATCTATGGATCCTCATCCACTTGCTAATCTCTTTAAGAGATCCAATTATGATGAACCAATTGCTAGTGAGTTTTGTGCACTCGATTATCTTTATGTGGTTTTGCTTGAAATTCGTGAATCTAAAAATTGTGATGAAGTGTTGAAAGAAGAAACTTATGAAGTGATTCACAATAGCTCTTTGAATGAAAAGCATGATTGCAATGATGTTATTATAAATTCTATTAATGTCAATTGTGTTAATGATATGCAAAACCCTAAGCTTGGGGATGCTGGTTTTGCTATGTCTACTATTTGTTGCAATGATCATGATTGGGGTGATTCTTCTTATGATCTTGAAAATTTATTTAAGCCCCATGATGAATATGAGATTGATAATAGTGTTTGCAATAATATTGAATGTGGGTTTGGAAGAGTGTCAACTTTAGATCCCACATATTTGGAGAATATTCAATCTTATGATTTTTTTATAAAAGTGGGTTTGGAGAGGTCATGACTTTAGTTAATGTTAATCGCACTATTTTGAAAGAGTGTCAACTTTACATGCATGTGGATCATGTTGATAATATTGTATGTGATAGCTATATTGTTGAATTTGATTATGATCCTACATGTAATTATTATGAGAGAGGAAAGTATGATTGTAGAAATTTTCATGTTACTAAATTACCTCTAGTTATGCTGAGATTACTATTGTTCCTTTCTTCCTCCTTGCATATGCTAGTTTTTGTTCGCCTTGATATTTTTTTGCTTATAAAATACCTATGCATAGGAAGTATGTTAGACTTAAGTGTGTTCGTCTCATGTTTTATGATGCTCTCTTTGTGCTTCAATTCTTGTCTTTCATGTGAGCATCATTAAAATTATCAATGCCTAGCTAAAATGTTTTAAAGAAAAGCGCTTGTTGGGAGACAAACCAATATTTTTCTTGCTGTTATTCAATAAATAATTCATCTAGCCTCTTTTTATATGTGGTTTTATGCTTTTAATTAGTTCTTGTTCCAAGTAGAACCTTTGGGAAGACTTGGGGAAAGTCTTTGCGACCATGCTGTAAAAAAACAGAAACTTTAGTGCTCACGACATTTGCTGCCATTTTTTACTGGAGAGTGCGATTAGGTTGATTCTTTTTTAAGATGATAGCAATTTATTTTATAATTTTTGGAGTTACAGAAGTATTCAAAACCTACATATTACTATAGACTATTTTGTTTTTGACGGATTCTGTTTTCGCGTGTTGTTTGCTTATTTTGATGAATCTATGGCTAGTATCGGAGGTTATGAACCATATAGAAGTTGGAATACATTAGGTTTAACACCAAAATAAATAAAGAATGAGTTCATTATAGTACCTTAAGTGGTGGTTTGTTTTCTTATGCTAACGGAGCTCATGAAATTTTCTGTTTAAATTTTGTGCTATGAAGTTTTCAAGTTTTGGGTAAATATTTGATGGATTATGGAATAAGGAGTGGCAAGACCCTAAGCTTGGGGGTGCCCAAGGAACCCCAAGGTAAAATTCAAGCACAACCAAAAACCTAAGCTTGGGTATGCCCCGGAAGGCATCCCCTCTTTCGTCTCCGTTCATCGGTAACTTTACTTGAGGCCATATTTTTATTCACCACATGATATGTGTTTTGCTTGGAGCGTCTTGTATGATTTCAGTCTTTGCTTTTTAGTTTAACAGAATCATCCTTGTTGTACACACCTTTTGGGAGAGACACACATGAATTGGAATTTATTAGAATACTCTATGTGCTTCACTTATATCTTTTGAGCTAGATGATTTTGCTCTAGTGCTTCACTTATATCTTTTAGAGCACGGTGGTGGTTTTATTTTATAGAAATTATCTATCTCTCATGATTCACTTATATTATTTTGAGAGTCTTTTAGAACAACATGGTAATTTGCTTTGGTAAAGAATTAGTCCTAATATGATAGGCCTCCAAGATGGGTATAATAAAAACTATCATAAAAAGTGCATTGAATACTATGAGAAGTTTGATACTTGATGATTGTTTTGATATATGGAGATGGTGATATTAGAGTCATGCTAGTTGAGTAGTTCTGAATTTTAGAAATACTTGTGTTGAAGTTTGTGATTCCCGTAGCATGCATGTATGGTGAACCATTATGTGATGAAGTCGGGGCATGAATTATTTATTGATTCTCTTCCTTATGAATGGCGGTCGGGGACGAGCGATGGTCTTTTCCTACCAATCTATCCCCCTAGGAGCATGCACGTAGTACTTTCTTTCGATAACTAATAATTTTTTGCAATAAGTATGTGAGGTCTTTATGACTTTGTTGAGTCCATGGATTATACGCACTCTCACCCTTCCACCATTGCTAGCCTCACTAGTACCGCGCAACTTTCGCCGGTACCTTAAACCCGCCATATACCTTCCTCAAAACAGCCACCATACCTACCTATTATGGCATTTCCATAGCCATTCCGAGATATATTGCCATGCAACTTTCCACCATTCCATTATTATGACATGCTTCATCATTGTCATATTTCTTTGCATGATCATGTAGTTGACATCGTATTTGTGGCAAAGCTACCGTTCATAAATCTTTCATACATGTCACTCTTGATTCATTGCATATCCCGGTACACCGCCAGAGGCATTCACATAGAGTCATATTTTGTTCTAAGTATTGAGTTGTAATCTTTGAGTTGTGAGTAAATAAAAGTGTGATGATCATCATTATTAGAGCATTGTCCCAAATGAGGAAAGGATGATGGAGACTATGATTCTCCCACAAGTCGGGATGAGACTCCGGACGAAAAAAAAGAGGCCATAAAAAAAGGGAAGAAGAAGGCCCAAATAAAAAATGAAAAAATGAGAGAAAAAGAGAGAATGGACAATTTTACTATCCTTTTTCCACACTTGTGCTTCAAAGTAGCACCATGATCTTCATGATAGAGAGTCTCCTATGTTGGCACCTTCATATACTAGTGAGAATTTTACATTATAGAACTTGGCTTGTATATTCCAATGATGGGCTTGTTGGGGAACGTAGTAATTTCAAAAAAATTCCTACGCACACGCAAGATCATGGTGATGCATAGCAACGAGGGGGAGAGCATGATCTACATACCCTTGTAGATCGCAACGGAAGCGTTGACACAACGTAGAGGAAGTAGTCGTACGTCTTCTTCCCGATCCGACCGATCCAAGCACCGTTACTCCGGCACCTCCGAGTTCTTAGCACACATACAGCTCGATGACGATCCCCGGGCTCCGATCCAGCAAAGCTTCGGGGAGGAGTTTCGTCAGCACGACGGCGTGGTGACGATCTTGATGTTCTACCGACGCAGGGCTTCGCCTAAGCACTACAACGATATGATCGAGGTGGAATATGGTGGCAGGGGGCACCGCACACGGCTAAGGAACGATCTCAAAGATCAACTTCTGTGTCTAGAGGTGCCCCCCTGCCCCCGTATATAAAGGATCCAAGGGGGAGGGGTTCGGCCGGCCCTATGGTGGCGCAGGAGGAGTCCTACTCCTACCGGGAGTAGGACTCCCCCCCCCCTTTTCCTAGTCCAAGTAGGATTGGTGGAGAAGAGAGGGAAAGAGGGGGGCGCCGCCCCTCCCTCCTAGTCCAATTCGGACCAGGGGGAGAGGGGGCGCGCGGCCTGCCCTGGCAGCCCCTCCCACTTCTCCACTTTAGGCCCATAAGGCCCATTAACCCCCCGGGGTGTTCCGGTAACCCCCCGGTGCTCTGGTTTTATCCGGTACTCTTCCGGAACCCTTCCGGTGTCCGAATATAGTCATCCAATATATCAATCTTTATGTCTCGACCATTTCGAGACTCCTCGTCATGTCCGTGATCACATCCGGGACTCCGAACTAACTTCGGTACATCAAAATGCATAAACTCATAATAACTGTCATCGTAACGTTAAGCGTGCGGACCCTACGGTTCGAGAACAATGCAGACATGACTGAGACACATCTCCGGTCAATAACCAATAGCGGGACCTGGATGCCCATATTGGCTCCTACATATTCTACGAAGATCTTTATCGGTCAGACCGCATAACAACATACGTTGTTCCCTTTGTCATCGGTATGTTACTTGCCCGAGATTCGATCGTGGGTATCCAATACCTAGTTCAATCTCGTTACCGGCAAGTCTCTTTACTTGTTCTGTAATATATCATCTCGCAACTAACTCATTAGTCGCAGTGCTTGCAAGGCTTATGTGATGTGCATTACCGAGAGGGCCCAGAGATACCTCTCCGACAATCGGAGTGACAAATCCTAATCTCGAAATACGCCAACCCAACATCTACCTTTGGAGACACCTGTAGAGCTCCTTTATAATCACCCAGTTACGTTGTGACGTTTGGTAGCACACAAAGTGTTCCTCCGGTAAACGGGAGTTGCATAATCTCATAGTCATAGGAACATGTATAAGTCATGAAGAAAGCAATAGCAACATACTAAACGATCGGGTGCTAAGCTAATGAAATGGGTCATGTCAATCAGATCATTCAACTAATGATGTGACCTCATTAATCAAATAACAACACCTTGTTCATGGTTAGGAAACACAACCATCTTTGATTAACGAGCTAGTCAAGTAGAGGCATACTAGTGACACTAAGTTTGTCTATGTATTCACACATGTATTATGTTTCCGGTTAATACAATTCTAGCATGAATAATAAACATTTATCATGATATAAGGAAATAAATAACTTTATTATTGCCACTAGGGCATATTTCCTTCAGTCTCCCACTTGCACTAGAGTCAATAATCTAGATTACATAGTAATGATTCTAACACCCATGGAGCCTTGGTGCTGATCATGTTTTGCTCGTGGAAGAGGCTTAGTCAACGGGTGTGCAACATTCAGATCCGTATGTATCTTGCAAATCTCTATGTCTACCACCTGGACTAGATCCCGGATGGAATTGAAGCGTCTCTTGATGTGCTTGGTCCTCTTGTGAAATCTGGATTCCTTTGCCAAGGCAATTGCACTAGTATTGTCACAAAAGATTTTCATTGGACCCGATGCACTAGGTATGACACCTAGATCGGATATGAACTCCTTCATCCAGACTCCTTCGTTCGCTGCTTCCGAAGCAGCTATGTACTCCGCTTCACATGTAGATCCCGCTACGACGCTTTGTTTAGAACTGCACCAACTGACAGCTCCACCGTTTAATGTAAACACATATCCGGTTTGCGATTTAGAATCGTCCGGATCAGTGTCAAAGCTTGCATCAACGTAACCTTTTACGGTGAGCTCTTTGTCACCTCCATATACGAGAAACATATCCTTAGTCCTTTTCAGGTATTTTAGGATGTTCTTGACCGATGTCAAGTGATCCACTCCTGGATTACTTTGGTACCTCCCTGCTAAACTTATAGCAAGGCACACATCAGGTCTGGTACACAGCATTGCATACATGATAGAGCCTATGGCTGAAGCATAGGGAACATCTTTCATTTTCTCTCCATCTTCTGCAGTGGTCGGGCATTGAGTCTGACTCAATTTCACACCTTGTAACACAGGCAAGAACCCTTTCTTTGCTTGATCCATTTTGAACTTCTTCAAAATCTTGTCAAGGTATGTGCTTTGTGAAAGTCCAATTAAGCGTCTTGATCTATCTCTATAGATCTTTATGCCTAATATGTAAGCAGCTTCACCGAGGTCTTTCATTGAAAAACTCTTATTCAAGTATCCCTTTATGCTATCCAGAAATTCTATATCATTTCCAATCAACAATATGTCATCCACATATAATATCAGAAATGCTACAGAGCTCCCACTCACTTTCTTGTAAATACAGGCTTCTCCGAAAGTCTGTATAAAACCAAATGCTTTGATCACACTATCAAAGCGTTTATTCCAACTCCGAGAGGCTTGCACCAGTCCATAAATGGATCGCTGGAGCTTGCACACTTTGTTAGCTCCCTTTGGACCGACAAAACCTTCCGGTTGCATCATATACAACTCTTCTTCCAGAAATCCATTCAAGAATGCAGTTTTGACATCCATCTGCCAAATTTCATAATCATAAAACGCGGCAATTGCTAACATGATTCGGACGGACTTAAGCATCGCTACGGGTGAGAAGGTCTCATCGTAGTCAACCCCTTGAACTTGTCGAAAACCTTTTGCGACAAGTCGAGCTTTATAGACAGTAACATTACCGTCAGTGTCAGTCTTTTTCTTGAAGATCCATTTATTCTCAATTGCTTGCCGATCATCGGGCAAGTCAACCAAAGTCCATACTTTGTTCTCATACATGGATCCCATCTCAAATTTCATGGCTTCAAGCCACTTTGCGGAATCTGGGTTCACCATCGCTTCTTCATAGTTCGTAGGTCCATCATGATCTAGCAGCATGACTTCCAGAACTGGATTACCGTACCACTCTCGTGCGGATCTTGCTCTGGTTGATCTACGAGGTTCAGCAGTATCTTGTTCTGAAGTTTCATGATCATTATCATTAACTTCCTCACTTATTGGTGTAGGTGTCGCAGAAACAGTTTTCTGTGATGTACTACTTTCCAATAATTGAGCAGGTACAGTTACCTCGTCAAGTTCTACTTTCCTCCCACTCACTTCTTTCGAGAGAAACTCCTTCTCAAGAAAGTTTCCGAATTTAGCAACAAAAGTCTTTCCTTCGGATCTGTGATAGAAGGTGTATCCAATAGTTTCCTTTGGATATCCTATGAAGACACATTTCTCCGATTTGGGTTCGAGCTTATCAGGTTGAAGCTTTTTCACATAAGCATCGCAGCCCCAAACTTTCAGAAACGACAACTTTGGTTTCTTGCCAAACCATAGTTCATAAGGTGTCGTCTCAACGGATTTTGATGGTGCCCTATTTAACGTGAATGCGGCCGTCTCTAGAGCGTATCCCCAAAACGATAGCGGTAAATCAGTAAGAGACATCATAGATCGCACCATATCAAGTAAAGTACGATTACAACGTTCGGACACACCATTACGCTGTGGTGTTCCGGGTGGCGTGAGTTGCGAAACTATTCCACAATTTTTCAAATGTACACCAAACTTGTAACTCAAATATTCTCCTCCATGATCAGATCGTAGAAACTTAATTTTCTTGTTACGATGATTTTCCACTTCACTCTGAAATTCTTTGAACTTTTCAAATGTTTCAGACTTATGTTTCATTAAGTAGATATACCCATATCTGCTTAAATCATCTGTGAAGGTGAGAAAATAACGATATCCGCCACGAGCCTCAATATTCATCGGACCGCATACATCTGTATGTATGATTTCCAACAAATCTGTTGCTCTCTCCATAGTACTGGAGAACGGTGTTTTAGTCATCTTGCCCATGAGGCACGGTTCGCAAGTACCAAGTGATTCATAATCAAGTGGTTCCAAAAGTCCATCAGTATGGAGTTTCTTCATGCGCTTTACACCGATATGACCTAAACGGCAGTGCTACAAATAAGTTGCACTATCATTGTCAACTCTGCATCTTTTGGCTTCTACATTATGAATATGTGTATCACTACTATCGAGATTCAACAAGAATAGACCACTCTTCAAGGGTGCATGACCATAAAAGATATTACTCATATAAATAGAACAACTATTATTCTCTGATTTAAATGAATAACCGTCTCGCATTAAACAAGATCCAGATATAATGTTCATGCTCAACGCTGGCACCAAATAACAATTATTTAGGTCTAATACTAATCCCGAAGGTAGATGTAGAGGTAGCGTGCCGACTGCGATCACATCGACTTTGGAACCGTTTCCCACGCGCATCGTCACCTCGTCCTTAGCCAATCTTTGCTTAATCCGTAGTCCCTGTTTCGAGTTGCAAATATTAGCAACAGAACCAGTATCAAATACCCAGGTGCTACTGCGAGCATTAGTAAGGTACACATCAATAACATGTATATCACATATACCTTTGTTCACCTTGCCATCCTTCTTATCCGCCAAATACTTGGGGCAGTTCCGCTTCCAGTGACCAGTCTGCTTGCAGTAGAAGCACTCAGTTTCAGGCTTAGGTCCAGACTTGGGTTTCTTCTCCTGAGGAGCAACTTGCTTGCCGTTCTTCTTGAAGTTCCCCTTCTTCTTCCCTTTGCCCTTTTTCTTGAAACTAGTGGTTTTGTTAACCATCAACACTTGATGCTCCTTCTTGATTTCTACCTCCGCAGCTTTCAGCATTGCGAAGAGCTCGGGAATAGTCTTGTTCATCCCTTGCATATTATAGTTCATCACGAAGCTCTTGTAGCTTGGTGGCAGTGATTGGAGAATTCTGTCAATGACGCAATCATCTGGAAGATTAACTCCCAATTGAATCAAGTGATTATTATACCCAGACATTTTGAGTATATGTTCACTGATAGAACTATTCTCCTCCATCTTGCAGCTATAGAATTTATTGGAGACTTCATATCTCTCAATCCGGGCATTTGCTTGAAATATTAACTTCAACTCCTGAAAAATCTCATATGCTCCATGATGTTCAAAACGTCGTTGAAGTCCCGATTCTAAGCCGTAAAGCATGGCACACTGAACTATCTAGTAGTCATCAGCTTTGCTCTGCCAGACGTTCATAACATCTAGTGTTGCTCCAGCAGCAGGCTTGGCACCCAACGGTGCTTCCAGGACGTAATTCTTCTGAGCAGCAATGAGGATAATCCTCAAGTTACGGACCCAGTCCGTGTAATTGCTACCATCATCTTTCAACTTTGCTTTCTCAAGGAACGCATTAAAATTCAACGGAACAACAGCACGAGCCATCTATCTACAATCAACATAAACAAGCAAGATACTATCAGGTACTAAGTTCATGATAAGTTTAAGTTCAATTAATCAAATTACTTAAGAACTCCCACTTAGATAGACATCCCTCTAATTCTCTAAGTGATCACGTGATCCAAATCAACTAAACCATAACCGATCATCACGTGAGATGGAGTAGTTTTCAATGGTGAACATCGCTATGTTGATCATATCTACTATATGATTCACGCTCAACCTTTCGGTCTCCGTGTTCCGAGGCCATATCTGTATATGCTTGGCTCGTCAAGTATAACCTGAGTATTCCGCGTGTGCAACTGTTTTGCACCCGTTGTATTTGAACGTAGAGCCTATCATACCCGATCATCACGTGGTGTCTCAGCACGAAGAACTTTCGCAATGGTGCATACTCAGGGAGAACACTTCTTGATAATTTAGTGAGAGATCATCTTATAATGCTACCGTCAATCAAAGCAAGATAAGATGCATAAAAAGATAAACATCACATGCAATCAATATAAGTGATATGATATGGCCATCATCATCTTGTGCTTGTGATCTCCATCTCCAAAGCACCGTCATAATCACCATCGTCACCGGCGCGACACCTTGATCTCCATCGTAGCATCATTGTCGTCTCACCAATCTTATGCTTCCACGACTATCGCTACCGCTTAGTGATAAAGTAAAGCATTACATCGCGATTGCATTGCATACAATAAAGCGACAACCATATGGCTCCTGCCAGTTGCCGATAACTCGGTTACAAAACATGATCATCTCATACAATAAAATTTAGCATCATGTCTTGGACATATCACATCACAACATGCCCTGCAAAAACAAGTTAGACGTCCTCTACTTTGTTGTTGCAAGTTTTACGTGGCTGCTACGGGCTTAAGTAAGAACCAATCTCACCTACGCATCAAAACCACAACGATAGTTTGTCAAATAGACTCCGTTTTAACCTTCGCAAGGACCGGGCGTAGCCACACTCGGTTCAACTAAAGTTGGAGAAACTGACACCTGCCAGCCACCTGTGTGCAAAGCACGGCGGTAGAACCAGTCTCGCATAGGCGTACGCGTAATGTCGGTCCGGGCCGCTTCATCCAACAATACCGCCGAACCAAAGTATGACATGCTGGTAGGCAGTATGACTTATATCGCCCACAACTCACTTGTGTTCTACTCGTGCATATAACATCAAACCATAAAACCTAGGCTCGGATGCCACTGTTGGGGAACGTACTAATTTCAAAAAAATTCCTACGCACACGCAAGATCATGGTGATGCATAGCAACGAGGGGGAGAGCATGATCTACATACCCTTGTAGATCGCAACGGAAGCGTTGACACAATGTAGAGGAAGTAGTCGTACGTCTTCTTCTCGATCCGACCGATCCAAGCACCGTTACTCCGGCACCTCCGAGTTCTTAGCACACGTACAGCTCGATGACGATCCCCGGGCTCCGATCCAGCAAAGCTTCGGGGAGGAGTTCCGTCAGCACGACGGCGTGGTGACGATCTTGATGTTCTACCGATGCAGGGCTTCGCCTAAGCACTACAACGATATGATCGAGGTGGAATATGGTGGCAGGGGGCACCGCACACGGCTAAGGAACGATCTCAAAGATCAACTTCTGTGTCTAGAGGTGCCCCCTTCCCCCGTATATAAAGGATCCAAGGGGGAGGGGTTCGGCCGGCCCTATGGTGGCGCAGGAGGAGTCCTACTCCTACCGGGAGTAGGACTCCCCCCCTTTCCTAGTCCAAGTAGGATTGGTGGAGAAGAGAGGGAAAGAGGGGGGCGCCGCCCCTCCCTCCTAGTCCAATTCGGACCAGGGGGAGAGGGGGCACCCGGCCTGCCCTGGCAGCCCCTCCCACTTCTCCACTTTAGGCCCATAAGGCCCATTAACCCCCCGGGGGGTTCCGGTAACCCCCCGGTGCTCCGGTTTTATCCGATACTCTTCCGGAACCCTTCCGGTGTCCGAATATAGTCATCCAATATATCAATCTTTATGTCTCGACCATTTCGAGACTCCTCGTCATGTCCGTGATCACATCCGGGACTCCGAACTAACTTCGGTACAACAAAATGCATAAATTCATAATAACTGTCATCGTAACGTTAAGCGTGCGGACCCTACGGTTCGAGAACAATGCAGACATGACTGAGACACATCTCCGGTCAATAACCAATAGCGGGACCTGGATGCCCATATTGGCTCCTACATATTCTACGAAGATCTTTATCGGTCAGACCGCATAACAACATACGTTGTTCCCTTTGTCATCGGTATGTTACTTGCCCGAGATTCGATCGTCGGTATCCAATACCTAGTTCAATCTCGTTACCGGCAAGTCTCTTTACTCGTTCTGTAATACATCATCTCGCAACTAACTCATTAGTCGCAGTGCTTGCAAGGCTTATGTGATGTGCATTACCGAGAGGGCCCAGAGATACCTCTCCGACAATCGGAGTGACAAATCCTAATCTCGAAATACGCCAACCCAACATCTACCTTTGGAGACACCTGTAGAGCTCCTTTATAATCACCCAGTTATGTTGTGACGTTTGGTAGCACACAAAGTGTTCCTCCGGTAAACGGGAGTTGCATAATCTCATAGTCATAGGAACATGTATAAGTCATGAAGAAAGCAATAGCAACATACTAAACGATCGGGTGCTAAGCTAATGAAATGGGTCATGTCAATCAGATCATTCAACTAATGATGTGACCTCGTTAATCAAATAACAACACCTTGTTCATGGTTAGGAAACACAACCATCTTTGATTAACGAGCTAGTCAAGTAGAGGCATACTAGTGACACTAAGTTTGTCTATGTATTCACACATGTATTATGTTTCCGGTTAATACAATTCTAGCATGAATAATAAACATTTATCATGATATAAGGAAATAAATAACTTTATTATTGCCTCTAGGGCATATTTCCTTCAGGGCTTCCTCAAAATGCCCTAGGTCTTCGTGAGCAAGCGAGTTGGATGCACACCCACTTAGTTTCTTTTGTTGAGCTTTCATACACTTATAGCTCTAGTGCGTCCGTTGCATGGCAATCTCTACTCACTCACATTGATATCTATTGATGGGCATCTCCATAGCTCGTTGATACGTCTAGTTGATGTGAGACTATCTTTTTTTTGTCTTCTCCACAACCACCATTCTATTCCACCTATAGTGCTATGTCCATGGCTCACGGTCATGCATTGCGTGAGGATTGAAAACATTTGAGAACACCAAAAGTATGAAACAATTTATTGGCTTGTCACCGGGGTTGTGCATGATTAAATACTTTGTGTGATGAAGACAGAGCATAGCCAGACTATATGATTTTGTAGGGATAACTTTCTTTGGCCATGTTATTTTGAGAAGGCATGATTGCTTTGTTAGTATGCTTGAACTATTACTATTTTTATGTAAATATTAAACTTTTGTCTTGAATCTTTCGGATCTGAACATTCATGCCACAATAAAGAAAATTACATTCGGAAATATGCTAGGTAGCATTCCACATCAAAAATTCTATTTTTATCATTTACCTACTCGAGGACGAGCAGGAATTAAGCTTGGGGATGCTTGATACGTCTCCAACGTATCTATAATTTTTGATTGTTCCATGCTATTATATTATCTGTTTTGTATGTTTAATGGGCTTTACTAAGCACGTTTATATCATTTTTGGGACTAACCTACTAACCCAAGGCCCAGTGCAAATTGCTGTTTTTTGGCCTATTTCAGTGTTTCGCGGAAGAGGAATATCAAACGGAATCCAAACAGAATGAAACCTTCGGGAGAGTTATTTTTGGAACAAATGTGACCCAAGGGACTTGGAGTGGACGTCAAGAAACAAACGAGGCAGCCACAAGGCAGGGGGAGCGCCCTCCACCCTTGTGGGCCCCTCGTAGCTCCACAGACCTACTTCTTCCTCCTATATATACACCCATATACCCCGAAAACATCCAGGAGCACCACGAAACCCTACTTCCACCACCGCAACCTTTTGTACCCAAGAGATCCCATCTTGGGGCCTTTTTCGGAGCTCCGCCGGAGGGGGAATCAATCACGGAGGGCTTCTACATCAACATCATAGCCTCTGCGATGATGTGTGAGTAGTTTACTTCAGACCTCCGGGTCCATAGTTATTAGCTAGATGGCTTCTTCTCTCTCTTTGTATCTCAATACAAAGTTCTCCTCGATCTTCTTGGAGATCTATTCGATGTAACTCTTTTTGCGGTGTGTTTGTCGAGATCCGATGAATTTTGGGTTTATGATCAAGATTATGTATGAACAATATTTGGTTCTTCTCTGAATTCTTATATGTATGATTTAATTATCTTTGCAAGTCTCTTCGAATTATCAGTGTGGTTTGTCATACTAGAATGATCTTTCTTGCAATGGGAGAAGTTCTTAGATCTGGGTTCAATCTTGTGGTGTCCTTTCCGAGTGACAGCAGGGGCAGCAAGGCACATATTGTATTGTTGCCATCGAGGATAAAAAGATGGGGTTTATATCATATTGTTTGAGTTTATCCCTCTACATCATGTCATCTTGCTTAATGCGTTACTCTATTCTTATGAACTTAATACTCTAGATGCATGCTGGATAGCGGTCGATGTGTGGAGTAATAGTAGTAGACGCAGAATCGTTTCGGTCTATTTGTCACGGACGTGATGCCTATATACATGATCATGCCTAGATATTCTCATAATTATGCACTTTTCTATCATTTGCTCGACAGTAATTTGTTCACCCACCGTAATACTTATGCTATCTTGGGAGAAGCCACTAGTGAAACCTATGGCCCCCGGGTCTATATTTTATCATATAAGTTTCCAATCTATTTTATTTCGCAATCTTTACTTTCAATCTATATCATAAAAATACCAAAAATATTGATCTTATTATTATTATCTCTATCAGATCTCACTCTCGTAAGTGACCGTGAAGGGATTGACAACCCCTTTATCGCGTTGGTTGCGAGGTTCTTATTTGTTTGTGTAGGTACGAGGGACTTGCGTATAGTCTCCTACTGGATTTATACCTTGGTTCTCAAAAACTAAGGGAAATACTTACACTACTTTACTGCATCACCCTTTCCTCTTCAAGGAAAAACCAACGCAGTGCTCAAGAGATACCTTGATAAGATTTTGAAGGGGTTCAAAATGGACAAGTCAAAGAAGGAGTTCTTGCCTGAGTTGTAAGGTATGAAGTTGAGTAAGACTCAAAACCCAACCACGGGAGAAGATAGAGAGAGAATGAAAGTCATTCCCTATGCCTCAGCCATAGGTTCTATAAAGTATGCCATGCTATATACCAGACTTATTGTGTACCTTGCCATGAGTTTGGCAAGGGGGTTCAATAGTGATCCAGGAGTAGATCACTAGACAATGGTCAAAATTATCCTTAGGTACCTAAAGAGGACTAAGGAAATGTTTCTCGGTTATGGAGGTGACAAAGAGTTCATCATAAGGAGTTACATCGATGCAAGCTTTTACACTGATCCAGATGAATCCGAGTCTCAATCTGGATACATATTGAAAGTGGGAGAAATTAGCTAGAGTAGCTCCGTGCAGAGCATTGTAGACATAGAAATATGCAAAATACATACAGATCTGAATATGGCAGACCCGTTGACTAAACTTCTCTCACAAGCAAAACATGATCACACCTTAGTACTCTTTGGGTGTTAATCGCATGGCGATGTGAACTAGATTATTGACTCTAGTAAACCCTTTAGGTGTTGGTCACATGGCGATGTGAACTATGGGTGTTAATCACATGGTGATGTGAACTGTTGGTGTTAAATCACATGGCGATGTGAACTAGATTATTGAGTCTAGTGCAAGTGGGAGAATGAAGGAAATAAGCCCTAGAGGCAATAATAAAGTTGTTATTTATATTTACTTATATCATGATAAATGTTTATTATTCATGTTAAAATTGTATTAACCGGAAACTTAGTACATATGTGAATACATAGACAAAACAGAGTGTCCCTAGTATGCCTCTACTTGACTAGCTCGTTAATCAAAGATCGTTAAGTTTCCTGACCATAGATATGTGTTGTCATTTGATGAACGGGATCACATCATTAGAGAATAATGTGATGGACAAGACCCATCTGTTAGCTAAGCATAATGATCGTTAAGTTTTATTGGTATTGCTTTCTTCATGACTTACACACATTCCTCTGACTATGAGATTATGCAACTCCTGAATACCGGAGGAACACCTTGTGTGCTATCAAACGTCACAACATAACTGGGTGATTATAAAGATGCTCTATAGGTGTCTCCAAAGGTGTTTGTTGGGTTGACATAGCTCAAGATTAGCATTTGTCACTCCGAGTATCGGAGATGTGTCTCTGGGCCCTCTCGGTAATGCACATCACTATAAGCCTTGCAAGCAATATAACTAATGAGTTAGTTACGGGATGACGCATTACGGAACGAGTAAAGAGACTTTCCGATAACGATATTGAACTAGGTATGATGATACCTACGATCGAATCTCGAGCAAGTAACATACCGATGACAAAGGGAATAACGTATGTTGTTATTGCGGTTTGACCGATAAAGATCTTCATGGAATATGTAGGAACCAATATGAGCATCCAAGTTCCGCTATTGGTTATTGACCAGAGATGTGTCTCGATCATGTCTATGTAATTCTCGAACCCGTAGGGTCCGCACGCCTAACGTTTGATGACGATTTGTATTATGAGTTATGTGTTTTGGTGACTGAAGTTTGTTCGGAGTCCCGGATGAGATTACAGACATGATGAGGAGTCTCTAAATGGTCGAGAGGTAAAGACTGATATATTGCAAGGTAGTATTCAGACACCGGAACGGTTTCGGAGTGTATCGGGTACATACCGGAGTACCGGAGGGGTTATCGGAACCCCCCGGTGAAAGATATGGGCCATATGGGCCATAGGAGGGAGGCCAAACAACCCACAAGGGGCTGGTGCGCCCCCCCCCCCCAAAGGGGGGAGGCCGAATTGGAGTAGGGAAGGGGCGCCACCCCCTTCCTTCTCCTACGCCCTCGCCTTTCCCCTTTCCACCTCCATGAGAAGGAAAAGAAAGGGGGCCAAATCCTACTAGAACTAGGAGTCCTAGTAGGACTCCCCCTTATGTCGCGCCCTCTAGGGTCGGCCTCCTCCCTCTCCCTCCTTTATATACGTGGGCAGGGCACCCCTTGGAGACACACCAATTGTTCCAAGCCGTGTGCGGCATCTCCCTCCACGGTTTACACCTCCGGTCATATTCACGTAGTGCTTAGGCGAAGCCGTGCGCGGATCACATCACCATCACCGTCACCACACTGTCATGCTGACGAAACTCTCCCTCGACCCTCTGCTGGATCAAGAGTTTGAGGGACGTCATCGAGCTGAACGTGTGTTGAACTCGGAGGTGCCGTACGTTCAGTACTTGATCGGTTGGATCGCGAAGACGTTCGACTACATCAACCGCATTAACCTAATGCTTCCGCTTTCGGTCTACGAGGGTACGTGGACACACTCTCCCCCTCTTGTTGCTATGCATCTCCTAGATAGATCTTGCGTGATCGTAGGAATTTCTTTGAAATTGCATGCTACGTTCCCCAACAATCATAGCCACACCGTATGTGTGTCGCGATGCTATGTTGTGGCCTTTCTCGCCGCTTCTTGCCATGCATGCGCTGCTCCTGAACATCGTCCCATGCCACAGCGTGTCGCGCTGGTTGTTGTAGGCCAAACCGCAACCAAGCTAGAGCGACGTCGCGCGCTTCCGTGTCACGCCACAGTGCTCACGTCGTCACTATTCATAGCATGTCGTCGGGTCTATTTATGCATTGCCATTCAGTTTGCAACCATTGGTCAACTAAGAAATTAGATCATAACCCACACTTTACTTTTCACTTTGATCATTTGCCCCCATCCAGATTGACGGGTGGGGCCGGGACCACTTGCCATTGAGACAAGCCTGGCTCAAATCATCGAACCCCTAATAAATTGTGGCAAATCATCTAATCCCCCTGTCAGCTAAGACCGTGCATGCCTGCAACTGCTATGAAACGGCTAGCTAGCTAATTTACATCATTGTAAATATGCACCAGCCAAACATTGTCACAGTATTCCCAATACTACAAAATACTTTGATATGTCAAAAATGTGGTATCTAGTACCTACCGACAAAAATACTATAGTTTTTCAATACTATAGTTTTCGCAATACTTTGTTGTCAAACATAGCTGAGCTTATGTGAGTTGCCACTCCCATCACACTTTGAAGGCGGCCGATCCCTTGTGAGTAGTACCCGACGTACTTGTACACTTCCCCTTGAATGATCCCCCATCGATGTTGGAGAGATGCCACATTGCGGTTGGTGACGATAGGATGCAGCTCCACGTATTCCTTTTGTTCGTGATACTCCTTGCAAATCTTCTCCCAATACTTGTTCTCCTTTTGCTCGGTGCCGCATATTGGATCCATTGGTGTGGCCAACCAAGCTTGACCAACGAGATGTCCTCAAAAGTTAAGAATGTCGGACCTCCTGCCTTCGCCGTCTTTTCCTCCTCCTCCTCCTCCTCCTCCTCCTCCTCCTCCTCCTCCTCCTCCTCCTTCTTCTTCTTCTTCTTCTTCTTCTTTGCTCGGATTGGGATCAAATGTTGTCCCAGCTTCAAATGCGGTGCAAGTTGTATCCCCCAATTCGTACTCCATTTGAATTGGATCTTGATTGCCATTGATCATGTTTGACAAAAACACCTCCTAAATGATCATGGTTTGCAAGCATTCAGTATGTCTGAAATGAACTAACAGTCTATGCAAAACATTGAACATGCCATATGCAACTTGATCGGTCAGGAGCAACGAAAACATACCAACTCTTATCGTGTCGTTTCGTCGAACATGTCATGGGTAGCCAGGGCGCCGCTGGTATCCGTGTTCATTCTCACCCGAACGAGCTGCGGCAGGTGACATACATCCACTGCTGGCATCTGCGTGGGCGGAAAGCTCTCTAGAATGCCCCAACCGGTCATCGGATCCTCTTTCTATCCCAACGTGGTCTAACGGTGCAATCCGCGTCGACGGACGGATGAATGAGGTGAGGGGTTCTGGGTGTGAGGGGGGGGGGGGCAGCTGCTCGTCCATGTCCGCATCTCTATGCGACGTCGCCGTCAATACCCGCTCTCGCTGCCGGTGTCGCCGGTACCTTCGAGTAATGTTCCCCGGCTTGCATGACAAAGCCGAGAACATGACGCCGACAGGCGGGGCAGATGCAGTCTCCGTCGCGATGGTCAGGGATGGGCTGGACGACATCTAGGGCGGCGGATCAGGCCGTGTGGTGAGGATGGGGAGTAAGGGTGGCAGACAACGAGGGCACGGGCCTGGGAAAGGGTAGGAAGGAGGCGAGAGAAGGAAGAGGAAGGGTTTGGTGAATTTGATGCAAAATGTGGTAGGGCTCTCGGGTCCGGCGTGGTGGACGTGCGCGGGCGCCCCCATATCCATCCCATATTTGAGCTAGATATAAGAGGTACCGGCCAGTCCAGGCGTTTGAGACCCATTTAAGGAGCTCGTCTGGGTCTTTTTTGGTGACCGGTCAGTGATTGGGCCATCCGCCCGAACATTTGAGGCGGGTTTGGGACGCCTGGCTAGTAGATGCTCTAATTGCTAGTTGGAATAACATAACAGCAAGAAAAAAAAACTCAAGGAATTGTTGAGGTTTGATTGTATTCTCTCTGTCCTTTAAGTGATATGCTTATTCTGTATGATAGGAGTAGAAAATTTCATGATGGATGTTGACTGTTGTGGCATTTCTTGGGACGCCGGACTGCACTTCGAAACTTGACACGTCTTTGCTATTATTATTGTTTTTCTTAGCTAAAGGCATCTAAAGGGCATCTTACATTTGATTAATATATAGAGGAAAACAAAAGCATATACAAAGGATCGACAACTATATGCAGAACAGTCGGTAAAACGGATAAAATTTTATAAAAAGTACTTCATATTAGTCTTCTTCCTTATGACGTTCGACAAAGATTAAAAATTGCATCGAACCAATGACAGAGAAAAACGACATCTCATACCAGTCTCTGAAGACCGCAATTTCGCCCCTTGAGATGAGATCTATAAATGGCTACAGTAACATTGGTTGGAGTATCATTCCACGCATAACAAACTTGCAATCTATCACCACAAATACAGAGGGTTGGAGATCGGATGTTCTCTAGACATCAAGTCTTTTTCTTTTGAGTTGCCCTAGAGTCGTTACGTAAGCTGGTGGGTAACACTACCTGTCATTGTCTCCCAGATATTGAATATCCTTTTCTGAGCACGAGGTCGCATTTACAAAACTTTGATTGAGATGCCCATGAACAAGTGACATGCTATCACAGATTGTTTGAAAAACAAACACACACGATAAAAGCTTTTTCTTTTTTATCTGCTTTTTCGTGCGTCCGCTAGAAATAGGGACACATGAAAGGGGAGGCTTTTCAAAAAGAAAAGACACGTTGTTTGACCTGCGGGTCTGCCGTTTTAGAGCTGAAAGCCATTGGAACCGGGAGCGGTGCCTTTTTTATCCAAAAGGATAAAAAATGAAAGCCTTTTTTTGCGAATCTAAAAAAAAATGAAAGCCTAAGAACTTGCAGCTGCGTCGTAGGGTATCCTTTTCGAAGACGACGAGAGAATGTACGGCGAGAGCGACACAAGTGCGGCCTACGTGCACCGTACCGAAAACCAAGCGCGCCTTGCGGCCACGTACGCGCGTTCTCCGCCGCCCACGTACTATAGTAGACAGCCGGAGTCCCCGCTCGCGCGCCGAGACGTGCCTGGTCTCGCTCGCACCTGCGGTCGAAGGCAACCCATGTGTGCCGTGCGCGACCGGGCTGGCCTGGCCCCGCCTCCTTGCTTGTTTAATCGATGTCACGGAGTACAACAAAAGACCGCAACCGCGAGCAGCGAGACCATGGCTGATGGCTCCACACGACGTCAAACGCAGGACCGCTGATGAGTGATCGCCGTCGAGCACGCGGGTGAACGAACGGCGTTGCTTTGCTGCTCCACACCGTGAACGCGACAGGACTTGCTTACCGCGAGCGCACTGACTGAAGAGAAATGCTAACCAGCTCAGGGCATCTTCAATGGACCCCTAAAACGGACATACAGTATCCGCGGACGCATTCGGACATATCCACAGATGAATACAATTGGCCGAACTTGAATGAAGTTTAAGGCACACGAATATGATGATGGTCCTCTAAAACGGACGTACAACATCTAATAGGCTCCATCCACACTACAAGCTAATATCTAAAAGAACTAAGGCACTAAGCAGCTTGAAGACAAAGAAGCCCTCCAACCCGAGCAAGCCAGCAACAGCAGGACCATGTCGACACGAAGCACTCAACAGATGCACAGGCAATCTCGTCTGCTCCAAGGGCTCTGGCTGACACGGAGACAACCTTCTCCATCTTCGAAGAGAGCACCATGCCCCCTCGCCCTGGCACGAAGGGCGCCGATCCGTCAAGAGATGAAGACGCTCACTCGAGAGCTAAGGAGTGAACTGGTGCCGTAGCCCCCGGAAGCCAAAACAGATCACCAACACAAACCAAGACAAATGCAATGAAAAGTAGCTTCGGCCCTGTCAAGAAACTTGCACACGAGGAGATGCAATGGCAAGATAGGACAGCTGAGGGTCAAGCAGCAGTGGAAGGAGGGTGCCGAAACGGAGCTCATTGATACACCTAGTCTGCAGGGACAATCGTCGAGCTCCTGCAAACCAAATGGACATGGAGCTACCAAAAGAGCAGATAGGAGTAGCCGCAGAGACACCATTGATTGCGGCTTGAACTATGTCGATATTTTCCCAAAGAGGAAGGGATGATGCAACACAACAACGGTAGGTATTTCCTTTAGTGATGAGACCAAAGTTATCGAACCAGTAGGAGAATCACGCAACACTACATAAACAGTACCTGCACACAAAGAACAAATACTTGCAACCCGACGTGTTAAAGGGGTTGTCAATCCCTTTCGGGTAACGGTGCCAGAAATTATCAAGTTGGCGGATAAAAATATGATAGATTGGATAAATAGATCTCGAATAAATGCAAAATAAAATAAAATTTAACAAGGTATTTTTGGGGTTTTGGAAATATAGATCTAAAAACAAAAGCAAACAAAAATAGATCTCGAAGGCAAATATGATAAAGAAAAGACCCGGGCCCGTAGATTTCACTAGTGACTTCTCTCGAGAAAAATAGCATACGGTGGGTAAACATATTACTGTTGAGCAATTGATAGAATTTCAAATAATCATGACGATATCCAGGCAATGATCATTATATAGGCATCACGTCCAAAATTAGTAGACCGACTCCTGCATGCATCTACTACTGTTACTCCACACATCGACCGCTATCCAACGTGCATCTAGTGTATTAAGTTTATGGAGAAATGGAGTAATGCAATAAGAACGATGACATGATGTAGACAAGATCTATTTATGTAGAAATAGACCCCATCTTGTTATCCTTAATGGCAATGATACATACGTGTCGTTTCCCCTTCTGTCACTGGGATCAAGCACCGTAAGATTGAACCCATCACAAAACACCTCTTCCCATGGCAAGAAAAATCGATCTAGTCAGCCTAACTAAACCAAAGATTCGAACAAAAATACGAGGCTATAAGTAATCATGCATATAAGAGATCAAAAGACTCAAATAACTTTCATGGATAAAACATAGATCTTATCATAAACTCAAAGTTCATCGGATCCCAACAAACACACAGCAAAAAGAGTTACATCAAATAGATCTCCAAGAGACCATTGTATTGAGAATAAAAAAAGAGATAAGAAGACATCTAGCTACTAACTACGGACCCGTTGGTCTAGAATGAAATACTCACGCATCATCGGAGAGGAACCAATGAGGATGATGAACCCCTCCGTGATGGTGTCTAGATTGGATCTGGTGGTTCTGGAACTTGCGGTGATTGGAATTGATTTTCATCGACTCCCCTAGGGTTTTTGAAATATTGGGGTATTTATAGAGCAAACAGGCGGTGCGGGAGGCCATCGAGGTTGGCACAACCCACCTGGGCGCTCCTGTGCCCCAGGCGCGCCCTGGTCGGATGTGCTCCCCTCGGAGGCTCCCTTTGGTAGTTCTTTGGCCCAACAGGTGTCTTCTGGTCCAGAAAAAATCTTCAAAAAGTTTTGCTGCATTTGGACATCATTTGGTATTGATTTTCCACGAAATAAAAAACAAGCAAAAAACAGCAACTGACACTTGGCACTATGTCAATAGGTTAGTCCCAAAAAATGATATAAAGTTGCTATAAATTAATTCTAAAACATCCAAGAATGATAATATAACAACATGGAACAAACAAAAATTATAGATACGTTGGAGAGGTATCAACCGTCCGTCAAACTCCGACCACGCCACCATCCACCACCAGAGAACCAGACGGCACAAACCACCCAAGCTCACCAAAGAATGCACCCCCAAGAAGGTGACAACGCAAGCGGTGCCGCTGTTGCCCGATCCGAAAGGGATCTAGGCTTTCGCCTGGTACACGAGCAGAAGGGAGAGGTGGGGGAAAGGGACAACCTTGACGATGCCAACACGAAGGGAACGACGTCCAAGGACGTCACCGCCGTCGTGGCCGAACTAGTCGGGCTCAGATTTCTCCGGTCTCCCTACCCACCTCCGGCCACCAAGCAGGAACAACCCCGGTAGCCGGAGAGCACCACATGCCAGATCTGGCAGAGGGCGCCTTGGAAGTCGAGGATGGAACCTTCCTATCGGAAAAGGGCACCACTAGGGGGCCCCGCATCACCGCCACCACCTGCCGCTGAAGGAAATATGCCCTAGAGGCAATAATAAAGTTGTTATTTATATTTCCTTATATCATGATAAATGTTTATTATTCATGCTAGAATTGTATTAACCGGAAACTTGATACATGTGTGGATACACAGACAAAATAAAGTGTCCCTAGTATGCCTCTACTTGACTAGCTCGTTAATCAAAGATGGTTAAGTTTCCTGACCATAGACATGTGTTGTCATTTGATGAACGAGACCATATCATTAGGAGAATGATGTGATGGAGAAGACCCATCCGTTAGCTTAGCATAATGATTGTTAAGTTTTATTGATAATGCTTTCTTCATGACTTATACATATTCCTCTGACTATTTGATTATGCAATTCCCGAATACTGGAGGAACACCTTGTGTGCTATCAAACATCACAACGTAACTGGGTGATTATAAAGATGCTCTACAGGTGTCTCCGAAGGTGTTTGTTGAGTTGGCATATATCAAGATTAGGATTTGTCACTCCGTGTATCGGAGAGGTATCTCTGGGCCCTCTCGGTAATGCACATCACTATAAGCCTTAAGCAATGTGACTAATGAGTTAGTTACCGAATGATGCATTACGGGACGACTAAAGAGACTTTCCGGTAACGATATTGAACTTGGTATGATGATACCGACGGTCTAATCTCGGGCAAGTAACATACCAATGATGGAATAACGTATGTTGTTATGCGGTTTGACCGATAAAGATCTTCGTAGAATATGTAGGAGCCAATATGAGCATCTAGGTTACGCTATTGGCTATTGACCGAAGATGTGTCTCGGTCATGTCTACATAGTTCTCGAACCCGCAGGGTCCGCATACTTAAGGTTCGATGACGATTTATAATATGAGTTATGTGATTTGATGACTGAAGTTTGTTCGGAGTCCCGGATGAGATCACAGACATGACGAAGAGTCTCGAAATGGTCGAGAGGTAAATACCAATATTTTGGAAGGTTATATTCGGACACCAGAATGGTTCTGAAGTGTTTCGGGTATTTTCCGGAGTAATGGGAGGTTACCGGACCCCCCCCCCCCCGGGGGGGAAGTAGTGGGCCTTAATGGGCTTTAGAGGAAAGGAGAGAAGGGCCTCAAGGGGTGGCCGTGCGCCCCCCCCATGGCTGGTCCGAATTGGACTAGGAGGGGGCGGCGCCCCCCTATTTCCTACTCCCCTCTTCCTCCTTCCCTCTCTCTCCCTCTTGGAAAAGGAAGGGGACTCCAACTAGGATTGGGAATCCTAGTTGGACTCCCCTATGGTGCGCGCCCCTCCTAGGCCGGACTCCTCTTCCCCCTCCTTTATATACGTGGGTAGGGAGGCACCCCAAAGCACAACAGACAATCTCTTAGCCGTGTGCGGTGCCCCCTCCACATTTTACCACCTCGGTCATATTGTCGTAGTGCTTAGGCGAAGCCCTATGCCGTTAACTTCATCACCACCGTCGCCATGCCGTCATGCTGATGGAACTCTCCCTCGTCCTCGTCAGGATCAAGAGCTCTAGGGACGTCATCGTGCCGAACGTGTGCTAAACACGGAGGTGCCGTACGTTCGGTGCTAGGATCGGTTGGATCGTGAAGATGTTCGACTACATCAACCGCGTTACTAAACGCTTCTGCTTTCGGTCTACGAGGGTACATGGACACACTCTCTCCTCTCATTGCTATGCATCTCCTAGATAGATCTTGCGTGATCGTAGGAATTTTTTTGAAATACTGCGTTCCACGACAGTGGCATCCGAGCCAGGTCTATGCGTAGATGATATATGCAAGAGTAGAACACAATGAGTTGTGGGCGACAATACTCATACTTCTTACCACCAACGTCTTACTTTGATTCGGCGTTATTGTTGGATGAAGCGGCCCGGACCGACATTACATGACCGCGTTCATGAGACTGGTTCTACCGACGTGCTTCGCAAATAGGTGGTTGGCGGGTGTCTGTTTCTCCAACTTTAGTTGAATAAAGTTTGACTACAGATGGTCCTTGTTGAAGGTTAAAACAACATACTTGATGAAAAATCGTTGTGGTTTTGATGCGTAGGTAAGAATGGTTCTTGCTAGAAGCCCGTAGCAGCCACGTAAAACTTGCAACAACAAAGTAGAGGACGTCTATCTTGTTTTTGTAGGGCATGTTGTGATGTGATATGGTCAAGACGTGATGATGTATAAATTTTTGTATGAGATGATCATGTTTTGTTAAAGTTATCGGCAATTGGCAGGAGCCTTCTGGTTGTCTCTTTATTGCATAAGATGCAAGCGCCATATAATTGCTTTACTTTATCGCTATGAGATAGCAATAGTTGCAAAAGCAATAGTTAGTGAGACGACCATGTGACGACACGTTGATAGAGATCAAGATGATGGAGATCATAGTGTCATGCCGGTGATGATGGAGATCATGACAGTGCTTTGGAGACGGAGATCAAAGGCACAAGATGATGATGGACATATCATGTCACATATTTTGATTACATGTGATGTTTATCCTTTATGCATCTTATTTTGCTTAGTACAGCGGTAGCATTATAAGATGATCCCTCACTAAATTTCAAGGTATAAGTGTTCTCCCTGAGTATGCACCGTTGCTACAGTTCGTCATGCCGAGACACCGTGTGATGATCGGGTGTGATAAGCTCTATGTTCACATACAATGGGTGCAAGCCAGTTTTGCACATGCGGAATACTCGGGTTAAACTTGACGAGCCTAGCATATGCAGATATGGCCTCGGAACACTGGGACCGAAAGGTCGAACGTGAATCGTATAGTAGATATGATCAACATAGAGATGTTCACCATTGAAAACTACTCCATCTCACGTGATGATCGGACGTGGTTTAGTTGATATGGATCACGTGATCATTTAGATGACTAGAGGGATGTCTATCTAAGTGGGAGTTCTTAAGTAATATGATTAATTGAACTTTAATTTATCATGAACTTAGTCCTGATAGTATTTGCAAATTATGTTGTAGATCAATAGCTCACATTATAGCTCCCCATTTATTTTTTATATGTTCCTAGAGAAAAATAAGTTGAAAGATAATAGTAGCAATCATGCGGACTGGATCCTTGATCTGAGGATTATCCTCATTGCTGCACAGAAGAATTATGTCCTTGATGCACTGCTAGGTGACAGAACTATTGCAGGAGCAAATACAGATGTTATGAATGTTTGACAAGCTCGGTATGATGACTACTTGATAGTTTAGTGCGTCATGCTTTACATCTTAGAACCGGGACTTCAAAAACGTTTTGAACGACACAGAACATATAAGATGTTCCAAGATCTGAAATTGGTATTTCAGACTCATGCCCAAGTCGAGAGGTATGAGACCTCTGACAAGTACTTTGCTTACAAGATGGAGGAGAATAGCTCAACCAGTGAGCATGTGCTCAGAATGTCTGAGTGCTACAATCGCTTGGATCAAGTGGAAGTTAATCTTCTAGATAAGATAGTGATTGATAGAGTTCTCTAGTCACTATCACCAAGTTAATGGAACTTCGTGATGAACTATAATATGCAAGGGATGACGAGAACAATTCCCGAGCTCTTCACGATGCTAAAACCGGCGAAGGTAGAAATCAAGAAAGAGCATCAAGTGTTGATGGTTAACAAGACCGCTAGTTTCAAGAAAATGGGCAAAGGAAAAAGAAAGGGAACTTCAAGAAAGAATGGCAAGCAAGTTGCCACTCCAGTGAAGAAAGCCAAAGCTAGACCTAAGCCCCAAATTGAGTGCTTTTACTGCAAAGGGAATGGTCACTGGAAGCGGTACTACCCCAAATACTTGACGGATAAGAAGGATGGCAAAGCGAAAGGTATATTTGATGTACATGTTATTGATGTGTACTTTACTAGTGTTCATAGTAACCCCAGGGTATTTGATATCGGTTCACTTGCTAAGATTAGTAACTCAATACAGGAGTTGCAAAATGAACAGAGACTAGTTAAGGGCGAGGTGAAGATGCATGTTGGAAGTGATTCCAAGGTTGATAAGATCACCATCGCACACTCCCTCTATCTTTGGGATTAGTGTTGGACCTAAATAAATGTTATTTGGTGTTTGCACTGAGCATGAATATGATTGGATCATGTTTATTGTGATATGGTTATTCATTTAAGTCAGAGAATAATTGTTGTTCTGTTTACATGAATAAAACCTTCTATTGTCATAAACCCAATGTAAATGGTTTATTGAATCTTGATCGTAATGATACACATATTCATAATATTGATGCCAAAAGATGCAAAGTTGATAATGATAGTGCAACATGTTTGTGGCACTGCCGTTTTTGATCATATTAAAGCGCATGAAGAAACTCCATGCAGATGGGCAAGATGACTAAAACTCCGTTCTCCGGAACAATGGAGTGAGCCACTGACTTATTGGAAATAATACATACCGATGTATACGATCCGATGAGTGTTGAGGCTCGTGGCGGGTATCGTTAGTTTCTAACCTTCACAAATGATTTGAGTAGATATAGGTATATCTAATTAATGAAACACAAGTCTGAATCATTTTGAAAAGTTCAAAGAATTTTAGAGTGAAGTGGAGAATCATCGTAACAAGAAAATAAAGTTTCTGCGATCTGATCGCAGATGCGAAAATTTGAGTTACGAGTTTTGGCCTTCATTTAAAACAATGTGGAATAGTTTCACAACTCATGCCACCTGGAACACCACAGCGTAATGGTGTGTCCGAACGTCGTAACCGTACTATATTGGATATGGTGCGATCTATGATGTCTCTTACCGATTTACCACTATCGTTTTGGGGTTATGCATTAGAGACAACTGCATTCACGTTAAATAGGGCACCATCTAAATCCGTTGTGACGACACCATATGAACTGTGGTTTGGCTAGAAACCTAAGCTATCGTTTCTTAATGTTTGGGGCTGCGATGCTTATGTGAAAAAGCTTCAATCTGATAAGCTCGAACCCAAATCAGAGAAATGTGTCTTCATAGGATACCCAAGGCAGACTGTTGGGTACACCTTCTATCACAGATCCAAAGTCAAGATATTCATTGCTAAGAATGGATCCTTTCTAGAGAAGGAGTTTCTCTTGAACTAAGTGAGTGGGAGGAAAGTAGAACTTGATAAGGTAGTTGTACCTTCTCTCGAATTGGAAAATGGTTCATCATAGAAATCAGTTCCAGTGATGCCTACACCAATTAGTGAGGAAGTCAATGATGATGATTATAAAACTTCAAATCAAATTACTACTGAGCCTAGTAGGTCAACCAGAGTACGATGTGCA
Organism: Triticum monococcum; assembly: GCA_034509565.1. Taxonomy (NCBI): domain Eukaryota; kingdom Viridiplantae; phylum Streptophyta; class Magnoliopsida; order Poales; family Poaceae; genus Triticum; species Triticum monococcum. The sequence goes on from CM067841.1 coordinate 353,350,017, forward strand.
CCAGAGTTGTACGGTAATCCTGTTCTGGAAGTCATGTTACTAGACCATGATGAACCTGTGAACTATGAGGAAGCGATGATGATACCAGATTCCGACAGATAGCTTGAGGCCATGAAATCTGAGATAGAATCCATGCATGAGAACAAAGTGTGGACGTTGGTGGACTTGCTCGATGATTGGAAAACCATTGAGAATAAATGGATCTTCAAGAGGAAGATGGACGCTGATAGTAGTGTTACTATCTACAAAGCTCGACTAGTCGAAAAGGGTTTTTGACAAGTTCAAGGTGTTGAATACGATGAGATTTTCTCACCCATATCGATGCTTAAAGTCTGTCTGAATCATGTTAGCAATTGCCACATTTTATGAAATCTGACAAATGAATGTCAAAACTCAAAACTGCATTCCTTAATGGATTTTATTAAAGAAGAGCTGTATATGATACAACCAGAAGGTTTTGTCAATCCTAAAGGTGCCAACAAATTGTGCAAGCTCTAGCAATCCATCTATGGACTGGTGCAAGCATCTCGGAGTTGGAATATACGCATTGATGAGTTGATCAAGGCATATAGTTTTATACAGAGTTCTGGTGAAGCCTGTATTTACAAGAAAGTGAGTGGGAGCACTACAACCTTTCTGATAAGTATATGTGAATGACATATTGTTGATCAGAAATGGTGTAGAATTTTCTGGAAAGCATAAAAGAGTGTTTGAAAGGATTTTTTCAAAGAAATACCTCGATGAAGCTGCTTACATATTGGGCATCAAGATCTATAGAGGATCAAGACACTTGATAAGATTTTTCAATGAGTAGATACCTTGAAAAGATTTTGAAGTAGTTCAAAATGGAACAGCCAAAGAAGGAGTTCTTGCCTGTATTGCAAGGTGTAAAGTTGAGTAAGACTCAAAACATGACCACGACAGAAAATGGAAAGAGAATGAAAGGCATTCCCTATGCCTCAGCCATAGGTTCTATAAAGTATGCTATGCTGTGTACCAAACCAATTGTGTACCTTGCCATGAGTTTGGCAAGGGGGTACGATATTGATCCATGAGTGGATCACTAGACATCGGTCAAAATTATCCTGAGAAGACTAAGCACATATTTCTCGGTTATGGAGGTGATAAAGAGTTCGTCGTAAAGAGTTACGTTGATGCAAGCTTTTACACCGATCCGGATGACTCTCAATCTGGATACATATTGAAAGTGGGAGAAATTAGCTAGAGTAGCTTCATGCAGAGTATTGTAGACATAGAAAATTTGTAAAATACATACGACTCTGAATGTGACAGACCCATTGACTAAGCTTCTCTCACAAGCAAAACATGATCACACCTTAGTACTCTTTGGGTGTTAATCACATAGCGATGTGAACTAGATTATTGACTCTAGTAAAACCCTTTGGGTATTAGTCACATGGCGATGTGAACAAATCACATGACGATGTGAACTAGATTATTGACTCTAGTGCAAGTGGGAGACTGAAGGAAATATGCCCTAGTGGCAATAATAAAGTTGTTATTTATATTTCCTTATATCATGATAAATGTTTATTATTCATGCTAGAATTGTATTAACCGGAAACTTGATACATGCGTGTTTACATAGACAAAACAAAGTGTCCCTAGTATGCCTCTACTTGACTAGCTCGTTAATCAAAGATGGTTAAGTTTCCTGACAATAGACATGTGTTGTCATTTGATGAATGGGATCACATAATTAGGAGAATGATGTGATGGACAAGACCCATCCATTAGCTTAGCATAATGATCGTTAAGTTTTATTGCTAATGCTTTCTTCATGACTTATACATATTCCTCTGACTATTTGATTATGCAATTCCCGAATACCGGAGGAACACCTTGTGTGCTATCAAACATCACAACGTAACTGGGTGATTATAAAGATGCTCTACAGGTGTCTCCGAAGGTGTTTGTTGAGTTGGCATAGATCAAGATTAGGATTTGTCACTCCTTGTATAGGAGAGGCATCTTTGGGCCCTCTCGGTAATGCACATCACTATAAGCCTTGCAAGCAATGTGACTAATGAGTTTGTTACGGGATGATGCACTACAGAACGAGTAAAGAGACTTGCCGGTAACGAGATTGAACTAGGTATGATGATACCGACGATCGAATCTCGGGCAAGTAACATATCGATGAAAAAGGGAATAACATATGTTGTTATGCAGTTTGACCGATAAAGATCTTTGTAGAATATGTAGGAGCCAATATGAGCATCCAGGTTCCGCTATTGGTTATTGACCGGAGATGTGTCTCGGTCATGTCTACATAGTTATGTGTCCCGTAGCGTCCGCACGCTTAACGTTCGATGATGATTTGTATTATGAGTTATGTGATTTGATGACCGAAGTTTGTTCGGAGTCCAAATGATATCATAGACATGAAGAGGAGTCTCGAAATGGTCGAGAGGTAAAGATCGATATATTGGAAGGTTATATTTGGACACCGAAATGGTTCCGAAGTGTTTCGGGTATTTTCCGGAGTACCGTGAGGTTACCGGAACCCCCCGGGGAAGTAGTGGGCCTTAATGGGCTTTAGGGGAAAGGAGAGAAGGGCCTCAAGGGGTGGCCGCGCCCCCCCATGGCTGGTCTGAATTGGACTAGGAGGGGGCGGCGCCCCCCTCTTTCCTTCTCCCCTCTTCCTGCTTCCCTCTCTCTTCCTCTTGGTAAAGGAAGGGGACTCCAACTAGGACTGGGAATCCTAGTTGGACTCCCCTATGGTGCGCACCCCTCCTAGGCCGGCCTCCTCTTCCCCCCTCCTTTATATCTCTTAGTCGTGTGCGGTGCCCCAAAGCACAACAGACAATCTCTTAGTCATGTGCGGTGCCCCCCTCCACAGTTTACCACCTCAGTCATAGCATCGTAGTGCTTAGACGAAGCCATGCGCCGGTAACTTCATCATCACCGTCGCCATGTCGTCGTGCTGACGGAACTCTCCCTCGTCCTCAATTGGATCAAGAGCTCAAGGGACATCATTGTGCTGATCGTGTGCTGAACACGAAGGTACCGTACGTTCGGTGCTAGGATCGGTTCGATCGTGAATACGCTCGACTACATCAACCACGTTACTAAACACTTCCGCTTTTGGTCTACGAGGGTACGTGGACACACTCTCCCCTCTCTTTGCTATGCATCTCCTACATAGATCTTGCGTGATCGTAGGATTTGTTTTTGAAATATTGCGTTCCCCAATAGCCGCCACCTCGCCGCCCCCGCGGCCAAGGAGGACAGCCAGCACCGCCAGCCGCCGCGCGCTGAAGCAGAAGCCGACGCACCCGGCATGGCCGCCACCATGGAAGCAGAGCACCTCAGGGGAGGCCCAAGCTGCTAGATCCTCGTTGCCACCTTCCTTGTGATACGTCTCCAACGTATCTATAATTTTTGATTGTTCCATGCTGTTATATTATCAATCTTGAATGTTTTATAATCATTTTATATCATTTTTTGGTACTAACCTATTGACATAGTGCCAAGTGCCAGTTGCTATTTTTTCCATGTTTTTTACATCGCAGAAAATCAATATCAAACAGAGTCCAAATGCCACGAAACTTTATGGAGAATTTTTATGGGCTAAAAGGAACACAACGGGCCCTGGCTGCGCCTGGGGGTGTCCCGAGGGAGGCACCAACCACCAGGGCGTGCCGGAAGGTCCAAGCGCGCCCTGGTGGGTTGTGCCCACCTCGAGTGCCCCCAGGACCACCTCTTTGCTCCATAAATACCCAAATATTCCCAAAACCCTAGGGGAGTCGACAAAATATTCATCCAACCGCCGCAGAGTCCAGAACCACCAGATCAAATCTAGACACCATCTCGGATGGGGTTCACCACCTCCATTGGTGCCTCTCTGATGATTCGTGAGTAGTTCTTTGTAGACCTTCGGGTCCGTAGTTAGTAGCTAGATGGCTTCCTATCTCTCTCTCTCTCTCTCTCTCTTGATTCTCAATACAAAGGTCTCTTGGAGATCCATATGATGTAACTCTTTTGCGGTGTGTTTGTTGGGATCGATGAACTTTGAGTTTATGATCAGATCTATCTTTTTATATCCTTGAAAGTATTTGAGTTTCTTTGATCTCTTTTATGCATGATTTCTTATAGCCTCGTATTTGTTCTCCGATATTTGGGTTTTGTTTCACCAACTTGATCTATTTATCTTGCAATGGGAAGAGGTGCTTTGTAGTGGGCTCGATCTTACGGTGCTTGATCCCATTGATATAATGGGAACCAACATGTATGTATCATTGCTACTAAGGATAAAATGATGGGGTCTATCTCTACATAGATAGATCTTGTCTACATCATGTCATTGTTCTTATTGCATTACTCCGTTTCTCCATGAACTTAATACACTAGATGCATGCTGGATAGCGGTCGATGTGTGGAGTAATAGTAGTAGATGCGGCGGGAGTCGATCTACTAATCTTGGACGTGATGCCTATATAATGATCATTGCCTGGATATCGTCACGAGTATTTGAAGTTGTGTCAATTGCCCAATAGTAATTTGTTCACCCACCGTTTGCTATTTTTCTAGGGAGAAGCCACTAGTGAAATCTACGGCCCCCGGGTCTCTTTCTCATATTATTTGCCTTTGTGATCTATTTTTATTTTATTTTATTTTCAAATATATTAATCCAAAACCCAAAAATACTTTGCTGCACTTTATTTTATTTGCGATCTATTTATTCAATCTATTACAACTTTCTCCCGTCACGCACCAATTTCTGGCACCGTTACCCAAAAGGGATTGACAACCCCTTTAACATGTCGGGTTGTCAGGATTTGTTATCTGTGTGTAGGGGCTTCTTACGTTGTGTTGCTTGGTTCTCCTACTGGTTCGATAACCTTGGTTTCATATCTGAGGGAAATACCTACCGCCGTTGTGCTGCATCTTCCCTTCCTCTTTGGGGAAATACCAACGTAGCTTCAAGCGACATCAAAAGGAATTTCTGGCGCCGTTGCCGGGGAGGATCTTCAACATATACCAGGTTCCTAATCACAAATATCATCTCCTTGCAATTTTCATTATTTGCCATTTGCCTCTCATTTTCCTCTCCCCCACTTCAAAAAAATTTGCCATTTTATTCGCCCCTCTTTTCCGTTCGCCGTTTTCTTGCCGGATCTGTTTTGTGTGCAACCTTGTTTGCCATTGTTATCATTATGGATAGTCCTTCCCGTATTGCTTGCACTCCTAAGAACGAGGTTCTCAACTTTAAACAAAGGGGAGGAGAAAATTTAAAAGATTCTTGGTATAGGATTTGCAATGCTCATAATAGATCTACCCGTAAGCAATCCACCGTTGTTCTTCTTTGTTGTTTTTTATGTTGGCATCACCACTTGGTATAGATTCATCCTTGATACGATTACTGGTGGAAATTTCTTGATGTGTCCTTCTCTTGATGCCTTTAATTCTATGGGAAATTTAGTGGGCTCACCACCCCTCATGATTAATGAAACAACTTTGACTCTTGAGCATGTTATGGAGAGACTAGATGCTATTGAAAAGAAAATGCTCACCGAAGATCATATGGAAATTATAGATAAAAAGATGCATAGTTTTTCCACCAATATGGGGTCAAAAGCGGGAGATATTCTTAAGTTGTTAAGGGAAAAGGGTACCATAATTCATGAAATAATAGAAGAAAGCCCTTCTCGGATTGATAAATTAGAAGAAATTTTTAGTAATCTAAGCACGGCTTTCGCTTCCGCTAAAACTATCAAAAAAACTCCCATAAAAATTGGTAGAGCTTCCAAGAACAAGGGTGCAACCTCTAATAATAATAATAATAATAATAATAATAAAAGAAGATCTTAAGATGATTGGTATTCACCCGGATTTTGTTGAAGTGATAAGAGATCCTTTATGCAAGAGTGAAATCTTTGGATTTATTCCTAGAAGTGTTGTTATTGAAAATCTTTATCCTAAATCTTTTAATGGTTCTAAGTGATTAATTGAAGAGTTGAACAAAGATGACAAAACTTAGATCCTTGCTTTATGCCTAGCTAAGGGCGTATACCTATAGCGCTTGTTGGGAGGCAACCTAATGAATAAAATTTATTTTTGCATTTTGCTTCTAGTTTTTGAGTGTTAGCACAATTATGCTACTATTATGATTGTGTTTTTATGTTTTAATTAGTGTTCGTGCCAAGTAAAGCCTTTAGGATCTTATTGGGTGATAGTTGTTTGATCTTGCTGAAAAAACAAAAACGTTTGCGCTCACGAAAATAATTTTCAATTTTTACCAGAGAGCAATAAAATACCCATTCCACTCTAAGTAGATCAATATACAAATTGCTCGGGTCGTCCTAAATTTTCAGAATTTTTGGAGTTATAGAAGTATTTGAAATAGTCAGATTGCTACATATTGTTCTGTTTTGACAGATTCTCTTTTCTTTGTGTTGTGTGCTTATTTTGATGGCTCTATGGTTTTCTTTGATGAGGTTTTGCCATAGAAAAGTTGGAATACAATAGATATAATGCAAGAACGAAAATATGAATTGGTTTGATACAACACTTATAGTAGTGATTTATTATTCTTATACTAACGGATCTCACGAAGGTTTTGTTGAGTTTTGTGTGATTGAAGTTTTCAAGTTTTGGGTTATCTTACGATGGATGAAGGAATAAGGAGTAGAAGAGCCTAAGCTTGGGGATGCCCCGGCATACCAAGCTATTATCCAAAAATGATCAACCAACTAAGCTTGGGGATGCCCCCGAGTGGCATCCCCTCTTTTTTCTAACGACCATCGGTATTTTACTTGAAACTATATTTTTATTCGTCACATACTATGTGTTTTGCTTGGAGCGTCTTGTATGATATGAGTCTTTGATTGTTTTATTTTGTGTTTTAAGTCTTGATCCTTTGCTGGACACACCTATTTGAGAGAGCCAAAATTATGCCATGACTAGTTAGAATTGCTCTCTATGCTTCGCTTAAATTTTTATGAGCTATGGACTTGCTCTAGTGCTTCACTTATATCTTTTTAGCACGGTGTGCTTAGTATTTTTGAAGAAATGCTCTCTTGCTTCACTTAGATTTATTTGAGAGTTAATGAAATTTTCAAGAAATACTCTCTTGCTTCACTTAAATTAATTTGAGAGAAAGAAATATTATGCTCATGATCTTCACTTATATTTGTTTGAGCTTGTCAAAAGCAACATAAGAAAATTAGTCCCAAAGTGATAGATATCCAAGAAGGATATAATAAAAAAATTCATGAAGATCATTGGACAAAATAAACTTGATTCTTAGTAATAGTTTTGAGACATGATGATGTGATATGTGAGTTATGTTGATGAGTAATTGTGCTTTAGTAAGAATATTGGTGTTAAGGTTTGTGATTCCCTATGCAAGCACGAAAGTCAATAGTTATGCAATGAAATTATATCCTACTTGTGGTGCATTATTTGGTGTTAGTTATGCTTAATGCTCACTTATGAGATTGTTCGTTTCTTGGTTGGTCGCTTCTCAATCTTTTGCTAGCCTTCATTTTGCACTAAGTATGACCACTACTTGTGCATCCAAAAACCTTTAACCAAGTTTTGCCACATGATTCCACTATATCTACCTATATGCAGTATTCTTGTGCCGTTCTAAGCAAATTTGCATGTGCTATCTCTAATTTTCAAAAATAAACTTCTCTTTTGTGTGTTCGTTTCGCTCGCGAAGCGGTGAGGGGTGGCTAATATTTTCCATGCTAGATGTGTTATTCTCAAGATGAGTGTTTATTCACTTGTCATTGCACGAGAGTAAGGCAAAGGTATTAGGGATGCCCAGTCCCGAAATGAAAATAATGAATTTACTTTATGTTGTCAAATAATAAATTCCTTGGAAAGTGTTGCTATGGAGGGCACCTGTGGATACGGTTAGCCATGGAAAGTGAAAGTATGGTGGAAAAAGGAATAAACTTTATTTTCTGTTTGGGAACCGCCTATGATATATCTAAGCATGGAAAATATTGGGAACTCTAAGTCGTTTTTGTTGGTGGGATGGATACACCTCCCAAAATGTTTTTATCTCTAAGTTTTTTGCTTTGAGCTCTGGCACCTCTACAAATCCCTACTTCCCTCTGCGAAGGGCCTTTCTTTCACTTTATGCAATTTTTATTTTGAATTTGAGTCTCCATCTTCTCTTATAAAAGCACCAACAAGGAGGCAATATGATGGTACTTGAGTATTGGGTGTAGCTAAGATGCGAGTGTGTTTCATGAATGGATCAATGATTGAGCATGATGTGCTTGGGATAGCTTATTTTAGCGTTGATATTTTGAAAGACATGGTTGCTTGTTGATATGCTCGAGTATTTAAATTATCATGTAAAAACTAGACTATTGCTTTGAACAATATAAAAGTCCAAATGTCCATGCTATAAAGAAAGAAATATGATATGGCATGTTAGGCAGCATTCCACATCAAAAATTCTGTTTTTATCACTTGCCTACTCGAGGACGAGTAGGAGTTAAGCTTGGGGATGCTGATACGTCTCCAACGTATCTATAATTTTTGATTGTCCCATGTTGTTATATTACCAATCTTGGATGTTTTATAATCATTTTATAGTCATTTTATATCATTTTTTGGTACTAACCTATTGACATAGTGCCAAGTGCCAGTTGCTGTTTTTCCATGTTTTTTACATCACAGAAAATCAATATCAAATGGAGTCCAAATGCCACGAACCGTTATAGAGAATTTTTATGGGCCAAAAGGAACGCAACGGGCCCTGGCTGCGCCTGGGGGTGTCTTGAGGGAGGCACAACCCACCAGGGCGCGTCAGGAGGCCCAGGCGTGCTCTGGTGGGTTGTGCCCACCTCGGGCGCCCCCGGACCGCCTCTTTGCTCTATAAATACCCAAATATTACCAAAACCCTAGGGGAGTCAACGAAATATTCATTCAGCCGGCGTAGAGTTTAGAACCACTAGATTCAATCTACACACCATCTCCGATGGGGTTCACCACTCCATTGGTGCCTCTCCGAAGATGCGTGAGTAGTTCTTTGTAGACCTTCAGGTCCGTAGTTAGTAGCTAGATGGCTTCCTCTCTCTCTCTCTCTCTCTCTCTCTTAATTCTCAATACAATGGTCTCTTGGAGATCCATATGATGTAACTCTTTTGCGGTGTGTTTGTTGGGATCGATGAACTTTGAGTTTATGATCAGATCTATCTTTTTAGATCCATGAAAGTATTTGAGTTTCTTTCATCTCTTTTATGCATGATTTCTTGTAGCCTCGTATTTGTTCTCCGATATTTGGGTTTTGTTTGGCCAACTTGATCTATTTATCTTGCAATGGGAAGAGGTGCTTTGTAGTGGGTTCGATCTTACGGTGCTTGATCCCAGTGACAGAAGGGGAACCGACATGTATGTATCGTTGCTACTAAGGACAAAACGATGGGTCTATCTCTACATAGATAGATCTTGTCTACATCATGTCATCGTTCTTATTGCATTACTCCATTTCTCCATGAACTTAAATACACTAGATGCATGCTGGATAGCGGTCGATGTGTGGAGTAATAGTAGTAGATGCAGGCAGGAGTCAGTCTACTAATCTTGGATGTGATGCCTATATAATGATCATTGCTTGGATATCGTCATGAGTATTTGAAGTTCTATCAATTGCCCAACAGTAATTTGTTCACCCACCGTTTGCTATTTTTATAGAGAGAAGCCACTAGTGAAATCTACGGCCCCCGGGTCTCTTTCTCATATCATTTGCCTTTGCGATCTACTTTTGTTTGCTTTTATTTTAAGATCTAGTAATCCAAAAACCCAAAATACTTTGCTGCACTTTATTTTATTTGCGATCTATTTATTCAATTTATTACAAATTTCTCCCGTCACGCACCAATTTCTCGCACCATTACCCGAAAGGGATTGACAACCCCTTTAACACGTCGGGTTGCGAGGATTTGTTATCTATGTGCAGGGGCTGTTTACATCGTGTTGCTTGGTTCTCCTACTGGTTCGATAACCTTGGTTTCATATCTGATGGAAATACCTACCGTCATTGTGCTGCATCATCCCTTCCTCTTTGGGGAAATACCGACGTAGCTCCAAGCGACATCACTTGGTAGCCGCGCGGTGCACCGGCGGCTCCTCTAGTGGCGACGAGGCGGAGAGGAAGGGGAGGGGAGGCTGCCGGCGGCGGCTCGGGTTGGCCGCCTATGTCACCCCTATTGGAGCGACACGAGGGCGAGAGGAGGATATCGGTCCAATCGTTCTTCAAAGATGTTAAATCTCTTTGCCTTCTTTTCCTCCTTCACGTCGGAGCACTTGACACATGTCTCCTTCTTCGCCAAAATGCCCTCAAACCTCTACATCATCTTGTTGTCGGGGAACGCAGTATTTCAAAAAATTCCTACGATCACGCAAGATCTATCTAGGAGATGCATAGAAACGAGAGGGGAGAGTGTGTCTACGTACCGTCATAGACCGAAAGCGAAAGCGTTTAGTAACGCAGTTGATGTAGTCGAACGTCTTTGCGATCCAACCGATCAAGTACCGAATGCACGACACCTACGCAATCTGCACACGTTCAGCTCGGTGACGTCCCTCGTACTCTTGATGCAGCTGAGGCCGAGGGTGAGTTCCGTCAGCACGACGGCGTGTTGACGGTGATGATGAAGTTATCGACACAGGACTTCACCTAAGCACTACGACAATATGACCGAGGTGTAAAACTATGGAGGGGGCACCGAACACGGCTAAATATCAACTTGTGTGTCCATGGGGTGCCTCCCTCCGCCATATGTAAAGGAGGGGAGGAGGAGGAGGGCCGGCCTCAAGGTGTGCGCCCAAGGGGGGGGGATTCCTACTCCTAGTAGGAGTAGATTTCCCCCTTTCCTAGTCCAAGTAGGAGAAGAAGGAAGGAGAGGGAGAGGGAGAAGGAAAGAGGGGGGCGCCGCCCCCTCCTAGTCCAATTTGGACCAGCCCATGGGGGGCGCACTGCCTCCCCTTGTGGCCCTTCTCCCCTTTCTACTAAAGCCCAATAATGCCCAATACTTCCCCCCGGTGAATTCCCGTAACTCCCCGGTTCTGTGAAAAAATACCCGAATCACTTGGAACCTTTCCGATGTCTGAATATAGCCTTCCAATATATGAATCTTCACTTCTCGACCATTTTGAGACTCCTCGTCATGTCCGTGATCTCATCCGGGACCCCGAACAAACTTCAGTCATCAAATCACATACCTCATAATACAAATCGTCATCGAACGTTAAGCATGCGGATCCTACGGGTTCGAGAACTATGTAGACATGACCGAGACACATCTTCGGTCAATAACCAATAGGGGAACCTGGATGCTCATATTGGCTCCTTCATATTCTGCGAAGATCTTTATCGGTTAAACTACATAACAACATACGTTGTTCCCTTTGTCATCGGTATGTTACTTGCCCGAGATTCAATCATCGGTATCATCATACCTAGTTCAATCTCGTTACCGGCAAGTCCCTTTACTTGTTCCGTAATGCATCATCCCGTGACCAACTCATTAGTCACATTGCTTGCAAGGCTCATAGTGATGTGCATTACCGAGAGGGCCCAGAGATACCTCTCTGATACACGGAGTGACAATCCTAATCTCGATCTATGCTAACTCAACAAACACCATCGGGGACACCTGTAGAGCATCTTTATAATCACCCAGTTACATTGTGACGTTTGATAGCACACTAAGTGTTCCTCCAGTATTCGGGAGTTGCATAATCTCATAGTCATAGGAACATGTATAAGTCGTGAAGAAAGCAATAGCAATAAACTAAACGATCATAGTGCTAAGCTAATGGATGTGTCTTTTCCATCACATCATTCTCTAATGATGTGATCTTGTTCATCAAATGACAACACATGTCTAGGGTCAGGAAACATAACCATCTTTGATTAACGAGCTAGTCAAGTAGAGGCATACTAGGGATACTTTGTTTGTCTATGTATTCACACATGTACTAAGTTTCTTGTTAATACAATTCTAGCATGAATAATAAACATTTATCATGATATAAGGAAATATAAATAACAACTTTATTATTGCCTCTAGGGCATATTTCCTTTAGTCTCCCACTTGCACTAGAGTCAATAATCTAGTTCACATCATCATGTGATTTCACACCAATAGTTCACATTTTTATGTGATTAGTTCACATCTTCATGTGACTAATACCCAAAGGGTTTACTAGAGTCAATAATCTAGTTCATATCGCTATGTGATTAACACCCAAAGAGTGATCATGTTTTGCTTGTGAGAGAAGTTTAGTCTACGGGCCTGCAACATTCAGATCCGTATGTATTTTGCAAATTTATGTGTCTACAGTACTCTACACGGAGCTACTCTAGCTAATTGTTCCCACTTTCAATATGTATCTAGATCGAGACTTAGAGTCATCTAGATCAGTGTCAAAAGCTTGCATCGACGTAACTCTTTACGGCGAACTCTTTTATCATCTCCATAACCGAGAAATATTTCCTTAGTCCTCTAAGGATAATTTTGACCGTTGTCCAGTTATCTACTGCTAGATCACTATTGTACTCCATTGCCAAAATCATGCTAAGGTATACAATAGGTCTGGTACACATCATAGCATACTTTATAGAACCTATGACTGAGGCATAGGGAATGACTTTTCATTCTCTTTCTATTTTCCGCCGTGGTCGGGTTTTGAGTCTTGACTCAACTTCACACCTTGCAACACAGGCAAGAACTCCTTCTTTGACTTGTCCATTTTGAGCTACTTCAAAAACTTGTCAAGGTATGTACTCATTGAAAAATTTATCAAGTGTCTTGATCTATCTCTATAGATCTTGATGCCCAATATGTAAGCAGCTTCACCGAGGTATTTCATTGAAAAACTCCTTACAAACACTCCTTTATGCTTTCCAGAAAATTCTACATTATTTACGATCAAAAATATGTCATTCACATATACTGATCAGAAAGGTTGTAGTGCTCCCACTCACTTTCTTGTAAATACAGGCTTCACCGCAAGTCTGTATAAAATTATATGCTTTGATCAACTTATCATAGCGTATATTCCAACTCCGAGATGCTTGCAGCAGTCCATAGATGGATCGCTGGAGCTTGCACACTTTGTTAACACCTTTAGGATTGACAAAACCTTCTGGTTGCATCATATACAACTCTTTTTTTAATAAATCCATTAAGGATTGTAGTTTTGATATCCATTTGCCAAATTTCATAAAATGTGGCAACTACTAACATGATTCGGACAGACTTTTAAGCATCAATATGAGTGAGAAAATCTCATCATAGTCAACACCTTGAACTTGTCAAAAACCTTTTGCGACAATTCGAGCTTTGTAGATAGTAACACTACTATCAGCGTCCGTCTTCCTCTTGAAGATCCATTCATTCTCTATGGCTTCCCGATCATTGGGCAAGTCCACTAAAGTTCGTACTTTGTTCTCATACATGGATCCCATCTTAGATTTTCATGGCCTCAAGCCATTTCGCGGAATCTGGGCTCATCATCGCTTCCTCATAGTTCGTAGGTTCGTCATGGTCCAGTAACATGACTTACAGGACAGGATTATCGTACCACTCTGGTGCGGACCGTACTCTGGTTGACCTACGAGGTTTGGTAGTAACTTGATCTAAAGTTTCATGATCATCATCATTAACTTCCTCACAAATTGGTGTAGGCATCACTGGAACTGATTTCTGTGATGAACTACTCTCCAATAAGGGAGAATGTACAATTACCTCATCAAGTTCTACTTTCCTCCCACTCACTTCTTTCGACAGAAACTCCTTCTCTACAAAGGATGCATTCTTAGCAACGAATATCTTGCCTTTGGATCTGTGATAGAAGGTGTACCCAACAGTCTCCTTTGGGTATCCTATGAAGACACATTTCTCCGATTTGGGTTCGAGCTTATCAGGTTGAAGTTTTTTCACATAAGCATCGTAGCCCCAAACTTTAAGAAACGACAACTTAGGTTTCTTGCCAAACCACAGTTCATATGGTGTCATCTCAATGGATTTAGATGGTGCCCTGTTTAACATGAATGCAGTTGCCTCTAATGCATAACCGAAAAACGATAGTGGTAAATCGGTAAGAGACATCATAGATCGCACCATATCCAATAAAGTACGGTTATGATGTTTGGACACACCATTACGCTGTGGTGTTCCAGGTTGCGTGAGTTGTGAAACTTATTCCACTTTGTTTCAAATGAAGACCAAACTCGTAACTCAAATATTCGCCTCCGTGATCAGATTGTAGAAACTTTATTTTCTTGTTATGATGATTTTCCACTTCACTCTGAAATTCTTTGAACTTTTCAAATGTTTTAGACTTATGTTTCATTAAGTAGATATACCCATATCTGCTCAAATCATCTGTGAAGGTCAGAAAATAACGATACCTGCCGCGAGCCTCTACACTCATCGGACCGCATACATCGATATGTACTATTTCCAATAAGTCAGTTGCTCGCTCCATTGTTCCGGAGAATGGAGTCTTAGTCATCTTGCCCACGAGGCATGGTTCGCAAGCATCAAATGATTCATAATCAAGTGATTCCAAAAGTCCATCCACATGGAGTTTCTTCATGCGCTTTACACCAATATGACCTAAACGGGAGTGCCACAAACATGTTGCAATATCATTATTAACTTTGCATCTTTTGGCATCAATATTATGAATATGTGTATTATTGTGATCGAGATTTAGTAAACCAATTGGATGTAAGACCACATAAGGTTTTATTCATGTAAACAGAATAACACTTATTCTTTGACTTAAATGAATAATCGTATTGCAATAAACATGATCCATTCATATTATGCTCAACGCAAACACCAAATAACATTTATTTTAGGTTTAACACTAATCATGAAGGTAAAGGGAGTGTGCGATGGTGATCTTATCAAGCTTGGAATCACTTCCAACACACATTGTCACCTCGCCCTCAACTAGTCTCTGTTCATTTTGTAACTCCTGTTTCGAGTTACTAATCATAGCAACTGAACCAGTATCAAATACCCAGGGGCTACTATGAATACTAGTAAAGTACACATCAATAACATGTATATCATATATACTTTTGTTGTTCACTTTGCCATCCTTCTTATCCGCCAAGTATTTGGGGCAGTTTCGCTTCTAGTGACCATTTCCTTTGAAGTAGAAGCACTCAGTTTCAGGCATGGGTCTAGCTTTGGGCTTCTTCATGGGAGTGGCAACTTGCTTGCCATTCTTCCTGAAGTTCCATTTCTTTCCCTTGCCCTTTTACTTGAAACTAGTGGTCTTGTCAACCATCAACATTTGATGCTTTTCTTGATTTCTACCTTCGCTAATTTCAGCATCATGAAGAGCTCGGGAATCGTTTTTGTCATCCCTTGCATATTGTAGTTCATCACGAAGTTGCAGTAACTTGGTGATAGTGACTAGAGAACTCTGTCAATCACTATTTTATCTGGAAGATTAACTCCCACTTGATTCAAGCGATTGTAGTACTCAGACAATCTGAGCACATGCTCACTGGTTGAGCTATTCTCCTCCATCTTGTAGGCAAAGTACTTGTCAGAGGTCTCATACCTCTCGACTCGGGCATGAGTCTGAAATACCAATTTCAACTCTTGGAACATCTCATATGCTCCATGGCGTTTCAAAACATTTTTGAAGTCCCAGTTCTAAGCTGTAAAGCATGGTGCACTAAACTATCAAGTAGTCATCATACCGAGCTTGTCAAACATTCATAACGTCTGTATTTGCTCATGCAATTGTTCTGTCACCTAGCGGTGCATCAAGGACATAATTCTTCTGTGCAGCAATGAGGATAATCCTCATATCACGGGTCCAGTCCGCATCATTGCTACTGTTATCTTTCAACTTATTTTTCTCTAGGAACATATCAAAAATAAATGGGGAGCTATAGCGTGAGCTATTGATCTACAACATAATTTGCAAATTTATCAGGACTAAGTTCATGATAAATTAAAGTTCAATTAATCATATTACTTAAGAACTCCCACTTAGATAGACATCCCTAGTCATCTAAATGATCACGTGATCCATATCAACTAAACCATGTCCGATCATCACGTGAGATGGAGTAGTTTTCAATGGTGAACATCACTATGTTGATCATATCTACTATATGATTCACGTTCGACCTTTCGGTCTCAGTGTTCCGAGGCTATCGCGGAATTGTCACGGTAGATGTCCTAGTGTGAGGACTTAGTCATGGAGCCATCGTGTTGAGGTTAACTTAAAGGGGTTAATCAAGAAAAAGGACACGAGGAGTTTATACTGGTTCAGCCCCTTACGATGAAGGTAAAAGCCTAGTCCAGTTTGTAGTTGGTATTGCTAGGGTTTCGATGAGCAGGAAGCGAATACGCTTAACCCATCTCTCGATCTGTTCTATCTTACCCTAAGCCGCCGATAGGTCGTCCCCTTATATACACGGGCTGACGCCCTGCGGCCCTTAGAGTCCTGGCCGGCTTATACAACGTATCCGGCTCGGTAACCTTTCTTACATAACTTACAACACAAGCTTTACATACATGGAGGTTTATATATATGGGCCTTAAGCCGCCTTTCGGGTCTGGGCCCTTTACTAAGCCTACTTATGAACCGCCATACGATCTTGGGCTTCATTGTGATGAATCATCATAGGGATGACCCGACCCCTCCTAGGCGGGTCATACCTAATAGTTATATCCCCAACATTAGGCCCCAGATTGATTTTGAACTTGTTCATGTCAATCTCCAAGACCTAGAAAAATCCTTCCATATCCGCTGCAAAAACTTTGTAACCCGCTATGACGTCATCTCCAAGAATATCGGAAACCTGCTACGATGTCATCTTCAACGGATCTTTATCTTAATGTCTTGACGAAAATCGAGGCATCCAATTAGCTGGATAACTATCATTCAGCCTCCTCATCTTTCGCGCCTGCCTATTTTCCTGCCTCCTTATAAATAGGACCGTAAGGTCATCTCGCATTCTTCTCCTTCTCCTTTCTTCCTCCTCACAGCGCATCGTCCCGCACGAACCTTGCCGTCGTCGACCTCCGTCCTCGTCCTCGACTCCGGCCATTGCATCGCCCTGAGTGGACCAGAGAACTGCGGTGCCATCCCGTTGTTCTAACAGCACCGATAAGCCTTCCTTTCTTCGTCACCAATCTGCCATTAGGGTTTGTCACTCTTCATCGATGTTCATCCGCGTTCGTCACCGTCCTTCTCTTTCTTTGTTTAGATCCATGTATTAGATCCAAAAACCATAGGAATTTTGCGTGGTAGTAGTTTTAGTACTTGCCTTAATACTAGATTAAATCCCCACCGCGACAGATCTCCTCTAAGGCTCCTTTGTTTTTCCACTGCCACCTTTTGTAGATGAATTTATTTCCTTTTTCTAAACAACGGTAGATCCAAATTTGTAACCTCCTATCTATGGAACTGGTTTGTCCCAGTACTTAGTCAATTTTGCTTTCGAGAACTCTTGAATATCTTAGTCATGGCGGCTTACCATGCGGGCCTATCTTTTCTTCATATATCATTAGCCCTTGCTTAAGCCGCCATTATAAACATGCACTGTAATTGTTAACTTGCAATCCCATCAACTGATTTGAACTGGCCAATTATTTCTTTTTAGACTGTCCTTTCACAATGCCGCCGAAGACGATGACCACTTGCAACTGGGTTCCTTCCATAGTCACCGAGAGTACTTTGAAGGATTTTGTCACTGTGGGATTCTTACAAGAGAATAGTGTCATGCATTATCGTGCTCCTGACCCGGCTGAAGAGAGAACTCAGCCCAATGATGGTGAAATCATTGTCTTTACTGATCATATGACCCGGGGCTTCTCACCGCCCAGCTCAAAATTCTTCAGGGATGTTCTTCAAACTCCATCCGCAAGATATTGGACCAAATTCCGTATCTAATATCTATAACTTCCAAGTTTTTTTGCGAAGTTTACCTTCAAGAAGAACCTACTGTTGAACTCTTCAGGGAATACTTCTACCTGAACCGCTAGAACGAGTGCACCAATGGTCCCAGCTTGGAACTTGGCGGGATTTCAATTCAACACAGATGAGATGTGGTCTTTCCTCTAGTAGTCCTGCCCAGCCATCCCAAGGACTGGAATCAAACATGGTTCTACTGCAAAGATACCTCACCGTCTGATGAAAATCCAATGCCGGGTTATCGCGCTGATCGCCTTGACGCCAACTACCAACTCCCTTATAAGCTTACTCGTGCCGAACGCAAGAAACTTGTCCCTACAATCCGAAGAGTTCAAGCCTTGCTAGGAAATGGTTTGACCGGAGTTGATTTGATCCGCTGCTGGGTCGCATGGCGGATTATACCTTTAAGCCGCCGACCTAGCTTAATGTATTCATACACCGGAGGAACTGATGACCCCCTATGTCATAGCTCCCTGCGTCTGGCCGAAGAGGCCATCGTTGAAATGGCAACCACACTTGTCAATAGCAAATATGAAGACCGCAACTTAGTGGGTTTGAATCCCTTCTGCAAGCTTAACCCGGCGCCAGAGGTAAATCTTTTTGACTTCTTTTTTCCTCCAGTAGTTTAAATATCGCATGAACTTCAACATGTTATCTTTCCACAGGCCAAATCTGACTTCTGGAAAGCCAAATATGATCATGAAGCTGCTAAAAAAGCCAGAGCTACTGCGAGAGCCGCCATGAAGACCGTCAAAAAGTCTAAGAAGAAACCAACTGCCTCTGATTTACTCAAGCTGGATGACACCTCTGAGTCGGAGGTAGCCCTTGACTCTCTTGGCCTGTTTTTTAACCACCTTATTGACACTGACTATTGCCAGGATGACACGGGGACCAGCCAGGCAGTCGAAGAAGAGGTAACTAATATTTCCTCCGACTCAGAACATTTACCAAGGCAGAAACTTCGACGGGTAACACGGAAAGTAAGGTTTTCACACCCCTTGTCTTATTTGGATCCTCATTTTCATTTGAAACGACAGCAACATGAGAGCCGCCGCCAGACCCGGACCGGTGGAGATGACGATTTACCCTCCGTCTTACCGAATACCCCTCGAAAACGCCAAAATGAGGTTCTTTTTTAACTTGAACCCTTGTATTTACCAATGAGTTATCTTTATCAATCCCTTAATTTTAATTCCATCCTTGCAGGAAATTTCTCGTTCCTCCTCTCGTGATTCATCCCAAACTCAATTGCCGGCTTTCAAGACCGCCCCCAGGTAAAAATAATTATCCTTCTTCTGAACCTTTATATATGCATCATTATACTGACTTTGTCCAAATTCCTTTTAGCGGTCAAGCAAAGCCTAAAAAAGCAAAGGTGACAAAGCCGGCCGAGGATCCGAAGATTGCTGAACCGGAGCAACCACCCCTTGTACCGGAACACTCTGAAGCATCGGAAGATCCTACTGTCAATGCTCGACCGGATTTAGCCGAGCCGTCTGTTGATGCAACCATTCTTGATCCATCAACTGTTGAACCGTCAAGCTCAGCTAACCCGCCATAGACTCACGGCGATGATGTTTTAATCACTGGCGCCATATTCATTGAACCAGGGAACCCAACTGTTTTGGCGAGACACTCTGCCAAACATGAAGTTATGGAAAGGCAGAAAGTGAGATTTGACGTCTCCCACTATGCTCATCTGAGTATTAGTAAAGTGCTATCTGGTTATCTCAGTCAAGTGCACTCCAGTCGTGATTCAGAAATTGAGATGGTCAAACAGACGCACCAAAAATATGAGGTATGTTCTCCGGCTTATATAAGTTATATACTCTGCCAGCCTCCAAGTCTTCTGATTATGATAAGATTGAATGATCGGTAGACTTAAAAGACTTATAAGCTTCTGTCATAAATTCCATCCAAGTCCGGTTTACAACTAAACCGGATGCTGATAGTATTTCAATTTGTATGTGTAGTCCCCAAGGGCCGGTTTAATCAGTATGAATAAGCCGGTCCTACTAGTCCTTATGTAAAGACCAAAATTTAACTGCATATATCTCATGAGTCGGCTAAAACTGTCATACCCAACTCATCTTTAATAAGAAGAAGCAATATGCATTGGCCCCCAAGTGCCAAGTGTTATTACTTGCAAATCACTTGGGACTTGTTAGAAAGAGCCAATTCCTTTGAAAATTTTCATTTGATAAACATTAGCCCCCAAGTGCCAAGTGTTGTTTGCTTGCAAAGCACTTGGGACTTTGTATTTTGTAATCGGCCATGAAACTAAACAAACTTATGCTATATGTAGGCTGCGACCACAGAACTGGAAACTCAATTGTCTGAGGCCAAGACCCGGCTGGCGGCTCAAGAGATTGAGACAAAGAAAGTTGAATCCAAATTCCAGTTGAGTGTGTCTGAAGCAGAAAAACTGAAGACCAGTTTCACTATGGAGAAAGAAGCTTGGGCCAATGAGAAGACCGCCTTGACACAGCATGCTGAGAAGGCTGAGGCAGCTCTGGAAGAGGTTACCATTGAACTCACCGGTTTAAAGAACCGTTTGTCTCAGATGGTTTCTGCAATCTTTGGTAAGTTGACTTGTTGTTTACTCAAAGTAAATATTTGCCATCATAATATGAGCCACCACTTAACCAATTGTGTAAACTTTGCAGGTCCCGGTAGTAGCAATCTGAGCCGAGACACGTTGGTCAAGCTCAAGGCGGTTTACACGCTTGTTGAGCAATTATACACTGGGGCTCAGCGGACTCTTGCCACTATCTCTCCCGCAAATCAAGAACCAAACTTATTAAGTGATGTCTTGAAGAAGCTGTCCATCTTGCCCGCTAGGTTCCAAGAAATCAAGCGATCCTGTGCTAGAGCCGAAGCTGTGACAGCTTTAAGCCGTGCCAAAGCCTGGGTACCAGAGTTAGACCCAGCTGATGTAGCTAGTGGGTATCCCAGCCTCAAGGAAGATGGATCGCTTTTTGATCAACATGACTTTGCAACTTGTGTCAAGGAGATTCGTCCTCATGCAACAATAATTGCCGAAGAGACCAACCTCACTAAATATCAGCTGGGTTACGATGCAGACAACCAGAAGATGGTGACTCCTTCATACAAAGTGATGGATTTAATCCCGCCGATTCGTAAGCACACTTTCGCCCCTGATATCAATCCCTCTGGTCTGATTGACAACGAGGCTGAATTTCTCGCCCTTCGTGGCTTTAACTGGTCCAAACCCAACTTCCAGACGGTGGAGGAGGAGGACGAACCGGCAAGGGATGAGCCGCAATCTTCAGGTCAGCCAGGTCAAGATTCATGAACCGGGGCCGGTTTATCAACTGCTATTTGTGAGACTGAAAAACAATTTATCCTTTTGGGCTCCGAACGCCTTGTAATAGGCTACCTTCAAACTTCTTGTTCTGCTATGCCATCGTGCATATTTGGCTGTTTATGATACTTCTTTATCCGTCATGTGAGGATATGCAATGTATGCCTGATGATATTATCAATCTTGAATATGTTCCTTCATACAACAGATAAAAAGTGTCCTGTGATGTTTGATCACACTTGTTGGTTTAGCAAGCTAGTGCGGTAAGGGTGATAGCCCAAAGCTCCAAGCACTGGTAATTTAGAGATTGCTGGTTTATGAACAATTAAGCCGGACCGGGTCAATAAACATCGGATATGATTTTTATTTCATACTGGCGACTTATAGTTGAAACTAGGCCGGGTCAATAAACACCGGTTTAATGTCATATATGACTCAGAAGGCATTATAAGCCTTATTGATTAACCATATATTACTATGAGACAAAAGAAAAAATCTCAAAAAAGATACTCAAAGCAATAACAAATAGAAAAATCCAAGGCTTTCATAGGCCGCCAAGCCAAAATATCTTCTTCAATGAAAGTAGCATTATCCACTGGAAGGTACGCGCTTTCCGTGAGCCAGCACTCACATTACCCAATCGACATTTTAACCCAGATAAGTTCAGTTCTTATTTGAAGATAGACTTATCAAGAGTATGCGGGGTCAGAGTAGCATCATGCATCACAGACCGATTTATCCAAGTTTCAAAGATTGCGGCTTTATCAGCCTGAGTTTCTCGTTGCTTTCCGTAAACCGTGCCCTCACATGACAATCCGGCGTTTTAACCTTAACGAGTTTAGGATCTTGTTTAAAAGATTGACTGTTAAGAGTTCGGCGGGCCAATCAGGATTACCTGATGGAGAAGCAGCTGGCATACACGCTGGATAACCTGAAAGGGTTATGTTCTCTTTGGGGAATACACCTATGTTCGAACAAAATAACCCCGTCAAGAGGGTTGTAACTCTATGTTCTCTTTGGTGAATACACCTATGTTTGAACAGGAAGCCGCCAAGTGACTTATTTATGAGCTATGCTCGTTGGGTACCTATGTTTGAGTTGTGCTGTGCAACAGACTCTCTTTGGTCCCTTTAACCTGGGTATTAAGCCCCCAAGCTTTTTATGCGGCCTATAAGCTGGATCAAAGGGTAATCATAACTTTGCTGTATAAAGCAGAAGCCCCTATATGACCAAAAACTCATTATTTAGAGAGGAGAAAAAACGACAAAGGCCCTGCTTTAGCAGGGATGCCGGCTTTATTATATCGATCATAATATATACATTGTCAAAATATGTACATTGGAAGAGCCGGTGGCTCAGGTGTAGTATGGCCTAAGTTGAGTAATATTCCAGGGCCGGCGGGTCTCCTCCTCCGACGTGCGAGAGTCCTTGTGGTCTCGAACATCGATAAGGTAATATTATCCGTTGTTTAGATTCTTGCTGATCACAAAGGGTCCTTCCCAAGGTGGGGATAACTTGTGCATATCAGTCTGATCCTGGATAAGCCGGAGCACCAAATCGCCTTCTTGGAAAGTTCTTGTCGGGGATATACCCCGCGGTATGACTCAACTGGAGTTGTAAACCGGCTGGGACTTGGTAAACCGGCGGATGGTAAACCGGCGGAGAGTTAAGACAGAGAGTCAAGACAGATGGCTAAGATAGACGGTAAACCGGCTGGTGGTAAACCGGCAGACAGTTAAGACAGATGGCTAAGAAAGACGGTAAACCGGCTGGTGTTAAACCGGCAGAGTTAAGACAGATGGTAGCACCGACAGGTGTTAAGTCAATCATAAACAGGCAGACAATATTAAACCGGCAGACAATGTCAAACCGACAGACAATGTTAAACCGGCAGACAATGTTAAACCGGCAGACGTTAAGAAGCCCAGGAAGAAAAGTCAAAATAGTTTAAGTCTTAGTCCGAGATGGACTCTACATGTAACCCGCCCCTTTAACTTATATAAGGAGGGGCAGGGCTCCCCAAAGAGGGACAAGAAAACAACAATCTCTAGGGCTAGACATAATTAGATGAGAGCCGGTTTACGACGACTCCGTGGTGATGATAATGAGATCTAGCCTCAAACAGCATGTAGGATTGTTACCGGATGATGTTTCCCGGGATCCGAAAGTTGTCTAAATCCTCGTCTTGTGTTGCGTTTCTCGATTCCGCTCAACCCCTCTCAAGCTACCACATAGATGCGTTGGCCTCACGACTAAGTCCTCACACTAAGGACATCTGACGTGTTAATTCCACGACAGTTGGTGCCCACCGTGGGCCTGCGCACGGTGGTGTTGAGTTCTTGGAGGGATCTTTTCCCAGGATCGAGAAATTCGTAATTTCCTGGATGAAGAAGTGTCCGGATCGGAAAGCCCACATCAGCGTTCATAAAAGTTCAGATTTATAATCAGTGGGGTTTTCAAGTTCAAGAAAAATTAGTGTGCGGTTTGTTAGCCCACCACCGTCATGTGATTTGCTGGAGTGTTATCAAGTCGCCGAGATCAAAGGCCGTACAACAATTAACATTGGAAGGAGACATCCTCTTTACTGTATCCATTGACCGCGTCAAAAAGGAAGGAAAAAGAATAAGAGGAAAGAACGATATAGTAAGGACTCGGACTCTACTTTCATTGCTGAGTCGTCCGCAGCGGGCAAACCGCCATCGAGTCAGCGGGTCACCACCGGACGGCGCCCGGTTCACCGTTTACACAACACACCCGGCTAAAAGCAACTATTACCCCGCTCTAAGTCGCGGTAACTGCGGTCGTAGCTCGTCCTACCGGTATGCCTCTGCTATGCACCGCGTGGAGGCGTCGCTCAACTTAGTGCTACGCTAAGTCGCCGCTCCATCTGCGCCCAGCCACTGCCTGCTTCAAGCCGCCTCCGCCGTCGTGTTAAACCGCCGTGGTTCAGACTGCCGCCCGCAACTTGGCTCTGAGTCACCCAACCACACGTCAAGGTCAACATGCTAGAGATTGAGATGTCCGTGGACAAATTCAAGAGAACATGTTGAAGTTGAGCAGCTCAGACATGGAGTTGACCTATGACAAATTGGTGTCTGGACTTTAAGAAGAAAGATAAATCGACACTTGACGAAGATCATCTGAAGAATTACGCCTCCGCCTTGAACCGCCCGGGTGTGATCGTGCTTTGTTTTCTGTCCGAGTCGCCGCTCGCGACGCGCTAAGTCGCCTCCGCCGCGGCCGAGCTGCATCGCTCCGCCTCGCCAGGGGTTTCTACAGCCCCAGCAGTTATGCATTGTCCTCCGCTTCAGCCTCTACCGCTGGTGAGCCGATGCCTCATCCTCGGGCTGACCTGGACGCACCAGCCGTCGAGTCGCCTCCGTCGGGCAACCTGCCTGTGCCGCCACCGTTCTCGCCGCGGTCCTTGCCGTGCCACATCGAGTCGCCGCCCTCGCCCTGCTCTTCCGCACGCCCAAAGCCGAGTGCCCGCGGCGCTGCAGATCCTCGCCGTCAAGCCGGCCGCACGTCGGGTTGTCAGTCTCGAGTTTCACTACGGTCCAATTGAGCATTAGATCAACAGAGGCTGCAACACCGTCAACACCGCGCCGGGCTATCCGACGGCCGCGCACGTAACCCACCGTCTGTCTTTTCGGTCTACATCAAACAGGTCAGTGACCACACTGGAATCCGCCCGGGCGACGCTGCTGTCCGATACTACAAGGATTAAACTAAAGAAACACAAAAGAGCAGATTACAAGCTAGACATTGATTTCCTGGGTTCACGAAACTGGAGGCGAGCTGACTGACTGTTAGTGTTCTGCATCATCGAAAACCAAAGCTACACTACTATATGGTCCGGTTTCCTATATTTGATTTAATGGATAAACTACTAGCACGTACACTGGGGTATGGCTCTATATTACTACAAGATCGTCCGTGAGATATAGCAGTCTGCCATTGTCCTTGGGTCAATTTTAGCTGCAAACTCGCCGCCCGGAGCCGGAGGACCGGGTTGTGTCCATGCGTCAAAAGTCAGGAGACGGACGCATGTCGACAAGCCGCCCCAGCGCTCGGCCTCCAGCGCCCTGAGCCGGCCGGTCCTGAACCGGCCTGCAGCCTCGAGCCCCTGCAACCACGACTGCTTCTTGCCGGATCACCTCCACCAGCAGCGAACCGGCCTGCCGGATTAACTCCGCCTTGCTTTCCACTTCCGAGTCGCCGTAAACCGGCCGGCGTATCGTCTTTGTGAGTTGCCTTGCTTCAGCCATCTCGCGCCAAGTCGCCGGCCTTGTCGTCCACTTCTGCGTCGTGTGGTGTTATTGACAAGCTGCCACCGTCGCTTGGTGTCTTCACATCGCTCCAGCCTCTGCCGCTGAATCACCACCGCAAGCCTGACCTCACCTCCATTGTGCTGAGCCATCTACGCCAAGACACCCATCGGAGTCCTTCAACCAACGTGCGCCGGCTCACCACGACCCGCCCCGTTTAGACCGGCGCCGGTTTACTGCTGCTGCTCATACTGGTCGCCTGGGCCGGTTTACTGTTGGCTTCGCCGTCCTCCGGTTCACGCCCGACACTTCAGCTACCCCCGCGCTGCGTTCCGTTCCGAGCCATCTCGAGCCGCCCTGCCCGCTTCCGAGACCAACCGCTGCGCCGGCTCTTCCCCGTTGCCTCAGGTCTCCGGTGAGACGCCCTGCGCCAGCCAGCAGGTGTTAACCCGGCCGCCCCGGCCCTGCAGGCTGCTCCCTTCCTACGCCCATGCGCTGATGGAAACAACAGAAGAAAAGTCAAAGTGGTCAAGTGCTAAAAAAACAGGTGCTACAACATAGGGTCACGTGGATGTTATGCTATATCACATGAGCTCAACGTGCATATACTATTCAGTATCTTATGGCACCAGCATCTATGTTCATCCGACAAAAACAAAATCAAGTATTATCCCTCTTATGTATATTTTATCAGTATATTTTAAATTCCTCTGAGCACCATTACACTCTCCTATTGATGTTTTTATATACATGAAAAATTATTGTTATACTGCGGGTATAAAGCACGCACTGGCAACGTTCTACAATGGCGTTTTCCTCCGTTTCACATTACCTGATGAACAGACGGTCGGTTCACGCATCCGCACCGGTTTACAATGCGGAAGACAACTAGCCCGTCCGCACCGGCTTATGATATCGCGGCTGACTCATCTGTCTGCTCCTACGGCGGATTCACCCATGCTTAATTTCCGCTTCACCATGGTGATAATCAACTCCGCGGTGGATAATTACTGGCCTGGCGTATCAGGTGAAAATCCGTCCAATATATTTTTATATTATGTATTGCTTTCTTTAAAAGAACAATTACTCCGGCTTGTAAAGTTATCTAATGCAGGACCCTAAATCGCCATATTGGTGCAAATTTAAAGGCCATCAGAAAATTTCCGGCTTAAAAGGAAAGATTCCGGTTTAAAAATCCGGCTCATGGGAAAGCGGTCTCCCACAAAGCTTTGAAGCTCTAAACATTTGGTTTAAGAATTTCTGGTTCAAAGGAATAATCTCTCGCAAAGTTCGAGTTCTCAGGAAAAAAATTAAAGGGACCAAAGAGAGTCTGTTGCAAAGGTACAGCTCAAACATAGGTGCCCCTTGAGCACAGCTCACAATATCATTTGGGAGCTTTCTGTTCAAACATAGGTGTATTCACCAAAGAGAACATAGCGTTATTTCCCTCTTGATTCCGGCTATCAAGCCAATATTATCATAAGAGCACAGCTCTGGTTATTTCGGTAATCCGGCTATCAAACCAATATTATCATAAGGGGCCAAAAAGAGTCTGCTGTACAGCACATCTCAAACATAGGTATCCCATGAGCACAACTCACAATATCACTTGGTGGCTCTGGTCGTATCTGAACCACAGTTTATACCCTCTTGATCAGCATAAGGGCATCAAGGAAATCACTTGGGGGCTCTGGTCGTATCCGAACCACAGCTTATACCCTCTTGATAGGCATAAGGCCACCAGGGAAATCACTTGGGGGCTATGGGTTCGAACCATAGTTACACCTCTTGATCAACATAAGGGCACCAGGGAAATCACTTGGGGGCTTGGTCGTATTTGAACCATAGCTACACCTCTTGATCGGCTCAATGCCATAATTATAACTACATGGGGGCTCTGGTCGTATCCGAACCATAGCTTAAACCCTCTTGATCATACATATACATCATCATATGTTACATCATACGTTGCATCATCATTACATCATCATAGCATGTATCATATGTGCATGGATACACCGGCTTATATGGCAGGAATCGGTTTTCAAACCAGATTATTATTCATAATATTTAATAGCCAACACGGCTGGATTTTCTTATGGTTATCAAATAACCAGTATTATGATTAAGGTTTTCAAAGTCGCTTTAGCATAATGATTATCATATTATCAATGGATATGATTTATTCTACAATTGAAGGAATAGTCTCGAGTCGCTGCAGGCTTACGACCCGACACTTGGGGGTTACATTATTCAAGTAGGGATTACATCAAATACACACGTCTCATGTCACTGCAAGCATGCACCATGACACTTGGGGGCTAATGCAAAGTCATTGTTTTATCACTTATTGAAGACCCGACTCATCACATCATAATGAGCCGGCCCTTGGGGGCTACCAATTGCTCCTGTCAACAATTCAAGGTACAGAAGTTTTCATCTGTTATTGAAGGATCCACTGCTCAGTTGGTAAAGCACAAAGCTCTCAACCTTGTGGACGTGGGTTCAAGCCCCATGATAGGGGTTACATCGTATAATGTTATTCTCAAGAGGTATACATAAAGTCCCAGCTCAATATTATCTTACTGAGCCGGCCCTTGGGGGCCACACATTGCTTTTTCAAGTCTACATGTTCATATCTATAAAGTCCCTGCTCATTATTGCATAATGACCCGACCCTTGGGGGCTATACTGGTTAAAGTTTTTATAAGCATAAGGCAATTTCAAGTCCCAGGTGGCTGCAAGCATGACAACCCGGCACTTGGGGGCTACATATGTGGAATACTCAATTCTGACTAGTGATTGAGATGAACAACCTGGATTTCTTCAAGATTGTGATATTTATATTGAAGTAAGTCTTAAGTTGTTGCTATGCTACCTTCTTAAGACTTGGGGGCTACAAGTGATAGGCATATAAGAGGCATATTTTCAAGCTGGATGTTAACTACAAGTATGACCCGGTGCTATCAATATTTTTAAACCGGTGATCTTGGCAATGATAAACCGACAAGTTTTACATTCTTAAACCGGCTGAAGATCAGATGAGGATTTCAAGGACCAATATTTTTGTTATGTCATTGGGAGCTGAGTCAAAGAAGTTATTCTTCACAATATTTCTCTGTGACAAACCAATGTCAGCAAATTGATTATGAAGCTGGCCTATTGACCCAGATTTTCTAGAAGGAAATGACAAGGATTTAAAGATGCTCATGATCAGTTTAACATGGATAAATCCAAATTAAACTGGCGGCTAATGTCGGGGATATACCCCGCGGTATGACCCGGCTGGAGTTGTAAACCGGCTGGGACTTGGTAAACCGGTGGATGGTAAACCGGCGGAGAGTTAAGACAGAGAGTCAAGACAGATGGCTAAGATAGACGGTAAACCGGCTGGTGGTAAACCGGCAGACAATTAAGACAGATGGCTAAGAAAGACGGTAAACCGGCTGGTGTTAAACCGGCAGAGTTAAGATAGATGGTAGCACCGGCAGGTGTTAAGTCAATCATAAACCGGCAGACAATGTTAAACCGGCAGACAATGTCAAACCGGTAGACAATGTTAAACCGGCAGACGTTAAGAAGCCCAGGAAGGAAAGTCAAAATAGTTTAAGTCTTAGTCCGAGATGGACTCTACATGTAACCCGCCCCTTTAACTTATATAAGGAGGGGCAGGGCTCCCCAAAGAGGGACAGGAAAACAACAATCTCTAGGGCTAGACATAATTAGATGAGAGCCGGTTTACGACGACTCCGTGGTGATGATAATGAGATCTAGCCTCAAACAGCATGTAGGGTTGTTACCGGATGATGTTTCCCGGGGCCCGAAAGCTGTGTAAATCCTCGTCTTGTGTTGCGTTTCTTGATTCCGCTCAACCCCTCTCAAGCTACCACATAGATGCGTTGGCCTCACGACTAAGTCCTCACACTAAGGACATCTGACGTGTTAATTCCACGACAGTTCTGGTTTTAACCCGACGGCTGTGATAACGGCGTAAATCCTGCTGGTAAATCGCCGAATGAGCCGCTGTGATGTCAGGCTCCTCATCCAACAGGTCAAATGCTTCTTGACGTGCTCTTTCATTGTCAGCTTCAACATAAGCCGCCACACAAGGTGAGTCATGACGTATGTCACTAGGGAGAACCGCCTCTGCTCCGTAAACCATGAAGAAAAGTGTATATCCCATAGATCTGTTTGGGGTGGTATTGATGCTCCACAACACGGAAGGTAACTCCTCCACCCAGCAACCCGGCATCCTCTGCAAGGGAACCATAAGCCGGGGTTTGATGCCCTTCAAGATCTCTTGGTTTGCTCTCTCAGCTTGACCATTGGATTGAGGGTGAGTCACTAACGATACATCGAGCCGGATATGCTCACGTTGACAAAATTCTTCCATAGCACCCTTAGAGAGATTATTGCCATTTTCTGTTATAATGATGTGTGGAAAGCCAAAACGGAAGATCACCTTTTTGATGAATTGAACCACTGTTGCTGCATCACACTTACTAACCAGCTCTGCCTCTACCCACTTAGTGAACTTATCAACCACCACCAAAAGGTGGGTCTTCTTATCCTTGGATCTTTTAAAAGGTCCAACCATATCAAGCCCCCAAACTGCAAACGGCCAAGTAATTGGAATCATCCTCAATTCTTGAGCCGGCACATGGACTCGTCGTGGAAATTTCTGACATCCATCACACCTGCTGGCGAGGTCCTCTGCATCATCATCAGCTGTTAACCAATAAAACCCATGACGGAAAGCTTTGGCCATGAGGGATTTTGAACCGGCATGATGACCACAATATCCTTCATGAATCTCTCGTAAGATCTCACAACCCTCTTCTGGAGAAACACAACGTTGAAATGCCCCTGTGACACTGCGATGATGTAGCTCTCCATTAACAATTGTCATTGACTTAGACCGCCACGTTATCTACCTGGCTAAGGTTTCATCCTCAGGTAACTCGCCCCGGGTCATATAAGCCAAGTAAGGTACCGTCTAATCCGGGATTACGTGAAGAGCCGCCACCAACTGAGCCTCCGGGTCAGGAATAGCCAAATCCTCCTCGGTAGGCAACCTGACGGCGTGTTATCCAGAACATCAAGAAAAACATTAGGCGGCACCGGTTTACGTTGAGAACCCAACCAGCTTAAAGCGTCCGCCACTTCATTCTTCCTCCGATCCACGTGCTCCACTTGATAACCTTTGAAGTGACCAGCAATAACGTCCACCTCTTGCCGATAAGCCGCCATGAGTGGATCATTTGAATTCCAAGTACCAGAGACCTGTTGAGCCACCAAGTCTGAGTCGCCGAAGCACCTCACCTGGCTTAAGTTCTTTTCCTTAGCCATCCGAAGACCGTGGAGCAAGGCCTCATACTCAGCTGCATTGTTAGTACACGGAAACATCAAACGGAGAACATAACAGAATTTATCACCTCGAGGGGAGGCAAGAATAACTCCAGCCCCCGAGCCCTCCAATTGCCTGGACCCATCAAAGTGAATAGCCCAATACGTGTTATCTGGCTTTTCCTCAGGCATCTGGAGCTCTGTCCAACCAT
The DNA here is from genome assembly GCA_034509565.1 of Triticum monococcum. Taxonomy (NCBI): domain Eukaryota; kingdom Viridiplantae; phylum Streptophyta; class Magnoliopsida; order Poales; family Poaceae; genus Triticum; species Triticum monococcum. Next base: position 353,381,117 of record CM067841.1, read on the forward strand.
TGATGAAGTCCACCAGTGCCCGAGACTTGATGGCCGTGCGAGGCACATATTTTAACCCATGAGGCCCAAGCTCAATAGCCCACTTAGCAACCCGGACAGTTGCTTCTCTGTTTTGGATGATGTCTCCCAAAGGAGCAGAACTGACCATAGTGATGGGATGACCCATAAAATAATGTTTAAGCTTCTGGCTGACCAAGAACACCCCATATACAAGCTTCTGCCAGTGCGGTGCTTGGACTCAATAAACACCTCGCTGATGTAGTAAACCGGCCTTTGAACCGGATATTCCTTGCCTGTTTCCTTTCTTTCTACCACAATAGCAACACTGACAGCCCGACTGTTAGCAGCCACATATAACAACAAAGGATCCTTATCAATAGGGGCCGCAAGCTGCTTCTTCAAATCCTCAAACGATGTATTAGCAACATCACTCCAAACAAAGTTATCTGTCTTTTTCATCATCTGATATAGAGGGATGGCCTTATCTCCCAACCGGCTTATGAACCGGCTCAACGCCACAATACGACCCGCTAGGCGTTGCACATCATTGATACACGCCGGCTTAGCCAGTGAAGTGATGGCTTTAATCTTCTCCGGGTTAGCTTCAATACCTCTGTTAGACACCAAGAACCCCAAGAGTTTGCCTGCTGGTACACCAAAGACACACTTGGCCGGGTTAAGCATCATCTTGTAAACCCGAAGATTTTCAAAGGTTTCTATCAAATCATCTATCAATGACTCCTCTCTGGACTTCACCACAATATCATCCACATAAGCATGAACATTACGCCTGATTTGGTTATGAAGGCAATTTTGCATACATCTCTGATAAGTTGCGTGGGCACTCTTGAGCCCGAAAGGTATAGACACATAGCAGAAGGCTCCAAAGGGAGTTATGAAAGTTGCTTCTCCTGGTCCTTAACTGCCATATGTTGGAAATATGCCCTAGAGGCAATAATAAAATGATTATTATTATATTTCCTTGTTCATGATAATTGTCTATTATTCATGCTATAATTGTGTTATCCGGAAATCATAATACATGTGTGAATACATAGACCATAACATGTCCCCAGCGAGCCTCTAGTTAACTAGCTCGTTGATCAACAGATAGTCATGGTTTCCTGACTATGGACATTGGATGTCATTGATAACGGGATCACATCATTAGGATAATGATGTGATGGACAAGACCCAATCCTAAGCATAGCACAAGATCGTGTAGTTCGTTTGCTAGAGCTTTTCCAATGTCAAGTTGTTGGAAATATGCCCTAGAGGCAATAATAAAAGCATTATTATTATATTTCCTTGTTCATGATAATTGTCTTTATTCATGCTATAATTGTGTTATCCGGAAATCGTAATACATGTGTGAATAACAGACACCAACATGTCCCTGGTAAGCCTCTAGTTGACTAGCTCGTTCATCAACGGATAGTCATGGTTTCCTGGCTATGGACATAAGATGTCATTGATAACGAGATCACATCATTGGGAGAATGATGTGATGGACAAGACCCAATCCTAAACATAGCATAAAGATCGTATAGTTCGTTTGCTAGAGTTTTGCAATGTCAAGTATCTTTTCCTTAGACCATGAGATCGTGTAACTCCCGGATACCGTAGGAGTGCTTTGGGTGTACCAAACGTCACAACGTAACTGGGTGACTATAAAGGTAGACTACGGGTATCTCCAAAAGTGTCTGTTGGGTTGACACGGATCAAGACTGGGATTTGTCACTCCGTATGACGGAGAGGTATCACTGGGCCCACTCGGTAATGCATCATCATAATGAGCTCAAAGTGACCAAGTGTCTGGTCACGGGATCATGCATTACGGTATGAGTAAAGTGACTTGCCGGTAACGAGATTGAACGAGGTATTGGGATACCGACGATCGAATCTCGGGCAAGTAATATATCGATTGACAAAGGGAATTGCATACGGGGTTGATTGAATCCTCGACATCGTGGTTCATCCGATGAGATCATCGTGGAGCATGTGGGAGCCAACATGGGTATCTAGATCCCGCTGTTGGTTATTGACCGGAGAGTCGTCTCGGTCATGTCTACATGTCTCCCGAACCCGTAGGGTCTACACACTTAAGGTTCGGTGACGCTAGGGTTGTGAAGATATGTATATGCAGTAACCCGAATGTTGTTCGGAGTCCCGGATGAGATCCCGGACGTCACGAGGAGTTCCGGAATGGTCCGGAGGTAAAGAATTATATATAGGAAGTGCTGTTTCGGCCATCGGGACAAGTTTCGGGGTCACCGGTATTGTACCGGGACCACCGGAGGGGTCCCGGGGGTCCACCGGGTGGGGCCACCTATCCCGGAGGGCCCCATGGGCTGAAGTGGGAAGGGACCCAGCCCTTAGTGGGCTGGGGCGCCACCCCTAAGGGGCCCATGCGCCTAGGGTTAGGGGAAACCCTAAAGGGGGGCGCCCCCTTGCCTTGGGGGGCAAGCCCCCCACCCTTGGCTGCCGCCCCCCCTAGGAGATCCATCTCCTAGGGCCGGCGCCCCCCCCTTGGCACCCCTATATATAGTGGGGGAGAGGAGGGACTTGAGGCTACGGCTTTTGGTGCTTCCCTCTCTCCCTGTTACATATCTCTCTCTTGTAGTATAGGCGAAGCCCTGCTACTGTGACGCCCTGCATCCACCACCACGCCGTCGTGCTGCTGGATCATCACCAACCTCTCCTCCCCCCTTGATGGATCAAGAAGGAGGAGACGTCTCCCGTCCCGTACGTGTGTTGAACGCGGAGGTGCCGTCCGTTCGGCACTCGGTCATCGGTGATTTGGATCACGTCGTGTTCGACTACATCATCCCCGTTCGTTGAACGCTTCTGCACGCGATCTACAAAGGTATGTAGATGCATCTCATGACTCGTTGCTAGATGAAGTCCTAGATGGATCTTGGTGAAACGAGAAGAATTTTTTTTGTTTTCTGCAACGTTCCCCAACAGTGGCATCATGAGCTAGGTCTATGCGTAGTTCTTCTTGCGCGAGTAGAACACAATTTGTTGTGGGCATGGATTTGTCAACTTTCTTGCCGCTACTAGTCTTTTCTTGCTTCAGCGGTATTGTGGGATGAAGCGGCCCGGACCAACCTTACACGTACGCTTACGTGAGACCGGTTCCACCGACTAACATGCACTAGTTGCATAAGGTGGCTGGCGGGTGTCTGTCTCTCCCACTTTAGTTGGAGCGGATTCGATGAACAGGGTCCTTATGAAGGGTAAATAGAAGTTGACAAATCACGTTGTGGCTTTCACGTAGGTAAGAAAACGTTCTTGCTAGAACCCTAATTCAGCCACGTAAAACTTGCAACAACAATTAGAGGACGTCTAACTTGTTTTTGCAGCAAGTGCTTTGTGATATGATATGGCCGAAGTTGTGATGAATGATGAATGATCTATATGTGATGTATGAGATGTTCATGCTATTGTAATAGGAATCACGACTTGCATGTCGATGAGTATGACAACCGGCAGGAGCCATAGGAGTTGTCTTTATTCTTTTATATGACCTGCATGTCATTGAGAAACGCCATGTAAATTACTTTACTTTATTGCTAAACGCGTTAGCCATAGTAGTAGAAGTAATAGTTGGCGAGCAACTTCATGGAGACACGATGATGGAGATCATGGTGTCAAGCCGGTGACAAGGTGATCATGGAGCCCCAAGATGGAGATCAAAGGAGCTATGTGATATTGGCCATATCATGTCACGTTTATTATTTGATTTCATGTGATGTTTATCATGTTTTGCATCTTGTTTACTTAGAACGACGGTAGTAAATAAGGTGATCCCTCATAACAATTTCAAAAAGTGTTCTCCCCTAACTATGCACCGTTGCTAAAGTTCGTCGTTTCGAAGCACCACGTGATGATCGGGTGTGATAGATTCTTACGTTCACATACAACGGGTGTAAGACAGTTTTACACATGCAAAACACTTAGGGTTAACTTGACGAGCCTAGCATGTGCATAGACATGGCCTCGGAACACAGAAGACCGAAAGGTCGAGCATGAGTCGTATAGAAGATGCGATCAACATGAAGATGTTCACCGACGTTGACTAGTCCGTCTCACGTGATGATCGGACACGGCCTAGTTAACTCGGATCATGTAATACTTAGATGACTAGAGGGATGTCTAATCTAAGTGGGAGTTCATTATATAATTTGATTAGATGAACTTTATTATCATGAACATTAGTCTAAAATATTTTACAATATGTCTTGTAGATCAAATGGCCCACGTAGTCCTCAACTTCAACGCGTTCCTAGAGAAAACCAAGCTGAAAGACGATGGCAGCAACTATACGGACTGGGTCCGGAACCTGAGGATCATCCTCATAGCTGCCAAGAAAGATTACATCCTACAAGCACCGCTAGGTGAAGCTCCCGTCCCACAGAACCAAGACGTTATGAACGCTTGGCAGACACGTGTTGACGACTACTCCCTCGTTCAGTGCGGCATGCTTTACAGTTTAGAGCCGGGGCTCCAAAAGCGTTTTGAGAGACATGGAGCATATGAGATGTTCGAAGAGCTGAAAATGGTTTTCCAAGCTCATGCCCGGGTCGAGAGATATGAGGTCTCCGACAAGTTCTTCAGCTGTAAGATGGAGGAAAACAGTTCTGTCAGTGAGCACATACTCACTATGTCTGGATTACATAACCGCTTGACTCAGCTGGGAGTTAATCTCCCGGATGATGTGGTCATTAACAGAATCCTCCAGTCGCTTCCACCAAGCTACAAGAGCTTTGTGATGAACTTCAACATGCAGGGGATGCAAAAGACCATTCCTGAGTTGTTTTCAATGCTGAAATCAGCGGAGGTAGAAGTCAGAAAGGAACATCAAGTGTTGATGGTCAATAAAACCACTAAGTTCAAGAAAGGCAAGGGTAAAAAGAACTTCAATAAGGACGGCAAGGAAGTTGCCGCGCCCGGCAAGCAAGCTGCCGGGAAGAAGCCAAAGAATGGACCCAAGCCCAAGACTGAGTGCTTTTATTGCAAGGGAAGCGGTCACTGGAAGCGGAACTGCCCCAAATACTTAGCAGACAAGAAGGCCGGCAAAACAAAAGGTATATGTGATATACATGTAATTGATGTGTACCTTACCAGTAATCATAGTAGCTCTTGGGTATTTGATACCGGTGCAGTTGCTCACATTTGTAACTCACAGCAGAAACTACGGAATAGGCGGAGACTGGCAAAGGACGAGGTGACGATGCGCGTCGGGAATGGTTCCAAAGTCGATGTGATCGCCGTCGGCACGCTACCTCTTCATTTACCTACGGGATTAGTTTTAAACCTCAATAATTGTTATTTGGTACCAGCTTTGAGCATGAACATTGTATCGGGATCTCGTTTAATACGAGATGGCTACTCATTTAAATCCGAGAATAATGGTTGTTCTATTTATATGAGAGATATGTTTTATGGTCATGCTCCTATGGTGAATGGTTTATTCTTTATGAATCTCGAACGTAATACTACACATGTTCATAATGTGAGTACCAAAAGATGCAAGGTTGATAATGATAGTCCCACATACTTGTGGCACTGCCGCCTTGGTCACATAGGTGTCAAACGCATGAAGAAGCTCCATGCAGATGGACTTTTAGAGTCTCTTGATTATGAATCATTTGACACGTGCGAACCATGCCTTATGGGTAAAATGACCAAGACTCCGTTCTCAGGAACAATGGAGCGAGCAACCAACTTGTTGGAAATCATACATACTGATGTGTGCGGTCCAATGAGTGTTGAGGCTCGCGGTGGCTATCGTTATGTTCTCACCCTCACTGATGATTTGAGTAGATATGGATATATTTACTTAATGAAGCACAAGTCTGAAACCTTTGAAAAGTTCAAGGAATTTCAGAGTGAGGTCGAGAATCAACGTGACAGGAAAATCAAGTTTCTACGATCAGATCGTGGAGGAGAATACTTGAGTCACGAATTTGGCACACACTTAAGAAAATGTGGAATAGTTTCACAACTCACGCCGCCTGGAACACCTCAGCGTAACGGTGTGTCCGAACGTCGTAATCGCACTCTATTAGATATGGTGCGGTCTATGATGTCTCTTACCGATCTACCGCTATCTTTTTGGGGCTATGCTTTAGAGACTGCTGCATTCACTTTAAATAGGGCTCCGTCAAAATTCGTTGAGACGACACTGTTTGAATTATGGTTTGGAAAGAAACCTAAGCTGTCATTTCTAAAAGTTTGGGGATGCGATGCTTATGTCAAGAAACTTCAACCTGAAAAGCTCGAACCCAAGTCGGAAAAATGCGTCTTCATAGGATACCCAAAAGAAACTATTGGGTATACCTTCTACCTCAGATCCGAAGGCAAGATCTTTGTTGCCAAGAATGGATCCTTTCTAGAGAAAGAGTTTCTCTCGAAAGAAGTAAGTGGGAGGAAAGTAGAACTTGATGAAGTGTTACCTCTTGAACCGGAAAATGGCGCAACTCAAGAAAATGTTCCTGAGGTGCCTGCACCGGCTAGAGAGGAAGTTAATGATGATGATCATGAAACTTCTGATCAAGTTGCTACTGAACTTCGAAGGTCCACAAGGACACGTTCCGCACCAAAGTGGTACGGCAACCCTGTCTTGGAAATCATGTTGTTAGACAACGGTGAACCTTCGAACTATGAAGAAGCGATGGCGGGCCCGGATTCCGACAAATGGCTAGAAGCCATGAAATCCGAGATAGGATCCATGTATGAAAACGAAGTATGGACTTTGACTGACTTGCCCGTTGAAAGGCGAGCCATAGAGAATAAATGGATCTTTAAGAAGAAGACAGACGCGGATGGTAATGTGACCATCTATAAAGCTCGGCTTGTCGCTAAGGGTTATCGACAAGTTCAAGGGGTTGACTACGATGAGACTTTCTCACCGGTAGCGAAGCTAAAGTCCGTCCGAATCATGTTAGCAATTGCCGCGTTTTACAATTATGAAATATGGCAAATGGACGTCAAAACGGCATTCCTTAATGGTTTCCTTAAGGAAGAATTGTATATGATGCAGCCGGAAGGTTTTGTCGATCCTAAGAATGCTGACAAGGTGTGCAAGCTCCAACGCTCGATTTATGGGCTGGTGCAAGCATCTCGAAGTTGGAACATTTGCTTTGATGAGATGATCAAAGCGTTTGGGTTTACGCAGACTTATGGAGAAGCCTGCGTTTACAAGAAAGTGAGTGGGAGCTCTGTAGCATTTCTCATATTATATGTAGATGACATACTTTTGATGGGAAATGATATAGAACTTTTGGACAGCATCAAGGCCTACTTGAATAAGAGTTTTTCAATGAAGGACCTTGGAGAAGCTGCTTATATATTAGGCATCAAGATCTATAGGGATAGATCGAGACGCCTCATAGGTCTTTCACAAAGTACATACCTTGATAAGATATTGAAGAAGTTCAATATGGATCAATCTAAGAAGGGGTTCTTGCCTGTGTTACAAGGTATGAAATTGAGCTCGGCTCAAAGTCCGACCACGGCAGAAGAAATAGAAGAGATGAGTGTCATCCCCTATGCCTCAGCCATAGGTTCTATTATGTACGTCATGCTGTGTACCAGACCTGATGTAAACCTTGCCGTAAGTTTGGTAGGAAGGTACCAAAGTAATCCCGGCAAGGAACACTGGACAGCGGTCAAGAATATCCTGAAGTACCTGAAAAGGACTAAGGAGATGTTTCTCGTTTATGGAGGTGACGAAGAGCTCGTCGTAAAGGGTTACGTCGACGCTAGCTTCGACACAGATCTGGATGACTCAAAGTCACAAACCGGATACGTGTATATTTTGAATGGTGGGGCAGTAAGCTGGTGCAGTTGCAAGCAGAGCATCGTGGCGGGATCTACGTGTGAAGCGGAGTACATGGCAGCCTCGGAGGCAGCACATGAAGCAATTTGGGTGAAGGAGTTCATCACCGACCTCGGAGTCATACCCAATGTGTCGGGGCCGATCAAACTCTTCTGTGACAACACTGGAGCTATTGCACTAGCCAAGGAGCCCAGGTTTCACAAGAAGACAAGGCACATCAAGCGTCGCTTCAACTCCATTCGTGAAAATGTTCAGGATGGAGACATAGATATTTGTAAAGTACATAAGGACCTGAATGTAGCAGGTCCGTTGACTAAACCTCTCCCTAGGGCAAAACATGATTAACACCAGAATTCCATGGGTGTTCGATTCATCACAATGTAACTAGATTATTAACTCTAGTGCAAGTGGGAGACTGTTGGAAATATGCCCTAGAGGCAATAATAAAAGCATTATTATTATATTTCCTTGTTCATGATAATTGTCTTTATTCATGCTATAATTGTGTTATCCGGAAATCGTAATACATGTGTGAATAACAGACACCAACATGTCCCTGGTAAGCCTCTAGTTGACTAGCTCGTTCATCAACGGATAGTCATGGTTTCCTGGCTATGGACATAAGATGTCACTGATAACGAGATCACATCATTGGGAGAATGATGTGATGGACAAGACCCAATCCTAAACAAAGCATAAAGATCGTATAGTTCGTTTGCTAGAGTTTTGCAATGTCAAGTATCTTTTCCTTAGACCATGAGATCGTGTAACTCCCGGATACCGTAGGAGTGCTTTGGGTGTACCAAACGTCACAACGTAACTGGGTGACTATAAAGGTAGACTACGGGTATCTCCGAAAGTGTCTGTTGGGTTGACACGGATCAAGACTGGGATTTGTCACTCCGTATGACGGAGAGGTATCACTGGGCCCACTCGGTAATGCATCATCATAATGAGCTCAAAGTGACCAAGTGTCTGGTCACGGGATCATGCATTACGGTATGAGTAAAGCGACTTGCCGGTAACAAGATTGAACGAGGTATTGGGATACCGACGATCGAATCTCGGGCAAGTAATATATCGATTGACAAAGGGAATTGCATGCGGGGTTGATTGAATCCTCGACATCGTGGTTCATCCGATGAGATCATCGTGGAGCATGTGGGAGCCAACATGGGTATCCAGATCCTGCTGTTGGTTATTGACCGGAGAGTCGTCTCGGTCATGTCTACATGTCTCCCGAACCCGTAGGGTCTACACACTTAAGGTTCGGTGACGCTAGGGTTGTGAAGATATGTATATGCAGTAACCCGAATGTTGTTCGGAGTCCCGGATGAGATCCCGGACGTCACGAGGAGTTCCGGAATGGTCCGGAGGTAAAGAATTATATATAGGAAGTGCTGTTTCGGCCATCGGGACAAGTTTCGGGGTCACCGGTATTGTACCGGGACCACCGGAGGGGTCCCGGGGGTCCACCGGGTGGGGCCACCTATCCCGGAGGGCCCCATGGGCTGAAGTGGGAAGGGACCCAGCCCTTAGTGGGCTGGGGCGCCACCCCTAAGGGGCCCATGCACCTAGGGTTAGGGGAAACCCTAAAGGGGGGCGCCCCCTTGCCTTGGGGGGCAAGCCCCCCACCCTTGGCCGCCCCCCCTAGGAGATCCATCTCCTAGGGCCGGCGCCCCCCCCTTGGCACCCCTATATATAGTGGGGGAGAGGAGGGACTTGAGGCTACGGCTTTTGGTGCTTCCCTCTCTCCCTGTTACATCTCTCTCTCTTGTAGTATAGGCGAAGCCCTGCTACTGTGACGCCCTGCATCCACCACCACGCCGTCGTGCTGCTGGATCATCACCAACCTCTCCTCCCCCCTTGCTGGATCAAGAAGGAGGAGACGTCTCCCGTCCCGTACGTGTGTTGAACGCGGAGGTGCCGTCCGTTCGGCACTCGGTCATCGGTGATTTGGATCACGTCGTGTTCGACTACATCATCCCCGTTCGTTGAACGCTTCCGCACGCGATCTACAAAGGTATGTAGATGCATCTCATGACTCGTTGCTAGATGAACTCCTAGATGGATCTTGGTGAAACGAGAAGAAATTTTTTTGTTTTCTGCAACGTTCCCCAACACAAGTATCATTTCCTTAGACCATGAGATCATGTAACTCCCGGATGCCGTAGGAGTGCTTTGGATGTACCAAACGTCACAACGTAACTGGGTGACTATAAAGGTATACTACAGGTATCCCCGAAAGTATCTGTTGGGTTGACACGGATCGAGACTGGGATTTGTCACTCCGTATGACAAAGAGGTATCTCATGGCCCACTCGGTAATGCATCATCATAATGAGCTCAATGTGACCAAGTGTTTGGTCACGGGATCATGCATTACGGTACGAGTAAAGTGACTTGCCGGTAACGAGATTGAACGAGGTATTGGGATACCGACGATCGAATCTCGGGCAAGTAACGTACCGATTGACAAAGGGAATTGTATACGGGATTACTTGAATCCTCGACATCATGGTTCATCCAATGAGATCATCGAGGAGCATGTGGGAGCCAACATGGGTATCCAGATCCCACTGTTGGTTATTGACCGGACAGTCGTCTCGGTCACGTCTGCGTGTCTCCCGAACCCGTAGGGTCTACACACTTAAGGTTCGGTGACGCTAGGGTTGTAGAGATATTAGTATGCGGTAACCCGAAAGTTGTTCGGAGTCCCGGATGAGATCCCGGACGTCGCAAGGAGTTCCGGAATGGTCCGGAGGTGAAGATTTATATATAGGAAGTCTAGTTTCGGCCATCGGGAAAGTTTTGGTGGTAATCGGTATTGTACCGGGACCACCGGAAGGGTCCCGGGGGTCCACCGGGTGGGCCACCTATCCCAGAGGGTCCCATGGGCTGAAGTGGCAGGGGGAACCAGCCCCTGGTGGGCTGGTGCGCCCCCCATGGGCCTCCCCCTGCGCCTAGGGTTGGAAACCCTAGGGGTGGGGGGCACCCCACCTAACTTGGGGGGCAAGTCCCCCCTTTGGCCGTCGCCCCCCCTTGGAGATGGGATCTCCTAGGGCCAGCGCCCCCTAGGGGCCCTATATATAGTGGGGGGAGGGAGGGCAGCCGCACCCAAGTCCCTGGCGCCTCCCTCTCCCCTCGTAACACCTCTCCCTCTTGTTGGAGCTTGGCGAAGCCCTGCCGAGATCACCGCTACTTCCACCACCACGCCGTCGTGCTGCTGGATCTCCATCAACCTCTCCCTTCCCCTTGCTGGATCAAGAAGGAGGAGACGTCTTCCCCAACCGTACGTGTGTTGAACGTGGAGGTGCTGTCCGTTCGGCACTAGGATCTTCGGTGATTTGGATCACGACGAGTACGACTCCCTCAACCCCATTCTCTTGAACGCTTCCGCTCGCGATCTACAAGGGTGTGTAGATGCACTTCTCTCTCTCGTTGCTAGATGACTCCATAGATTGATCTTGGTGAAGCGTAGAAATTTTTTATTTTCTGCAACGTTCCCCAACACCATCTTGATCTGATGATAACCAGAATAAGCATCCAAAAAACTCAAACGCTCACAACCCGCCGTAGCATCAATAATCTGATCAATACGAGGGAGAGCAAAAGGATCAGCCGGACAAGCCTGGTTTAAATCCATATAGTCCATACACATACGCCAACTGCCGTTCTTCTTAAGTACCAGCACTGGGATAGCTAAGCACTCAGGATGAAAAACTTCAATGATAAACCCAACTACCAAGAGCCGGGCTACTTCTTCTCCGATGGCCTTCTACCTCTCCTCATTAAAATGGCGAAGAGACTGCTTGACCGGCTTAAACTTTAGATCAATAGTAAGAGTGTGCTTAGCGAGTTCTCTCGGTACACCCGGCATGTCTGAAGGCTTCCATGTGAAGATGTCCCGATTCTCACGGATGAACTCGATGAGCGCGCTTTCCTATTTCGGGTCCAGATTAGCACTGATGCTGAACTGCTTGGATGAGTCGCCAGGAACGAAATCAACCATCTTGGTATCATCTGCCGATTTGAACTTTAAAACCAGATCATGCTCTGTGGTTGGCTTTTTCAAAGACATCATATCTGTCGGGTCAACATTGTCCTTGTAAACTTTTAACTCCTCCGTTGCATAAACTGACTCAGGATAAGCCGCATCCCCCTCTTCACACTCCAGGGCTATCTTATGGCTCCCATGCACTATAATGGTTCCCTTGTGACCCGACATCTTGAGCTGCAAATACACGTAACATAGCTGTGCCATGAACTTGGCATAAGCCGGCAGTCCAAACATAGCGTGATACGGGCTGTGGATCTTGACCACTTCAAAGGTCAACGTCTCTGACCTAGAGTCATGTGTTGGAAATATGCCCTAGAGGCAATAATAAATTGATTATTATTATATTTCCTTGTTCATGATAATCGTTAATTATCCATGCTAGAATTGTATTGATAGGAAACTCAGATACATGTGTGGATACATAGACAACACCATGTCCCTAGTAAGCCTCTAGTTGACTAGCTCGTTGATCAATAGATGGTTACGGTTTCCTAACCATGGACATTGGATGTCGTTGATAACAGGATCACATCATTAGGAGAATGATGTGATGGACAAGACCCAATCCTAAGCCTAGCACAAAGATCGTATAGTTTGTTCGCTAAAGCTTTTCTAATGTCAAGTATCATTTCCTTAGACCATGAGATTGTGCAACTCCCGGATACCGTAGGAATACTTTGGGTGTGCCAAACGTCACAACGTAACTGGGTGGCTATAAAGGTGCACTACGGGTATCTCCGAAAGTGTCTGTTGGGTTGGCACGAATCGAGATTGGGATTTGTCACTCCGTGTGACGGGGAGGTATCTCTGGGCCCACTCGGTAGGACATCATCATAGTGTGCACAATGTGATCAAGGAGTTGATCACGGGATGATGTGTTACGGAATGAGTAAAGAGACTTGCTGTTAACGAGATTGAACAAGGTATCGGGATACCGACGATCGAATCTCGGGCAAGTATCGTGCCGATGGACAAAGGGAATTGTATACGGGATTGATTGAATCCTCGACATCGTGGTTCATCCGATGAGATCATCGTGGAACATGTGGGAGACAACATGGGTATCCAAATCCCGCTGTTGGTTATTGACCGGAGAACGTCTAGGTCATGTCTGCATGTCTCCCGAACCCGTAGGGTCTACACACTTAAGGTTCGATGATGCTAGGGTTATAAAGGAAGTTTGTATGTGGTTACCGAATGTTGTTCGGAGTCCCGGATGAGATCCCGGACGTCACGAGGAGTTCCGGAATGGTCCGGAGGTAAAGATTTATATATGGGAAGTCCTATTTCGGCCATCGGGACAAGTCCTATTTCGGTCACCGGTATTGTACCGGGACCACCGGAAGGGTCCCGGGGGTCCACCGGGTGGGACCACCTGCCTCGGGGGCCACATGGGCTATAGCGGGTGCGCCTTGGCCTACATGGGCCAAGGGCACCAGCCCCAAGAGGCCCATGCGCCTAGGGTTCAATAAGGGAAGAGTCCCAAAGGTGGAAGGCACCCCCTAGGTGCCTTGGGGGGAGGGACTCCTCCCTTGGCCGCCGCCCCCCTAGGAGATTGGATCTCCTAGGGCCGGCGCCCCCCCTTGGCTCCCTATATATAGTGAGGGAAGGAGGGCCTCTCAGACCATGCCTTTGGTGCCTCCCTCTCCCTCTCCAACACCTCCTCCTCCTCCATAGAGCTTAGCGAAGCCCTGCTGGAGTACTGCAGCTCCATCACCACCACGCCGTCGTGCTGCTGCTGGAGCCATCTTCCTCAACCTCTCCTTCTCCCCTTGCTGGATCAAGGCGTAGGAGACATCACCGGGCTGTACGTGTGTTGAACACGGAGGTGCCGTCCGTTCGGCACTAGGATCATCGGTGATTTGGATCACGACGAGTACGACTCCATCAACCCCGTTCTCTTGAATGCTTCCGCTTAGCGATCTACAAGGGTATGTAGATGCACTCTCCTTCCCCTTGTTGCTGGTCTCTCCATAGATAGATCTTGGTGACACGTAGGAAAATTTTGAATTTCTGCTACGTTCCCCAACAGTGGTATCGGAGCCAGGTCTATTGCGTAGATTCTATGCACGAGTAGAACACAAAGTAGTTGTGGGCGTTGATTTTGTCAATTTACTTGCCGTTACTAGTCTTATTTTGATTCATCGGCATCATGGGATGAAGCGGCCCGGACCAACCTTACACGTACGCTTACGTGAGACCGGTTCCACCGACTAACATGCACTAGTTGCATAAGGTGGCTGGCGGGTGTCTGTCTCTCCCACTTTAGTCGGATCGGATTCGATGAAAAGGGTCCTTATGAAGGGTAAATAGCAATTGGCATATCACGTTGTGGTTTTTGCGTAGGTAAGAAACGTTCTTGCTAGAAACCCATAGCAGCCACGTAAAACATGCAAACAACAATTAGAGGACGTCTAACTTGTTTTTGCAGGGTATGCTATATGATGTGATATGGCCAAGAAGAATGTGATGAATGATATGTGATGTATGAGATTGATCATGTTCTTGTAATAGGAATCACGACTTGCATGTCGATGAGTATGACAACCGGCAGGAGCCATAGGAGTTGTCTTAATTTATTTATGACCTGCATGTCAACATAAATGTCATGTAATTACTTTACTTTATTGCTAACCGTTAGCTGTAGTAGTAGAAGTAATAGTTGGCGAGACAACTTCATGAAGACACGATGATGGAGATCATGATGATGGAGATCATGGTGTCATGCTGGTGACGATGATGATCATGGAGCCCCGAAGATGGAGATCAAAAGGAGCAAAGTGATGATGGCCATATCATGTCACTATTTGATTGCATGTGATGTTTATCATGTTTATACATCTTATTTGCTTAGAACGACGGTAGTAAATAAGATGATCCCTCATTAAAATTTCAAGAAAGTGTTCCCCCTAACTGTGCACCATTGTGACAGTCCGTTGTTTCGAAGCACCACGTGATGATCGGGTGTGATAGATTCTAACGTTCACATACAACAGGTGTAAGACAGATTACACACGCGAAACACTTAGGTTGACTTGACGAGCCTAGCATGTACAGACATGGCCTCGGAACACAAGAGACCAAAAGGTCGAGCATGAGTCGTATGGTAGATACGATCAACATGAAGATGTTCGCCGATGATGACTAGTCCGTCTCACGTGATGATCGGACACGGCCTAGTTGACTCAGATCATGTAATCACTTAGATGACTAGAGGGATGTCTATCTGAGTGGGAGTTCATAAGATGAACTTGTTTATCCTGAACATAGTCAAAATGTCTTCGCAAATTATGTCGTAGCTCGCGCTTTAGTTCTACTGTTTAGATATGTTCCTAGAGAAAAATTAGTTGAAAGTTGATAGTAGCAATTATGCGGACTAGGTCCGTAAACTGAGGATTGTCCTCATTGCTTCATAGAAGGCTTATGTCCTTAATGCACCGCTCAGTGTGCTGAACCTCGAACGTTGTCTGTGGATGTTGCGAACATCTGACATACACATTTTGATAACTACGTGATAGTTTAGTTAAACGGTTTAGATTTGAGGCACCGAAGATGTTTTGAAAGGTCGCGAAACATATGAGATGTTTCGAGGGCTGAAATTGGGATTTCAGGCTCGTGCCCACGTCAAGAGGTATAAGACCTCCGATGATTTTCTTAGCCTGCAAACTAAGGGAGAAAAGCTCAATTGTTGAGCTTGTGCTCAGATTGTCTGAGTACAACAATCATTTGAATCGAGTGGGAGTTGATCTTCCAGATGAGATAGTGATGTTTCTCCGAAGTCATTACCACCAAGCTGCTAGAGCTTCGTGATGAACTATAATATATCAGGGACATATATGATGATCCTTGAGATATTCGCGATGTTTGACACCACAAAAGTAGAAATCAAGAAGGAGCATCAATTGTTGATGGTTGGTGAAACCACTAGTTTCAAGAAGGGCAAGGGCAAGAAGGGATACTTCATGAAACGGCAATTCAGCTGCTACTCTAGTGAAGAAACCCAAGGTTGAACCCAAACCCGAGACTAAGTGCTTCTGTAATAAGGGGAACAACCACTGGAGCAGAATTACCCTAGATACTTGGTAGATTAAAAGGCTGGCAAGGTCGATAGAAGTATATTGGATATACATTGTGTTGATGTGTACTTTACTAGTGCTCCTAGTAGCACCAGGGTATTAGATACCGGTTCGGCTGTTAAGTGTTAGTAACTCGAAATAAAAGCTACGGAATAAACGGAGACTAGCTAAAGGTGAGCTAACAATATGTGTTGGAAGTTTTTCCAAGCTTGATGTGATCAAGCATCGCATGCTCCCTCGACCATCGAGATTGGTGTTTGCGTTGAGCATAGACATGATTGGATTATGTCTATCGCAATACGGTTATTCATTTAAGGAGAATAATGGTTACTCTGTTTATTTGAATAATACCTTCAATGGTCTCACACCTAAAATGAATGGTTTATTGAATCTCGATCGTAGTGATACACATGTTCATGCCAAAAGATATAAGATAGTAATGATAGTACCACCTACTTGTGGCACTGCCACGTAAGTCATACCGGTATAAAACGCATGAAGAAGCTCCATGTTGATGGATCTTTGGGCTCACTCATTTTTGAAAAGTTTGAGACATGTGAACCATGTCTATTGGTGTATATGAAACTCCATGCAGATGGACCGTTTGGACTCACTTGATTTTGAATCGCTTGAGACATGCAAATCATACCACATGGGCAAGATGACTGAAAGCCTCGTTTTCAGTAAAATGGAACTAGAAAGCAACTTGTTGGAAGTAATACATTTTGATGTGTGCAGTCCAATGAGTGCTGAGGCGTGTAGTGGATATCGTTATGTTCTTACTTCACAGATGATTTGAGTAGATGTTGAGTATATTTACTTGATGAATCACGAGTCTGAATTATTGAAAGGTTCAAGTAATTTCAGGGTGAAGTTGAAAGATCGTTGTGACAAGAGGATAAAATATCTATGATATGATCATAGAGATGAATATCTGAATTACGAGTTTGGCACAGAATTAAGACATTGTGGAAATTGTTTCACAACTAATACAGCCTGGAACACCATAGTGTGATGGTGTGTCCGAACATCATAACTGCACCCTATTGGATATGATGCATACCATGATGTCTCTTATTGAATTACCATGATAGTTTATGGGTTAGGCATTAGAGACAACCACATTCACTTTAAATAGGGCACCACGTAATTCCGGAGAGATGACACCGTATGAACTATGGTTTAGAGAAACCTAAGCTGTCATTTCTTAAAAGTTTGGGGCTGCGACGCTTATGTGAAAAGTTTCAGGCTGATAAGCTCGAACCCAAAGCAGATAAATGCATCTTCATAGGACACCCAAAACAGTTGGGTATACCTCCTGTCTCAGATCCGAAAGCAATAAGGGATTGTTTCTAGAATCGGGTCCTTTCTCGAGGAAAAGTTTCTCTCGAAAGAATTGAGTGGGAGGATGGTGGAGACTTGATGAGGTTATTGAACCGTCTCTTCAACTAGTGTGTGGCAGGGCACAGGAAGTTGTTCCTGTGGCACCTACACCAATTGAAGTGGAAGCTTATGATAGTGATCATGAAACTTCAGATCAAGTCACTGCCAAACCTCGTGGGATGATAAGGATGCGTACTACTTCAGAGTGGTACGTAATCCTGTCTTGGAAGTCATGTTGCTAGACAACAATGAACCTACGAGCTATGGAGAAGCGATGGTGGGCCTGTATTCCGATAAATGGCTCGAGGCCACATATAATCCGAGAGAGGATCCATATATGAAAACAAAGTATAGACTTTGGAAGAACTACTCGATGGTCGTAAGGCTGTTGAGTACAGATGGTTTTTTTTAAAGGAAGACGGACAATGATGGTAAGTATCACCATTAAGAAAGCTCGACTTGTCGTTAAGGTGTTTTCAGACAAGTTCAAGGAGTTGACTACGATGAGACTTTCTCACTCGTAGCGATGCTAAGAGTCCGTTGGAATTATATTAGCGATTACTGCATTATTTATGAAATCTTGCAGATAGGATGTCAAAACATTGTTTCCTCGACGATTTTCTTGAGGAAAGGTTGTATGTGATACAACCGGAAGGTTTTGTCAATCCTGAAAGATGCTAATAAGTATGCAAAGCTCCAGCAATCCTTCTAAGGACTGGAGTGAGCATCTCGGAGTTGGAATGTATGCTTTGATAACATGATCAAAGATTTTGGGTGTATACAAAGTTTATGAGAAACTTGTATTTCCAAAGAAGTGAGTGGGAGCACTATAGAATTTCTGATGAGTATATGTTGTTAACATATTGTTGATTGGAAATGATGTAGAATTTCTGGAAAGCATACAGAGTTATTTGAAAAGTGTTTTTCAATGGAAAGCCTGGATTAAGCTACTTGAACATTGAGCATCAAGATCTATAAGGATAGATCAAAACGCTTAATGGTACTTTCAAATGAGCACATACCTTCACATGATCTTGAAGGTGTTCAAGATGGATCAGTCAAAGAAGGAGTTCTTGCCTGAGTTGTAAAGTATGAAGTTAAGACTTAAAGCTCGACCACGGCAGAATAGAGAGAAAGGACGAAGCTTGTCCCCTATGCTTAAGACATAGGCTCTACAGTATGTGTGACGCCCGGATAATTAAGCTACAGTGATCCCCTACTAATGATGCCACGTCATCACATTACTATTGCTAATCCTCACATTATCCAGATCACAATTCTAATTCTAATTCAAATTAAAGTCCAAATTTCAAATTTCTCAAACATGCAAAATAAAATGCTCAAAGGATGGAAAATAATTCCTGGATATTTTTCATGTTGGAACCAACCTCATTTGAATTCCCAAAATGCCCTTGGAAATTTATTCAGTGGATCATCATCCAATTATCTCATCTTTTCAATTTCTAAAAATAGTTGAACACTCCCAAATGCTTTGAAACTTTTGTACCAGCACAGAATATTGCGATGTATTTTTGTGCCAAGTTTTGTATTAAACAAAAGTAATTTAGTAGCTCAAGTAAAATGCAAAGTAGTAAAGAGATAAATAAAACATAAAAATAAAAAGGGTAAAAGGCCTATTCTACTAGGCACTAAGGCCCATCTAGCAAACAGGCCGGCCCAGCCACCTCACCCATCCCCTCCTCACGCTACAGAGGACAGGGGAGGGCGTGGCGGCCATCCGCCGGCCATGGCCACCCCAGGCCGTGCGTGGCGGCCATCGGTCGCGCCCCTCCCCCTACAAAACCCCCGGGTCGAACCCTAGCCCTCCCCCACTCCCTCTCCCTCTCGTTCCTCCCTCCAGATCCGCCGCACCCGAGCTGGGAGCTCGCCGCGCCACCACCGTCAGCATGCTCTGGCGTCACCCCGGGCTGCAGCAGGGCATCCAGGAGCTCCCTCTCCCTCGCCTACGTTGTCTACCCCTCCCCGTCGAGCCACACGACGCCGAACGGCCCCGTGACACCGCCCCCAACCTCGACTTCCTCGTCGGGCTCCGGCAGCCAGTGTCGAACCGCGCCACCTCGAGCTCCTCCGGCGTCCCCGGGCCTTCTCGTCAACGCTGTGAGCACCTGCGCGAATCCCCTTACCTGCTGCTTGACCCGTTGCTCCTAGCTACTGCCACCATTGATGTCGAGCTATGCTGCCACCGCTACGCCTTGCGCCATAGCTATAGCACCGCTCCAGCTCAAACAAGCACGCCCACGTGGTCGTGGTCTTCTGCTGGTGCTGACCATACCGTTGCCTTGCTCATTTTCGTCGTGAAACGACAAACCCGAGAACCCCGTGCTCCACCAGGGCCGCTGCTGCCCGGGGCCGCGCCCCTACTCGTCCGGGCAACTGCCTCTCCGAAGTCGCCCGCGCCCGCGAGCGCCAGGGCTCGCTCATGCCCGCCTGCTGCCGCGTACTTTGTTGCTGATGTACTGCTGCTAGTTACTGTAGTTGGTACTAGTTAGCTTTTCTAATTCTACACTAAATAGCCCTCTAAACAGCCTCTAAACTGCGGTTAAACAACTGTTAACAAGGATAAAAAAATATGAGTAGTCAGTATACTTGACAAACTCCATTTTATCCCACTGGGCCAAATCCTTTCGGTGTGTGGTTTAATTCCTATGAAAATCACAAAGTTCTATGTTCTGTTAATAGAAAAGCCGAAAACAGCTTTAATTTCATAGCTACTTTAGAGCTGTTGATGATCAAGAGAATGCACTCTAATAGAGATGAAAGTGCTACTATCTTGTAGATCACAGAAAAATGCTCAAAATTGATATAAGGTACAAAATCATAGGATGTACAGAACAATAGTTGTAGCATTTTGAAAACAGCCAAGTAATGTTTAAAACTGGCGAATTCTCAGACTTAGGAAAATTTCAAGGATTTTTTCGAGTATTGTTAAATCTTTAATTAATTCGTATAAAATAATCCGTAACCCGGATGAAAAAGTTTTCTACATGAAAGTTGCTCAGAACGACGAGACGAATTCGAATACGCAGCCCGTTCGTCCGTCACGCATCTCTAGCATAGCAAACTCGCAACTTTCCCCCTCCGGCTACTCTGCCCGAAAACGCGAAACACCGGGGATACTTTCCCGGAGGTTTTCCCCCTTCACCGATACCACCACGTACCGCGTTAGGGCACCCCTAGCACCGTGTATTGTCATGTTATGCCTTGTGATGCTTTGATTGCACTGTTATTTATTGTGTTCCCCCTCCGTTACTTCTTTCCGGTAGACCCCGGGACTGCCGGCGAACCCCCAGTTCAACTACGGTGTCGACGACCCCTCCTTGTCTGAGCAACCAGGCAAGCCCCCCCCCCCCTTGATCACCAGATATCGCCTATTCTTCCCTACTGCTTGCATTAGAGTAGTGTAGCATGTTACTGCTTTCAGTTAATCCTATACTGTTGCATAGCCTGTCCTTGCTACTACTGTTGTTACCTTTACCTGCTATCCTACTGCTTAGTATAGGATGCTAGTGTTCCATCAGTGGCCCTACACTCTTGTCCGTCTGCCATGCTATGCTACTGGGCCATGATCCCTTGGGAGGTGATCGCGGGCATATACTATATACCTTACACTGTTACATTACCAGTGATACTGTTTGGAGATGGGGGCTGAAGGGGCAGGTGGCTCCATCCAGGTAGTGGTGGGCCTGGGTTCCCGACGGCCCCCGACTGTTACTTCGTGGTGGAGCGACAGGGCAGGTTGAGACCGCCTAGGAGAGAGGTGGGCCTGGCCCTGGTCGGCGTTCGCGGATACTTAACACGCTTAACGAGATCTTGGTATTTGATCTGAGTCTGGCCATTTGGTCTATACGCACTAACCATCTACGCGGGAGTAGTTATGGGTATCCCGACGTCGTGGTATCAGCCGAAGCCTTCGTGACGTCAGCGACTGAGTGGCGCGCGCCGGATTGGACTGGAAAGCCACTAGGCTAGGTCTGCTTCCGGCCACGTACGCAACGTGCAGGTGTGCAAAGGGCGATGGGCCCAGACCCCTGCGCCATAGGGTTTAGACCGGCGTGCTGACCTCTCTGTTGTGCCTAGGTAGGGCTGCGACATGTTGATCTTCCGAGGCCGGGCATGACCCAGAAAAGTGTGTCCGGCCAAATGGGATCGAGCGTGTTGGGGTATGTGGTGCACCCCTGCAGGGAAGTTTATCTATTCGAATAGCCGTGTCCCTCGGTAAAAGGACGACCCGGAGTTGTACCTTGACCTTATGACAACTAGAACCGGATACTTAATAAAACAGACCCTTCCAAGTGCCAGATACAACCGGTGATCGCTCTCTCACAGGGCGACGAGGGGAGGATCATCGGTTAGGGTTATGCTATGAGATGCTACTTGGAGGACTTCAGTCTACTCTCTTCTACATGCTGCAAGATGGAGGTGGCCAGAAGCGTAGTCTTCGACAGGATTAGCTATCCCCCTCTTATTCTGGCTTTCTGCAGTTCAGTCCACCGATATGGCCCTTTACACATTTACCCATGCATTTGTAGTGTAGCTCCTTGCTTGCGAGTACTTTGGATGAGTACTCACGGTTGCTTTCTCCCTCCTTTTCCCCTTTCCTTTCTTTCTGGTTGTCGCAACCAGATGTTGGAGCCCAGGAGCCAGATGCCACCTTCGACGACGACTACTACTACTCGGGAGGTGCCTACTTCTACGTGCAGCCCGCTGATGGCGACCAGGAGTAGTTAGGAGGATCCCAGGCAGGAGGCCTGCGCCTCTTTCGATCTGTATCCCAGTTTGTGCTAGCCTTCTTAAGGCAAACTTGTTTAACTTATGTCTGTACTCAGATATTGTTGCTTCCGCTGACTCGTCTATGATCGAGCTCTTGTATTCGAGCCTTCGAGGCCCCTGGCTTGTAATATGATGCTTGTATGACTTATTTTATTTGTAGAGTTGTGTTGTGATATCTTCCCGTGAGTCCCTGATCTTGATCGTACACGTTTGCGTGTATGATTAGTGTACGATTAAATCGGGGGCGTCACAAGTTGGTATCAGAGCCGACTGCCTATAGGAATCCCCTTCCACACTCCTTGGCCGAAGTTGAGTCTAGTCATTGAAAATTGTTTTACTAACTTGGCTGTGCGGCCCCTAGGCCCACGTCGCCATCGGGTGTTATTAGGATCCTTTATTCCTCGATCTATACTCTGGGACTCTGATCTCTCTTCTATTCGGGTTAAATGATTTTGCTAAAATCTAACTCTAGGTTCTCGTTACCACTTCCTGCCGGAGAACCCTTTCATTACGGATGATCGACTGCTTCAACAGGAGATTCTGACAATACTCTTCGATAATTTTTCGAGACTTTGTGCCATCCCTCTTGCAATTCCCCTTCCACCGTAAACCCTTAAGGATAACTACTTACAGTTGTTATTCTTACATTCATCCCCAGTTGGTCTTGTTATTACAAGATACATCGAAATTCGTTCTATTGTTACAAGAATACTTTGTGCCTACTGCCTTGCAGTTCATTTTCCACATATACACCCCCTACAGATAATTCTCGCACTTATCGGGTATCCGCTCATTCCCAGTTGTTCAGGTGTTTCGCCAAAGACTTCGGAATATGATTCGATCTTCCGAAAATCCCGAGCAGCCTATTGCTCTTGAAATTCTCGCTTGCTTGCATTATGGTTAATCCCATAAGTTTCGTAATCTTATTGGCCTCCCTTGTCTTTATCATTTTAAGTCCGTTGATTCAATATGTTGAGGATGCTCGCATTTCTCAGTCGAATCCTAGGATTCATCCTTCCGGCTCAGACGTCATTTGGATATGAGCTGGTTCTTGACCAATCAATGCCTTGATCGTTTGTGCTTCCAAGTCTGTTGAACTTATTCATTTTCGATCAGAACGATTACTTCTGATCCCTTGATTTGGAGATCATAAAGTTTCTTTGCATTAAGCTTTGAATTAGTCAGTTGTTTCTATAACCCGATGCCATGGCATTCCTTCTTCCTTTGATTGAGTACCGATACTCACATCAGCCCCGTTGTGGATCGCCATACCCATTGCCGGGTTATTATCCGACAATGTCCTTCACAACCAAAATTCTTGTGAGTTCTTTCTCCAATACATAATGCCTTTGGTAAATTGTACCCTCTCCTTTTTGTCAACCATGCTCTACTTTCGAGCTTGTATTATTTACTCCGAAGTTTGTGGTATATGTTCCTAAGATGCCCTGATGGGTTGAACTTACGCCTTCCCTAATCCGTGTGAACCCGAAAGATTTCACGGGTCATACGTATCTGGTATTGCACCAGGTAAAAACTTTCAAGAACTAATGTCATTTTTGAAATACGAGAGGTGCGTGAAAGGTTATGTGTTGAACAAGTGGGAGTCGACCTTGAACCCTGTGTTCATGCCCATGGACACGATGTATACCTTATCATGGAAGCTTCTCTTAAAATAATTATCCCCTTGTTATAAGTTCATCTTGTATCTGTGGACGTGGTTTCGACCATGTTTCTCCTTGATTCCATTTCTCGTGCAAGTATGAGCACTTGTCTTCTACAGAGCAATACCCTAGTCCAACCTCTACTTTGATCTGTCGTCGAGTATTACCCCCCTCTGGTATCTTGAGATTATCACGGAACTGCATAACTTCTTATGAGTTCTTCTTCAGGTATTATTTGACTTTCGCTGCATCA
Organism: Triticum monococcum; assembly: GCA_034509565.1. Taxonomy (NCBI): domain Eukaryota; kingdom Viridiplantae; phylum Streptophyta; class Magnoliopsida; order Poales; family Poaceae; genus Triticum; species Triticum monococcum. Next base: position 353,405,187 of record CM067841.1, read on the forward strand.
TCATTTGACTTGATGTCATCGCCAACCGATTACATCTTCATGAAATTTCTCGACAAATGTGTCGTGGTCATCATCAACATCCTGAGCTCTTCCAAGATATATATCGAATTCTTGATGAGAAATACCATCCTCGCCCCTCAATGATTTGTATTATCACCGACCACTTTATTGCCTTCCGTTCAACACAAACTTATTCGTGTTTTGTGTTATACCTTGAGATCCTTGCTATCCAGCATTTGTTCTTCTTTACCTTGGAATGTTACCACCTTTTATGTCAAGAATGTCGTGGTAATTTTACCACCTCTTGAGAATTCTTGATATAGTAATATCTCTCGCCTTTTGCGTTCATTTCTTGGTCTCCGTGTTGTTTCTAACCGGAATACCGATAAATGGTTTGTGATGTGTAAATTCTAAACTTCTAGCAACCCTATTGCTTGAAGTTATTGGTCTACAGTTTCATTCTAAGTCTATTGATTATTGAATCATCATTCAAACATTGATCGTACTACCTAGTCCAGATTCCTAGGTGCACCCTTCTATCATTGTTCAGTAGTGTATGTTTCCCTCGAGCATACATCATTATGACATTTGATCCGACAAAGGATATTTCCTTGTTCACATAATTGTGGAAATCAATCCTTTGGAAATCTCGATGATTTGTTGCTGAGCCTATCAGCCACCACCTCATCCTCTCCTTGGTTTACTGATGGCCTCTTGTTTCAGAGCTCACTTACATAGATCACTTCTGAGAATCTCACAATGTCATCTCGTCAAATTGTGTTGCACCTTTTCTTCTCAGGCATCCCGAGTCTGAGGTATCCTGACACCAATCAAATCTGAATCTCGGCCAGATATGATGGTTGGAACATATTTCCAAGAGCTATAACGTTGGTCTTTATATGACCCGGTAAGGTGGTATCATACCTATCCCACCTGGCCGGAGGCCCTATTGTTATAGTTTCCATTTTAGTAAGGTTACCCATTCTTCCATGAGGAAATTGTAAGACTTATTCTATAAGTTGTTCCTGATGGATCCTTTGTGTATCCATAGCCTGATCTTTACCTGATGACCATGTCAAGGCTATCTCGAAGCATGTCTGTGGTACTTCGATTTTCAATAAGAGCATTGAAAGCGCAATGCTAAGTTTTCTTTAACCATTATCCAAACACCGTTGTATGGATAATGTCATGAAATTTCTCTCCCCTTACCTAAAGGGTTTTCTACATGATATCCTGCCACGGATATCATGCTCTGCTTGTCCTTGGGAAGGATATATCCCTGAATTATGTGTTTAAAACACATTTTCCTTTCCATTCTTCTCTTAAACTTGATAATCACATTTTCCTTTCCATTGTCTTGTTAAGCTTTCTTGTAATCTGATTTAACTGAGCAGTGATAAATCCCTGCTTAGTAAGCACCTCGTTGTACCACTCTGTCAGTAAGACCCTGTTACCATTGTTGATAGCATCCCGATAACCACCGGTGGACGAGAACTTTGCCTATTGGTCCGCCTCGTTCAACGAGCGGGAAAATGGTTTTCTTCGTCCCTCGCCCTTGGTACCAACGTTGTTGCCGACAAAACTGACATGGTACTCTCTGACATGCCTTGCTATCATGACCGGGCAAGATGTCACTGTTCCAAAAAAAACCCCACCTGGTGGGCCCATAACCCACAGGTCCCGGGATCGAAACCTGACTGTCCTGTACACCCCCTATTTCCAAAGTTATTTACTCGCACGTGGCCTCGTATGTAATTCCCGGGCCACCGTCCTAGCGATCTATTCTGTTATCAGACGCAATACTTACTCTCGCTACTCTGAACCCTTTCCTACTCTGGTTCATACTTCGAGCAACTATCTGTCTGCTTGGAACCTCTTATTGTACCTTCGTACCTTACTCTCGATGTATTTCTTATGTTCAACTCAAGAGGTAATCTTGTACTCATTCATGGGTTAACCCCAGATTGTTCCCCTCAAGCATTCTGTCGTAGCTGAGCTGCCCCTTATAATTTCGTAAGTACGATGGAGTTCCCGAAGAAATGATGACAAGTCTATCATGATGCATTGGAATAAGGAATTGAAGACATCAACGAAAGGGATTAACTTCTTCGAGAAGATCCGTTAGAATATCGTAACCAGAACTTTCCCCCTTACTCCCCTCCTAAATCTCGGGACGAGATTTCTTGTAGTGGAGGAGAATTGTGACGCCCGGATAATTAAGCTACAGTGATCCCCTACTAATGATGCCACGTCATCACATTACTATTGCTAATCCTCACGTTATCCAGATCACAATTCTAATTCTAATTCAAATTAAAGTCCAATTTTCAAATTTCTCAAACATGCAAAATAAAATGCTCAAAGGATGGAAAATAATTCCTGGATATTTTTCATGTTGGAAGCAACCTCATTTGAATTCCCAAAATGCCCTTGGAAATTTATTCAGTGGATCATCATCCAATTATCTCATCTTTTCAATTTCTAAAAATAGTTGAACACTCCCAAATGCTTTGAAACTTTTGTACCAGCACAGAATATTGCGATGTATTTTTGTGCCAAGTTTTATATTAAACAAAAGTAATTTAGTAGCTCAAGTAAAATGCAAAGTAGTAAAGAGATAAATAAAACATAAAAATAAAAAGGGTAAAAGGCCTATTCTACTAGGCACTAAGGCCCATCTAGCAAACAGGCCGGCCCAGCCACCTCACCCATCCCCTCCTCACGCTACAGAGGACAGGGGAGGGCGTGGCGGCCATCCGCCGGCCATGGCCACCCCAGGCCGTGCGTGGCGGCCATCGGTCGCGCCCCTCCCCCTACAAAACCCCCGGGTCGAACCCTAGCCCTCCCCCACTCCCTCTCCCTCTCGTTCCTCCCTCCAGATCCGCCGCACCCGAGCTGGGAGCTCGCTGCGCCACCACCGTCAGCATGCTCTGGCGCCACCCCAGGCTGCAGCAGGGCATCCAGGAGCTCCCTCTCCCTCGCCTACGTCGTCTACCCCTCCCCGTCGAGCCACACGATGCCGAACGGCCCCGTGACGCCGCCCCCAACCTCGACTTCCTCGTCGGGCTCCGGTAGCCAGTGTCGAACCGCGCCACCTCGAGCTCCTCCGGCGTCCCCGGGCCTTCTCGTCAACGCTGTGAGCACCTGCGCGAATCCCCTTACCTGCTGCTTGACCCGTTGCTCCTAGCTACTGCCACCATTGATGTCGAGCTATGCTGCCACCGCTACGCCTTGCGCCATAGCTATAGCACCGCTCCAGCTCAAACAAGCACGCCCACGTGGTCGTGGTCTTCTGCTGGTGCTGACCATACCGTTGCCTTGCTCATTTTCGTCGTGAAACGACAAACCCGAGAACCCCGTGCTCCACCAGGGCCGCTGCTGCCCGGGGCCGCGCCCCTACTCGTCCGGGCAACTGCCTCTCCGAAGTCGCCCGCGCCCGCGAGCGCCAGGGCTCGCTCATGCCCGCCTGCTGCCGCGTACTTTGTTGCTGATGTACTGCTGCTAGTTACTGTAGTTGGTACTAGTTAGCTTTTCTAATTCTACACTAAATAGCCCTCTAAACAGCCTCTAAACTGCGGTTAAACAACTGTTAACAAGGATAAAAAAATATGAGTAGTCAGTATACTTGACAAACTCCATTTTATCCCACTGGGCCAAATCCTTTCGGTGTGTGGTTTAATTCCTATGAAAATCACAAAGTTCTATGTTCTGTTAATAGAAAAGCCGAAAACAGCTTTAATTTCATAGCTACTTTAGAGCTGTTGATGATCAAGAGAATGCACTCTAATAGAGATGAAAGTGCTACTATCTTGTAGATCACAGAAAAATGCTCAAAATTGATATAAGGTACAAAATCATAGGATGTACAGAACAATAGTTGTAGCATTTTGAAAACAGCCAAGTAATGTTTAAAACTGGCGAATTCTCAGACTTAGGAAAATTTCAAGGATTTTTTCGAGTATTGTTAAATCTTTAATTAATTCGTATAAAATAATCCGTAACCCGGATGAAAAAGTTTTCTACATGAAAGTTGCTCGGAACGACGAGACGAATTCGAATACGCAGCCCGTTCGTCCGTCACGCATCTCTAGCATAGCAAACTCGCAACTTTCCCCCTCCGGCTACTCTGCCCGAAAACGCGAAACACCGGGGATACTTTCCCGGAGGTTTTCCCCCTTCACCGATACCACCACGTACCGCGTTAGGGCACCCCTAGCACCGTGTATTGTCATGTTATGCCTTGTGATGCTTTGATTGCACTGTTATTTATTGTGTTCCCCCTCCGTTACTTCTTTCCGGTAGACCCCGGGACTGCCGGCGAACCCCCAGTTCAACTACGGTGTCGACGACCCCTCCTTGTCTGAGCAACCAGGCAAGCCCCCCCCCCCCTTGATCACCAGATATCGCCTATTCTTCCCTACTGCTTGCATTAGAGTAGTGTAGCATGTTACTGCTTTCAGTTAATCCTATACTGTTGCATAGCCTGTCCTTGCTACTACTGTTGTTACCTTTACCTGCTATCCTACTGCTTAGTATAGGATGCTAGTGTTCCATTAGTGGCCCTACACTCTTGTCCGTCTGCCATGCTATGCTACTGGGCCATGATCCCTTGGGAGGTGATCGCGGGCATATACTATATACCTTACACTGTTACATTACCAGTGATACTGTTTGGAGATGGGGGCTGAAGGGGCAGGTGGCTCCATCCAGGTAGTGGTGGGCCTGGGTTCCCGACGGCCCCCGACTGTTACTTCGTGGTGGAGCGACAGGGCAGGTTGAGACCGCCTAGGAGAGAGGTGGGCCTGGCCCTGGTCGGCGTTCGCGGATACTTAACACGCTTAACGAGATCTTGGTATTTGATCTGAGTCTGGCCATTTGGTCTATACGCACTAACCATCTACGCGGGAGTAGTTATGGGTATCCCGACGTCGTGGTATCAGCCGAAGCCTTCGTGACGTCAGCGACTGAGTGGCGCGCGCCGGATTGGACTGGAAAGCCACTAGGCTAGGTCTGCTTCCGGCCACGTACGCAACGTGCAGGTGTGCAAAGGGCGATGGGCCCAGACCCCTGCGCCATAGGGTTTAGACCGGCCTGTTGACCTCTCTGTTGTGCCTAGGTAGGGCTGAGACGTGTTGATCTTCCGAGGCCGGGCATGACCCAGAAAAGTGTGTCCGGCCAAATGGGATCGAGCGTGTTGGGGTATGTGGTGCACCCCTGCAGGGAAGTTTATCTATTCGAATAGCCGTGTCCCTCGGTAAAAGGACGACCCGGAGTTGTACCTTGACCTTATGACAACTAGAACCGGATACTTAATAAAACAGACCCTTCCAAGTGCCAGATACAACCGGTGATCGCTCTCTCACAGGGCGACGAGGGGAGGATCATCGGTTAGGGTTATGCTATGAGATGCTACTTGGAGGACTTCAGTCTACTCTCTTCTACATGCTGCAAGATGGAGGTGGCCAGAAGCGTAGTCTTCGACAGGATTAGCTATCCCCCTCTTATTCTGGCTTTCTGCAGTTCAGTCCACCGATATGGCCCTTTACACATTTACCCATGCATTTGTAGTGTAGCTCCTTGCTTGCGAGTACTTTGGATGAGTACTCACGGTTGCTTTCTCCCTCCTTTTCCCCTTTCCTTTCTTTCTGGTTGTCGCAACCAGATGTTGGAGCCCAGGAGCCAGATGCCACCTTCGACGACGACTACTACTACTCGGGAGGTGCCTACTTCTACGTGCAGCCCGCTGATGGCGACCAGGAGTAGTTAGGAGGATCCCAGGCAGGAGGCCTGCGCCTCTTTCGATCTGTATCCCAGTTTGTGCTAGCCTTCTTAAGGCAAACTTGTTTAACTTATGTCTGTACTCAGATATTGTTGCTTCCGCTGACTCGTCTATGATCGAGCTCTTGTATTCGAGCCTTCGAGGCCCCTGGCTTGTAATATGATGCTTGTATGACTTATTTTATTTGTAGAGTTGTGTTGTGATATCTTCCCGTGAGTCCCTGATCTTGATCGTACACGTTTGCGTGTATGATTAGTGTACGATTAAATCGGGGGCGTCACAGTATGCTATGCTGTGTACCGCACCTGAAATGTGCCTTGCCATGAGTCAGTCAAGGGGTACAAGAGTGATCCAAGAATGGATCACAGGACAGCGGTCAAAGTTATCCTTAGTAACTAGTGGACTAAGGAATTTTCTCGATTATGGAGGTGGTAAAAGAGTTCGTCGTAAAGGGTTACACCGATGCTAACTTGGACACTAATCCAGATTATTCTGAGTAGTAAATTGGATCCGTATAGTAGAACAGTTATTCGGAATAGCTCCAGATGTAGCGTAGTAGTTGTGTCTACAAGATGACATAGAAATTTGCGAAGTACATACTGATCTGAATGTTTCAGACCCGGTGACTATAACATCTCTCACAAGCATAACATGATCAAACCTGGAACTCTTTGGGTGTTAGTCACATGGGGATGTGACCTTGAGTGTTAATCACATATCGATGTGAGCTGGATTATTGACTCTAGTGCAAGTGGGAGACTGTTGGAAATATGCCCTAGAGGCAATAATAAATTGATTATTATTATATTTCCTTGTTCATGATAATCGTTTATTATCCATGCTAGAATTGTATTGATAGGAAACTCAGATACATGTGTGGATACATAGACAACACCATGTCCCTAGTAAGCCTCTAGTTGACTAGCTCGTTGATCAATAGATGGTTATGGTTTCCTAACCATGGACATTGGATGTCGTTGATAACGGGATCACATCATTAGGAGAATGATGTGATGGACAAGACCCAATCCTAAGCCTAGCACAAAGATCGTATAGTTCATTCGCTAAAGCTTTTCTAATGTCAAGTATCATTTCCTTAGACCATGAGATTGTGCAACTCCCGGATACCGTAGGAATACTTTGGGTGTGCCAAACGTCACAACGTAACTGGGTGGCTATAAAGGTGCACTACGGGTATCTCCGAAAGTGTTTGTTGGGTTGGCACGAATCGAGATTGGGATTTGTCACTCCGTGTGACGGGGAGGTATCTCTGGGCCCACTCGGTAGGACATCATCATAGTGTGCACAATGTGATCAAGGAGTTGATCACGGGATGATGTGTTACGGAACGAGTAAAGAGACTTGCCGGTAACGAGATTGAACAAGGTATCGGGATACCGACGATCGAATCTTGGGCAAGTATCGTACCGATGGACAAAGGGAATTGTATACGGGATTGATTGAATCCTCGACATCGTGGTTCATCCGATGAGATCATCGTGGAACATGTGGGAGCCAACATGGGTATCCAGATCCCGCTGTTGGTTATTGACCGAAGAATGTCTAGGTCATGTCTGCATGTCTCCCGAATCCGTAGGGTCTACACACTTAAGGTTCGATGACGCTAGGGTTATAAAGGAAGTTTGTATGTGGTTACCGAATGTTGTTCGGAGTCCTGGATGAGATCCCGGACGTCACGAGGAGTTCCGGAATGGTCCGGAGGTAAAGATTTATATATGGGAAGTCCTATTTCGTCCATCGGGACAAGTCCTATTTCGGTCACCGGTATTGTACCGGGACCATCGGAAGGGTCCCGGGGGTCCACCGGGTGGGGCCACCTGCCTCGGGGGGCCACATGGGCTGTAGGGGATGCGCCTTGGCCTACATGGGCCAAGGGCACCAGCCCCAAGAGGCCCATGCGCCTAGGGTTCAAGAAGGGAAGAGTCCCAAAGGTGGAAGGCACCCCCTAGGTGCCTTGGGGGGGAGGGACTCCTCCCTTGGCCGCCGCCCCCCCTAGGAGATTGGGTCTCCTAGGGCCGGCGCCCCCCCCCCTTGGCTCCCTATATATAGTGAGGGAAGGAGGGCCTCTCAGACCACGCCTTTGGTGCCTCCCTCTCCCTCTCCAACACCTCTTCCTCCTCCATAGAGCTTAGCGAAGCCCTGCCGGAGTACTACAGCTCCATCACCACCACACCATCGTGCTGCTGCTGGAGCCATCTTCCTCAACCTCTCCTTCTCCCCTTGCTAGATCAAGGCGTAGGAGACGTCACCGGGCTGTACGTGTGTTGAACACGGAGGTGCCGTCCGTTCGGCACTAGGATCATCGGTGATTTGGATCACGACGAGTACGACTCCATCAACCCCGTTCTCTTGAACGCTTCCGCTTAGCGATCTACAAGGGTATGTAGATGCACTCTCCTTCCCCTCGTTGCTGGTCTCTCCATAGATAGATCTTGGTGACACGTAGGAAAATTTTGAATTTCTGCTACATTCCCCAACATCATGATCATCTCCAAAAACAACCTCCAGAGCTATCTTACCAACTGGATATGCCGACTTACCAGGTACCACGCCGTGAAAAACAGTGTTTGACAGCTTAAGATTTTTATCAGTCAACCCCATGCGACGGAAAGTTTCATAATAAAGGATACTGATGCTGCTCCCTCCATCCATGAGCACTTTGGTAAACTTATACCCTCCGACCTGAGGTGCGACCACCAAAGCCAAATGACCCGGATTATCAACCCGGGGCGGGTGATCTTCCCTACTCCACACAATGGGCTGCTCAGACCAACGCAGTTAACGAGGAACCGCCGGCTCAACGACATTGACTGATCTCTTATGAAGCTTCTGGTCATGCTTACACAAGCTAGTGGTGAACACATGGTATTGCCCACTATTCAACTGCTTCAGGTTGCTCTGATAATCAGACTGCTGTTGCTGCAGACCCCCCTGATTACTCTGCTAGTTGTAACCACCCTGGTTGTTGTAACTACCTTGATTTCCTTGGAATCTAGAGTTAGAACTGCCATCGCCATAACCCGGACTATGAGAGCCAGGCCCAGAGCCGCCGCCTAGCCCATGGCTGTCATGAAAAAGATTGGAATTCTTGTACTCCTTCATAATATGACAATCCTTCCATAGGTGCCCAGACGGTCTTTCCTTCGTACCATGTTTTGGGCAAGGCTGATTTAACATATGTTCAAGATTTATACTGGATCCTCCGGCCCGTGGGGGCGGGTTACCCTTGCGACGCTGACCACTATTATGTGCATTGGTGTTAGCCACAAAATCAAAATTATTGTTAGCCTTGCGCTTACCATTACCTCCCGGGTTATGCTGCTGCCCCTTGGCGTTGCTGCTCTTCCTTCCCTTCCCCGGCTTGTCATCATCGGACTCGGGGTCCTTGGTACTATTAGAGTCAGCATACTTAACGAGAGCCACCATGAGCGTCCCCATGTCATTGCAATGATGTTTGAGCAGCCCTAGCTTCTGCTTCAAGGGCATGAAACGACAATTGTTCTCCAACATCAACATCGCTGAGTCGGCATTGATGCGATCTGACGAGTGCAAGATTATTGAGACTCGGCGCACCGAATGGGTTGTTGACTCACCTTCTTCTTGAACATAGGAGGCCAGATCCACAATTGACATGGGTTTTTTGCATGTGTCTTTGAAGTTCTGGATGAACCGGGCCTTTAACTCGGCCCATGACCCAATGGAGTTGGCAGGGAGCCCCTTCAACCAAGTGTGGGCCGTCCCTTCTAGTATCAGGGGGAAATATTTTGCACATGCAGCCTCGCTGACATCCAGTAACTCCATGGCCATCTCATAACTCTCAATCCATGCCTCCAGACTTAAATTGGCTGTATAATTAGGCACCTTGCGAGGGCCTTTAAAATCCTTGGGCAAGCGCTCATTACGCAGATCCGGCACCAAACATGGCTCGCCCAGGTTTCTAAAGGTCATAGCTGGCTCCACAGAGGTGGTTGGACGAACCGGAGTCGGTTGACAAGCCGCATACTGAGCCGGCAGCTCGGCCTCTCGACGAGCTCTTCCTTGATCCACCACATTCTGAGCATCAGCGCCACCACCTGTGAGGTTATGCCCGCGCAGCAGGTTATGGTTCCGTCCACTGCTTGACACTGCTGGCTCATGAAGATGTCTGTTGTAACTTCAGCTCGGGCGAGGGGTTGAATGAATCCTATCCCAACTGTAAGAATAGGCCTGCTGCTGAGTTAATGCCATCTGGAGAAGCTCTTTGGCCCTCCGTGTCTCAACCGCCGTCGGTGACTCACCATCAATCGGGATCGCCGCCAATCGTGACGCCGCAGTGATCATGTTATCCAAGGGGTTAGAATAATGACCCGGTGGAGTCGGCATGTGTTGTGGCGGGTTGGTGTTCTGACGAGGCGGGTCCATTGTGCGCGGCTGAACCGGCGTACCAGTCCCAGGTACTTCGACCCGGTTTGCGACTGTCGAGTTACTAGTTCCTGCTCCTGGCATGTTAAAGAGATTCCTCGCCTCATAAACTAAAGGCAGATGAGTCTGATGCCTCCTCCTCATAACTTCATTGGAAGCGTTTTGATTAATTCCTTTTATATCACAGTTTCCCTAAATCTTAAAAACTTAATCCACACAAAACTCAACAAGAACTCGTGAGATAAGTTAGTATAAATCAATGCAAAACCTTATCATTCTCTACTATAGCAAATCACTAAAATTATTACTTAACATTGCAGACTAAATGCCTCTGCAAATTTAATACTCCTATCCTCAAATAGAATCAATTAAACAAGCAAACATATGCAAACAATGCAAACATAACATCAATCTGTCAAAATAGTACAGTCTGTAAAGAATGCATGAATATCAATACTTCTTTAACTCCACGAATTCTGAAAATTTAACACACTGTAGAAAATTTATCAGAGCTTATTGTGCAGAAAGTTTCAACATTTTGTCACATTCTAACTTTTCTAGGGAATTTTTGCAACAGCGATAAACTTTCTGTTTTCAAACTGCCACATATAGACTTGCAAAATAAGCATGACAAAGGCTATACTTGACATTTTTATTGGAATAAAAGATTCACAACATTATTCTAAATAACAGAAAGCAAATAAAAACAAAATAAAATGATGCTCCAAGCAAAACTCATATCATGTGACGAATAAAAATATAGCCTCAAGTAAGGTTACCAATATTGTTGGAGACGAAAGAGGGGATGCCTTTCGGGGCATCCCCAAGCTTAGTTGCTTGGATATTCCTTGAATATCACCTTGGGGTGCCTTGGGCATCCCCAGTCTTAGGGCATTTTTACTCCTTGTTCTCCTCACATCGATATCTCACCCAAAATTTGAAAACTTCAATCACACAAAAATTAACGGAACTTCGTGAGATAGGTTAGTATGATAAAGAGCGAACCGTTCACTTGGGTACTGTCAAAGACAAGATTCATAATTGTTTCCACATAATTCATACTGTACTATATCATTTCCACAGTTTATATTGAGAAATATAAGCCACAGAAATTAGAAAACAAGCAAACTATGCATTGAAAACAGAATCTGTCAAAAAACAGAACAGTGTGTAGTAATCTGTACTCCAACCATACTTCTGCTACTCCAAAAAATCTGAAAAATTAGGACAACGTACGGAATTTGTATATCTATCACCTTTGAAAAATTCGGATCAAAACCATGTTCCAGTAAAATTTTAAAATTCCTGGACCGAGCGCAAAAGTTTCTGTTTTTGCACAGAATCAAGTCAACAATCATCCACACTATCCCAATGGTTTTACTTGGCACTTTATTGAAACAAAAGCAATATAACATGATTACTACAGTAGCCTGATCATGTGAGCACACAAAAATAGTAGGTAAAAGTGTGGGGTTGTCTCCCAACAAGCGCTTTTCTTTAATGCCTTTTAGCTAGGCATGATGATTTCAATGATGCTCGCATGAAAGTAAAGAATTGAAACATAACGAGAGCATCATGAAGCGTATAACTAGCACATTTAAGTCTAACCCACTTCCTATGCGTAGGTATTTTGTGAGCAAACAATTTATGGGAACAAGAATCAACTAGCATTGGAAGACAAAACAAGCATAACTTCAAAACTTTCATCACATAGAGAGGAAACTTGATATTATTGAGATATGTAAAAGCATATGTGTAAGTGCATCTAGTGCCACCCCTAGTTGGTTTTGGAGTATTGACGACAAACATGGTTGAGGGACTAATATGTTTGTGAGAATTGCAGGATAACACAGGTAGTAGTCCCTCATTGATTCGGTTTACCTACGAGAGATGACCCCTAAAAATGTATGAAGACATTGAAGACAATGGTGGTTCATGAATACATTCACGTTGAAGATAATGACATGTGAAGACATTCACTTGAAGACTATGGGGTGCGAAGACATAGTTTCTTTCGTAGTTCCTTTTCTTCTTTCTTGAGTCATAGGAACCGCCGTACTGTTAAGTGGGGTCCAAGTGAACAAAGTCAGATGACTGAAGTGATGCTCAACCAAAATCCTATGTCTTCGAGCGAAGACAATGAGAGCAAATCTCATCCAGAGTTGGATGATTCAGCTTTACTTGTAGCCTAAGCCAAGTTGCCGCGTGTGTTTGAAATCCGACCATTGGACACGTGTCGGTTCCTTAGTGACCCAGGGTCATTTCAGACATATTATGTCGGGTTGCCTCCTGGCTATAAATAGCCCACCCCAACACCATAAATTGGGCTGCTCAGAGTTAGTGCATGGCTTTTGTCGTTTAAGAGCAACCCACCTCCGAAGTCTTTGAGAGAGAGAGAGAGATCCTTGAGAGGACAAAGCCCAAAACACCCAGAGCCAAAGAGTGTTAGGCATCACTAAAGTCTTTTTGTCCGCGTTACCTGAAGACTTGTTACACTTGAGGACTGCACATCCTCCATCCGGTTAGGCGTCATATTCTGAGCATCCAAGAGTCATTGTGGATTGCCAGTGAATGCAGTCTGTGAAGGTTTGGAAATCTACCTTGAAGACTTACGAGAGTGATTAGGCGATGACTGGGTGTCCTTAGCTCAAGGGGAATAAGGTGAAGACACAGTCTTCTGAGTTCAGTCTCAGCCTCCATAACCAGACATACAGTTGTCACAGCAACTGGAACTGGCCTATCAAATCCTTGTCTTCACCAAGCAACTGGTTCTATCCCTTACTTCATTTACTTTTCAGTTTGTCTTCGTGAAGTCGTTGCATGCCTGCCTGATCTGTTTTACTTCACTGTGCGAAGACTATTACCTATTTGGCTTCATACTGTCTTCCATTCTGATCCATACTACCTGTTGTTAGTCTTCGTGCTTTCACTGTATTACTTACTTGACTATGGCTTGTCTAGTGTAGTTCATATTTCTCTACATATTATATAGGTTCATTCCAATAGTTTGTCTTCAAAGACCTCACGTTTTGAAGACTTTCATAAAATTTGCATATTCACCCCCCTCTAGTTGATAACTAGCACTTTTAATTGGTATCAGAGCAAGGTGCTCCCTTGTTTTGTGTGATTCGGTTTAATGATAATCCCCAAGTGTAGGGAATCATCGTAGCAATTCCCAATGATGGAAGTGATAAGTATGGAGTGTCGAACCCACAAGGAGCTAAAGGTAAGATCAATATTCACTCAAGCCCTATCTGCCACTGATACAACTCTACGTACACCGAACGTTTGCTTCCAACTAGAAAGGATAAATAAAACTACGTTGTGGGTATGAAGAGGATAAGTTTGCATGGTATCAGAGAGATAAAATATAAAAGTAGGTGTTGTTATCATAAAGTTAGAATATATTACTAAATATTATAAATAGCGAGTGTGGAATAATGATGGATCGGTGTGTGGAATTGTCTTAGGCAATTGTTAACAAGACCAGTGGTCGTCATTGCAATTTCATATGAGGGAGAGGCATAAGCTAACATACTTTCTCTTCTTGGATCATATGCACTTATGATTGGAACTCTAGCAAGCATCCACAACTACTAAAGATCATTAAGGTAAAACCAAACCATAGCATTAAAGCATCAAGTCCCCTTTATCCCATACGCAACAACCCCCTTACTCGGGTTTATGCTTCTGTCACTCAAGTAACCCACTATAAGAGAATCATGAGTGTATTGCAACACCCTATAGCGGGAATCCCTCATGCTTGCGCGACACGGAGGGCACAATAGGACAACACCAAAATAAAACATACAACTCGTACCAATCTAGATCATCAATCAACCCAAAGACAAAGGATATCTACTCAAAACATCATAGGATGGCAACACATCATTGGATCATAATATGTGGCATAAATCACCATGTTCAAGTAGGGATTACAGCGGGATGCGGGAAAGTGGACCGCATAAAAGAGATGAGGATGGTGATGATGATGGTGATGTTGATGAAGACGATCACTTCGGCGATGATTCCCCTCCCTATGGCACTCCGGCGCCACCGAGAGAGAGGAGGAGAGGTTCTTCCCCTTATATTTCCTCCTCCATGGCATCCCACCTGGATGGGGAGAGGTTCCCCCTCTGGTCCTTGGCCTTCATGGTGATGGTGGCCCCTCCAGGATCCTCCTCCATGCCCTCCGGTGATGATGACCCCCTCCGATAGGGTGCCAGAGAAGGCCTAGATTGATTTCTTGTGGCTACAGAGGCTTGCGGCGGCGGAACTTCCGATCTAGGTTAATTTCTGGAGGATTGGGTATTTATAGGAGAGGTTGGCGTCGAGAACAAGTCAGGGGGCCCCACGGGTAGTCCACGAGGCACAGGGGCGCGCCCAGGGGTGGGTGTTGGTGTCAAAACCGGCGGATCTTGGGTAGGGGTCACGAATTGTGCGTCTAAGGCGGATGGTAACAGGAGGCAGGGGACACAATGTTTACCTAGGTTCGAGCCCTCTCGATGGAGGTAATACCCTACTTCCTACTTGATTGATCTTGATGATATGAGTATTACAAGAGTTGATATACCACGAGATCGTAGAGGCTAAACCCTAGAAGCTAGCCTATGATTATGATTGTTGTTGTCCTACGGACTAAACCCTCCGGTTTATATAGACACCGGAGGGGGCTAGGGTTACACAGAGTCGGTTACAAGGGAGGAGATCTACATATCCGAATTGCCAAGCTTGCCTTCCACGCAAAGGAGAGTCCCACCCGGACACGGGATGAAGTCTTCAATCTTGTATCTTCATAGTCCAACAGTCCAGCCGAAGGATATAGTCCAGCTGTCCGAGGACCCCCTAATCCAGGACTCCCTCAGTAGCCCCTGAACCAGGCTTCCATGACGATGAGTCCAGTGCGCAGATTGTCTTCGGCATTGCAAGGCGGGTTCCTCCTCCGAATACTCCATAGAAGATTTTGAACACAATGATAGTGTCCGGCTCTGCAAAACAAATTCCACATACCACCATAGAGAGTATAATATTTCCAGAAATCTAATCTGCTGACAACTTTTCATAACGTGACATCACGCCATGGCCCGGTCATTATTCGAACCGTTTTTTCCAACCAGCTACTGCACATATTGCGATGCGGTTTTCTTGGCGCGTCTTGTCAAAGCAAAGACCGTGTCCCCTTATCACGGGATTCTCATCAATACGGGCGTGGGTAACCCAACCGCACCATCAATCACGACGCTTGGGGAATAAGTGAGTTTACCAGGCAGGTGGGGAGGTGCATAGTTTCTTCCGCCCTTATAAAGGGACAAGGACTCCTCCTTTTCACCCAGGCCTTCTTCTTCCCTACCCATCCATTCTCGCGCACTCGAGCTCCAGCGCCCACGTTCGCATTTCCTCCGCAAAACCACTCCTAACATGTCCGGAGCGGGAGGCAAGTGGATGGTCTCCTCTTTTATGGAGGAGAACATTACGAAGCTCCGGGAAGCTGGATACCTGGCCGCAGATATCGCGCACCGGCTCCTAGACGCGGGGCAGATCGTCCCTACGCCCGAACCCTACGAAAGGGTTGTATTCCTTACCCATTTCGTCTGCGGGCTGGGATTTCCCCTCCACCCATTTGTTCACGGGCTCATGTTCTACTACGGGCTGGACTTCCGTGATCTGGCCCCCAACTTCATCCTCAACATCTCGGCGTTTATCGTCATGTGCGAGGCCTTCCTCCGCATCAAGCCCCACTTTGGCCTATGGCTGAAGACCTTCAACGTTAAAGTGGAGGTGGTGGTCGGCCATCAAGCAGAGTGCCGAGGTGCCATGGTGGGAAAAATGCCCAATGTCACCTGGCTCGAAGGCTCCCATGTGGAGACAGTGAAGGGGTGGCAATCGGGGTGGTTCTACATCACCGAGCCGCGTGACATCAACTGGGTGGCGGCCCCCGAATTTCGATCCGGCAACCCCACACGGCTCACCTCCTGGAAAGAGAAGGGCCTATCCTGGGGTTCATCGATGGAGCTGACCGAACTCCAGAACTGTGTTAAAAACATGATAAGCAAGAAAATCAAGTTTGTCAACATGGTCCAGGTCATGCTCTTCCGCCGGATCCTCCCGTGTCAAAGAAGGGCATTCAATATGTGGGAGTTCAACCCGACTAAGCACCAGACGCTGCGAGAGCTCTTCGACACGACACACCAGGACATCTGGAGGGTGCTGTTTAAGTCTGCTGAGGTACCTCCTCCCCTTACCGAGGATCGCGGACTCAGCGCAAAGTGCCCTGCCAATCTGGTAAGCTCCTTATATCTCATAAGATGTTTCTTTCCCCAGTATAATCATGTGGGGGTTCTAAGCCTCCACGCCATTTAACAGGAATGGGCCGCGACAGCGGAGCAGATCGATTGTTCGGCCCCACTACCTGAGGATCCAGCAAGTGCTCTCTTAACGGAGAAGTTGGTTCCGGCGCCCTACGAGGCACGGGAAAAGAAGGCCAAGAAGAAGGCCACGGGGACCAGGAAAGGTCTCCGGTGCAAGGTCGTATCGGACTCATCGTCCAATAACACCGAGGCGCCCTCCTCCCCCGAAAACGAGGAGGAGGAAGAGGAAAGTTCTCCCCCCCCCAGCCTAGGGAGACAAGAAAAGGAAGGCCGCCCCGTCAGGGGAAGCCGAAGGGTCCAAGAAGGGAAGGACTCTCCTTCCGGACTGCTCCACGGCGACCGCTTTTAGCGACGAGGAGTGGTTACCCAGGGACAAGCCCCTGGCGAAGTCGTAAGTATCCAGATACGATAATAGCTCTTGGTATGTTTTATTTTATTACTTCTTATCATGCCGAACATGATCGTGCAGCCCATCCAAAGCCCGTATCGACGTATCCTCTTCGGATGAGTCTTTGGGCCCGTCAGAGATGAACAACGATTCACTCCCGACCGCCTCCCCCCCCCCCCCCCCCCGCCCTACGGACGACGCCAAGGTGTTGTCTCAAAGGGTGCTAAACAAAGGGGAGATAGCTCCGGAAGCGCCCCAAGGTAGGGATGGCAATTTTATCCACGGATCTAGATACCCATGGATACCCGACCCGGTTGGGCAAGGGTATGGAGCACATTTTCGCCCATGGGTCCATGGATATGGATACCCACGAACAGCCGGGTTGGGCATGGTTATAGTTTGTGCTCCATGGATATCCAATGGATACCCGTATGACATGTGGGGCCATATGCAAGTGATAGTAGAAAGAGCGAATCAATGGGAAATGGCAGGAAATATGCAACTTGTTCCATGAGCTAGATGCTGGAGAATCAACCTCTGGTATGTCACACTTAAGGACTCATCATATTACTTGTTGCCTACTTATGCATGTAGCTTATGTTGTCATTTGTGAGTGAATGATGATGAGTTAATTTGCTCTTTGGGAAGGCTTCATGCTGACTTTTCTATGCCCATGGAGCTCCATGGGTATGTGGGTATCCAGTGGGTTTGGACATGGGCACAAGTTTTGCCCATGGATAATTTGGTGGATGGGCAGAGGGTAGGAAGATGGGCCATGGGTTGGATTTGGACCAGCTCCACCCGCCGCAAACCCGACCCATTGCCATCCCTACCCCAAGGCGACATTCCGGATGCTGGGCGCACTAGGGGCAAGACTCCCATGGGCTCTAATGCCGGGGGCAGCAAGTCTATGCCGATGGCCTCTATCCATCTAGGGGCTTCGGACAATTTGCTGGAAGCGCTTCGCGGCGCTTCCATTGACGAAGAGCACCGGACTATCATGAGTTGGGTGGTCAAGAAGGTTCAGTCTGCCAAAAGCGGACTGACTGAAGCCTGTGCCAGCCTCCTAACAGGCTTCGAGGTAAGTAATAAAATTATGAGAAAATGTTACAGCATAGACAGTAGCCCCTGATGCTCTGTTTGGTGTTCGTAAGAAAGGCCGAACAGAGGATCAAATAATAATCACAGGAGTCTAATCAAATTATGTCTATGTGAATAAGCATGCTTCACTGCTGGCCGCTGCCGCTCACACGGCGGAGGTCTCTGCACTGAAGCGGGACCTTGAGTGGTCCAAGGAAGAGCGCGGCCTTACCAAGAGGCAGCTCGAAGAGAACAAAGGTAAGTGATACCTCGTCTGTTTATTGATAAAGAAAAAGGAACCTGGTTGTTAGATCACAGGATCGTCATGAATTTTGCTAGGGGCCACGACCGAAGTGGCGGCCCTGAAGAAGTCGCTGACCGAGGCCGAAGGCAAAGCGGCCAAGGAGCGCACCGAGCGCGAGAAGCAAGAGGCCCGAGTCGGCGAGGTTCAGCAAGAGCTCCAGGAGTTTGTCAAGAAGTACGAGTCCTTGGAGCGTGACTCTAAGACGCATGGGTCCGAGCTTGCGAAGGCCCTCGAGAACGCACAAAATGCCAAGGACGAAGCCCAAAAGGCCCTCCAGGAAATTGAGGCAGTCAAGAAGATAGCGGTGGGTAAGGCATTCATTATGCAAATCAAGCATGTGAAGGAAACTTACCTTTTACTTACCCGAATTCGGAGCTCTCCAGGAGCGTTCGCAGATCTACCCAGCAGTGTCTCGGATGTCGCGGAGTTCTACCAGGCCGAGGAAGGGAGCTCGATGGAGAAGTTGTTCTGGTCTCAGTATACTGGGACCGAACATCCGATGCCCTTGAACGACCAGTTGAAGCAACTGGTCGAGCTTCACAAGGCGGCCGAAGTGGCCATGAAGGGCCTCATAGTCCGGATGTGGCCTAGCGAGCCCCTGCCTGGCAGCTATTTCTGCCTGGTAAGGCGGCTTGTGAATGCTTGCCCATGGTTTGAAGTCATAAAGCGGTCCGTCTGCATTGAGGGTGCGCGCAGGGCTTTTGCCCGGGCGAAAGTGCACTGGGCGAAGATGGACGCCGAAAAGCTGGTGAAGGAGGGGCCGCCGGAGGGCAATGAGCATCGCCGCCCCGAGAAGTATTATGACAGTGTCCTGAAGGTTGCTTGCCTTGTGGCAGAGGAATGTGCTAAGGATGTAATATTTGAATGAATGTACTCATGTGATCCTGTAATGTGAAACGAGTTCATGTGTGCTATGTAACGCTTGTTGATTTAAAATATTATCTTCTGTGCGGCCGTTTATAAAATTTGAGAGTTGGCCAGTCGTCGGCTTCTGCCCCCATGTAACTAGCACTGGGGTGTTCGGGATAAACCTGATCACTCTTTATCCCAGTTTTGGGTCCTTCGAAGGAGGTGTTCAGCACAACGAACCAGGCAATCAGACTATAAAGCTTTATCACTCTCACTTAGCCATAGAAGTCTATACTTTTAAATTTTGGCGAATCCCCTAGTATTTGGAAGGCCGAACTTGGGGCGCTATGTACGCCTAAATCGGACAAGGCCGACTCCTCGCCCGAAGCAGAAAAAATCATTAAGGATTTGAAACCTCTCGAATAGCGACCAGCTCTCGCCGCATCATGACAGTCAGTTTTCGGCTTTCTCTACTGAGGTGCTCATCCGAAAGAACTGGGACACAATCACAGTAGTTCTCCCAGTGCTACCTTAGCCGATATAGCGGAACATAAGGCACCAAAACATGGGAGCCGGGCAAACCCAACTATTGACCCAAAACATGATTCGGAGCTGATGCATATAATGCTATAAGTTCGGGGTGCCGCACCGTCGAAAGTGTTCGGACTTTTCATGGCGTGTTATGGGGTACACTGAAGCCCGTGGCGCACTAGTCGTATCAGAATGTACGGGTGTGATTTGTCGTAAATAAGCAGACAGGAAAAAAAAGAAGATAAAGGAATGCAATAATGAGCTGATGCTGTATATTGTTATTTAAATGATACATCAAAGCGTATGCACACATGTAGTGCAATAAGTAAAAAAATAGGACTATTTGACATGTCCTATCCAAGGTCAAGCTGTGTGTGGGTTGATGTCTACTACACAACCTTCTTCTTGTAGACATTGTTGGGCCTCCAAGTGCAGAGGTTTGTAGGACAGTAGCAAATTTCCCTCAAGTGGATGACCTAAGGTTTATCAATCCGTATGAGGCGTAGGATGAAGATGGTCTCTCTCAAGCAACCCTGCAACCAAATAACAAAGAGTCTCTTGTGTTCCCAACACACCCAATACAATGGTAAATTGTATAGGTGCACTAGTTCGACGAAGAGATGGTGATACAAGTGGTATATGGATAGTAAATAATAGTTTTTGTAATCTGAAAATATAAAAACAGCAACGTAACTAATGATAAAAATGAGCGTAAACGGTATTGCAATGTGTGGAAATAAGGCCTAGGGTTCATACTTTCGCTAGTGTAAGTTCCCTCAACAATACTAACATAATTGGATCACATAACTATCCCTCAACATGCAACAAACAGTCACTCCAAAGTCACTAATAGCGGAGAACGAACGAAGAGATTATGGTAGGGTACGAAACCACCTCAAAGTTATTCTTTCCAATCAATCCGTTGGGCTATTCCTATAAGTGTCACAAACAGCCCTAGAGTTCATACTAGAATAACACCTTAAGACACAAATCAACCAAAACCCTAATGTTACCTAGATACTCCAATGTCACCTCAAGTATCCGTGGGTATGATTATACGATATGCATCACACAATCTCAGATTCATCTATTCAACCAACACATAGGACCTCAAAGAGTGCCCCAAAGTTCTACTGGAGAATCACGACGAAAACGTGTGCCAACCCCTATGCATAGGTTCATGGGTGGAACCCGCAAGTTGATCACCAAAACATACATCAAGTGAATCACGTGATATCCCATTGTCACCACAGATATCCACGGCAAGACATACATCAAGTGTTCTCAAATCTTTAAAGACTCAATCCGATAAGATTACTTCAAAGGGGAAACTCAATTCATTACAAGAGAGAAGAGGGGGAGCAGAAACATAGGATCCAACTATAATAGCAAAGCTCGCGATACATCAAGATCATGTCAAATCAAGGACACGAGAGAGAGAGAGGGATCAAACACATAGCTACTGGTACATACCCTCAGCCTCGAGGGAGAACTACTCCCTCCTCGTCATGGAGAGCGCCGGGATGATGAGGATGGCAACCGGTGAGGGATCCACCCTCCGGCAGGGTGCCGGAACAGGGTCCTGATTGACTTTTGGTGGCTACATAGGCTTCTGGCGGCAGAAGTCCCGATCTAATCTCTGTTTTGGAAGTTTTAGGGTACGTGGAGTTATATAGGCGGAAGAAGTACGTCAGGGGAGCCACGAGGGCCCCACGAGGCAGGGGGCGCGCCCCCACCCTCGTGGCTTCCTCGTTCCTTCCTTGACGTGGGGTCCTAGTCCATCGGGTGGTTTTCGTTCCAAAAATAACTTCTCTAGTTGATTTCGTTCCGTTTCGACACCGTCTGATATTCCTTTTCTTCAAAACACGGAAATAGGCATAAAACATCAAATCTGGGCTGGGCCTTCGGTTAATAGGTTAGTCCCAAAAATAATATAAAAGTGGACAATAAAGCCCAATATTGCCCAAAACAGTAGATAATATAGCATGGAGCAATCAAAAATTATAGATACGTTGGAGACGTATCAATCATCCCCAAGCTTAATTCCTGCTCGTCCTCGAGTAGGTAAATGATAAAAAAATATTTTTTGATGTGGAATGCTAGTTGGCATAATTTCAATGTAATTTTTCTTACTTGTGATATGAATATTCAGATCCGAAAGATTCAAGACAAAATTTCATATTGACTTAAAAACAATAATACTTCAAGCATACTAACTAAGCAATGATGTCTTCTCAAAATAACATGGACAAAGAAAGCTATCCCTACAAAATATAGTCTGGCTATGCTCTATCTTCACCACACAAAATATTTAAATCATGCACAACCCCGATGACAAGCGAAGCAATTGTTTCATACTTTTGATGTTCTCAAACTTTTTCAATCTTCACGCAATACATGAGCGTGAGCCATGGACATAGCACTATAGGTGGAGTAGAATGGTGGTTGTGGAGGAGACAAAAAGGAGAAGATAGTCTCACATCGACTAGGCGTATCAACGGGCTATGGAGATGCCCATCGATAGATATCAATGTGAGTGAGTAGGGATTGCCATGCAACAGATGCACTAGAGCTATAAGTATATGAAAGCTCAAAAAGAAACTAAGTGGGTGTGCATCCAACTTGCTTGCTCATGAAGACCTAGGGCAATTTGAGGAAGCCCATCATTGGAATATACAAGCCAAGTTCTATAATGAAAGATTCCCACTAGTATATGAAAGTGATAACATGAGAGACTCTCTACTATGAAGATCATGGTGCTACTTTGAAGCACAAGTGTGGTAAAAGGATAGTAACATTGTCCCTTCTCTCTTTTCTCTCATTTTTTTTGGGCCTTTCTCTTTTTTGTGGCCTCTTTTCTTTTTTTATTTGGGCTTCTTTGGCCTCTTTTATTTATTTATTTTCGTCCGAAGTCTCATCCCGACTTGTGGGGGAATCATAGTCTCCATCATCCTTTCCTCACTGGGACAATGCTCTAATAATGATGATCATCACACTTTTATTTACTTACAACTCAAGAATTATAATTCGATACTTAGAACAAGATATGACTCTATATGAATGCCTCCGGCGGTGTACCGGGATGTGCAATGATTCATGAGTGACATGTATGAAAGAATTATGAACGGTGGCTTTGCCACAAATACGATGTCAACTACATGATCATGCAAAGCAATATGACAATCATGGAGCGTGTCATAATAAACGGAACGGTGGAAAGTTGCATGGTAATATATCTCGGAATGGCTATGGAAATGCCATAATAGGTAGGTATGGTGGATGTTTTGAGGAAGGTATATGGTGGGTTTAAGGTACCGGCGAGAGTTGCGCGGTACTAGAGAGGCTAGCAATGGTGGAAGGATGAGAGTGCGTATAATCCATGGACTCAACATTAGTCATAAAGAACTCACATACTTATTGCAAAAATCTATTAGTTATCGAAACAAAGTACTATGTGCATGCTCCTAGGGGGATAGATTGGTAGGAAAAGACCATCGCTCGTCCCCGACCGCCACTCATAAGGAAGACAATCGATAAATAGATCATGCTCCGACTTCATCACATAACGGTTCACCATACGTGCATGCTACGGGAATCACAAACTTTGGCACAAGTATCTGTCAAATTCACAACTACTCAACTAGCATGACTCTAATATCACCATCTTCATATCTCAAAACAATCATCAAGCATCAAACTTCTCATAGTATTCAACACACTCATAAGAGAATTTTATTATTCTTGAATACCTGGCATATTAGGATTTTAAGAAAATTACCATGCTATTTAAGACTCTCAAAATAATATAAGTGAAGCATGAGAGTTCATTTATTTCTTCAAAATAAAACTACCACCATGCTCTAAAAGATATAAGTGAAGCACTAGAGCAAATGACAAACTACTCCGAAAGATATAATGAGTAGTCGAATAATTATGCAACTATGTGAAGACTCTCTAACATTTAATAATTTCAGATCTTGGTATTCTATTCAAAAAGCAAGCAAAGCAAAATAAAATGACATTCTAAGAATGGCAAACATCATGTGAAGAAGCAAAAACTTAGGATCAACTGAAACTAACCGATAATTGTTGAAGAAGAAAGGTGGGATGCCAACCGAGGCATCCCCAAGCTTAGATGGTTGAGACTTCTTGAAATATTTTCTTGGGATGCCTTGGGCATTCCCAATCTTGAGCTTTTGTGTCTCCTTAATTCCTCTCATATCACGGTCTCCCTAAATCTCAAAAGCTTCATCCACACAAAACTCAACAAGGACTCGTGAGATAAGTTAGTATAAACCATTGCCAAAACCTTATCATACTCTACTGTAGCAAATCACTAAAATTATTATTCAATATTTCATACTAAATGCCTCTGCATATTTAATAGTCCTATCCTCAAATAGAATCATTAAAGAAGCAAACATATGCAACCAATGCAAACATAACAGCAATCTGCCTAAACAGGATAGTCTGTAAAGAATGCTGCAACATCCATACTTCCCTAGCTCCAACAATTATGAAAGAAAATACCCACTGTAGTAAATTTATCAGATCTTAATATGCAAAATGTTTCAACATTTTATCACATTCTGACTTTTCTAAGGAATTATTGCAACAACGGTAAACTTTCTGTTTTCAATCAGCAACATGTGGACTTCTAACATAGGCATAGTAAATGCTATCAATGCCACTTTTATTGAAATTAAATATGCAAAACATTGTTCTAAATAACAGCAAGCAAATCCTAACAAAATAAATTGACGCTCCAAGCAAAACACATATCATGTGGCGAATAAAAATATAGCTCCAAGTAAAGTTACCGATGAACGAAGACGAAAGAGGGGATGCCTTCTTGGGCATCCCCAAGCTTAGGCTCTTGGCTATCCTTGAATATCACCTTGGGGTTATTTGGGCATCCCCAAGCTTAGGCTCTTGCCATTCCTTATTCCATAGTCCATCGAATCCTTACCCAAAACTTGAAAACTTCACAACACAAAACTTAAAGTAGAAAACTCATGAGCTCCGTTAGTATAAGAAAATAAATCACCACTTCAAGGTACTGCAATGAACTCATTCTTTATTTATATTAGTGTTAAATCTACTGTATTCCAGCTTCTCTATGGTTTATAAACTCTTTTACTAGCCATAGATTCATCAAAATAAGTAAACAACGCATGAAAAACAGAATCTGTCAAAAACAGAACAGTATGTAGTAATCTGGATCAAACATATACTTCTGAAACTCATAAAATTCTAAAATAAATTGCTGGACCTGAGGAATTTATCTATTAATCATCTGCAAAAATAATTAACTAAATATCACTCTCCAAATAAAAATGGCAGAAATTCTCGTGAGCGCTAAACTTTCTGTTTTTGACAGCATGATCAACAAGACTTTCCCCAAGTCTTCCCAAAGGTTCTACTTGGCACAAACACTAATTAAACAACTAAAACCACATCTAAACAGAGGCTATATGAATTATTTATTACTAAACAGGAACAAAAATAAAATTGGGTTGCCTCCCAACAAGCGCTATTGTTTAACGCTCCTAGCCAGGCATGATGATTTCAACGATGCTCACGTAAAATATAAGAATTGAAACATAAAGAGAGCATCATGAAGAATATGACTAGCATATTTAAGTCTAACATACTTCCTATGCATAGGGATTTTGTGAGCAAACAACTTGTGGGAACAATAATCAACTAGCATAGGAAGGTAAAAGAAGCATAACTTCAAAACTTTCAGCACATAGAGAGGAAACTTGATATTATTGCAATTCCTACAATCATATGTTCCTCCCTCATAATAATTTTCAGTAGCATCATGAATGAATTCAACAATATAACTAGCACCTAAAGCATTCTTTTCATGATCTACAAGCATAGAAAATTTACTACTCTCCACATAAGCAAGATTCTTCTCATGAATAGTAGTGGGAGCAAACTCAACAAAATAACTATCATGTGTTTGAAAATTAAGACCAAGACGACAAGTTTCATGGTTATCTTTATTATTTAAAGCATACGTGTCATCACAATAATCATCATAGATAGGAGGCATGCTCTCATCATAATAAATTTGCACATCAAAACTTGGGGGACAAAAAATATCATCTTCATCAAACACAGCTTCCCCAAGCTTGTGGCTTTGCATATCATTAGCATCATGGATATTCAAGGAATTCATACTAACAACATTGCAATCATGCTAATCATTCAAAGATTTAGTGCCAAACATTTTATAGATTTCTTCTTCTAGCACTTGAGCACAATTATCCTTTCCATCATACTCACGAAAGATATTAAAAAGATGAAGCGTATGAGATAAACTCAATTCCATTTTTATAGTTTTCTTTTATAAACTAAACTAGTGATAAAACAATAAACTAAAAGACTCGATTGCAAGATCTAAAGATATACCTTCAAGCGCTAACCTCCCCGGCAATGACGCTAGAAAAGAGCTTGATGTCTACTACACAACCTTCTTCTTGTAGACGTTGTTGGGCCTCAAAGTGCAGAGGTTTGTAGGACAGTAGCAAATTTCCCTCAAGTGGATGACCTAAGGTTTATCAATCCGTAGGAGGCGTAGGATGAAGATGGTCTCTCTCAAGCAACCCCGCAACCAAATAACAAAGAGTCTCTTGTGTCCCCAACACACCCAGTACAATGGTAAATTGTATAGGTGCACTAGTTCGGCGAGAGATGGTGATACAAGTGGTATATGGATAGTAGATAATAGTTTTTGTAATCTGAAAATATAAAAACAGCAAGGTAACTAATGATAAAAATGAGCGTAAACGGTATTGCAATGTGTGGAAATAAGGCCTAGGGTTCATACTTTCGCTAGTGTAAGTTCCCTCAACAATACTAACATAATTGGATCACATAACTATCCCTCAACATGCAACAAAGAGTCACTCCAAAGTCACTAATAGCGGAGAACGAACGAAGAGATTATGGTAGGGTACGAAACCACCTCAAAGTTATTCTTTCCAATCAATCCGTTGGGCTATTCCTATAAGTGTCACAAACAACCCTAGAGTTCGTACTAGAATAACACCTTAAGACACAAATCAACCAAAACCCTAATGTCACCTAGATACTCCAATGTCACCTCAAGTATCCATGGGTATGATTATACGATATGCATCACACAGTCTCAGATTCATTTATTCAACCAACACATAGGATCTCAAAGAGTGCCCCAAAGTTCTACCGGAGAATCACGATGAAAACGTGTGCCAACCCCTATGCATAGGTTCATGTGCGAAACCCGCAAGTTGATCACCAAAACATACATCAAGTGAATCACGTGATATCCCATTGTCACCACAAATATCCACAGCAAGACATACATCAAGTGTTCTCAAATCTTTAAAGACTCAATCCGATAAGATTACTTCAAAGGGGAAACTCAATTCATTACAAGAGAGAAGAGGGGGAGGAGAAACATAGGATCCAACTATAATAGCAAAGCTCGCGATACATCAAGATCGTGGCAAATCAAGAACATGAGAGAGAGAGAGATCAAACACATAGCTACTGGTACATACCCTCAGCCCCGAGGGAGAACTACTCCCTCCTCGCCATGGAGAGCGCCGGGATGATGAAGATGGCGACCGGTGAGGGATCCCCCCTCCGGCAGGGTGCTGGAACAAGGTCCCGATTGACTTTTGGTGGCTATGGAGGCTTCTAGCGGCGGAAATCCCGATCTAATCTCTGTTCTGGAAGTTTTAGGGTACGTGGAGTTATATAGGCGGAAGAAGTACGTCAGGGGAGCCACGAGGGCCCCACGAGGCAGGGGGCGCGCCCTAGGGGGGTGGGCGCGCCCCCCACCCTCATGGCTTCCTCGTTCCTTCCTTGACGTGGGGTCTGAGTCCATCGGGTGGTTTTCGTTCCAAAAATAACTTCTCTAGTTGATTTCGTTCCGTTTCGACTCCATATGATATTCCTTTTCTTCAAAACACGGAAATAGGCATAAAACATCAAATCTGGGCTGGGCCTCCGGTTAATAGGTTAGTCCCAAAAATAATATAAAAGTGGATAATAAAGCCCAATATTGCCCAAAACAGTAGATAATATAGCATGGAGCAATCAAAAATTATAGATACGTTGGAGACGTATCATGGGTATGCAAAACGGGTATATCGATCATTATCAGAGACCACCTGAGGATTCCCTTGTACATCAAAGCTTCTTGCTTCCTTGGTGTTTCCTTCTCGTGACAGGTCCGATAATCAGACTATCGGAGAGGGCCTTCAGACAATAGGGGCCTGAAAGGAAGAAAATGTAAAAGGTATACGGGTCCTGAAGCAGTTGAGCCGCATTATGGGTCGTGCCATGGCCATGCCTCCGCCTATGCCCATGATATCTTGAGTGCGTAATTATGTATGCGCGGCACACATTTCGTCACTTGACTAGGACTAGGACGGAGGCCGAATTGCTAGGCGAGCTCTAAACGTGCGTGGCGATCCTCTTGCGGGGTACTCTGGACTCGCTTGAAGGTGTCCAGGGTCTTTTTCGCCGAATTGGCGGTTTGCCTCATAAGGCTGCTTTGTGCTTCTGTTGCGAGGGCCGCAGTGTGCTCCTCCGTGCGGAGCGAGCGCTCTATGTTTCCATTAACTGTTATGACCCCGTGAGGTCCTGACATTTTGAGCTTGAGGTATGCATAATGCGGTACCGCATTGAATCTGGCAAATGTGGTTCATCTGAGTAGTGTGTGATAGCCACTGCGGAAGGGGACGATATCGAAGATTAGATCCTCGCTTCGGAAGTTGTCCGTAGATCCGAAGACCACTTCCAGTGTGATTGAGCCCATGCAACAGGCCTCTACACCTGGGATGACACCTTTAAAGGTGGTTTTGGTGGGTTTGATCCCCGAGGGGTCTATACCCATTTTACACACTGTAACCTGGTAGAGCAGGTTCAGGATGCTGCCACCATCCATAAGGACTCAAGTGAGGTGAAATCCGTCAATGATGGGGTCAAGGACCAATGCGGCAGAACCGCCATGATAGATACTGGTGGGGTGGTCCCTGCGATCGAAGGTGATCGGACAAGAAGACCATGGGTTGAACTCTGGGGCGACTGGCTCCATCGCATAGACGTTCCTCAGTGCACGCTTCCGTTCCCGCTTGGGAATATGTGTTGCGTATATCATGTCTACCGTTTTCACTTGGGGAGGAAATTTCTTATGTCCTCCTGTGTTCGGCGGCCGGGGCTCCTCCTTGTCGTCGCTATGCAACCCCTTTTCCTTGTTTTCGGCATTCAACTTGCCGCCCTGTTTGAACACCCAGCATTCTCTGTTGGTGTGGTTGGCTGGTTTATCGGTGGTGCCATGAATTTGACATGAACGATCGAGTATGCGGTCCAAGCTGGACGGGCCCGGATTGCTTCTTTTGACCAGATTTAGAGCCACTGAATCCGGCATTTACTACCATGTCTTCGGCGTTGTCGTCGTTGTTACTGCGTTTGTGTCTGTTGCGACGTGGCCTACCATTGCTATCTTTGGCATCTAAATTGCCAGGGTTTCTTGATGTGTTGTTGCTGCGAGCCAACCAGCTATCCTCGCCTGCACAAAAGCGGGTCATGAGTGTCGTGAGGGCTGCCATGGATTTCGGCTTTTCTTGGCCGAGGTGTCGGGCGAGCCACTCGTCATGGATGTTATGCTTAAATGCCGCTAAGGCCTCGGCATCCGGACAGTCGACAATTTGGTTCTTTTTAGTTAGGAACCGAGTCCAGAATTTCCTGGCGGATTCCCCTGGCTGTTGGGTTATGTGACTCAAGTCATCGGCATCTGGTGGTTGCACATAAGTGCCCTGGAAGTTGTCAAGGAATGCGTCTTCCAAATTCTCCCAACTACCAATGGAGTTTGCCGGCAGGCTATTGAGCCAATGCCGAGCAGGTCCTTTGAGTTTTAATGGGAGGTACTTGATGGCATGTAGATCGTCACTGCGGGCCATGTGGATGTGGAGGAGGAAATCTTCGATCTATACCGCGGGGTCTGTTGTACCATCATATGATTCAATATTCACGGGTTTAAAACCTTCTGGGAATTCGTGATCCATTACTTCGTCGGTGAAGCATAGGGGGTGTGCGGCGCCTTTGTGCCGGGCTATGTCATGACGCAGTCCGTACGAGTCTTGTCTGCTGTATTCGGCACGGCCGGATTTGCTTTTAGTATATCCGGTGTGACGGTCGTCGTCACGCGTTGGGGCGCGCCCCCATGATCCGTAGATCAATCTTGTATATCCTGCTTTGTTTTCCAATACGTCTCGCAGGTCCTGCGTGTTGACCCGGGCCTTGGTGTTTTTGTTTGACTGGCGACGGGGTGCGGGCTGGACTTCGGGCTGATATGCCGCTTTGTCTCGGCCACGAGGTGGCTGGTCAGCCGCATCATACGCTGGTAGTGTATGCTTTAATGCTTCCTCCTCCAATTGGGGTAGCAACCTGCGCTTTGGGTAACTTTTGGTTGGGCGCTCGAGTTTGTATTCCTCGGCTGCCAGCACCTCTGTCCATCTATCTGCTAGCAGATCTTGATCTGCTTGAAGCTGTTGTTGCTTTTTCTTCAGCCTTTTTGTTGTGGCCATAAGCTGACGCTTGAAGCGCTCCTGCTCTACGGGATCCTCAGGCACGATAAATTCTTCGTCGCCGAGGCTCACCTCATCTTCGGAGAGGGGCATGTAATTGTCATCCTCTGATTCTCCGTCTGCCGCCTGTTCCTTAGGGCTAGCTTGCCCATCCTCCGGCTCGAAGCCTGGCTGGAGGGATTGTCTTCGTCTTCGGCACTATCCGCAGCGTTATTGTCTCTTGTGCCGGTATCGCTGTTTTTGCTATGGCGGGGCTTGGAGCGGCGCCGATGACGCTGGTGCTTAGATTGCTTCTCGAGGGGATTATCCTCCGTTGCCTTATTGCCATCGCTTTCTTTGGGGGTGTCCATCATGTATATATCGTATGATGAGGTGGCTGTCCAGCGCCTTGTGGGCGGTGGTTCATGTTCTTCTCCTGCATTGTCGTCCATACCGTCGATGTCTTCGGAGCCAAAATCAAGCATGTCGGTTAAGTCATCGACAGTGGGTGGTGGGTGGGGAATGAATTTCGTCGTCCGCTTCCCACTCAAGCCGGACATAGTTCGGCCAAGGGTCTCCTGACAAGGAGAGAGACCTCAATGAATTTAGCACGTCGCCCAAGGGCGAGTGCTGAAAGATATCCGTAGAGGTAAACTCCATGATCGGTGCCCAATCAGATTCGATAGGCACGGATGCAGGCGGTTCGGAGCCTGTGGCCGGGGACGAATCCAAGGGTCCGGCAACACAGGTCTCATAGGAAGTGAAGTCAGTATTCGGCTCTATCGCCGCAGAGTGTGCGGCCTCCGTGGCAGGGTCCATCCACCTGTCCTCGGACGGCACGATCTGCTCCGGATTGAGGGCCGGAGTAGCCACATGTGTGATCTCCCAAACACCGTCCGGCGGTAGAGCTAAGTCATGCTCATCATGACTGTGCGGCGCTCCTGACATGGGCTCGAATCCGTCGAAGATCAATTCTCCGCGGATGTCGGTAGTATAGTTCAAGCTTCCAAATTTGACCTGATGGCTAGGGGCGTAGCTCTCGATTTGCTCCAGATTGCCAAGCGAGTTGGCCCGCAGTACGAAGCCGCCGAATACGAAGACCTGTCCAGGGAGAAAAACCTCACCCTAGATCGCATCGTTGCCGATGATCGAAGGAGCCATCAAACCTTATGGTGACGACACGGTGGAACTCTCAATGAAAGCACCAATGCCGGTGTCAAAATCGGTGGATCTCGGGTAGGGGGTCCCGAACTGTGCGTCTAAGGCGGATGGTAACAGGAGGCAGGGAACACAATGTTTACCCAGGTTCGGGCCCTCTCGATGGAGGTAGTACCCTACTTCCTACTTGATTTATCTTGATGATATGAGTATTACAAGAGTTGATCTACCACGAGATAATAGAGGCTAAACCCTAGAAGCTAGCCTGTGATTATGATTGTTGTTGTCCTACGGACTAAACCCTCCAGTTTATATAGACACCGGAGTGGGCTAGGGTTACACAGAGTCGGTTACAAGGGAGGAGATCTACATATCCAAATTGCCAAGCTTGCCTTCCATGCAAAGGAGAGTCCCACCTGGACACGGGACGAAGTCTTCAATCTTGTATCTTCATAGTCCAACAGTCCGGCCGAAGGATATAGTCCGGCTGTCCGAGGACCCCCTAATCTAGGACTCCCTCAGTGGGCGCGCCCCCACCCTCGTGGGGCCCACGGGACTCCCCTCCGGTAGATTTTTGTTCCAGTATTTTTTATATTTTCCAGAAAAATTCTCCGTTGATTTTCATCGCATTCCGAGAACTTTTATTTCTGCACAAAAACAACACCACAATAGTTCTGCTGAAAACAGTATCAGTCCGGGTTAGTTCTAATCAAATCATACCAAAATCATATAAAACTATTGTAAACATGGCATGAATACTTCATAAATTATAGATACATTGGAGATGTATTAGCATCCCCAACCTTAATTCCTGCTCGTCCTCGAGTAGGTAAATGATAAAAGAAATAATTTATGAAGTGTGAATGCTAGCAAGTGCTTAAGTCTGATCAACGATAGTTTCAATCACTTTTTATAGCATCATTGTATATCATAACAGTAGCTCAACTCATAAAACTTCTCATGATCAAGTAACAAGCTATTCACATGTTAAAGTATAGATCATAAAGTTTCTTGAAAACTAACAAACCATGCTCTTAGTCATCAAACAATTGCAATTCATCTTATTTTCGGGAAGGGTCTATGTAAGAGCTTTGATTCAGCAAACTCCACATACTCAACTATCATTTAATCTTTCACAATTGCTAACACTCATGTGATATTTATGGGTTCAAAATTTTAGTCGAACACAGAGAAAGATAGGGGCTTATAGTTTCGCCTCCCAACCTTTTACCTCAAGGGTAATGTCAACAATAATAATTTATGAAAACCTATATATATATATATATATATACAGACGGTCTATTCTCATAACATTATGAGAATAATATTCTCATAACACTTTCGAACTGCATTGTAATACTGCATTGGAAAGCTATGCGCACTGCACCACAGAGACCAGCGAACTTCATATTTGAAAAAACTGTACGTGTGGTTTTTTCGGTACCTTTTTTGCTCTAGTTTTTTAACCGTTTATCGGAATTATGCGTGTAATATACCGTTGAAAAACTATGGAGTAGACGCAATTTCGCCATGTTGAACACTTTTCAAAATTCATCATAGTTTAAGAGCAGTTTCGAAAATCGTGCGGCTCACAACGAATGGCAGCGGCCGTTTTTTCGTGAAATTTTTACAAAACGTTGGTCGAAATGATCCAACTAATACACCGTTGGAAAGATATCGTTGAGAGCTACTTTTTCATATAGAATACTCCCTCTAATTCATTACGGTTTAAGAGCAGTTTTGAAATTACAAAAACGCGGAAACTCTGTTTTTCGCGACAACAAAATCGACGCCTGCACTGCATCGGACAGAAAGCGCACTGCTTCAAACTGAAGAACGCACTGCATCAGACAATGAAGTGAACTTCATGATTTCTCTTATTGGACGTAGATTTTTCTCAGAGGAGTTTTGTTTACTTTTTTCCAACTTTTTTTTCGAAGGAAAGTGGACCGCAACACTCCCGAAAGTGAAGCGGAACACTACCAAAAGTGAACCTCATGATTTGTTGTTTGTCTTTTTTTCGTACTAATTAATTTTTTACGCGCCTTGAGAAGTGTTGAGAAGTGAGCTGCTTTCTGATGTGTTTTTGTTTTTGGATCACCAAGTGAACCACAAAGGGGTCCTTGCGGCTACAGGCTGGATGGGCACCATTGCAGTTCGCATCCACGACGACTGCGATGGAGAAGGCATCCTTGCAGTTCTCTTCCCCCTGCCATGCATTATCGAGGCTGGATGCTTCAGCTGGGTGAACGGCGGCAGATCCCCCATGCGAGAGGCTCCGATCCGCGGGGGTGTTGCAGCTGGCGGTGCTTGAGGAGGCGGCGCACCAGTCATATTGCGGTAGTAGGAGCGCAGAAGCGTGCCGCCGGCGCTGTCCACGCTGATTTCGCGAAGGAGAGGAGCGGCGGCGATTCCGGCGGCGATTTGGGGGCGATTGGGCGGACGAGAGGGGCGGCGGCGCTGATTAGGCGCTGCCCCCGAAGAAGGGTCGCGTGATTCGATCTGCATCCTCCTGAGCCGCCATTCGCCGGCGCTCCGCGCAAGAAGGCGGGGAGGGGAGGGGGTCGCCGCCGGCCGCGGGGGCGCTGCCGCGCTAGAAGGCGGGATGGGGAGGGGGCCGTCGTCTACGGGCGCCGCCGCGCTAGAAGGCGGGGTGGGAGGGGGTTGCTGTCCTCGGGGCGCTGCCGCGTTAGAAACCTATGTTAAGTGAGGGGTGTTATGAGAATAAGATCTTAAGGGATGTTATGAGAATAGACCCACGCCCGTCGCCGTACTTCTCCCCATTTTCTCCCGACCAAGAGCGCCAGCGACCATGCTCTTCTTCCTCCTCCAGACCAAATGTGTCACCGGTCCCGCTCCTCTTCCTCCTCCTGGCACGCGCGCCGCCATCCCCGCACCTCCTTCCTCCTACTAGCACGTGCGCTACCATCCCCGCGCCTCCTTCCTCCTCCTGGCACCCGTGCCTCCTTCCTCTTCCTAGCACCCATGCCGCCGCCCCCGCACCTCCTTCCTCCTCCTAGCACGCATGCTGCCGCCGCACCTCCTTACTCCTCCTGCCATGCGCGCCGCCGCCCCGACCTTCCCTGCCGCACTCTCCTCCCAGGCTCATGCCGCCGCCCCGACCACATCTCCACCAGCTCCGGCCACCGCCGCGCCCCCATCTCCCCCGGCTCCCACACCGTGCATCTCGTCCTAGTGGGGCTCCATAACCACAGTACTGGACCACCCCAGGCCATTCAACGCCACCAACCCGGTCCGTTCATTGCAGCAACACCCAGGATCTGGCTACCACCATGTCGTTCCCACGGTGACGTTCGAGGGAGCACCTCGTCTCTCTCCTGCTGCAGGGAGGCCAGCTACTGCACTGTGGAGGTAAGATTCTTTCCTCTAGATTTCTTCCGGCGTCCAAAAATGTTATTTGATTTTTCCATGAAAAAAATGAGGCACCTAATGAGCTGTAAGTGAGCTCTAGATTTCTTCGGGCGTCCTCTAGATTTCTTCCGGCGTCCAAAAATGTTATTTGATTTGTTCTGCAAGTGAGCTGTAAAAAATGTGGCAAATTAGGTAGAGATTAAACATCCCCCGGAGCACATCGTCAGTGTCCATGAGCGGGGCTCCCGTGGATGGCTGGATCCCGTCGTCGGCGTCGATAGCGTCCACGAGCGCGAGCACCCCACATCCAGCGTGAGCAGCTCCTGAAACTATTTCCTTAACATTGCTACAATTCCGCACTTATGGTTGAGTCCTACTAGTACTGATGAAATATAGAATTGAGTGGAAAATTTAGTTGATTCCTGAGACCCTGACTAGATTTCCTACATATACCGTTCAGGGTTTAGGATGCTGTAAAACAATTGTATACTTCTAGTTGCTGCTTCCTGCCACCAATGAATTGTGCAAGTTCAAAGAGTGCCGCATGACAAAATAAAAAAGTATTGTATGGCAAGTTCAGAATTTTGGTATCGTGAAAAGTGTGATTTTTGGATAGTATTTTGTACGATTCATTTGTTCATCTTCAGAACTTAGAAATATTAAGTCTACTTTTTTCTATGATGAAGGTACAAATAGCTCCACTAGAATTGGTAACTGGTGGAGATCATTCATGTTGATTACTTTTGACAAGAATAATAGTCCGCTAGAGAATTTGCTGAAGATTAGATAGGAGTGAAAAAACTAAAGGTTTGGAAGTGATGGTAAAAACTGATACGTCAAATTTAACATTCTCTTATTTCTGTTCTATTATTTTCTTTTAGTTTTGGTGTCTGAATTTGTGGATATATGAGCAGGCCCCAATATTTATTTCTTCAATTCTCTTCTGCCGTCAGGTCGCGGCCTCTTCCTTCTGTAGGTCACCACCTCCTGCTTCTGCAGGCCGTGCCCCATCCCCCGATTCCCGCAGCAGACATGCCGTTCACCGCCGGCACCACAGTCCGTTCACTGCCGACAACCGAGGCCATTCAACGGCGCAACGACAAGGTCTGGCCTTCCCCCTTCCTCTTTACATGTATCTTTGTATTCTGTTTCAGTTCATCTACTTGTCGATCATAAGTTCAATTTCATCTGTGTTTCCATGTTATTCCTGTATAGTACAACGGGTATTTGTATTCATTTCAGTTCATCTACTTGCCGGTTGTAAGTCCAATTACATATGTTTTCCATGTTCTTCATACAGCATGAGAAGATTTGTAGATGCACAACAGAGTTTGTAGACTGCCATGTTAAACAATGTCAACAGGTTGGACAGACTCCCTCTTTTGTGCATAGAGGAACCTCTTTTGTCAATTAATTTAAGGTGCTTTGCTATTACAATTTTGGTGCACAGGAAACAAGCAGCAAGGGAAAAAGAAGAGCAAGATTGACATCAGTAGTCAAAAATAAAAGAACATCAGTTCTAAAATTCCCCACGCATCAGTACACCTATGTATTGCTTCTGCGATTTTCAAATATGGTTACAGTTGTTGCTTCGATTTTGCTGTTGATGTACATAGTTTGTGAAGAGAAGATTTTGTAATTCATTTTGCCGATGGAATGAATTACTAAAAGTTCAAATTTGCTAATTTCTGCAGTTCTGGTTCTCTAGATTGGTCTTGGTACATGATACATCTTAAGCTTGTCTTGGTACAGGATACATCTTAAGCTGGAGTTCGTCGCTAAGCAGGTTTGATTATGTAAAGTTCAAGTTTTTTGTGTGTGATGCAGTATAGCTCAACTACATTTTGTTACCTCTTTACTTTTAAATTGCTGACTGGATGTTGAACTAATTATCTGCCTTCTCCATCACTTACGTGGTTTCCTATTTGCTTGAGCTATTGTACTCATGTATATTTCAAAAATACTAAGAAATGTGGCTATCAATTATCTTATATACAAAATTTTGGGGACTTGATCTATTGTACTCATGTATATGTCTAAATAGGACCAAATTTTGCATGTTTTCTGCTTGTATGTATGTGGTTGAACTATTTAGCTATTGAACGAAGTTTAAACTTTCTATGTGTGAAGGTTCAATCAAATTCATTTTCGTAGCTATGAGGTTGAGCCAATTTTCTCGTCTACTGAAACCGATCATTTGATAGGGAACTCAAAAGAAATAGCATATATGAGCATACGTGAAGTTCAAAAGTTCTGGTTCAGGGAAGTAGACATCCTGCAATTTTTGGGAATTAGTAGTTCACCTTTGCTAAGTGTAGCAAGTTCTCTGGTTGCAAAAATTAATTCACTTTGCAAAAACTCTGGAGGTCAACAATTTCTTTTGTTTGTTGTAGATGGAGATGTGTGTATGTATACATGTGTTCTGGAGATAGGAGAACTTATCTTCTGGTGTGTGCGTGCTGCTGCATCCTCTTCTGGCTGCTCTAATTCACACCTTCAGTGCAACTTGTGTATGCCCTTGTGTTCACGAATCTTGTAGTACTTTTTTCCATAAAAATCTTGTAGTACTATGTAAAGCAAGCGTGGCCAACACATAGTTTAGGTGTCGCGGTAGTACTCACTGTTGATGGTGGCCTTCTTTTGTGCCGCTACTACTTTGCCACCTAGAGTGGTACTGCTACTACTTATCACGTTGATAAAACCTCGCGAATAGTACATCTATTTGATCAACGATTCTGTAGGGAGAAAAAGTTCACCAATGTAGAATCTCTAATCTCAATATACCAAAACTTTTTGTTTAGGAGTTGGTACTGCTCAAGTTTATTTCTTGGTGTACACATGATGTCCAAATTCTTCTTTCAATTTGGTTCAATTTATAAATTTCATTCAGTTCAACGAGGTGGAGATTGGGGCACGGTGGAGTGTGACCGTGTGTGTGCAGACGGCCCACCGCAACGTCACCGGCCGGATCCCGCTCTTCAGTGTATGTTTTGTGTGCTTTTCAGTTCACCTACTTAACAATTGCAAGTCCAATTTCCTCCTTGTTTCCATGTTATTCCTCTAGCAAAACAGGTGTTATGCCTCTATGTATCAAAAGAAACCTATGTTCTTTTCTATTCTTGCAAATGAAGCCGCACTTCTGTTCTGTTTGAACTTACTTGGCATAAAAATTAGTATTTGATCTACTGTAAAAAACATAAAATGGAATGTCTTGGTGCATGATCGAAGGTGCATCTGGAAGCATCCCCATGTCAATTGCAAAGGTTTCCAGGATGTGGCGTCCGTACTAGTAGTCCAACCCGGCCACCCCAGACCGTTCACCGTTGCAGCTCCCAGGCCGATTGTGTCGAGCCTTGTGCCACTTCCTGTGGAGCTCCATCGTTGTACTGCCCATACCTTTCTTAGCCGCCACACCGGGTCGTTCAGCGACACAACCTGAAGCAATTCGACACTGCGGCTCGGGAGGCACACACTTCGC
Organism: Triticum monococcum; assembly: GCA_034509565.1. Classification (NCBI taxonomy): domain Eukaryota; kingdom Viridiplantae; phylum Streptophyta; class Magnoliopsida; order Poales; family Poaceae; genus Triticum; species Triticum monococcum. The sequence continues at coordinate 353,443,487 of CM067841.1, forward strand.
CCGTTCATCCCAGGAGAGCAGTACATCACCTTGTGCGAGCAGACCGTTGCCGATGTACACTGATTCAGTATGTCCAGCGCCGTCCCCAGTCCAGCCCCGTGGCATCCAGACGGTCAAGTTCATGCCGAGCAGTAGTCCACGTCCGTCAGCTCCTATTTCCACTATAGTGATCGGTTGCCGTTTTCCTCACCCTTCCCGATGCGCGACAACCCAGCCCACATGTTGCTGCCGTCCGCCACCCCAAAATAGTTTTGGCTCTTCCTCAAGCAGCCATTTAACCTTTTGGTGTTTTTTCTGTTGGTGATTGATTTTAGCAATTTGTAGCTATCTTGCATATGGAACCTGAAAGTCTAAGACTGTTGTAGATTCAGTACTTGTAGCACAAATGTCCCAGAGTTCAGTGACATCTCTAATTGATGTACTGTGGTCTTGCATCTCCAATGTATGTTGCTCAGCTTCCTCCCGATCCGCTTGATCTCACCCTGCTCCGAAGCATGCTTCAGTTTAACAAAAAGCTCTAGAAAAGTTCAGAGTTCTGCGTACTTTGCATTTATAGTTGGCTCTTTTTTATTCGTCTGTTTGGGTTAAGGCAGGGAGAGGGAGCAGAAGGTCATCATGAAAAAATGTCTCTCCTAGATCCGGGCTGGCAACCTGCGCCTCTACTAATTAGGACGATGTGCACCTTTCCATGGTCTAATGTATTCCTTCTTGTTAGTTCTCCAATTAAGTTTGCCCAAACTTCAGGATAAGCAGTTTGCTCATTTATTTTTCTTTTGTGTTTTGCATTCATTCTATGACAGAGGGTGATTGGATATTTTTGTGTCAGCCTGGAGGGATTCTAAAACATATATGTTCTGGTTATGATTTGATGCCCTCTACATCTTTTATGTTATTTACATGGGTATTGAAACTATTTGCGTTCAGGTACAACAAGAAGTTCATGTATTGATGCCCCTGGAGTCCATGTAGCTCTGCTGCCGTGCTACCCTTATCGGCCTCGGCTATGTATGTCAGTCCAATACCGTCGCCCCAGGCCGTTCACTGTCGTAGCGACCAGGCCGTTCATAGAAAAATGTTGATTACATTGATACCTAAAACTAGTCTTTGCTCACTTTTGAACTGAAAAGGAAAAAGGAGTCTCTCTAATAATAAGTTTATTCAAAAACAGAAACAAAAATAAACAAAAAACATGAAACACAAAAACCCATGAAATTTGCAGGGAAAACATAATAAGTTCTAAGAAAATAAATATAGAAGTTCATATTTTGAAATGGATGAAGTATTTGGGAACTAACTGAAGTATTTCAAAGTACAGAACTTTTGTTTAGCTTTGTTTGTGTACTTCTAATGTTACTGTGCATGAACTTGTCGTTATTTTTACATGTTTTACATGATTACGGTCATTTCGACCTTGACAAATTTCATTTCACCTTATATGGTTTTTTCCATCCATCTTCCAGGTCGAAGGAGCTCCCTTATGTTCAGTGGATTCAACAAAAAAAGTCCCTGCTGTCACTGCATCCTGAGTTCAAGGGATTCCTTAGGCGCCTTCTACACCATCTTGCTAATGATGCCATCGTTGGATGCCACAGCCATGCTCGTCGTTCTTGTACTACCATTCACATACTGCTCCCTGTTTTACTCCATTGAGATCCATAGAAATAAGTTATATTCAGTTCGCCACTTTTACAGTTGATGGTCCTATGTTGACCGAAACAATAGTTCAAGCTCCTAAAAAAGCAATCACGTGTATGCTACATCACTTTGAGGAACTACAGCAAACAAAATAAGGAGAGCTTGGTACTACTTGATTTTTTTTATAGTACTACTTGAAGCCTTTCTGTTGTATACATCGTCTCCTATTTATTATAACCTCGTCAGATTGTTGGATGCATGTGGTCCTTCTCTTGTGCATATTCAGTTTCAAAATAAACGTTGAATTGAATGGAAAAAATCATGCCATCTACACTGGAAGTTCAAGAAAAGAGGAGAGCTCATTTACAGGTAAAATATTCATGTACATCTACAGGGGAAGTTCAACTAAAAATAGAGTTCATTTGCAGGTAATAAAAAATGATGTACATACAATTGGCGGTCCATTCTACAAAGGAAAATTAGTTTAATTAAAAATATTGATCAGTACAAGTTAAAAACGGTGGTCCGTTTGGAATAAAAGAAATGACAGAAATTTAAATTGTAAAAGTTCAAGCAAAAGGAAACCCCATGCAATTCAAATGATAAAAGTATAAGTCATAAAATAAGAGAAGTCCAGAACATCGTTGTAAAAAAATGTTTAGTTCAAAAAAAAGAATAAAAAACATTTTCTTTTTGAAAAAAATATCATCCAGTTCGATGATATAAACCATGCAAGCACAGGGCCAACGATACAATAACATTCAGTTCAACAATATAAAACATGCAAGTTCAGGGCTAGGATACAGTAAACCGTTGAAAATTTACAAGAAAAATATTACCCAAAAAACACAGCAAAAGTCTAGTTATTGAAAACACGCTTAGTACAAACCCATGCAAGCATCAGTACAAGTACCTTTTTCGGAACCTTTTAAAATTACTCTACAAAAAATAGCTCAGTACAAACATACACATATATCAGTACGACTACTCTGTTTTCGGACGAGAAAACATCAGGATCCGTCATGCTGTATTCAAGATTACTCTTAAACGGTTGCAAAGTAGAGAAAATGTCCAACATGACTAAGTTTCGCATTTTCGATGGCTATCCAACGGTATATTATTTGCCACATTTCGACAAACTTTTTAAAAATATCACGTTCAAAACCAATTTTAACCGTATTTGAATTCATATTTAAACCGTAAGTAATTAGAAAAAACTCTATATACGCAAAAGTTGCGCATTTTCCATAGCGTTCCAATGCCGTATCATTTGCGTCAATCCAACAAACCATTTGCAAAAAACAGTGAAAAACATTTCGCTGAGAATTTCACCGTTTTTCAGATTACTTTTAAATCATATAGAATTTGAAAAAATAGTAGATATATGGAAGATGCGGATTTTCACAAGATTTCCAACGCCATCTCATTTGCTCAATTCCGACAAACCGTTTGAAAATTAAGTCCAAATACGATTCGCGTTTTCGGTTTTGAAAAAAACGGTTTTTTTTCAAAACTGCTCTTAAATCATAATTTTTTTGCGAAAACAAATTATAAGATTGTAATGTGGATGTCAAAAGCTTTCCAACGATATATTACATGCCCCGTTTCGACAAAAAAAATTGCAAAAAAATTTGAACTAAAGAAGACGATTTTTAACAGCAACATAAAACATCAGTTCAATCGTTCGAATTTCATCAGTTCAACCGCTTGAATTCATCAGTTCAAGTAGGGTAACAGAATAATATTCTGTTACGCGTAACAGAATAGCCCACATGTATGTATGCATAAAACACTATTCTGATCACGGGATCAGAATAATATTCTGATCACAACCTGACCTACCCCGCTAGTAGTACGTTAAATTTCCCTGTGAACTAGGTTGAACTTTCGCCAACATTGCCCAAATGGGGCTTGCGTTATACCGTTGGAAAGCTATGGACACCAATATCATGACCCAACTTAAATTTTTGGTAAAATATAAGCGATTTAAGAGCAGTTTTGAAAACCGTTTTTTCTTCGCACAAAAAATGTGAATCGTATTTCTAAATCGTTTATCGGAATGAGGCATATAATATGGCGTTGGAAAGCTGCTGCAAAACTGCTCCTTCCACATGTTGAAAGTTTTCTCTAATTCCTTATGGTTAAAGATTAATTTGAAAAAAACGTAAAATTTCGTAAACCAAACAGCTGAGTTCGTTTTTTTGGTGTCATTTCTAAACGGCTAATCCAATGGATGCATATGATACGGCGTTGGAAAGCTTATGAAAATGCGCTACTTTTTCATCTTGAAAGTTTTTTTTCTAATTTTGAATGGTTTAAGAGTAATTTAGAAAATGGTCCAAGTCCTACCGAGTTCGTATTTTTGAGCTAATTTTTTAACCGTGCGTCCGAATGCAGCAAATGATATGGCGTTGGAAAGCTTGAACAAATGCGAAACTTTTTGCTATGTATTGTTTCTCCCAATTCTTTACGGTTTTAAGTCAATTTCGAAAATGACGAAAAACATATTTTCACCGTAATTTCTACAAACTTTATCAGAATGGGGCAAATAATATACCGCCGAAAAGCTACGGAAAATGCGAAACTTTTTCATGTTGATGGTTTTCTCTGATTCCTAGCCGTTTTCAAGTAATTTCGAAAACGGCGGGATCATGCGTTCTGCCTTTATCGCAAAACAGATTCTTCGAAAATGCACCGTGTGAAGAACCTGAACTTCTCGGCGCGTGTACCTGAACTTCACTCTGTTTTTCACGTGATTTTTTTGCTCGTAGGTCTCCATCCACTGCTCGTAACTCTCCATCCATTCACCGAAATTGAGCAGGTGATATACTGATGGAAAGCTGCTGTAAGCACGCAAGTTTCCCGTGTTGATGATCTTTTCATACTCGCGATGATTTTAAAAGTTTTTCATCTAAAATTCATTCAGCGTAGTAGTTGAACTTCGTGCTATTTTCACATTGAACTTCTGTGACATATTTTCGTTTGTAATTTTCTTATCCATTTCGTTAGTGCTACACAAATGATATTCTTTCTGTACAAACCTCTCTCACAATATATTTTTAACTTTCTCCGACCAAGGACTTTGAACTTACACAAATGATTTTCCTGCCGTTTTGAAATAAATTAGAAAATGACGAGATCATGATTTCTGCCTTCATCGCGAATGGAAATGCACTGTTTGAAGTAGCTGAACTTCTCGGGCATGTCTATTTGAACTTCAGTCTGTTTTTGACGAGCTGTTTTTTGCACTGCGTGAAGTAGTTGAACTTCTGGGGCATGTCTGTTTGAACTTCACTCTGTTTCACTTTATTGTAGTTTTCTTATATGAAAAACACACCATGTAGTACGTGAACTTCCGGTTGTTATCACTTTTGAACTTCTCTCTGGTTTGAGAGAATTATAAAACAACATATTTTTATGTATTTGGACATCTAAATACACGGTGAATCTCTCTCACAAGAATTTTTTGAACTTTTCCTCGTTGAGCACTTGAACTTCTAGCAACCATTTTTTCATGTATGAGTTGTTTCTAAAAGTGCAAAAATGGCGTTGTGTTTTTATTTATTGAACAGGTAAATCCTAGGTTTTAATAAACTCCGAACTTCTCTGTTATTTAAATTTGAACTTCACCTTTTTATATTTTGAGTAAAGAATTGTATTTGATTTTTATACGGAAAAAATCAAACATGGAAATACAAGGTGAACCTCTCTCACAAGAATTTTTGAACCTCCCCAGATAGAGCACTTGAACTTCTTTCAACAAACATTTTAAGCTTTTACATTTTAATACTTTTATTCTCACATGAAATGCATTTTTTCCGTACTTAAACTTGTCGTTGTTTTCATCTTGAACTTTTGTCACATTTTTGTGTATACGTCGAATACACACAATTGAAGGCCGGACGTCATTTTTTGCCATTTTTGAAAACATGTAATTGGAGGTCGGACGTCCCCCAATATAAATTCTGAACCGTTCACGGAGGTGCACGTGAACTTCTTGCAACAAGTCTGAGTTTTTTATATACTTCCAACTTCTATGTTATTTTAAATTGAACTTCTTAGTCTTATTTCTTCGAAAAAATATGTTTTCAAATAAGCATCAAATATTTCTTTAAATTGAACCTCATACTTTTATTTTCCCTAGAAATGGAAAGAATTTTGGATTTTCCATATACATCGATTTTTTATATCTTGATTTAAATTTAACTTCATGATTTTATTTCTCTGGTAGCAAGGAAATATATTTTTTGTAAATACCGAACTGCTCTATTTTTGTAAATTGGACTTCTTGGTTTCCTAGTTTTGTAATAAGTATTAAACCGGTTTGTTATTTAAATTTGAACTTCGAAAGTTTTTTTCTTTAGAAATGGTGAAATCCTTTTTATGAATTTCGAAATGTTCTATTTAAGATTTTGAAATACTGCGTTATTTTATTTTGAAATTCTTGTTTTCATTCTTTAATAAGCAGGAAATTTTGATTTTTGTATAAACATCGTACTGCTCCATTTTTTAATCGAACTTCTAGGGTTTTTTCTAATGGAGAATATCCCGTTTTTATTTAAAAAATGAGATGCTTTTTTTTTTCATTCTACCTTCTTGGGTTTCTAATAAACTCTGAACTTCTTTGTATTTTAAATTTGAACCCCAATGTTTTTTCTTCAAACGGGGAAATCCTTCTTTTATAGTTTTTGAAATGATCATTTTTTTATTCAAAATTCTAGGTTTTCACTCGTGTGCGCACATTTTTTAGAGAGAATAAAGTATGCGTACATTTTTGTGAAGTAAATAGCAAGAGAGAAAAATATAAGGATATGGTGTTGAGAGCAAGCCTATTGCTTAGGCCAACACACGTCCAGCAATCCTACAAGCACACACACACGCACACACATGCCCTGTAACCACACAGGAGTTATGTGAACCACTGTGACGGCCGGTGTATAACTGTAGTACAACTTGGCGTACATCTGTAGTAGAGTTTTCATGGTCGCTGACATACAACTGTAGTAGAACGTAGCGTATAGCCATAGTATTACTTCACCACCACCGGCGTTTAGTCGTAGTAGAACATATAGGTGTAGTAGAACATCTTATGGTGATAACAGGTGCAGGTGGTGCGACTTGCTACTGCAGAAGCAGTCAGCAGAAGGACGGCTGACTCGGCAACGGAAGGCTTGCGTGTGTGGATTTAGATTTGCTTGCGCTGGATACTGAACGAAAGGATTCTGCCTGTGACCGCGGTGGTCTAGCGACACGAGGTGAGTGGCATGGCGAAGGGAGTCAGAGGAGCCAATCAAACACCTGCCAGTTCAGATCAATATTTTTTTGTCACTTCAAAATTAAGAGTAGATAGGCAGCAAGGCTAGCATATTTCCCCTTTTTGTTTGTTTGTAGAAGATGTACATTGGTATTGCTGTTTGAAAACGAACTCTGCTGATGTTTGAAGACTAACACATCTAGTTGAGTATTCTACAAACCTGTCCATCCGCTTCAATAATTCATAGCATTGACCATACAAATTCAGAGTGCATTCAATAGTAGGAACGACATGACACCATCAACTGTCGACTAAATCTAACAGCCTACCATCAAATTATAAACAAGTGAGGTCGCAAACATTGTTGATCTAGAATTCTCTTTTCACCTGCTAGTACCTTTTGCCTGCAGCTGCTTGTTGCTACTTGTTTGCCCGCCAAAACCAACACCCACGTGCCAAGAAATGTTGCTGCCGCCGGCCAAATTGTCAGCTGCACAGGTATGTTCGCTTGACAGTGCACCGGTTTCACTCGACAGACTGTCACTGGATTTCCTTTAAGATTACGCGGTCTACATCAACTGGCCATTTGAGGAGAGGATTCACATATGTAGTGAAGAAACAGAAAATGGCGCCCGTCATGGATGGTGCGCTGGTGAGAATAGCATGGTTGCAGCGGGATCCGAGGGACATTGCGCCTATAAACTTACCTGGGCTTTATCATTGAACGGCCTAGGCGCCGCGGTGGAAGAGCCCCGCCGGGATGAGGCGGTGTGGTGGCTGTGGAGCCTCACCGGGGGAAGTCAGGAAGAGCCAGAGGGCGGGAGACACAGCCGTGGGTTTCTGGCGCGCGGCACCTCGGGGAGGCCTGCATCGCATGGGGGAGGAGACTTGGCGGAGGAACCGGAGGCACTCGCTCGATCTCGTCAACGGGGAAGAACGCGGGCACGCCGACAAGCACAGGCACCGGCGACGCGTGGAGGTGCGTGGATCCCGTGGCGGCGCTGGTGGGAAGGTGGCGGTGCGGGGAGGTGGGTCGCGATGGTGGTTGTGCGCAGGGAAGTGGCAGGGCGGCGCACGGGGAAGTGGCAGGGCAGCGCACGGGGCTGCTAGGTTGGCGCCTGTTGTGATCACAATAACTATTCAAATACCATGATTGGAATAGTGTTGTCATATATATATATATATATATATATATATATATATATATCCGGATAGCTCCAACAGAAGTGCTTGCCAAAGGAAAAAGTGTAAAAAGGAAAGGTGATGACCACCATGACTCTTGTATAAGGGTAGAAGAATAAAAGTAAAAGATAGGCCTTTAGTAGAGGGAAACATAGGTTGTCATGCGCTTTTATGATTGGATGACAAAATCTTAATGCAAACGAACGTCACTTTATATTGCCACTTGTGATATGGATCTTTATTATGCAGTCCGTCATTTTTATTTCTTCCACATCACAAGATCGTATAAAGCTTATTTTCTCCACACTAATAAATCATACGTATTTAGAGAGCAATTTTTATTGCTTTCAACAATGACAACTCACTTGAAGGATCTTACTCAATCCATTGGTAGATATGGTGGACTCTCATGGTAAAACTGGGTTTAAGGATATTTGAAAGCACAAGTAGTATCTCTACTTGGTGCAAAGAATTTGGCTAGCATGAGAGGGAAAGGCAAGCTCAACATGTTGGATGATCCAAGACAATATAACGTTTCAGATATAGGAAAATATAACCCATTAAGTTGTCTTCCTGGTCCAACATCAACCCTTTAGCATGTCATATTTTAATGAGTGCTCACAATTGCAAAAGATGTCCAAGGTAGTATATTTATATGTGAAATCTCTCTTCCTTCAATATTCTTTCATGAATTGTTCAAGTGACCAATTCTGCGTTTGCAAACTTCCAATAATTTTACTACCTATATTTATTATGTGTGAAGTCATTACTCCCCGTGTTGTAAGCATATGAAACGTATGTAAATTCAAATTTATGATATTCAATTCATTCAACCTTTTACTCATAGGATATATGTGAAGCACGTGAGTATATGACAAACTACTCCAAAAAGATATAAGTGAAGAATACTGAGTAGTCAAATAATTAAATAGCCATGGGAGGATTCTTTTTCATTCAAGATTTCAGATCCAATGATTTTATTCAAACAGTAAGTAAAATTGAAAATACGCTCCAAGCAAAACACATATCATGTGACGAATAAAAATATAGCTCCAAGTAAGGTATACCGATAGTTTTGAAGACGAAAGAGGGGATGCCTTACGGGGCATCCCCAAGCTTAGGCGCTTGAGTCTTCCTTGAATATTACCTTGGGGTGCCTTGGGCATCCCCAAGCTTAGGGTCTTTCCACTCCTTATTCTCCTCATATCGATATCTTACCCAAAGCTTGAAAACTTCAACCACACAAAACTTAACGGAACTTCGTGAGATAGGTTAGTATGATAAAGAGTAAACCATTCACTTTGGTACTGTCAAAGACTAGGCTCATAATTGTTCTCACACAATGCCTACTATACCATATCATTTCTACAATTTATATTGAGAAATATAAGCCATAGAAACTAGAAAACAAGCAAACTATGCAATGAAAACAGAATCTGTCAAAAACAGAACAGTCTGTAATGATCTGAACACCAACCATACTTATGCTACTCCAATTTTTTTTAAATAAATTGGTGGACGTGAGGAATTTGTCTATTAATCTTCTGAAAAAATAATCAACTCAATCGCACTCTTCTGTAAAAAATGGTAGCTAATCTCGTGAGCGCAAAGTTTCTATTTTTTACAGCAAGACCACATTAACTTTCACCCAAGTCTTCCCAAAGGTCTTACTTGGCATTTTATTGAAACAAAAGCTATAATACATGATTACTACAATATCTTAATCATGAGAACACACAAAAATAGTAAGGATAAATATTGGGTTGTCTCCCAACAAGCACTTTTCTTTAATGCCTTTTAGCTAGGCATGATGATTTCAATCATGCTCACAAAAAAGATAAGAATTGAAACATAAAGAGAGCATCATGAAGAATATGACTAGCACATTTGAACCAAACCCATTTCCTATGCCTAGGGATTTTGTGAGCACACAATTTATGGGAACAAGAATCAACTAGCATAGGAAGGCAAAACAAGTATAACTTCAAAACTTTAAGCACATAGAGAGGAAACTTGATATTATTACAACTCCTACAATCATGTATTCCTCCCTCACAATAATTTTCAGTAGCATCATGAATAAGTTCAACAATATAACCAGCACATAAAGCATTCTGTTCGTGATCTGCAAGCATACAAATTTTACTAGTATTCACGTAAGCAAAATTCTTCTCATTTGGAATAGTGGGAGCAAACTTCTTCTAAATCCACTTTAGATGATAGTATTATTCATACTCCGAAAGATATAAGTGAAGTTCATGGAGCATTATACAATTAATTTAGACTAACCATTATCCAAGCTCAAAATATATAAGTGAAGCACACGAAGCATTCTATAAAACCATACTCAAAAGATTTAAGTGAAGCACAAACAGCAATTATATAAGTTGATACTTAAAAGATATAAGTGAACCACATGAAGTATTCTATAAATCAATAAAGGGATATATCATACTAGCATGATTCTTAAATGAAAAACAAAAACACAAAGGACACAAATTATGTGAACAAAACAAAAACCGAGGTATACCGATAATTGTTGAAGAAGAAAGATGGGATGCCAACCGGGGCATCACAAGCTTAGAAGCTTGAGTATCCTTGAAATATTTACTTAGGGTGCCTTGGGCATCTCCAAGCTTGAGCTCTTGCCTCTCTTTATTCTTCTCATATTGATAGCTCCTCGATCTTCGAACACTTCATCCACACAAAACTTTAACAAAAACTTTGTGAGATCCGTTAGTGTAATAAAGCAAATTACTACCTTTAGGTATTGTTGCAAACTTATTCCAATTTCATATTACAACTATATCTACTGTATTCCAACTTCACCATGGTTCATACCCCCCGACACTACCCATAGATTCATCAAAATAAGCGGACAACTCATAGAAAACAGAATCTGTCAAAAACAGGACAATGTGTAGTAATCTGGAAGTTTAATAAACTTCTGTAACTCGAAAAAATTCTAAAAAAATATGAAAATTTAAAAAATTTGTGCAGAAGTAATGTGCAAAAAGTTTCAGACCCATTTGACTTCCAGTAAAAAAAATGTAAAATCACGCGCTACAGCCAAAGTTTCTGTTTTTGTACTGCACAAAGTAAACAAGCAATCTAATCATCCTAAAACCGAAGCTTGGCACATTATTTTTATAATACAATGGATATATACAAGGGGATAATTATTTTCAGAGAAGCTTCCATGAATTTTTTTACATTGTTTTCATCAGCATGAACACAAGTGCTCAAGGTCGACCCTCATTTCTTCAATGCATAATCTTCCAACCACTTCTCTTATTGAAAAACTTTTTAGGCATGAGAGGCTAGTAAATTAATTTATTTTTGTATTTTCATTCTTTTTAAAAAATTGTATGATTCGCCCACAACTAAACATAAACAAAAAAGGAAAAACAAAATCTACTTAGTGAAGAAAGCAAACAAGCACACACGAGAATATCAACCCCACACTATTGCTTCCCCGGCAACGGCGCCAGAAAAGAGCTTGATAATCTCCAAGCGCAGGGAATCATCGTAGCAATTCCCAATGGTGGAAGTGATAAGTATGGAGTGTCGAACCCACAAGGAGCTAAAGGTAATATCAATATTCTCTCAAGCCCTATCTGCCACTGATACGACTCTACGTACACCGAACGTTTGCTTCCAACTAGAAACGAGAAATAAAACTACGTTGTGGGTATGAAGAGGTTAACTTTGCATGGTATCAGAGAGATAAAATATAAAATTAGGTGCTGTTATCATAAAGTTAGAATATATTACTAAATATTATAAATGATGAGTGTGGAATAATGATGCATTGGTGTGCGGAATTGTCTTAGGCAATTGTTAACAAGACCGGTGGTCGTCATCGCAATTTCATATGATGGAGAGGCATAAGCTAACATACTTTCTCTTCTTCGATCATATGCACTTATGATTGGAACTCTAGCAAGCATCCGCAACTACTAAAGATCATTAAGGTAAAACCCAACCATAGCATTAAAGCATCAAGTCCCCTTTATCCCATACGCAACAACCCCCTTACTCAGGTTTATGCTTTTGTCACTCAAGCAACCCACTATAAGCGAACCATGAACGTATTGCAGCACCCTACAGCGGGAATCCCTCATGCTTGCGCGACATGGAGGGTACAATAGGACAACACCAAAATAAAACATACAACTCGTACCAATCTAGATCATCAATCAACCCAAAGACAAAGGATATCTACTCAAAACATCATAGGATGGCAACACATCATTGGATCATAATATGTGGCATAAAGCACCATGTTCAAGTAGGGATTACAATGGGGTGCGGGAGAGTGGACCGCGTAAAAGAGATGAGGATGGTGATGTTGATGAAGACGATCACCGCGACGATGATTCCCCTCCCAATGGCACTCCGGTGCCACCGAGAGAGAGGAGAGGTTTCCCCCCTTGTGCTTCGTCCTCCATGGCCTCCCCCTGGATGGGGAGAGGTTTCCCCTCTGGTCCTTGGCCTTCATGGTGATGATGGCCCCTCCGGGATCCTCCTCCATGCCCTCCGCTGATGATGGCCCCCTCCGACAGGGTGCCAGAGAGGGCCTAGATTAATTTCTCGTGGCTACAGAGGCTTGCGGCGGCGGAACTTCTGATCTAGGTTAATTTCTGGAGGTTTGGGTATTTATAGGAGAGGTTGGCGTCGAGAACAAGTCAGGGGTCCCACGGGTAGTCCACGAGGCACAGGGGCACGCCCAGGGGGTGGGCGCGCCCCCACCCTCGTGGGGCCTGCGGGACTCCCCTCCGGTAGATTTTTGTTTGAGTATTTTTATATTTTCCAGAAAAATTATCCGTTGATTTTCATCACATTCCGAGAACTTTTATTTCTGCACAAAAATAACACCATGGTAGTTCTGCTGAAAACAGTGTCAGCCCAGGTTAGTTCTAATCAAATCATACCAAAATCATATAAAACTATTGTAAACATGGCATGAATACTTCATAAATTATAGATACGTTGGAGATGTATCATTTAACCACATGGAGTTTTAGCTTTGTCGACTGCAGGGATAATCAAGGTCTCCACTGCATGCCCAGTCTTCGATGACACTGATTACCCCTACTCGAAGAATAAGATGTGCATGCATCTTGAAGCCATTGACATTGATCTCTGGTATGTCATCAAGACAGGCGTTCCCAGGGTCGGTGATGGTGTCACCGCTATTGATGTCAAAAGGTTCGTGCAAATGGACTCAACCACCAAGAATATCATCTGTGGTCATCTCACCAAAGGGCAGTATGGCCGTGTGAATGTACAGGAAACTGCAAAGTTAGTCTTGGACTAGTTGTCCAAGGTCAACGAAGGTGTCTCAACTCAGAGAGACTCAAGAATTGATGTTCTTCGCAATCTCTTCAACTGCTTCAAGAGAGGCGACAATGGGAATGTCCAGCTCACGTTTGATCACCTCACCGATATCACCAATGAGCTACGCGCACTCAACGCCACTGAGATCACCAAGCATGAAATTGTGAAGAAGCTATTAAGATCACTTGACAGCTCATTTGACACTCTGGCCCTGATGATTCAGGAACGCCCTGACTTCAAAGATCTCGATCCATCTAACATACTTGAGAGGCTCAACACACATGAGTTCTAGCTATCTGAGAACAGAGATATCTATGGCCCCAACTATGGCTGATCTCGTGCTTTGAAGGCAAAAGTTGTTTCCTCGTCTGAAGAAGAATCTGACTGCAGTTCTGGTGATCCTGAAGACATTGGCAAGGAGCTAGCAATGCTTGTGAGAAAGTTCAAAAGTTCTCCAAAAAGAATCACTTCGGAAAGTCTTCAAGATCCAGCTCAAGAAATGATGAGGCTTCCTCTCGTGACCACAAGAAGAGAACATGCCACAAATGCAAGAAGCCAGGCCATTACATATCTAAGTGTCCTCAATGGAACAAGGAAACTAAGAGGAATGAGAAGAAGAAGAAGAAGAAGAAGAAGAAGAAGAAGAAGAAGAAGAAGAAGAGCAAGCAATATGATTCTGACGACAAGAACAAGAAGAAATCTTCAAAGTCTTCTTCAAAGTCTTCATCAAATTCTTCATCTCACAAGTCACAAGAAGAGCTCATCTCGCAAGGCTCGTGCGTTCATTGGCAAGGAGATGGATTCATAGGAGGAGTCTTCTTCTGAAGAGGCGGAGGTGGAGTCTGAGGAGGAGTCTGATCCAGCCATGGCAAGCCTGGCTCTAGCTTCGGATTTCGTCCCCAAGTCCATCTTCAACACTGAAGAGAATGGTCAGGTCGCCGACGATGAAGTCAATGATGAGGACGACTCAGCTCTGACCTACTGCTTCATGGCACGAGGTGCCAATGTAAACTCACACGATGCTTACTTTCAAACCTCCAATGAAGATGACTCTGAGTGTGAATCCAAACCTAGCTATAAAACTCTTGCTAAAATTGCAACTAAACAACAAACTGCTATGGAACACATTCAAAAGTTGCTAGACAAAAGCGATGACCTATTGGGCGCGGAAATGAATCGAACTCAGTCCTTAATCGAAGACATAAAAAAATCTTCATGTTAAGTACGAGGAACTTGAAAGTTGTCATGAAATCCTCTCAGCCACTCATGAGAAGCTTTCCTACGCATTATATTCAAAGGAAGCAAGATCTTGAGAAACTGAGAGCGTCTCATGAAGATCTTCAAAAGGAGAACGATTCACTACTCGCCCAACATATAAGTTCCGCTTAGGAAGATTTTGTGCCACCATGTTTAAAATGTCTTGAGCGTGATAATGATGTCTCTGTTGCTGAATGTTCCACTACCTCTGATGTTGCAATATCTTCAACTATTGATGTGGTGACTAACCCCTCCACTGAGGATACCACTACTATTGATGATGAGAATGCCAGGTCGAAGACATTGCTTGAAATAGGCATGTACAAAAGCCTCAAAGGGAATCAGACACTATATGATGTCCTCAAGAAATAGATTCTGAACCGAAACCCTAGGAAAGAGGGTGTTGGGTTCGAGAGGAAAATGAATGTTGATGGTTCTTACAGGAAGCCTGAGCAGTACCCCAAAACCACATGGGTTGCTAAAAAGGGCCCTTCAATGGACCCATCCAACTAATCTGGTTTCACCTGTGCTAACCCCATTATCATTGATGAATCCTTTGATGCCAATTATAAGCTGTTTATGAATCAGAATGGTGAAGTGTTTGCAGGTTTATTGGTACTAACTGCAGGAATGGGCCACCTTGGAAGAAGATATGTGTTCCCAAAAGATGTCATGAGAAGCTTCCCGTGAATGTCATCATGACACCACCTGGGAAGAAGACAAACCCCAGACCAAAGGCTTCATATGGCCCAAGGGCTTCATACAGACAGAGGACCTCACAAGGTCACCCTAACGCCAATGTTTTGCAGGGAAACTGCTGGGGATATGACTATTTGTGTAAGCCATCCAGGAGGGGCCGGGTTACGCAAATAGAGGTTCATCAGAAGCCCAAGACCAAGGCATGAAGATGGCGGTTCACTAAAAGTCTTAAAGGCCCATAGGCGTCCCTGAGGCCCGTAAAGATAAACCGCCATCATGGTATAACTTGTACTGTAAGGTAGAAGTAACTAGTCGCCGAGCCGGACACTGTTTATGAGCCGGCCGAGACTCTGTAGGCCGCAGGGCGTCAACCCGTGTATATAAGGGGACGACCCGCCAGCGGCTTAGGGCAGGAAACAACTGATCGAGAGCCAGGCATAGCGTATCTCGCTCCCTGGTCATCGAAACCTCAAGCAATTCCAACCCAACTAGACGTAGGCCTTCCTTCATCGCAAGGGGCTGAACTAGTATAAACCTCGCGTGTCCTTGTCCCGATTAACCCCTTTAAGCTTCCTAGTTGCGATGGCTCCACGACTAAGTCCTTGCAAAAGGACATCTGCCGTGACAATTCCACGGCAGTTGGCACCCACCGTGGGGCCAGCGCACGGTGGATTTGAGTTCTTGAAGGGCAGCTTCGAAGGGCTCAAGGGATACGCAGTTGGCCGGATGACCAAGAGTCGTCGCGGCAAGATCTACATCGACGACGAAGGCTGGGGCCCCGACGCCGGCTCAATTGAGTACGGGTACCGGGTCCCCTTTGGTGGAATTCACGTCTTCATCGGCCGGATTGGTGAGCCGAGCCCTGAGCCGGACAGCTGCACCGACCTCGTCGAGACGGCTCAGCGTGCGAAACCCGCCCGAGCTCAACCCGTCGTGAAGCGTGCCTTTGTGGGTTGCATCCACGGAGGTGAACTTTCTAAAGGATCTGAAGGTGATGGTGAGCCGGCCGTCCTCTCTGACGGTGATTCATCCGCCGGCTCAACAGATTCGCTGTATCAAGTTCAAGATGGTGTGCTTGGGGGCTATTCCGATGGCAGCACTATTCCGGACCCCTCAGAGTCGCCAAACTGGGCAGGAGTCTTCATGGCTGGTACTCAACCCGGCCAAAATTCTACGGCCTCAGCGGCGATAACGTCCGGGTTAGGAGCAGCCGGGGTAGGAGGCCCTGTGCGCTCACCGGCTCAGGTGCTGATGGATCTCATGGATAAACTTACGACCTTGTTAACTGCTACAGTCGTCCCTGCGAACCAATCTGAGCATGAGGCAGAGGTGGCACAGGTTCGCGATGAGATTGCCCGGGCCAAGGAAACCTTAGCAGCTGAAGATACTAGATTAGCCACAGAGCGGGCGGCTTTGGGCGTATGGGCGCAACAACTTCAGGCAGAGGCCTTTCAGCTCACGCTGAGTTTGAACGCATCTAATGAGGTATTGAGGAGGAGACATCAGAAAACTCAGTCCCGTTTACCTCAGATTTATGATCCTCGGAATCTCTTTGCTACACCCGGGGCCGGCCCAAGTAACCCGCCAGGTGCAAATCAGCTTATGACGTCCGGAGCGGGAGGTCCAGTCCAGCCTCAGGTGACGACGCCTCTTCACGGCAATATGGCACCGCCCCATTACGTACCAATACCACAGGGTCACTTCTCCAACCCCATGGAGAACTTAATCACAGCATCAACACATTTGGCGGCTCTCCCAGTAGATGGTGATGATCCAACATCGGTGGAAACCCGGAGGATAAGGGAACTTGTCCAAACAGCCCTGGCTCAGCAAGAGACCTACTCCTACAGCCGGGACATGATTCACTCAACTCCTCCGCCCTGGTTAGCTCCGCCTCATCAAAACCGGAACCCGAGTTACAGTAGACACATGGAGTCAGAGGCCTTGTCAAGTAGCGCTCAGCGCCAGAACCAGCCCGGCGGGTATAACCCGGTTCAGGATCGGATACGTCAGGAGGACGAGCGGGCGACTCAGCTAGCGGCTCAGCTAGCAGCCCAACAGGACTCACCGGCTTACCCGACGAGTTCCGTTGAGGCAGGTGTTGCTACTAGAACCGGAGGAGTTCCTTGTCTGGTACCGGCTCTACGTAATGTACGTCTGCCCAAGGATTTCAAGGAACCTCGAAAGGTGCCGAATTATACGGCCGATTTACAGCCTGGGGCGTGGATTGAAAGTTATGAGATGGCCATGGAGCTGCTGGAGGTTAGTGATGAAGCGATGGCTAAATACTTCACCATGATGTTGGACTGAATGGCCCGTTCTTGGTTAAAGGGTTTGCCACCCAATTCCATTAGTTCATGGGCGGAGCTAAAGGCCCGTTTCATCTAGAACTTCAAGGACACTTGCAAGCAGTCTATGTCAATTGTGGACCTGACAAATTGTAAGAAGGAGGAAGGTGAATCTACGACTCATTGGGTGCGCCAGGTCAAAGATATAATACATTCGTCTGACAAGATGGATGCCGGCTCAGCAGTTCTCATGCTAGAGAAGAATTGCCGCTTTGAGCCTCTGAGACAGAAACTGGGGCGCCTTAAGCGTAATTGCAACGATATGGGGACGCTGATGGCGGCTTTAGTCAAGTATGTCGATTCTGATAGTACCAAGGATCCCGCGTCTGATGAGGAAAAGACAGGGAAGGGAAAGAAGAACGGTAATGGAAAGGGTCAGCAGCATAACCCGGCGAGTCAAGGAGGCAATAAGCGTAAGGCGGACGGTAACCCGGAATTTGTGGCAATGCACAGGGTAACAATCAGAAGCGCAAAGGAAAGCCACCCCCTCGGTTTGGTGGGTCAGGTCCGTCTCTTGAGCAACTACTCAATGAGCCCTGCCCGAAACACGGCACCCGGGAACGACCAGCGACTCATTTATGGAAGGATTGCGCAATCATGAAGGCTTTCAAGAATTCTAATACGTTTGATGGTAATCAAGGCCCAGGCGGCGGCTCAGGAGCTGGCGGCTTTCATGGCCCGGGCGGCGGTTCAGGATCCGGTTTTCAGGGAAGCCAGGGTGGTTATAATCAACAGCAGTCTGGTCAAGGAGGTCAGCAGCAGCAGCAGTCGGGTTATCAGAGCCATCCAAAACAGCTAAACAGTGGGAAGTATCACGTGTTCACCACAAGTTTGTGTAAACATGATCAGAAAGTTCATAAGAGGGCTGTGAATTCTATTGAGCCGGCAGTCCCTCGTTACTTGAGGTGGTCGGAACAGCCTATTGTCTGGAGCAGGGAGGATCACCCTCCCCGGGTTGATAATCCGGGTCAACTGGCCCTGGTGGTGGCACCGCAGGTTGGTGGTTATAAATTTACTAAGGTGCTCATGGATGGAGGTAGCAGCATCAACATCCTCTATTACGAGACCTTTCGACGCATGGGCTTAACTGACAAGAATTTAAAGACTTCCAACACCGTCTTCCATGGAGTGGTGCCTGGTAAGTCGGCGTATCCTATGGGTAAGATTGAACAAGAGGTGGCCTTTGGAGACGAGCATGATTCTAGGGCGGAAAAGTTAACTTTTGAAGTGGTCAAAATCAAGAGTCCATATCACGCTTTGTTCGGGCGACCGGCTTATGCCAAGTTCATGGCGCGACCGTGTTATGTTTATTTACAGCTCAAGATGCCGGGTTACAAGGGTACCATCACTATGCATGGAAGCCGAAAGGTGGCCCTGGAGTGCGAAGAAGGCGATGCGGCTTATGCCGAGTCTGTCTGTGCGGCAGAGGAGCTCAATTCTTATCAAGATAACGTTGACCCGACGGATATGACCTCCCTCAAGAAGCCGACTACGGAGCATGACCCGGCCATGAAGTTTAAATCGGCTGCAGAGACTAAGCTTGTTGATTTTACTCCGGGCGATTCGTCTAAGCAATTCAGCATCAGTGCCAACTTGGATCCTAAATAGGAAAGCGCGCTCATCGAGTTCATCTGTGAGAACTGGGACATCTTTGCATGGAAGCCTTCTGACATGCCGGGTGTACCGAGAGGACTCACTGAGCACACTCTTAATATTGATCCGAAGTATAAGCCGGTCATGCAGTTTCTGCGGCGATTCAATGAGGAACGACGAAAAGCTATAGGAGAAGAGGTCGCCCGACTCTTGGCGGCTGGGTTCATTGTCGAAGTTTTCAACCGGAGTGGTTGGCTAACCCGGTGCTCGTGCTCAAGAAAAATGGCACCTAGCGGATGTGTGTGGATTACACGGACTTAAATAAGGCTTGTCCAGCTGATCCTTTCGCTCTCCCCCGTATTGATCAAATCATTGATGCTACGGCGGGCTGTGCGCGTTTGAGCTTTTTGGATGCTTACTCTGGTTATCATCAGATCAAGATGGCAGTTAAGGACCAGGAGAAGACGGCTTTCATCACTCTGTTTGGAGCCTTCTGCTATGTGTCTATGCCTTTTGGGCTCAAGAGTGCCCAGGCGACTTATCAACGGTGTGTACAGAATTGTCTCCACAATCAGATTGGGCGCAATGTTCATGCTTATGTGGATGACATAGTGGTGAAATCCAGAGAGGCGGAAACCTTGATATCTGATCTCAGAGAAACCTTTGACAATCTCCGGGTTTACAAAATGATGCTTAACCCGGAGAAGTGTGTATTTGGTGTGCCTGCAGGCAAGCTTTTGGGATCTTGGTCTCAAACAGGGGCATCAAGGCTAATCCGGAGAAGATTAAGGCAATCACTTCTTTGGCTAAACGAGCATGTATCAATGATGTTCGGCGACTGGCGGGTCGTGTTGCCGCTTTAAGTCGTTTCATGAGCTGGTTAGGTGAGAAGGCCCTACCGCTGTACCAACTGATGAAGAAGGCAGACACCTTTGTCTGGAGTAATGCTGCTAATGCTGCTTTTGAGGATTTGAAGAGGCAGTTATCTGAGCCGCCAGTTCTTGCAGCTCCCATTGACAAAGAGCCTTTGCTATTATATGTGGCTGCTAATTCATGAGCCGCCAGTGTGGCAATTGTGGTAGAGCGCAAGGAGGCTGGTAAGGAACATCCGGTTCAACGGCCGGTTTATTATGTCAGTGAGGTACTCATCGAGTCAAAACAAAGATATCCTCATTGGCAGAAACTTGATTACGGGGTGTTCATGGCAAGCCGGAAGCTGAAGCAATACTTCCAAGGTCACCCTATCACTGTGGTAAGTTCTGCCCCCTTGGGAGACATTATTCAGAACAGAGAGGCTACAGGACGAGTCACCAAGTGGGCCATCAAGCTCGGGCCTCATAGTCTGAAGTATGTACCACACACTACCATTAAGTCTCAAGCTTTGGTGGATTTCATCAATGACTGGACAGAGCTACAGGCACCTGAGGAGAAGCCCGAT
Organism: Triticum monococcum; assembly: GCA_034509565.1. Lineage (NCBI taxonomy): Eukaryota > Viridiplantae > Streptophyta > Magnoliopsida > Poales > Poaceae > Triticum > Triticum monococcum. The sequence continues at coordinate 353,464,233 of CM067841.1, forward strand.
AACACTTATTGGACTATTCACTTTGATGGGTCCAGACAGTAGGAAGGCTCGGGGGCTGGAGTCGTGTTAACTTCCCCTCGAGGTGACAAATTTTGTTATGTGCTCCGGCTTATGTTTCCTTGTACTAACAATGCAGCTGAGTACGAGGCCCTACTCCATGGTCTCCGGATGGCCAAAGAGATGAACTTGAGCCGGGTAAGATGCTTGGGAGACTCAGACCTTGTGGCTCAACAGGTGTCAGGCAAGTGGGACTCTAAAGATCCCCTTATGGCGGCTTACCGTCGTGAAGTCGATGCTATGGCTGGACATTTCAAGGGTTATGTGGTGGAACACATTGATCGAAGGAAGAATGAGGCAGCTGATGCCTTAAGCCGGCTGGGATCTCAGCGTAAGCCGGTGCCGCCTAACACCTTTCTTGATGTTTTGCATAATCCTTCTGTTAAGTTACCTACAGAGGAAGATCTGGCAATACCAGACCCGGAGGCACAACTGGTGGCGGCTCTCCACGTTATCCCGGATTGGACAGTGCCTTATTTGGCTTACATGACCCGGGGAGAGTTGCCTGAAGATGATACCTTGGCAAGACAAATCGCCCGGCGGTCCAAGTCCATGACAATTGTCAATGGTGAGTTACATCACTGCAGCATCACTGGAGCGTTTCAATGCTGCGTGTCACCTCCAGAGGGTTAGGAGATCCTTCGTGAGATTCATGAAGGTGATTGTGGTCATCACGCCGGCTCAAAATCTCTTGTGGCCAAAGCTTTCCGTCATGGGTTTTATTGGCTGACGGCTCATGCTGATGCAGAAGACCTGGTCAGTAAATGTGACAGATGTCAGAAATTCTCACGACGAGCCCATGTGCCGGCTCAAGAATTGAGGATGATTCCAATTACTTGGCCATTTGCAGTCTGGGGGCTTGATATGGTCGGCCCTTTCAAAAGGTCTAAGGATAAAAAGACGCACCTCTTGGTGGCGGTTGACAAGTTCACAAAGTGGGTGGAGGCGGAGCCAGTCAGTAAGTGTGATGCAGCCACGGCGGTCCAGTTTATGAAAAAGGTGATTTTTTGCTTTGGTTTTCCACACAACATCATAACTGATAATGGCACTAACCTCTCCAAAGGAGCTATGGAAGAGTTCTGTCAACGAGAGCATATCCGGCTTGACGTTTCAGCTGTGGCTCACCCTCAATCCAATGGTCAAGCAGAACGAGCTAATCAAGAGATCTTGAGGGGTATCAAGCCCCGGCTCTTGGTCCCCTTGCAGCGGACACCGGGTTATTGGGTGGAGGAGTTACCTTCTATACTTTGGAGCATCAATACTACACCCAATAGATCTACGGGTTAAACGCCTTTCTTTATGGTGTATGGAGTAGAGGCGGTCCTGCCAAGTGACATCCGTCATGACTCACCCCGTGTGGCGGCTTATGTTGAGGAAGACAACGAAAAAGCTCGGCAAGACGCACTTGACTTGTTGGATGAAGAGCGAGACTTGGCAATAGCCCGCTCGGCGATTTACCAGCAAGACCTGCGCCGCTACCACAGCCGCCGGGTTAGGTCCAGAACCTTTCAGGAAGGCGACTCAGTGCTCTGACTCATCCAGGATCAATCTGACATGCACAAGCTATCCCCTCCTTGGGAAGGACCCTTTGTGGTCAGCAAGAATCTGAACAACGGATCATACTACCTTATCGACGTTCGGGAGCACAAAGACTCACGTAAGTCGGAGGAGGAGAGCCGTCGGCCGTGGAATATCGCTCATCTTCAGCCTTATTATACTTGAGCCATTAGCTCTAATGTGTATATATTTATACTATGTATATTACATAAAGCAATAAAGCAGGACCTCTGTCCTTTTTTCCACTCCCAAAAAAGGTTTATGTGTTTTCTTTGTCAGGTGGTGGAGATAACCAAGGAGAAGCGGATCATATCTGAATCTGGCTTTCCTTTGGTCTGGCTTATGATCATATCTGAATCTAGCTGTGATCACTTGGGGGCTTCCTGTTCAAACATAGGTCGTATTCGAACCAAAGAGAACATAGCTGTCGATACCCACTTGATCGGCATACTGCCAAACCCACTTGGGGGCTTCTTGATCATATTTGAATAATAACTTAACCCCTTTGGGTCTGACATGGATCGTATTCGAATCAGCGTCATTAAACAACTCTTATGGTCACTTGGGGGCTTCCTGTTCAAACATAGGTCGTATTCGAACCAAAGAGAACATAGCTGTCGATACCCACTTGATCGGCATCGCCATAGCCACTGGGGGCTAACAGATCGTATCTGAATCTTAGCTCAACCCCTTTGGAACGGTTCACTGATCGTATTCGAATCAGAAACCCTTGAATTTTGTTCATCATATTTTACAAGTATCAACATTGGATATCTTGCGACCCTCTTGAAAATACAATGGAGTACATTGCAATCCTCCAGGATTAATATTGGTTACATCAGGTTGTTAAGTACCAGGTGAGCTTTTATGTGCCAATTTTCAGGAGTTAAACTTACCCTCAGGGGTTGGCTTATATAAGCCGGAAAATCAGCGGTAAGCATCACAGGGCAATGCAAGACATTTCTACAAAGGACATAACAGATTCATATAAACTGCAAAGTGCATAGTGATGGCGGCTTATGCAAGTATTAAGGGCCATAAGCATGCGCAAAGGCATAGCAAAACTCAAAGTATTTTCTACTCTGTTACAAGACTCCCCGAGTCTGAATGATGCGACATAAGCAGGTGGCGCCTGCCAATCTACTCTTGGGGTTGACTTGAAGCTTCCAGGTTATCCTTCTCTGCCTCTCCGCCGGCTGCCTTGTCCTGGAAGGATGATGAGGCCCAGTCAATGCCACTCAAGGCCTCAAACTCAGCTTCATCATCTATTAAACCGGTTGGGTCAACTTCAGGGGCAAAGGTGTGCTTACGGATTGGAGGGATCAAGCTGACATCGTCATAATGCGGCATGGGGATTCTCCGATTCTCCTTGTCATAACTCGGCTGATACTTGGTGAGGTCAGTGTTGTTTCCAATTTGAGTGGCCACAGGGCGTATATCCCTCACGCAGGTGGTGAAATCCTTTTCATCAAATGGAGTGCCATCCTCCTTTAAACTTGGATACCCAAGAGCGATGTCGGCTGGGTCTAGCTCTGGTAACCAGGCTTTGGCCCGACTCAAAGCGGCTATTGCTCCGGCTCTTGCTTGGGCCCGTCTCAACTCTTGAATCCGCTGAGGAAGTACAACAAGCCGTTGTAACACATCTTGCAAGAGGTAGGGCACATCATTTGATAAGGCTACAACGGCCAAGGCACGTTGTGACCCGATGTACAGTTGCTCTACTAGAGTATACACCGCCTTCAATTTGATCAGCATATTCTGCTTGAGGTTTGTGCTCCTGGGGCCTGTATTGGTAGGTATAAGGTAAACCTCAGGTAACAATTGAAGGAATATTTACAATATTTAATGCTTGCTTAAGATAACTTACCAAAGATCGCTGAGACCATCCGAGATATCTGGCGTTGTAAGCCGGTCAGTTCAGCTGTTGCGTTTGCCAGCGACGCCTCTGCTGTCTCGGCCCGGGTCACCAGTCCGGCCTTTTCGTCAGTCCAAATTTTCTTCTCCGACTCAAAATTTTTCTTCAGCTTCTCTTGTTCAGAGACGCTGAATTCAAATTTGGAGTTGGCCTTTTGAATTTCAATCTCCTGGGCTGCCAGGCGGTTCTTCAGGTCAGCAATCTCCGATTCAAATTGACTTATGGTGGCCTGCATTGCACCGGATAGTAGTTAAGATTACGGTAAATAATATTAAGTCCCAAGCACTTTGCAAGCAAAGATACTTGACACTTGGGGGCTAATGTATACCGAAGCTTTCTAAATTATTAAGCCGGTCCTGGATATTAAGTCCCAAATACTTTGCAAGCAAAGATACTTGGTACTTGGGGGCTAATGTGTATCGCAAGTTAAAGGTATTGTGTTACATCCGGTTTAAATATTTTTTCTTTAAGCCGGGCAAGCAGCTTTAACAATTTTTCTAAGTCTACAGCATATTTATTCATAAGCAATAGACTTGGGGGCTGGTACAGTAAGTATGATTGAAGGTAAGGAAGCATAAGTCATACCTCAGATTTTTGCTGTATTTGCTTCACCATGTCAATTTCCAGGTCACGGCTGCTTTGCACCTGGTTGATATAGCCTGAGATGATCTCTCCAATACTCAAATGAGTATAGTCGGTGATATCCATCTTGGCCTTACGGCGTTCTAGCAACTCCTCTTTAGCCGAGCATTTGGCAAGGACGGTGGGCCTGGCCGGCTCAACGAATTGAGCCTTGAGAAATTCCACTTTTGGGTCAGCTGTTTTGACTGGGCTAGGTGCCTTCGGGTTAACAGAACCATCAAGAATATCTTCAGCAGGCGGGTCAGAAGTTGGTGCTGCAATTTCTTGAGCCGGCTCAGGCGGCGGCTGATGTGTGGAAGAGTCGGGAGCAACTATACCCTATTCCGGTTCAGTCACCACAGGAGTTTGGGCCGGTTTATCCTTCTTAGTTTTCTTCCTGGGCTTAACCTGCAAGCTGTGGGCAAAGCAGAGAAATGAGTAAAGAAACATGAAGAAAGAAAAACATAAGGTGAATAAATTGATATTACCCAGGGGCAGTCTTAAAAGCCGGCATGTTTGATTGCATGGACTCGCCAGATGAAGGACATGTATCCTGGTAATTGGAGTCAGATGAATTGAGAGGTTGATGGATTAGACCCTCCAAAGGTAAAAAAGGGTATAAGTTGGAGATAACCTCAGTCCGACACTTTCGGGTTGTGTCAGGCAAGCCGGAGGATAGCTCTGCATCCTTGCTGGTCCGGGTCTGCCTCCGGTTTTCAAATAGTTGTTGCTTCAAAAGAAAGCCAGGATCTTGGTAAGCCAAAGGGTGTGAAAATCTTACTTTCCGGGTTACTCTTCGAATTTTCTAACGCGGCCGAAGCTCAGAGTCGGAGGAGATTATAGTTACCTCTTCCTCGACGGGTTGGCTGTTGCCCGTGTCTTCCTGAAAGAAGGTTAATATTAGTAAGGTAGTGATAAAGGAGAAAGGGAAATTAAAAAGTTACCTCTTCCTCATTATCATCAGAATCATCAAGCTGAAACATCTCAGAAGCGCTTGGCTTCCTTTTCCTTGAAGTGGTGGGCTTGGCAGTTTTCCTTTCGGCTCTCTTGGCCGCCCTGGCTTGTTTGGCCGCCTCATGATCATATTGGATTTTCCAGAAGTTACCATTTGCCTGTAAAAGGTTATAAAGGGTTATGCGTAAGAATACAGTATAACATGATAAAAAATAACCTGACGGCTGGAAACTTACTGCAGGGGCCGGGTTCTTCTTGCAAAAAGGTAGTAAGCCGAAAGTGTTACTATTCAATGTGCCCTCTTTCAACAAAGACTGAGTTGTAGCTTCCACTACATCATCTGGTAAGTCGACAGGACTATGACGCTGAGGGTCATCTTTCTCGCCTGAATAATTACACATTAAGCCGGGGCGGCGGCCTAACGGAATTATTCTCCAAGCAACCCAGACTCGGACCAGGTCAATGCCATCTAAGCCGTTCCCTAAAAGAGCTTTAATCTTCTTGATCTTGGGGGTGAGTGGCAGACGTTCAATAGCAGTCAACTTATCTGGCAGTGGGTGAGTAGATTCAAGGCGCAATGCACGGAAGCCGGGCAGCGGGTTTTCACTAGCCGGAGAAGTATCTTGGCAGTAGAACCATGTCTGGTTCTAGTCCTTTGGATGACTCGGCAATGTAGCATAAGGGAACAGGCAGTCTCTCCACCTTTGAATCGATATGCCACCAAGCTCCAGACTGGGCCCGTTGGCCCGCTCATTCTGCCAGTTCAAATAGAACAATTCCCTGAACAAAAGTAGGCTGGGTTCTTCTGCAAGGTAGACCTCACAGAAAACTTGGAAGTTGCAGATATTTGACACATAATTGGGCTCGATGTCTTGAGGTCTTAAGTCAAAGAAGTGCAAAATGTCTCTAAAAATTTTTGAACCAGGAGGAGCAAATCCCCGGCTCATGTGATCGGTAAAAATGATCACCTCCCCTTCCTTGGGTTGAGGTTTCTCCTCAGACGGGTCAGGAGCACGATAAGACATGACATCCTTCTTGGGCAGATGGCCAGACTTTACAAACTCGGACAGTTTGCTCTCTGTTACAATGGATGGGACCCAGTTGCAGGTAACCGGAGGTTTAACAGCTTTGGGTGCCATTGGGTAAATTGAAGCCTACAACAAGATAAAGGAAATTTTCCGGTTTATTATAACCCAGAGAATAAGCATTATTGGGTTATTTAAGATGGCGGCTTAAGAAGGGGCCTAATGACATACAGGTAACTATGTGATAATGTTTAACAGCTGCAGGTATTAAAGATGATTAAGGTTTTCTTAAGTCGCCAGAAGCAAGCGGTGTTGACAGCCGGTATTATCTTAGACCGGTTACACGGACTACTATGGCTGAAACAGAGTCAACAGACACAGTTTTTGGCTAAGTGTGGAGCAAACAGGTTTCACAAATTGCAATTATTATTTTGGATCAAACGATGCACTGGAAACGAAAAATTTCTAGACCTAAAACAGTACAGGGAAGTTCATATACTCAAGGAGGGCTCCCAAAACAAGGAAATGAGATCTGTTTTCATACAGAATAAGCACACAACAACCTCTGCAGCAGTTCTATGTGGTTTTTACGATCTGAATAAGGTATTAGAGGTAAGAACTAATGGAGGTTGCGTCGGGCGATGATGAATGTCGACGAACTCAAGACAGTACTAATGCAGATCTCAGAAAGGGGGGAAAGAGAACTCACCGATGTGGAAGAACTGCGGAGGGTTGCCGTTGTTCTCTGGTCAAGAAACAGGGTGATGCAGCGGCCTGAGTCGGTGAAGAGGAGGTTTCCGACGGTGGCGGCGGCGGAGCTCGAGCGGCAGAAGAGGGAGTGCGAGGAAGAAGACGACCGGAGGAAATGAAAAAGACCTAGGTCGCGCCTATTTATAAGGAGGACTGACTGAGACGGCGCGAGAAACGAGGAGACCAAGACATCATTATCCAGCGGCCCCGACGCCTCGATTTTCGAGAGTGTCAGTAAAGGCAAAGATCTGTTGAAGATATGATGAATTAAAGTATAAGTTTTATTGAAGATGACGTCACGATGATTTAACCCGGAGCCTGAGGATGACGTCACGGCGGGTTACAATTTTCACGCAAGACACAAGACTAAGGGCCAGTTCATAAGGTTTTCAAAGATTGACATGAACCGGTTCAAATCAATCTGGGGCCTAATGTTGGGGATATGACTATTTGTGTAAGCCATCCAGGAGGGGCCGGGTTACGCAAATAGAGGTTCATCATAAGCCCAAGACCAAGGCATGAAGATGGTGGTTCACTAAAAGGCTTAAAGGCCCATAGGCGACTCTGCGGCCCGTAAAGATAAACCGCCATGATGGTATAACTTGTACTGTAAGGTAGAAGTAACTAGTCGCCGAGCCGGACACTATTTATGAGCCGGCTGGGACTCTGTAGGCCGCAGGGTGTCAACCCATGTATATAAGGGGACGCCATCGGCTTAGGGCAGGAAACAACTGATCGAGAGCCAGGCATAGCGTATCTCGCTCCCTGGTCATCGAAACCTCAAGCAATTCCAACCCAACTAGACGTAGGCCTTCCTCCACCGTAAGGGGCCGAACTAGTATAAACCTCGCGTGTCCTTGTCCCGATTAACCCCTTTAAGCTTCCTAGTTGCGATGGCTCCACGACTAAGTCCTTGCAAAAGGACATCTGCCGTGACAATTCCATGACAGAAACCATCATCGGACTCATGAATATGAGCGTGTTTCTTCTAACCGCTATGTTCACAAATCTAAGAACTTTTCTGCATATTCTTATGAGTATTATTCACCTCCTGCAAGATTATTTGCTTGGGCTCCAAAGCCAAAGTTCTTAGATGCTGAACTTAGACTTATTGCTACTAAGCCACCCCTGAAGATGTGGGTGGTTAAGAAGAATTAACTTTCTCTTGCAGGGAAAGGTCTCAAGCCGAAAATCAAAGACTTCTGACGCCAATGTTGGGGACCTAAAACATGTTTGTGGGATGCAAGATAAAGTGCCAAAATGGCCTTACCATATATTTCGTCCTGGGGTTTCTTGACAAGCATCCTATCTTACCTAACAAGAATCTAAACTTTGATAGTACTCTTGTTCGTCAAATGTTTGAGCTTCACACTTCTGTTCATGAAGCCTACCCCCCTAACTGCACTGTAGAATTTGTCACCGAAAGCGACTGAATGGATCATGGATAGTGGATGCACTAACCACATGAATGGTGATCGAAGTCTTCTCATGGATTCAACCCTACGTCCATCCACTAAAAGCCACATCATGTTCGCCGATGATACGTCTCCAACGTATCTATAATTTATGAAGTATTGATGCCGTTATGTTATCATTCTTGGATGTTTTACAATCATTTTATAGCAACTTTGTATCATTTTTTTGGACTAACCTATTGACCCAGAGCCCAATGCCACTTGTTTTTTTTGCTTGTTTTTAACATCGCAGGAAATCAATATCAAACAGAGTCCAAACACCGTGAAAGTTTTTGTGGATTTTCTATGGGCCAGAAGACTCCCGACAGGCTAGAGCAGCACCTGGAGGCGTGCCAGGCGCGCCCAGGTGGGTTGTGCACACCTCGGTGGCCTCCCGCACCCCTCTTCGCCCTATAAAATCACATATATTCCAAAAACCCTCGGGGGTTAACCTAGATCGGAAATTTCGCCGCCGCAGGCCTATGTAGCCACCGAAAAACAATCTAGACCCCATTCTGGCACCCTGCCGGAGGGGGGAATCATCTCCAGTGGCCCTCTTCATCATCCCGGTGGCCACCATGATGAGGTGGGAGTAGTCCACCCTCAGGGTTGAGGGTTCGTGTTCTTGAGATGTCACGATCTTGATGTATCACGGGCTTTGTTAATATAGTTGGATTGTATGGTGTTTTCCCCTCTCTATCTTGTTGAGATGAATTGAGTTTTTCCCTTTAAGATTTCGCTGTTATCGGATTGAATACTTTTATGGATTTGAGAGCACTTGATATATGTCTTGCATATGAATACTCGTGGTGACAATGGGTATCATATTGATTCACTTCATATGTGTTTTGGCACTCAACTTGCGGATTCCCGCGGTGACATTGGGGTAATCTATGCATAGGGGTTGATGCACGTTCTCGTCTTTTGTTTCTCCGATAGAAATCTTGGTGCACTCTTTGAAGTTCTTTGTGTTGGATTGAGTATTATGAATCTGAAATTATTTGGTGTTATTTTAGTACGAACTCTTGGATAGATCGATCGGAAAAATAGCTTCGAGGTGGTTTCGTACCCTACAAACGATTTCTTCGTATGTTCTCTGTTAGATAGGAACTTTGGAGTAATTCTTCATCGCACTTTGAGGGGTGGTTATATGATCCAATTATATTAGCACTGTTGAGAGATTGCACAACGAAAGTACAGACCTAGGCCTCATTTATTCAGATTATAAAAATATTTCTACCATCCATATTACACTTTAATCACCATCTCTTCGCCGAACTAGTGCACCTATATAATTTGCCATTGTATTAGGTGTGTCGGGGACACAATAAATTTCTTGTATTTGGTTGCTGGGTTGTTTGAGAGAGACCATCTTCATCTTACACCTCCCATGGATTGATAAACCTTAGGTCATCCGCTTGAGGGAAAATTTCTACCGTCCTACAAAACTCTGCGCTTGGAGGCCCAACACGAGTCTACAAGAATAAAGTTGCGTAGTAGACATCAAGCTCTTTTATGGCGCTGTTGCCAGGGAGGTTAGGTAAGCGGCACTCACACCCCGTCAACGAAGATCTTTCCTGGCGTCATTGCCGGGGAGGTGAGTGCTTGAAGGTATATCTTTAGAGCTTGCAATCGAAACTTTTAGTTTCATGTTTTATCACTAGTTTTGTTTACCAAAAGAAAACTACAAAAAATGGAATTGAGGTTGCATCATATTATTCATCTTTATAATGTCTTCCGTGAAAATGATGGAAATGAAAATTGTGCTCAATTGATAGAAGAAGAATTCTATAAAATGTTTGACAAAAAATCTTTGAATGATGAGCATGATTGCAATGTTGTTGGTATAAACTCTTTGAATATCCATGATGCTAACGATATACAAAGCCATAAGATTGGGGATGTTATATTTGATGAAGATGATATTTTTAGTCCCCCAAGATTTGATGTGTAGATTTTTTATAATGATTGCATGCCTCCTATTTATGATGGTGAAAGTGCAACTATCCCTGGGTGGTTATGGTAATTACTAACAACATATAGCTCATTGAACTAATGCTATATCAAGATGATCATTTCAGAAAGTTCAATGATTGGCATGGCATGGATTAGGAATGTGGACCCCTCAAAATGCTAAGGACACATATTGGCTCAAGCTCAAGACTCTACATTTTCATTTTAGTGATCCAAGATCACATTGAGTCCATAGGAAAAGCCAAAAGTATTAAAAGGGGATGAGGTGTTGCTTAATGGCTTGCTTGCTCAAAATGCTTAGTGATATGCTCCAAAAGCCCTCAACCAGTTTCTCATATCCACATATGTCCCAAACCAAAAGTCAAACTTGACCCCACCGATTTGATCTATCTGGCGCCACCGAGTTCATTTGACATAGCCACTGCCAGAAACCCTAGTCACTTCGGTCTCGCCGATAGGGATCTCAGTCTCACCAAGATCGGATTGCAAACTCTATGTTTCCCTTCGTAACATTTCGGTCCAACTGAGATGAGCAATCAGTCCCACCGAGTTCGCAATGCAAACTCTCTGTTTCCCTTTCATAACGTTTCGGTCTCACTGAAATGAGCAATTCGGTCCCACCGAGTTTTCCTGACCAACTCTCTGTTTTCCTATTACAGAAATGGGTCCTACCGAGTTTATGTGATCGGTCTCACCGAGATTACGTTATGCCCTAACCCTAATGAAATCGGTCCTACCGAGTTGACATGTCGGTCCCACCGAAAATCCTAACGTTCACATTTTGAACTAAATCGGTCAGACCGAGTTTTCTGATTCGGTCCCACCAAGTTAGGTAAATTGTGTGTAACGGTTAGATTTTGTGTGGAGGCTATAAATACTCCTCCACCCACTCTTCATTCTAGGAGAGAGCCATCAGAACGTGCGTACACTTCCAGCATACATTTTCTGAGAGAGAACCACCTACTCATGTGTTGAGACCAAGATATTCCATTCCAACCATAAGAATCTTGATCTCTAGCCTTCCCCAAGTTGCTTTCCACTCAAATCATCTTTCCACCAAATCCAAATCTGTGTGAGAGAGAGTTGAGTGTTGGGGATACTATCATTTGAAGCACAAGAGCAAGGAGTTCATCATCAACACACCATCTGTTACCTTTTGGAGAGTGGTGTCTCCTAGATTGGTTAGGTGTCACTTGGGAGCCTCCGACAAGATTGTGGAGTTGAACCAAGGAGTTTGTACGGGCAAGGAGATCGCCTACTTCGTGAAGATCTACCCTAGTGAGGCAAGTCCTTCGTTGGTGATGGCCATGGTGGGATAGACAAGGTTTCTTCTTCATGGACCCTTCGTGGGTGGAGCCCTCTGTGGACTCGTGCAGCCGTTGCCCTTCGTGGGTTGAAGTCTCCATCAACGTGGATGTACGATAGCACCACCTATCGGAACCACGCCAAAAATCTCTGTGTCTACATTGCGTTTGCTCCCTCCAAACTCCTCCCTTTACCTTCATATGCAAATGTTTTTACATTCCGCTGCTATACTCTTAGATTTTCATGTGTAGGTTGATTGCTTGACTTGTGCTAAGTTGCTAAAATCTGCCAAGACATAAAATTGGGAAAATGCTTGATTTTTAATTAGTCAAGTAGTCTAATAACACCCCTCTAGACATACGTTTGATCCTAAAGGTGGTATCATAGCTTTGGTCTCCATTTGCCTTGATTTCCATAGCTTTTGGTGATCATATCCTTGGTTTCAGAACCTAGGAGAGTATGGCATCTAGCAAGGGAAATTACCACCGTAGAGGTCCTTACTTTGATGGTACTAATTTTGCTAGTTGGAAGCATAAGATGAAAGTGCATATTCTTGGACATAACCCCGCCGTTTGGGCTATTGTGTGTATTGGCTTGCAAGGTGAATTATTTGATGGGAGAGAACCGAACCGTGAAGCTAGCGTGGAAGAGTTGAAGATGCTGCAATACAATGCTCAAGCTTGCGATATCCTCTTCAAAGGATTATGCCCCGAAGAATTCAACAAAACCAGCCGTCTTGAGAATGCAAAGGAAATTTGGGATACTTTGATTGATATGCACGAGGCTACTGACTCCGTCAAGGAATCAAAATTGGATGTGCTTCAAAGTCAACTTGACAAGTTCAAAATGAAGGATGGTGAAGGTGTCGCTGAAATGTACTCTAGGCTTGCTCTCGTCACAAATGAGATTGCCGGCTTAGGAAGTGAAGAGATGACCGATAGATTCATCATCAAGAAGATCCTAAGAGCCTTGCATGCAAAATATGATACCATGTGCACATTGATCTAAATGATGCCCAATTACAAAGATCTCAAGCCAGCAGAAGTAATTGGAAGAATTGTTGCTCATGAGATGTCACTCAAGGATAAGGAAGAGATTCACAACAAGACAAGTGGTGCTTACAAAGCCTTATGTCACGCTCCTACATCATCAAGTGAGAAACAAGCCTTCAATGAAGAATTGAGCTTAATGGTGAAGAACTTCAACAAGTTCTACAAGAGTAGAAGCAAAGAAAGAGGTTCCAAGTCAAGGTCCTACAATGACAAAAGATCTTCTAGTCGTGAGCATAATTGCTACAATTGTGGAAGACCCGGCACTACTCCAATGAGTGTACGGCTCCCTACAAACGAAGAGAACATTCACCCAAAAGGAGAAGTAGAAGAGAAGAATCACCACCAAGAGAAAGAAGGAGTAGACATGATCGTTATGAACGAAGAACATCACGGAGAAGCAAGGATTCAGAAAGGAAGGACAAGTCATCAAGGAGCTACACAAAACGAAGAAATCAAGCTCATGTTGGTGAATGGGTATCCGACTCTGACTCCGACAATCACTCCGAGAGAAGTTATCACTCCGACTCCGAATATACTCAAGATGAAGGTGTTGCCGGTCTAGCACTTGTGTCAACCAACTCCTACGACATATTTGACTCACCAAATGAAGGAATTGGAAGATGCTTCATGGCTAAAGGCCCAAAGGTATCACACCCCGAGTATGTTGATTTCAATAGTGATGAAGATGATTTGCTAGGTGATGATGATTTACTTGTTGACAACTCTAGTGATTAAAACTATGATGAACTTGCTATTAATCATGTTAATCAAGATAAAATGAATGATGATGATAAGAAGGAGATTGAGCGTCTAACTAAAGAGCTAAACAATCTTTAGTTAGCTCATGAAACTACCTTGCAAGATCATCGAGAACTTTTAAAGACTCATGAGAAGCTACACTTTGAAAAGCTCAATCTTGAGCAAGGGCATGGGTTCTTAAAAGCAATCAATGATGGTCTTTGCAAGAAAAGTTCTTCTTACATTGCCAAGCGTTTACTCTTGTCTACTTACATGCCACAAGTCAAATCTAGCAACAAGAGTAAGAAAGATTCTTCTTCTAGTAGTAACAATAATCATGCTAAATCCAATGTTGGTGCTTCTAGTAGTTCTCTCGATTCCACTAACGATTCTCTTAGCAAAGTTACAGTTGAGCAAGAAAATAGCTTATTGAAGGGAATTATAGAGAAAGGTGTTTACAAGAGCCTTGCCGGGAGTAAGCAATTTGAGGAAATTGTACGCAAGCAAGGAAGGCACCAGAAGAATCAAGGTGTTGGGTTTGAACGAAATTTCAATGCCAGTGGATTTGAGTGGGAAGAAGATCAATACCCCAAGACGAAGTTTGTTCCTCAACAAGAGAAGTATGATCCTACTTCCTTCCAAAGGACACAAGCTCAAGATGATCTTCCACCATAAGACCACAAGCAAAAGGGCAAGGACAAGCTTCAAGAGGAGATTGGTGCATTTGAAGAAGCTCCTAAGGCCTTGGTCAAGTGGGTTCCCAAGACTACATCAAGTTATACTTCATCTAGTACGACTGCAACTCCAAGGATTCCAATCAAGATGATATGGATCCCGAAGAACAAGAACTAGAGAGTTTTTGAGGGTGACTCTGCCAACATACTTCACTCATATCATTTTGGCTAGGACAAGTGCAAACAACTTTCACATCCTGCACTAGTTCAAGGAGTCACAGACCCTCTTGTTGGTAAGACAAGGGACAAGGTAACCTAATGCCTTCATGGACATCATATTATGTGAACTTCACTCTATGTCTATGGATGTCCTTGTTTGTCCCTTGTGGGACTAACCCGTGTAGGTATTGAAAGTGCAACTCACTCCAATGGATTGATCCAAATGATCTACATCAACATTGAGCATCCACGTCTTCAACATCTACATGAAGTCATCATCGACAAAACCCAAGGTTAGTTCTTCCCTCTTAGGGGGGATATCACATCTAGGGGGAGCTTTACTCAAAACAATTGAGCTAAAGCAACTCTAATGGTGTGATCACAACATTGCTTTATGTAAAAGTGGTAACCCCACTTGTGCTTAGATGATGAGTATGACCTATGATCAAATGTTCTCATTTGACTCCTAGGTCAATATACTCATATATAGATGACCTAGTCATCGCCAATTGCTTGATAGATGCTAGAGTGTTTGTGCATGCTTTGTCACATATTTTATTTGCCATTTTATTGTGTGAGCATGTTGATTGCATATTTTACTCATTCGAGGACACCCACTTGTTTTTTTGATTGTTTGGCTCTTTCTCTTTTGCCAAGTGGATGGACAAGAATGCCTAAGAACCTCCTCTAGCTATCTATGTTTTTCTCGTCTCAAACTCTATTCATGCTACATCACAAAGTTTGATCAAGTCAGATTCAAACCACTCTGTGTGAGGAGCACTCGGGTTCCCTGATTCGTCATAGACTTAAACTTCCAAAACCTCTCTGTGCATTTCGGTCTGACCGATTCATCCACTTCGGTCACACCGAGATCACTGAGTTGATCTAGGTTTTCAATCTCGGTGCAACGGATTTGAACTCTTCGGTCACACCGAGTTGCAGTAACCGCTCGCGATTCTGCATCTCGATGCCACCGGGTTGTTCCACTCGGTCACACCGATAGGGTCAGGATATATATACCCACCGGTGAGATTTTGGAAATTTCTTCAAAACCCTCCATCCCACGCGTGTCCTGCTCTGCCGCCTCGGGTCTCCTGATCATCTCCTCATCGCCAGCGACGCCCCGCCGCTAGTTTCTGTCGCCGTCAACGGGATTCAACCCATCTGTTGCCGCCGTAGCAAACTCACCGCCGAACTAGGGTATGAGTTCGATCTTTTGTGCTAATTCCTTACTCCGATTCTTAGCACAATGGAATGCCATGTTCTTTAGCACGTATGAAATCAATCTATCCAGAGAAAACATTCCTTAGATTAGGTTTGATTCGAAAATTTAGGGTTAGGTTTCCGCCGAACTCATCTCGGACCGACCGAGTTGTAGAAATCGGTCTCACTGATTCGGCTTAGGCCATTGCACTTGCACTTTTTGGTCTGACCGTAAGTTGCAAATCGGTGCGACCGAGTTCCACTCTCTGTGAAACCCTAGCAATCTCGGAGTCACCGAACTGTGACTCAGTCTGACCGAGTTCACTAGTTTAGACTCCAGAAGTTGCTTCGATGTCACCGAGTTTAACAAATCGGTAGCTCTGAAATGCTTTCTATGGAGAACTAAAACTAAGTTTTTGACTCATCTGTTTTGCAAAAACTCTGCACTTTGTGATGCTCATCCAATCTACTCATCTATATCTATTCACAGGGTTTGCTGTCAGTTTGCCTTTCCAGAATGTCTGACTAGAGTGATAGACAGAACAAATCAGAAGAGCAAGTGCACTTGAGTGAGGGCACTAGTCCCTCTAGCAGCTATGACGATGGCAGCAGGAGCACTCCAAGCAACCTGCCCAAGGCAACAACTAGATCAAGGAAGAAGAGAACCTCAAATTCTGAGGATGAGGACTATGTGGCTACAGAGGAGGAAGTTAGCTCCAAGAAGAAAGTCCTGAAGAAGGAATATGGAACTACTGCTGCAACAAAGCCTGGTTTGCATAAGAAGGCACCTGCTAAGAAAGTTCCAATGTCTAAAGCCAGATCTTCCACTCAGGAAACCATGGAGTTCACACTTGAACCAACGGAGATTGGTGAAGGCAAGAAGAGGAAAGAGAGGGTCAAGAAGACCACTGCCAGAGTCATTGGGAGATCCTCTATGATGAGGGATCCAACTGAAGAGGAAGAGGAAGAGGATGCTGCACCAGCACCCAAGTCCCAGAAGGTGATGGGGGATGCAATTAAGTTAGGGCTGCTAATTCAAAGCCCAAGACTGCCCCCAAGGCTGCTGCTCAAGCTCAAAAGACTTCAAATCCCAAGAGGAGCACGAGGAACATTCTAGCTGCAGAAAAGAAAAACACCCCAGTGCCTGAGATGGAAGAAGAAGATGCTGAAGCCCAAGTGCTAAGGAAACTTAAACGAAAGATTCCAGATCACAATGACACCCATCTAGTGGTCTGAGACTTTGGAGACAGAGTGATCCCTATGTTGTGAGAAGGAAAACTGCTGTGGACTACAGGTTCCACACCAAAGAGCAACAAGATTTCCATGAAACCATTGTGCTGGACAAGAAGCCTATAATTTTTGACATGAAGTGGGCTGATTCGGAGTACATTGATGAGAATGAAGATCATTTTCCAGGTGTACATGAGAGCTTCAAAGCATGTGGTGTTGATGAGTTTGTGGGTCTAGAGCTAACAAAATGGAATGATGAACTCATCATGCAATTCTACTCCACTGCTCATTTTTATCCAGCTGGTAGAATTGTATGGATGTCTGAGGATACAAGGTACCAATCAACTGTTGAGGCGTGGGCAAAGTTAATAAATGCCCCTAAAGAGCATGAAGATGACTTGAATGTCTATGCCAAGAAGAAGGAAGACCACAACTCTATGGCCAACATGTACAAAGAGACCCCAGACAAAGCTTTGGAAACACATAAGCTTGGATCTGTACATTACTTGTTGTCTGGTCTAGCTACAATCAACACTATATTGAGGCATACATTGTTGCCCAAATCTGGAGATCACAAGATGATCAGAGGCCATTCAATCAACTTGTTGCAGATATTTGATGTGCCTCAGAAATTCAAGGTAATGAGCCTGATTGTTGAAACAATCAAAAGGACAGTTGCGGATCAGAAGAGATCTTATGGGTATGCTCCACATATTCAGGTGCTCATCAACTCCAAGATGGGCCCAAGCACTTATTTGTTGGACAAGGAGCATTTACCTTTGAGACCAGAATTTGAGGATAATACTGTTGGATGAATGAGGATGATCCCACATCAGTGCAAGCACAAGAGAAGAGAGAGAAGGCAAGGGCAGAGAAAGCTGCAAAGATGCCAAGTGTTGAGGAGGCATCTCAAGTATTACAAAAGTCAAAACAAGACCAGCTTGCATATCTAATTCAAGCAACTTTGAGGATTGAGAAGGCCTTGGCCACCCTGAACAAGAATCGAGAGAGCTTGGAGAGGATTATTGAGACCAAATTTAATGATCTTGATCTTAAAGTAACTGAGATATAGACAACTATTGAGCAGCTCCAGGAGGAAGCAGAGGAGAAGAAAGGAAAGGCTACCACAGATGCTTTTCAGAGAGTGCCTAGAGGTCTGCGGCAGTGCCCATGGCTGACACTAGAGCAACTACTTTAGCACCAGCAGCAACAACTTCAGTGCCACCTCTAGTTTCCACTCCACCAGCTCCAACAACATCCACTGATGCCTTCGTCCTTGGAGTTCTCTCAACACCACCTCCCAAAGACGAAGCCTAAAGAGACGCATAGCACTATGCATTTTCAAACTTTTTGGTAACTTGTTGCCAAAGGGGGAGAAATGTATAGATCATAGGCTTCGAGAGAGAGAGAGAGTGTGTGTTTTGTTTCTTTGTCTCTCTTGCTATTTGCTTGATACTTTTGTGTGTGCTCGATTAACACTCTTTATGTCTTTGTGTGAGATACTTGTTTGTATGATCATGTGGTTGATCATACCTACTTTAATGTTTGCTTGGATGATATTATCTTTTATATCTCATATATGATCATTCACTTTGCTTGGCGATGAGTGCATGTTTTTTACCTTCTATCATTTTGAGCGTTCCGCCAAGATGTATGTGACATGGAAGAGTAACCCATGATCCTAATCGATTGTGCATTTGCATTCAAAAGCAAATTTTAAATAGTGCACAGATTTAGGGGGAGCTCTTGCTTATCACATACTTCTCAAAGCGACGATGTATTTCAATCTTACTATCATTTGTTGAAGCTTTGATCTATATGTTGTCATCAATTACCAAAAAGGGGGAGATTGAAAGTGCAACTATCCCTGGGTGGTTTTGGTAATTACTAACAACATATAGCTCATTGAACTAATGCTATTTCAAGATCATCATTTCAGAAAGTTCAAGGATTGGCATGGCATGGATTTGGAATGTGGACCCCTCAAAATGCTAAGGACACATATTGGCTCAAGCTCAGGACTCTACATTTTCATTTTAGTGATCCAAGATCACATTGAGTCCATGGAAAAGCCAATACTATTAAAATGGGATGAGGTGTTGCTTAATGGCTTGCTTGCTTAAAATGCTTAATGATATTCTCCAAAATCCCTCAACCACTTTCTCATATCCACATATGTGCCAAACCAAAAGTCAAACTCGGCCCCATCGATTTGATCTATCCGGCGCCACCGAGTTCATTTGACATAGCCACTGCTAGAAACCCTAGTCACTTCGGTCTCACCTATAGGGATCTCGGTCTCACCGAGATGGAATTGCAAACTCTCTGTTTCCCTTCGTAACGTTTCGGTCCAACCGAGATAAGCGATCGGCCCCACTGAGTTCGCAATGCGAACTCTTTGTTTCCCTTTCATAATGTTTTGGTCTCACCGAAATGAGCGATTCGGTCCCACCGAGTTTGCCTGACCAACTCTTTTTTTCCTATTACAGAAATCGGTCCTACCGAGTTTATGTGATCGGTCTCACCGAGATTACGTTATGCCCTAACCCTAATGAAATCGGTCCTACTGAGTTGACATGTCGGTCCCACCGAAAATCCTAATGTTCACATTTTGAACTACATCGGTCTGACCGAGTTTTCTGATTCGGTCCCACCAGTTTGGTAAATTGCGTGTAACGGTTAGATTTTGTGTGGAGGCTATAAATACCCCTCCACCCACTCTTCATTCGAGAAGAGATCCATCAGAACATGCCTACACTTCCAGCATACGTTTTCTAAGAGGGAACCACCTACTCATGTGTTGAGACCAAGACATTCCATTCCAACCATAAGAATCTTGATCTCTAGCCTTCCCCAAGTTGCTTTCCACTTAAATCATCTTTCCACCAAATCCAAATCTATGAGAGAGAGTTGAGTGTTGGGGAGACTATCATTTGAAGCACAAGAGCAAGGAGTTCATCATCAACACACCATCTATTACCTTTTGGAGAGTGGTGTCTCCTAGATTGGTTAGGTGTCACTTGGGAGCCTCCGACAAGATTGTGGAGTTGAACCAAGGATTTTGTATGGGTAAGGAGATCGCCTACTTCGTGAAGATCTACCCTAGTGAGGCAAGTCCTTCATGGGCGATTGCCATGGTGGGATAGACAAGGTTGCTTCTTCGTGGACCCTTCATGGGTGGAGCCCTCTGTGGACTAGCGCAACCGTTACCCTTTGTGGCTTGAAGTCTCCATCAACGTGGATGTACGATGGCACCACCTATCGGAACCACGCCAAAAATCTCTGTGTCTACATTGCGTTTGCTCCCTCCAAACTCCTCCCTTTACCTTCATATGCAAATGTTTTTACATTCCGCTGCTATACTCTTAGATTTGCATTTGTAGGTTGATTGCTTGACTAGTGCTAAGTTGCTAAAATCTGCCAAGACTTAAAATTGGGAAAGGCTAGATTTTTAATTAGTCAAGTAGTCTAATCACCCCCTCTAGACATACTTTCGATCCAACAGATGATTATATTGATGAAAGTGGATTCGGCGATGTCATGACTTTATTTAGTGATGAATCCACTATTTTGGAAGAGGTTTCAATTGCTTATGATGAGAATAAAGTTGCTATTTATTATGATTATGGTGATGACATGTATGCTATAAATAATAATGATAACCATGAAACTTGTCATCATGATTTTAATTTTCAATCACATGATAATTATTTTGTTGAGTTTGCTCCCACTACTATTCATGAGAATAAAATTGCTTATGTGGAGAGTAACAAAATTTCTATGCTTGTGGATCATGAAAAGAATGCTTTATATGATAGTTATATTGTTGAATTTATTCATGACTCTACTGAAAATTATTACGTGGGAGGAACTTATGCTTGTAGGAATTGCAAGAATATCAAGTTTCCTCTCTATGTGTTGAAAATCTTGAAGTTATGCTTGTTTTGCCTTCCTATGCTAGTTGATTCTTGTTCCCATAAGTTGCTTGCTCACAAAAAACCCTATGCATAGGAAGTGGGTTAGGCTTAAATGTGCTTGACATGTGTTTCATTATGCTCTTGTTGTGTTTCAATTCTTATCATTTATGCGAGCATCATTGAAATCATCATGCCTAGCTAAAAAGGCATTAAAGAAAGGCACTTGTTGAGAGGCAACCCAACATTTAACCCTACTATTTTTATGTGTTCACATGATTAGGCTACTGTAGTAATCATGTTTTATAGCTTTCATTTCAATAAAGTGCCAAGTAAGACCTTTGGGATGGTCTATGGTGATAGTTGATTTGATCTTGCTGAAAAACAGAAACTTTTGCGCCCAGTAAAATAATTTTCATTTTTTACAGAAGCATGATAAAATCCTGATTATTTTTGCACAAGATTTATATAGATATTTACCAGGATTTCCTAATTGTTCAGTATTTTTGGAGTAGCAGAAGTATGGTTGTTGTTTAGATCATTACAGACTGTTCTGTTTTTGACAGATTCTGTTTTCAATGCATACTTTGCTTGTTTCCTAGTTTCTATGGCTTATATTGCTCAATATAAATTGTGGAAATGATAAGGTACATTAGGCATTGTGTGATAAAAATTATGGATCTTGTCTTTTACAGTACCAAAGTGAATGATCTACTTTATCATACTAACCTATCTCACGAAGTTCCGTTAAGTTTTGTGTGATTGAAGTTTTCAAGTTTTGTGTGGGATGTCGATATTACTAAAGAGTATAACAGGGCGACCTGGGAGCCTCCACAAAGCTTTGGCGTTGCTAGCCGTACGATCGCCTTCCTGGATATCTCTTGGGTTGCTGCTCCATGAAACTATCTACTTCACCTGTGGTTGATTGGCCTGGATTGTTTCTTGGACCGGTGGACTAGCTTAAGCAGACAAAGTGTATATGAAACACAAACGTAAGTAGATGTTTCCTAAATTTTGCTAAAAAAGTTGTTTCTCAAATAAAAAATTAGGTAGCTGCGTGTGAGCGGGGCATTATCTTCTGCCTTTGATAGTAATGTTGAGGCTCACAACCTTGTGAAAGTCGTGTCTTCTTTGTGAGCGGGCCATCTTGTCTGGCTAACATCTCCACCATCTATTATCTGTACTAGCAAAAGGGCCCGTGCGTTGCAACAGGAGAAAGAAATACCACACGCTCTTAATTTACAAAAAAGTAGTCTATAATCTGAGTATTTGTAGCTATGGTCCAAACAAAGATGGTCTTTCCCTACAAAAGCGCAACTTCAAGATTCCACATGCATTCTATTTAAACACGGCTTGCATGTAAATTTAATATGTACAAAGAAACGGGCAAGTGATCTTCAATTTTGTCTCCAATCCTGATTTTACTGAGATGTCCATCCACAATCCGGATCAGTACCAATATGAAAGAAAGACGGATAATGCACTGTTGATTAAGATTGCATCCTAGATAGTATCTTTTTAATAGTTAATAGCTAAAATAACATCATATTTCGATTCTATATATTTTTCTAATTAAATTCCATATATAATATGTTAACTTTGGAGTTATGGTTTAGAAGATATGAGTATTTTTAAAAACATTTGATATGTATCATGGGTTTAATGTCAGAAACATCAGGTTTTTTCCATAAAATAGCATGACGGACTAAGAATACCTATTTCTTTTATTAGTAGGTATAGATTCCCCAAAACATTTTGCAATAGACGGTGGTTTTAAAAAAAAGTTGTTGCTCGTGTTGGCGTCGCAGCGCCACACAGCATTGACGCCCCACTGCCTAACTCCCTCATGTGCGCGTGGCAACAATGAGAAGGTCTACCAATATGGGAATCAAGCATCGCTAATTCTTTTTTAGGGGAAGTGACACTATTTTTTAAACAACGATAAAAGATTTGTCTCATCAATTAATTAAGCAGAAAAGATTGCCCAGTTAATTTATCTTACCAATTATGCTATTGAATATCATGTATGTTCTCTAAACCTATGTTACTTATTCATGTTTTTGTTTCCAAGATAGCTTTCATAGACACTATTCATTTAAAAGGTAGAGCAATCACTTGACTAATTCTATTTCCCGAGACAATCGCAATATTACATTTTTTTACCATTGTCTAATATACGGGCTAGTTCATGCAAGTTTAATTTCTATATTTTATATTTAAAAAAATTACATGACATTTCATCATTCTATCATAAAATTGGCGGGCGCAGCAACACGCGCCATCATGGTTTAGTGAGGAGAGTAAGGAGTGACAAGGCCCTAATCTTGGGGATGCCCAAAGCACCCCCAAGGTAATATTCAAGGAACATCCAAGCACCTAAGCTTGGGGATGCCCCGGAAGTCACCCCCTCTTTAGTCTCCAACATTATCGGTGACCTCACTTGGAGCTATGTTTTCATTCGTCACATGATATGAGTTTTACTTGGAGCATCATTTTATTTTGTTAGGATTTGCTTGCTCTTATTTGTTGGAAATATGCCCTAGAGGCAATAATAAAATGGTTATTATTATATTTCTTTGTTCATGATAATTGTCTATTGTTCATGCTATAATTGTGTTATCCGAAAATCGTAATACATGTGTGAATACATAGACCACAACACGTCCCTAGTGAGCCTCTAGTTGACTAGCTCGTTGATCAAAAGATAGTCATGGTTTCCTGACTATGGACATTGGATGTCATTGATAACGGGATCACATCATTAGGAGAATGATGTGATGGACAAGACCCAATCCTAAGCTTAGCTCAAAAGATCGTGTAGTTCGTTTGCTGTAGCTTTTCTGAATGTCAAGTATCATTTCCTTAGACCATGAGATTGTGCAACTCCCGGATACCGTAGGAGTGCCTTGGGTGTGCCAAACTTCACAACATAACTGGGTGACTATAAAGGTACATTACAGGTATCTCCGAAAGTGTCTGTTGGGTTGGCACGAATCGAGACTGGGATTTGTCACTCCGTATGACGGAGAGGTATCTCTGGGCCCACTCGGTAATGCATCATCATAATGAGCTCAATGTGATCAAGTGGTTGATCACGGGATCATGCATTACGGTACGCGTAAAGTGACTTGCCGGTAACGAGACTGAACAAGGTATTGGGATACCGACGATCGAGTCTCGGGCAAGTAACGTACCGATTGACAAAGGGAATTGTATACGGATTGATTGAATCCTCGACATCGTGGTTCATCTGATGAGATCATCGTGGAGCATGTGGGAGCCAAGATGGGTATCCAGATCCCGCTGTTGGTTATTGACCGGAGAGTCGTCTCGGTCATGTCTGCATGTCTGCCGAACCCGTAGGGTCTACACACTTAAGGTTCGGTGACACTAGGGTTGTTAGGAAGACTTGTATGTGATTACCGAATATTGTTCGGAGTCCCGGATAAGATCCCGGACGTCATGAGGAGTTCCGGAATGGTCCGGAGGTAAGGATTTATATATGGGAAGTTGTCATACGGTCGCCGGAAAGGTTCGGGGGCATATCGGTATTGTACCGGGGCCACCGGAGGGGTTCCGGGGGTCCACCGGGAGGGCCTTATGGGCTGTATGGAGAAGGGAACCAGCCCAAGTGGGCTGGGGTGCCACACCCACTAGGGCCCATGCGCCTAGGGTTTGGGGGAAACCCTAAGGGGGGCGCCCCCTTGCTTGGGGGGCAAGCCCCCCTCCCCTTGGCCGCCGCCCCCTCTAGATCTCATCTAGAGGGGGCCGGCCCCCTTCCCCCTTCCCCTATAAATAGAGGGGTGAGGGGAGGGCTGCATACAACATCCAAGGCGCAGCCCCTCCCCTCCCCAACAGCTCTCATCCTCCATAAGATCTTGGCGAAGCCCTGCCGGAGTACTGCAGCTTCACCACCACCACGCCGTCGTGCTTTATTTGGAGCCCTCTTCCTCAACCTCTCCCTCCTCCTTGCTGGATCAAGGCGCGGGAGACGTCCTCGCTCCATACGTGTGTTGAACGCAGAGGTGCCGTCCGTTCGGCGCTAGGATCTTCGGTGATTTGGATCACGACGAGTACGACTCCGTCAACCCCGTTCTCTTGAACGCTTCCGCTCGTGATCTACAAGGGTATGTAGATGCACTCCTCTCTCCCTCGTTGCTAGATGACTCCATAGATTGATCTTGGTATGCGTAGAAATTTTTAAAATTCTGCTATGTTCCCCAACAGTGGCATCATGAGCCAGGTCTATGCGTAGTTACTATGCACGAGTAGAACACAAAGCAGTTGTGGGCGTCAATATTGTCAATTATATTGCCGTTACTAGTCTTATCTTGATTCGGTGGCATTGTGGGATGAAGCGGCCCAGACCAACCTTACACGTACGCTTACGTGAGACCGGTTCCACCGATTGACATGCACTACTTGCATAAGGTGGCTGGCGGGTGTCTGTCTCTCCCACTTTAGTCGGATCAGACTCGATGAACAGGGTCCTTATGAAGGGTAAACAGAAATTGGCAATTCACGTTGTGGTTTTGGCGTAGGTAAGAAACGTTCTTGCTAGAAACCTATAGCAGCCACGTAAAAACTTGCAACAACAATTAGAGGACGTCTAACTTGTTTTTGCAGCAAGTGTTTTGTGTTGTGATATGGCCAAAGGATTTGATGAATGATATATGTGATGTATGAGATGATCATGTTCTTGTAATAGGAATCACGACTTGCATGTCGATGAGTATGACAACCGACAGGAGCCATAGGAGTTGTCTTTATTTATTTATGACCTGCGTGTCAACATAAACGTCATGTAATTACTTTACTTTATTGCTAAAGCGTTAGCCATAGTAGTAGAAGTAATAGATGACGAGACAACTTCAAGAAGACATGATGATGGAGATCATGATGATGGAGATCATGGTGTCATGCCGGTGACAACGATGATCATAGAGCCCCGAAGATGGAGATCAAAAGGAGCAAATGATATTGGCCATATCATGTCACTATTTGATTGCATGTGATGTTTATCATGTTTTGCATCTTATTTGCTTAGAACGACGATAGCTTAAATAAGATGATCCCTCGTAATAATTTCAAGAAAGTGTTCCCCCTAACTGTGCACCGTTGCGAAGGTTCGTTGTTTCGGAGCACCACGTGATGATCGGGTGTGATAGATTCTAATGTTCGAATACAATGGGTGTAAGCCAGATTTACACACGCAATACACTTAGGTTGACTTGACGAGCCTAGCATGTACAGACATGGCCTCGGAACACAGAAGACCGAAAGGTCGAGCATGAGTCGTATAGAAGATACGATCAACATGAAGATGTTCACCGATGTTGACTAGTCCGTCTCACGTGATGATCAGACATGGCCTAGTTAACTCGGATCATGTTATACTTAGATGACTGGAGGGATGTCTATCTGAGTGGAAATTCATTGAATAATTTGATTAGATGAACTTAAGTATCATGAACTTAGTCTAAAATCTTTACAATATGTCTTGTAGATCAAATGGCCCATGTTGTCCTCAACTTCAATGCGTTCCTAGAGAAAACCAAGCTGAAAGACAATGGCAGCAACTATACGGACTGGGTCTGGAACCTGAGGATCATCCTCATAGCTGCCAAGAAAGATTATGTCCTAGAAGCACTGCTAGGTGACGCACCCGTCCCACAGAACCAAGACGTTATGAACGCTTGGCAGTCACGTGCTGATGATTACTCCCTCGTTCAGTGCGGCATGCTTTAAAACTTAGAACTGGGGCTCCAAAAGAGTTTTGAGAGACACGGAGCATATGAGATGTTTGAAGAGCTAAAAATGGTTTTTCAAGCTCATGCCCGGGTCGAGAGATATGAAGTCTCCGACAAGTTCTTCAGCTGTAAGATGGAGGAAAATAGTTCTGTCAGTGAGCACATACTCAAAATGCCTGGGTTGCATAACCGTTTGACTCAGCTGGGAGTTAATCTCCCGGATGACGCGGTCATTGACAGAATCCTTCAGTCGCTTCCACCAAGCTACAAGAGCTTTGTGATGAACTTCAATATGAAGGGGATGGAAAAGACCATTCCTGAGGTATATTCAATGCTGAAATCAGCAGAGGTAGAAGTCAAAAAGAACATCAAGTGTTGATGGTGAATAAAACCACTAAGTTCAAGAAAGGAAAGGGTAAGAAGAACTTCAAGAAGGACGGCAAGGCAGTTGCCGCACCCGGTAAGCAAGCTGCCGGGAAGAAGCCAAAGAATGCACCCAAGCCCGAGACTGAGTGTTTTTATTGCAAGGGAAGTGGTCACTGGAAGCGGAATTGCCCCAAATACTTAGCGGACAAGAAGGCCGGCAACACGAAAGGTATATGTGATATACATGTAATTGATGTTTACCTTACCAGTACTGGTAGTAGCTCCTGGGTATTTGATACCGGTGCGGTTGCTCACATTTGTAACTCAAAGCAGGAGCTGCGGAATAAGCGGAGACTGGTGAAGGACGAGGTGACGATGCGCGTCGGGAATAGTTCCGAGGTCGATGTGATCGCCGTCGGCACGCTACCTCTACATTTACCTACGGGATTAGTTTTAAACCTCAATAAGTGTTATTTAGTGCCAGCTTTGAGCATGAACATTGTGTCAAGATCTCGTTTAATTCGAGATGGCTACTCATTTAAATCCGAGAATAATGGTTGTTCTATTTATATGAGAGATATGTTTTATGTTCATGCTCTGATGGTGAATGGTTTATTCTTAATGAATCTCGAGAGTAATGCTACACATATTCATAGTGTGAATACCAAAAGATGTAAGGTTGATAATGATACTCCCTCATACTTGTGGCACTGCCGTCTTGGTCACATAGGTGTCAAACGCATGAAGAAGCTCCATGCAGATGGACTTTTAGAGTCTCTTGATTACGAATCATTTGACACATGCGAACCATGCCTCATGGGTAAAATGACCAAGACTCCGTTCTCAGGAACAATGGAGCGAGCAACCAACTTATTGGAAATCATACATACTGATGTGTGCGGTCCAATGAGTGTTGAGGCTCGCGGTGGCTATCGTTATGTTCTCACCCTCACTGATGACTTGAGTAGATATGGGTATGTCTACTTAATGAAACACAAGTCTGAGACCTTTGAAAAGTTCAAGGAATTTCAGAGTGAGGTTGAGAATCAACATGACAGGAAAATCAAGTTCTTGCGATCAGATCGTGGGGGAGAATACTTGAGTCACGAATTTGGCACACACTTAAGAAAATGTGGAATAGTTTCACAACTCACGCCGCCTGGAACACCTCAGCGTAATGGTGTGTCCGAACATCGTAATCGCACTCTATTAGATACGGTGCGATCTATGATGTCTCTTACCGATTTACCACTGTCATTTTGGGACTATGCTTTAGAGATTGCCGCATTCACTTTAAATAGGGCTCCGTCGAAATCCGTTGAGATGACACCATATGAATTATGGTTTGGGAAGAAGCCTAAGCTGTCATTTCTAAAAGTTTGGTGATGCGATGCTTATGTCAAGAAACTTCAACCTGAAAAGCTCGAACCCAAGTCAGAAAAATGCGTCTTCATAGGATACCCTAAAGAAACTGTTGGGTATACCTTCTACCTCAGATCCGAAGGCAAGATCTTTGTTGCCAAGAATGGGTCCTTTCTAGAGAAAGAGTTTCTCTCGAAAGAAATAAGTGGGAGGAAAGTAGAACTTGATGAAGTATTGCCTCTTGAACCGGTAAGTGGCGCAGCTCAAGAAAATGTTCCTGAGGTGCCTGCACCGACTAGAGAGGAAGTTAATGATGATGATCATGAAACTTCAGATCAAGTTACTATTGAACTTCGTAGGTCCACGAGGACACGTTCCGCACCAGAGTGGTACGACAACCCTGTCTTGGAAATCATGTTGTTAGACAACGGTGAACCTTCGAACTATGAAGAAGCAATGGCGGGCCCGGATTCCGACAAATGGTTGGAAGCCATGAAATCCGAGATAGGATCCATGTATGAAAATGAAGTATGGAGTTTGACTGACTTGCCCGTTGATCGGCGAGCCATAGAAAATAAATGGATCTTTAAGAAGAAGATAGACGCGGACGGTAATGTGACCATCTATAAAGCTCGGCTTGTCGCTAAGGGTTATCGACAAGTTCAAGGGGTTGACTACGATGAGACTTTCTCACCCGTAGCGAAGCTGAAGTCTGTCCGAATCATGTTAGCAATTGCCGCATTCTATGATTATGAGATATGGCAAATGGACGTCAAAACGGCATTCCTTAATGGTCTCCTTAAGGAAGAATTGTATATGATGCAGCCGGAAGGTTTTGTCGATCCTAAGAATGCTGACAAGGTGTGCAAGCTCCAACGCTCGATTTATGGGATGGTGCAAGCATCTCGGAGTTGGAACATTCGTTTTGATGAGATGATCAAAGCGTTTGGGTTTATGCAGACTTATGGAGAAGCCTGCATTTACAAGAAAGTGAGTGGGAGCTCTGTAGCATTTCTCATATTGTATGTGGATGACATACTGTTGATGGGAAATGATATAGAATTCTTCGAAAACATAAAGGCCTACTTGAACAAGTGTTTTCAATGAAGGACCTTGGAGAAGCTGCTTATTTATTAGGCATCAAGATCTATAGAGATAGATCGAGACACCTCATTGGTCTTTGACATAGTACGTACCTTGACAAGATATTGAAGAAGTTTAAAATGGATCAGTCAAAGAAGGGGTTCTTGCCTGTATTGCAAGGTACGAGATTGAGCACGGCTCAATGCCCGACCATGGCAGAAGATAGAGAAAAGATGAGTGTCGTCCCCTATGCCTCGGCCATAGGGTCTATCATGTATGCTATGCTGTGTACCCGACCTGATGTAAACCTTGCCGTAAGTTTGGTAGGAAGTTACCAAAGTAATCCCGGCATGGAACACTGGACAGCGGTCAAGAATATCCTGAAGTACCTGAAAAGGACTAAGGAAATGTTTCTCGTTTATGGAGGTGACGAAGAGCTCGTCGTAAAGGGTTACGTCGATGCTAGCTTCGACATAGATCTGGATGACTCTAAGTCACAAACCGGATACGTGTATATTTTGAATGGTGGGGCAGTAAGCTGGTGCAATTGCAAGCAAAGCGTTGTGGCGGGATCTACATGTGAAGCGGAGTACATGGCAGCCTCGGAGGCAGCACAAGAAACAGTCTGGGTGAAGGAGTTCATTACCGACCTAGGAGTCATACCCAATGCGTCGGGCCCGATGACTCTCTTCTGTGACAACACTGAAGCTATTGCCCTTGCCAAGGAGCCCAGGTTTCACAGGAAGACCAGGCATATCAAGCGTTGCTTCAAATCCATTCGTGAAAGTGTTCAAAATGGAGACATAGAGATTTGTAAAGTACATACGGACCTGAATGTAGCAGATCCGTTGACTAAACCTCTCCCTAGAGCAAAACATGATCAACACCAGAACTGCATGGATGTTCGATTCATCACAATGTAACTAGAATATTGACTCTAGTGCAAGTGGGAGACTGTTGGAAATATGCCCTAGAGGCAATAATAAAATGGTTATTATTATATTTCTTTGTTCATGATAATTGTCTATTGTTCATGCTATAATTGTGTTATCCGGAAATCGTAATACATGTGTGAATACATAGACCACAACACATCCCTAGTGAGCCTCTAGTTGACTAGCTCGTTGATCAAAAGATAGTCATGGTTTTCTGACAATGGACATTGGATGTCATTGATAACGGGATCACATCATTAGGAGAATGATGTGATGGACAAGACCCAATCCTAAGCTTAGCTCAAAAGATCGTGTAGTTCGTTTGCTGTAGCTTTTCTGAATGTCAAGTATCATTTCCTTAGACCATGAGA
The DNA here is from genome assembly GCA_034509565.1 of Triticum monococcum. NCBI lineage: Eukaryota > Viridiplantae > Streptophyta > Magnoliopsida > Poales > Poaceae > Triticum > Triticum monococcum. The sequence continues at coordinate 353,494,742 of CM067841.1, forward strand.
TTGTGCAACTCCCGGATACCGTAGGAATGCCTTGGGTGTGCCAAACGTCACAACGTAACTGGGTGACTATAAAGGTACATTACAGGTATCTCCGAAAGTGTCTGTTGGGTTGGCACGAATCGAGACTGGGATTTGTCACTCCGTATGACGGAGAGGTATCTCTGGGCCCACTCGGTAATGCATCATCATAATGAGCTCAATGTGATCAAGTGGTTGATCACGGGATCATGCATTACGGTACGAGTAAAGTGACTTGCCGGTAACGAGGCTGAACAAGGTATTGGGATACCGACGATCGAGTCTCAGGCAAGTAACGTACCGATTGACAAAGGGAATTGTATATGGATTGATTGAATCCTCGACATCGTGGTTCATCCGATGAGATCATCGTGGAGCATGTGGGAGCCAACATGGGTATCCAGATCCCGCTGTTGGTTATTGACCGGAGAGTCATCTCGGTCATGTCTGCATGTCTCCCAAACCCGTAGGGTCTACACACTTAAGGTTCGGTGACGCTAGGGATGTTAGGAAGACTTGTATGTGATTACCGAATGTTGTTCGGAGTCCCGGATGAGATCCCGGACGTCACGAGGAGTTCCGGAATGGTCCGGAGGTAAAGATTTATATATGGGAAGTTGTCATACGGTCGCCAGAAAGGTTCGGGGGCATATCGGTATTGTACTGGGGCCACCGGAGGGGTTCCGGGGGTCCACCGGGAGGGGCCACCTCTTCCGGTGGGCCTTATGGGCTGTATGGAGAAGGGAACCAGCCCAAGTGGGCTGGGGTGCCACACCCCCCTAGGGCCCATCGCCTAGGGTTTGGGGGAAACCCTAAGGGGGGCGCCCCCTTGCTTGGGGGGCAAGCCCCCCTCCCCTTGGCCGCCGCCCCCTCCTCTAGATCTCATCTAGAGGGGGCCGGCCCCCTTCCCCCTTCCCCTATAAATAGAGGGGTGAGGGGAGGGCTGCATACAACATCCAAGGCGCAGCCCCTCCCCTCCCCAACACCTCTCCTCCTCCATAAGAGCTTGGCGGAGCCCTGCCGGAGTACTGCAGCTTCACCACCACCACGCCGTCGTGCTGCTGTTGGAGCCCTCTTCCTCAAAACCTCCCTCCTCCTTGCTGGATCAAGGCACGGGAGACGTCCTTGCTCCGTATGTGTGTTGAACGTGGAGGTGTCGTCCGTTCGGCGCTAGGATCTTCGATGATTTGGATCACGACGAGTATGACTCCATCAACCCCATTCTCTTGAACGCTTCCACTCGTGATCTACAAGGGTATGTAGATGCACTCCTCTCTCCCTCATTGCTAGATGACTCCATAGATTGATCTTGGTGATGCGTAGAAATTTTTAAAATTTTGCTACGTTCCCCAACATTATTTAGAATAATTTTTTTCATCGGTTAGTTCAATAAAAGTGGCAATGATAGCCTTTGCCATGCTTATTTTGCAAGTATACATGTTGCTGTTTGAAAACTACAAGTTTATCATTGTTGCAAAAATTACCTAGAAATGTCAGAATGTGATAAAATGTTGAAACTTTTTGCAAATGAGCTCTGATAAATTTTCTACAGTGTGGCAAATTTTCATAACTCTTGGAGTTAGGGAAGTATTAATACTCTTGCATTCTTTACAGACTGTACTGTTTTGGCAGATTGCTATTATGTTTGTTGTTTGCATATGTTTGCTTGTTTAATGATTCTATTTGAGGATAGGAGTATTAAATATGCAGGGGCATTTAGTGTTCAATGTTGAATAATAATTTTAGTGATTTTCTACAGTAGAGAATGATAAGGTTTTTGCATTGGTTTATACTAACTTATCTCACGAGTCCTTGTTGAGTTTTGTGTGGATGAAGCTTTTGAGATTTAGGAAAAACTTTATATGAGAAGAATTAATGAGACACCAAAGCTCTAGCTTGGGGATGCCCAAGGCATCTCAAGATAATATTTCAAGAAGTCTCAAGCATCTAAGCTTGGGGATGCCTCGATAGGCATCCCACCTTTCTTCTTCAACAATTATTGGTTAGTATCGGTTGAGCCTAAGTTGTTGCTTGTTCACATGATGTGTGCTATTCTTGGAATGTCATTTTATTTTGTTTTGCTTGCTGTTTTAATAAAATGCTTTGATCTGAAAGTTTTTGAATAAAAGAGAGTCCTCAAATAGCTACCTATTTACTTAACTACTCGCTTGATCTTCACTTATATCTTTTTTGGAGTAGCTCGTCATTTACTCTTGTGCTTCACTTATATCCTATGAGTAAATCGTTGAATGAATTGAATATCACAAAGTTGAAATTATATCATGCCTAGTGGTTTCTTCACATTGGGTTTAGAAAGTGAATCTTTTGAGGCTTGACAATCACAATATTGGTCATACAAGCAATTCACGAATAATTAGTATAAGGAAGAGAACTTTCACATTCAATACACTATCATGGAAATCTTTTGTGATTGTGAGCCCCCATCAAAATATTATATGCCATAATTGTTGACGTTGGACAAGGAAGACAACATAATGGTTTATGTTTGTTCATATTCACATAGAAGTTATATTATCATAGATCCTTCAACATGTGGTGCTTGCCCCCCATCCTTGCTAGCCAAAAATTCCGCACCAAGTAGAGATACTACTTGTGAATCCAAAAACCATTAAACCCAAATCTTATCTTCAAGAGTCCACCATACCTACCTAAGGATTGAGCAAGATCCTTCAAGTAAGTTGTCATCGGTGCAATAAGGCAGTAAAAATTGCTTCTAAAAGTGTGAGATCATTTAGTGTAAGAGAAAATTGAGTGTTGTACGAACTTGTGATGGTGAAGAATAAAAGCGACTGACTGCATAATAAAGGTTACCATCACAAGGGGCAATACAACTTGACATTATATTGCACTAAGGGGTTGAGCATACAAACAAATAAGCGCATGGCAACCTCTGCTTCCCTCTGAGAAGGGCCTATCTTTTACTTTTATGTATTTACTTTTATGCAAAGAGTCAATGTTCTTCTCTCTATTCCTTCTTATTTTTCTATTTTGGCAAGCATCATGTGGTGAGGAAAGATCTAGGCACATATATCCAGTTGGATATGGGTAGCATGAGTTATTATTGTTGACATCACCCTTGAGGTGAATACGTTGGGAGGCAAAACAATAAGCCCCTATCTTTCTATGTGTCTGGTTGAAACGTTTTGCTCATGTGTATGCGGTGAGTGTTAGCAATCATAGAAGACTATATGATGGTTGAGTATGTGGAGCTCTTACTTAAATTCTGGTGAATAAGTTGAATTGCAATTGCTTGGTGACTGAGAACATAGGTTGTTGAGTTTCAAGATAATTCATTGTTTGAACCTTAACATGTGAATTGGTTACTACTTTAACATAAGAAATTTTATGAGAAAGAATTGTTGTTATGATGCTAGTAAAAGTGATTGAAATTGTCATTGATCAAACTTGTGCACTTTGCTAGCATTCACACTTCATAAATTATTTCTTTTATCATTTACCTACTCAAGGACAAGTAGGAATTAAGCTTGGGGATGCTGATACGTCTCCAATGTATCTATAATTTATGAAGTATTCATGTCGTTATGTTATCATTCTTGGATGTTTTAATCATTTTATAGCAACTTTATATCATTTTTAGGACTAACCTATTGACACAGTGCCCAGTGCCAGTTGCTGTTTTTTGCTTGTTTTTTACATCATAGGAAATCAATATCAAACGGAGTCCAAACACCGCAAAACTTTTTGTGGATTTTGTATGGACCAGAAGACTCCCGATGGGCCAGAGCAGCACCTGGGGGTGTTCTCGAGGGTGGCACAACCCACCAGGCCACGCCTGGGGGCCCAGGCGCACCCAGGTGGGGCTTGCCCACCTCGGTGGCCTCCCGCACCCCCTCTTTGCCTATAAAATCCCAAATATTCCAAAAACCCTCAGGGGTTAACCTAGATCAGAAGTTCTGCCGCCGTAGGCCTCTGTAGCCACCAAAAACCAATCTAGACCCCGTTCCAGCACCCTGCCGGAGGGGGGAATCATCTCTGGTGGCCATCTTCACCATCCCGGTGGCCACCACGATGAGGAGGGAGTAGTCCACCCTTGCGGCTGAGGGTTTGTACCAGTAGCTATGTGTTTAATCTCTCTCTCTCTCCCTCTCTCTCCCTCTCTCTCCCTCTCTCTCTCTCTCTGGCTCTCTCTCTCTCTCTCTCGTGTTCTTGCGATGTCATGATCTTGATGTATCACAGGTTTTGTTAATATAGTCGGATCATATGGTGTTTCCCCCTCTCTATCTTGTTGTGATGAATTGAGTTTTTCCCTTTGAGATTTCGTTGTTATCAGATTGAATAATTTTATGGATTTGAAAGCACTTGATATATGTCTTGCATATGAATACTCGTGGTGACAATGGGGTATCATATTGATTCACTTGATATGTGTTTTGGCACTCAACTTGCGGATTCCCGCGGTAACATTGGGGTAATCTATGCATAGGGGTTGATGCACGTTCTCGTCTTTTTTTCTTCGGTAGAAATCTTGGGACACTCTTTGAACTTCTTTGTGTTGGATTGAGTATTACGAATATGAAATTATTTGGTGTTATTTTAGTACAAACTCTTGGATAGATCGATCGGAAAGAATAGCTTTGAGGTGGCTTTGTACCCTACAAATGATTTCTTCGTATGTTCTCTGCTAGATAGGAACTTTGGAGTAATTCTTCATCGCACTTTGAGGGGTGGTTATGTGATCCAATTATATTAGCACTGTTGAGAGATTGCACTAGCGAAAGTACGGACCCTAGGCCTCATTTTCAAGCATTGCAATACCGTTTTTGTGCCCATTTACTATTTGCTACCTTGTTGTTTTTATTTATTCAGATTATAAAAATATATTTCTACCATCCATATTACACTTTTATCACCATCTCTTCGCCGAACTAGTGCACCTTTACAACTTGCCATTGTATTAGGTGTGTTGGGGACACAAGAGATTTCTTGTATTTGGTTGCAGGGTTGTTTGAGAGAGACCATCTTCATCCTACGCCCCCCCACAGATTGATAAACCTTAGGTCATCCACTTGAGGGAAAATTTCTACTGTCCTACAAAACTCTGCGCTTGGAGGCCCAACACGAGTCTACAAGAATAAAGTTGCGTAGTAGACATCAGCCGACACTGGTAAAAACAAGGTATTGGGCCTAGGTAGAGTTGCTATCTCAAAGGATCCACACATGGATAAAGTGATGCTTGTTGAATCCCCTGGTTACAACTTAATGTCTGTCTCAATGCTTTTCGATCTTAACATCATTTTGATATTTGGAAAATATCGTTGCCTTGTGCTCATGGAAACTTACAAGTCTTTAGTCTTCGAAGGTTATCGAAGAGGTGATCTGTATATCGTCGATTTCTTCGCAGGACCACAGCTTGCCGTATGTCTTCTAACAAAATCTTCAGAGTGTTGGCTTTGGCATCGGAGGCTAGGACATGCGGGCATGAGGAACTTGCACACTCTCCTGAAGAAGAAGCATATCATTGGCATCGAGGGCGTCATGTTCAAGAAGGATCATCTTTGTAGTGCTTGTGAAGTCGGGAAGATGACTAGGGCCAAGCATCCCTCAAAGACAACCATGACTACATCACATCCCTTCGAGCTGCTACACATGGACTTATTTGGCCCTACTCACTACTCTACCCTTACTACCACTGTACATCTCTATGGCTTCGTTATTGTTGACGATTATTCAAGATACAAATGGGTGCACATAATTCTCTATAAGACTGAAGTGCAGGATGTCTTCAGATGATTTGCCAATCGCGCCATGACCAATTATTTCATCAAGATGAAGCACATCAGTAGTGATAATGGCACCGAATTCAAGAACACTGGCCTCGACACTTATCTTGATGCATTGGGCATCACGCATGAGTTCTCTGCTCCATACACACTTCAACAGAACAGCATCGTGGAGCACAAGAACTGAACCCTCATCGAGATGGCACTCACGATGCTTAATGAGTACAAGACTCCAAGAAAGTTCTGGCCTGAAGCCATTGATACTGATTGCCACATGATCAACAGAGTTTATCTTCATAAGTTCTTCAAGAAGACATCACTACAACAAAATACACTTCCGTGATGATACATGTTTGTAACAGTAGGTCACGTTTTCTGTCATGCATGTACATCCATGACGATTTTATGACAGAATCAAGATAGTCATACCTATGTTGTCGTAGAAGTGTTCCATGACATTACCAAAATTATCATCACCGAAGTGTCCACTTCCATGATAATAAATCACGCGTCATAGAAGTGCTTTCGTCTAGGGTGACCGACACGTGGCATCCACCATAATGGGTCGCCGTTAAGCTATCGAGTTCCGGTTTGGATCCGATAACCCGTTAACAGCGCGAACCAATGGGGATTTTCCACGTGTAAAATTCTCATTGGCGGCAAATCCACGTGTCGGCCCGGCGTTCGGACAGTTGTCATCCAGCGAATGGACGGAACGCGCCTATGATACGTCGACACGTGTCTCAGCCCAACAGTGGCCCATTCAGGTTAAAAGGCCGGGCCTGTCAAAATAAGCGGGTTGGCCCATTAGCAGGCTACTTGAGTCAAGCCCATTTACAAGCACAACCCATACAAGTTACACAGAATCAGCCCATCAAAGGCCCATTCTAGATTTAACAATTTCCAGCGCATCATCATTTTAAGCCCGTTAACAGCCCGCTACGTCTTTGGGCCCAATTATGGCCCAAGCTTCTTTCGGCCTGTTAGCAGCCCATCGTCAGTTCCAGCCTGTTAATGGCCCGGAACATCTTTTGGCCTTTTCTCGGCCCATTCTGCAGTTGGGCCAATTCTAGCCCGCTGTGACTTTAGGCCTGTCCTCGGCCCATTCGGTAAATGGGCCAACTCCTAGCCCATCTTGTCTCTCGGCCTATTAATGGCCCGCACAACAGTTGGGCCTTTGACTTTGGGTCCATTAGGGGCCCACGTTCCGTAGGGCATCATTTCAGCCCAACATGACTTTTGGCCTGTTAAAAGCCTAGTTTGCAAATTGGGCCTCCTCTGGCCCATAACACTTTAGGCCTCTTACTGGCCCGTAAAGTAAAAGGGACGAGACAAAATTGACATGTATTTCATCCTGCTAGAGGCCCGCGGGCCATTTCCATTTATACGGCCCTATCGAGCTTTTGCCCTATTAACGGCCTGCTAAGAGCCGTTGTTATGGTGGGCCACATCATTTGGGATCCACTTAATATTATTTTGACCACCCCAATTAAGGCCCGCTTTGACTACACATGTTTGTTTGTTTGTATGGCTTCCAGGAAATGTTTGGGCGTGTTGGCCCCTGTTTCAACGATATAGCACATTCAAGAATTATCCTACTCTATACTATCGCCTCTAAAAAACATACACTATACAATAAAAAGACTAAGGCATAGAAACGTAGAATAATCCTACACTATACAATAAAGAAATTACAACCGAATATACCCACTGGGCATTATAGTTCGGCACCAGTGATAATAAAGCATACACAAACAACAAATTACATACACTAGACAAATAAAGCTCATACATCATGGACACACATCAACAGAACTTACCATTTGAACTATAACCTCTTCAGAAAATAGGATTGGCCGGATTCAGATAGCACAAATTTCAGTATGCAAAATCTCCAATTCCTTCGTGGTTACCTCAGTGTCTTGTTTCATTTTTTGACTCCTGCATCTAATACCTGCAAGTCCAGTCTTAACTTGTTGATTGTACATTGAGAATCATGTACACATTGTCTTGCCACGTCTAGTTGATGCTTGAGAACATCAGCACATTCCAATTCCAATCCATAATCATTCGGTAACGACCATGCCGCACTACTCGCAGATCTTTGTGTTGATGTCACTTCATCCTGAAATGTTTCTATAAATACACATGACTAGGGCAAAAATATAGTTACAACAGTTAAGCGAGCAAGACAGACTATTTTGTACATGGCAAAATAGGACTAACAATAATGTTACACATCATTAAGCATAAGCAGGTGATATTTTAATAATTATAAAAATGGTAGTATGTGCAGCTCGCATACAGAAATCTTTCTTAGCTCACCAGAGGAGCATGATGTTGGGGCCAAATCCAAAACACAGACAAATTACAAATTTAGATAGTACGTTGCATATAAGTAAGAAAGCAGTTGGCCATTCTGTAGCTCAATTAAATTCTTAGGGAGCATAATGAAAAACAGAGGGATTCATACAAACCTACTACAACAAGCAAAACTATGCAATCATTAGCCTAGTATAAACTAGACTGTGAGCCTCATGCAGTAATAGTTGGTTAATAGACTTCAAAGCTTCAGGCAAACTTTGCCAGAGTAATTAAATGCTAAGGCCTTTAATTATGTCAACTAATAGTTATACAAGTACCCAACATCAGCCATCATTGTTTGGGCATCTCATTAATTAAGGACAAATAAAGCAATTGAAAAGAGCAAATTAACTATGCCTGAAACAAACAAGGAATTGAACTGTTGAGTTGGATACAGTGACTTACCTTAACTGGTTGAACAGGCTCGGTGCTGCTCCTACTTCTCTTGGAAGGCTCATTCCTAACAGCTTGTACTTGGAAGTCCTCAATCTTAGCTTCATTGCACCCCCTCTGCAAGGTGACACAAATTAGTTACTCATCTCCTCGGAAGATAAATATGCATACTTTCCAGTCTGCGAACAACACAAAAGGATGAGATTATAACGAAGCAACACCACATAATGAAAAATGCCACATCTCTTGCACTTGCACACAATGAAATGAGCATTTACTATGTGTGCACTATGTAAAAACTAGGCATACCTTCGAACTGGATCTCCAGGTACTCTTGGAGAGCCTACTTTAGTGTATAGCCAAACCTTTATGTCACCTATGAGTTAGACAAGCCCCCACTACAGCAGCCCTTAGTGTTTAAATCGTTGTCAAGCTCTGTTAGAGTGTTAGGTCAAGGACAACAAGTAATCAAAGCAAACATTCCTAGTATGGCTGGCTGATGCAAACAAGCAATTGAACAAATATGTGAGCAAATCTTACATATCAAGAAAAGAAGCAAAGAAGGAGGCTTAAAGACCATCACTTGACTAGCCAAATTTAAGGGGCATTTAAACATCATGTGCAACATATGAACTAACATAAACATTGCATATTCCAGATTCTACAATGGAATGCACATGTATTAGGTTATGCCATGTATGATGATGCCTAAATGTACACTACAGCAGGCATGAGTGATTCATCATTGCACGCACAATTGAATTGCAGGTTAAGGGCCAGTTCTATTCCGCCTTTTCAAAGCTTATCGTGAAAATAAGCCATAAAAGATGTAAAGAAGTCATTGTTGAGTTATGGGCTTGGGCTTAACTTATATCGCTTTGGAGGGGGGTGTTTCGGGTAGAAGCTCACTAAAAATTGAAGGGAAGGGGAATTGTGAAATGACTCTATTGTCTGCCTATATTACACTCAAAATGCAATTGCTCACGCCCGCGTCACACCTGACCCTCAAGTAAAAACAAACACGCAAGAGTTCATTGCCCTTCCCGCTTGCATCTCCTCTCCCCTTTCCCTCTACCTCGATCCCCTGCCTGCAGCGCTAGGGTTCCTCCAGCAAGCCATCGCTGACGGTGTCCTAAACTAGGGGGTACTCACCACGTCGTCTCCCAATCAGTTGGATTGGGCCGAGGACCCCCATGGCCGTATGCTCATGGGCCAGTTCGGGCAGCTAATGTATACACGAGGAAGATTCCACAAAACTTGGTGATCAAGACAAGGACTCCTCTCCACCGGCGTATTCGACTAGGACTCTTGTTATCCTAGGCCTCTGGTACATTATAGAAGCCGAGGCCAGACTAGTCAGTAGATTATTATGACATTACTCATCATACCTGTAGGGTTTAGACCACAACATACAATCTCGAGGTAGATCAACTCTTGTAACCCTTATACTCATCAAAGTCAATCAAGCAGGAAGTAGGGTATTACCTCCATCAAGAGGGCCCGAATCCTGGGTAAACACCGTGTCCCTTGTCTCCTGTTACCATCGATCCTGAGACGCACAGTTCAGAACCCCCTACCCGAGATCTACCGGTTTTGACAACGACAATGGTGCTTTCATTGAGAGTTCCGCTGTGTGATCGACAAAGGATCAATGGCTCGCCCGCAGATCAACTGTGACGTCGGCATCGTCGTCGCCGGCTCGACTGGTCACCTTGGATCGACCGAGGACCGTGCTCCATCTCCGATTGTCATGTTCGGAGGGGGCCTTCATCAACATGAACTCCGATCTCTATCAAGATCATGGAGGAATCATCCATGGAGCTCGGGGCTCAACGTCAACATTGCCCTCGGGCGACCGTGCTGTTTTTCTGAACAGCAAACTTGTATCCGCTGCCACCATCTCCTCGAGCATCGCTTTGACGATTTCTTTGGTGGAATTGTGCGGAATTAAGTCTACAACAACCATGCAAAATTTCGTCGAGTTCCGATGGTGGAATCTCCGGCATTCTATGATATACCGGAGCCCTGTCAAATCTGGACGGGAATCTGGATGATTTTAGGGCATGGTCTCCAGCACCTAGCTCAGACGTCCTTTGAAAGATCCAGCCGTTGATCCGCTGCGGAATTCCTATATCTACCACCCCTCAAAATTTCAGCTCGATCCGACCATCCAAACTCCGGAAACCTTCCAATTAGTGCATCACTTTTCGAATGTGTTTTCTGCGCGAATACGGATTCGACCAGAATTCATGTTTCTTTAGGAACGTGATATTGGACAACCTTTTAAAAGGAATTTCTTCTATGGTATTGTGCGTTGTTTTTAACACGTGCCCATAAAATTTTAATCCTTTTTGAGGCACTCTTCACCATCGTGCTAGTGTCACACCAGTCCGATAACATTCCTCCACGTCTGCCAACCTGCACTAGACAGATCGTCGCTTCATCGAGCCAAGCCTAACCTTATCGGATCATCAACTCGGCAAGCCGAACAAGAGTTCGGCATCACAAAGGACAAATCATCACCAACACCATCGCCCCATGGATTGCACAGGTCAGGCGCGCCGACATCGCCGCTCGGTCACTTCATCAATCCAGTATTGACCGCATCACAAGTTACGACCAGCATCAGCATGGCCGCATTGTTGCTTTTTCAAGCCGATGTCCATCATGCCGAACTGCTTCAACACTTAGGCTGACATGGAAGCTGCAACATCACCTTACTGACCCGCTCCGTCATCTCGGCTAGACCGGGGACTTTGCTATTTCTTCATCAACATACTCCGGTGACTTCGGCGTCACCAGCCGACTAGCTTCGTCACATTAGCTGGACCGGGGGCTTTGTCTCGGCAAGCCCACCTTTGCTAGTATCGCCATGCCGTCGCTTTATTGCCCATCAGGCAATGGGTGTACGTATCGAGTCCCAATTTTAGGAGTAACCTTTCTTCAGATTGCTACAACAGATAAATCAGGTGGTATTAATTCTAGTATTTTTTTCTTGCTTGGGTTTATTTTTCCCAAGGAATTATTACTCTAGTTTGTTTTATCATTTGTACACATGTCTATCAAATGGTGGCCGCATTAACAATGGTCGCATGGTGGTTCGGCCAGTTTCCGTATACAGTTCGGCAAATGTCGCATCCGGAACTCAGACCGGCCTACGAATTCAGGCTTGGCCACGCCTTCACCGCGTCACGCTGACACCCTGCATCGACATGACTTCGGCGCCAGGCCACATCTCTTTCAATAAATTATTTTTGCGAAAAGCAATTATCCTTTTTGGACTGCACTATTTTATGTAGGTGATCGACTTCGACTGCGTCACGCGGTCACTTTGGCAAGCCGACGTCTTTGTCCCAATCGGCTCGCGTGATCACCTTGTTGGTCGAATCGCCATACCGACATGTTCAGTTGCCTCAGGGACTTCAGCATCGCTGAGAGAGCTTTACCTCATCGAGTGTTCGGCACACGGGCCATATTTCTTTTATTACTCACTTTGCGTAAATTATTAATTATGCAACATTTTTTATTATTATTCCTATCATCTCCGGCTTGCACTATTTTCTGTGCACAGGTAAAGGATCTGGGTCGGGCAGCGTTGTCACCTCGGCGTACCGATGTATCACGTCACCTCGGCTGGACCGAGGGCTTCGTCATTACTTCCTTAAGTCACGCCGGGGACTTCGGCGTCACACTATCGGCCTGCATTGGCCGTGCTATGTCGCCACTTCGGAGTGCTGAGCTCTTCGCTCCGCCACCTCGGGACCAGCTTGGGGGCTGGGACCTTGTCCCGCCGTAAGCTCGGGCCGTGCATCGACACCGAGCACATTAACCAGCTAAGTCGCTTCCATGCTTAAAAACCTTCAGTTTTAAATTTCGTTCGGTTCGACCAAGCATTATGCTTTTTTTTGACAAAAAGTCATTTGCGAAAAACTTTGTTTGTCAAAACCTTGTTTGTTGCAAGCAAATTCAAATACCCAGTTTACTTGAGGGCTTCCTTTATGAAGCTTTTCCTCTTGCATATGATTATACTTGTATGGCTTCGTTCCTTGTTCGTGTATTACGCCACAATATGCACCATGTTGACTTAAGTGTTCCGCAAGCTGGGTTGCCTGGCTCCTATGCTTACCCCTATGTTCCCGATTGTTCGGCTAGGGAGTAAAGGGAGCACCTCTGCGATTGTTACTACCGGGTCATCCGAGTTAGTACCTCAGACTGGGTGAAGCCGAAAGCTAGCGCTCTTATTGTTTTCAACCATGGTCGGCACACAATGGAACTCATGAGTACAAAAAATCTATTGCACAAGTCTCATAGTAACAATGAGCAACCGAAGAAAGGTATCGGTGGAGGTACTATTTTCTTCGAAGATGCTTCTTACACTTCGTCAGTAATATAGCATAAGTTCCCTGAGCGCGCTTTGTCTATTACAGCCTTATGGCTTGATTGCCTGGTTATCGGAAACACCGTCGGTACTCTCGACAGGTGGAGTACATGACACTTTTCGGCCCTTGACCGAAAAGGGAGAAGCCGACGGTCGGTTAAGACGCGTTTAAAGTTCGGGTCAACACATATATGATATAAGTACGTTGGTACATACAATCATTATACATAAAATTCTTTCACCTAAGTCACTTGGGGGCTCTTAAAAATTTATATGAGCTGTTTAATAGTAGATGTGTTTTATTCTTGGCCATTGCAAATTCTTTTTCTACCGCTCCTTTTTCGAATTGAGTGTATGGTCAATAGCCGGATAGCCTATCTTCTCTCTAAAAGCCGCTTGAGTTTAGTTTGCTAAAATGACCTCGAAGAAGTACTCCGCCTTTGGGATAAGGAGCTTGAAGCCGTAGGATGACCCGCATGAAGTCTTAAGATCGGATGTGTCATGTTAAAGCACGACAGAAGCACAATTTTTTTTCCAATTTTCGGATTGGCACCGAACACTTGATCTTGTTCGGACATCAAGTTTTTACTGAAGTTTTTTGGTTTTCCAAGCTTATGGCACTTTTAAAACTATTTGTGTGTTTCCAGCATAAGTCTCGCAGTGCAACGCCGGACACCTTTAGAGATTCGGCAAAAACATTCTCGGATATTGCTATATATGCATCGGTTTCAAATTGTGTCTTCGGTCAAATAGTTGGGTTGCCCGGCTCCTGTGCTTGCCTCCTAAGTTCCGCTTTGTTCGGCTAGGTGTGCAAAGGGAGAACCACTGCGATTGTGCTTCCAGCTCGCATGGTTAAGCACCTCAGTGGAGAAAGCCGAAAACTGATTGTCACAATAAGCGTAAACTGGTCAGCGATCCGATGACTATGTTAAATGATGGGCCGTTCATAACATTGGCCGAAGTGTTTACGGCTTGACCCCGGACGTCGCCGAACACTAACCGGGGGCTCGTAGCTAGCTTCCCTAGTTTAAAGCTCCTATGAATAAGTGAAAGTTATAAAGCCCGCACATCTGATTGCCTCGTTTCTGCTAACACAACCGCCTTCGGGCACAGAGACGTCGGCTAAGGGTTGTCTTGTTGTTGCGGAGACACCCTGCGTAGTATCTACAAAGGGGTAGAAGCTGACAATGGGCCACTTTCAACTGATAAACGGTCCCAACGGAGTCAAAATAAACATATCATCATCATTTGTATTTAATATACAAGGGATGCCTTCCGTAATCATCGTTATAAAACCATAGATATGCATCAATTTGACTTAATATTTTTTCCATGCTGGGTTGCGTGGCTCCTGTGCTTAACCCTACATTACCAATTGTTCGGCTAGGCGGTAAAGGGAGCACCTTTGTGATTGTTACTACCGGGCCATCCGAGTTAGTACCTCAGACTGGGTGAAGCCGAAAGCTAGCGATCTTAAAGGATCACATTGGTCGGCAACGACGGAAGTAATTTTTTTGGTTCATTAATACCACAGAGTTCGGGAACTTTCCCCGAACTAAATCCTCAATATTTCCCTCCCACATTGATCGGAGGTGAGGTTTCATGATCATGATACACATGATGACCCAAAGAAAGGAACCGATAGCGGGACTATTTTTCTTGGAACATGTTTCTTACATTAAGTAATATAACATATTTCTCCGCGTACCTTTGTTTATAAAACCGTATGGCCGGATTGCCTTGTTTTTCATAAATCTTTGCCCTTATAACGGCTTTATAAAGTAGGACAAACACTCCCCGGCTTCTGGCCAAGGAGGTTGAAGCCAATGGCCAGTCAACAAAGTTTTGTACAATGCGGATCCGAGGATTAATGATGTAAAGTACTTGGATACGTAGAATCATTACACATAATTTGTGGTTTTACTCTGGATATCGATCCCTAATTCGGCCTTATCATTCACTAATATTGAAAGGGGCGTATCGATCCCCTGATCTGGTGTTGCCACCTGATCAGTGTCTCGGGGGCTACTGCATTGATAATCCAATGCAGAAAATTTAAAGTGCAATATAGCTTCCGAGGAGATTATGATCCTGAGGTTGGTCGGCCGCACCCAACTTGAGTCTCGAGGAATTTGCACACCGCCTTTTGTGTCCCGAAGTATTCTGCCGAGCTAGGAGTTGATCCTCAGGCCGATTTTGTGAATCAACCTGAGTCTCAGGGGCTACTGGGATACGCGGTCTTATGTCATCCTTCAGGTGGATCTCGGGTTTTAGACCGATACACACCTTGAGGGCTAATGGCTATATATCTCGGCAGAGAATAAATTGCACCATTCAAAAATATTAAAAAAACGGCCCGCTGTCGGGGTGGTGCACCACCTCGGAAGCAGTCCGGCATAAAGCTTGGGCGCTAGTGGCTGCCTTCATAGAGGGCATTTCCGGCATTAAGCTCGGCTAAACTCCTTCAATTTTTTTGAACTAAGGTGATTTATGACTCCTCGGATATAGTCCGACGTTGGAGCTTGGATACAGTCCGACGTTGGAGCTTGGACATAGTCCGACGTTGGACCTCGGATACATTCCGGCATTGGTGCTCGGAAGCGGCCCGACGTTGGTGCTCGGCTGCAAAAAGATACCTCGAATGCAGTCCGGCGTTGGAGCTCGGACGAAAGAGGACACTGCCTCCCGGGAACAACTTCAAACCCGAGGTGTGTGATAACCCACAAGTATAGGGGACCGCAACAGTTTTCGAGGGTAGAGTATTCAACCCAAATTTATTAATTCGACACAAGGGGAGCCAAAGAATATTCTCAAGTATTAGCAGCTGAGTTGTCAATTCAACCACACCTGGAAACTTAATATCTACATCAAAGTGTTTAGTAGCAAAGTAATATGACAGTAGTGGTAACGGTAGCAAAAGTAACGGTAGAGAAAGTAATATTTTTGGTGTTTTGTAGTGATGATAACAATAGCAATGGAAAAGTAAATAAGCAAAGAACAATATATGGAAAGCTCGTAGGCAATGGATCGGTGATAGAGAATTATGCCGGATGCGGTTCATCATGTAACAGTCATAACCTAGGGTGACACAGAACTAGCTCCAATTCATCAATGTAATGTAGGCATGTATTCCGAATATAGTCATACGTGCTTATGGAAAAGAACTTGCATGCCATCTTTTGTCCTACCCTCCCATGGCAGCGGGGTCCTAGTGGAAACTAAGGGATATTAAGGCCTCCTTTTAATAGAGTACTGGACCAAAGCATTAACACATAGTGAATACATGAACTCCTCAAACTACGGTCATCACCGGGAGTGGTCTTGATTATTGTCACTTCGGGGTTGCCGGATCATAACACATAGTAGGTGACTGTAGACTTGCAAGATAGGATCAAGAACTCTCATATATTCATGAAAACATAATAGGTTCAGATATGAAATCATGGCACTCGGGCCCTAGTGACAAGAATTAAGCATAGCAAAGTCATAGCAACATCAATCTCAGAACATAGTGGATACTAGGGATCAAACCCTAACAAAACTAACTCAATTACATGATAAATCTCATCCAACCCATCACCGTCCAGCAAGCCTACGATGGAATTACTCACGCACGGCGGTGAGCATCATGAAATTGGTGATGGAGGAAGGTTGATGATGACGATGGGGATGGATTCCCCTCTCCGGAGCCCCCAACGGACTCTAGATCAGCCCTCCCGAGAGAGTTTAGGGCTTGGAGGCGGCTGTGTATCGTCAAACGCGATGAATCCGTCTCCTTTATTTTTTTCTCCCAGAACACTAATGTATGGAGTCAAGGTTGAGGTGGGTGGAGCTCCAGGGGGCCCACGAGGCAGGGGGGCGCGCCTAGGGGGGCAGGCGTGCCCCCACCCTCGTGGCTAGGGTGTGGGCCCCCTGGCCTTGATTCTTTGCCAGTATTTTTTATTATTTCCAAAAATAATCTCCGTGGAGTTTCAGGTCATTCCGAGAACTTTTGTTTCTGCACATAAATAACACCATGGCAATTGTGCTGAAAACAACGTCAGTCCGGGTTACTTCCATTCAAATCATGCAAGTTAGAGTCCAAAACAAGGGAAAAAGTGTTTGGAAAAGTAGATACGACGGAGACGTATCAGTGTGGCATAAGAATAACAAGGCATTGATAAAGGCCGAGACTTAAAGGGGCTCCTCGGATACCCGACGTGTAAACTGTTCGGATTTACTTCGGCGATCATCAAGATCGAAGATGGGAAGATTTGTTGAACCAATTTTCAAGACCGATGACCGAAGATGAAGAACAGTTCGGAGGAATCGAGGAGCATCCCCAACTTGAAGACCGGTTCAGGGGGCTGCTGACGGTGTCCTAGACTAGGGGGTACTCACCACGTCGTCTCCCAATCAGTTGGATTGGGCCAAGGACCCCCATGGCCGTATGGTCATGGGCCAGTTCGGACAACCGATATATACACGAGGAAGATTCCACAAGACTTGGTGATCAAGACAAGGACTCCTCTCCATCGGCGTATTTGACTAGGACTCTTGTTATCCTAGTCCTGTGGTACATTATATAAGCCGAGGCCAGGCTAGTCAGTAGATTATTATGACATTACTCATCATACATGTAGGGTTTAGACCACAACATACGATCTCGAGGTAGATCAACTCTTGTAACCCTTATACTCATCAAAGTCAATCAAGCAGGAAGTAGGGTATTACCTCCATCAAGAGGGCCCGAACCTGGGTAAACATCGTGTCCCCTCTCTCCTGTTACCATCGATCCTTAGACGCATAGTTCGAGACCCCCTACCCGAGATCTGCCGGTTTTGACACCGATAGTCGCCACTGGTCCCATCTGGCCTGGTCCTTGACGATGCTCTCTCCAGTTAGGCTACATGGCCGGCGGGTAGGGCCAAATCTCCCCGGCTGCTCCTCCCTCTGGTTCGACCCCTCATTCTCATGGTCTCCAACAGCTGCTCCACTGTGGTTCATCCAACACACTACTCCGGCGGGCGCCGCACAACTACGGCTGATGCCACACTGTGGCAGAAGACACCTTATTCCCCCTCCCCTCCTCCCAGGCCGTGGCCTTGAGGTGCTATTGAAGCATGCAGTACTAGGAAAAGGCCTATTAGTGGTGCACCTGTTTTGGCCATTAATGGTGCACTACAGGTGCGCCACAGTCATCACGCCATTAGTAACTAATAGTAATGGTGCACCCCTGGTGCGCCATTAGTATATCAGACAGTAGTGGCGCACCAGGCAGTGCACCATTAGTATGTCCCATGGTGCGCCATTAGTATGCCTCCCAGGGGGCCATATTTACCTTCTGCTCTGGGTTACTAATGACGCACTAACAGACAATGCGCCACTAGTATTTTTACAGCAGTGCGCCACTAATGTGCTGTATGGTGCGCCACTAGTATGAATATTAGAATTTTTTTCTTTTCTGATATTTGCACAGGTTACAAAATATATTACTGCACAGAATATAGACATCACCACACACCAACAACAGATATATCGAATAGAATAGAAGATTAGTCTCCGAATACAATTCATCATATTATCTATTCTCCGAATTCAAAATACCGAACAAAGTTAGAACATTACAAGTCTTGAGACCGCGAGTAGCGAGTTTGTCTTCACATTACAAGTCGATATCGATCATCTAAACTACCATCACATAGAAGAGAGCTGCGGTCATCACGGTTAGCATCATCACGATGAAACTGGTCTTCATCCGGTTCCTCCTCCGCTCCCTCCTCTCTCCCGCTAGATAGCGCGCGTATCTAGCTTCCGCCTCCGCCCTAGTGGTGTACCCTTTGTAACTGTTACAGCTGAAACGGTGAACCTGTCTCCGACACTCCTCCCAGTCGTCGTAGACTCCGGGAACCTTACCCTTGTACACAACATACAACGGCATCTCTATGCACTAGCCAAACAAAACATTAGTAGCAATTCACAGACAATACATAAGCAATATATAAGTATGCAACAAAAGGATCGGAAGAGAAAAGGAAGACATTAATAGCACGATTCATGGTCCTACTAATAAATAGCATCGATTACATATAAGTTGAGCAACTGTCCAAACCAAAGAGACATACAAGTTCATTAAATTTTAATTACAACATGAGCTAATCGATATTTTAGAACTACACATAGCATCACTACTTTCGACTCGACTCAGGGACTGAAGCATGGATGAAGCCGCCATCTGTCATGATGGTCATGAAATCGCGGGCGTTGTCAGCCTACATTTGCAGCGTTGTTTCTATCTCACTGTTGGATGGTTGGTATCTGAGGTAGAACTGCCCCGAGGTATGAAGGACATCTTAATGGATGATTTCCGCAAACTCCGACTGGATGCGAAAGCATTCTTGTCTGATGTCCGCGTCCTGGATTGCCGACAAGCTTGCGGCCCAATCTTTGAGATTATTTGGTAGCAGAAGGTGATTATGGTCCCGTATGATCGCCCGCATGTGATGGAGGGCGTAGTAGGCATCCTTCTGACTGCCAGCGGCTGCTTGAGGCAAGGGAACATTGTTTTGTGGGCGAACACGTGCTTGCCGTACCTACGAATTGGCCTGCTGAAGGTGCCTCCAGATCTGGCGTAGTCGGGGAGAACATCATCAAGAACTTTCTTGATATTTGTGTAGTCTTTCTTCGACTGACGGCCCGAGTCGAAATACGTGTCCATGGAATATTTCGGGCTTAAGAGGATGAGTGTGCAATGTGTGTCACTGCACAAAACACGGAATGTTAGAAAAAAAAAGAACGATCGAAATCTAAGAAATCATATGTTACGGGGCGGTGAGGCGATGACTTACTCGGGAAAATAAGGCACAAGGAAGTTATCCTTATCTAGGTTTGCCAGAATGATGCCTTCGCGGTATGAACTCGCGACTTGCCGGTCCCCAGCGCTACCCAAGATCTTGGCACCCATGTAGAAGGGGTCGACTATCATGATGTCCGGGGTCTTGTCTCTAATGATCTACACCTCCATACTCAGCGAAAATAGCCGAATGAAGGTGTAGTGCAGCGGATGAAGGTTAAACATAGCGAAGATGTCATCAAACCGCAGGACGATCAATACCCCCGATGGCGCTATCCACAAAGCCCTTGCCCTTTGGCACCTTGGCCACGAAAACCGGGTATGCCACATCATTCTCTTGGAGACGCCGCTTCTCCAAAGAAAGAACACTGTCATGCAGACTCCGCATAGCACCGGTTGCAGCATTGAGCAGATTAGTCGGTAGCATCGGCCTACCCGCCACATGCACCCTCCTCAAGATATCCTTAGGTGAAGATGGCCCGTCCTGAGCACGGATCGTACTCAGTGTCGGCTGGCTCGCACCCTTGTTACTCTTTCTTTTCCGTCCCTTCTTCTTCTGCTGTAATGGGATCGAGTTTTGCTCACAGACAACCTTCTTGAGTGTGTTGGGGCTGATAATATTTTGCACCTCGGCTATCTAAGGCTCAATGAAGGCGCCAGCTGGAGGTGTCTCTTGAGAACTGAACGCCAGACGATGCTTGTTGCAACTGGGTTTCTCCGCGGTACCAGCTAGATCGTCTTTTGCAGGGTTGGGTTCTTGAGAAGGCGGCCCCAAGTTCGTCACCGTACCCATGTTCGTTGAAGTATTTATCAATGTTGGTAAATGTACCGTCGCTGTCGTCGTCGGCGTCATCCGGATCCTGTGCCATATGCATGTCCGGATCCTGTGCCATATCCATGTCCGACATGTCCGGTAGTGTTACGGGGGTCTTGCCATGGCTTGGCGCCGGCATGACTGGCGGTGTTGTCACCCGCCCCCAAACGAATCTGGCTCTTCGGCCAAAGCATGTGCCAACTTATGCAGGCGCTGAGGGTCATCACATCATCTTCGTCGGCCCCATGGGGTCGATAAGGAGGTAACATGTCGTCGAAGCCCGACAGCACCCGAACCAGTTGAACCCTATAAACGGTGGGTGGGATCGGATTACCGTGGAACATGCAGCTGCCCGGTTGAATGATTCTGCCCTTGGTGACATCGACCAACTCGTCGTTCACGAAGTGCAGGAGAGTGCACGAAACGTCAGCGGTGCCCTGCGAAAACATGTAGGGCGTCAGGGATGCCTAGTAAAAGGCAAGGAGATGAAGTCATCGGCCGAGAGGCTTAATTAGTTACCATGATGGCGTTGAGCCCGACTAATGTCGAGGCACCGCCAACGGCGGGCGTGCAAGTGACGGAGGGGCCGCTTGTTGCCGAGGTGCCGGTCGGCGTATTCTTCCCACACCCGGGTGTATTAAGCTGCAATGCTGGCGCCGCCACGGGAGACACCAATGCCGCCTCCGCCGGAGACACCAATGGTGCCGCCGGCGCGTTTGCGAGTTGCTACCCGTGAAGCTGGGAATTGCGGGCGGCCCCTATTGACCGCCCGCAATCCACGCCTGCAGCTCAGAAACCAAGGTAGGCATAATGGTGGTGATCGTCGCTCCCAGTTGGTCTCACACTTGCTCTTCGACGATCTCTGGAATCCGCGCCACTTGTGCCTTGAGTTGTTGAACCTCACGCTCCTGGCTTTTCGAGCTGGTCTTTATCTCCTTTCACCCAGTGGTATAATACTCCGACCATTTCATGGACAAGCCTTTGCCGGCCACTCGACCAGCTGACATCGGCTTACTGAGCTTATCCTTGTTTTTCATTACGTTCAACGCCCTATTTAAAGGGGTGTCTAAAGGGGAGCTCTGAGACGACCCCGCGCTACTGCTTTCAGTGTCCTGCGGAAGGAACGTGAACCTGAAAGGACCGAGAAGAGGTGTCTAGAGGGGGGGGGGTGATTAGACACTAAGTACCAAAAGTTGCAGTTTTTAATTTTCTTAAGTTGAAGTGGAGTTTAGGCACAAGTTTAACAAACACAAGACATATCAAGCAAGCATGCAAAGAGTATATGAGCAGCGGAAAGTGAAGCATGCAACTTGCAAGAATGTAAAGGGAAGGGTTTGGAAGATTCAAACGCAATTGGAGACACGTCGATTTTTGAGACGTGGTTCCGATAGGTGGTGCTATTGTACATCCACGTTGATGGAGACTTCAACCCATGAAGGGTAACGGTTGCACGAGTCCACGGAGGGCTCCACCCACGAAGGGTCCACGAAGAAGCAACCTTGTCTATCCCACCATGGCCATCGCCCACGAAGGACTTGCCTCACTAGCGGTAGATCTTCACGAAGTAGGCGATCCCCTTGCCCTTACAAACTCCTTGGTTCAAGTCCACAATCTTGTCGGAGGCTCCCAAGTGACACCTAGCCAATCTAGGAGACACCACTCTCCAAGAAGTAACAAATTGTGTGTTGATGATGAACTCCTTGCTCTTGTGCTTCAAATGATAGTCTCCCCATAACTCAACTCTCTCACACAGGATTTGGATTTGTGGAAAGAAGATTTGAGTGGAAAGCAACTTGGGAAGGCTAGAGATCAAGATTCATATGGTAGGAATGGAATATCTTGGTCTCAACACAAGTGTAGGTGGTTCTCTCTTAGAAGATATAGGTTGGAAATGTAGGTTTGTTTTGATGGCTCTCTCCACGAATGAAGAGGAGGTGGAGGGGTATTTATAGCCTCCACACAAAATCTAACCGTTACACATAACTTCCCAAACTCGGTGGGACCGAATGGTTAAACTCGGTCTGACCGATTTAGCAAAGCTAGTGACCGTTAGGGTTTTCGGTGGGACCGACATGCAACTCGGCAGGACCGATATGATTAGGGTTAGGGCATAACATAATCTCGGTGAGACCGATTACACAAACTCGGTGAGACCGAGTTCATCGCATAGAAAACACTTGTCACCTCAGCTCACTAGACAAGTAAGATCTCACAAGGATTTGCAAGGAATTTAATGCAGAAGATGCAGAACAGAAAATAAAAGAGAAGAACTAAAAATAATCTAGATGAAGTTGAAGAGGGAAACAAATATGCATGAGACAAATGCAAGAGCACAGAAAAGAACACAAGAGAACTTCATCTAGAATTGGGCGGTGACAAAGTCACCTATGTTAGAGTGTATTCACTTAGGAGTCAATTGAGATCACTTGATCTTTGGTCATACTCATCGTTTAAGCTCAAAATGGGGACCATTTTTCGTCAAAGCATCTTGATGTATTCACATCTTGTTGAGTTGATTTATCCCATGACTTGGAGTAAACCTTCTCTAAGATGGAATGACATACCTTGGGTGGTGGTGTTGATCATGATCATGTAGTTGAACTTGTGTGGGTTGCTCAAGGTTGATGTAGCTCATCAAGAGTTTGGGAGCACCACTTGGAGTTTGAGTTCATCTACCTACATGGGTTAGTTCTTGCAAGGAAGAGCACTTGTGTATCGAAAATGACAATCATGATAGAACTTGTCAAAGGATATGTTTGAATGGTTGCATGCTTCCTTGTCTTCATCCACCATTGTGTAGTGACTTGGTGATATAGAAATTGCTCAGGATGTGAGTGAGTTGCAATCTCATAGATTTTGATTCATCCAAGTACCTACACGGGTGAGATAGCATGCAAGGTGCAAATATATCCAAGACATAAGATAGTCAACATAAAGAAATATCAAGGATTAGTCGTAGGCTCATGCCTTGCATGTATCAAATGGAGTTCCTACTCCAAGTTTGAAGCATCAATGATGTTCAATTCACCTCTTAACCTGTAAAACACTTTCTCATCAAGTGGTTTGGTAAATATATCCGCCAATTGCTTATCGGTGGGAACATGCTTAAGATTAATGTCCCCTTTGGCAACATGATCTCGAATGAAATGATGACGAACTTCAATATGCTTAGTTCGAGAATGTTGCACGGGATTGTGAGCAATCTTGATAACACTTTCATTGTCACAAAGCAATAGAACATGTTTCACATTGATCCCATAATCTTTAAGAGTTTGGGTCATCCAAAGTAATTGAGCACAACATGATCCAGCGGCAATGTATTCCGCTTCGTCGATGGATAAGGATACCGAGTTTTGTTTCTTGGAGGACCAAGAGACAAGAGATCTACCAAGAAATTGACAAGTACCCGAAGTTGACTTTCTATCAACCTTGTCACCGGCATAGTCCGAATCGGAGTAGCCAACAAGATCAAAGGAAGCCCTCTTTGGATACCAAATGCCAAAATTTGGTGTATGGATTAAGTATCTCACTATCCTTTTCACGGCCTTAAGATGACATTCTTTAGGAGCGGCTTGATATCGTGCACACATGCACACACTTAGCATAATATCGGGACGTGAAGCACATAGATATAACAATGAACCAATCATAGAGCGATAAACCTTTTGATCAACTGGTTCACCATCTTTGGTTAAATGAAGATGTCCACTAGTAGGCATGGGTGTAGTCATACCTTTGCATTCTTGCATATTGAACTTCTTGGATAAGTCCTTGGTGTACTTTGTTTGAGATACAAAGGTGCCTTCCTTAGTTTGCTTGATTTGCAAACCGAGAAAGAATTTGAGTTCACTCATCATCGACATCTCAAACTTCTCCGACATTAGATTTCCAAACTTTTCACTAAAATGAGGGTTAGTTGATCCAAATATAATATCATCGACATAAATTTGGCATACAAATAGTTCTCCATTAACCCTTTTAGTAAAAAGAGTAGAATCTATTTTTCCAATTTCAAAGCCTTTTTCAATAAGAAGCTTGGTCAAGCATTTATACCATGCTCTAGGAGCTTGTTTAAGGCCATAAAGAGCTTTGTGAAGTTTGTAAACATGATTAGGTTTCTTAGGATTGACAAATCCGGGAGGTTGCTTAACATAGACTTCCTCCCCAATTTCACCATTTAGAAAAGCACTTTTAATGTCCATTTGGTACAAGGTGATATCATGATGATTAGCATAGGCAAGTAAGATGAGAATGGACTCAAGTCTAGCAACGGGGGCATATGTCTCACCATAGTCCATACCTTCAACTTGAGTGTAGCCTTGGGCGACTAGGCGTGCTTTGTTGCGGACAACTTGACCATCTTCATCTTGCTTGTTGCGAATCACCCATTTTGTACCAATGATGTTGTGGTTGTTGTCGGGCTTTTCAACCAATGTCCACACTTGATTTCTCTCAAAGTTGTGTAGCTCTTCATGCATAGCGTTTATCCAATCTGGATCGTCCAATGCTTCTTCAACCTTCATAGGTTCAATGCAAGAGATGAATGAGTAATGTTCACAAAAGTTAGCTAAACGAGTTTCTGAGCGAGTGATTCTCCCGGTTTGGATATCATTGTATATTTGCTCGACGGGATGATCTTTAGCAATTCTTGCTCGAACTCGTGAAAGCTTTTGCTTGGATCTTGGTTGAACATCTTCTTCATCTTGTTCTTATTGGCCTTCTTCATTGTTGACAATGTCATTCTCTTGTCGTGGTGGAGAAGGAGGTTGTTTGCGTTCCTCTAGATGCACTTCCTCGTTTTCTTCATCTTGATGTGTCCCACTTGTGGATGCTTACGTATCAATTCTTGGTTCACCTTGTCGTGATGTAGAAGCTTCCACTTGGATGGGCGAGGTACTCTCCTTCACCTCTGTTGGCCGAATCTTGCCAATAGACAAGTCTTGGATTGCTTCCAAAGGGTCTTTGTCTCCTACATCAATTGGCAATTGCTCTACTTGCGAGCCGTTAGATTCATAAAATTTCACATCTACCGTCTCTTCAACCTTTCGGGTGAAATTATTGTAGACACGGTATGTGTGAGAGTTTGAGCCATAACCAAGTAGAAAACCTTCATGAGACTTAGGAGCAAATTTAGAACGGCGATGTTTATCAAGAATGTAACACTTTGAGCCGAATACTCTAAAGTATCCAACTGTGTGGTTTGTTACCGATGAGAAGCTCGTATGCTATCTTGCCAAGTAGCTTGTGAAGATACAACCGATTTGTTGCATGACAAGCTGTCTCAACCGTTTCCGCCCAAAAGTGCTTTGGCGTCTTGTACTCATCAAGCATCGTTCTTGCCATTTCGATGAGTGTCCGGTTCTTCCTCTCAACGACTCCATTTTGTTGAGGTGTGTACGTAGCCGAGAACTCATGTGAAAATCCTTCTTCGTCAAGAAAGGTATCCACATTTGCGTTCTTGAACTCCGTTCCATTTTCGCTTTGAACCTTCTTGATCTTCATGTCAAATTGATTTTGGGCCTTCCTAGCGAAGTTTTTGAAGATCTTTTGGACCTGCGATTTGTCATCAAGAAAGAACACCCACGTAAATCTTGAAAAATCATCAACTATGACTAGTCCAAATGAGTTACCACCGAGACTCTTGTAGGCATTTGGACCAAAGAGATCCATGTGAAGTAGCTCGAGTGGTCTTCTCGTGGTCATGATGTTCTTTGCGCGATGACTTCCTCCAACTTGTTTCCCCGCCTGACAAGCACTATTGAGTCTATCCTTGTCAAATATAACATCTTTTACTCCAAGGATATGATCACCTTTAATAAGCTTGTCAAGGTTTCGCATACCAACATGACCTAATCGTCTATGCCATAACCAACCTTTAGAAGATTTAGCAATTAAGCAAGTTCTAGGTTGAGCCTTTTTAGTGAAATCAACAATGTAAAGATCACCTCTACGTATTCCGGTAAAGACCATTTTACGATTGTCTCTACGAAACACTTGGCAATCTACTTCAGTGAATAAAACATTGAGACCGAAATCAGCAAGTCTAGATACTGAAAGTAAATTGTAGCCAAGAGATTGAACGAGCATGGCATTTTGTATGGAGCTATCATGTGAAATGGCCACCTTACCGAGGCCAACCACCTTACCCTTTGAGTTATCACCAAAGGTGACATATTTTCTAGGGCCTTCGTTTTCAGCAAGCTCACGAAACATATTTTTATCTCCGGTCATATGATCAGTACATCCACTATCAAGAACCCATTCCTTTCCTCCAGCCATGTAGCCGCAAAGATTTGCCATAAGACCAAAGTGTCTCATCGCATCATCAAGGTCATAGTCACTATCATCATCATCCTCATCAAAGCATCCATGTTCAACATCATCTTGTGATTGATCAATTCCTAGAGAGGGTAATTCATTAGATAAATGATCATTTCTATAGTTATCTTTAGGAATTCTAATAGCTGTGGAAATTATATTGCTAATGATTCCAACATCTCCTTTGGCACTCGTAAGATTAGTAAGGTCAAATAAGCAGTCACCAAATTTGGGATCATTGGAACTCATCTTAATCAAGGCAATAGATTTATGGAGAATTTCATCTAGATCTTTCAAGGAATAATTTGGAAAGAGTTCCTCAAGAAATTTCCATATGGTGTAGGCACACTTAAGAGTAGGCAAACATCCAATCAAGTTTCTAGGCAAGCCTCTAGTGATAAGATTAACAGTTCTAAGGTTGCGGATCATGTCAATAGACTCATCAAGGGTAGGATGCAAAGGATCAACATGAGGTGCACAGGGGCTAGTAATGTACTTGTTCAAATGATATTCATTGAAAACCTCAAGAATTTCATTTTTCCACTCATGAAAATATTCTCCATCAAGAATAGGCACTCTACATCTAAGACTCCCCAAAGTAGACTCATCCATCTTCCTCCAATGGTGTTTAAACCAAAGCAATGGAGACCAATGCTCCGATACCAATTGAAAGGATCGAGAAGAGGTGTCTAGAGGGGGGGGGGGGGGTGATTAGACACTAAGTACCAAAAGTTGCAGTTTTTAATTTTCTTAAGTTGAAGTGGAGTTTAGGCACAAGTTTAACAAACACAAGACATATCAAGCAAGCATGCAAAGAGTATATGAGCAGTGGAAAGTGAAGCATGCAACTTGCAAGAATGTAAAGGGAAGGGTTTGGAAGATTCAAACGCAATTGGAGACACGGAGATTTTTGAGACGTGGTTCTGATAGGTGGTGCTATCGTACATCCACGTTGATTGATACTTCAACCCACGAAGGGTAACGGTTGCGCGAGTCCACAGAGGGCTCCACCCACGAAGGGTCCACGAAGAAGCAACCTTGTCTATCCCACCATGGCCATCGCCCACGAAGGACTTGCCTCACTAGCGGTAGATCTTCACGAAGTAGGCGATCCCCTTGCCCTTACAAACTCCTTGGTTCAAGTCCACAATCTTGTCGGAGGCTCCCAAGTGACACCTAGCCAATCTAGGAGACACCACTCTCCAAGAAGTAACAAATTGTGTGTTGATGATGAACTCCTTGCTCTTGTGCTTCAAATGATAGTCTCCCCATAACTCAACTCTCTCACACAGGATTTGGATTTGTGGAAAGAAGATTTGAGTGGAAAGCAACTTGGGAAGGCTAGAGATCAAGATTCATATGGTAGGAATGGAATATCTTGGTCTCAACACAAGTGTAGGTGGTTCTCTCTCAGAAAATATATGTTGGAAGTGTAGGTTTGTTCTGATGGCTCTCTCCACGAATGAAGAGGAGGTGGAGGGGTATTTATAGCCTCCACACAAAATCTAACCATTACACATAACTTCCCAAACTCGGTGGGACCAAATGGTTAAACTCGGTCTGACCGATTTAGCAAAGCTAGTGACCATTAGGGTTTTCGGTGGGACCAACATGCAACTCGGTAGGACCGATATGATTAGGGTTAGGGCATAACATAATCTCGGTGAGACCGATTACACAAACTCGGTGAGACCGATTTTGGTAACAAGCTAACCAGAGAGTTGGTCAGGTAAACTCGGTGGGACCGATCGCTCATTTCGGTGAGACCGAAACATTACGAAGAGAAAACAGGGAGTTTACATTGCCATCTCGGTGGGACCAATCGCTCATCTCGGTGAGACCGAAATGTTATGAAGGGAAACAGAGAGATTACAACCCCATCTCGGCGAGACCGAGATCCCTATCGGTGAGACCTATTTGCCTAGGGTTTGTGGCAGTGGCTATGACATTTGAAACTCGGTGGCGCCGGATAGAAAGAATCGGTGGGGCCGAGTTTGACTTTTGGTTTAGGTCATATGTGGATGTGAGAAAGTAGTTGAGGGTTTTGGAGCATATCACTAAGCATTTGAGCAAGCACCTCATGAAGCAACACCTCATCCCTCTTGATAGTATTGGCTTTTCCTATAGACTCAATGTGATCTTGGATCACTAAAATGGAAATCCTAGATTCTTGAGCTTTGAGCTTGAGCCAATCCTTTGTCCTTAGCATCTTGAAGGGGTTTCACATCCTCTAGTCCATGCCACTTCACTGTTGAACTTATGTGAAACGTACTAGATAAAAATGTTAGTCCAACAAGAGATATGTTTACATTAATTACCAAAACCACCTAGGGAGCACTTGTGCTTTCAATCTACCCCTTTTGGTAATTGATGACAACATACATCAAAGCTTTAGATCAAAATATTAAGAGTAGTAAGTAAAGCTTCGGAAAGACATGTAACTTGCATAGGCTCCCCTATATGTATGAAATCATGTGAATATGGAATATAGGAGCATGTGAATGCATAGACATGACAGAGTAAGCAATGTGTTACATGTGTCTTGGCTATATGCATCAGAGCAAATGATGAAAATATGAGAAATTTACCTTCGTGCTCATGAGTCCTTCTTGCAAACAGTATGTACATCAGCAAGAATTTCTCATGCACATGACTGTGATGCATATACTTACCTTGTGGTCTTGAGTTGACTTAGGATGGGATGAACCTGCCTAAACAAGGTTAGATAAAACAAATACACCTACTGGCCAGAGCAAACAAGAGAGACCACAAGAATACCAAGACTGGGATGACATGTAGAGTGAGTACTAAGTACCACATTGGATAAAGACATATCGCCAAAGGTAAAGATGTGCAATAAATTCAAGGATTTCCTTCCCTTAGATGTCTTGCTCCCCCTGAATCTAACATGGGATATCGGGAGAAGATAGGGAACAGAAAATCAGAGCAAAAGCAGAGCTCAAAGGAAATAGGAAATAAACAGAGCTAATGCAATTGAGAAAATATGAACATGTCTTTCCCCTCTTGAAGACATGTGACTTCTCTCCTCTTGAACATCAGGCATATGGGGTCTCTTTTTTCCTAGAGTATTCTATCCCCCTATAGATATGATTAAGCTTTGATGTGATGATCTCTTTCTCCCCCTTTGACATCAATTTCCTAGAAGGGTTCTTCTGGATTTTTGTCATGATGGGTTTGGTCCTTGAGTCACAGAACAAAGC
Source organism: Triticum monococcum (assembly GCA_034509565.1). Classification (NCBI taxonomy): domain Eukaryota; kingdom Viridiplantae; phylum Streptophyta; class Magnoliopsida; order Poales; family Poaceae; genus Triticum; species Triticum monococcum. The sequence goes on from CM067841.1 coordinate 353,524,842, forward strand.
AGTAATTTGAGTAGGATGCTGGTCGAGGACAAGACTCATTGAGTGAAGCTAGATTAAAAAGAATTCAGAAACAAGTGGCAAGATGTTTCTCCTGCGGTGAAATCGGTAGCACCAAGTTTGGTGTTTCGGTGGCACCGAAAGGGTTCGGTTGGACCGAAGTAAACAACCTGATGTGACCGAGTTCATCACATAGAAAACACTTGTCACCTCAGCTCACTAGACAAGTAAGATCTCACAAGGATTTGCAAGGAATTTAATGCAGAAGATGCAGAACAGAAAGTAAAAGAGAAGAACTAAAAATAATCTAGATGAAGTTGAAGAGGGAAACAAATATGCATGAGACAAATGCAAGAGCACAGAAAAGAACACAAGAGAACTTCATCTAGAATTGGGCGGTGACAAAGTCACCTATGTTAGAGTGTATTGACTTAGGAGTCAAGTGAGATCACTTGATCTTTGGTCATACTCATCGTTTAAGCTCAAAATGGGGTTACCATTTTTCGTCAAAGCATCTTGATGTATTCACATCTTGTTGAGTTGATTTATCCCATGACTTGGAGTAAAGCTTGTCTAAGATGGAATGACATACCTTGGGTGGTGGTGTTGATCATGATCATGTAGTTGAACTTGTGTGGGTTGCTCAAGGTTGATGTAGCTCATCAAGAGTATGGGAGCACCACTTGGAGTTTGAGTTCATCTAGCAACATGGGTTAGTTCTTACAAGGAAGAGCACTTGTGTATCTAAAATGACAATCATGATAGAATTTGTCAAAGGATATGTTTGAATGGTTGCATGCTTCCTTGTCTTCATCCACCATTGTGTAGTGACTTGGTGATATAGAAATTGCTCAGGATGTGAGTGAGTTGCAATCTCATAGATTTTGATTCATCCAAGTACCTACATGGGTTAGATAGCATGCAAGGTGCAAATATATCCAAGACATAAGATAGTCAACATAAGAGAAATATCAAGGATTAGTCGTAGGCTCGTGCCTTGCATGTATCAAATGGAGTTCCTACTCCAAGTTTGAAGCATCAATGATGTTCAATTCACCTCTTAACCTGAAAACACTTTCTCATCAAGTGGTTTGGTAAATATATCCGCCAATTGCTTATCGGTGGGAACATTGAGGGAGTCCTGGATTAGGGGGTCTCCGGACAGCCGGACTATCTCCATTGGTCGGACTGATAGACTAAGAAGATACAAGATTGAAGACTGTGTCTCGTGTCCGGATGGGACTCTACTTGGCGTGGAAGGCAAGCTAGGCAATATGTATATGGATATCTCCTCCTTTGTAACCGACCTTGTGTAACCCTGACCCTCTCCGGTGTCTATATAAACCGAAGGGTTTTAGTCCGTAGGACAACAATCACAACATACAATCATACCATAGGCTAGCTTCTAGGGTTTAGCCTCTGTGATCTCGTGGTAGATCCACTCTTGTAATACCCATATCATCAATATTAATCAAGCAGGACGTAGGGTTTTACCTCCATCAAGAGGACCCGAACCTGGGTAAAACATCGTGTCCTCTGCCTACTGTTACCATCCGTCCTAGACGCACAGTTCGGGACCCCCTACCTGAGATCCGCCGGTTTTTACACCGACATTGGTGCTTTCATTGAGAGTTCCTCCGTGTCGTCGCTGTTAGGCTTGATGGCTCCTACAATCATCGACAGCGATGCGGTCCAGGGTGAGACTTTGCTCCCGGGACAGATCTTCGTATTCGGCGGCTTTGCACTGCGGGCTAATTTGATTGGCCATCTGGAGCAGATTGAAAGCTACGCCCTGGCCATCAGGTCAGATTTGGAAGTTTGAACTACACGGCCGACGTCCGCGGAGACTTGATCTTCGACGGATTCGAGCCACAGTCGGGCGCACCTCACTGTCTCGATGGGTATGACCTAGCTCTGCCGCCAAACAGTACCCCAGAGGCCGCGCCCGCATCACCTCCGACCCTTAGCTTGGAGCCAACTGCGCCAATCGAGGAGAGTGGCTAGACACCGCCTCAGGGGCTGCAGTCTCGACGGCGATCGAGCCAAACACCAGCATAATCCTCTGCGCAGCCCGTGACTCCCAGGTGCCGGACTCTTTTCCTGACTCCGAACCGCCCGCGCCCCTGCCAATCGAATCCGATTGGGCGCCGATCATGGAATTCACCGCCGCGGATATCTTTCAGCACTCGCCCTTCGGCGACATTCTGAATTCACTAAGGTCTCTCTCTTTGTCAGGAGAGCCCTGGCCGGATTATGGCCGACAGGATTGGGATGCGGACGACGAAGAAATTCGACGCCCACCCACCACCCACTTCGTAGCCACTGTCGATGATTTAACCGACATGCTCGACTTCGACTCCAAAGACATTGACGGTATGGACGACGATGTAGGAGACGAACATGAACCAGCACCTATAGGGCACTGGAAAGCCACCTCGTCATATGACATATACTTGGTGGATACACCCAACGAAGGCAATGGCGACGGGATAGCGGAGGATGACCCCTCCAAGAAGCAACCCAAGTGCCGACATCAGCGGCGCCGCTCTAAGTCCCACCAAAGCGAAAGTGGTGATACCGGCACAGGAGATAATAATACTCTGGATAGTGCCGAAGACAACAACAATCCCCTCCAGCAAGATTTAGAGGAGGAGGATGAAGGAGCCAGCTCTCCTGAGAGAGCGACAAATGGAGAGGAGGAGGATGACAATTACATCCCCCCCTCCGAAGACAAGGCAAGCCTCGGCGACGATGAATTCACCGTTCCAGAGGATCCCGTCGAACAAGAGCGCTTCAAGCGCCGGTGTCGTTGTCAAAACCGGCGGATCTCGGGTAGGGTGTCCCGAACTGTGCGTCTAGGCCGGATGGTAACAGGAGGCAGGGAACACGATGTTTTACCCAGGTTCGGGCTCTCTTGATGGAGGTAAAACCCTACGTCCTGCTTGATTAATATTGATGATATGGGTAGTACAAGAGTAGATATACTACGAGATCAAGGAGGCTAAACCCTAGAAGCTAGCCTATGGTATGATTGTTGTATATGGAGTTGATGTCCTACGGACTACAACCCTCCGGTTTATATAGACACCGGATAGGGTTAGGGTTACATAGAGTCGGTTACAATGGTAGGAGATCTTGAATATCCGCATCGCCAAGCTTGCCTTCCACGCCAAGGAAAGTCCCATCCGGACATGGGACGAAGTCTTCAATCTTGTATCTTCATAGCCCAGGAGTCCGGCTGAAGGTATAGTCCGGCTACCCGAACACCCCCTAATCCAGGACTCCCTCAGTAGCCCCTGAACCAGGCTTCAATGACGACAAGTCCGGCGCGCAAATTGTCTTCAGCATTGCAAGGCGGGTTCCTCCTCCAAGTCCTTCATAGAAGATTGTAAACACCAAGAGTAGTGTCCGGCTCTGCAAAATAAGCTTCCACATATTGCCATTGAGAGAATAATATTAACACAAATCAAATCTGCTGACGTATTCCGCAGTGTGTCATCACACTACGGCCAAGTCCTTTACTCGAATCGTTTTTACTTTTCCACCTCAGCACGTTTTGCAAGGCGGTTTCCTTGGCACGTCTTGTCAAAGCAGAGATCGTGTACCCCCTTTCACGGGATTCTCATCAATACGGACATGGGTAACCCAACCGCGCCACTTATCACGGTGCTTGGGAGGCAAGCGAGTTTTACTAGGCTGGCGGGGACGCACAACTGCATCCGCCCATATAAGGGGATAAGGATCCACCTTTTTACCTACGCCTTCTTCCTCCTTTGCCTATCCATCTCCTGTGCACTCGAGCTCCAGCGCCCAAGCCCGCACTTCCCACCTCAACCTTCTCCAGCAATGTCCGGAGCGGGAGGCAAGTGGATGGTCTCCTCCGCCACGGAGGGCCAAGTCAAGAAGCTAAGGAAGGCCGGATACCTGTCCAAGGACATCGCGCACCGGCTTCCCGAAAAGGGGCAGCTTCTCCCCACCCCAAGGCCCCATGAGAGGGTAGTATTTCTTCCCCACTTCCTCCGCGGACTGGGTTTTCCACTCCACCCATTTGTCCGGGGGCTCATGTTCTAGTACGGCCTGGATTTCCATGATCTGGCCCCGAACTTCATCCTCAACATCTCGGCGTTTATTGTCGTGTGCGAGGCTTTTCTCCGCGTCCGCCCTCATTTCGGCCTCTGGCTCAAGACCTTCAACGTCAAGCCCAAGGTGGTGCGCGGCAGCCAGGCGGAGTGCGGAGGCGCCATGGCGGGCAAGATGGCCAACGTCCTATGGTTCGAGGGCTCTTTTGTGGAGACCCTAAAGGGATGGTAATCCGGGTGGTTTTACATCACCGAGCCGCGCAATCCGAAATGGACCGCAGCCCCCGAGTTCCGATCCAGACCCCCCACATGGCTTATGTCCTGGAAAGAGACGGGCCTGTCGTGGGGTGACGAAAAAGAGGTGACCGGATTGCAAACATGCATCCAGTCCCTGGTGAACAAGCCAATCCGGCTTGTTAACGTAATCCAGGTTATGCTCGTCCGCCGGATCCTCCCGTGCCAACAACAGGATTTTAATCTGTGGGAGTTCGACCCGGCGCAGCATCAAACCCTCAGCAGGCTCTTCGACACGACGTACGAAGACACCTGGAAGATGCTATTCAAGGGCGCCGAGGCTCCCGCATCCGCTTCTGAGGACCGCAGATACAGCTCGCAGCGTCACGCTAGCGAGGTAAGCCATCTACACCTTTTACAGGATGTTAAGCTTTTTTCATAGTTTGACTCTATGCGGGATCTAAACTCCCTTACCTTTGACAGGCTTGGTGGGCGATATCCGGACCGATTAACTATCCGGCTCCGCTGCCCGAAGACCCAGCCCCAGCTCTACTAGTGAAGCTGCTGGTTCCGGTGCCTTATGTGGTGCCGGAGAAGAAGGCCAAAAAGAAGAAGACCACGGGGACTCGAAAGAGTGCCCGTAACATGGTGGTGTCGGACTCGTCATCTGACGAGTCCGAGACACCCTCCTCCCGTGAAAACGAGGAGGAAGAAGAAAACTCTCCCCCCCAGCGGAGGGAGGAGAGAAGAGGAAGGCCGCCCCAATGGGGGAGGCCGAGGGGTCTAGGAAAAGGAAGACCCCTCCGCCAGACTATGCCCCCGACGCCGAAGAGGGCAAAGAGGAGTGGCCAAATAGGGCCAAGCGTCCGGCGAAATCGTAAGTTCGGATATCAGAGTAACTCATGATGTTCCTTTGTTGCACAGCTTTCCCTAATGTCGAATGTAATTATGCAGTCCGCCCGGGCCGAATTCGATGAATCGTCGAGCGGCTCCCTGGACTCATCGGACGTGAACTCAGTTCCGCTCGCTGTCTCCCCCCGCACTACAGACGACGCCGAAGTGGCGTCGCGACAAGCTCCGGGGCAGGAGGAGGTGGTCCCGGAGGAGCCGCAAGGCAACCTCCCGGACTCCGGGAGTGAAGGGGATAAGGCTCCCCAGGGCTCCAAGTCCGGCTTTGTGCCAGACACCGCGCCGGAATCTTCCACAGTTCCGGACCGCGGTAGGCAAACTCCTTCCAAGAGGAGCAAGCCTTCTGAGCCGGCGGCCTCCGTCCAACCGGAGGTGCCGGACAATCTGCTGGAGGTGCTTGACGACGCCTCCATCGATGAGGGGCACCGTACTATTATGTGTACGGTGATCCAGAAGGTTCAGTCCGCCAAGAGCGGACTGACTGAAGCTTGCGCTAGCCTTCTAACAGGCTTCGAGGTAAGTAAAAATATGTAAAACATTACCGCATAGACAGTAGCCCCTGGTGCTCTGTTTGGCGTTCGAAAAGAAAATCCGAATAGAGGATCTATTAAATTTTGCAGGAGTCTAAAAAAAGAGTCAATATGCGTATGCAGGCTTCGCTGCTATCCACCGCCGCACTGACTGCGGAGGTGGGTGTCCTGAAACAGGACCTCGAGCGGACCGAGCAAGAGCTCGGCCTTGCCAAGCGGCGGCTCGAGGAGAAAGAAGGTAAGAAATACCTTACAGAAAAAGTGCCTATAAAAGGCGTGATTGCAAAAAGAATAACAGGATTGTACTGCTTATTGTAGGGGCCATGACTGAGGTGGCGACCCTTAAGCAGGCGCTGTTTGAGGCCAAAAAGAAAACGGCCGCGGAGCGCACCGAGCGAGACAGACTTGGGGCTTAGGCCGGCGAGGTGCAGCAAGAGCTTTAGGCTCTTATGAAAAAACATAAGAGTTTGGAGCTTGAGTCAAAGGCGCAGGCATCCGAGCTCGCGACGGCCCTAGAGGCTGCCAAGTCTGCCAAGGCCGAAGCCCAAAAGGGCCTCCAAGAGTTGGAGGAGATGAGGAAGATAGCAGCGGGTAAGGCATTCTTTATGCAAAGCAGAAATATAAAAGTGAACTACTTGTTACTTACCCGAATCCGGAGCTCTCCAAGGGCATTCGCAGATCTTCCCCGCAGCGTATCCGCCGCCGCCGCATTCTACCGAGCTGAAGAGGGGAGCTTGACGGAGAAGGTGTTCTGGTCTTAGTATTCTGATGCCGGACACCCTGTGCCCTTGAGCGACCAGCTGAAACAGCTGGTCGAGCTCCACAAGGCGGCCGAACAGGCCATGAAGGGCTTCATAGTTCGGCTGTGGCCCGGAGAGGCCCTGCCTGGGAGCTATTTCGGGCTTGTGCGGCGGCTGGTGGAGGCCTGTCCGAGGCTCGAGGTCATCAAGCGCTCCGTCTGCATCGAAGGTGCCCGTCGGGCCCTTGCCCGTGCAAAGGTGCACTGGGGTAAGCTGGACGGTGAGAAGCTTGTGAAGGACGGGCCGCCGCCGGGGAAGGAGCATCGCAAGCCCGAGAACTACTACAAGGATGTTCTTGCAGGTGCCCGCCTTGTGGCGGATGAATGTACCAAGGATGTGATTTTTGAATGAACTCGCTCGTGTTTATCCTGTGCGCTGAAAACTTGTTCATATGCGCTAAGCAATGCTTAATGAATTTAAAATATTACTTTCTGTGCGGCCGTTTATCAAAAATTGAGAGATGGCCAGTCGTCGGCTTCTGCCCCCATGCCACTAGTGCTGGGGTGTTCGGGATAAACCTGAGCGCTCTTTTTCCCATAGTTGGGTCCTTCGAGGGAGGCGCTCAGCACAACGAACCAGGCAATCGGACTATAATGCTTGAACACTCTCACTTAGCCATAGAACTCTATAATTTCAAATTTCGGCGAAGCCCCTAGTTCGGAAGACCAAGTTCGGGGCGCTATCCACGCCTTGGCCGGACAAAGCCAGCTCCTCGCTCGAAGCGGCATAAGCCTTTAGGGACTCGAAAAACCTCTCGAACAGCGACCGGTCTCTCGCCCCATCATGTCAGTCAGTTTTAGCTTTCTCCACTGAGGTGCTTAACCCAGCTGAACCGGGGCACAATCGCAGTGGTTCTCCTAGTGCTACCTTAGCCGATATAGTGGAATGTAAGGCACCAAAACATAGGAGCCGGGCAAACCCAACTATTGACCCAAATCATGATTCGGAGCCGATGCATATAGTGCTATAAGTTCGGGGTGCCGCACTTGTGAAAGTGTACGGACTTCTCACACCATTATGAGGGGTACTGAAGCCCCTGGCGTGTTTGCCGTACCATGGTGTATGGGTGCAATCATGTCATTTAATAAACATATATGTGAAAAGAAGATAATGCAAAAATAGATAGAAAGCTATGCATTGTTTATAGAGAGGCTATTTATCAAAGCCGAACGATACAAATAGTGCGGTAAGCAAAAGATATTGGACTATTTAGTATGTCCTGACCAGGGGCAGGCCGCGGAATTGTATTTAAAAGAGGTATACCGCTCGTAACAGAGACCACCTGGGAGTTCGATAATGCGGCATGGCTTGTCTGCCTCCCTGGAGCTTGCATCGTTTGTGCGGCAGTCGAATTGCCGAACAGGTCATCCGAAGTATGGAGTCCTGAAAGTAAGAAAAAATTAAAAAAAGAATCCGGCAGCCCCTAGTACGTTTTAAGCCGTATTTTGGGCATGCCGTTATTATGCCCCTTCCCCTGTGCCCATGGTATTTCAAGGGAGTAGTTATGTACGCGAGGTACTGGTTTCGCTATGTCTCGTGAGCTGGGGTTGGGACCGCATTGCTACGCTTGCTCAGAGTGTGCCAGGCGGTCCTGCTGTGGGTTACTCCAGGCGCGCTTGGCAGTGTCTGGCTTTTTAACGGCCGGACTGGAGAATTGCCTAAGAAGGCTACTTTGTACTTCCGCTGCGAGAGCCGCCATGTGCTCCTCCATACGGAGGGAGCGTTCGGTGTTTCCATTGATCGTGATTACTCCTTGAGGGCCTGTCATCTTGAGCTTGAGATATGCATAGTGCGGCACCGCATTGAACTTTGGGAATGTGGTTCGTCCGAGCAGGGCGTGATAGCCACTGCGAAACGGGACTATATCGAAGATTAACTCTTCGCTTCGGAAATTGCCCGGGGATCCGAAGACCACGTCAAGTGTTACTGAGCCTGTATAGTTGGCTTCTACACCTAGTATAACGCCTTTAAAGGTCGTTTTTGTGGGCTTAATCCTTGAGGGATCTATGCCCATTTTCCGCATTGTATCCTCATAAAGCAGGTTCAGGCTACTGCCGCCGTCCATGAGGACTCTTGTGAGATGAAATCCGTCAATGATTGGGTCGAGAACCATTGTGGTGAAGCCACCATGACGGATGCTAGTGGGATGGTCCCTTCGATCAAAAGTGATCGGGCAGGAGGACCATGGGTTGAACTTTGGGGCGACTGGCTCCATCGCGTATACGTCCCGTAGCGCACGCTTCCGCTCCCTCTTGGGAATGTGGGTTGCGTATATCATGTTCACCATCCGCACTTGTGGGGGAAAGCCCTTCTGTCCATTGTTGTTCGGCGGCTTGGGATCCTCCTCGTCGTCGCTGTGCAGCCCCTTGTCTTTGTTTTCGGCTCTTAACTTGCCTGCCTGCTTGAACACCCAACAATCCCTGTTAGTGTGGTTGGCTGGCCTTTCGGGGGTGCCATGTATCTGGCACAAGCGGTCAAGTATTCGGTCCAAACTGGACGGGCCCTGAGTATTCTTTTTGAATGGCTTTTTCCGCTGATCGGATTTATAGCCTTTGAATCCGGCATTGACTGTCGTGTCTTCATTGCTGTCGCTGTTAACGCGGCATTTTTGCTTATTCCGACGTGTCCTGCCACTTTTGTCCTTGGTATCCGAGTTACCAGGGTTCTATGATAAGTTGTTACTGCGAGCTAGCCAGCTGTCTTCTCCCGCGCAAAAGCGGGTCATGAGTGTCGTGAGGGCTGCCATAGATTTCGGCTTTTCCTGTCCCAGGTGCCGGGCAAGCCATTCGTCGCGGATGTTATGCTTGAAGGCTGCTAGGGCCTCTGCGTCTGGACAGTCGACTATCTGGTTTTTCTTTGTTAGGAACCGTGTCCAGAATTGTCTGGCTGATTCCTCTGGCTGCTGAATTATGTGCTTAAGTCGTCGACATCCGATGGTCGCACGTAAGTGCCCTGGAAGTTGTTAAGGAATGCGGCTTCCAGGTCCTCCCAAGAACCGATTGAGTCTGCTGGCAGGCTGTTAAGCCAATGTCGGGCTGGTCCTTTAAGTTTGAGCGGGAGGTATTTGATGGCGTGTAGATCATCGCCGCGTGCCATGTGGATGTGAAGGAGATAATCCTCGATCCATACCGCCGGATCTATTGTCCCATCGTATGATTCGATGTTTACGGGTTTGAAACCCTCTGGGATTTTATGATCCATTACTTCATTTGTGAAGCATAGCGGGTGTGCGGCGCCTCTGTACTGGGCTATATCACGACGCAGCTCAGAAGAGCTATGTCTGTTGTGTTCGGCCCAGCCGGATTTGTTGTATCCAGAGTGAAGATCATCGTCACGTGCCGTAGGGCGCCTGCGCGATCCGTAGATCGATCTTGTTTGTCTTTCCTTATCCTCCAGTACGTCTCGCAGGTCTGGCGCATTTTCCCGTGCCTTAGTTGAGCGGCGTCGGGGCATGGCTTGGGTGGAGGACCGAGAGGCCTCTCTGTCGCGGCCGCGAGGTGGCTGGTCTGCCATGTCATGTGCTGGTGATGTAGGTGCTTCCTCCTCTGATCGGGGTAGCGGCCTGCGCTTTGGGTAACTCTTGGAGGGGCGTTCGAGTTTATACTCTTCGGCCGCAAGGACTTCAGTCCATCTGTCAGCTAGCAAATCTTGGGCAGCTCTAAGCTGTTGCTGCTTTTTCTTGAGGCTGCTTGCCGTGTCTAAAAGCCTGCGTTTGAAACGCTCTTGCTCGGCGGGGTCTGATGTTATGACGAATTCGTCGTCATCGAGGCTTGCCTCGTCTTCAGAGGGAGGCGTATAGTTATCATCCTCGACCTCTCGGTCTGCTGCTCTCTCATGAGGGCTGGCTTCTCCATCTTCCTGTGCCGAATCTTGCTGAGGTGGGTGTTCTTCGGCGCTATCCGGGGTAGTATTATCTCCCGTGCCAGAATCACCGTTTTTGCTTTCGCGGGATTTAGAGCGGCGGCGCTGACGCCAGCGCTTTGGCTGTTTCTTGGGGGTGTCATCCCCCACTGTTCCATCGCCATCTCCATCTTTTGGAGTATCCACCATATATATGTCATATGACGAGGTGGCCTTCCAGCGCCCTACAGGTGCTAGTTCCTGTTCGTCTCCAACATCGTCGTCCATACCGTCGATGTCTTCGGAGCCGAAGTCAAGCATGTCGGTTAAATCGTCGACAGTGGCTACAAAGTGGGTGGTGGGTGGGCTTTGAATTTCTTCATCGTCCGTATCCCACCCTCGCTGACCGTAATCCGGCCAGGGCTCTCCTAATAAAGAGAGAGACTTAAGAGAATTCAGGATGTCGCCAAAAGGCGAGTATTGAAAGATGTCTGCGGCGGTGAACTCCATTATCGGCGCCCAATCGGATTCGATTGGCAGGGGCGCAGGGGGTTCGGAGTCCGGGGAGGAGTCCGGATCCTCGGAGTCACGGGTCATGCAGAGTGCGGGGCTAGCGTTCGGCTCGATCGCCTTTGAGATCGCAGCCCCCGAGGTGACGTCCAACCGCTCGTCCTCGATTGGCGCAATAGGCTCTGAGTTAGGGGTCAGAACCGATGCGTGTGCGGCCTCCAGGACACTGTCCGGAGGCAGAGCTAGATCATGCCCCTCGAGATAGTGCGGCGTGCTTAGCCGTGGCTCGAACCCGTCGAAGATCAAGTCTCCGCGGATGTCAGCCGTGTAGTCTAAGCTTCCAAACCTGACTCGATGGACAGTGGTGTAGCTTTCGATCTGCTCCAGGTGGCCAAGCGAATTGGCCCGCAGAGCGAAGCCACCGAAGACGAAGATCTATCCGGGGAGAAAAGTCTCACCCTGGATCGCATCGTTGTTGACAATCAAAGGAGCCATCGGGCCTAAAGGCGACGACACATAGGAACTCTCAATGAAAGCACCAATGTCGGTGTCAAAACCGGCGGATCTCGGGTAGGGGGTCCCAAACTGTGCGTCTAGCCCGGATGGTAACAGGAGGCAGGGAACACGATGTTTTACCTAGGTTCGGGCCCTCTTGATGGAGGTAAAACCCTGCGTCCTGCTTGATTAATATTGATGATATGGGTAGTACAAGAGTAGATCTACCACGAGATCAAGGAGGCTAAACCCTAGGAGCTAGCCTATGGTATGATTGTTGTATATGGAGTTGATGTCCTACGGACTACAACCCTCTGGTTTATATAGACACCAGATAGGGTTAGGGTTACACAGAGTCGGTTACAATGGTAGGAGATCTTGAATATTCGCATCGCCAAGCTTGCCTTCCACGCCAAGGAAAGTCCCATCCGGACACGGGACGAAGTCTTCAATCTTGTATCTTCATAGACCAGGAGTCCGGCTGAAGGTATAGTCTGGCTACCTGAACACCCCCTAATCCAGGACTCCCTCAGTCGGCTTATGGCCACGGCAAATAGCCTGAAGAAAAAGCAACAATAGCTTCAAGCTGACCAAGATCTGCTAGCTGACAAATGGACTGAAGTCCTCGCGGCCGAGGAATATAAACTCGAGCGCCGCTCCAAGAGTTACCCAAGGCGCAGGTTACTACCCCGACTGGAGGAAGAAGCGTATGATACGGCTGATCGGCCACCTCGTGGCCACGATAGAGAGGCATTCTAGCCAAAAGCTCAGCCTCCACCCCAACGCCATTCAAATAAAAAGGCATGGGGAGATACGCCAGACCTGCGAGACATATTGGAGGACAAGGCAAAGCATTCAAGATCGATCTACGGATCATGAGGGCGCACCACTCTGCGAGACGACAAACGTCACGCCGGATACAGTAAAAGCAAATCCGGCCGGGCCGAACACAGCGGGCAAGACCCATTCGAGCTGCGTCGAGCTATAGCCCAATACAGAGGCGCCGCACACCCCTTATGCTTCACAGATGAAGTAATGGAACATCAATTCCCAGAAGGTTTCAAACCTGTAAACATTGAATCATATGACGTCACAACAGATCCCGCGGTATGGATTGAGGACTTCCTCCTCCACATCCACATGGCCCGCGGTGATGACTTACACGCCATCAAATACCTCCCACTAAAGCTCAAAGGACCAGCGCGGCATTGGCTTAACAGCTTGCCAGCGGACTCCATTAGCTGTTGGGAAGATTTGGAAGCCACATTCCTCGACAACTTTCAGGGCACCTATGTGCGACCACCAGACGCCGATGACTTGAGCCACATAATTCAGTAGCCAGAAAAGTCGGCCAGGCAATTCTGGACTCGATTCCTTACAAAGAAAAATCAAATCGTCGACTGTCCGGATGCGGAGGCCTTAGCGGCTTTCAAGCACAACATCTGGGACGAGGGCTAGCCCGGCACCTTGGTCAGGAAAAGCCGAAATCTATGGCAGCTCTCACCACGCTCATGACCCGCTTTTGTGCGGGAGAAGACAGCTGGCTGGCTCGCAGTAATAACATATCAAAGAACCATGGTACCTCAGATACCAAGGACGACAATAGCAGGTCACGTTGCAACAAGCATAAGCGCCGCATTAACAGTGAAAATACTGAGGATACGACAGTCAATGCCGGATTTAAAGGCTCTAAACCCGGTTAGCGGAAAAAGCCATTCAAACAAAGTACGCCGGGTTCGTCCAGCTTGGACCGTATACTCGATCGCTCGTGTCAAATACACGGCACCCCAGACAAGCCAACCAATCACACCAACAGGGATTGTTGGGTGTTCAAGCATGCCGACAAGTTAATTGCCGAAAACATGGACAAGGGGCCGCATAGCGATGACGAGGAGGAGCCCCGGCAGCCGCATACCGGAGGACAGAAGAGGTTTCTCCCGCAAGTGCGGACGATGAACATGATATACGCAACCCACATCCCCAAGAGGGAGCGGAAGCGTGCGCTCAGGGACGTATATGCGTTGGAGCCAGTCGCCCCAAAGTTCAACCCTTGGTCCTCCTGTCCGATCACCTTCGATCGCAAGGACCACCCCACTAGTATCTGTCATGGCGGATTCGCCGCACTGGTCCTAGACCCAATCATCGACGGATTTCACCTCACTCGAGTCCTTATGGAAGGTGGTAGCAGCCTGAACCTGCTTTATCAGGACACAGTGCGCGAAATGGGTATAGACCCCTCATGGATCAAACCCACGAAAACGACCTTTAAGGGTGTCATTCCAGGTGTAGAGGCCCATTGCACAGGCTCAGTTACACTGGAAGTGGTCTTCGGATCCCCGGATAACTTCCGAAGCGAAGAGTTAATCTTTGATATAGTCTCGTTCTGTAGTGGTTATCACGCGCTGCTCGGGCGAACCGCATTCGCTAGATTCAATGCGGTACCGCATTATGCATACCTCAAGCTCAAGATGCCAGGACCTCGCGGAGTTATTACAGTCAATGGAAACACAGAGCGCTCTCTCCGAACAGAGGATCACACTGTGGCCCTCGCAGCAGAAGTGGAAAGCAACCTCTCAAGGCAATCAACCAGTTCGCCGCTTCAAAGCCCGGACACCTTCAAGCGCGCTCGGGGCAATCAGCAAATAGACCGCCTGGCGCAATCTGAGCTCGCGTAGCAATACGACGACCACCCCAATCCCAGCCCAGCGGCAAAACTTGTGCCGTGCGTACATAATTACACATTAAAAATACCATGGGCACAGGTGGGGAGGGGGGCACAAATGCGGCACGCCCCAAAATGCGGCCTAAACCGCACTAGGGGCTTCCCGTTTGGTTATTTTTCTTTTTCTTTCAGGACCTTAATCTCTGGAAACACTGTCCGGCAGCACTATTGTCGAACACATGATGTAGCAACCAAGGAGGCAGACAGCTATGTCATACCGCAGAATTCCCAGGTCGATTACAATAACGATTTCATATCACTCCTCAGCTTGCCCTTGGAAGGGACTTAGTCCTACTCTTTGCTTATCGCACTATCTGTATCACTCTGCTTTAATGCAGTTTTTTAATAAACAATGCATGACATTACGACTATTATTGCATTTTTGTTATATATATATATCTATGTGTTCATTAATGACGCCTTGCAACCGTACACTCTGGTACGGCCAATACACCAGGGGCTTACATACCACACAATGCGGTGTGAAAAGTCCGAACACTTTCACAAGTGCGGCACCCCGAACTTATAGCATTATATGCATCAGCTCCGAATCATGTCTTTGGTCAAATGTTGGGTTTTCCCGGCTCCTATGTTTTGGTACCTTACGTTCCGCTTTATCGGCTAAGGTAGCGCTAGGAGAACTACTGCGATTGTGCCCCGGTTCTGCCGGGCTTAGCACCTCAGTAGAGAAAGCTAAAAATGACTGTCATGATAAGGCGAGAGACTGGTCGCTGTTCGGCGAGGTTTTTTGAGTCCCTAAAGACTTATGCCGCTTAGGGCGAGGGGCCGGCCCTGTCCGGCTTAAAGGCGTGTATCGCGCCCCGAATTCGGCCTTCCGAATACCAGGGGCTTCGCCAAAATTTAAAATTATAGAATTCTATGGCTAAGTGAGAGTGATAAAGCATTATTAGTCCGGTTGCCTTGTTCGTTGTGCTGAGCACCTCCCTCGAAGAACCCAAACATGGGAACAAGAGTGCTCAGGTTTATCCCGAACACCCCAGCACTCGTGGCATGGGGGCAGAAGCCAAGGACTAGCCATCTCTCAGATTGGATAAATAGCCAAACAGAAGGTAATATTTTAAATTCAAACAAGTGTTGTATAGCATATGAAACAAGTTTTCATAAATACAGGATAAAACGAGCAAGTTTACTCAAATATTACATCTTTCGAACACTCATCCGCGATAAGACGGGCACCCAGTAGAACACCCTCGTAGTACATCTCAGGGTGGCGGTGCTCCTTGCCCTCCGGCGGCCCCTCCTTGATCAGCTTCACGGCATCTAGCTTGACCCACTGCAATTTCACACGGGCGAAAGCCCGGCGTGCACCTTCAATGCAGATAGATCACTTGACGACCTCCAGCCGTGGGCAGGCATCCACAAGCTGCCTCACCAGGCCGAAGAAGCTGTTCGGAAGGGCGTCGCCAGGCCACAGCCAGACTATAAAGCTATTCATGGCCTGATCGGCCGCCTTGTGCAGCTCGACCATCTACTTCAGTTGGTCACTCACTGGCACCGGATGTTCGGCCTCAGCATACTGAGACCAGAACAACTTCTCCGTTGAGCTTCCGTCCTCGGCCTGGTAAAATTGTGCGGCATCGGACACACTGCAGGGCAAATCTTCGAATGCTCCTGAAGAGCTCCGGATCCGGGTAAGTAATCGGTAATTTACTTTTACATGCTTGCTTTGCATATAGAAAGCCTTACCCGCCGCTATCTTCTTCATCACGTCGATCTCTTGGAGGGCCTTTTGGGCTTCGGCCTTGGCACTTTTTACACTCTCGAGGGCCGCGGCAAGCTCAGACTCCCGCGTCTTGGAGTCAAGCTCCAATGCCTCGTGCTTTGCCACGAGAGCCTGGAGCTCTTGCTGCACCTCGCCCACCTGAGCCTCATGCTTCTCTCGCTCGGTGCGCTCCTTGGCCACTTTATCTTTGGCCTCGATTAGTGCTTGCTTCAGGGTCGCCACCTCGGTCGTGGCCCCTGGCAAACATACAATGATCCTGTCATTTTGCAATTGCATCTTTTTTTATATATACATTTCTATAGACAGGGTATTACTTACCCTTGTTCTCCTCGAGCTGCCTCTTGGAAAGGCCGAGCTCTTTCCTGGACCCCTCGAGGTCTTGCTTTAGTACGACGACCTCCGCAGTCAGTGCGGCGGACGCCAGCAGCGAAGCCTGCATATGCATATTGACATACTTATATTAGACTCCTGCGATATTATTTGATCCTCTGTTCGGCTTTTCTTTGTGAACACCGAACAAAGCATCAGGGGCTACTGTCTATGCGGTAACATTTCTACTACATTTTAAAACACTTACCTCAAAGCCTGTTAGAAGGCTGGCACAGGCTTTAGTCAATCCGCTCTTGGCGGACTGAACCTTCTGGATCACCGCACTCATGATAGTGTGGTGCTCCTCGTCGATGGAAGCGCTGCGAAGTGCTTCCAGCAGATTGTCCGGTGCCTCTGGATGGACAGAGGTCACAGGCACAGGCGCCTTGCCCCTCCTAGAAGGAGGCCGCCTGCCCGAGCCCAGAACCACTGGAGGGTCCGGCACGGTGTTCGGCTGAGGGCCGAACTCGGAGCTCTCGGGGGCCCCGTCCCCGCGGCTCCTGGAGTCCGAAAGGTCGCCTTGAGGCATCTGCAGGACTGTTTCCCCTTGATCCGGTGCCTCTTGAGACAACACCTCAGTGTCATCGGCAGGATGAGGGGAGGTGGCGGTCGGGACTGGATCGCTATCCATGTTTGACAAGCCCAAGGAGCCGTCCGATGATACATCGATACTGGCTCGTGGCGGCCTGCATAATTGCGTTCGGTGTTAGGGAAAGCAGTGCAACAAAGGAATCCTATGAGTTACTCTGGTATCCGAATACTTATGATCTCCCCGGGGGCTTGACCCTGGGCAACCACTCGTCTTCGCCTTCATTGGCGGCGGTGGAACTGTCCGGAAGGAGAGTCCTTCCCTTCTTGGACCCTCCGGCCTCCCTAGTTCGGGCGGCCTTCCTTTTCTTGTCTCCCCCAGTTGGTGGGGGAGCATCTTCTTCTTCTTCTTCTTCTTCTTCCTCATCTTCGGGGGAAGAGTGCGCCACAGAGTCATCGGACGGTGAGTCTGACGACGCCTGGCGTCGGGAACTCTTTCGAGTTCCCTTGGCCTTCTTGGTCTTCTCTGGCACCTTATAAGGGGCCGGAGTCAACATCTTCGCCAGAAGAGCGTCTGCAGGGCCTTCGGGCAAGGGAGCCAGACAGTCGATCTGTCCGGCCATCTTCTGCCAGTCCTGTCAAAGGTAGGGGAGTTTAGATCCCGCATAGAGTCAATCTATAAAAAATAATAATAAGTATCCTGTGAAAGGTAAAGCAGCTTACCGCACTGGCTTGGCGCTTCGCGCTGAATCCGCGATCCTCAGTAATAGGTGGGGGGACCTCGGCACTTTTGAACAGCACCCTCCAGGCGTCTTCATGAGTTGTGTCGAAGAGCCTGTTCAGAGTTCGGTGCTACGCCGGATTGAACTCCCACAAGTTGAACTCCCGTTGTTGGCACGGGAGTATTCAGCGGATGAGCATGACTTGGACTATGTTGACAAGCTTGAGCTTCTTGTACACCATGTTTTGAATACATGTTTGGAGTCCGGTCAGCTCTTTCGAATTACCCCAGGATATGCCCTTCTCTTTCCAGGAGGTGAGCTGTGTGGGGATGCCAGATCGGAACTCGGGGGCCGCTGCCCATGCAGGGTCGCGCGGCTCGGTGATATAGAACCACCCCGATTGCCACCCCTTTATGGTTTCCACAAAGGAGCCCTCGAGCCATGTTATGTTGGGCATCTTGCCCACCATGGCGCCTCCGCCCACCACCTTCGGCTTGACATTGAAGGTCTTCAGCCATATGCCGAAGTGGGGCTTGATGCGGAGGAAGGCCTCGCACACGACGATAAACGCCGAGATGTTGAGGATGAAGTTCGGGGCCAGATCGTGGAAATCCAGGCCGTAGTAAAACATGAGCCCCCGGACGAAAGGATGGAGAGGGAATCCCAGTCCGCGGAGGAAATGGGTGAGGAATACTACCCTCTCATGGGGCCTGGGGGTGGGGATGAGCTGCCCCTCATCGGGGAGCCGGTGCGCGATGTCGTCGGGCAGGTATCCGGCTCTCCTCAGTTTCTTGATGTGTCCCTCCGTGACGGAGGAGACCATCCACTTGCCTCCCGCTCCGGACATGGTTGGAGAAGGTTGAGGTGGAAGTGTGGGCTTGGGTGCTAGAGCTCGAGTGTGCGAAAAAGGATGAGCAAAGGAGGAAGAAGGCGTGGATAGAAAGGTGAATCCTTATCCCTTTTTATGGACGGACGAAACTAAGCGTCCGCACTTGCCTGGTAAAACTCGCTTATCGCCCAAGCACCGCAATTGATGGCGCGGTTGGGTTACCCACGCCCGTATTGATGAGAATCCCGTAATAAGGGGACACGATCTCTACTTTGACAAGATGTGTCGAAAAACTGCCTCGCGTTATGTGCGGGGCTGGTTAAAAGAAACGGTTCGAATAACACCAGGCCATGACATAACGTCATGCCGCCAAAACAAGCTAGGAAATTAGATCTGCGAAAATATTATTCTCTCTACGGTGGAATGCGGAACTTATTTTGCAGGGTCGGACACTATCCTCGTATTCAAATTCTTCTGATGTATTCGGAGAAGGAACCCGCCTTGCAATGCCGAAGACAATACTGCGCGCCGGACTCATCGTCATTGAAGCCTGGTTCAGGGGCTACTGAGGGAGTCCTGGATTAGGGGGTCTTCGGATAGCCGGACTATCTCCATTAGCCGGACTGATAGACTAAGAAGATACAAGATTGAAGACTTCGTCTCGTGTCCGGATGGGACTCTACTTGGCATGGAAGGCCAGCTAGGAAATACATATATGGATATCTCCTCCTTTGTAACCGACCTTGTGTAACCCTAACCCTCTCCGGTGTCTATATAAACCGAAGGGTTTTAGTCCGTAGGACAACAATCACAACATACAATCATACCATAGGCTAGCTTCTAGGGTTTAGCCTCTCTGATCTCGTGGTAGATCTACTCTTGTACTACCCATATCATCAATATTAATCAAGCAGGACGTAGGGTTTTACCTCCATCAAGAGGGCCCAAACCTGGGTAAAACATCGTGTCCCCTGCCTCCTGTTACCATTTGGCCTAGACGCACAGTTCGGGACCCCCTACCCGAGATCCACCAGTTTTGACACCGACAAACATGCTTAAGATTAACGTCCCCTTTAACAACATGATCTTGAATGAAATGATGACGAACTTCAATATGCTTAGTTCGAGAATGTTGCACGGGATTGTGAGCAATCTTAATAGCACTTTCATTGTCACAAAGCAATGGAACATGTTTCACATTGATCCCATAATCTTTAAGAGTTTGGTTCATCCAAAGTAATTGATCACAACATGATCCAGCGGCAATGTATTCCGCTTCGGCAGTGGATAAGGATACCGAGTTTTGTTTCTTGCAGGACCAAGAGACAAGATATCTACCAAGAAATTGACAAGTACCCGAAGTTGACTTTCTATCAACCTTGTCACCGGCATAGTCCGAATCGGAGTAGCCAACAAGATCAAAGGAAGCCCTCTTTGGATACCAAATGCCAAAATTTGGTGTATGGATTAAGTATCTCACTATCCTTTTCACGGCCTTAAGATGACATTCTTTAGGAGCAGCTTGATATCGTGCACACATGCACACACTTAGCATAATATCGGGACGTGAAGCACATAGATATAACAATGAACCAATCATAGAGCGATAAACCTTTTGATCAACCGGTTCACTATCTTTGGTTAAATCAAGATGTCCACTAGTAGGCGTGGGTGTAGTCATACCTTTGCATTCTTGCATATTGAACTTCTTGAATAAGTCCTTGATGTACTTTGTTTGAGATACAAAGGTGCCTTCCTTAGTTTGCTTGATTTGCAAACCGAGAAAGAATTTGAGTTCACTCATCATCGACATCTCAAACTTCTCCGACATTAGCTTTCCAAACTTTTCACTAAAATGAGGGTTAGTTGATCCAAATATAATATCATCAACATAAATTTGGCATACAAATAGTTCTCCATTAACCCTTTTAGTAAAAAGAGTAGAATCTATTTTTCCAATTTCAAAGCCTTTTTCAATAAGAATTTGGTCAAGCATTTATACCATGCTCTAGGAGCTTGTTTAAGACCATAAAGAGCTTTGTGAAGTTTGTAAACATGATTAGGTTTCTTAGGATTGACAAATCTGGGAGGTTGCTTAACATAGACTTCCTCCTCAATTTCACCATTTAGAAAAGCACTTTTAATGTCCATTTGGTACAAGGTGATATCATGATGATTAGCATAGGCAAGTAAGATGCGAATGGACTCAAGTCTAGCAACGGGGGCATATGTCTCACCATAGTCCATACCTTCAACTTGAGTGTAGCCTTGGGCGACTAGGCATGCTTTGTTGCGGACAACTTGACCATCTTCATCTTGCTTGTTGCGAAACACCCATTTTGTACCAATGATGTTGTGGTTGTTGTCGAGCTTTTCAACCAATGTCCACACTTGATTTCTCTCAAAGTTGTGTAGCTCTTCATGCATAGCGTTTATCCAATCTGGATCTTCCAATGCTTCTTCAACCTTCATAGGTTCAATGCGAGAGATGAATGAGTAATGTTCACAAAAGTTAGCTAAACGTGTTTTTGAGCGAGTGATTGTCCCGGTTTGGATATCATTGTAGATTTGCTCGATGGGATGATCTTTAGCAATTCTTGCTCGAGCTCGTGAAAGCTTTTGCTTGGATCTTGGTTGAACATCTTCTTCATCTTGTTCTTCTTCTTGGCCTTCTTCATTGTTGACATTGTCATTCTCTTGTCGTGGTGGAGAAGGAGGTTGTTGGCGTTCCTCTTGATGCACTTCCTCGTTTTCTTCATCTTGATGTGTCCCACTTGTGGATGCTTCCGTATCAATTCTTGGTTCACCTTGTCGTGATGTAGAAGCTTCCACTTGGACGGACGAGGTACTCTCCTTCACCTCCGTTGGACAAATCTTGCCAATAGACAAGTCTTGGATTGCTTCCAAAGGGTCTTTGTCTCCTACATCAATTGGCAATTGCTCTACTTGCGAGCCGTTAGATTCATCAAACTTCACATCTACCGTCTCTTCAACCTTTCTGGTGAAATTATTGTAGACACGGTATGTGTGAGAGTTTGAGCCATAACTAAGTAGAAAACCTTCATGAGACTTAGGAGCAAATTTAGAAGGACGATGTTTATCAAGAATGTAACACTTTGAGCCGAATACTCGAAAGTATCCAACTTGTGGTTTGTTACCGGTGAGAAGCTCGTATGCTGTCTTGCCAAGTAGCTTGTGAAGATACAAGCAATTTGTTGCATGACAAGCTGTGAGGTTCTTCCTCCATCTCCTGGGACAGCTCCCAAAATGCCTTGCCCGAACCACAGGCCTCATCGTTATGGGCCATGTTTCGCTCTAAATAGGAAAAAAATTGGTCAAAAAGTTGGTTATTGTTAAGGAACAAGATCATGGTCTCATCATTTAGGGTTTGTGGACACCGAGGCATCCTAAAAGCTAAGCTTTTATCATTTAGGGTTTGTCGACGCCGAGTCACCCTAAAAGCCTAAGCTTTCATCATTTAGGTTTTTATCGACACCGAGGCACCCTAAAAGCCAAGGTTTTATCATTTAGGGTTTGTCGACGCTGAGGCCCATGCATAACACAAGAGGTAGTTGATCCTACTTAATTAAGTACTAAGATACCCCGGCCCATGCATTAGTCGCAAGTACCCCATATGTCCTATTTTTAGCAAAGTCATGCTAAAATTCACGGAAAATTTCAGCATGACCTTTGCTGAAAATATGACATATGGAGTACCCGAATTTGCCGAAACGAAAGTTAATCTTCATTCCGGCAAACTCAAGGGACTCTCGGGGTACCTGCAAAATCATCACGACACGATGGTCGGAGACAAAACCCAGCAAATTAGCACCACAATGTGCCTCTACTTTCATATGGAGGTGTTGCAACAACGTATATACTTTATCACATTATAAGTCCTCACACCATCAACTATGACAAAATCTGAGAGTACAAGTATGGTTACATTCACCCAAGTCCAAACATAAAATTATGTCCAACATAGTACAAACCACTTTGATAATTTCATAGGATTTAATATACCAAACGAAACCTGACAAGTGATATGTGTTTTAAGTATCTACAGAACAGCCTCTAAAATTTTCATGTTGTAACTTTATTTTAATACCACCTCAAAATACTGTACCCAGGAACATATATTTCGGGACAACAAACTAAACCGATAGCTGCTCTCAAACCATACATCCAAACGACACAAATAAATACTCTAAAGAAACCTTGAAACTTTATCTAAAACTTATGTAAAGGGTCCAACTCAAAATTCTGAACCTAGCTAACTCATTTTTCAGATATAAGCTTGCTGTCCAGATTTGACAGTGTGGTTTTTAACTAAACCAAGTTCAGTTTACAGCCAGAGTCACCCCAGTTTTTAACCCAATACGAATCACAGATAAATAAATTCTGGAGTTATGCCCACAACAGAAATATATGCGCAGGTGTGCAATGACAAAATTCTGGAGTTATGTTATGCAATCTAGAATGTAGTCTAAGGGGAACTAACTAGCAGCAGCTCATCTAGAACACATGTGAGTACTTCAATGGAAATAGCACTATCAGGAAGAAAAGAAGGAACATTGTCCCACAGTAGCAACAACAGGTGTTCAATTAGTCAAGCAGCAGGAACACACAAGCAAAGCATGGTAAAAAGAAACAATTTGGAAAGAACATAAGAAGTATACACCATCAGATTGGGCGATACGGCTGCGCGCGGCCCGAGCGTAGTGGTGCGGTGAGCGCGCCTGGGCGGGGCCAGGGCGCAGCCAGGGGCCAAGGGGAGCACGGCCACGGGGGGCGGCAACCAGGAGCCGGGCCACGGTGATGCGACAGTCTACGATGGCGAAATCGAAGGGGGGGAGGGGAACCGGTGCAGCTCACCGAGAGGAAGACGATTGCGAGCTCGCGCGGGGCCGGGGTTGACGAGGTGATGCGGATCGACGGTGAGGCCGCGGTGGCCGGAGGTGGAAGAAGACCTCGATCCGCACGATGCAGAGTCATCAAGGTTGAACGGGTGGCCGTAGATGACGTAGAAGAACACTGCAGAGCTCTTGGACTCCTTGGTGGGGTGCGGGGACGACGGTGGTCGCGGTGACGATGCGGTGACGGCGACGACCTAGTCGGGTGAAGCAGCGCGAGGGGAGGGGAAGTGGGGAGGTGCTAGGGTTTGCACATGGGTCTGGCTCGGCCTTATCCAACTGGGGAGCCGGAGCGGGTGTGGAGCAGGCACGGGGGTCGTTGGAGCGGGCGCGGGGTCATCGGAGTGGGTGTGGCGAGGGAGGGAAGGGGGATCTGGCGAGGGAGAGGGAAGGGGGATCGGGCGAAGGGGTATCCAGCTAGAGGGAGGAATGTTAGTAATGGCGCACCATCTAGGGGTGCGCCATAAAAACACTGATAGCAATGGCGCACCATCCTCTCGTGTGCCATTAGTAAATTTTTTTCTGATAGCAATGGCGCACCCTCCTCTGGTGCGCCATTAGTAACTTTTTTTCATTATTTTTTGTTGCATCTAATAATTTGTTTTTTATCAAATTTGTTATTTTCATGAGGACTAGAAGAGAAGATATCATCAAATATCATCAAATTTGTTTTTTTGAAAATATCATCAAATTTGTTTTTTATTTTTAATTGAAAATATCATCAAATTTGTTATTTGAAAATATCATCAAATTTGTTATTTAAAAATATCATCAATATTTTTTTGGATTTTTAGTTGCATTCATTTGTGAATTGGTAAAGCATTTATGAATATGAAAAAATATTATCAAATTTGAAGAATATTCATGAATTCAAAAAGTGCCCATGAAATTTAAAAATATTCATGAGTTCAAAAAATATTAACAAATTCAATATTCATGAGGACTAGAACAGAAGAAATATCATTTCAAAATGTCAAAATACAGTCGAGAAATGAAGACTACGATTTAAATACAATCGATCTTAGCTAGCTATCTTTTCACAATCTTCTTGCCCTTCTTTTTCGCAAATGGAGTTCTTCGGTTGAACGGACGTCCTTTAGGTAGGGTGGCCCTGCTTCTTCTTGTGGTGTATGGCACTTCATCGTCGTCGTCATGTTCCATCTTCGGGTCGCCGTACTGGTCGAAGTCTTGCTCATTGGCGACTCCATCCATTCCGATGATCTTCCTTTTGCCTCTCCTCATGACAACACGACTGGGCTTTGACGGGTCGGTAATGAAGAAGCATTGGTCCACTTGGGAAGCCAGTACCCATGGCTCATTTTTGGCGGTGACGTTTGGGCCCGCGGTCTTGGATTTGGCTTCGGGTATAACCATGGTGGTGAAATACCGGTCTTCTTTTATGACGCTCTTGGCCCATCTGACACGAAACATCGGGACCTTCTCTCCAACGTAGCTCAGCTCCCAGATCTCCTCGATCCTTCTGTAGTATCTGTCCTTGTCATTACCGATGTAGGATTCCATCGTTACCCTGGAGTTCTGATAACCATCGCTCTTCATGTCCTCATAGGTCATCAGGTTGTGCTCGGCGCCCTGTGACAAGGCGAATATGAGTTTTTCTACCACGGAAGAATCCTCATGTAATGGGTACGACAGAAACTTCTCCTTGAACGAACGCGTGAAACATGAGTTGTGCTCTTTGATTATATCTCCGTCCGTCCTCTATTGGCCTCGGTCATTGTACGTCTTCTCAATAAAGGTTTTGTGCTGTACCACCCAAGGATCGACCATGTCTATGTAAGCGCGACTAGGTTTGCTCTTTCAAAGTCGGCGAGTCGACCCCCGAAGTCGACATGCATTTCGTGGCGACCCTCGCGGTGACCCCATCCAGCGAGCCTGCCGAGGTGCCTGTTGACGAGAAGACCAACGGGGTTCTCGATGCCTAGATAATTCGTGCAGTAGGAGATGCACTCTTCGGTCAGAAAGCCCATGGCTATGCTTCCCTCTGGATGTGACATGTTGCGAACGTATCCTTTGCTGACACCATTCATCCTTTCAAACGGCATCATGCTGTGCAGGAACGTCGGCCCGAGTTGGATGATATTCTCCACGATATGGACCAGCAGATGCACCATAACATCGAGGAATGCGGGCGGGAAGTACATCTCAAGCTCGCATAGTATCACCACGATCTCTTCCTGTAGCCTTCTGATTTGCCTCACGCCAACCGACTTCCGAGAGATGACGTCAAAAAAGTTGCATAGGCCAAATACCGTTTCACGGATGTGCGCGTCCATGATCTCACGGATTACAACTGGAGGTATCTGTGTCATCAGCGCGTGACAGTCATGAGACATCATCTCGCTGAACTTCTGATTCGCTGAGTCTAGCTATCTACTTATCTTCCCCGCGTAACCGTAAGGAAGTTTTACTCCTACGAGGTAGGTGAAAAACTGCTCGATCTCCTCCTGACTTAGAGTGAAGCACACGGGAGGGTAGTCATTTCCGGTCTTCTCGGCCTTTTTGCCTTTGCGACGACTTTCCATGTCCTGCTTCGCCTCATAATCATCATTAGCGTGAAGCTCCTCCCTGATGCCCATTGATTTCAAGTCTGCCCTTGCTTTCGACCCATCTTTGGTACTCTCTAGCATGTTGAGCAGGGTACCAAGCAGACTCTCACACATGTTCTTCGTGATATGCATGACATCAAGGCTGTGAGGCACACGGTGGATCTTCCAGTACGTCAAGTCCCAGAAAATAGACCTCGTTTTCTATACCTTTAGCAGCGGCTCTGGCGCCTTTCGCTTCTTTCCCGGCTCTGGCGCCTTTTGCTTCTTTCCCGGCAGTGGGCAATCTTTCCAATTTTTCACCAGCTCGTCAATTTCCTCGCCGCTCATCGTACGTGGGCGTCTTTGGGGTTCGGTTTCACCATCGAACAGATCCTTGCGTTTTCTCCTTGGGTCATCGTCGCAAAGCCACCTTCGATGTCCCATGAACACGGTTTTCGAAGAGCCGGGACATCTATCTAGCTGGCGATACGCTGTGTCATCCATGCACCTGATGCATCCAGGAAATCCGTGGACCACCAGCCCCGCGAGATATTCGTAACTGAGATAGTCGTGCACCATCATGAGCAGTGCGGCTCTCATAGGGAAATATTCTTTCTCTGCGGCGTCCCACGTATTGACTGGCATTTTCCACAGCGTGTCTAGCTCCTCTTTCAGCAGCCCTAGATACAGATTGATGTCGTTCCCTAGTTGTTTTGGCCCTTCAATTAGCATACTCATGTGAATGTACTTCCTCTTCATGCACAACCAAGGGGGAAGGTTGTACATCCACACAA
Organism: Triticum monococcum; assembly: GCA_034509565.1. Lineage (NCBI taxonomy): Eukaryota > Viridiplantae > Streptophyta > Magnoliopsida > Poales > Poaceae > Triticum > Triticum monococcum. The sequence goes on from CM067841.1 coordinate 353,551,403, forward strand.
ACACAGGCCAGGTGCTATGTGTGCTTCTCTGGCTGCCAAACGGATTGACTCCATCGGTGCTCGCGCCCAGCACGATGTTCCTTGGATCGTCCCCAAATTCAGGGTGTTCTAAGTTCAACGCTTGCCACTGGCTCGCATCCTTAGGGTGACTCATCATCTTGTCTTTTTATTTATCTTCGAATCATTTTCGTCATCTTCTCACTTCTTCTCCTCCCTATCCGCGTGCCAACGCAGGAGCTTTGCTAGCTTAGGGTCCGCAAAATACCGCTGTAGACGAGGAGTGATCGGAAAGTACCACACCACTTTTCGAGGAGCTTTCTTCCTCTTCTTGTATCGAGTGACGCCGCACACCGGACATAGGGTAGACTCCGCGTGCTCGTCCCGATAAATGATGCAATTGTTCAAGCACACATGGTATTTCACGTGCGGTAGATCCAGAGGACACACGATTTTCTTCGCCTCCTCGAAACTGGTTGGGCACTTGTTCCCCTTGGGAAGATGTTCATGCCAGAATGACATGTTCTCGTCGAAGCATGCGTCTGTCATTTTGTCTTTTACCTTCATCTCCAGAGCCATGAGCATTACTTTCAGGCGGGTATCCTCGGGCCTGCATCCTTCATACAATGGAGTAACCGCGTCTATCTCCAGTTGATCCAGCTTGGCTTTCTCTCGGGCGGCAGCTCTTGCATTATCCATCTGCTTGAGAAGCAGCTCTTGAATATGAGGCTCCTGCACCTAGCCCATCGATGGTCCATCATCGTCTACTCCGGCATCTTCATCTTCATGATCATGCCCTTCGTCTTGATCTTCCTCATCATCATGTCCGGCATCACTGTCGTGATCATGTCCTGGAGATTCTTCGTCTTCTCGCCCGCCCTCGCCGCGGTGGTTTTCTTGCTGCCCTTCCTCATTTCTTGCCCGACCCCCATGGACGACTTCATAGTCATCTTCATCACCTTGCCACCAGTAGCCATCCATGAAACCACACAAGAGCAGGTGGTCCCGCACCTGCCCGGAATCCGGGTCCGCAACAAGGCTCTTCAACTTGCATCTTCGACACATACATCTTATCTCCGTCTTGTTCTTTTGAAGCATCTCGGCCTTCACGGAGCTCAAAAACCTATTCACAATGCCTTCGGTCATCGTGCGGACCATGGTTACCTATGGGGTAGAGCAAAACGATATTTTAGAACCAAGAAATTTTTTGGCATGACTTTGCCTAAAAATAGGACCAAAAAGAATGCATAGTGCCAAATTCTCGTCGAAACGGAAATGAATCAACATTCCAGCAAAATATTGGCAACTATCGCATTTCAAATACCGGTATCTGCAAACACAAACATATATGCAACACCACAAACATATGCAACACCACAAACATACGTAGATCTAGCTAGGCCATAAAAAGTGCATGTGCACGTTGTTGGAGGGAGAAAAAAGTAGATCTACAACATAAAGAAAGCTTTCCCCTTACTTACCTATCAAAAAAGGTAATTTAACCACTTAATTTGGGTGAATCTATGGTGCAAATGAGGTGAGGAGGAGGAGGCAGCCGAGACAAGCTTGGAGGAGGAGGAGAGAATGAAGTGGGGAAAGTGAGTGTGGTAGGTGGCTGTCCAAAATATCTAGCTGGTCTCAGGTTACTAATGGCGCACCACCGACAAATGCGCCATTAGTAACCCTGGTTACTAATGGCGCACCTACCAGGGGTGCGCCATTACTAGTTTTGCAAAAAAAAAAATTCTCAGTAGTGGCGCACCGTGCGTGTGGTGCGCCATTACTAATGGCGCACTTCGCCCAGGTGTGCCATTACTACTTTTGAAAAAAGTAAAAAAAAATGTCAGTAGTGGCGCACCGAGCGTGTGGTGCGCCATTACTAGTTAAAACTAGTAATGGCGCACTGTACCCTGGTGCGCCATTAATAGTTTTGGAAAATAAAAAAAATAAAATTTGCTAGTAATGGCGCACCGTGTGTCTGGTGCGCCATTAGTAATGAGGACACTAATGGCGCAGCTGTATCTGGTGCGCCACTGCTATATAGCAGTGGCGCACCAGATACAGGTGCACCATTAATGTTCATATCAGCTATAGCCCTTTTCCTAGTAGTGATGAGCTCATCCAACAAGGTGAGGATCTCCTCTGATTTTTTGCCAAATTTTCATTCTGATCCACTATACGATGAATTGCTATGAGCTCCTTCTACTGCTGCTATATGATGCATTGCTATGAGCCGCTCCTGACGCTGCTATGTGATGAATTGCTATGAGCTGCTGCTGCTATATGATGAGTTGCTATAAGCTACTCCTGCTGCTGCTATATGATGAATTGCTATGAGCTGCTCCTGCTGCTGCTATATGATGAATTACTATGAACTGCTCCTGTTGCTGCTATACGATGAATTGCTATGAGCTGCTGCTGGTATATGATGAATTGCACACTGTTGTTGTTGCTGCTGTATGATGAGTTGCTATGAGCTACTGCTGCTGCTATATGATGCTTTCAGGTGGTGCTACTATATGATAATAACCAGCCACTTGGACCATCGAATTTCAATAAATAATTGTTCTTCATTTAAATGTGGGTCATGCGTTCTTCGTTTAAATTAGGCAATGAGATCTCTATGGAAGATATTGACCAAAGTAGATTGTGCCAAGTAGATGGTATCTCTGTATTTGCATTTTGAACAAATAGTGATGGTCTGTTTTCCTATCATATTAATTACTGCACTGGGTTCAATTTGTGATGTTTGCAAGTCATATTAATTTTCATATGGGCACTAAAATGACAAAATATAATGCAATCTAGACTTTCACTGATCATACCAAAGATAAGCTAAAAAGGAAGGCAATGAAAAGAACTGGATGTCTTATTACCAGGAGCTTAGATTCACGGGTGCTTATTTTCTTAGGGTAACTCGTAATGACTATCCCTAAGAAACTTGGCCAATAGAATTGACATACAAATAACATATCACGATGAATGCAATGGATGAGTGTCTTCCATAGCACACTGTATAGGCTCACCGCTGCCTCTCCTTTTTTGCGATGTTCCATGAAATTGCCACATACATCTTGTACTTTTTCATTGTGTAACCCTATCTAGAAGTTGACATGGCTAATTTCAGACATCTCTACATGATAATACACTGCATATCCCTTGCACATATTTAACCCACCAATTAACGATTGTGTGCGTAGCATAAACTAGCCATGACTCTGTGTGCTGGACTAGAAGGCACTCTAAGGGAGCCTAATGTAGTGCACTAGAATTCCTACATGCCACCTACGATTTTGTGTAATGTACTACCTTTGTTGCTAAATATATGTCTTTGTAGAGATTCCAGTATGGACCACATACATATGTATATAGATGCATTTTCGAGTGTAGATTCACTCATTTTCCTCTGTATGTAGCCTATAGTGGAATCTCTAGAAAGACTTATATTTAGGAACGGAGGTACGAGGTATAGTATCATGTATGACATCTACATATCTAATTTAGCTGCCAATAGTAGAAATCATTATCTGCACAAAGGGATTACTGGTTGAAAATCCTAGCAAAGCACGCTGGCAGGCACACAACAATACAAGAGAGAGACGCACTTACAAGATCATAGCAATGCCTCAGTCCAGGATCTTGGTTGGACAAGCTGTTAGATCCAGAAGAAACATTGTCCTTGTAGTTTTTGCTAGCTGCATAACAAGTAACAGCGACCTGTTAGTATATTTGAAGTACATAGGGCAATAGATGCTGGACTGGTTTAAAGGTGACAAGTACCTAGGCCGTGGCGGGTGCTTGGCATCTTGCCAGACGGTGGAATCAGGTTAGAAATGTCAAGGGTGATGACGCTGCACTGTCTGTCGTGGTCTGGTAAGGAGATGTAGAACCATTGAGTAGGGTGTTTGTGGAGCGGCTCCGGTAGGGTGGACTACGGTGTGGGCGAAGCGGATCTGTGGTCGTGGATGAGGGCGTCAGTGAAGCTACTCCGGTGGTTGGGTTCAGGATGGTGTCGACAATGCGGATCTGCGGCCATGGACGGGGCGTCAGAAGCTGCTCCGATGGGTTGGATGAGGGTGCGACGAAGCGGATCTGAGGCCGTGGACTTGTGAGTTGGCAAAGCGGCCCCGGTAGGGTTGAGAATGGTATAGGCGAAGCTACTCCGGTAGGGTTGACGATGGTGTCGACGAAGTGTCTCCGGTAGGGTTGAGGAAGGTGTCGGCAAAGAGGATTTGAGTCCGTCGACGGGGGCATCGGTGGGGCGGCTCCGGGCGGTGCGGATGAAGCGTCTCCGGTGGGGAGTACGAAGGAGCCGCTACAGATGTGCTACGGTTGATGAGAGTACCGGCGAAGCAGATCCGGCACCGTGGACAATGCCGACACTGAATGGGCTGTTGTACAGTTGTGGATGAGCAGTCTACTTGTTTCTAGGGGAGGTGGGAGGGGTAGATGCGGCCACAGAAGTAGATCCGGCAAGGTGGACGCCGCTGGCAGTGAATGGGCTCGGGTACGGTAGTGGATGAGTAGTCTAGGGTTTCAAGAGGGGAGGGGTAGAAAGGCTGATGAAGTATGGACAACGTGATGTAAGATGCTCTGGTGTTGTGGAGTTAGTCGTTTTTGCGGGAGGGAAGAGGAAATGGGGGTGCCGTCTGGTGGGGGGAACCGGAAGTTACCAAAGCATCCCCGACCTATTATGTAGATGAGGGCGGTATTGTAACTGTTGTTCTCCGTGCACCAAGGACAAAAGGGGAATTTCGCATGCTAAAGACTAGGTGGCAGAAATTTTAGAAGGAGGCGGGTGATTTTGCCGCCCGCGGGATCGTTCGTATCCAGTTTCAACTAATTTTGGACCATGCTAGCGGGAAGGTCTTGCGAGACTGTGTACAGGGACACGCGTCAGAAATTAATAACAGGTGTGAAGTCCACCCAAAAAAAAGACAATAACTCAGGATGATGCACCGATAACTTGGACGTTCACACGGGCGCGGCCAATCGTACGGGTGTGGAGGGGCGTTCACAAAAAAGGGATCAAACGCTCAGCCTATGTATTTCTCGTGTAAATAGATAATTTAGTGCCATTGGTTATTTACTTTAAACATAATGCATTGATGTGTTAGTGTAGAGGCGCACAGAAAGAAATGGATATTGTAGTCCCACAAAAGAAATGGATATTGTAGTCCGCTACTTAAAAGTGTTACCTCATATGATTACATAGCCTCCATTTCATAAATGGCGTACCCGTTGAATTCGTATATGAATATTACATATATTACTTCATAATAGAACCTTAAATCATCCAAGACTAATGAATTTGAATGTAAGACTAACAATGGTGCATGTACATGATAGCTACATTGGTTGTTTGAAGAAACATCACCGTAACTTTGGCGTGCACAATTGAAAGGGTTTATTTAGATAGAAAAAATGTGATATGTGAGTGTCCAATCTTTATAGCGTTGAATCGATATTGTACCTTTGGCTGCGATATGAAGTAGATATTGATTTATGTTCAAGCGATGCACGTCCACGATCGCTAGATAGTGATATGTGAATGAATTGTGCAATCTCTCTCACACGCATACATATCTCATTTCCCCATGGGCATCGGAATCACACATGCGCACTTCATGTATTTTTCTCCCTTCGTCAAGGTTAGAATTCGTCATTCTACCCCGTCCTACAAGTCTCTCACAAAGAAACACACACGCTCTCTCTGTCAAACACGCCCACCCCTCTAATTCTGCCCACCCACAACCACTAATGTCTCAAAGTATAATTATGTCTCTCACACATATTCCTAAGGTTAACTCGAGTTTCGGAACCATATGAATACATACAATGGGATTCTAGCAGAGCACCTTTTGTTTTGAGATTTCTCTCTCTCTCTCTCTCTCTCTCTCTCTCCCCCTCTCTCTCACACACACACACACGTGCGCGCGTGGACATTGTTTCTCGCTTCATTTTTTCCGGCACTTGCATGCTGTAACATCCCAAATTTTCAATTTGGAATGTTATACAGTAGATCATCATGCATATCATATTTTCTTGCATTTTGGTCGATCCTAGAAATTTCACGCAACTCAAGGACCCCCGGAGAGAGAGTTGGAGATTTCGTTATTTTCATATTTGAGTTTTCTCAAACTTTGAAAAGAGGATCATTTGATTTTATTTATTTCATCTTCAATTATTTTCCCAATATCAAAAATATGAGAGAGGGGAATAATATGACTTTCCCAAATTTAGGAAAAATGAAGATGTAATAAATAAATCAAATCTTGGATTTGTCGGAGTTTATTTGCATTTTATTTGGATTAGGGAAAAATGCGTGTTTCAAAAAAATTTGCATCTAGGTCCGGAGAAAGTTCATTTTTTGTTCGACTCATTTTTTAGGAGTCGGGGAAAATTTACTTCGGGATTTTTGGAGCTCGTTTAGATTTTCTTTTCTTTGTTTTTCCGCGCGCGAAACTTTTTTTTTTTAAAAAATCCGCGTCGCGCCCGCGTGGGCCAAGGCCCAGCCGGCCTCCACCACGCGCGCGCCCGCGCGCCGCACCGCCGCCGCCGCCGCCGAGTCCTGGTAGGACTCTAGCGCCGCCGCCGCCCTTGCCTTGCCCCCTCCCCCAAGTCCCCCCCTTTTAATACCCAAGCACCCCCCTCTCCCCACACCACCCCGCCGCCCCGCAGCACGCAGCAGCCGCCGCCGCCGCCTTCCAGCGCCGCCGCCGCCCAACGCCGCCGCCGGAGCCCCTCGCCGAGGTAGCCCACGCCGCGCCATCCCTCCCCTCGGTTCGGTTTTTTTAAAACCGTTCCGGTTTCTTTTCGTTTCGTTGTTTCGTTTTTTTTTCGAAACCCTAGATCGGTTTCCCGTTTGTTTTCGGTTTAGTTGTTTAGCGACCATTCGCCGGACCATTCATCCTAACGAACGTGATCACCGGTTATTCTTGGTTAACGAACGTTCGTTCGTTTAACCGTTCGTCGTTTCTTTTCGTCGGTTTACTTCACGTTTTTCTGATCGCGATTTCAGAATCCGATCTTCGTTCTAGTTTATCTCCCCGCTTGTTTATCGGAATCAGGTGATTCAAGCGCCTGGAGTTTCGTTTCGAAACCGCCGTTCCGACTAATCAACTTAAATAAGTTTTTGCTACTGTAAAATTTGACCTAGTTTCAACTTGCTAGAACCGAGTTGTTTTCTTCTGCCGTTTGTTTTCCGTTGCTTTGTTCGGTTATTTCTCTCTTTACAACCGGAGTTCTTAAGTCGAACTTTCTGGTTCGATCTCTTGTTCGAGTTTTACCTGTGCATTAGATGAGTACTTATTGTATGCTTGATGTTTGTCTGCGATAGATTACCCAGAGTGCGCCGCCTGTTACTTCGAATCTCTAGGTCTCGCGGATCATCAGCAAGGCAAGTAACACTTTGATCATACCTTTTCTACAACCCAGTTTTATTGCATTAGATAAATCCTCACACATTGCATGATTAGGATCTAAATTAATTGTGGGATGGGAAGTAGATGAGGTAGTACCTATTACTTGTTTATTATGAAACCTTTGGGAGTTACTTCTACGTTTGCTTATTATGCCATGCTATGCTAGTAGACGGGGATTGGGTGAGTGATATCCATGACAGGTGTGAGTTTGTTAATTTTTAATGGTTTACTTAAGGTGGCAACTTAAACACACATCTGGGTGGATTGAGGCACCTGGTTTCTATCAGGACTTGCCTGTTTTCTTTTGGACCGCCACCCAGGCTCAAAGGGATCATAAGATCTTTCATGCTAGAAACTTCCGTGTGCAGCCACAAGCCATTATGGGCTCTGGCATAGTTGATTAAGTCGTGCGAACTCTTACAGTGTAGACTAGCAGATGTAGGGGAAAGTAGGTGTACCGGTCTATCCATCGTAAGGTGCTAGCGCTTCTGAAAGACTGTGTCTCGATCATCCGTTTCTCAAACACTGTGTAGTGCGAGAAACCCAACGGAGGCGATCGAGTCTTGTGGGGAAAAGTGCGCAAACCTCTGCAGAGTGTAATAAACTAATCATGATTAGCCATGTCCCCGGTTATGGACATCTTGAGTATCTTGTACTTGAATATCGTGTGAATCTCATCATGTTACTTCTAATTAATATTGTTGGGTTTTAATTGTTCACTTAATTGGGATCGGAATGCTGCCAACCATTCTCGATGTTCAACTACCATGATAGTTAAATAAATTCATTCCTTTGTAGTAGGGAAAAACTGGCTTTACGCAAAACTATAACCATAGAGCTTTCCACCAGCCATACATGCATATAGTATAGCCCATTACTGTTCATTACTCTCTATGTGTTACTTTGCCAGCATATTCCATGTGCTGACCCGTTTTCGGGCTGCAACTTTCATGTTGCAGACTTTTCAGACGACGAGTAAGGTGCTTTTAGGTCGTGGTTCTATACTCAGTGATGCCGTTGGAGTTGATAGACCCATTTATCTTCCAAGTCTTCCGCTGTTTTCGATATTAGATGGCCTTAAGCCATATTTATTGTAATAAGTTCTCTTTGAGACATCGATGTAATAAGTGTGTGATTGCTACTCTGCTATAAATCCTTTGAAGTACTGTGTGGTGTCGGCATTACTAATCCAGGGATGACATCGGAGCACAGAGACTTGATCCATTCGGGCCGGGTCGCTACAGAGATGGTATCAGAGCACACGCTGACTGTAGGACATGACCACTAAGTTAAAACCATAGATCACTATTCTCTCCTCATTTTCTAACTCCTCATCTTTTCTACTCTTTTAGGATGACGGACGCGAAGATCAAGTACGCTCAACCGGATGAAGGCACACCTTTTGGATTTCACTTGAAGGACGTCACCAAATACCTGAACATTGGACTACCAAGCTTCACCGGGACTTTCAACGCCACTCTGCCTGAAGAGGAGCGCTGGAAGATTCAAGCTCACGTTCCAGGAAGGACATTCGCGCCAATCACAAAGCCCATAGATAGTGTTTTCAGTGCACCAACCTGGAGTCTGGGAAGGAACATGGCAGCTCATATCACCATGGGACGCATTGGAGAATTTTACCAAGAAGACCTCAAGGACACTATCTACCAGATTTGCGGACGCCGAGATGAACAATGGGAGTTAGTCAGCACCAAGAAGGATAGATCCATTGCATCATTCATCCAGGAGTTAAACGAGCACATTCGACACCACGAGAACCAGATGTGCAATGATATGATAGAGTTGAAGAATGCAAAGGCTAGGATCATCGAGCTAGAAGGAGAACTGAAGGCTACACGCAAGGACTACATGGACGAAATTGTAGCTCTAGCAAGGCACAATGGCGATCTTAAGCAAGAGATTGAAGAACTCAAGGGTAAGTTAGCATCCAGAAAGGAATACATGTACGTCGCATGTCCGGACAAGTACATCATTCTCGATGATACCGATTCGGATCCTAGTGAACCCGACTTTGAAGACGAAGCTGGAGCAGACATCATGGAGTCTTCCACCGATTCAAATTTCTAGATGACCACCAAATATTAGTAGTATTTCCCCCATGTATACACTATAGTTCGAGCACTTTTGTGATAGTTCTAGACCGTTGTATGCCCTTGTTTGATTGAATGAAGTGATTTTGTGTGCATTTGCTCATGTGCATTGGGGTAGTGTTTTCTCTTTAGACCTCACTCTATTCTTAAATCTCGTCTTTTCTAAACCCTCAGATGCCTCCGAGACGTGACAATGGATTTCCACCGGAGCTCACTCAGTTGATCCAGCAACAGAATCAATTGATGCAGATGTTAGTCCAGAACCAGCAGAACAACAACAACAACAACCCACCACCACCACCGCCACCTGTTGACCACTTAGCCCGTTTTCTTAGGCTAAACCCGCCAGTGTTTTCCAGTAGCACTGAGCCGATAGTAGCAGACGATTGGCTCCGCAAGATAGGAAGGGAGTTGACCACTGCAGGATGCACAGATGGTGAGAAAGTGAAGTTTGCCGCACATCAGCTTGACGGACCCGCGGCAGCATGGTGGGAGAATTTCACAGCCACTTACCCAGTTGACACTATCACATGGGATCAGTTTCAGCAAGCCTTCCGCACTGCCCATGTTTCAGCAGGAGCTATGGCCATGAAGAAGCGTGAGTTTCGCAACTTATGCCAAGGAGGAAGGACAGTTGGCCAGTACGTTGATGATTTCAGCAAGTTAGCATGTTATGCCCCAGATGACGTTGCTACGGATGCAACTAAGCAGGAAAAGTTTCTGGAAGGATTAAATGATGAGCTAAGCATACAGTTGATGGTAGCAAGTTTCAACAACTACCAGGAGTTGGTAGATCGTGCCATCATGATTGAAGGGAAGCAACAGCAGATTGAGAACCGCAAGAGGAAGTATGGATAGGGGAAGTATAACTCTGGAGCCCAGCAGAAGCCCCATTTTACCCCTAAACAGGGAGTTCAGTTTCAGCATACCCATGGAGGAGGTAGTTCGCACAACCATAATGGCCACAAGAATAGTAATGGGAATGGAGGAAGCAACGGCCAGAACCGGACCACCCCATCAACCCCAACCAAGAGAGATCTGAGTCAAGTCACCTGTTTCAAGTGTTCCAAGACCGGGCATTATGCCAATGAATGTCCTGAAGGCCAGAATGGAAATGGCAATGGAAGCTCAGGGAAGAATCTGAACCCTTTCAATAGGGGACATGTGAACCACGTTAACGTGGAGGAGGTTGAAGATCAGCCTGATGCAGTAATCGGTAAGTTTTTGGTTAAGTCATTTACCGCACTCGTTCTTTTCGATACTGGTGCATCACATTCATACATATCAAGGGGATTTGTGAAAAAATATAGCCTGCCCACTAGGATTCTTAAAACTCCTATGCTAGTAAGCTCGCCAGGAGAAGAGTACATGGCCAGACTAGGATGTTTTCAAGTGCCATTAAGCATAGGAAGGCATGTTTTCCCAACAGATTTAATTATTTTGGAATCCCAGGGTCTGGATGTAATTCTCGGTATGGATTGGCTGTCGACGTATGGAGGAAACATCGATTGCGCCAGCAAGACAATTTTGCTCACAACGCCAGAAGGAAGAAGGATCAAGTATGTATCCCGGCATGTGCCAAATAGGACACAAGTAAATTGCCTAACATGAGTTGTGCAGGAGGAAGTACTAGTGGTAAAGGATTTTCCTGATGTATTTCCCGAAGAGTTGCCAGGCATGCCCCCGGACAGAGACATTGAGTTTTTGATTGAGTTATTGCCAGGTACAGGCCCAATATCGAAGCGGCCATACCGGATGCCAGCAAAGGATTTGGTAGAAATTAAGAATCAGATTAAGGAGTTACTGGAGAAAGGTTACATATGCCCAAGTTCTTCGCCTTGGGGATCACCCGTACTTCTAGTGGAGAAGAAGGATGGATCATTACGGATGGTTGTTGATTACCGTGGATTGAACGAAGTAACAATCAAAAACAAGTACCCACTACCAATGATTAATGATCTGTTTGATCGTTTGCAAGGAGCTAAAGTGTTTTCCAAGATCGATTTGTGATCGGGATACCATCAGTTGAAGATTCGAGAACAGGATATTCCGAAGACCGTTTTTACCACGAGATACGGATTGTATGAGTATACCGTTATGTCATTTGGATTGACTAACGCACCTGCCTATTTTATGAACCTGGTGAACAAAGTGTTTATGGAGTTTTTGGATAAGTTCGTCGTAGTGTTCATTGATGATATCCTAGTTAATTCAAGGAATGAAGAAGAGCATAAGGAACATTTGCGTTTGGTTTTGGAGAAACTAAGGGAACATCAGTTATATGCCAAATTTAGAAAATGTGAGTTTTGGTTGAAGGAAGTAGGATTCCTCGGACACGTTATATCCGGAGAAGGGATAGCAGTTGACCCCACAAAGGTTCAGACCGTAACCGAATGGGAAGCACCAACGACAGTTGGAGAGATCCGGAGTTTTCTTGGACTCGCAGGATACTACCGAAGATTTATTGAGAACTTTTCAAAGATTGCGAAGCCTATGACGGAGTTGTTGAAGAAGGATACCAAGTTCAATTGGACTGAGGAGTGTGAGGCTAGTTTCCAGGAGTTGAAGAAACGATTGGTTACCTCACCAGTGTTGATTTTGCCAGATCAGACCAAGGATTATGAGGTGTATTGCAACGCTTCACGTCGAGGACTTGGACCAGTGCTTATGCAGGAAGGGAGAGTTGTTTCGTATGCTCCACGACAACTGAAGCCTCATGAGTTGAATTACGCCACACATGATTTGGAGTTAGCAGCCGTAGTGCATGCATTGAAGACATGGAGACATTTCCTCATTGGAAATCATTGTGAGGTGTACACGGATCACAAGAGTTTGAAGTACATTTTCGCGCAGAAGGAGTTGAACCTCAGACAAAGGAGATGGTTGGATCTCATCAAGGATTATGATATGAGATTGCATTACCATCCCGGAAAAGCTAATGTAGTAGCTGACGCATTGAGCCGTAAGAGCCATGTCAATACGTTAATAACGGAGGAAATACCCAAGGAGTTATCAGAAAACCTTCGTGAACTAAGTTTAGAGATAGTTCCGAAAGGCTATGTAGCAGCATTGGAGATTCAGTCAACATTGATGGATAAAATCAGAGAGGCTCAGAAATCTGACAAGGAAATTGCTTCTATAAAGGAGAAACTAAGCAAAGGAAAAGCAAAGGGATTTCGTGAGGATGAGCACGATACCCTATGGTTTGAGGACCGTGTTTATGTGCCAAATGACCCGAAGATCAGGAAGTTGATTCTGCAAGAGGCACATGATTCACCCTATTCGATTCACCCAGGAAATACCAAGATGTATTTGGATTTAAAGGAAACATTCTGGTGGACCGGAATGAAGAAGGATATTGCAGCATATGTAGCAGTTTGTTATGTGTGTCATAGAGTGAAGGCAGAGCATCAGAAGCCAGCCGGATTGTTACAACCATTGCCGATACCCGAATGGAAGTGGGATAAGATAGGTATGGATTTTATCACAGGACTACCCAGGACGAAGGCAGGCTATGACTCGATATGGGTAGTAGTTGATCGTTTGACGAAGGTAGCACATTTCATTCCAGTTAAGACCACTTACACCAGTGCTAAGTTGGCAAAGATATACATGACTAGGATCATTTGTTTGCATGGAGTTCTGAGGAGTATTGTATCAGACAGAGGAACCCAATTTACCTCAAAGTTTTGGAATCAGTTGCATGAAACTTTGGGAACTAGGCTAGAGTTCAGCACCGCTTTTCATCCGCAGACAGATGGACAGACCGAGAGAGTCAATCAGATTTTGGAAGATATGCTGAGAGCTTGTGCACTAGATTATGGATCCAGTTGGGACGATAACTTGCCGTATGCGGAGTTTTCTTATAACAACAGCTACCAAACCAGTTTGAAGATGGCACCTTTCGAAGCTTTATACGAAAGGAGGTGCAGGACACTGTTGTCATGGAACGAAGTTGGAGACCGTCAGTTGTTTGGGCCCGATTTGATTAAAGAGTCTGAACAGAAGGTGAAGTTGATTCGCGATAGGCTCAAGGTAGCCCAGTCCAGGCAGAAGAGCTACGCAGATTCTAAACGCAAGGAGACAGTTTACGAAACCGGAGACAAAGTTTATCTCCGAGTATCCCCACTACGAGGGGTTAAGCGCTTTGGAGTTAAGGGAAAATTAGCCCCGTGTTTCGTTGGACCATATAAGATCTTGCAACATATAGGAGAAGTCGCGTATAAGTTGGAATTACCAGAGGGACTGTCAGGAGTTCATGATGTATTCCATGTTTCTCAACTGAAGAAATGTCACGCCGACATGGCGGAGGTACCACTAAGAGATACAGTGCCGCTTGAAGCGATTCAGTTGAAGGACGACTTAATGTATGAGGAGAAACCAGTCAAGATTCTCGAGTTTGCCAGCAGAGTTACCAGCAGCAAGGTTATCAAGTTTTGTAAAGTTCAGTGGAACCACCACTCCGAGGATGAAGCCACCTGGGAGAGAGAAGAAGATTTGCTCAAGGACCACCCTCACCTACTTTCTAGCCAACCCGAATCTCGAGGGCGAGATTCATCTTAAGGGGGGTAGGTTTGTAACATCCCAAATTTTCAATTTGGAATGTTATACAGTAGATCATCATGCATATCATATTTTCTTGCATTTTGGTCGATCCTAGAAATTTCACGCAACTCAAGGACCCCCGGAGAGAGAGTTGGAGATTTCGTTATTTTCATATTTGAGTTTTCTCAAACTTTGAAAAGAGGATCATTTGATTTTATTTATTTCATCTTCAATTATTTTCCCAATATCAAAAATATGAGAGAGGGGAATAATATGACTTTCCCAAATTTGGAAAAATGAAGATGTAATAAGTAAATCAAATCTTGGATTTGTCGGAGATTATTTGCATTTTATTTGGATTAGAGAAAAATGCGTGTTTCAAAAAAATTTGCATCTAGGCCCGGAGAAACTTCATTTTTTGTTCGACTCATTTTTTTAGGAGTCGGGGAAAATTTACTTCGGGATTTTCGGAGCTCATTTAGATTTTCTTTTCTTTGTTTTTCTGCGCGTGAAAATTTTTAAGAAAAAAAAATCCGCGTCCCGCCCGCCTGGGCCAAGGCCCAGCCGGCCTCCACCACGCGCGCGCCCGCGCGCAGCACCGCCGCCGAGTCCTAGTAGGACTCTAGTGCCGCCGCCGCCCTTGCCTTGCCCCCTCCCCCAAGTCCCCCCCTTTAAATACCCAAGCACCCCCCCTCTCCCCACACCACCCCGCCGCCCCGCAGCACGCAGCAGCCGCCGCCGCCGCCTGCCCGCGCCGCCGCCTGCTCGCGCCGCCGCCGCCGCTTTGCGCCGCCGCCGCCCAGCGCCGCCGCCGCCCAACGCCGCCGCCGCCGGAGCCCCTCGCCGAGGTAGCCTGCGCCGTGCCATCCCTCCCCTTGGTTCGGTTTTTTTAAAACCGTTCCGGTTTCTTTTCGTTTCGTTGTTTCGGTTTTTTTCCGAAACCCTAGATCGGTTTCCTGTTTGTTTTCGGTTTAGTTGTTTAGCGACCGTTCGCCGGACCGTTCGTCCTAACGAACGTGATCACCAGTTATTCTCGGTTAACGAACGTTTGTTCGTTTAACCGTTCGTCGTTTCTTTTCGTCGGTTTACTTCACGTTTTTCTGATCGCGATTTCAGAATCCGATGTTCGTTCTAGTTTATCTCCCCGCTCGTGTATCGGAATCAGGTGATTCAAGCGCCTGGAGTTTCGTTTCGAAACCGCCGTTCTGACTAATCAACTTAAATAAGTTTTTGCTACTGTAAAATTTGACCTAGTTTCAACTTGCTAGAACCGAGTTGTTTTCTTCCGCCGTTTGTTTTCCGTTGCTTTGTTCGGTTATTTCTCTCCTTACAACCGGAGTTCTTAAGTCGAACTTTCTGGTTCGATCTCTTGTTCGAGTTTTACCTGTGCATTAGATCAATACTTATTGTATGCTTGTTGTTTGTCTGTGATAGATTACCCGGAGTGCGCCGCCTGTTACTTCGAATCTCTAGGTCTCGCGGATCATCAGCAAGGCAAGTAACACTTTGATCATACCTTTTCTACAACCCAGTTTTATTGCATTAGATCAATCCTCACACATTGCATGATTAGGATCTAATTAAATTGTGGGATGGGAAGTAGATGAGGTAGTACCTATTACTTGTTTATTATGAAACCTTTGGGAGTTACTTCTACGTTTGCTTATTGTCGTGGTATTTCTCACGGGATGCTTGCGAGTCGAAGATGCCACAAGGGCTTAGTGTGTGGGTAGGACTGCTGCTGATAGGACCGGGAGCGGGTATGCGAGTAGCACGCGGTGGTTTACCCAGGTTCGGGGCTCTCCGGAGAGATAATACCCCTACTCCTGCATGTCTGAGTATATCTGGTGTATCTGGTACAGAGTCGCTCCTAGAGCTGTATCTCAGCCCAGTGCCGTAGGCATCTGGCTGTATACATGCCTGTATGAGGCGCGCTAGTCTCCGGCCATACTCATGGCCGTGAGCACATATGCTCATGTGCATGGATGGATGGGAAGCTAGCTTGCTTGCTAGCTTGTGTGTGGCGTGAGTGGCCATCCCCCTGGATGGATGGATGTGTGGTGGTATTTATAGTGGGAGTTGGCTTACCATGTAAGCTATGTGGGTGGTGGCGTTGGATGTAAGCTACCTTGGGTAGCTTACATGCCAAGCCAAGTAGGCATGGCTAGTGGCATGGCACATGCCACGCTTGTCCCCTGGGACACTTTATAAATCAGTACCCAGGGGACACGGTACACTGTAGATGATGGCACCGCAGTACGGTTGTCTCGTCGATGTCGGGTCGGGCAGCAGTCGGCAGCCGACTGGTTGGCGTAGTCGGCGGCCGGCAGTCGGTAGCCGGCCGGGTGGCGCAGTCGGCGGCCGGCAGGAGCGGCCGGGCAGTCGGACTGAGGGGCTTCGCTAGCCCCGATGTCTTGAAATATCATCTCGCCGTCTTCGGGGTATCCGTGTCCCATTACACCGACAGTAGCCCCCGAGCCCCCGGGCAACTTGGCAAAGTTGGGCGGAGGTTTTTTGGCAAATGTTCATGAAAATAATCATAAAAAAGGACAGAGTTAGTCCATGCAGATATATCGAATGCTTGCTTTTATCATTGCAAGTTTTATGCGGAGGGTGCCGACTCGGTTTCGTCCGAGCCCCCTTAATCTTTTTCGTGTTCCCTCCGCTTTTTGGCTTGTGCTCTTGCTTGCCGGACAGCCGCTCTGCGGTCTGTGGCTGAGAGTGGGCCGCAAAGTGGAGTGTACAGTACTCAGAGTCTGGGAGCAGATTCAACCGAGTAGATACTTGTAAAAGGAAAACGGTCGGGTCGCCCGAACGTTTTTCTTCCCGGACGTTTTTCACGTGGGTGGCCTCCAGCGTTCACTCTTGCTAGTCGGCAGCCGCTCTGCGGTCCGTGACTAAGAGTGGGCCTTTGGTACCGCGCATGGTACTAAGCCGTCTGCGGGAACTAACGTCTCAGGCCAAGCGGCCAGCCCCCGAGCCAACTCTGGCTGGCGCCGGGGCAAACAGTGATGCTACTGTAATAAAATGCGGAGGCAGCCCCCGAGCAACGCTCGGGGTTATCCGTGCTTGCGTAATGCAAAAATATGCGGGTGAGGAGCTCACATTGATTTTCGTGTAGTCGCGGTCGTCGAAGATAGCCGGCGCGACTCGGCGCTCGCGGAGTGCGCCGGCGCACCCGCTGGGTGTAGGGCCGACTGCTGAGCAGTCGGGCCGACTGCTGAGCAGTCGGGCCGGATCTTCCGGCAGCTGTTTTGTCTTCTTTCTCGCGGGGGCGCGCCAGCGCACCCGCTGGGTGTAGCCCCCGAGATTCGGGCCAACTGCTGAGCAGTCGGGCCGGATCTTCCGGCAACTACCGTGCGTTCTTCTTCTCTCGCGGGGGCGCGTCAGCGCACCCGCTGGGTGTAGCCCCCGAGATTCGGGCCGACTGCTGAGCAGTCGGGCCGGATCTTCCGGCAGCTACTTGGTCTTCTTTTCTCTCGCGGGGGCGCGTCAGCGCACCCGCTGGGTGTAGCCCCCGAGATCCGGGCCAACTGCTGAGCAGTCGGGCCGGATCTTCCGGCAACTACCTTGCATTCTTCTTCTCTCGCGGGGGCGCGTCAGCGCACCCGCTGGGTGTAGCCCCCGAGATTCGGGCCGACTGCTGAGCAGTCGGGCCGGATCTTCCGGCAGCTACTTGGTCTTCTTTTCTCTCGCGGGGGCGCGTCAGCGCACCCGCTGGGTGTAGGCAAACGGGCAGCAGTGCCGGCGCTCTTGCCGGCCTGATGTTGAAGCAGGCAAGCAGGCCGGGTTGCGTCTAGCCGTCCGAGTGGCGAGGCAGGCGGACGGATAGACGGATGTTTTTTCATTTCTTCTCTTGTAGCGGGCAGACGTATAGGCTGCTCTCTCTCTTTTTTTTTCAGCCGGCCACTAGGCAATCGGCCTCTTCTCTCTCCTTTTTTTTGGAGCAAGCCGGCTCCATTGACTTTTATTTTAGCCAGCGTGGGGAACCGGCCTCTGTTTTCTTTTTCAGTAGGCGGCCACGGCGGGACCCGGCAGGGCACAGCCGGCCAGGGCGCTTCGGCGGGAACCGCAGCCGGCAGGCTGGGTGGCGGCGAGGTGGGGCCGAGTGGAGGAGCCGGCTAGGGGCGGGATGCTCGGGAGGCGCAGCCGGCGCCCGCGCCGCGCGGAAGCTGGCGCAGGGCGAAGTAGGCAGGCGGGGAGTCGGAGGAGGCGCGCGGAGCCCGCGGGGCGAGGCGGCGAACTGAGCCAGCGCGCGACCGCGAGCGGGTAGAGCCGGCTGGTCGGGATGGAGGGACGCGGACGCGCGGGCGAGGCAGCCGGCCGCCGCAGGCGAGCCGGGGCCGGGTGGCGGGAGCCGGCCAGGCTGGGTGGAAGCCGGCGCAGGGGAGGCCGGCGGGGAAAGCCGACGCGGGACGCTGGGGAGCCGGCGCGGAGGCAGCCGGAGCCGGACGAAGCCGGCGGGCCATGAGCAGAGCAGAGACACGGCAGTCGGGCGGGAGGAGTCGAACCCAGATGCGAAGCAGGCGGCCGGCGGGGCGACTCGGTGGTGGAGCAGCCGGCCACGGGCGGGGCCAGCCTGGCAGGTGCGGAACGGGAGGCCGGGCGCAGCCGGTCACTTCGAGCCGGCGTGGGCCGCGTGGGGAAGGGCGAGGGAGCCGACGACGGGGTGCGGCCAAGCGGCGCGCGGGAGGCGGCGATGCGGGCCGGAGCCGCAACGAGGCCGGGCTGCGGGCGTTGGAGGCCGGCAGGCCGGACGGCGGAAATCGGCGCGGAAAAAATTGGCTGGCCGGCAGTCGGACGGGGGGGAGGCCGGCCCAGGGCAGCCGGCGCTGGGGAGGCCTGCCCAGGGCGACGCGGGCGCGCGGACGGAGCAGCCGGCGCGGGGGAGGCCGGCCGGCCCGGGGCGACGCGGGCGCGCGGACGGAGCAGCCGGCGCGGCACGGGGCAGAACAGGCGGCCGTGGCGTCGGCCGGCGCGGCGCGAGACGGAGAGGAGGCCAGGTGTGTGGGGGCGGACGAGTCAAGCGCGACCGAGTCGAGGCGGTGGCTGGGGAAGTCGGCCGGGCGTCGCGAGGCAGCGCAGTGGCGGAAGGCCGGACGGCGCGGGGGGTGGAGGACGCCGGCACCAAAACGACGACGCGAGCCCGGGGCGGAGCCGGCGCAGGTCGCGCGACCCGGCCATCGGCTCCAGAGCTCGGTAGAGTAGCGCGGGGGCGGAGGAGCAGGGCCGGCGCTGGTGTGGAAGCGAGCGAAGCAGCAGGCAGGTGAGGCAGAGCCGGAGCAGCGAGCACGCACGGAGGTATGAGCAGCGCCAGCGCAGGGAGCGCGACGACGGCCGCGCGCGATGGAGCGCTGCCCGCGGTAGCAGCACGGGGCTAGGCGTTGGGCCGAGCCAAGCCATTGTCCGGCCACTGTCTGACTGGTGCGTGGCCACTATCCGACCAATATACAGGCAGTATCCAACTTGTATCTGGCTAGCGAATGGATAGTGCATGGATGTATGGCCAATGGTTTGACCATCGTTGACTAGCGTCTAGCTAGCTTGTGTAGGTGAAATATGAAGGAGCAAAAGCGCGTTCCGGCCAAAGAAAGGAGCAGCGCAGAGAGGAGCAAACGTGAGGGGCGCGGCACGGCACGCGCACGGATGCGGCCGACCGAAGCGAGGCACCGCCGTGCACGGACAGACGGCCGGCGTCGCAACGGCGGTGACGGAGATGCACCGCCCGAAACGGACGCGCCGAGGGCATGCTGATGTCGAGCCCTCGACAGGCGCCGGAGAGGTGGCGGCGTCGCGGTGATGATGAAGGTGGCGAGACCAACGGCGAGGACGCGCCGTCCCGCACGGCCGCTCCGGGGGCGGGTCGAAGTCGAGCCCCCGAGCGCTACCGGAAAGACGGCGCGACGCCGCGGCGGAGATGGCGAAGGTGGTCCCGCCCGGACAGCGAAACCAGCAGCAGCGCGGTAGCGTAGTACCGCCCCACGGTGGGCGCCAACTGTCGTGGTATTTCTCACGGGATGCTTGCGAGTCGACAGATGCCACAAGGGCTTAGTGTGTGGGTAGGACTGCTGCTGATAGGACCGGGAGCGGGTATGCGAGTAGCACGCGGTGGTTTACCCAGGTTCGGGGCTCTCCGGAGAGATAATACCCCTACTCTTGCATGTCTGAGTATATCTGGTGTATCTGGTACAGAGTCGCTCCTAGAGCTGTATCTCAGCCCAGTGCCGTAGGCATCTGGCTGTATATATGCTTGTATGAGGCGCGCTAGTCTCCGGCCATACTCATGGCCGTGAGCACATATGCTCATGTGCATGGATGGATGGGAAGCTAGCTTGCTTGCTAGCTTGTGTGTGGCGTGAGTGGCCATCCCCCTGGATGGATGGATGTGTGGTGGTATTTATAGTGGGAGTTGGCTTACCATGTAAGCTATGTGGGTGGTGGCGTTGGATGTAAGTTACCTTGGGTAGCTTACATGCCAAGCCAAGTAGGCATGGCTAGTGGCATGGCACATGCCACGCTTGTCCCCTGGGACACTTTATAAATCAGTACCCAGGGGACACGGTACACTGTAGATGATGGCACCGCAGTACGGTTGTCTCGTCGATGTCGGGTCGGGCAGCAGTCGGCAGCCGACTGGTTGGCGTAGTCGGCGGCCGGCAGTCGGTAGCCGGCCGGGTGGCGCAGTCGGCGGCCGGCAGGAGCGGCCGGGCAGTCGGACTGAGGGGCTTCGCTAGCCCCGATGTCTTGAAATATCATCTCGCCGTCTTCGGGGTATCCGTGTCCCATTACACCGACACTTATTATGCCATGCTATGCTAGTAGATGGGGATTGGGTGAGTGATATCCATGACAGATGTGAGTTTGTTAATTTTTAATGGTTTACTTAAGGTGGCAACTTAAACACACATCTGGGTGGATTGAGGCACCTGGTTTCTATCAGGACTTGCCTGTTTTCTTTTGGACCGCCACCCAGGATCAAAGGGATCATAAGATCTTTCATGCTAGAAACTTCCATGTGCAGCCACAAGCCATTATGGGCTCTGGCATAGTTGATTAAGTCGTGCGAACTCTTACAGGGTAGACTAGCAGATGTAGGGGAAAGTAGGTGTACCGGTCTATCCATCGTAAGGTGCTAGCGCTTCTGAAAGACTGTGTCTCGGTCATCCGTTTCTCAAACACCGTGTAGTGCGAGAAACCCAACGGAGGCAATCGAGTCTTGTGGGGAAAAGTGCGCAAACCTCTGCAGAGTGTAATAAACTAATCATGATTAGTCGTGTCCCTGGTTATGGACAGCTTGAGTATCTAGTACTTGAATATCGTGTGAATCTCATCATGTTACTTCTAATTAATATTGTTGGGTTTTAATTGTTCACTTAATTGGGATCGGAATGCTGTCAACCATTCAAGATGTTCAACTACCATGATAGTTAAATAAATTCATTCCTTTGTAGTAGGGAAAAATTGGCTTTACGCAAAACTGTAACCATAGAGCTTTCCACCATCCATACATGCATATAGTATAGCTCATTACTGTTCATTACTCTCTATGTGTTACTTTGCCAGCATATTCCATGTGTTGACCCGTTTTCGGGCTGCAACTTTCATGTTGCAGACTTTTCAGACGACGAGTAAGGTGCTTTTAGGTCGTGGTTCTATACTCAGTGATGTCGTTGGAGTTGATGGACCCATTTATCTTCCAAGTCTTCCGTTGTTTTCGATATTAAATGGCCTTAAGCCATATTTATTGTAATAAGTTCTCTTTGAGACATCGATGTAATAAGTGTGTGATTGCTACTCTGCTATAAATCCTTCGAAGTACTGTGTGGTGTCAGCATTACTGATCCAGGGATGACACCGGAGCACAGAGACTTGATCCATTCGGGTCGGGTTGCTACACATGCACACCATTTGTTTGTCTCCGTGATGCTTTAAGTATGCCTCGCACACATGCTATCTACCTATCCCTTAATATAGATATTTGTCACACAAACTCCTTCTCCCCACTAGCAAGATTCCCATGCGTTGCACGGAACATCAAGATGCATTTGTATGTGTAGTTTATCTTGTGGGAGAAAAGGGTGAACGAGGGAAGGCCTTATTTGAAAATGTGGAGAGGGGTGTGGGTATGTTTTTGCAAAATTGCCATAGTTTCCTTCCTATCCATCAGATATAAATTGGATGGCCTATATTGTAGGATGGCATGCACACCATCATCACCAACTCTATTTTTTCATAAGAGTAGAGATATGTAAGTGTCCCTGCCCCCCCCCCCCACACACCCCCCCACACACACTTCCTGACACCGAAGGAGTAGGGTGACACCTCGATCTTGATACTAATCTATCGACTGGCTTCTCTCTCAAACACACACACACATGCACACTACCGGACACCGAAGGAGTAGGGTGGCACCTCGATCTTGATAGTAATATATCTACTGCTTCTCTCTCAAACACACACACACATACAGACACACTCGCTAGTTGTGCCTCTGTGCCTACCGCGCACACTCTCGATATGCCTTTCTCTCCCCCCTCCCCACACCACCCCAAGAATGACAATAGAAGGGTGACAACTTGATCTAATCTTAATCTGTCAATTGATTTCTCTCTCAAACATTGTGTCTCTGTGCCTCGCTCATACACACTCGTTACGTCTTTCTCTCTGTAGCCCGCTCGATATGTAGACTTCTCGCACGCGCATAGATGTAGTGACGATGACCCTGAACCCAGTGTGCCTTGTTTTTACCGGCCTCATGTGATAGTTTTCACCCTATTTTCTGTTAATTAACAAGGCAACCTTTTCTTTGTTACTACTAGTGAATCTGAAATCATTCGGGGCAGATATAGAATATATCACTTCAACCCGATTATCGCAGTAACTATTTTAAAAGAAACTAGCTAGATGCCCATGCGTTGCATGCAACATCAAGATGCATTTGTATGAGTAGTTTATCTTGTGAGAGAAAAGGACGAATGAGGGAAGTCCTTATTTGCAAACCTGGAGAGGGGTGTGGGTATCTTTTTGCAAAATTGCCATAGTTTC
Organism: Triticum monococcum; assembly: GCA_034509565.1. Classification (NCBI taxonomy): domain Eukaryota; kingdom Viridiplantae; phylum Streptophyta; class Magnoliopsida; order Poales; family Poaceae; genus Triticum; species Triticum monococcum. The sequence continues at coordinate 353,574,522 of CM067841.1, forward strand.
CTTCCTATCCGTTAGATACAAATCCGACGGCCTATATTGCAGGATGGCACGCACACCATCATCACCAACTCTGTTTTCCACTCCCTCTGTTCCTAAATATTTGTCTTTTTAGAGATTTCAACAAGTGACTACATACGGAGCAAAATGAGTGAATCTACACTCTAAAATATGTCTACATACACATCCGTATGTGGTAGTCCATTGGAAATATGAAAAAGACAAATATTTAGGAACAAAGGGAGTACTCCCTCCGTCCGGAAATACTTGTCATCAAAATGAATAAAGGGGAATGTATCTAGATGTATTTTAGTTCTAGATACATCCCTTTTGTCCATTTTGATGACAATTATTTTCGGACGAAGGGAGTATAAGAGTAGACATGGAGATATATCTCCAGCATGGTCCACAACAAAAATGTGCTGGACTGGTTAGCGTCGAATGCTCGCAACGCGATGACATGAGTTCGAATTTTGTCTTTAACTTTAGATTTTGATATTATATATATTACTTATTTAATATATACTTCTTTCGCTACAGTACTGATAGTGGAACCCACACAGTACTTAGAATACAAGATTAAGGATGGACTTGTTTGTTCTTAACTTTCTGTATGAAGCTGTAGCCACCCTGCAAGTCACGTGTACACTGTACATGCAATTAACTTTTTATAGAGGGAGAATCATACGCGCAATTAACTCAAATGGATTGGGTGTGACTCTAATATTTCCAGCATAAGAGCATCTCCAATGGCAGCTGGCAAATTTCCTCCTGCTTCCTTCCACAGAGGACAACATCAAACGCCGGCGGCATACATTTTCACAACTCTAACCAACCAGATGAAATTCGTGCAAACATGGACTAATTTCATGTAAGCATGAAGGATTTTGTATAAAAGACGGATCTTCATATAAACATGATGGATTTCATTACATTTATATGAACCAAGCGGTGCTAACCCGACTCTCTTGTTATAATTAATACTCCCTCTGTCCGGAAATACTTGTCCTTGAGATGGATGTATCTACACTTATTTTAGTTATAGATACATACAATTTATCCATTCTTAGAACAAATATTTCCTGCCAGCTGAAGAGGGAGTACCTAACCTAAATGGCCGCCCGCGGATCCCTTTGTCTTCCTCATGTCCGGAAAACACTTGTGGGGTCGACGAAGGTCCTCAGAAGAGATGAAGCAGCAAAGAAACCACCTGAATGCGCAGTCGTCGCCTTGGCGGTGGCCTTCATGGGATCCAAGCGGCGGTGGCCTCCCGTGTTCTACTTCTCCTCGATGATGCTGGCGGACACGGAGAAGATGGCCACCGACTCGTCGCTCTCCATGCACCCGGCTTCTGTCTCTGCCTGCATGGCACTGCCGCAGGCACGGGAGGCGCGACCACAGGCACGGGAGGCACACCCACAGACACGGGAGGCACGACCACCACAGACACTGGTGGTGCGGTATGACACGACAACGATGATGCCCGTACCGGCGTGCTCGCCGCCGTGCCGGCGTGGAGCAACTCGCCACTCCTCATCAAGTTGAACTGGAGAGGCGAGTTGCTGAACCACGCGCTGTTTGGGGGCGGCAACTGGCTCTGTCGGGCCAAGCGAGGTTGGTGAAGCACCAAGCGGCCTCGCCCATATCCGGAGGGCTTGGCGGGCCACCCAGTCGGGTAGTATGTTGGAGAACGGCTCCTCGGAATCCATCGGAAGAGTGGAGAAAATGGTGAAGGAGGAGATGGGGGAGCGGCAGAGGGGTGCGATTCTTGCCCGCTGTCTGTCTGGCCTTGTTTAAATAGAGGGCGGATGGTAGGAGCTTGGCCGGTATCTGGACTCGTTTAAACTGAGGGCAGATGGGAGGAGCTCGGCCGGCATTGCGTTTAATTCTGGCCCGCTCATGAATGGACGTGTGGCCGGTGTAGGTTTCTCGGTTTGCATGCGGGTTTAACGGAGGGGTTTGATGGAGGCGAGGAGGCGTGTTCAGCCAGGCGTGCAGCGGGCGGTGCAGTACTATTCGATTTGACAGCAGGTGGCGCAGTTCCCGATACAGCTTTAATGTAGATGTGGGAGGGGGTAGCGGTTCTCGAAATTTTGAATGACCAATAATGCATCCTCCTTCAATTAGCATCATGAATGCATAAGGGAAGTAATGGGAGGAGGACCGGGAAAAGAGGCTGCACGATGAGAATGCAACACAGTTTGCACTCATATAAAGGTGCCCCACCATTCCAATGCATCTACCAGATCGTACGCACCTAAGCATTTGCCTAAGCACCTACACTAAGTGCAAAAGTGCTCACTCCAGACCCATGGCGGCGATGCACGCGAGCGGCTAGTGGCTGTGCCACATGGTCCACGACGCTGGCCTAAGGCATGGTGCCGAGGATCGTCTCCAGACGGTGGTGGCGACCGGCTAGTGGATAGCCGCCGTCGATGCCAACTACGACTCTTAGTTGGACCAGATGATCGTTGCCGCCACCAAAAAATTCACCATCCTCAAGAAGCTCGCGAACGACATCGCCGTACTCCTCCAGCCCGCACGCCCGAGCTCCTTGTTGCCTACCACCCTAATCGGCCTCCATGGACGAAACCTCTTTCAAGCACTGGTGGCCCTGCGACTGCCCGCCGAAGCCATGAAGAATGTCCACCTGGAGGTCGCGCTCGCCGTGAGGCGCCTCGACCTGCAAGAATTCGTCGACCTACATGCTACCTCTTGAGCACTCCGTTGGTTTTCCCTTGAAGAGGAAAGGGTGATGCAACAAAGTAGCGTAAGTATTTTCCTCAGTTTTTGAGAACCAAGGTATCAATCCAGTAGGAGGCCACGCACGAGTCCCTCGCACCTACACAAACAAATAAAATCCTCGCAACCAACGCAATAAAGGGGTTGTCAATCGCTTCACGGTCACTTACGAAAGTGAGATCTGATAGATATGATAAGATAATCTTTTTGGTATTTTTATGATAAAGATGCAAAGTAAATAAAGAAAAATAAAAACGGCACCAGAAATAGCTTGTTAACGGGGATTAATATGATGAAAATAGACCCCGGGGCCATAGGTTTCACTACTGGCTTCTCTCATGAGCATAAGTATTACGGTGGGTAAACAAATTATTGTTGAGCAATTGACAGAATTGAGCATAGTTATGAGAATATCTAGATATAATAATGTATATAGGCATCACGTCCGAGACAAGTAGACCGACTCCTATCGGCATCTACTACTATTACTCCACACATCGACCGCTATCCAGCATGCATCTAGAGTATTAAGTTCAAAGGAACAGAGTAACGCTTTAAGTAAGATGGCATGATGTAGAGGGATAAACTCATGCAATATGGTATAAACCCCATCTTGTTATCCTTGATGTCAACAATACAATACGTGCCCTGCTGCCCCTACTGTCACTGGAAAAGGACACCACAAGATTGAACCCAAAGCTAAGCACTTCTCCCATTGCAAGAAAGATCAATCTAGTAGGCCAAACCAAACTGATAATTCGAAGAGACTTTCAAAGATAACCAATCATACATAAAAGAATTCAGAGAAGATTAAAATATTGTTCATAGATAAACTTGATCATAAACCCACAATTCATCGGTCTCAACAAACACACCGCAAAAGAAGATTGGATCGAATAGATCTCCACCAGAATCGTGGAGAACTTTGTATTGAGATCCAAAAAGAGAGAAGAATCCATCTAGCTAATAACTATGGACCCGAAGGTCTAAGGTAAACTACTCACACATCATCAGAGAGGCTATGGTGTTGATGTAGAAGCCCTCCGTGATCGATGCCCCCTCTGGCGGAGCTCCAGAAAAGGCCCCAAGATGGGATCTCACGGGTACAGAAGGTTGCGGCCGCGGAATTAGGGTTTTTGCTCTGTATCTGGTAGTTTGGGGGTACGTAGGTATATATAGGAGGAAGAAGTACATCGGTGGAGCAATGTGGGCCCCACAAGGGTGGAGGGCGCGTTTGGGGGTAGGCGCGCCCCCTACCTCATGCCTTCCTGGTTGATGTCTTCGCGTAGGGTCCAAGTCCTCTGGATCATGTTCGTTCCGAAAATCACGTTCCCAAAGGTTTAATTCCGTTTGGACTCCGTTTGATATTATTTTTCTGCGAAACTCTGAAATAGGCAAAAAAACAGCAATTCCGGACTAGGCCTCCGGTTAATAGGTTAGTCCCAAAAATAATATAAAAGTGTACAACAGAGCCCATTAATCATCCAAAAGAGAATATAATATAGCATGAAGCAATAAAATATTATAGATACGTTGGAGACGTATCAAGCATCCCCAAGCTTAATTCCTGCTCGTCCTCGAGTAGGTAAATGATAAAAACAGATTTTTTGATGCGGAATGCTACTTGGTATAATTTTTTTAATGTAACCCTCTTAATTGTAGTATGAATGTTCAGATTCGAAAGATTCAAGATAAAAGTTTAATTGACATAAATGCAATAATACTTCAAGCATACTAACTAGGCAATTATGTCTTCTCAAAATAACATGGCCAAAGAAAGTTCATCCCTACAAAATCATATAGTTTAGTCATGCTCCATTGTGGTCACACAAGAATGCTCTCATCATGCACAACCCCGATGACAAGCCAAGCAATTGTTTCATACTTTAGTAATGTCAAACTTTTTCAAACTTCACGCAATACATGAGCGCGAGCCATGGATATAGCACTATGGGTGGAATAGAATATAATGATGGGGGTTATGTGGAGAAGACAAAAAAGGAGAAAGTCTCACATCAACGCGGCTAATCAACGGACTATGGAGATGCCCATCGATTGATGTTAATGCAAGGAGTAGGGATTGCCATGCAACAGATGCACTAGAGCTATAAATGCATGAAAGCTCAACAAAAGAAACTAAGTGGGTGTGCATCCAACTTGCTTGCTCACGAAGACCTAGGGCATTTGAGGAAGCCCATTGTTGGAATATACAAGCCAAGCTCTATAATGAAAAATTCCCACTAGTATATGAAAGTGACAAAACAAGAGACTCTGTATCATGAAAATCATGGTCCTACTTTGAAGCACAAGTGTGGAAAAAAAGATAGTAGCATTGTCCCTTTTTTGGGCCTTCCTTTTTTGGCCTTCTTTTTTTGGGGACAATACTCTATGAATGATGATCATCACACTTCTATTTATTTACAATTCAATGATTACAACTCGATACTAGAACAAAGTATGACTCTATATGAATGCCTCCGGTGGTATACCGGGATAGCAATGAATTAAGAGTGACATGTATGAAAAATTATGAACGGTGGCTTTGCCACAAATACGATGTCAACTACATGATTATGCAAAGCGATATGACAATGATGAACGTGTCATGATAAAAGGAATGGTGGAAAGTTGCATGGCAATATATCTCGGAATGGCTATGGAAATGCCATAATAGGTAGATATGGTGGCTATTTTGAGGAAGATATAAGGAGGTTTATGTGTGAAAGAGCGTATCATATCACGGGGTTTGGATGCACCGGTGAAGTTTGCACCAACCCTCAATGTGAGAAAGGGCAATGCACGGTACCGAAGAGGCTAGCAACGATGGAAGGGTAAGAGTGCGTATAATCCATGGACTCTACATTAGTCATAAAGAACTCATATACTTATTGCAAAAATCTACAAGTCATCAAAAACCAAGCACTACACGCATGCTCCTAGGGGGATAGATTGGTAGGAAAAGACCATTGCTCGTCTCCGACCGCCACTCATAAGGAAGACAATCAAAGAACACCTCATGTTTCAAATTTGTTACATAACATTTACCATACGTGCATGCTACGGGACTTGCAAACTTCAACACAGGTATTTCTCAATTTCACAACTACTCAACTAGCACAACTTTGATATCACTACCTCCATATCTCAAAACAATCATCAATCATCAAACTTCTCTTAGTATTCAGCACACTCATAAGAAAGTTTTTTACTAGTCTCGAATACTTAGCATATTAGGATTAATTTCCCAATTTAAGCAAATTACCATGCTGTTTAAGACTCTCAAAATAATATAAGTGAAGCATGAGACAAGAATAGTTTCTATAAAACAAATCCACCGCCATGCTCTAAAAGATATAAGTGAAGCACTAGAGCAAAAACTATATAGCTCAAAAGATATAAGTGAAGCGCATAGAGTATTCTAATAAATTCCGAATCATGTGTGTTTCTCTCAAAAGGTGTGTACAATAAAGATGATTTTGGTAAACTAGCAAATAAAGACTCAAATAATACAAGACGCTCCAAGCAAAACACATATCATGTGGTGAATAAAAATATAGCTCCAAGTAAAGTTACCGATGGAAGTAGACGAAAGAGGGGATGCCTTCTGGGGCATCGCCAAGCTTTGGCTTTTAGGTGTCCTTAGATTATCTAGGGGTGCGATGGGAATCCCCAAGCTTAGGCTCTTGCCACTCCTTGTTCCATAATCCATCAAATCTTTTACCCAAAACTTGAAAACTCCACAACACAAAACTTAAAGTAGAAAATCTCGTGAGCTCCGTTAGTGAAAGAAAACAAAACACCACTTCAAAGTACTGTAATGAACTCATTCTTTATTTATATTGGTGTTAAACCTACTGTATTCCAACTTCTCTATGGTTTATAAATTATTTTGCTAGCCATAGATTCATCGAAATAAGCAAACAACACACGAAAAACAGAATCTGTCAAAAACAGAACAGTCTGTAGTAATCTGTAGCTAACGCAAGTTCTGGGACCCCACAAATTCTAAAATAAATTTCTGGACGTGAGGAATTTATATATTAATCATCTTCAAAAAGAATTAACTAAATATCACCTTCCAAATAAAAATGGCAGCAGTTCTCGTGAGCGCTAAAGTTTCTGTTTTTTACAGCAAGATTAAAAAGACTTTCCCCAAGTCTTCCCAACGGTTCTACTTGGCACAAACACTAATTAAACACAAAAAGCACAACCAAAACAGAGGCTAGATAAATTATTTATTACTAAACAGGAGCAAAAATCAAGGAATAAAAATAAAATTGGGTTGCCTCCCAACAAGCGCTATCATTTAACGCCCCTAGCTAGGCATAAAAGCGAAGATAGATCTAGGTATTGCCATCTTTGGTAGGCAATCCATAAGTGACTCTCATAATAGATTCATATGGTAATTTAATTTTATTTCTAGGGAAGTGTTCCATGCCTTTACTTAACGGAAATTGGAATCTAATATTCCCTTCCTTCATATCAATAATTGCACCAATCGTTCTAAGGAAAGGTCTACCAAGAATAATAGGACATGAAGGATTGCAATCTATATCAAGAACAATAAAATCTACGGGCACATAATTCCTATTTGCAACAATAAGAACATCATTAATTCTTCCCATAGGTTTCTTAATGGTGGAATCTGCAAGGTGCAAGTTTAAAGAGCAATCATCAAAATCACGGAAACCTAGCAAATCACACAAAGTCTTTGGAATCGTGGAAACACTAGCACCCATATCACACAAAGCATAGAATTCATGATCTTTAATTTTAATTCTAATAGTAGGTTCCCATTCATCATAAAGTTTTCTAGGGATAGAAACTTTCAACTCAAGTTTTTCTTCATAAGATTGCATCAAAGCATCAATGATATGTTTAGTAAAAGCTTTATTTTGACTATAAGCATGAGGAGAATTTAGCACGGATTGCAACAAGGAAATACAATCTATCAAAGAGCAATTATCATAATTAAATTCCTTGAAATCCAAAATAGTGGGTTCATAAATATCTATAGTTTTGACCTCTTCAATCCCACTTTTAACAATTTTAGCACCAAGATCTAAAGACTCCGAATTTTTGGAACGCCTTCTAGGTAAAGGTGGATCATATTCAGTCGCATCATTATCAAGATTCATATTGCAAAAAAAAGATTTAATAGGGGACACATCAATTACTTTTAGATCTTCATCTTTATTTTCATGGAAACTAGAAGAACACGATTTTATAAAACAATCTTTCTTAGCACGCATCCTAGCGGTTCTTTCTTTGCACTCATCAATGGAAATTCTCATGGCCTTGAGAGACTCATTGATATCATGCCTTGGTGGAATAGATCTAAGTTTCAAAGAATCAACATCAAGAGAAATTTTATCAACGTTCCTAGCCAACTCATCAATCTTAAGCAATTTCTGTTCAACCAAAGCATTGAAACTCTTTTGCAAGGTAATAAATTCTTTAATATTAGATTCAAAATCAGAGGGCATCTTATTATAATTTCCATAGGAATTGTTGTAGGAATTACCATAATTATTAGAGGAATTACTAGTTAACGACGTAGAATTAAAATTACCTCTATACGCATTATTACCAAAATTGTTCCTACCAACAAAATTCACATCCATAGATTCATTATTATTCTCAATCAAGGTAGACAAAGGAATATCATTAGGATAAGTAGGAGCACTCTTATTAGCAAACAATTTCATAAGTTCATCCATCTTTCCACTCAAAACATTAATCTCTTCAATTGCATGCACTTTTTTATTAGTAGATCTTTCGGTGTGCCATTGAGAATAATTAACCATAATATTATCTAGGAGTTTGGTAGCTTCTTGATACGTCTCGAACGTATCTATAATTTTTGATTGCTCCATGCTATATTATCTACTGTTTTGGACATTATTGGGCTTTATTATCCAGTTTTATACTATTTTTGGGACTAACCTATTAACCGGAGGCCCAACTCAGAATTGCTGTTTTTTTTGCCTATTTTAGGGTTTCGAAGAAAAGGAATATCAAACGGAGTCCAAATGGAATGAAACCTTCAGGAACGTGATTTTCTCAACGAACAAGACCCGAGAGACTTGGACCCTACATCAAGAATGAAAATAGGAGGCCACGAGGTAGGGGGGCGCGCCTACCCCCCTAGGCGCGCCCTCCACCCTCGTGCCCCCCTGTTGCTCCACCGACGTACTCCTTCCTCCTATATATATCCACATACCCCAAAACGATCAGATACGGAGCCAAAACCCTAATTCTACCGCCGTAACTTTCTGTATCCACGAGATCCCATCTTGGGGCCTGTTCCGGAGCTCCGCCGGAGGGGGCATCGATCATGGAGGGCTTCTACATCAACACCATAGCCTCTTCGATGAAGTGTGAGTAGTTTACCTTAGACCTACGGGTCCATAGTTAGTAGCTAGATGGCTTCTTCTCTCTTTTTGGATCTCAATACAATGTTCTCCCCCTCCCTCGTGGAGTACTATTCGATATAATCTTCTTTTTGGCGGTGTGTTTGTTGAGACCCATGAATTGTGGGTTTATGATCAAGTCTATCTAGGAATAATATTTGAATCTTCTCTGAATTCTTTTATGTATGATTGGTTTGTCGGGGAACATAGCAGAAATTCAAAATTTTCCTACGTGTCACCAAGATCTATCTATGGAGAGACCAACAACGAGGGGAAGGAGAGTGCATCTACATACCCTTGTAGATCGCTAAGCGGAAGCGTTCAAGAGAACGGGGTTGATGGAGTCGTACTCGTCGTGATCCAAATCACCGATGATCCTAGCGCCGAACGGACGACACCTCCAAGTTCAACACACGTACGGAGCAGTGATGTCTCTTCCTTCTTGATCGAGCAAGGGGGGAGGAGAGGTTAATGGAGATCCAGCAGCACGACGGCGTGGTGGTGGAAGTAGCGGGACTCCAACAGGGCTTCGCCAAGCGCTGCGGGAGGAGGGAGATGTGTCACGGGAGGGAGAGGGAGGCGCCAGGGCTTCGGTTGGGCTGCCCTCCCTCCCCCCACTATATATAGGGCCAAGGGAGAGGGGGGCGCAGCCTTGGCCCTTCCTCCAAGGAAGGGTGCGGCTAGGGAGGAGTCCCTCCTCCCCAAGGCACCTAGGAGGTGCCTTCCCCCTTTAGGACTCTTCCTTTCCTTATCTCTTGGCGCATGGGCCTCTTGGGGCTGGTGCCCTTGGTCCATATAGGCCAAGGCGCACACCCCTACAACCCATGTGGCCCCCGGGTTAGGTGGCCCCACCCGGTGGACCCCCGGGACCCTTCCGGTGGTCCCGGTACAATACCGGTGACCCCGAAACTTGTCCCGATGGCCGAAATAGCACTTCCTATATATAATTCTTTACCTCCGGACCATTCCGGAACTCCTCGTGACGTCCGAGATCTCATCCGGGACCCCGAACAACATTCGGCTTACCGCATACTAATATCTCTATAACCCTAGCGTCACCGAACCTTAAGTGTGTAGACCCTATGGGTTCGGGAAGCATGCAGACATGACCGAGACGTTCTCCGGTCAATAACCAACAGCGGGATCTGGATACCCATGTTGGTTCCCACATGTTCCACGATGATCTCATCGGATGAACCATGATGTCAAGGACTTAATCAATCCCGTATGCAATTCCCTTTGTCCATCGGTACCATACTTGTTCAATCTCGTTACCAGCAAGTCTCTTTACTCGTTCCGTAACACATCATCCTGTGATCAACTCCTTGATCACATTGTGCACATTATGATGATGTCCTACCGAGTGGGCCCAGAGATACCTCTCCATTTACACGGAGTGACAAATCCCAGTCTCGATTCATGCCAACCCAACAGACACTTTCGGAGATACCTGTAGTGAACCTTTATAGCCACCCAGTTACGTTGTGACATTTGGCACACCCAAAGCACTCCTACGGTATCCGGGAGTTGCACAATCTCATGGTCTAAGGAAATGATACTTGACATTAGAAAAGCTTTAGCATACGAACTACACGATCTTTTGCTAGGCTTAGGATTGGGTCTTGTCCATCACATCATTCTCCTAATGATGTGATCCTGTTATCAACGACATCCAATGTCCATGGTCAGGAAACCGTAACCATCTATTGATCAACGAGCTAGTCAACTAGAGGCTTACTAGGGACATGGTGTTGTCTATGTATCCACAGATGTATCTGAGTTTCCTATCAATACAATTCTATCATGGATAATAAACAATTATCATGAACAAGGAAATATAATAATAACCAATTTATTATTGCCTCTAGGGCATATTTCCTATAGTCTCCCACTTGCACTAGAGTCAATAATCTAGTTCACATCGCCATGTGATTAACACTCATAGGTCACATCGCCATGTGACCAACATCCAAAGAGTTTACTAGAGTCAATAATCTAGTTCACATCACTATGTGATTAACAATCAATGAGTTCTGGGTTTGATCATGTTTCTTGTGAGAGAGGTTTTAGTCAACGGGCCTGCAACATTCAGATCCGTATGTACTTCGCAAATCTCTACGCTATATTTGGAGCCATTTCAAATAACTGTTCTACTTGGAGCTATTCCAAATCGTTGCTCCGTTATACGTATCTGGTATCTCTACTCGGAGCTATCCGGATAGGGGTTAAGCTTGCATCGACGTAACTCTTTACGTCGAACTCTTTATCACCTCCATAACCGAGAAACATATCCTTATGCCTCTAAGGACAATTTTGACCGCTATCTGGTGATCTACTCCTAGATCACCTTCGTACCCTCTAGCCAGACATGTGGCAAGGCACACATCAGGTGCGGTACACAGCATAGCATACTACGGAGCCTATGTCTAAGCATAGGGGTCGACCTTCGTCCTTTCTCTCTGTTCTGCCGTGGTCGAGCTTTAAGTATTAACTTCGTACCTTACAACTCAGGCAATAACTCCTTCTTTGACTGATCCATCTTGAACACCTTCAAGATCATGTCAAGGTATGTGCTCATTTGAAAGTACCATTAAGCGTTTTGATCTATCCTTATAGATCTTGATGCTCAATGTTCAAGTAGCTTAATCCAGGCTTTCCATTGAAAAACACTTTCCAAATAACCCTATATGCTTTCCAGAAATTCTACGTCATTTCTGATCAACAATATGTCAACAACATATACTCATCAGAAATTCTATAGTGCTCCCACTCACTTCTTTGGAAATACAAGTTTCTCATAAACTTTGTATACACCCAAAATCTTTGATCATCTTATCAAAGCATACATTCCAACTCCGAGATGCTCACTCCAGTCCTTAGAAGGATTGCTGGAGCTTTGCATACTTATTAGCATCTTTCAGGATTGACAAAACCTTCCGGTTGTATCACATACAACCTTTCCTCAAGAAAATCGTCGAGGAAACAATGTTTTGACATCCTATCTGCAAGATTTCATAAATAATGCAGTAATCGCTAATATAATTCCAACAGACTCTTAGCATCGCTACGAGTGAGAAAGTCTCACCGTAGTCAACTCCTTGAACTTGTCGGTAAATTTCTTAACGACAAGTCGAGCTTAATGGTGACATTTACCATCATTGTCCGTCTTCCTTTTAAAATCCATCTGTACTCAACAGCCTTACGACCACCAAGTAGTTCTTCCAAAGTCTACACTTTGTTTTCATATATGGATCCTCTCTCGGATTATATGGCCTCAAGCCATTTATCGGAATCCAGGCCCACCACTGCTTCTCCATAGCTCGTAGGTTCATTGTTGTCTAGCAACATGACTTCCAAGACACGATTACGTACCACTCTGAAGTAGCACGCATCCTTGTCATCCCACAAGGTTTGGTAGTGACTTGATCCGAAGTTTCATGATCACTATCATAAGCTTCCACTTCAATTGGTGTAGGTGCCACAGGAACAACTTCCTGTGCCCTGCCACACACTAGTTAAAGAGACGGTTTAATAACCTCATCAAGTCTCCACCATCCTCCCACTCAATTCTTTCGAGAGAAACTTTTCCTCGAGAAAGTACCCAATTCTAGAAACAATCCCTTATTGCTTTCGGATCTGAGACAACAGGTATACCCAACTGTTTTGGGTGTCCTATGAAGATGCATTTATCCGCTTTGGGTTCGAGCTTATCAGCCTGAAACTTTTCCACATAAGCATCGCAGCCCCAAACTTTTAAGAAATGACAGCTTAGGTTTCTCTAAACCATAGTTCATACGGTGTCATCTCATCGGAATTACGTGGTGCCCTATTTAAGGTGAATGTGGTTGTCTCTAATGCCTAACCCATAAACTATCGTGGTAATTCGATAAGAGACATCATGGTATGCATTATATCCAATAGGGTGCAGTTATGATGTTCGGACACACAATCACACTATGGTGTTCCAGGCTGTATTAGTTGTGAAACAATTTCCACAATGTCTTAATTTTGTGCCAAACTCGTAATTCAGATATTCATCTCTATGATCATATCATAGATCTTTTTATCCTCTTGTCACGACGATCTTTCAACTTCACCCTGAAATTACTTGAACCTTTCAATAATTCAGACTCGTGATTCATCAAGTAAATATACTCAACATCTACTCAAATCATCTGTGAAGTAAGAACATAACGATATCCACTAAATGCCTCCGCACTCATTGGACTGCACACATCAAAATGTATTACTTCCAACAAGTTGCTTTCTAGTTCCATTTTACTGAAAACGAGGCTTTCAGTCATCTTGCCCATGTGGTATGATTTGCATGTCTCAAGTGATTCAAAATCAAGTGAGTCCAAACGGTCCATTTGCATGGAGTTTCTTCATGCATATACACCAATAGACATGGTTCGCATGTCTCAAACTTTTCAAAACGAGTGAGCCCAAAGATCCATCAACATGGAGCTTCTTCATGCGTTTTATACTGATATGACTTATGTGGCAGTGCCACAAGTAGGTGGTACTATCATTACTATCTTATATCTTTTGGCATGAACATGTGTATCACTACGATCGGGATTCAATAAACCATTCATTTTAGGTGCAAGACCATTGAAGGTATTATTCAAATAAACAGAGTAACCATTATTCTCCTTAAATGAATAACCGTATTGCGATAAACATAATCCAATCATGTCTACGCTCAACGCAAACACCAAATAACAATTATTTAGGTTTAACACCAATCCTGATGGTAGACGGAGCGTGCGATGTTTGATCACATCAACCTTGGAAACACATATCGTCGTCTCACCTTTGGCTAGTCTCCTTTTATTCTGTAGCCTTTTATTTCGAGTTACTAACACTTAGCAACCGAACCGGTATCTAATACCCTGGTGCTACTAGGAGTACTAGTAAAATACACATTTAATATAATGTATGTCCAATACATACTTTTGTCAACCTTTCCAGCCTTCTCATCTACCAAGTATCTAGGGTGGTTCTGCTCCAGTGGCTGTTCCTCTTATTACAGAAGCACTTAGTCTCGGGTTTGGGTTCAACCTTGGGTTCTCCACTAGAGCAGCAGCTGATTTGCCGTTTCATGAAGTATCCCTTCTTTCCCTTGCCCTTCTTGAAACTAGTGGTTTCACTAACCATCAACAATTGATGCTCCTTCTTGATTTCTACTTTCGTGGTGTCAAACATCACGAATATCTCAAGGATCATCATATATGTCCCTGATATATTATAGTTCATCACGAAGCTCTAGCAGCTTGGTGGTAATGACTTCGGAGAAACTATCACTATTTCATCTGGAAGATCAACTCCCACTTGATTCAAGCGATTGTTGTACTCAGACAATCTGAGCACAAGCTCAACAATTGAGCTTTTCTCCCTTAGTTTGCAGGCTAAGAAAATCGTCGGAGGTCTTATACCTCTTGACATGGGCACGAGCCTGAAATCCCAATTTCAGCCCTCGAAACATCTCATATGTTTTGCGACGTTTCAAAACGTCTTCGCTGCCTCAACTCTAAACCGTTTAACTGAACTATTACGTAGTTATCAAAACGTGTATGTCAGATGTTCGCAACATCTACAGATGACGTTTGAGGTTCAGCACACTGAGCGGTGCATTAAGGACATAAGCCTTCTATGAAGCAATGAGGACAATCCTCAGTTTACGGACCTAGTCCGCATAATTTCTACTATCAACTTTCAACTAAATTTTCTCTAGGAACATATCTAAACAGTAGAACTAAAGCGTGAGCTACGACATAATTTGCGAAGACCTTTTGACTATGTTCAGGATAATTAAGTTCATCTTATGAACTCCCACTCAGATAGACATCCCTCTTGTCATCTAAGTGATTACATGATCCGAGTCAACTAGGCCGTGTCCGATCATCATGTGAGACGGACTAGTCAACATCGGTGAACATCTTCATGTTGATCGTATCTACCATACGACTCATGCTCGACCTTTCGGTCTCTTGTGTTCTGAGGCCATGTCTGTACATGCTAGGATCGTCAAGTCAAGCTAAGTGTTTCGCGTGTGTTCCGAGGCCATGTCTGTACATGCTAGGCTCGTCAACACCCGTTGAATTGAACGTAAGAATCTATCACACCCGATCATCACGTGGTGCTTCGAAACAACGAACTGTCGCAACGGTGCACAGTTAGGGGGAACACTTTCTTGAAATTATTATGAGGGATCATCTTATTTACTACTGTCGTTCTAAGAAAATAAGATGTATAAACATGATAAACATCACATGCAATCAAATAGTGACATGATATGGCCAATATCATATTGCTCCTTTTGATCTCCATCTTCGGGGCTCCATGATCATCATCGTCACCGGCATGACACCATGATCTCCATCATCATGATCTCCATCATTGTGTCTCCATGAAGTTGTCTCGCCAACTATTACTTCTACTACTACAGCTAACGGTTAGCAATAAAGTAAAGTAATTACATGACGTTTATGTTGACACGCAGGTCATAAATAAATTAAGACAACTCCTATGGCTCCTGCCGGTTGTCTTACTCATCGACATGCAAGTCGTGATTCATATTACAAGAACATGATCAATCTCATACATCACATATACCATTCATCACATCCTTTGGCCATATCACATCACATAGCATACCCTGCAAAAACAAGTTAGACGTCCTCTAATTGTTGTTTGCATGTTTTATGTGGCTGCTATGGGTTTCTAGCAAGAACGTTTCTTACCTACGCAAAACCACAACGTGATATGCCAATTGCTATTTACCCTTCATAAGGACCCTTTTCATCGAATCCGATCCGACTAAAGTGGGAGAGACAGACACCCGCCAGCCACCTTATGCAACTAGTGCATGTCAGTCGGTGGAACCGGTCTCACGTAAGCGTACGTGTAAGGTTGCTCCGGGCCGCTTCATCCCATGATGCCACCGAATCAAGATAAGACTAGTAACGGCAAGTAAATTGACAAAATCAACGCCCACAACTACTTTATGTTCTACTCGTGCATAGAATCTACGCAATAGACCTAGCTCATGATGCCACTGTTGGGGAACGTAGCAGAAATTCAAAATTTTCCTACGTGTCACCAAGATCTATCTATGGAGAGACCAGAAACGAGGGGAAGGAGAGTGCATCTACATACCCTTGTAGATCGCTAAGCGGAAGCGTTCAAGAGAACGGGGTTGATGGAGTCGTACTCGTCGTGATCCAAATCGCCGATGATCCTAGCACCGAACGGATGGCACCTCCGTGTTCAACACACGTACGGAGCAGCGACGTCTCTTCCTTCTTGATCCAGAAAGGGGGGAGGAGAGGTTAATGGAGATCCAGCACACGACGGCGTGGTGGTGGAAGTAGCGAGACTCCAAGAGGGCTTCGCCAAGCGCTGCGGGAGGAGGGAGATGTGTCACGGGAGGGAGAGGGAGGCGCCAGGGCTTCGGTTGGGCTGCCCTCCCTTCCCCCCACTATATATAGGGCCAAGGGAGAGGGGGGGCGCAGCCTTGGCCCTTCCTCCAAGGAAGGGTGAGGCTAGGGAGGAGTCCCTCCTCCCCAAGGCACCTAGGAGGTGCCTTCCCCCTTTAGGACTCTTCCTTTCCTTATCTCTTTGGCGCATGGGCCTCTTGGGGCTGGTGCCCTTGGCCCATATAGGCCAAGGCGCACACCCCTACAACCCATGTGGCCCCTGGGCAGGTGGCCCCACCCGATGGACCCCCGGGACCCTTCCGGTGGTCCCGGTACAATACCGATGACCCCGAAACTTGTCCCGATGGCTGAAATAACACTTACTATATATAATTCTTTACCTCCGGACCATTCCGGAACTCCTCGTGACGTCCGGGATCTCATCCGGGACTCCGAACAACATTCGGGTTACCGCATACTAATATCTCTATAACCCTAGCGTCACCGAACCTTAAGTGTGTAGACCCTACGGGTTCGGGAAGCATGCAGACATGACCGAGACGTTCTCCGGTCAATAACCAACAGCGGGATCTGGATACCCATGTTGGTTCCCACATGTTCCACGATGATCTCATCGGATGAACCACGATGTCAAGGACTTACTCAATCCCGTATGCAATTCCCTTTGTCCATCGGTACGATACTTGCCCGAGATTCGATCGTCGGTATCCCGATACCTTGTTCAATCTCGTTACCGGCAAGTCTCTTTACTTGTTCCATAACACATCATCCCGTGATCAACTCCTTGATCACATTGTGCACATTATGATGATGTCCTACCGAGTGGGCCCAGAGATACCTCTCCATTTACACGGAGTGACAAATCCCAGTCTTGATTCGTGCCAACCCAACAGACACTTTCGGAGATACCTGTAGTGAACCTTTATAGCCACCCAGTTACGTTGTGACGTTTGGCACACCCAAAGCACTCCTACGGTATCCGGGAGTTGCACAATCTCATGGTCTAAGGAAATGATACTTGACATTAGAAAAGCTTTAGCATACGAACTACACGATCTTTTGCTAGGCTTAGGATTGGGTCTTGTCCATCACATCATTCTCCTAATGATGTGATCCCGTTATCAACGACATCCAATGTCCATGGTCAGGAAACCGTAACCATCTATTGATCAACGAGCTAGTCAACTAGAGGCTTACTAGGGACATGGTGTTGTCTACGTATCCACACATGTATCTGAGTTTCCTATCAATACAATTCTAGCATGGATAATAAACGATTATCATGAACAAGGAAATATAATAATAACCAATTTATTATTGCCTCTAGGGCATATTTCCAACATGGTTATCTTTGCAAATGTCTTCAAATTATCAGTTTGGTTTGGCCTAGTAGATTGATCTTTCTTGCAATGGGAGAAGTGCTTAGCTTTGGGTTCAATCTTGCGGTGTCCTTTCCAGTGACAGTAGGGGCAGCAAGGCACGTATTGTATTGTTGCCGTCGAGGATAACAAGATGGGGATTTCATCATATTGCATGAGTCTATCCCTCTACGTCATGTCATCTTGCTTAAGGTGTTACTCCATTTTTAACTTAATAGCGGTCGATGAGTGGAGTAATAGTAGTAGATGCAGGCAGGAGTCGGTCTACTTGTCTCAGACGTGATGCCTATATACATGATCATACCTAGATATTCTCATAACTATGCTCAATTCTGTCATTTGCTCAACAGTAATTTGTTCACCCACCATAGAATACTTATGCTCTCGAGAGAAGCCACTAGTGAAACCTATGGCCCCCGGGTCTATCTTTATCATATTGATCTCCTACTACTTAGTTATTTCCTTTGCTATTTACTTTGCCTTTATTTTACTTTGCATCTTTATCATAAAATACCAAAAAAATTATCTTATCATATCTATCATATCTCACTCTCGTAAGTGGCCTTATAGGGATTGACAACCCCTATTGCGTTGGTTGCGAGGATTTATTTGTTTTGTGCAGGTACGAGGGACTCATGCGTAGCCTCCTACTGGATTGATACCTTGGTTCTCAAAAACTGAGGGGAAATACTTACGCTACTTTGCTACATCATCCCTTCCTCTTCGGGGAAAACCAACGCAGTGCTCAAGAGGTAGCAAGAAGGATTTATGGCGCCATTGCCGGGGAGGTCTTCGCAAAAGTCAACATACCAAGTACCCATCACATACTCTTATCTCCCACATTACATTATTTGCCATTTGCCTCTCGCTTTCCTCTCGCCCACTTCACCCTTTCCATTTTATTCGCCCTCTCTCTCTCTATCCTCCCTCTCTATTTGCTTCTTTTTGCCCACTTGCTTTTTGTTTGCTTGTGTGTTAGGTTGCTTGCTTGCCTCAATGGCTCTACCTAAATTTGGTGATCTCCACCTTAAAAGGCTAGAAGAGATCGAAAATAATGTCAGGAGTTTTATGGTTTTGCAATTTGAACATAATAGTTTCTTCAGAAACGAGCTTAAAGAACAAAAAAGTTTTATTAGTTTTATGAATAAAGAGCTTGATGATATGTCTAAAGAATTCGATGGTTTGAGATCCCAAATTGCTCATCTTGAGAAATTAACTGCTGAAATTTCGGATAAGCAGGCTACCTTAGTTAATAAGATGGCCGCTAAACCGGATTGCTATGAGAATAAAGATGAAGATCTAAAAGTTATTGATGTGTCCCCTATTAAATCATTATTTTGCAATATGAATCTTGATAATGATGGGACTGAATATGATCCACCTTTACCTAGAAGGCGTTATAAGAATTCGGAATTTGTTGATCTTGATGCTAAATATGATAAAAGTGGGATTGAAGAAATTAAAACCCTAGATGTTGCTAAACCCACTATTATGGATTTCAAGGAATTTAACTATGAAAATTGCTCTTTGATTGATTGTATTTCCTTGTTGCAATCCGTGCTAAATTCTCCTCATGCTTATAGTCAAAATAAAGCGTTTACTAAATATATCGCTGATGCCTTGATGCAATCTTATGAAGAAAAAGTTGAATTGGAAGTTTCTATCCCTAGAAAACTTTATGATGAGTGGGAACCAACTATTAAAATTAAAATTAAAGATCATGAATGTTATGCTTTATGTGATTTGGGTGCTAGCGTTTCCACGATTCCAAAGACTTTGTGTGATTTGTTAGGTTTCCGTGATTTTGATGATTGCTCTCTAAACTTGCACCTTGCGGATTCCACTATTAAGAAACCTATGGGAAGAATTAATGATGTTCTTATTGTTGAAAATAGGAATTATTTGCTCATAGATTTTATTGTTCTTGACATAGATTGCAATCCTTCATGTCCTATTATTCTTGGTAGACCTTTCCTTAGAACGATTGGTGCAATTATTGATATGAAGGAAGGGAATATTAGATTCCAATTTCCGTTAAGGAAAGGCATGGAACACTTCTCTAGAAAGAAAATTAAATTACCATATGAATCTATTATGAGAGTCACTTATGGATTGCCTACCAAAGATGGCAATACCTAGATCTATCTTCGCTTTTATGCCTAGCTAGGGGCGTTAAACGATAGCGCTTGTTGGGAGGCAACCCAATTTTATTTTTATTCCTTGATTTTTGCTCCTGTTTAGTAATAAATAACTTATCTAGCCTCTGTTTTGTTTGTGCTTTTTGTGTTTAATTAGTGTTTTTGCCAAGTAGAACCGTTGGGAAGACTTGGGGAAAGTCTTTTTAATCTTGCTGTAAAAAACAGAAACTTTAGCGCCCACGAGAACTGCTGCCATTTTTATTCGGAAAGTGATATTTAGTTAATTCTTTTTTAAGATGATTAATAGATAAATTACTCAAGTCTAGCAATTTATTTTAGAATTTTTGGGGTTCCATATCGTGCGCTAGCTACAGATTACTACAGACTGTTCTGTTTTTCGCAGATTCTGTTTTTCGTGTGTTGTTTGCTTATTTTGATGAATCTATGGCTAGTAAAATAGTTTATAAACCATAGAGAAGTTGGAATACATTAGGTATAACACCAATATAAATAAATAATGAGTTCATTACAGTACCTTGAGGTGGTCTTTTATTTTCTTTCGCTAACGGAGCTCACGAGATTTTCTACTTTAAGTTTTCTGTTGTGAAGTTTTCAAGTTTTGGGTAAAGATTTGATGGATTATGGAACAAGGAGTGGCAAGAGCCTAAGCTTGGGGATGCCCATGGCAGCCCCAAGATAATCTAAGCACACCTAAAAGCCAAAGCTTGGGGATGCCCCGGAAGGCATCCCCTCTTTCATCTACTTCTATCGGTAACTTTACTTGGAGCTATATTTTTATTCGCCACATGATATGTGTTTTGCTTGGAGCGTCTTGTATGATTTGAGTCTTTGCTTGTTAGTTTACCACAATCATCCTTGCTGTACACACCTTTTGATAGAGCCATACATGATTTGGAATTTTTTAGAATACTCTATGTGCTTCGCTTATATCTTTTGAGTTATATAATTTTTGCTCTAGTACTTCACTTATATCTTTTAGAGTATGGTGGTGGATTTGTTTTATAGAAACTATTGATCTCTCATGCTTCACTTAGATGATTTTGAGAGTCTTTAATAGCATGGTAATTTGCTTAAAATCCTAATATGCTTGGTATACAAGATTAATAATAAAACTTTCTTATGAGTGTGTTGAATACTATGAGAAGTTTGATACTTGATAATTGTTTTGAGATATGGAGATGGTAATATTAAAGTTGTGCTAGTTGAGTAGTTGTGAATTAGAAATACTTGTGTTGAAGCTTGTGATTCCCGTAGCATGCACGTATGGTGAAACGTTATGTCATGAAGTCGGAGCATGCTTTATTTATTGATTGTCTTCCTTATGAGTGGCGGTCGGGGACGAGCGATGGTCTTTTCCTACCAATCTACCCCCTAGGAGCATGCGCGTAATACTTTGCTTTGATAACTTGTAGATTTTTGCAATAAGTATATGAGTTCTTTATGACTAATGTTGAGTCCATGGATTATACGCACTCTCACCCCTCCATCTTTGCTAGCCTCTCTAATACCACGCACCTTTCGCCGGTATCATACACCCACCATATACCTTCCTCAAAACAGCCACCATACCTACCTTTTATGGCATTTCCATAGCCATTCCGAGATATATTGCCATGCAACTTTCCACCGTTCTGTTTTATTATGACACACTCCATCATTGTCATATTGCTTAGCATGATCATGTAGTTGACATCGTATTTGTGCCAAAGCCACCATTCATAATTCTTTCATACGTGTCACTCTTGATTCATTGCATATCCTGGTACACCGCCGGAGGCATTCATATAGAGTCATATTTTGTTCTAAGTATCGAGCTGTAATTGTTGAGTTGTAAGAAAAATAAAAGTGTGATGATCATCATTATTAGAGCATTGTCCCAGTGAGGAAAGGATGATGGAGACTATGATTCCCCCACAAGTCGGGATGAGACTCCGGACGAAAAAAAAATAAATAAAAAGAAGGAAAGAAAAGAGGCCATAAAAAAGAGAAAAGGCCCAAATAAAAAAATGAGAAAAAAGAGAGAAGGGACAATGCTACTATCCTTTTACCACACTTGTTCTTCAAAGTAGCACCATGATCTTCATAGTAGAGAGTCTCTCATGTCATCACTTTCATATACTAGTGGGAATTTTTCATTATAGAACTTGGCTTGTATATTCCAATGATGGGCTTCCTCAAAATGCCCTAGGTCTTCATGAGCAAGCAAGTTGGATGCACACTCACTTAGTTTCTTTTTGAGCTTTCATATACTTATAGCTCTAGTGCATCCGTTGCATGGAAATCCCTACTCACTCACATTGATATCTATTGATGGGCATCTCCATAGCCCGTTGATACGCCTAGTTGATGTGAGACTATCTTCCCCCTTTGTGTCTTCTCCACAACCACCATTCTATTCCACCTATAGTGCTATGTCCATGGCTCACGCTCATGTATTGCATGAAAATTGAAAAAGTTTTGAGAATGTCAAAAGTATGAAACAATTGCTTGGCTTGTCATCGGGGTTGTGCATGATTTAAATATTTTGTGTGGTGAAGATGGAGCATAGCCATACTATACAATTTTGTAGGGATAACTTTCTTTAGCCATGTTATTTTGAGAAGACATAATTGCTTTGTTAGTATGCTTGAAGTATTATTATTTTTATGTCAATATGAACTTTTGTCTTGAATCTTTCATATCTGAATATTCATACCACAATTAAGAAGAATTACATTAAAATTATGCCAAGTAGCACTCCGCATCAAAAATTCTGTTTTTATCATTTACCTACTCGAGGACGAGCATGAATTAAGCTTGGGGATGCTTGATACGTCTCCAACGTATCTATAATTTTTGATTGCTCCATGCTATATTATCTACTGTTTTGGACATTATTGGGCTTTATTATCCAATTTTATAATATTTTTGGGACTAACCTATTAACCGGAGGCCCAGCCCAGAATTGCTTTTTTTTTCCTATTTTAGGGTTTCGAAGAAAAGGAATATCAAACGGAGTACAAATGGAATGAATCCTTCGGGAACGTGATTTTCTCAACGAACAAGACCCGGGAGACTTGGACCCTACGTCAAGAAAGAAAAGAGGAGGCCACGAGGTAGGGGGCGCACCTACCCCCAGGCGCGCCCTCCACCCACGTGGGCCCCCTGTTGCTCCACCGACGTACTCCTTCCTCCTATATATATCCACGTACCCCCAAACAATCAGATACGGAGCCAAAACCCTAATTCCACCACCGTAACTTTCTGTATCCACGAGATCCTATCTTGGGGCCTGTTCCGGAGGGGGCATCAATCACGAAGGGCTTCTACATCAACACCATAGCCTCTCTAATGAAGTGTGATTAGTTTACCTTAGACCTACGGGTCCATAGTTAGTAGCTAGATGGCTTCTTCTCTCTTTTTGTATCTCAATACAATGTTCTCCCCCTCTCTTGTGGAGAACTATTCGATGTAATCTTCTTTTTGCGGTATGTTTGTTGAGACCGATGAATTGTGGGTTTATGATCAAGTCTATCTATGAATAATATTTGAATCTTCTCTGAATTATTTTATGTATGATTGGTTATCTTTGCAAGTATCTTTGAATTATCAATTTGGTTTGGCCTACTAGATTGATCTTTCTTGCAATGGGAGAAGTGCTTAGCTTTGGGTTCAATCTTGCGGTGTCCTTTCCCAGTGACAGTTGGGGCAGCAATGCACTTATTGTATTGTTGCCATCGAGAATAACAAGATGGGGTTTTCATCATATTGCATGAGGCTATCCCTCTACATCATGTCATCTTGCTTAAGGCGTTACTCTGTTTTTAACTTAATACTCTAGATGCATGCTGGATAGCGGTCGATGAGTGGAGTAATAGTAGTAGATGCAGGCAGGAGTCGGTCTACTTGTCTCGGACGTGATGCCTATATACATGATCATACCTAGATATTCTCATAACTATTCTCAATTCTGTCATTTGCTCAATAGTAATTTGTTCACCCACCGTAGAATACTTATTTTCTCGAGAGAAGCCACTAGTGAAACCTATGGCCCCCGGGTCTATCTTTATCATATTGATCTCCTACTACTTAGTTATTTCCTTTGCTATTTACTTTGCCTTTATTTTACTTTGCATCTTTATCATAAAAATACCAAAAAAATTATCTTATCATATATATCAGATCTCACTCTCGTAAGTGGCCTTATAGGGATTGACAACCCCTATTTGCGTTGGTTGCAAGTATTTATTTGTTTTGTGCAGGTACGAGGGACTCGCGCGTAGCCTCCTACTGGATTGATACCTTGGTTCTCAAAAACTGAGGGAAATACTTACGCTACTTTGCTGCATCATCCCTTCCTCTTCGGGGAAAACCAACGCAGTGCTCAAGAGGTAGCACTTCTCCTAAAGTGATTTCCATAAAAGTGCCTCCAGCGGCCGAATCTAAAAGATTTCTAGAAGCAAAATTCAATCCGGCATAAAAGTTTTGTATAATCATCCTAAGATTCAAACCATGTGTAGGGCAATTACGTATCAATAATTTCATCCTCTGCCAAGATTGTGCAACATGTTCATGATCAACTTTCTTAAAATTCATAATATCGTTTCTAAGAGAGATGATCTTAGCGGGAGGAAAATACTTGAAGATAAAAGTATCTTTGCACTTATTCCATGAATCAATACTATTTTTAGGCAAAGACGAAAACCAAGCTTTAGCACGATCTCTAAGCGAAAAGGGGAATAGCTTCAATTTAACAATATCATTATCCACATCTTTATTCTTTTGCATATCACACAAATCAACAAAGTAGTTTAGATGGGTAGCGGGATCTTCACTAGGAAGGCCGGAAAACGGATCTTTCATGACAAGATTCAGCAAAGCAACATTAATTTCACAAGATTCAGCATCGGTAAGAGGAGCAATCGGAGTGCTAATAAAATCATTGTTGTTGGTATTAGTAAAGTCACACAATTTGGTATTATCTTGAGCCATCGTGACAGGCAAGCAATCCAACACACAAGCAAACAAGAAACGGGCAAAAAGAGGCAAATAGGGAAAGAGAAGGAGGACGGAGAGAGAGGGAAAATAAAACAGCAAGGGTTAAGTGGGGGAGAGGAAAACGAGAGGCAAATTGCAAATAATATAATGCGGGAGATAAGGGTTTGTTATGGGTACATGGTATGTTGACTTTTGCGCAGACTCCCCGACAACGACGCCAGTAATCCTTCTTGCTACCTCTTGAGCACTGCGTTGGTTTCCCTTGAAGAGGAAAGGGTGATGCAGCAAAGTAGCGTAAGTATTTCCCTCAGTTATTGACAACCAAGGTATCAATCCAGTAGGAGGCCACACACGAGACCCTCGCACCTACACAAACAAATAAAATCCTCGCAACCAACGCAATAAAGGGGTTGTCAATCCCTTCACGGTCACTTACGGAAGTGAGATCTGATAGATATGATAAGATAATATTTTTGGTATTTTTATGATAAATATGCAAAGTAAATAAAGCGAAATGAAAACGACACCAGAAATAGCTTGTTAACGGGAGATTAATATGATGGAAAATAGACCCGGGGCCATTGGTTTCACTAGTGGCTTCTCTCATGAGCATAAGTATTACAGTGGGTAAACAAATTACTGTTGAGCAATTGACAGAATTGAGCATAGTTATGAGAATATCTATGTATGATCATGTATATAGGCATCACATCCGAGACAACTAGACCGACTCCTGCCTGCATCTACTACTATTACTCCACACATCGACCGCTATCCAGCATGCATCTAGAGTATTAAGTTCAAAGGAACAGAGTAACACTTTAAGTAAGATGACATAATGTAGAGGGATAAACTCATGCAATATGATATAAACCTCATCTTGTTATCCTTGATGGCAATAATACAATACGTGCCTTCCTGCCCCTACTGTCACTAGGAAAGGGCACCGCAAGATTGAACCCAAAGCTAAGCACTTCTCCATTGCAAGAAAGGTCAATATAGTAGGCCAAACCAAACTGATAATTCGAAGAGACTTGCAAAGATAACCAATCGTACACAAAAGAATTCAGAGAAGATTCAAATATTGTTCATAGATAAACTTGATCATAAACCCACAATTCATCGGTCTCAACAAACACACCGCAAAAGAAGATTACATTGAATAGATCTCCACCAGAATCGTGAAGAACTTTGTATTGAGATCCAAAAAGAGAGAACAAGCCATCTAGCTAATAACTATGGACCCGAAGGTCTGAGGTAAACTACTCACACATCATCGGAGAGGCTATGGTGTTGATGTAGAAGCCCTCCGTGATCGATGCCCCCTCTGGCGGAGCTCCAAAAAAGGCCCCAAGATGGGATCTCACGGGTACAGAAGGTTGCGGCGGTGGAATTAGGGTTTTTTCTCCGTATCTGGTAGTTCGGGGGTACGTAGGTATATATAGGAGGAAGAAGTACGTCGGTGGAGCAACGTGGGCCCCACGAGGGTGGAGGCGCGCCTGGGGGGGGGGTGTAGGCGCGCCCCCCTACCTCGTGCCTTCCTGGTTAATGTCTTGATGTAGGGTCCAAGTCCTCTGGATCACGTTCGTTCCGAAAATCACGTTCCCGAAGGTTTCATTCCGTTTGATATTCTTTTTCTGTGAAACTCTGAAATAGGCAAAAACAGCAATTCTAGGCTGGGCCTCCGGTTAATAGGTTAGTCCCAAAAATAATATAAAAGTGTATAACAAAGACCATTAATCATCCAAAACAGAATATAATATAGCATGAAGCAATCAAAAATTATAGATATGTATATCAAAACAAGAGTGATTCCTTTGAAGTTTGTGAACAAGTACTACTATTCTACTACTTTGGATCCGTCGCAACGCACGGGCATATTGCTAGTAAAAGGAAAAGGCCTGCCGCGTTCGCATCGCACCCCCACACGCCCAGGAATCAGGAGTAATCCATGGCCTTTATGTCACGCCACATAGCTAGGGAAGGCGTGTTGCCTAGCATTTTCACTTTCATGTGGGACTGCCGTTGAGCAAACCGACTATTGGCAAACCACACCCCGCTTGCTGCCGGATTGGAAAATACAAACGAGGGGAAGATCTAGCTGTTGCATGGAAGCCAAGAAATTTGGCATCAGATGGGGCTCATTGATAGAGTAGAAGCATTCTGTACTACTACTCCTACTAGTACGAAGTTTGTACTACAACTAGTACTACCACTATACAACTAGGTACGTGCACGGCACAACATCATAGGAACAAAAAAGGGAATATCTTGTTTTGGGTGATTTATCTTTTTTCCAGTCAATGTAGTACGAATAATATGATGTGGGGGGCACCCATGAAGCTTATGTGGCTTGGTTGCATGGCTACGAAAGGTTATATAAAAATAAATAGATAATGCATTTAGAGTGCACTCCACTAAATAGATATACTTTGGATCCATTGCAACGCACGGGCCGGCACATTGGTAGTAGTAAGAAACAAATTCCGGGTTTGGCACAAGCTCTTACTGCGGGAGCACCACAAGGCCTCCCACAGGAGTTATATTTCCCTTTTGGGGCCCACAGGGCCGAGCTTCAGTGGCTTAGTGCACCAGCCTATGAGTCAATGACATGTGGACCTTAAATGCGGCTGGCCCACATGTCATTCTCATGGTGGTGGCGTGGTTTGCAACTCACTCGTTCGAGATGAACCGGCCGGTGGTGGCGTGGCCATGGCGAGGGTGCCACAACTGGGCATCGGGTCGTTACGAGGCGTAGATGGCCACACCGGCAGGTACTACCTATAGTACATAAGTACTCTAGCCGAGGATTGATGCCCGGGATGAGATGTGTCACAACCTCTGGATGAAAATCCAATGGTGCGGGAGTATGGGTCGGAGCACAGGAGCAGAGGAGGCAAACCGCGTCCAATCGGGTGTGGCTGTGGTAGAAAGTTGATGGTCGCCGCAGTTCAGCTAGCCCGCATGTCATGCACAAGCAAAGGAGTGGTGGGGTCGAGAGGGATGAGGTGCATGTCGGGGGACGTCATGCCGTGGGTTGGAATGGCGTTGTGGGAATCGCGTGTGGGTGTGGTAGTGGTAGAAACAAGAAACGTGGTGGTCACCGTGGTTCAACTTCCATGGACAAGCTGTCATGTCTGCTGACACTGTCGGATTTCGGGTTCTGGCAAAACCCTTGAGGTTCGAACACTGGGGTGCGCACGAAGATCTCTCCCCCTCTCTAGCTCGCACACTCTGTGATCTCATGGCCTAGCTCGACGAACTCAGAGAACATGAGACACAAGATTTATACTGGTTCGGGCCACTGTTGTGGTGTAATACCCTACTCCAGTGTGGTGTGGTGGATTGCCTCTTGGGCTGAGGATGAATAGTTACAATGGAAGAACAGCCTCGTGAGGCGAGGTGTTCTTGTTCTTGATGTGCTTGTGTGGTTGAGGATCGGAATCAGATGCCTCCCTATGGTGGTGGCTAGTCCTTTTTATGGAGGCCCTGGTCCTCTTCCCAAATATTGAGCGGGAAGGGATCCCACAACGGCCAAATTCGAAGGGAGACAACTAGTACAAGCTATCATGACAAAAGTAGTATTCGCCTGCCAAAGGCTCTGGTGGTGACACCGTCTTGGGCTCCACGGTGACCTCCGTCCTGCCGTCATGCTGGTCTTGGTCTTGTTGCACCGATATGGAAACCTTTGTCTGATGCCTCGGGACTCCTCATCTGTGCTTGCCCCTTTAGCACCAAAGAGGAAACGAGGACACTGCGTGCGCTGGCACCCGCCTGGCGCTAGTCGTCATGGCTTGCATCACAAGAACCTCGTGAGGTGCCCCTCGCCTTGATCTATCCGCCCCTCGTGAGCCAGCCTGGTGAGGCTTCCCTTGAGGAGGTCTTGAGTCGTCCGCCTCGCGAGGGTCTTGAGTGTTTGCTGGTGAAGATGGGCCGTACAGGGCCGCCAGTGGAGCCACATTGCGGGCCGCATGCAGGCAAGTCTGGGGACCCCCGTTCCCAGAGCGCCGATAGTAGCCCTCAGGCCCAAGGCGCTCGGGCTTGGCTTCGAGGCAAAGCCAAAGGGCAAGTGCAGAGCGCCGCGGGCCCCAACAGCCTGCGGCCGTGGTTGGCGCGTGGCGACTGATTGGACGTGGGCGTCTCCGCTTCCCCACGTTGCCTCGGCAACTGCCCGACTTGACGGGCTCTTGCTGCATGCAGAAAAAAGATCATTATTACCTTAGATCGTGGAAGCCGGCGGTTGGCCTCCCCTTGGCTATAAATGGGAAGTGGGGGATGGAGCCCCCGTCACCCGTCTCTTCCTCGCTTCTCCCGCTTCTTCTTCTTCCTTGTCTCAGTGCTTGCTGGTGTGGTCATGGCGCCGATATGGAGGTTCTCGGCCACGGAGAAGGGCAACACTCCCCTCAACGAGCCTGAGCTACTCCCGCTGAAGAAGAGGCAGTCCCATCGTTGGGAGATGGTTGCAAGGCCGGTAGTGCCGCGGCCGTGGTACGAGAGGCCACCTCCTGGGTACCCATTGCCCTTGTACGCTCACGCGGAGGGTTCCGGAGAGAGGAGCGATGAGCGCCGCCGCCAGCGCCAGGGCCGCGGTCGCCGCACCGTGGAGACGCACGCCATCGCCCCAGGGGTCCATGCCACGGACTCCTCGCGCGAGTTCGTGCTGTGGGCGGCGATGCCTCTGAGCACTTGGATTCGCCTTCCGCAGTTCTTCACAGCCGAGATGCCGCCGAGGCGCCCTCGCTGCTGCACGCCGACTGCGATGCCCTAGCGACTGGAGCAGAAGTTGAAGCGGTTGCCTCCGGGAGGATCTTCATGACTCAAGGCTGGGGCGAGGTCGCCCGAGCCTGCCGCGTGAATGGCGCCCTCGCCATCCACTCAGAGTATGATGGCGCCTCCACGCTATTCTTCAAGGTATTCGACGAGGAAGGCCACCATCTGGAGTGCTGCCCTGAGGGGGTTCGCTAGGATGGCGCAGCGGCTGGCGCCGGGCCTGCCGCCGGCCTTGCCCGCAGCTCCGCCAGCAATAGCGGTGACTCTTGGTGGTCCAGCGATTCTCCCGAGCTTGTCGAGTCTCCGGAGACGAGTGACGACAGCTATGTGCCCGCAAGCTCCTACCGGACCCGGTGCAAGGCTGCCACGTCCGGCCGCCGCCGTCGCTGGTCTGGATGGGGTTGGCGCCGGCCTTCCATGGCCCACTGTTGATGATGGTGTCGGCGACATCCGGCGCGTGTAGATAGAGCTCCTAGGAATTCCCTTCCTTTTGTTCCCTGTGAGGAATCAAAACGGTCCCCGCGGGGGTGTGTAATGCATCTGTAACGTCTTTTGTCGATATTATCCTTGTTGTGAAGATTTACGAATGCACGTCCTGCTGAGGCTCGGTCTCCCCTTTCCAATCCCACGGCAACTTGGTGCTCTATGATGGCAGGTCCCGGTCCCTAGGCAGGCTGCATCCGTCGCTGGTATGCCAGGTTGCGATGCCGTGGTCAAGGCCAGGAGGTGAGCGGCACGGGGTCTAGTAAGAGCTCTTGAGGCGCGATGCTAAAGAGGTCCCCTTAACGCGCAAGCAACTAAATGAGGATGGGAAAGGGAGGCGACGTTGCCGCAGCAGGGCAGCGAAAAGGTGAGAATATTATGCCGCGGCGCTAGGTCGGTCCAGGTACAAGACTTATCTTGGCGTTCTGGAGCCGGTTTCTCGTGTCGCGCCAGGGCTTGGCGTCGGCCGCTGCTGGGTAGCTAGGTTAGGCCCGCACGGGCCTCCCCCCTTCTCCATGCTCCTCCTGGTGCTCTACATCCTTAGGTCCTGGCCCTCGAGCGAGCTCTGCCACCGCTGGTATGCCAGGTCGTGATGTTGTGGTCAAGGCCAGGGGGTGAGGGCTGGAGAGCCAATAAGAGATCCTGAGTCGCGATGCTCAGGAGCCCTCCTTTTAATGCGCAAGCGAATTGCATGGGAGAAGAGAGGGAGTCCATGGTACCACCCGTTGTAGTCCTCAGGAAGTTCTTGCAGGTTAGCGCGAGGAGGGGTGCAAATCTCCACTGTGATTGCTGGTCCATCGCTGGCACGTGGGAGGGGACTCCCTACCGCGGAGAGCCCCCCGGGGCGTGTACAGCCCCGCCTTGACACGTGGCTTGCACGACAGGGCTAGACAAGGTGTATCTAGGCACTCGTGAGCCAGCGCGGGACTCACGAGGCCCTACCTCAAGACGGGTTGCGCCTGGTCTTGATTCGTGATGGCTGTGGCGTTCCTGCGAGATGGTTAGACAACTTGCGCCGAATGGATTTCCTGAAGCTATCGCATGAGAAGGCCAAGCACCAACGACCCTAGGAGGTGACGTGAATGGGGCCGGCCCGCCAGACAGAGCTCAGCCATTGGATTTATCGACGCTGCAGGGACGGGCCCGAGCACAGACAACGTGCCAAGCCTTCTTATGCGAAGGATCCTGAAGAAAGACAATCGGCGTGCGGCTCCCATGGTGGGTGACAATCGAGCAGGTGATATCCATAGATAGATTACGCATGAAAAGCAATTAGCTTAGGTAAATGCGAGAATGATACATGCCACTGGGTTGGACCTGAGCGGCCCGGGGCTAATGCAGCCCGAGGGGCGCTCCCAGCAGAGTGAACTGAAGATGCAAGCGGATACGCGCCGCAAGGACGGATCCATGTGGCCTGGGGATGACGCAACCCAGGGGGCGCTCCCAGCAGAATGAACTTGGAAAAATGTCACCTGGTTTGGTTGCCGAAGAAGTGCTGAGGTAGCTGAAGACACGTAGCGAAGAAGTCGCTTCTCATGAGCCGCCGAGGCCCTGAGCCTTGGGAGGCTCTGGACGATCAGGTGGCCTCCGGAGGACCGTCTCCATCTCTGCCAGGACCGCATGGTGCCTGGCCTCTTGACCCGCTAGGATGCTCTGCACACTGCGATGGAAGGCGGCAGCCATGCTCGGTAGGCCGAACGGCATGCAGACGTAGCTATGAGGCGGGCCCTCACACCGGCCAGCACGCGAAGGCCAGAAGCGCTCCTGAGATGCGGCCCTGTTGGGCCCTGGGACGTCGATGCAGACGTGCAGCTCACCACCCTCGCTTGGGTGGGGAGCAATGCCAGGTGGGCGGCGGTCACCGCGTATTGCTCTTGCTTCCTGAAGCTCCTAAGATGCCTTGGTGATGAACTCCTGAGCGCCGGGCGCCCCTCGCCCGGTGTCCTCCTGAGGGAAACGTGCCACGAAGCACGCCTCCACGTGGTGCCTGAACACCTCCATCATAATGTTGGCCAGGTCTGAGGCCCTCTAGAAGAGAGCCCCAAGCCCTGCCCGAGGAGGGCGTTGGGCGCGCCTCCCTATGCGAGGGAGGGAGGCGCCCCAGGCGCCGACACGGATCCTGAAGTGGTGCCGCTGGACGCGCCACTCCCTTCAGGCCCAGTACGAAGTAGCTGCTTCTTCTTCTTGGGGTTGGCCTCAGGAGGGTACTGCGCACCCGCGCTATCAGGGTCTTCGATTGATGCAGCTTGGAAGGCGCACTCGAGGGAGCACACCGCGTCTCTTTCTTTGCAAGGGACCGTGATGATTCCGCCGCTTTTCGGCATCTTGAGGACGTTGTAGCCATGGTGGGTGACTGCCATGAATTTGGCCAGTGCTGGGTACCCGAGGATGGCATTGTACGGAAGGTGGATGTGGGTGACATCGAAGTCGATGAGCTTAGTGTGGTAGTTGTCACGCCGACCGAAGGTGACAGGGAGGCGAACATGCCCTATCGGGGTGGTGGAGCCGTCTGTCACTCCTGAGAAAGGCTTGGTGGGCTGGAGCTGATCGTATGACACTTGAAGGCTGTCGAACATCTCGATGGACAGGACACTGAGTCCAGCGCCTCCGCCGATGAGGGTCTTGGTGACTTGGACATGGTTGATGACGGGCGAATAGTGCATCGGGAGGACGGCAGCGGTTGTGGCGCATTTGAGCTGGTCCGCCGAGCTAAAGGTGATGGCATATTTGGACCACCTGAGCGGGGGCGTAGCCTCAAGCTTGGGGAGGGCTGCATTCACTTCGTGGGAGAACTGCTTGAAGATGCGCAGGGAGGCTGGGGCCTGAGCGCCACCCAAGATGCAGGCGATGGCGCGTGGTTCCTGGAAGCCCCCAACCCCTTCGTCCTGTTGATGGCCGTCGTTCCTTCTTGGCGGCGGCAGTGGAGGGAGACCAGGGTTACCCTGAGGACGATCCTCACGAGACTGGTCCCTCCAGGTGCCCTCACGAGGCTGGTCCTGCCAACGATCCTCGCGAGGCTGGTCGCGCCACTCTTGGCGGGGCCCACGGTCGTCCCAACGTCCTCCACCTCGTCCACCTCCTTGGTCGTAGCCCCGGTCATTGCGCTCAGGGCGTTGACCGAAGCGTCCGTCTCGAATGGCCCTGAGCTCTTGACAATCGTTGGTGTTGTGTGTGCGCATGTTGTGGAAGGTGCAAAACATACGCTGCCCTTGGACGAATCGAGAAGATCTCGGCCGCGCTGGGTGTCCGGTTCTACTGCAAGCACGGCCACCCCTTTGCACTTCACGTCCTTGACCTTGGCCTTCTTCTCCTCTGGATCCGCAGCAGGGAGCTCGAGGAGGGAGAGACGCCCCTCCTCAGCCCATGCACACTTGGTTGCTATGTTGAACAGCTCCAACGTCGTGCACAGCTCCTCATGGATGGATAGCTCCTCCTTCATCTTGACGTTGCGTACGCCGTTTGAAAATGCTGAGATGATGGCCTCGTCCGTCACCTTGGGGATCTTGATACCCGCGCTGTTGAAGCGCTGGATGTACTTCTACAAGGTTTCTCTCGGTTGTTGCTGTAAGTGCATCTAGTGCCACCCCTAGTTGGTTTTGGAGTATTGACGACAAACCTAGTTGAGGGACTAATGTGTTTGTGAGAATTGCAGGATAACACAGGTAGAAGTCCCTCATTGATTCGGTTTAGCTACCAGAGATGACCCCTAAAAATGTACGAAGACATTGAAGACAATGGTGGTTCATGAAGACATTCATGTCGAAGACAATGACATATGAATACTCCCCATGAAGCCTTTGGAACTCGAAGACTTAGATCCTTCGTAGTTTCACTTTATTCATGTTGTGTCATAGGAACCACCGTACTGTTAAGTGGGGTCCAAGAGAACCAGTCAGGATGACTGAAGTGATGCCTAATTCAAATCCTATGTCTTCGAGTGAAGACAATGAGAGAAAATCTTGTCTAGAGTCAGACAAGTCAGCTTTACTTGCAGCCCAAGTAAAGTTGCCGTGTGAGTTCAAAACCCGACCGTTAGTACACGTGTCAGTTCCTTAGTGACCCAGGGTCATTTCGGACAAATCAGGTCAGGGTTGCCAAGCGGCTATAAATAGTCCACCCCTACAACCATAAACGGTTGGCTGCTCAGATTTCAGTGCACGGCTTTTGTCGTTTGAGAGCAACCCACCTCGAAGCCTTTGAGAAAATCCCTAGTGAGGAGAAAAGCCCTAACCACCCAGAGCCAGAGTAATTGGGCATCACTTAAGTCTTCTTGTCTGAGTGATCTGAAGACTTATTACACTTGAGGACTGTGCATCCTCCAGACGGTTAGGCGTCGCGTTCTGAGCATCCAAGAGGAATTGTGGATTGCCCGTGAACGAAGTCTGTGAAGGTTTGGGAGTCTACCTTGAAGACTTACCAGAGTGATTGGGCGGGGTCTGTGTGACCTTAGCTCAAGGAGAAAACGGTGAGGACTGGGTGTCCTGAGCTGCGTGTTCAGGACTGGGTGTCCGGGACTGTGTGTCCTTTGGTTTAAATACCTAGCCGCTCCAACCAGACGTACAGTTGTCACAGCAACTGGAACTGGTCCAACATATCATTGTCTTCAACGTGTCACTGGTTTCATCTTCGCCTCCCTTTACTTACCAGTACACATTGTGAAGCTATTGCATGCTTGCTTTATCTTCTGTCTTCACAACTTGACTGTATGATCTGTTTGGCTTCATAACTTCTTCCATCCTGATCCTCATTACACTGAAGCTATTTGTCACTGTGCTTTCACTATATTGTATACTTGACCATGGCTTGTGTTGTGTAATCTACCTTCCGCTGCATAGTGATAGGCTTGTTCACTCTGTTTGTCTTCATAACTTCCAAGTTTTGAAGACTTTCATAAAAATCGCCTATTCACCCCCCCTCTAGTCGATATAACGCACTTTCAATTGGTATCAGAGCAAGGTGCTCCCTTGTTCTATGTGATTCGGTTTAACCACCTGGAGTTTTAGCTATGTCGACTGCAGGGATAATTAAAGTCTCCGCTGCGTGCCCCGCCTTCGATGGAACTGAATATCCCTACTGGAAGAATAAGATGCGCATGCATCTTGAAGCCATTGACGTCGACCTATGGTATGTCGTCGAAAACGGCGTTCCCAAGGCTGGAGAAGGTGTCACTGCGGCTGATGTCAAGAAGTTCACTCAACTGGACTCCACTGCCAAGAATATTATCTGTGGTCATCTGACCAAGGGACAGTACGGCCGTGTGAGTGGCTTGAAGACATCCAACCTGGTTTGGGACTGGCTCTCCAAGGTCAATGAAGGCATCTCAACCCAGAGAGATCAGAGAATCAGTGTTCTTCGCAATCTCTTCAATCGCTTCAAGAGAAATGACAATGAGAATGTCCAGCACACATTTGACCGGCTCACTGACATCACAAATGAGCTTCAAGCCCTCGGCGCCACTGAGATCACCAAACATGAAATCATCGAGATGCTGCTAAGATCACTTGACAGTTCATTTGACATCCTAGCCCTGATGATTCAAGAACGTCCAGACTTCAAGACACTCGATCCGTCTGACATACTTGAGAGGCTCAACACAGATGAGTTTCAGCTTTCTGAGAAAAGAGATATCTACGGCCCAAACTATGGGCGAACTCGTGCCTTGAAGGCAAAAGCTGTGTCCTCATCTGAAGAAGAATCTGACAGCAGTTCTGATGATCCTGAAGACATTGGAAGGGAACTTGCAATGCTAGTGAAGAAGTTCCAGAAATTCACCAAGAAGAAAGGCTTCAGAAAGTCTTCACGATCAAGCTCAAGGAATGATGAAGCCTCTGCGCATGACTACAAGAGGAAAACTTGTCACAAGTGCAAGAAAACTGGACACTTCATCTCTGAGTGTCCACAGTGGGACAATGAGAACAGAAAGAAGAAGAAGAGCAAGGAATATGACTCTGACGATAAGAAGACGAAGAAATACTCAAAGTCTTCGTCCAAGTCTTCCTCAAAGTCTTCATCACACAAGAAGAGTTCATCTGGCAAGGCTCGTGCGTTTGTTGGCAAGGAAATGGATTCAGAGGAGGAGTCCGCTTCTGAGGAGGCAGAGGTGGAGTCTGAGGAGGAGTCTGATTCAGGCATTGCGAGTTTGGCTACAGCCTATGTCGCCAAGTCCATCTTCAACACTGAAGACAATGACTCCATCACCATCACCGATGCAGATGACAAGGACGACTCTACTCCTACCTACTGCTTCATGGCACGTGGTGCCAAGGTAAACTCACGCACTACTCACTATCAAACATCTAGTGATGATGACTCTGATTGTGATTCAAAACCCAGTTACAAAACACTTGCTAAAATTGCAACTGAACAACAAAAGGCCATGGAACATATTCAAAAACTGTTAGACAGAAGCAATGATCTGTTTGGTGCTGAAATGACTCGTTCTGAATCCTTAATTGAAGACATAAAAAATCTTCATGTTAAGTATCAGGAACTCGAAGATCGTCTTGAGACTCTCTCAACTACTCATGAAAAGATTTCCTATGATTATCTTCAAAAGAAGCAAGATCTTGAGAAGTTGAGAGCGGATCATGAAGATCTTCAAAAGGAAAACGAGTCACTTCGAGCCGAACAGATCAGTTCTGCTCAGGAAGGATTTGAACCACCATGCCTTAAATGCATTGAACGTGATAATGCTATTTCTGTTGCTGAATGTTCCACTGCTACTGCTGTTGCAATATCTTCAACTGTTGAAGTGGTAACTAACCCCTCTGCTGAGGATACCACTGCTATTGCTGATGAAAATGGTAGGTTGAAGACATTGCTTGAAACAGGGATGTACAAAAGTCTCAAAGGACATCAGACATTATGTGATGTCCTCAAGAAGCAGATTCTGAACCGAAACCCTAGGAAAGAGGGTGTTGGGTTCGTGAGGAAAATTAATGCAGATGGCTCTTACTGGAAACCTAAGCAGTACCCCAAAACCACATGGGTTGCTGCAAAGGAATCCTCAGCAGATCCATCCAATCTATCTGGCTTCACTTGTGCTAATCCAATTATCATTGATGAATCCTTTGATGCAAACTATAAACTGTTTAGGAATCAGAATGGTGAAGCATTTGCCAGGTACATTGGTACTAACTGCAGGAATGGACCGCCTATGAAGAAGATCTGGGTTCCAAAAACGTGTCTTGAGAATCTTCCTGTGAATGTCCTCATGACACCTCACATGAAGAAGACAAACCTCAGACCAAAGGCTTCATATGGTCCAAAGGCTTCATACAGGCAGAGGACTCATCTGAGTCGCACTAACACAAATGTTTTGCAGGGAAACCATGCTCAGGCATATGAGAGCAGTTCTTCAAACCGTCATTCTCATATAACCAAAAACTATTCTGCCTATTCTTATGAGTACTATTGCCCACCTGCTAGACTGTTTGCTAGGGCTCCAAAGCCAAAATTCTCAGATGCTGCACTTAGACTTATTGCTTCTAAGCCACCCTTGAAGATGTGGGTGGTTAAGAAAGCTTAACTCTCTTTTGCAGGGAAAGGTCTCCAGCACAAAACCAAAATCTTCTGATGCTATTGCTGGGGACCTCAAAAATCTTGTGGGGCGCAAGATCAAATGCCCGAATGGCATCACTATGTATTTCATACCTGAATCGCATGCTACTCTCCCTACTTGTCCTAACCTGGATCTAAGTTTTCATAATCCACTGGTTCGTCAAATGTTTTTGCTTCACAACACTCTTCGTGAAGCCTATCCCCCTAACTGCACTGTAGGGTACGACACCAGTGACTTCAGAGTCTTCAGAATGGATTATTGACAGTGGGTGTACAAATCACATGACTAGCAAGAGGAGTCTCTTTATGGACTCAACCTTACGTCCATCTGACAAGAGCCACATCACATTCACTGACACTGGTAAAAGTAAGGTACTGGGTCTAGGTAGAGTTGCAATCTCAAAGGATCAACACATGGATAAAGTCGTGTTTGTTGAATCCCTTGGCTTCAACTTAATGTCTGTCTCAATGCTTTGCGATTTAAACATGATTGTAATCTTTGGAAAATATCGTTGTCTGGTACTAATGGAATCTGACAAGTCTCTAGTGTTTGAAGGGTATCGAAAAGATGATTTGTACGTGGTAGATTTCTCAGCAGGGCCACAGCTTGCAGTGTGTCTTCTCGCAAAGGCTTCAGAATGCTGGCTTTGGCATCGAAGACTTGGGCATGCTGGCATGAGGAACCTCCACACCCTTGCGAAGAAGAAGCATGTCATAGGCATCGAAGGCGTCAAGTTCAAAAAAGATCACTTATGCGGTGCCTGTGAAGCTGGGAAGATGACAAGGGCAAAACATCCTTCAAAGACAATCATGACCACTACTCAACCCTTCGAACTGCTTCACATGGATCTCTTCGGTCCCACTCACTACTCAACTTTCTCCACTATTGCTTGCCTCTATGGCTTCGTCATTGTTGATGATTACTCTAGATATACTTGGGTGCACATAATCCTTTACAAGACTGAAGTACAGGATGTCTTCAGACGCTTCGCAAATCGGGCAATGAACAATTATGGCGCCAAGATAAAGCACATCAGAAGTGACAATGGCACAGAATTCAAGAACACCGGCCTTGACACGTATCTTGATACATTGGGCATCACTCATGAATTCTCAGCTCCATACACGCCACAACAGAATGGCATCGTCGAACGCAAGAACAGAACACTCATTGAGATGGCCAGAACAATGTTAGATGAGTACAAGACACCAAGAAAATTCTGGACTGAAGCCATTGACACTGCATGCCATACTATCAACCGTGTATATCTTCACAAGCTGCTGAACAAGACATCTTATGAACTTCTGACTGGCAAGAAGCCAAATGTAAGTTACTTCAGAGTATTTGGATCAAGATGCTGGATCAAAAACCCTCACCACACCTCAAAATTTGCTCCAAAAGCACATGAGGGCTTCATGCTTGGATATGGAAAGGATTCGCACTCCTACAGAGTCTTCAATCTCTTTCACTACAAAGTGGTTGAAACAGTGGATGTGCGGTTCGATGAGACCAATGGGTCACAAAGAGAGCAACTACCAGATGTGCTAGATGAAGTTCCAGCCAGTGAATCAATCAAGCTAATGGGAACTGGAGAAATTATACCTTCTGAAGCTCGTCCTGAAGAAGAACTTATCATCTCAGCACCTGATCCACATGAAGACAATGCTCAGCCTGAAGACATACCTCCCCATGATAACGTAGATCAGCAAGAGCAAAGTCTTCGACCTCTACATCCTCGTGTTGCCAATGAAGTGCAGATTGACAGAATAATTGATAGCATCAATGCACCTGGTCCACTGACTCATTCAAGGGCAACTCAACTGGCAAACTTTTGCGGACACTTCACATTCGTTTCAATCACAGAACCCAAGAAAATTGATGAAGCCTTTATGGAACCTGAATGGATTCAAGCTATGCAAGAAGAGCTTCAACAATTTGAGCTGAACAATGTATGGGAGTTGGTTAAGCGTCCTGATCCACGGAAGCATAACATAATAGGCACCAAATGGATATACCGCAACAAGCAAGATGAGCATGGCCAAGTCGTCAGAAACAAGGCTCGTCTCGTTGCTCAAGGATATACTCAAGTGGAAGGCATTGACTTCGATGAAACATTTGCTCCTGTTGCCAGACTTGAAGCCATCCGTATACTGCTGGCCTATGCAAATCATCACAACATAATCCTGTATCAAATGGATGTAAAAAGTGCCTTCCTCAATGGCAAAATTGAAGAAGAAGTGTATGTTGCACAACCACCTGGGTTTGAAGATCCAAAACATCCTAACATGGTGTACAAGCTCAAAAAGGCACTATATGGCCTCAAACAAGCCCCTCGGGCCTGGTATGATACACTCAAATACTTCCTGAAGAGCAAAGGCTTCATACCTGGTTCCCTGGATCCCACTCTCTTCACAAAGACATATGATGGTGAACTGTTTGTGTGCCAAATATACGTGGATGACATTATCTTCGGCTGCACCAATCAGAAGTACAGTGAGGAGTTTGGATATATGATGCAAGAGCAATATCAGATGTCTATGATGGGGGAGCTGAAATTCTTCCTCGGTCTTCAGATACGGCAACAACGCAATGGCATCTTTATATCTCAAGAGAAATATCTCAAAGACTGCCTGAAGAAGTTCGGTATGCAAGACTGCAAAGGCTTCACAACACCAATGCTAGCCAAACATCATCTGGGTCCTGACGACAATGGTAAAGAGTTCGATCAAAAGGTATACCGCTCCATGATTGGTTCTTTGCTTTATTTATGTGCATCTAGGCCAGATATTATGCTTAGTGTTTGCATGTGTGCTCGGTTTCAAGCGGCACCAAAGGAGTCGCATCACTTAGCAGTGAAGCGAATTCTTCGATATTTGGCTCACACCCCAACTCTAGGGTTATGGTATCCAAAGGGCTCAGAATTTGATCTGGTTGGATTTTCAGACGCTGATTACGCTGGTGACAAGGTTGATTGGAAGTCCACATCAGGCACATGTCACTTTCTGGGCCGATCACTTGTCTGTTGGTCTTCAAAGAAGCAGAACTGTGTATCTCTCTCCACTGCTGAATCTGAATACATTGCTGCTGGATCCTGCTGCGCTCAGCTTCTATGGATGAAGCAAACCCTCAAGGATTATGGCATTCATCTGAAGCAAGTGCCACTTTACTGCGACAACGAAAGCGCCATCAAGATCGCCAACAACCATTCAGCACTCGAAGACAAAGCACATTGAAATTCGTCATCATTTTCTCAGAGATCATGTTGCAAAGGAAGACATTGATATCATATACGTCAACACTGAAGAGCAATTGGCAGATATCTTCACCAAGCCCTTGGATGAGAAGAGATTTTGCAAGTTACGGTGTGAGCTAAATATCT
Organism: Triticum monococcum; assembly: GCA_034509565.1. Lineage (NCBI taxonomy): Eukaryota > Viridiplantae > Streptophyta > Magnoliopsida > Poales > Poaceae > Triticum > Triticum monococcum. The sequence continues at coordinate 353,615,824 of CM067841.1, forward strand.
TGGAATCCTCAAATGTCCTGTGATCAGGCACACATCCTAACACTTATGCATGATGATGACTTAGATGTGCAACACACAAAGTAACGTATATCTTCAATCAATGAAGACATACACTCTAAGTGTGAATACATTAACGTGGAATTTGACCTCGGAGCGCCACGATAATTGTGCGCCGTGTCTGGGTCCAATACTTCCTATACGGTGGGTAGCGCCACCACCAAATTTTTTTTTTGCTTCAAGTGTTTCACTCATGGCATTACATTTGCTATGTCTTCACATTTGGTTTGGCTTCAATCTCAACATGTCTTCATGATTGTCTTCACTATGTTGACTATATATGTACTGGTGTTCTGTCCTCTACAGCATTCACTTATAGCTATGTCTTCTTGTTTGAATCTTTTGAACTAAGTGAATGTGATCGGACCCTAACCTCTCCATGCTTCCTGCCTCAAACTCTATCTCTCCAAGTCATATGCACTCTATTGAAACTGTCGAATGTCTTCACTGCATCCTTGTCAGAAGAAAACACAGAGACAAACTTTAAAACAGCTTTCAATGTTTTTCCATCAACTAGAATTCCGGAGAAGTAGGAACGACTCCCGACAAACCAGGCGTGCGTGGGGTGAAACTGCCCCCACAATTCCGCATGCTGGCCACGTACTGATCAGATGCGAATCGCCAGGGGCACCTGAGTAATAGCGCAGTGCCGCCCACATCTCTATAAATACACGTTTCACTGCGGTCATTATCTCTTCTTCCACCCTCGCACAAACCCTAGCGCCACCGCTAACTCTCAACGACGCCGGCGACAAAGCGCTTCACTGCCGCGACCTCTCCGACGCCGTTCTCACGCCAACAGCGGACATCAGTCTCTCCACCGTCGCCCTAGGTGTCTTCCGTCACCAAGTTAGGGCACGGAGGATCGAACTGCTCGGCCTCAACTCTCACCTCGTCTAGCAGTTCCAAGTCTGGTAAATAACAAGCCTTTTTACAGCCTCTTTTGATCCTATTGCTCCATCACTTTCTGCCAAAAGAGGTTTCCATTCACTCAAGTTTCATTCCTCTCATCTGTATCTCATAACTTGCCTAGTATATTCACTTGTTCTTCATGAAGTAGTTAGATTCCTCACTTGTACTGATCTATGGGTTCGTACAAATCTGGAACCAACTTCTTTTCTATAAAATGAATGTCTTCGCATGATGAGGTCAATATCTTCTAAACTGATTTATCTTCAAAAACTTCTGAGAATGCATATGACCTCTTCCCCTTCCCTCGCACCTTAATGCTGTCATAGGTACATGTCCGTGGGAGAATCTTTTGGTTCTCATAGTCTGCATTCATTTGCAGAGTTCCTACAGCGTCACATTAATTCACCTGAAGCCAGTTCCTGTTGGTCAAGCAAAAGGAAGCCTTTGAAGCCTTTGAATCTCTTGAAGCCTTCCAAGTTAAGCTTCATGGCAACCGAGAAACAATCAAGGAAGGGAGGCAGACAGAGACGTGGTGACACATCTAAAGATCTGCCTGAAGATTTGGCAGAAATGTACCAAACTGATCCTGAAGAGAGCTATGGTCAGCGCAAGACACGAATCCAATGGATTCGAAGATATTGGGCAGAGCAGTGGTTCCATTACCGCTTCGTCACCAAGGAATATGCAGAGAAGTACGCCCTCAAGAGGCCATGGGGAGATGCCTTGTACAAAAATCTCGTACCCCGCACCAGAGACGAAGCCATTGCTCAAGGCTTCTTTCCATGCATGGTCAGGGGACAACAGCCAGCTGACGCACATCCGTCATCCCTTCTCTGGTGTCGTGATGACACTCTGTTCAAGCGCAACTTCCAATTCGCCCAGAACTCTGCGAAGCAAAACAAGAAGGAGTTTGGGTTGGACTTCAACCCTGGTCCCTCCAAACCAAGGGCAGATGGCACACGCGATGCAAATCCCAATGTCATCGGGCCGTTTGCCAATCTCGAAGGCCTCATCACTCGCATTGTAGTCCAAGGGACTGCCGTGAACGACCCTCCAGCAGACACTGAGTCTGATGACGCTCCTGCTGCCCCGGAGCTGAAGCAGATGAAGAAGAAGCCAAAAGTTCCAAGCCAGCCACTTCTCCCAAGATCTCCAGAGCGAAGCCATTGGCCACTGCACCTCTTGAAGCGAGTGTGCAGTCTGAAGACTTATCACGAGTCTCCAAGCCTCAAGAAGCCAAGAAGCAACAGCCACACACCAGCAAAGAGCTCACTGCCGCTGCCGTTCTTCGCTGCGAGGCCATTGATCTGTCTAGTGACGACGATCTTGCCGATGATGCTCTTGAGCAGCTGATCAAGAGCAAGGAGGAGGCTGAAATCTTCAACAATCTGCCTCTGTTCGATGCAGCAATCATCCACAACTTCATTGATGAGTGGTTTGATACACCCAACATCAGCTTCGATGATCTGCAGCTGCCCATTGGCCTCAGCGTAGCCTTTCAAGGAGCTATTGCTTCAGAACTCGCAATTGCCCAGCGCATAGTGGAACTGAAGCAGAAGATAGATTTTGAAAAGGCTCAGTTCAAGCAGAACATGGCCACGCTCAGTGTCCAAGAAGTCAAAGACTTCAAAGTCATGTTGCACGAGTTGAAGGAAAACTTTATGCAGAAACGTGCAGAGGCTCAGGGCTCACGCGAGCGCATGAAGAATTTGGCTGATCTCTGTGTGCAGGCCTACAATGAGGCCGAGAAGCGAAAGGCACTTGGGCGTCCCGGCATCGACCCCAGGATGGCCGCTAAGAAAAAGAAGAAGCCCACTGTGGCTGAACAAGAGGCCCCACAACAAGAAGCTGTTCCGATTGTCTTCCCCACTGCCAAGCCTGGCTCGAAGCCAAAGCACCGCTCAACTGCTTCAGAGCAAAAGAAGACAAGGACAGCTGAAGCTAAAGCAAGGAAGAGGAAACACCCTGAAGCCTCTCCTTCAGACCCCACCATCAAGAAGCGCAAGACCAAGAAGTCTCGGGCTGCTCCCACAGAGCCCTTGATAGTCGAACCCCTTTCCGTTCGCTTTCCTCATGAAGATCGTCAGATGACCGTGCATGAGCCTGCTCTCACAGAGGCTCCGCATGCTGAAGACATTCCAGCAGCCGACACCACCGTTGCTGAAGACATTGGTCTCCAAGACAATGTGCAAGGTGATGCAGTCCTTCCTCAGCTTGAAACGAGTGAAATGCTCAGCATTGGTCGTCCCTTGACGCCAATCACACAAGATGCATCATGGGCAGATCGCCCACAGGAGGAAGAGGATGTGCCCCAGCCCACTGCAACTCCACCGGCGTCGCCTGCATTCCGTAGGCTTCGCAAAGTACCAAGGGCTCAGACTGCTGACGACATTCCGGCTGCATCAGCCGAAGAACATGCAGAAGAGCACGAAGAACCTCAAGCTCCATCTTCCCCACACCAACAAGAAGAAGTTCTCAAGGAGGCTGACACCACTGCGGCTGCCACACCCAATACTGAAGCATTTGTGGAGCCTGACCAACCAACAGCTTCAAGAGATACTGAAGCTACTGCCTCTGACCCTTCTGCGCCTGAGTCTGCTGCCGGTCCACAGTTCAACTATCATGTTGCGCACAGGCCCTAGGTACAGAAGCCAATCCCACGACCGCCAAGGTTCCCAGGTCCAGCCACAGCTCCTGGCTCCTTCAATGTCAATAGCTTCAGGGCAGATAACACCTTCTTCAACCTCTCCAAGAACCCTTACTCAAGGGAAAAGATTGTGTCAGATAGGTTCTGGAGCTACCCACAGCACAGCTACTACTCCTGCGTCCTCTACAACCAAGGCCGTATCTTTCCACATCAGCGCCTTGAGGTTGAAGCTTTTGTTGGTCTGCCTGGTCTGGAAGAAGCCTTGGACTGCTTCAAGCAAGTTGGCCTGCTGCCATTTGTCACGGATGAAGAGCACTGGAATGAAGAGCTTCTGCTCCAGTTCTATGCCACTTTGCACATCAAGGGGTACAACAGAGATCCGAAGACTTGGGTCCTGGAGTGGATGACCGGCAACGTCCATTATGAAGCCAATGCATTTGACATCATTGAGCTCACCGGCCTACCCACTCCAGGCGAACTCTTCGAAGAAGGCTGCCAACTCCATACTGAAGCAGTTGAGAGCATATTTCAGCGACCTGAGCCAAATATGAGTCAGATGCTCTCAATGATGAAGCCATTGCCTTCTGACGCACATTACCCAACGGAGTTCTTCGTTGAAGACTTAGAGTACTGTTGGGGAACGTAGTAATTTCAAAATTTTCCTACGCACACGCAAGATCATGGTGATGCACAGCAACGAGAGGGGAGAGTATTGTCTACGTACCAACGCAGACCGACTGCGGAAGCGATCACACAATGTAGAGGAAGTAGTCGTACGTCTTCTTCCCGATCCGACCGATCCAAGCACCGTTACTCCGGCACCTCCGAGTTCTTAGCACACGTTCAGCTCGATGACGTTCCTCGGGCTCCGATCCAGCAAAGCGTCGAGGAAGAGTTCCGTCAGCACGACGGCGTGGTGACGATCTTGATGTACTACCGACGCAGGGCTTCGCCTAAGCACTGTAACGGTATGATCGAGGTGGAATTTGGTGGCAGGGGGCACCGCACACGGCTAAGGAACGATCTCAAGGATCAACTTGTGTGTCTTGGGGTGTCCCCTGCCTCCGTATATAAAGGTTGGAGGAAGGGGGGCTGGCCGGCCAAGGGAGAGGAGGCGCAGGGGGAGTCCTACTCCCACCGGGAGTAGGACTCCTCCCCTCCAATCCTATTCCAATTAGGACTCAAGGGGGAAAGGAGAGAGAGAGGGGGCCGGCCCACTTCTCCTAGTCCTACTAGGACTTGGGGAAGGGGGGGGGCGCCGTCCAGCTTGTGGGCTGCCTCTTCTCTCTTTTCCACTAAGGCCCAATAGGCCCATTAGCCTCCCGGGGGGTTCCGGTAACCCTCCCGGTATTCCGGTAAAATCCCGATTTCACCTGGAACACTTCCGATGTCCAAACATAGGCTTCCAATATATCAATCTTTATGTCTCGACCATTTCGAGACTCCTCGTCATGTCCGTGATCTCATCCGGGACTCCGAACAACCTTCGGTACATCAAAATGCATAAACTCATAATAACTGTCATCGTAACGTTAAGCGTGCGGACCCTACGGTTCGAGAACAATGTAGACATGACCGAGACACGTCTCCAGTCAATAACCAATAGCGGGACCTGGATGCCCATATTGGCTCCTACATATTCTCCGAAGATCTTTATCGGTCAGACCGCATAACAACATACGTTGTTCCCTTTGTCATCGGTATGTTACTTGCCCGAGATTCGATCGTCGGTATCCAATACCTAGTTCAATATCGTTATCGGCAAGTCTCTTTACTCGTTCCGTAATACATTATCTCATAACTAACTTATTAGTTGTAGTGCTTGCAAGGCTTATGTGATATGCATTACCGAGAGGGCCTAGAGATACCTGTCCGACAATCGGAGTGACAAACCCTAATCTCGAAATACGCCAACCCAACATCTACCATTGGAGACACCTGTAGTACTCCTTTATAATCACCCAGTTACGTTGTGACGTTTGGTAGTACCCAAAGTGTTCCTCCGGTAAACGGGAGTTGCATAATCTCATAGTTATAGGAACATGTATAAGTCATGAAGAAAGCAATAGCAACATACTAAACGATCGGGTGCTAAGCTAATGGATTGGGTCATGTCAATCAGATCATTCAACTAATGATGTGACCTCGTTAATCAAATAAAAACTCTTTGTTCATGGTTAGGAAACATAACCATCTTTGATTAACGAGCTAGTCTAGTAGAGGCATACTAGTGACACTCTGTTGGTCTATGTATTCACACATGTATTATGTTTCCGGTTAATACAATTCTAGCATGAATAATAAACATTTATCATGATATAAGGAAATAAATAATAACTTTATTATTGCCTCTAGGGCATATTTCCTTCAGTCTCCCACTTGCACTAGAGTCAATAATCTAGATTATACAGTAATGATTCTAACACCCATGGAGCCTTGGTGCTGATCATGTTTTGCTCGTGGAAGAGGCTTAGTCAACAGGTCTGCAACATTCAGATCCGTATGTATCTTGCAAATCTCTATGTCTCCCACCTGGACTAAATCCCGGATGGAGTTGAAGCGTCTCTTGATGTGTTTGGTTCTTTTGTGAAATCTGGATTCCTTTGCCAAGGCAATTGCACCAGTATTGTCACAGAAGATTTTCATTGGACCCGATGCACTAGGTATGACACCTAGATCGGATATGAACTCCTTCATCCAGACTCCTTCGTTCGCTGCTTCCGAAGCAGCTATGTACTCCGCTTCACATGTAGATCCTGCTACGACGCTTTGTTTAGAACTGCACCAACTGACAGCTCCACCGTTTAAAGTAAACACGTATCCGGTTTGCGATTTAGAATCGTCCGGATCAGTGTCAAAGCTTGCATCAACGTAACCTCTTACGGTGAGCTCTTTGTCACCTCCATATACGAGAAACATATCCTTAGTCCTTTTCAGGTATTTCAGGATGTTCTTGACCGCTGTCCAGTGATCCACTCCTGGATTACTTTGGTACCTCCCTGCTAAACTTATAGCAAGGCACACATCAGGTCTGGTACACAGCATTGCATACATGATAGAGCCTATGGCTGAAGCATAGGGAACATCTTTCATTTTCTCTCTATCGTCTGCATTGGTCGGGCATTGAGTCTGACTCAACTTCACACCTTGTAACACAGGCAAGAACCCTTTCTTTGCTTGATCCATTTTGAACTTTTTCAAAATCTTGTCAAGGTATGTGCTTTGTGAAAGTCCAATTAAGCGTTTTGATCTATCTCTATAGATCTTTATGCCTAATATGTAAGCAGCTTCCCCGAGGTCTTTCATCGAAAAACTTTTATTCAAGTATCCCTTTATGCTATCCAGAAATTCTATATCATTTCCAATCAGTAATATGTCATCCACATATAATATCAGAAATGCTACAGAGCTCCCACTCACTTTCTTGTAAATACAGGCTTCTCCAAAAGTCTGTATAAACCCAAATGCTTTGATCACACTATCAAAGCGTTTATTCCAACTCCGAGATGCTTGCACCAGTCCATAAATGGATCGCTGGAGTTTGCATACTTTGTTAGCTCCCTTTGGATCGACAAAACCTTCTGGTTGCATCATATACAACTCTTCTTCCAGAAATCCATTCAGGAATGCAGTTTTTACATCCATTTGCCAAATTTCATAATCATAAAATGCGGCAATTGCTAACATTATTCTGACAGACTTAAGCATCGCTACGGGTGAGAAAGTCTCATCGTAGTCAACTCCTTGAACTTGTCTAAAACGTTTTGCGACAAGTCGAGCTTTGTAGACAGTAACATTACCATCAGCGTCAGTCTTTTTCTTAAAGATCCATTTATTCTCAATTGCTTGCCGATCATCGGGCAAGTCCACCAAAGTCCATACTTTGTTCTCATACATGGATCCCATCTCAGATTTCATGGCTTCAAACCACTTTGCGGAATCTGGGCTCACCATCGCTTCTTCATAGTTCGTAGGTTCATCATGATCTAGTAGCATGACTTCCAGAACAGGATTACCGTACCACTCTGGTGCGGATCTTACTCTGGTTGATCTACGAGGTACAGTAGTATCTTGATCTAAAGTTTCATGATCATCATCATTAACTTCCTCTCTTATTGGTGTAGGTCTCACAGAAACAGTTTTCTGTGATGTTCTATTTCCCAATAACGGAGTGGGTACAGTTACCTCGTCAAGTTCTACTTTCCTCCCACTCACTTCTTTCGAGAGAAACTCCTTCTCAAGAAAGTTTCCGAATTTAGCAACAAAAGTCTTGCCTTCGGATCTGTGATAGAAGGTGTATCCAATAGTTTCCTTTGGATATCCTATGAAGACACACTTCTCCGATTTGGGTTCGAGCTTATCAGGTTGAAGCTTTTTCACATAAGCATCGCAGCCCCAAACTTTGAGAAATGACAACTTTGGTTTCTTGCCAAACCATAGTTCATAAGGCGTCGTCTCAACGGATTTAGATGGTGCCCTATTTAACGTGAATGCGGCCGTCTCTAAAGCATAACCCCAAAATGATAGCGGTAAATCAGTAAGAGACATCATAGATCGCACCATATCTAGTAAAGTACGATTACGACGTTCGGACACACCATTACGTTGTGGTGTTCCGGGTGGCGTGAGTTGCGAAACTATTCCACAATTTTTCAAATGTACACCAAACTCGTAACTCAAATATTCTCCTCCACGATCAGATCGTAGAAACTTTATTTTCTTGTTACGATGATTTTCAACTTCACTCTGAAATTCCTTGAACTTTTCAAATGTTTCAGACTTATGTTTCATTAAGTAGATATACCCATATCTGCTTAAATCATCTGTGAAGGTGAGAAAATAACGATATCCGCCACGAGCCTCAATATTCATCGGACCACATACATCGGTATGTATGATTTCCAATAAATCTGTTGCTCTCTCCATAGTGCCGGAGAACGGTGTTTTAGTCATCTTGCCCATGAGGCACGGTTCGCAAGTACCAAGTGATTCATAATCAAGTGGTTCCAAAAGCCCATCAGTATGGAGTTTCTTCATGCGCTTTACACCGATATGACCTAAACGGCAGTGCCACAAATAAGTTGCACTATCATTATCAACTCTGCATCTTTTGGCTTCAACATTATGAATATGTGTATTACTACTATCGAGATTCAATAAGAATAGACCACTTTTCAAGGGTGCATGACCATAAAAGATATTACTCATATAAATAGAACAACCATTATTCTCTGATTTAAATGAATAACCGTCTCGCATCAAACAAGATCCAGATATAATGTTCATGCTCAACGCTGGCACCAAATAACAATTATTTAGGTCTAATATTAATCCCGAAGGTAGATGTAGAGGTAGCGTGCCGACGGCGATCACATCGACTTTGGAACCGTTTCCCACGCGCATCGTCACCTCGTCCTTTGCTAGTGTCTGCTTATTTTGTAGTCCCTGTTTCGAGTTGCAAATATTAGCAACAGAACCAGTATCAAATACCCAGGTGCTACTGCGAGCATTAGTAAGGTACACATCAATAACATGTATATCACATATACCTTTGTTCACCTTGCCATCCTTCTTATCTGCCAAATACTTGGGGCAGTTCCGCTTCCAGTGACCAGTCTGCTTGCAGTAGAAGCACTCAGTTTCAGGCTTAGGTCCAGACTTGGGTTTCTTCTCTTGAGCAGCAACTTGCTTGCCGTTCTTCTTGAAGTTTCCCTTCTTCTTCCCTTTGCCCTTTTTCTTGAAACTAGTGGTTTTGTTAACCATCAACACTTGATGCTCCTTCTTGATTTCTACCTCCGCAGCTTTCAGCATAGCGAAGAGCTCGGGAATAGTCTTGTTCATCCCTTGCATATTATAGTTCATCACAAAGCTCTTGTAGCTTGGTGGCAGTGATTGGAGAATTCTGTCAATGACGCAATCATCCGGAAGTGTAACTCCCAATTGAATCAAGTGATTATTATACCCAGACATTTTGAGTATATGCTCACTGACAGAACTGTTCTCCTCCATCTTGCAGCTATAGAACTTATTGGAGACTTCATATCTCTCAATCCGGGCATTTGCTTGAAATATTAACTTCAACTCCTGGAACATCTCATATGCTCCATGACGTTCAAAACGTCGTTGAAGTCCCGGTTCTAAGCCGTAAAGCATGGCACACTGAACTATTGAGTAGTCATCAGCTTTGCTCTGCCAGACGTTCATAACTTCTGGTGTTGCTCTTGCAGCAGGCCTGGCACTCAGCGGTGCTTCCAGGACGTAATTCTTCTGTGCAGCAATGAGGATAATCCTCAGGTTACGGACCCAGTCCGTGTAATTGCTACCATCATCTTTCAACTTTGCTTTCTCTAGGAACGCATTAAAATTCAACGGAACAACAGCACGAGCCATCTATCTACAATCGACATAAACAAGCAAGATACTATCAGGTACTAAGTTCATGATAATATTTAAGTTCAGTTAATTTACTTAAGAACTCCCACTTAGATAGACATCCCTCTAATCCTCTAAGTGATCACGTGATCCAAATCAACTAAACCATAACCGATCATCACGTGAGATGGAGTAGTTTTCAATGGTGAACATCAATATGTTGATCATATCTACTATATGATTCACGCTCGACCTTTCGGTCTCCGTGTTCCGAGGCCATATCTGTATATGCTTGGCTCGTCAAGTATAACCTGAGTATTCCGCGTGTGCAACTGTTTTGCACCCGTTGTATTTGAACGTAGAGCCTATCACACCCGATCATCACGTGGTGTCTCAGCACGAAGAACTTTTGCAACGGTGCATACTCAGGGAGAACACTTCTTGATAATTTAGTGAGAGATCATCTTATAATGCTACCGTCAATCAAAGCAAGATAAGATGCATAAAAGGATAAACATCACATGCAATCAATATAAGTGACATGATATGGCCATCATCATCTTGTGCTTGTGATCTCCATCTCCGAAGCACCGTCATGATCACCATCGTCACCGGCGCGCCACCTTGATCTCCATCGTAGCAACGTTGTCGTCTCGCCGATCTTATGCTTCCACGACTATCACTACCGTTTAGCAATAAACTAAAGCATTACATCGCGATTGCATTGCATACAATAAAGCGACAACCATATGGCTCCTGCCAGTTGCCGATAACTCGGTTACAAAACATGATCATCTCATACAATAAAATCAGCATCATGCCTTGACCATATCACATCACAACATACCCTGCAAAAACAAGTTAGACGTCCTCTACTTTGTTGTTGCAAGTTTTACGTGGCTGCTACGGGCTTAAGTAAGAACGCATCTCACCTACGCATCAAAACCACAACGATAGTTCGTCAAATAGACTCCGTTTTAACCTTCTCAAGGACCGGGCGTAGTCACACTTGGTTCAACTAAAGTTGGAGAGACAGTCTTCCGCAAGCCATCTGTGTGCAAAGCACGTCGAGGGAACCGGTCTCGCATAAGAGTATGCGTAAGGTTGGTCCGGATCGTCTCAACCAACAATACCGCTGAACCAAAGTATGACATGCTGGTAGGCAGTATGACTTGTATCGCCCACAACTCACTTGTGTTCTACTCGTGCATATAACATCAAACCATAAAACCTAGGCTCGGATGCCACTGTTGGGGAACGTAGTAATTTCAAAATTTTCCTACGCACACGCAAGATCATGGTGATGCACAGCAACGAGAGGGAGAGTATTGTCTACGTACCAACGCAGACCGACTGCGGAAGCGATCACACAACATAGAGGAAGTAGTCGTACGTCTTCTTCCCGATCCGACCGATCCAAGCACCGTTACTCCGGCACCTCCGAGTTCTTAGCACACGTTCAGCTCGATGACGTTCCTCGGGCTCCGATCCAGCAAAGCGTCGAGGAAGAGTTCCGTCAGCACGACGGCGTGGTGACGATCTTGATGTACTACCGACGCAGGGCTTCGCCTAAGCACTGTAACGGTATGATCGAGGTGGAATTTGGTGGCAGGGGGCACCGCACACGGCTAAGGAACGATCTCAAGGATCAACTTGTGTGTCTTGGGGTGTCCCTGCCTCCGTATATAAAGGTTGGAGGAAGGGGGGCTGGCCGGCCAAGGGAGAGGAGGCGCAGGGGGAGTCCTACTCCCACCGGGAGTAGGACTCCTCCCTTCCAATCCTATTCCAATTAGGACTCAAGGGGGAAAGGAGAGAGAGAGGGGGCCGGCCCACTTCTCCTAGTCCTACTAGGACTTGGGGAAGGGGGGGGGCGCCGGCCAGCTTGTGGGCTGCCTCTTCTCTCTTTTCCACTAAGGCCCAATAGGCCCATTAGCCTCCCGGGGGGTTCCGGTAACCCTCCCGGTATTCCGGTAAAATCCCGATTTCACCTGGAACACTTCCGATGTCCAAACATAGGCTTCCAATATATCAATCTTTATGTCTCGACCATTTCGAGACTCCTCGTCATGTCCGTGATCTCATCCGGGACTCCGAACAACCTTCGGTACATCAAAATGCATAAACTCATAATAACTGTCATCGTAACGTTAAGCGTGCGGACCCTACGGTTCGAGAACAATGTAGACATGACCGAGACACGTCTCCGGTCAATAACCAATAGCGGGACCTGGATGCCCATATTGGCTCCTACATATTCTCCGAAGATCTTTATCGGTCAGACCGCATAACAACATACGTTGTTCCCTTTGTCATCGGTATGTTACTTGCCCGAGATTCGATCGTCGGTATCCAATACCTAGTTCAATCTCGTTATCGGCAAGTCTCTTTACTCGTTCCGTAATACATTATCTCACAACTAACTTATTAGTTGTAGTGCTTGCAAGGCTTATGTGATATGCATTACCGAGAGGGCCCAGAGATACCTCTCCGACAATCGGAGTGACAAACCCTAATCTCGAAATACGCCAACCCAACATCTACCATTGGAGACACCTGTAGTACTCCTTTATAATCACCCAGTTACGTTGTGACGTTTGGTAGTACCCAAAGTGTTCCTCCGGTAAACGGGAGTTGCATAATCTCATAGTTATAGGAACATGTATAAGTCATGAAGAAAGCAATAGCAACATACTAAACGATCGGGTGCTAAGCTAATGGATTGGGTCATGTCAATCAGATCATTCAACTAATGATGTGACCTCGTTAATCAAATAACAACTCTTTGTTCATGGTTAGGAAACATAACCATCTTTGATTAACGAGCTAGTCTAGTAGAGGCATACTAGTGACACTCTGTTGGTCTATGTATTCACACATGTATTATGTTTCCGGTTAATACAATTCTAGCATGAATAATAAACATTTATCATGATATAAGGAAATAAATAATAACTTTATTATTGCCTCTAGGGCATATTTCCTTCAAGTACCTGCCTAGAACTATCTATCACATCGTCAGGCGGACTCTTTGGCCCATTAAGGGGCACTCTCGATATGCCAAGGTTGAAGGTGCCATGAAGACTCTCATCTTCTGCATCCTGCATGGCAAATGCTTCAATGCCCAGGATCTCTTCATACGTCAACTTGCAGTGTCTGGCTCAGATCTCTTTGGTCTGAAGATTTATGCTCCATGGGTTATGAGGCTCATCAAGCTCCACTCTGCAATATCGTATCAACCCTTAGCCCGCAACCACAGAATCTTCTTACCTAATGTGGACACCTCTGCTGAAGCTATTTATCCTGAGCCTGCCATGTTGGGGAACGTAGTAATTTCGAAAATTTTCCTACGCACACGCAAGATCATGGTGATGCATAGCAACGAGAGGGGAGAGTGTTGTCTACGTACCAACGCAGACCGACTGCGGAAGCGATCACACAACGTAGAGGAAGTAGTCGTATGTCTTCTTCCCGATCCGACCAATCTAAGCACCGTTACTCCGGCACCTCCGAGTTCTTGGCACACGTTCAGCTCGATGACGTTCCTCGGGCTCCGATCCAGCAAAGCGTCGAGGAAGAGTTCCGTCAGCACGACGGTGTGGTGACGATCTTGATGTACTACCGACGCAGGGCTTCGCCTAAGCACTGTAACGGTATGATCGAGGTGGAATTTGGTGGCAGGGGGCACCGCACACGGCTAAGGAACGATCTCAAGGATCAACATGTGTGTCTTGGGGTGTCCCCTGCCCTCGTATATAAAGGTTGGAGGGAGGGGGGCTGGCCGGCCAAAGAGAGGGAGGCGCAGGAGGAGTCCTACTCCTACCGGGAGTAGGACTCCCCCCTCCAATCCTAGTCCAACTAGGAATCCTTTAAAGGGGAGAGAGAGAGAGGTGGCCGGCCCCTCTCCTAGTCCTAATAGGACTAGGGAGAGGGGGGGAGGCGCAGCCCTATGTGGGCTTCCCTCTCACCTTTCCACTAAGGCCCATGTTGGCCCATTTGGCTCCCGGGGGGTTCCGGTAACCCTCCCGGTAATCCGGTAAAATCCCGATTTCACCCGGAACAATTCCGATGTCCAAACATAGGCTTCCAATATATCAATCTTTACGTCTCGACCATTTCGAGACTCCTCGTCATGTCCGTGATCTCATCCGGGACTCCGAACAACCTTCGGTACATCAAAATGCATAAACTCATAATAACTGTCATCGTAACGTTAAGCATGCGGACCCTACGGTTCGAGAACAATGTAGACATGACCGAGACACGTCTCCGGTCAATAACCAATAGCGGGACCTGGATGCCCATATTGGCTCCTACATATTCTACGAAGATCTTTATCGGTCAGACCGCATAACAACATACGTTGTTCCCTTTGTCATCGGTATGTTACTTGTCCGAGATTCGATCGTCGGTATCCAATACCTAGTTCAATCTCGTTACTGGCAAGTCTCTTTACTCGTTCCGTAATACATCATCTCATAACTAACATCTTAGTTATTATGCTTGCAAGGCTTATGTGATGTATATTACCGAGAGGGCCCAGAGATACCTCTCCGACAATCGGAGTGACAAACCCTAATCTCGAAATACGCCAACCCAACATCTACCATTGGAGACACCTGTAGTACTCCTTTATAATCACCCAGTTACGTTGTGACGTTTGGTAGTACCCAAAGTGTTCCTCCGGTAAACGGGAGTTGCATAATCTCATAGTTATAGGAACATGTATAAGTCATGAAGAAAGCAATAGCAACATACTAAACGATCGGGTGCTAAGCTAATGGAATGGGTCATGTCAATCAGATCATTCAACTAATGATGTGACCTCGTTAATCAAATAACAACTCTTTGTTCATGGTTAGGAAACATAACCATCTTTGATTAACGAGCTAGTCAAGTAGAGGCATACTAGTGACACTCTGTTGGTCTATGTATTCACACATGTATTATGTTTCCGGTTAATACAATTCTAGCATGAATAATAAACATTTATCATGATATAAGGAAATAAATAATAACTTTATTATTGCCTCTAGGGCATATTTCCTTCAGTCTCCCACTTGCACTAGAGTCAATAATCTAGATTACACAGTAATGATTCTAACACCCATGGAGCCTTGGTGCTGATCATGTTTTGCTCGTGGAAGAGGCTTAGTCAACGGGTCTGCAACATTTAGATCCGTATGTATCTTGCAAATCTCTATGTCTCCCACCTGGACTAAATCCCGGATGGAGTTGAAGCGTCTCTTGATGTGTTTGGTTCTTTTGTGAAATCTGGATTCCTTTGCCAAGGCAATTGCACCAGTATTGTCACAGAAGATTTTCATTGGACCCGATGCACTAGGTATGACACCTAGATCGGATATGAACTCCTTCATCCAGACTCCTTCGTTCGCTGCTTCCGAAGCAGCTATGTACTCCGCTTCACATGTAGATCCCGCTACGACGCTTTGTTTAGAACTGCACCAACTGACAGCTCCACCGTTTAAAGTAAACACGTCTCCGGTTTGCGATTTAGAATCGTCCGGATCAGTGTCAAAGCTTGCATCAACATAACCTCTTACGGTGAGCTCTTTGTCACCTCCATATACGAGAAACATATCCTTAGTCCTTTTCAGGTATTTCAGGATGTTCTTGACCGCTGTCCAGTGATCCACTCCTGGATTACTTTGGTACCTCCCTGCTATACTTATAGCAAGGCACACATTAGGTCTGGTACACAGCATTGCATACATGATAGAGCCTATGGCTGAAGCATAGGGAACATCTTTCATTTTCTCTCTATCTTCTGCATTGGTCGGGCATTGAGTCTGACTCAACTTCACACCTTGTAACACAGGCAAGTACCCTTTCTTTGCTTGATCCATTTTGAACTTCTTCAAAATCTTGTCAAGGTATGTGCTTTGTGAAAGTCCAATTAAGCGTCTTGATCTATCTCTATAGATCTTTATGCCTAATATGTAAGCAGCTTCACCGAGGTCTTTCATTGAAAAACTTTTATTCAAGTATCCCTTTATGCTATCCAGAAATTCTATATCATTTCCAATCAGTAATATGTCATCCACATATAATATCAGAAATGCTATAGAGCTCCCACTCACTTTCTTGTAAATACAGGCTTCTCCAAAAGTCTGTATAAAACCAAATGCGTTGATCACACTGTCAAAGCGTTTATTCCAACTCCGAGATGCTTGCACCAGTCCATAAATGGATCGCTGGAGTTTGCACACTTTGTTAGCTCCCTTTGGATCGACAAAACCTTCCGGTTGCATCATATACAACTCTTCTTCCAGAAATCCATTCAGGAATGCAGTTTTTACATCCATTTGCCAAATTTCATAATCATAAAATGCGGCAATTGCTAACATGATTCTGACAGACTTAAGCATCGCTACGGGTGAGAAAGTCTCATCGTAGTCAAGTCCTTGAACTTGTCGAAAACCTTTTGCGACAAGTCGAGCTTTGTAGACAGTAACATTACCATCAGCGTCAGTCTTTTTCTTAAAGATCCATTTATTCTCAATTGCTTGCCGATCATCGGGCAAGTCAACCAAAGTCCATACTTTGTTCTCATACATGGATCCCATCTCAGATTTCATGGCTTCAAGCCACTTTGCGGAATCTGGGCTCACCATCGCTTCTTCATAGTTCGTAGGTTCATCATGATCTAGTAGCATGACTTCCAGAACAGGATTACCGTACCACTCTGGTGTGGATCTTACTCTGGTTGATCTACGAGGTACAGTAGTATCTTGATCTAAAGTTTCATGATCATCATCATTAACTTCCTCTCTTATTGGTGTAGGTCTCACAGAAACAGTTTTCTGTGATGTACTATTTCCCAATAACGGAGTAGGTACAGTTACCTCGTCAAGTTCTACTTTCCTCCCACTCACTTCTTTCGAGAGAAACTCCTTCTCAAGAAAGTTTCCGAATTTAGCAACAAAAGTCTTGCCTTCGGATCTGTGATAGAAGGTGTATCCAATAGTTTCCTTTGGATATCCTATGAAGACACATTTCTCCGATTTGGGTTCGAGCTTATCAGGTTGAAGTTTTTTCACATAAGCATCGCAGCCCCAAACTTTAAGAAACGACAACTTTGGTTTCTTGCCAAACCACAGTTCATAAGGCGTCGTCTCAACGGATTTTGATGGTGCCCTATTTAACGTGAATGCGGCCATCTCTAAAGCATAACCCCAAAACGATAGCGGTAAATCAGTAAGAGACATCATAGATCGCACCATATCTAGTAAAGTACGATTACGACGTTCGGACACACCATTACGCTGTGGTGTTCCGGGTGGCGTGAGTTGCGAAACTATTCCACAATTTTTCAAATGTATACCAAACTCGTAACTCAAATATTCTCCTCCACGATCAGATCGTAGAAACTTTATTTTCTTGTTACGATGATTTTCAACTTCACTCTGAAATTCCTTGAACTTTTCAAATGTTTCAGATTTGTGTTTCATTAAGTAGATATACCCATATCTGCTTAAATCATCTGTGAAAGTGAGAAAATAACGATATCCGCCACGAGCCTCAATATTCATCGGACCACATACATCGGTATGTATGGTTTCCAACAAATCTGTTGCTCTCTCCATAGTACCGGAGAACGGTGTTTTAGTCATCTTGCCCATGAGGCATGGTTTGCAAGTACCAAGTGATTCATAATCAAGTGGTTCCAAAAGCCCATCAGTATGGAGTTTCTTCATGCGCTTTATACTGATATGACCTAAACGGCAGTGCCACAAATAAGTTGCACTATCATTATCAACTCTGCATCTTTTGGCTTCAACATTATGAATATGTGTATCACTACTATCGAGATTCATCAAAAATAGACCACTTTTCAAAGGTGCATGACCATAAAAGATATTACTCATATAAATAGAACAACCATTATTCTCTGATTTAAATGAATAACCGTCTCGCATCAAACAAGATCTAGATATAATGTTCATGCTCAACGCTGGCACCAAATAACAATTATTTAGGTCTAATATTAATCCCGAAGGTAGATGTAGAGGTAGCATGCCGACCGCGATCACATCGACTTTGGAACCGTTTCCCACGCGCATCGTCACCTCGTCCTTTGCTAGTGTCCGCTTATTCTGTAGTCCCTGTTTCGAGTTGCAAATATTAGCAACAGAACCAGTATCAAATACCCAGGTGCTACTGCGAGCATTAGTAAGGTACACATCAATAACATGTATATCACATATACCTTTGTTCACCTTGCCATCCTTCTTATCCGCCAAATACTTGGGGCAGTTCCGCTTCCAGTGACCAGTCTGCTTGCAGTAGAAGCACTCAGTTTCAGGCTTAGGTCCAGACTTGGGTTTCTTCTCTTGAGCAGCAACTTGTTTGCTATTCTTCTTGAAGTTCCCCTTCTTCTTCCCTTTGCCCTTTTTCTTGAAACTAGTGGTTTTGTTAACCATCAACACTTGATGCTCCTTCTTGATTTCTACCTCCGCAGCTTTCAGCATTGTGAAGAGCTCGGGAATAGTCTTGTTCATCCCTTGCATATTATAGTTCATCACAAAGCTCTTGTAGCTTGGTGGCAGTGATTGGAGAATTCTGTCAATGATGCAATCATCCGGAAGTGTAACTCCCAATTGAATCAAGTGATTATTGTACCCAGACATTTTGAGTATATGCACACTGACAGAACTCTTCTCCTCCATCTTGCAGCTATAGAACTTATTGGAGACTTCATATCTCTCAATCCGGGCATTTGCTTGAAATATTAACTTCAACTCCTGGAACATCTCATATGCTCCATGACGTTCAAAACATCGTTGAAGTCCCGGTTCTAAGCCGTAAAGCATGGCACACTGAACTATTGAGTAGTCATCAGCTTTGCTCTGCCAGACGTTCATAACTTCTGGTGTTGCTCTTGCAGCAGGCCTGGCACTCAGCGGTGCTTCCAGGACGTAATTCTTCTGTGCAGCAATGAGGATAATCCTCAAGTTACGGACCCAGTCCGTGTAATTGCTACCATCATCTTTCAACTTTGCTTTCTCAAGGAACGCATTAAAATTCAACGGAACAACAGCACGAGCCATCTATCTACAATCAACATAAACAAGCAAGATACTATCAGGTACTAAGTTCATGATAATTTTAAGTTCAGTTTAATCAAATTTACTTAAGAACTCCCACTTAGATAGACATCCCTCTAATCCTCTAAGTGATCACGTGATCCAAATCAACTAAACCATAACCGATCATCACGTGAGATGGAGTAGTTTTCAATGGTGAACATCAATATGTTGATCATATCTACTATATGATTCATGCTCGACCTTTCGGTCTCCGTGTTCCGAGGCCATATCTGTATATGCTTGGCTCGTCAAGTATAACCTGAGTATTCCGCGTGTGCAACTGTTTTGCACCCGTTGTATTTGAACGTAGAGCCTATCACACCCGATCATCACGTGGTGTCTCAGCACGAAGAACTTTTGCAACGGTGCATACTCAGGGAGAACACTTCTTGATAATTTAGTGAGAGATCATCTTATAATGCTACCGTCAATCAAAGCAAGATAAGATGCATAAAAGGATAAACATCACATGCAATCAATATAAGTGATATGATATGGCCATCATCATCTTGTGCTTTGTGATCTCCATCTCCGAAGCACCGTCATGATCACCATCGTCACCGGCGCGACACCTTGATCTCCATCGTAGCATCGTTGTCGTCTCGCCAATCTTATGCTTCCACGACTATCACTACCGCTTAGTAATAAAGTAAAGCATTACATCGCGATTGCATTGCATACAATAAAGCGACAACCATATGGCTCCTGCCAGTTGCCGATAACTCGGTTACAAAACATGATCATCTCATACAATAAAATCAGCATCATGCTTTGACCATATCACATCACAACATGCCCTGCAAAAACAAGTTAGACGTCCTCTACTTTGTTGTTGCAAGTTTTACGTGGCTGCTACGGGCTTTAAGTAAGAACTCATCTCACCTACGCATCAAAACCACAACGATAGTTCGTCAAATAGACTCCATTTTAACCTTCTCAAGGACCGGGCGTAGCCACACTTGGTTCAACTAAAGTTGGAGAGACAGTCTTCTGCAAGCCATCTATGTGCAAAGCACGTCGAGGGAACCGGTCTCGCGTAAGAGTACGCGTAAGGTTGGTCCGGATCGTCTCGTCCAACAATACCGCCGAACCAAAGTATGACATGCTGGTAGGCAGTATGACTTGTATCGCCCACAACTCACTTGTGTTCTACTCGTGCAAATAACATCGAACCATAAAACCTAGGCTCGGATGCCACTGTTGGGGAACATAGTAATTTTGAAAATTTTCCTACGCACACGCAAGATCATGGTGATGCATAGCAACGAGAGGGGAGAGTGTTGTCTACGTACCAACGCAGACCGACTGCGGAAGCGATCACACAACGTAGAGGAAGTAGTCGTACGTCTTCTTCCCGATCCGACCAATCTAAGCACCGTTACTCCGGCACCTCCGAGTTCTTGGCACACGTTCAGCTCGATGACGTTCCTTGGGCTCCGATCCAGCAAAGCATCGAGGAAGAGTTCCGTCAGCACGATGGCATGGTGACGATCTTGATGTACTACCGACGCAAGGCTTCGCCTAAGCACTGTAACGGTATGATCGAGGTGGAATTTGGTGGCAGGGGGCACCGCACACGGCTAAGGAACGATCTCAAGGATCAACTTGTGTGTCTTGGGGTGTCCCCTGCCCCCGTATATAAAGGTTGGAGGGAGGGGGGCTGGCCGGCCAAAGAGAGGGAGGCGCAGGAGGAGTCCTACTCCTACCGGGAGTAGGACTCCCCCCTCCAATCCTAGTCCAACTAGGAATCCTTTAACGGGGAGAGAGAGAGGTGGCCGGCCCCTCTCCTAGTCCTAATAGGACTAGGGAGAGGGGGGAGGCGCAGCCCTATGTGGGCTGCCCTCTCACCTTTCCACTAAGGCCCATGTTGGCCCATTTGGCTCCCGGGGGGTTCCGGTAACCCTCCCGGTAATCCGGTAAAATCCCGATTTCACCCGGAACACTTCCGATGTCCAAACATAGGCTTCCAATATATCAATCTTTACGTCTCGACCATTCCGAGACTCCTCGTCATGTCCGTGATCTCATCCGGGACTCCGAACAACCTTCGGTACATCAAAATGCATAAACTCATAATAACTGTCATCGTAACGTTAAGCGTGCGGACCCTACGGTTCGAGAACATTGTAGACATGACCGAGACACGTCTCCGGTCAATAACCAATAGCGGGACCTGGATGCCCATATTGGCTCCTATATATTCTATGAAGATCTTTATTGGTCAGACCGCATAACAACATACGTTGTTCCCTTTGTCATCGGTATGTTACTTGTCCGAGATTCGATCGTCGGTATCCAATACCTAGTTCAATCTCATTACTGGCAAGTCTCTTTACTCGTTCCGTAATACATCATCTCATAACTAACATCGTAGTTATTATGCTTGCAAGGCTTATGTGATGTATATTACCGAGAGGGCCCAGAGATACCTCTCCGACAATCGGAGTGACAAACCCTAATCTTGAAATACGCCAACCCAACATCTACCATTGGAGACACCTGTAGTACTCCTTTATAATCACCCAGTTACGTTGTGACGTTTGGTGGTACCCAAAGTGTTCCTCCGGTAAACGGGAGTTGCATAATCTCATAGTTATAGGAACATGTATAAGTCATGAAGAAAGCAATAGCAACATACTAAACGATCGGGTGCTAAGCTAATGGAATGGGTCATGTCAATCAGATCATTCAACTAATGATGTGACCTCGTTAATCAAATAACAACTCTTTGTTCATGGTTAGGAAACATAACCATCTTTGATTAACGAGCTAGTCAAGTAGAGGCATACTAGTGACACTCTGTTGGTCTATGTATTCACACATGTATTATGTTTCCGGTTAATACAATTCTAGCATGAATAATAAACATTTATCATCATATAAGGAAATAAATAATAACTTTATTATTGCCTCTAGGGCATATTTCCTTCATGCCAAACAGCCACTAAGTCTTCAGAATGCAGAATACCAAAGCTTCACTCAACATGATGAAGGTGTTGAAGCCACTTCCAGAGTCTATCCAATGGCTGGCACCACACGTGCCCCTGCATCAACTGAAGCCACTGAAAGCACAGCTGCACAGAGACCCAAGAAACGCGCTCGTACACTCACTGACCATGAACTTCTTGTGGCTCTGCATCAAAAGCAAGATAGGCATCACGACTGGCTAAAAAGGCAGATGCGCAGTATCATGCAAGACGTCAATCGCATCAGGAATCTGGCCACCAAGAATGCCTTTGTCGCACATGAAACCTGTCGACGCACTTGGAAAGGCCTCACAATGATGTGCACTGAAGCCGAAGTGCAAGAGGATGGCTTCAAGGAGCGATTCAAGTTTGACTCCACACCCCCCAGAAGAGCTGTGTTGCGTGGGACTCCGTCTCTTGAAGAATCCGAGTTCTCTTCCTCTACTGCCATAGTGACGGGAAAAATCATTGAGGAAGAAGACGACACTACATGACCACCACCTTCTTCAGCACGCGTCGTCACTGCACCAAGCTCGCCAGCTCCACCAAACGCCTCCACCGACCCTGCTGCGCCTGGGAACGCATAGAAAACTCTATGTCTTCAAACCTTTTTGGTCATCACTGACAAAAGGGGGAGAAGCATATGATGTTTTAGTCTTCAAGCAGGTCAATAATAAGGGCGGGTGCTTTATTATATTTTGCTTCGTGCTTACAACTCTCGTTTTGCTACATTTAGTTCTTTGAGTTGTAACACTTAAACTTGATGGTCGTCTGCTACTATGTTTGCCACTGTGTTTTTGCGAAGATAAATTCCGCATGTACGACGATGATTTCCGCACTCTTATCATTTCGCAGACGTCCATTTTTCATTATGCATATCATTATCTTCTTATATCTTTACATGCATGATGGATTGTCATCATAAGTTGAAGTGGATTCCCACAAATACATCCTGCTATGTGCATTCGCGTTCCAGAAGCAAATCACTTATATGCACATCCTCAGGGGGAGCCCTTGCAGCTTATGAAGACAATTCCTTTACAGTTTCACAAATTATATTCCCCGTTGAAAACTTCAACTAGTTTGTCATCAATCACCAAAAATAGGGAGATTGTAAGTGCATCTAGTGCCACCCCTAGTTGGTTTTGGAGTATTGACGACAAACCTAGTTGAGGGACTAATGTGTTTGTGAGAATTGCAGGATAGCACAGGTAGAAGTCCCTCATTGATTCGGTTTAGCTACCAGAGATGACCCCTAAAAATGTACGAAGACATTGAAGACAATGGTGGTTCATGAAGACATTCATGTCGAAGACAATGACATATGAAGACTCCCCATGAAGCCTTTGGAACTTGAAGACTTAGATCCTTCGTAGTTTCACTTTATTCATGTTGTGTCATAGGAACCACCATACTGTTAAGTGGGGTCCAAGAGAACCAGTCAGGATGACTGAAGTGATGCCTAATTCAAATCCTATGTCTTCGAGTGAAGACAATGAGAGAAAATCTTGTCTAGAGTCAGACAAGTCAGCTTTACTTGCAGCCCAAGTAAAGTTGCCGTGTGAGTTCAAAACCCGACCGTTAGTACACGTGTCAGTTCCTTAGTGACCCAGGGTCATTTCAGACAAATCAGGTCAGGGTTTCCAAGCGGCTATAAATAGTCGACCCCTACAACCATAAACGGTTGGCTGCTCAGATTTCAGTGCACGGCTTTTGTCGTTTGAGAGCAACCCACCTCGAAGCCTTTGAGAAAATCCTTAGTGAGGAGAAAAGCCCTAACCACCCAGAGCCAGAGTAATTGGGCATCACTTAAGTCTTCTTGTCTGAGTGATCTGAAGACTTATTACACTTGAGGACTGTGCATCCTCCAGACGGTTAGGCGTCGCGTTCCGAGCATCCAAGAGGAATTGTGGATTGCCGGTGAACGAAGTCTGTGAAGGTTTGGGAGTCTACCTTGAAGACTTACCAGAGTGATTGGGCGGGGTCTGTGTGACCTTAGCTCAAGGAGAAAACGGTGAGGACTGGGTGTCCTGAGCTGCGTGTTCAGGACTGGGTGTCCGGGACTGTGTGTCCTTTGGTTTAAATACCTAGCCGCTCCAACCAGACGTACAGTTGTCACAGCAACTGGAACTGGTCCAACATATCATTATCTTCAACGTGTCACTGGTTTCATCTTCGCCTCCCTTTACTTACCAGTACACATTGTGAAGCTATTGCATGCATGCTTTATCTTCTGTCTTCACAACTTGACTGTATGATCTGTTTGGCTTCATAACTTCTTCCATCCTGATCCTCATTACACTGAAGCTATTTGTCACTGTGCTTTCACTATATTGTATACTTGACCATGGCTTGTGTTGTGTAATCTACCTTCCGCTGCATAGTGATAGGCTTGTTCACTCTGTTTGTCTTCATAACTTCCACGTTTTGAAGACTTTCATAAAAATCGCCTATTCACCCTCCCCCCCCCCCCGCCTCTAGTCGATATAACGCACTTTCAGTTGCTTGATGTGGCGCAGGTCACCCGCGACCGGGGGGCAGTCGCGAGTGCCCTAGAAGTTGGCGATGAAGCGTCTACGCATCTCATCCCAGGAGGAAATCGAGCCTGGGGGCAGGTTCAGGAGCCATGAGCGGGCGCCGTCCTTGAGAGCCATGGGAAACCAGTTCGCTGTTGGCCGCCTCGATGCTCAGCTCGTAGAGCTGCAGAAACTCCGTCGGGTCGGGGATGCCGTCATAGCGAGGAGGCAGATCTGGCTTGAACTTGCCCGGCCAGACAACGTGACGGAGCTCAGGAGTGAAGGCGTGGAAGCCCATCGTGGCCACCGGGGCCCATCGTGGAGGTGGAGCTTGACATTGGCATCCCTGTGCCACCATGGCAAGTGGCACATGGCCCTGCTGAGCCAAGCGACCCTGACGTGGTGGTGCTAGAAGCAGTGGAGCATCTTCTTGCAGACAGGGAACCTCCTGGCAACTTCTTTCTTCGTGCGCGGGCATGCGGCGCGGCGGATCACGCCGCTGGGCCACGCATCATGGAGCGAGGACGCCGTCTTGACGTGGGGGAGACTGAGGCGCCCCATGAGCCACGCGCCTCGGCACGAGGGCGCCATCTTGGTGCTGAGGGGGCGGAGGCGCTCCGTGAGCCACATCGCCCGCAGCCTGGGGCGGGCGAGGCAGCGAGAGGGATGGTGCAGGAGAGCCCCCCGCGGCGCTAACGAGCTCGGTGATGTGGTCCAACCAGTCCTCGTAGAAGTCATCGACCGGGCGGTAGCGCAGGAGCTTGCGTGCCATGAGCAGCGCGGTCTGCGCGGCTGTGGGGGCGCGGCGAGCGTGAGACTATGAGACGGCCGGAGTAAGCGACGGGGTGGCGGTGCGACCGTCTCGCCGCACAGAGGGGTGCAGTGAAGAGGCTTGTTGCTCGTTTGCCGCCGGGCTGTTGGTGGCGGGTGACGGAGAACAACGAGGAGGTTCGCCAACAGGGGCTGTCTGAGCGACACAGGTGGCGAAAGTAGCTCGGCGCTCAGCGCAGGCCCGACGAGCGTCGGCCATGAGCTTGGCGGAGTGGTGAAACGCGGATCGATGAAGAGGAAAGCTTCGGCGCACCCCTACCTGGCGCGCCAAATGTCGGATTTTGGGTTCCGGCAAAACCATTGAGGTTCGAACACTGGGGTGCACACAAAGATCTCTCCCACTCTCTAGCTCGCACACTACGATCTCACGGCCTAGCTTGACGAACCCAAAGAACATGAGACACAAGATTTACACTGGTTCGGGCCACCGTTGTGGTGTAATACCCTACTCCAGTGTGGTGTGGTGGATTGCCTCTTGGGCCGAGGATGAACAGTTACAAAGGAAGAACAGCCTCGCGAGGTGAGGTGTTCTTATGCTTGGTGTGCTTGTGTGGTTGAGGATTAGAATCAGATGCCTCCCTATGGTAGTGGCTAGTCCTATTTATAGAGGCACTTGTCCTCTTCCCAAATATTGAGCGGGAAGGGATCCCACAACGGCCAAATTCGAAGGGAGACAACTAGTACAAGCTATCTTGACAAAAGTAGTCTTCGCATGCCAAAGGCTCTGGTGGTGATGCTGTCTTGGGCTCCATGGTGACCTCTGTCCTGCCGTCCTACTGGTCTTGGTCTTGTTGCGCCGATATGGAAACCTTTGCCTGATGCCTCGAGAATCCTCGTCTGCGTTTGCCCCTTTAGCATCAAAGAGGAAACGAGGACACTGCGCGCGCTGGCTCCCGCCTGGTTCCAGTCATCATGGCTTGCATCATAGGAACCTCGTGAGTTGCCCATCACCTTGATCTCTCCGCCCCTCGCGAGCCAGCCTAGTGAGGCCGCCCCTGAGGAGGTCGTGCGTCCTCCGCCTCGCGAGGCTTGGCCCCTCGCGAGGGTCTTGAGTGTTTGCTGGTGAAGATGGGCCGTACAGGGCCGCCGGTGGAGCCACGCTGCGGGCCGCAAGCAGGCAAGTCTGGGGACCCCCGTTCTGAGAACACCGACAGGCACATGCATTGCATACAGCGCATTGCAAGGAGCAGTAGTAGAGAAAACTTGTTCCAAAGATACCATTTTTCTAATAAAATTCTTGAGAAATCATTAGTTTTTACACATGGCATTAGTCCTGCAAGGGTAAATCAGAACAGGTGTTTTGTAAGAAAAATGCATCTTGATGTTCCCTACAATGCACAGGCTTCTTGCTAGTAATAGAAGAAGCCCACACGGGCATCTTGCCGCAGGGTGTGCCACGGACCCAAACTCAATTTTTTTTCAGACGCTTAGGTGCACCAGATGCTGTGCCACGCTACAAAATGTAAAAAAAAATAGCTCCAATTTTTTTAAAACCTGTTATCTTCAAACCAGCCACACCCGTCCCTCAGCTCATCAAAATAGCCCGAGGAATATATTTTGAGTGAAGCATGATTTATTTTTACTGATATCTGTATATCAAAACTAGAGAGTTTATATTTCAAGCCCGTGAACAAGTATTATTCTACTACTTTGGATCCATTGCAACGGACGGGCCAGCACATTGGTAGTAGTAGTCTCTATCTCTATCTCTACTCTACTCTTATAAAAAACAGAGTTGTTGATGATGGTGTGCCTGCCATCCTGCAGTATAGGTCGTCCGATTTATATTTGACAGATAGGAAGGAAGCTATGGTAATTTTGCAAAAAGATACCCACACCCCTCTCCACATTTGCAAATAAAGCCTTCCCTCGTTCATCCGTTTCCCCCACAAGATAAACTACTCATACAAATGCATCTTGATGTTCCGTGCAATGCACGGGCATCTTGCTAGTCTACTACTCTCTGTTATCTTATAAAAATAGAGTTGGTGATGATGGTGTGCCTGCCATCCTGCAATATAGGCCGTATGATTTATATCTGACGGATAGGAAGTAAACTATGGCAATTCTGCAAAAAGATACCAAGACCCCTCTCCACATTTTCAAATAAGGCCTTCCCTCGTTCATCCTTTTCTCTCACAAGATAAACTACTCATACAAATGCATCTTGATGTTTCGTGCAACGCACGACGATGTTTCCTTGGGGGTCTCCCGAGCACGGCGTGGCTGTAGTTGCAAGTTGACGCCCCTTGAGATGCCGACGTTGAGGGGCACTCGGATTTTGTCCGATGAGCAGGTAAGATGAGTTTGATCATGTAGTAAATTCATTCTAAAGACTACTTCCTTGTCTATTTCCTAATTCTCCCCCTGCCCACTGTTTCACAAGTTAGGCTCGGTGCGAGTGGAGATTGGCTTGCATGTGTATAGGAGGGTACCAACATCAATTTGCACAACATTTACAACGGTGACACCATTCCCGTAGAACCTTTTCCAACATTGGAATCAGCCATGCAACGGGCCACCGCTTGATATGGTACGATGGAACCATGGTGAGATTGAAGAACATAGCATGAACCTTGCACATGGCGATCAA
Organism: Triticum monococcum; assembly: GCA_034509565.1. Lineage (NCBI taxonomy): Eukaryota > Viridiplantae > Streptophyta > Magnoliopsida > Poales > Poaceae > Triticum > Triticum monococcum. The sequence goes on from CM067841.1 coordinate 353,643,825, forward strand.
AGGTGGACCATGCTGTCTGCAGCTGATTTGTTGCCGTACGAGTACAAAGATGTTGTGCTCCTTTCTAATTGCATCTTCACGGTGAAAACCAGGGAACTTGTTTCGTATGGGACACATCCTACAGTATACTCCCTCTCTCCCAGTATATTTGTTTTGAATTTTTTTTGTTTTATAAGTTTCAAATTCGAATTTAGAGCTCCCATCACATGTTGAGATTACAATGTCCACTAAATCGTTGCGTGCATGTATAGTAAAGAAACAACTCTTGAGTTTGGCACGAGTTCGTGCAGCGGTAGCACCACAAGGCCTGGCGCGAGAGTTACATTTCCCTCTCGGGGCCGTCGGGACTGAGCTTCAGCGCCTTACTATACCTTCCTTTGAGTCAATAACATGTGGACCCGATAGGTGGCTGGTCCACATGTATTGCTCCCGAATGTAGAGGGGCAGTGGAGCCGAGAGGGGTGAGCCGCAGGTCGGGGGACGTGTGGTGTCATGGGTTCGAGCAGCATCATGTAAATCGCGTGTGGCTGTGGTAGAAACCTGATGCTTGCCACATTTCAGGTGGCCCACATGTCATGCACACAAGGGCAGAGGGGCGGTGCGGCCGAGAGGGGTGAGGTGCATGTCGGGGGACGTGGTGTCGTGGGTTGGAGCGGCGTCGTGGGAATGGTGAGTGGCAGTGGATGAAATGTGATGGTCGCCATAGTTGAACTTCCATGGACAAGTTGTCATGTCTACGGACACATGCATTGCATACCGATCACTGGAAGGAGTAGTAGAGAAAGCTAGGCGGATAAATAGTTCCTTATAGTCAAGCGGACCTACGCTACTACTTGTTCCAAAGACATGCACACCATCGAAATAGTCCATCTATATCAATATACACAGAGAGGGAATAATTATGTTTACAAGACATGAAATAGTTCACCCATCCATAATGCCCTGCTGCTGGTGCAGCTTCTTCTTCTTCTTCCCATTTTCTGTGGGAGACGGCTTCACAACAAGCTCTCTGCACCTTGCAACTATCTCAAAACTCACATGGGCATCGAGGGCAGCATATTTTATCTGCTCATACGTCAAGGGATAATTCTCCCATCCAGACGACCTTAACGCCAGCGCCCTTCTGAAGATTTTTTCTGAGCACAAAATTTGCTACGTCGAATAGGGATGGTGTCGGTTTATCACAATCTTCTACATGAATTTTTATTTTAGTTTGTACGCCAGTGATGCTTTTCAAATCAAGGTTGTACGGATCCAACTTCTGTTTGTCCCCTGCGATGGCTGCCCCATAGAAGTATATGTCCTCCCGAGACAAGAAACCGTGAAGCGAACACTCAAGACCCTCCCGCGACGGCGTGGCTCCACCAACGGCCCCGTACGGCCCATCTTCAGCAGCGAACACTCAAGACCCTCGCGAGGGGCCAAGCCTTGTGAGGCGGACGACGCAAGATCTCCTTGGGGGCGGCCTCACCAGGCTGGCTCGCGAGGGGCGGAGAGATCAAGGCGGGGGGCACCTCATGAGGTCCCTGTGACGCAAGCCATGACGATCAAGGCCGGGCGGACACCAGGCGGGCGCCAGCGCGCGCAGTGTCCTCATTTCCTCCTTGGTGCAAAAGGGATAGGCGTAGGCGAGGAGTCCCGAGGCAGCAGGCAAATGTTTCCATATCAGTGCAACAAGACCAAGACCAGCAGGACGGTAGGACGGAGGTCACCTTGGAGCCCAAGACGGCGTCACCACCAGAGCCTTTGGCAGGCGAAGACCACCTTTTGTCAGGATACCTTGTATTAGTTGTCTCCCTTCGAATTTGGCCGTTGTTGGATCCCTTCCCGCCTACATTTGGGAAGAGGACCAGGGCCTCTATAAATAGGGCTAGCCACCACCGTAGCGGGGAGAGTCATTCAGACCATCCTCAAACACACAAGCTCATCGAGCTCAAGAACACCTCTCCTCAGGAGGCTGTTCTTCCCTTGTACTCGTTCATCCTCATCCCAAGAGGCAATCCACCACACCACACTAGAGTAGGGGATTACACCGCAACGGTGGCCCGAACCAGTATAAACCCTATGTCCTTCGTTCTGTGAGTTCGACGTGCTTAGCTCTGAGATCGTGGTGAGGGCGCGAGCTAGGGGGAGAGATCTTCGTGCGCACCCTAGAGTTCGAACCTGAAGGGTTTTGCCCTCTTTTGGAAAAGGCAGTGCCTAGGAGGCACTTAGGCATGCCTAGGTGCTAGGCAATGGCCAAACGCCTTGCCTAGGGCATAAATGGAGGTCTAGGCAAGGCAAGTAAGGAATTGCCTACACAAGCAAGAAATCATGCCACATACTGCACTGATATGCCAAACGGGTTATATTCCGATGGCAGCAGACGGTAATTAACTTATTTATTTGCCCTAAACTAATATCAACACCCATATAATAATCACAAATAAACTATGAGTAAAAACTATATTGCCGCCTAGGCATTAGGTGAAGGCTAACCGCCTCGCTTACGCCTACCGCTTTTTCCAACCTTGGTTTTGCCGGAACCTGAAATCCTACATTTGGCACGCTGAAGCCTCTCTTCCATCAGCAGACCCGCCAACACTCTGTAGAGCCGATGTCCGGCGACCCGAGTGCCGACGCTGACCACTAGGCAGCTTGGCCAGCCCGGGCGGCATCGTCCGCCCAAGAAGACCTCAACTCCGCGCTCCAGGTGGCACGCGCGCCACCAAACACCACGGGGAGCGGGCGGCGTGGTCCGGTGCCTTCCACCCTTACCCCGCGGCGCGCATGGGCCGCTGCAAGGGCCTCAAGCTACACCGTGGCAACGGCGCCGCACACTAAACGGGAACAAGCGAATATGCGGGTCGCGCTCACAGTGGCACGGGAGCTGCTGCGGTGCCGACTGATGGAGAGCGGTCGAGATGCATTGCTAGAGCGCATTGCCGAGCTATTGGATGCCATAGCCAGGGGTACACCGCCTTTCTACTCCTTGCTTATGCCTCAGGCTGTGGCCGGATCACATGGTGGGCCTCGTCATGCCCGTGTGCCCCCGGGCGCACTAGGAAGTTTCTTCAGCATTCGCTCAACCAGCGGCGTCACACACCCAACCGCACCTATGCCTCCCCCGATGGGCGCATGCATAAGCATTGCCACCCACGGCCCCGGTTGGGATGTCGCCGTACCATCCTCAGAGTGGTGCACCGGGCCGGGCGACGTGGAGCGCGGGGCACTTCAGCGAGGTTTCTGGGGCGACGGCTCCGGAGGCCTATGTGCCCTGCATGATGGACTAGGAGTACACGCCGGGAGATGACCCCGGCTCGTTCCTCAAGCCGGGATGGGAAGAGGAGATGCTAGAAGTTGAGGCCTTGCAGGAGCCACCCGGGAGCCTCGCCGACCACACCGGCGAAAACAGCTACAGGGTTCCACTAATCTCTCAGGAGCAGGCTTACGCTAACCATGGGTCGCAAGTGAATCAGGTCACAGCAGTGGACGACGGCCCCAACACGGCAGCCCCCCTTCCATCAGGGGAAGCACACTAGGGGCTGCATGGGAGGAGCCGGGAGCAAGGCCCCTCCCCGCATCGCATGGAGCAAGGCGTTCCCCGCAGGTAGGTCCCCTGCCGGGGAGGCACTAGTGAGCCTTCCCCTCGGGGAAGGGCCCGTGGTCGCCGAGGACGCCGCTAGCACCCCCTTTGCCCCTTGGCATCGTCCTGGTTTCCGGACGCCCCAACGGTGGTTGAGGGCTGAAAGTGCAACTATCCCTGGGTGGTTTTGGTAATTCCTAACAACATATAGCCCATTGAGCTAATACTACTTGAAGATAAATATTTCAGGAAAAGCTCAATGATTGGCATGGCATGGATTAGAAAGTGGACCCCTCAAAATGCTAAGGACAAAAGATTGGCTCAAGCTCAAAGCACAAGACTCTACATTTTACTTTTAGTGATCCAAGATCACATTGAGTCCATAGGAAAAGACAATACTATTAAAAGGGGGGGTGAGGTGTTGCTTAATGAGTTGCTTGCCCAAAATGCTTAGTGATATGCTCCAAAAACCCTCAACTACTTTCCCATATCCACATATGTCCCAAACCAAAAGTCAAACTCGGTCTCACCGAGATGGGATTGCAAACTCTCAGTTTCCCTTCGTAACATTTCGGTCCAACCGAAATGAGCGATTGATCCCACCGAGATTGCAATGCAAACTCTCTGTTTCCCCTTCGTAACATTTCGGTCTAACCGAGATGAGTGAATCGGTCCCACCGAGTTTGCCTGACCAACTCTCTGTTTGCCTATTACCAAAATCGGTCCCGCCGAGTTTGTGTAATTAGTCTCACCGATATTACGTTATGCCCTAACCCTAATGGAATCGGGCCTATCGAGTTGACATATCGGTCCCACAAAAAATCCTAACATTCACATTTTGAACTAAATCGGTCTGACCGAGTTATATGATTCGGTCCCACCGAGTTTGGTGATTTGTGTGTAACAGTTAGATTTTGTGTGGAGGCTATATATACCCCTCCACCCACTCTTCATTCGTAGAGAGAGCCATCAGAACAGGCCTACACTTCCAACATACATTTTCTAAGAGAGAACCACCTACACTTGTGTTGAGGTCAAGATATTCCAATCCAACAACATAAATCTTGATCTCTAGCCTTCCTCAAGTTGCTTTCCACTCAAATCACCTTTCTACCAAATCAAATCCTATGAGAGATAGTTGAGTGTTGAGGAGACTATCATTGAAGCACAAGAGCAAGGAGTTCATCATCAAGCCACCATCTATTACCTTTTGGAGAGTGGTGTCTCCTAGATTGGCTAGGTGTCACTTGGGAGCCTCCGTCAAGATTGTGGAGTTGAAGCAAGGAGTTTGTACGGGAAAGGAGATCGCCTACTTCGTGAAGATCTACCCTAGTGAGGCAAGTCCTTCGTGGGCGATGGCCATGGTGGGATAGACAAGGTTGCTTGTTCATGGACCCTTCATGGGTGGAGCCCTCCGTGAACTCGCGCAACCGTTACCCTTCGTGGGTTGAAGTCTCCATCAATGTGGATGTACGATAGCACCACCTATCGGAACCACGCCAAAAATCTCGGTGTCTACATTGCGTTTGCTCCCTCCAAACTCCTCCCTTTATCTTCATATGCAATTGTTTTACATTCCCCTGTTATACTCTTAAAATTGCATGTGTAGGTTGATTACTTGTTTGTGCTAAGTTGCTAAAATCTGCCAAGACTTGAAATTGGGAAAAGGGTAGATTTTTATTTGGTCAAGTAGTCTAATCACCCCCCTCTAGACATACTTTCGATCCTACAAGTGGTATCAGAGCTTTGGTCTCCATTTGCCTTGATTTCCATAGCTTTGGTGATCATAGCCTTGGTTTCACAACCTACGAGAGTATGGCATCTAGTGAGGGAAATTACCACCGTAGAGGTCCTTACTTTGATGGTACTAATTTTGCTAGTTGGAAGCATAAGATGAAAATGCATATTCTTGGACATAACCCTGCCTTTTGGGCTATTGTGTGTGTTGGCTTGCAAGGTGAATTCTTTGATGGGAGAGAACCCGAACAGTGAGGCTAGCGCGGAAGAGTTGAAGATGCTGCAATACAATGCTCAAGCTTGTGATATTCTGTTCAACAGATTGTGCCCCGAAGAATTCAACAAAATCAGCCGTTTTGAGAATGCAAAGGAAATTTGGGATACTTTGATTGATATGCACGAAGGTACCAACTCCATCAAGGAATCCAAATTGGATGTGCTTCAAAGTCAACTTGACAAGTTCAAAATGAAGGATGGTGAAGGTGTTGTTGAATTGTACTCTAGGCTTGCTCTCATCACAAATGAGATTGCCGGCTTAGGAAGTGAAGAGATGACCGATATATTCATCATCAAGAAGATCCTAAGAGCCTTGGATAGAAAATATGATACCATGTGCACATTGATGCAAATGATGCCCAATCACAAAGATCTCAAGCCAACGGAAGTCATTAGAAGGATTGTTGCTCATGAGATGTCACTCAAGGATAAGGAAGAGCTTCACAACAAGTCAAGTGGTGCTTACAAAGCCTCGTGTGATGCTCCCACATCATCAAGTGAGAAATAAAACTTCAATGAAGAATTGAGCCTAATGGTGAAGAACTTCAACTAGTTTTACAAGAATAGAAACAAGGAAAGAAGTTCCAAGTCAAGGTCCTACAATGACAAAAGATCTTCAAATCATGAACGCAATTGCTATAATTGTGGAAGACCCGTACACTACTCCAATGAGTGTATGGCTCCCTACAAAAGAAAATAAGATTCTCCCAAAAGAAGGAGTAGGAGAGAAGAATCACCACCAAGAGAGAGAAGGATTAGAGATGAATGTTATGAACGAAGAACATCACGGAGAAGCAAGGATTCGGAAAGGAAGGACAAATCATCAAGGAGCTACACAAAACAAAGACATCAAGCTCACGTTGGTGAATGGGTATCCGGCTCCGACTCCGACGATCACTCTGAGAGAAGTTATCACTCCGACTCCAAATATACTCAAGATGAAGGTGTTGCCGGTCTAGCACTTGTGTCAACCAAGTCCTATGACATATTTGAGTCACCAAATGAAGGAAATTGGAAGATGCTTCATGGCTAAAGGCCCAAAGGTAACGCACCCCGAGTATGTTGATTTCAATAGTGATGAAGATGACTTTCTAGGTGATGATGATTTACTTGTTGACAATTCTAGTGATGAAAACTATGATGAACTTGCTATTAATCATGCTAATCAAGACAAAACGAATGACGATGATAAGAAGGAGATTGCGAGTCTAACTAAAGAGCTAAACACTCTTAAGTTAGCTCATGAAACTACCTTGGAAAATCATCGAGAACTTTTAAAGACTGATGAGAAGTTATGCTTCGAAAAGCTCAACCTTGAGCAAGAGCATGGGTTCTTAAAAGCGATCAATGATGATCTTCGCAAGAAAATTTCTTCTTACATTGCCAAGCGTTTACTCTTGTCTACTTACATGCCAAAAGTTAAATCTATCAACAAGAGTAAGAAAGATTCTTCTTCTAGTATTAACAATAATCATGCTAAACCCAATGATGTTGCTTCTCGTAGTTCTCTTGATTCCACTAATGATTCTGTTAGCCAAGTTACACTTGAGCAAGAAAATAGCTTATTGAAGGGAATTATAGAGAAAGGTGTTCACAAGAGCCTTGCCGGAAGTAAGCAATTTAAGGACTTCTCAAAAACATTTCAGCCTCTGACTAATTTATTACAAAAAGATATACCATTCGTCTTTGATGATGATTGTGTAGAAGCATTTGAAATACTTAAGAAAGCATTAATCTCTGCACATATCGTTCAGCCACCTGATTGGAATTTACCTTTTGAAATTATGTGTGATGCTAGTGATTATGCTGTAGGTGCTGTTCTAGGGCAAAGAGTTGATAAGAAATTAAATGTTATTCAATATGCTAGTAAAACTCTAGACAATGCCCAGAGAAATTATGCTACTACTGAAAAAGAATTCTTAGCAGTTGTATTTGCTTGTGATAAGTTCAGACCTTATATTGTTGATTCTAAAGTAACTATTCACACTGATCATGTTGCTATTAAATATTTTATGGAAAAGAAAGATGCTAAACCTAGACTTATTAGATGGGTTCTCTTGCTACAAGAATTTGATTTGCATGTTGTTGATAGAAAGGGAGCTGAGAACCTCATTGCAGATAACTTGTCTAGGTTAGAAAATGTTCTTGATGACCCACTAACTATTGATGATAGATTTCCTGATGAACAATTAAATGTCATAAACGCTTCTCATACTGCTCCATGGTATGCTGATTATGGTAATTACATTGTTTCTAAATTTATACCACCTAGTTTCACATACCAGCAAAAGAAAAAGTTTTCTATGATTTAAGACATTACTTTTGGGATGACCCACATCTCTATAAAGAAGGAGTAGATGGTGTTATTAGATGTTGTGTAGTTGAGCATGAACAGGAACAGATCCTACGCAAGTGTCACTCCGAAGCTTATGGAGGACACCACGCTGGAGATAGAACTGCACATAAGGTATTACAATCCGGGTTTTATTGGCCTACTCTCTTCAAGGATGCCCGTAAGTTTGTCTTATCTTGTGATGAATGTTAAAGAATTGGTAATATTAGTAGACGTCAATAAATGCCTATGAATTATTCACTTGTTATTGAACCATTTGATGTTTGGGGCTTTGATTATATGGGACCGTTTCCTGCCTCTAATGGATATACACATATTTTAGTTGCCATTGATTACATTACTAAGTGGGTAGAAGCTATTCCAACTAGTAGTGCTGATCATAACACCTCTATTAAGATGCTCAAAGAAGTTATTTTTCCAAGGTTTGGGGTCCTAGATATTTAATGACTGATGGTGATTCACATTTTATTCATGGTGCTTTCCGTAAAATGCTTGCTAAGTATGATGTTAATCATAGAATTGCATCTCCTTATCACCCTCAGTCTAGTGGTCAATTAGAATTGAGTAAAAGAGAACTCAAATTAATTTTGCAAAAGACTGTTAATAGATCTAGAAAGAATTGGTCAAAGAAACTTGATGATGCATTATGGGCCTATAGAACTGCATATAAAAATCCTATGGGTATGTCTCCGTATAAAATGGTTTATGGAAAAGCATGTCACTTACCTCTCGAACTAGAACATAAGGCATATTGGGCTATTAAAGAACTCAATTATGATTTTAAACTTGTCAGTGAGAAGAGGTTATTTGATAATAGCTCACTTGATGAATGGAGAACCCAAGCCTATGAGAATGCCAAGTTGTTTAAAGAAAAAGTTAAAAGATGGCATGACAAAAGGATACAAAAGCGTGAGTTTAATGTAGGTGATTATGTATTGCTATACAACTCTCGTTTAAGATTTTTTGCAGGAAAACTTCTCTCTAAATGGGAAGGTCCTTACGTTATTGAGGAGGTCTATCGTTCTGGTGCCACAAAAATCAACAACTTCGAAGGCACAAATCCGAAGGTGGTGAATGGTCAAAGAATCAAACGTTATATCTCAGGTAATCCTATAAATGTTGAAACCAATGTTATTGAAACCGTAACCCCGGAGGAATACATAAGGGACACTTTCCGGAATGTTTCAGACTCCGAAAAGGAATAGGTATGTGGTACGGTAAGTAAACCGACTCCAAAACAGTTCTAATGGAAATTTTTCTCCATTTTGGAATATTTAGAAAAAAGAAAAATAAGAAGCAGTCCGGGAAGGACATGAGGGCACCACGAGGGTGGAGGGGGCGCCCTACCCCCTGGGCGCGCCCCCTCCCTCGTGGGCACCTCGTCTGCTCTCTAGGCTCCGTTTTCTTGCACGATACTTCTTTTGGTCGGTAAAAATTCATTATTTAATCTCCCGAAGGTTTTGACCTCCGTATCACGCAAATATCTCATGTCTTTGTGTCAAGCTATCCTGCTACAGATTAGAGCAACATGTCGTCCCAGGATTCGGAAGGAGAAAGCTATGTGGCTGATTACCTTGCAGATCCTAAGGTCTATGGGGATGTGGAGCATTGTAGTTGGACTATGGAAGAAGAAGAGGACTATGAACCCAAGGGAAGGGAGGAGACAAGCTCAGAAGAAGATGAAGTCCCATTACCTCAACCTGGGGACATGCATGTGGAGTTCAAAAAGTCAAGCCTCCCGGGTAGAGTAAAGAAACCTAAGGTCAAGTTTATCCATTTTCGCCTCTTGCAGGAAAACAAGCAGGAACTATGCAAAAAGATACTGAGCCTGGAGCAGGAGATCGATGACCTAAGGGACCAAAATTTTGTCCTCAAGCGCAAATTAAGGAAGAAGCCTACGCCATCAACAAAACCATCACCTTGTTCACCAGCAAAGAAGAACTGAGCACCAGGTATGGGCACTCCCCTTGGCAGCTACCAAGCTTGGGGGAGGTGCCCCGGTATCGTATCACCATCACATCTCTATCTTTATCGTTTTTCTTAGTTTGATCCTTTTAGTAATATCTTGATCTAGTAGAATAAAGTTTTTGGTGTTATCTAGTTTTGAGTTTTGCTTTATGATCCCTCTATGTAATCGAGTCCATGAGCTATATAATAAAGATTAGTGTTGAGTCAAGGGTTTGATTATTTTTCCATGATCTTGAGTGAATAAAAGAAAAGAGAAAGAATAAAAGAAATAAAAGAGATCATATAGATCTTATGGAGAGTAATGAGCTCACATATAAAGAGTATGATGATTAAAAGTTGTTGAGAGTTGACAAACATAGCTTTGGTCATCATTGCAATTAATAGGAAGTAATAAAGAAAGAGAGGTTTCACATATAAATACACTATCTTGGACATCTTTTATGATTGTGAGCACTCATTAAAATATGACATGCTAAAGAGTTGACGTTGGACAAGGAAGACAACGTAATGGGTTATGTTTTCTTACATCTGAGATAAATTATATTGTCATGGATCATCCAACATGATTGAGCTTGCTTTTCCCCCTCATGCTAGACAAATTCTTTGCACCAAGTAGAGATCCTACTTGTGCTTCCAAATACTCTTAAACCCAGTTTTGCCATGAGAGTCCACCATATCTACCTATGGATTGAGTAAGATCCTTCAAGTAAGTTTTCATCGGTGCAAGCAATAAAAATTGCTCTCTAAATATGTATGATTGATTGGTGTGGAGGAAATAAGCTTTATACGATCTTGTGATGTGGAAGAAATAAAAGCGATGGACTGCATAATAACGGTCCATAGCACAAGTGGCAATATAAAGTGACGTTCTTTCGCATTAAGATTTTGTGCATACAACCATAAAAGCGCATGACAACCTCAGCTTCCCTCTGCGAAGGGCCTATCTTTTACTTTTATCTCCCACCTTACATAAGAGTCATGGTGATCTTCACCTTACCTTTTTACATTTTATCTTTTGGCAAGCACAATATGTTGGAAAGATCCTGGTATATATGGCTAATTGGATGTGAGTTTTCATGAACTATTATTGTTGACATTACCCTTGAGGTAAAACATTGGGAGGCAAAACTATAAGCCCCATATCTTTCTCTGTGTCTGATTAGAACTCTATACCCATAAGTATTGCGTGAGTGTTAGCAATTGTGAAAGACTATATGATAGTTGAGTATGTGGACTTGCTGAAAAGCTCTTATATTGACTCTTTCCTATGTTATGATAAATTGCAATTGCTTCAATGACTAAGATTATAGTTTGTTAGTTTCCAATGAAGTTTATGATTCATACTTGAAATTGTGATTGAATTGTTACTCTAGCATAAGAGATCATATGACAATAACTATATAAGTTGTTGTTCTAAGAATCATCATGATGCCCTCATGTCTGTATTTTATTTTTATCGACACCTCTATCTCTAAACATGTGGACATATTTTTTGATTTCGACTTTCGCTTGAGGACAAGCGAGGTCTAAGCTTGGGGGAGTTGATACGTCCATTTTGCATTCATGCTTTTATATCGATATTTATTGCATTATGGGTTGTTATTACACATTATGTCACAATACTTATGCCTATTCTCTCTTATTTTACAAGGTTTACATAAGGAGGGAGAATGCCGACAGCTGGGATTCTGGGCTGGAAAAGGAGCAAATATTAGAGACCTATTCTGCATAGTTCCAAAAGTCCTGAAACTTCACGAAAGTTATTTTCAGGATATATAAAAAATACTGAGCGCAAGAAGTACCAGAGGGGTCCACTCACCAGCCATGAGAGTGCGGGCGCGCCCTACCCCCTAGGCACACCCCCCTACCTCGTGGGCCCCCTGGTGGCCCTTCAATGCCCATCTTATGCTATATGGAGTCTTTCGTTGAGGAAAAAATCATAAGCAAGCTTTCGGGATGAGACTCCGCCGCCACGAGGCGGAACCTTGGCAGAACCAATCTAGGGCTCTAGCGGAGCTGTTCTGCCGGGGAAACTTCCCTCTGGGAGTGGAAAATCATCACCATCGTCATCACCAACGATCCTCTCATCGGGAGGGGGTCAATCTCCTTCAACATCTTCACCAGCACCATCTCCTCTCAATCCCTAGTTCATCTCTTGTATCCAATTCTTGTCTCTAAGTCTGGGATTGGTACCTGTAGGTTGCTAGTAGTGTTGATTACTCCTCGTAGTTGATGCTAGTTGGTTTATTCGGTGGAAGATCATATGTTCAGATCCTATATGCATATTAATACCCCTCTGATTATGAACATGAATATGCTTTGTGAGTAGTTATGTTTGTTCATGAGGACATGGGAGACGTCTTGCTATTAGTAGTCATGTGAATTTGGTATTCGTTCGATATTTTGATGAGATGTATGTTGTCTCTCCTCTAGTGGTGTTATGTGAACGTCGACTACATGACACTTCACCATTATTTGGGCCTAGAGGAAGGCATTGGGAAGTAATAAGTAGATGATGGGTTGCTAGAGTGAAAGAATCTTAAACCCTAGTTTATGTGTTGCTTCGTAAGGGGCTGATTTGGATCCATATGTTTCATGCTATGGTTAGGTTTACCTTAATACGTATTTTGTAGTTGCGGATGCTTGCAATAGGAGTTAATCATAAGTGGGATGCTTGACCAAGTAAGGACAGCACCCAAGCACCGGTCCACCCACATATTAAATTATCAAAGTACCGAACGCGAATCATATGAATGTGATGAAAACTAGCTTGACGATAATTCCCACGTGTCCTCGGGAGCGCTTTCTTCTATATAAGAGTTTGTCCAGGTTTGTCCTTTTCTACAAAAAGGATTGGGCCACCTTGCTGCACTTTATCTACTTTTGTTACTTGTTGCTCGTTACAAATTATCTTATCACAAAACTATCTGTTACCTATAATTTCAGTGCTTGCAGAGAATACCTTGCTGAAAACCGCTTATCATTTCCTTCTGCTCCTCGTTGGGTTCGACACTCTTACTTATCGAAAGGACTATGATAGATCCCCTATACTTGTGGGTCATCAGCCTCACAGATGAAGGCAAAAAACGGCAAGAAGGTAGACGGATTGGGGATCTAGGTGCAGCATATGGATCTGATAGTGGGAAAGCACGGCGTTGAAGAAGGAGGAAAAGGGAGGAACCAAGCCGGCCCACAGGGCGTCAATGAAGAATTGGACCTCGGTTGCTGTCCTATCAATAGAGGCGCGGGATGCGGGCCAGGCCACCGTCTTTCCCAATTCATTGAAGCCAGAGGCGAGCATTGGGCGGACCTTGTCCATGGCTTCCTAGTTGAGCACTAACGACCGACCAACGGCGGGTTTAATGACCGTAGGTGGCTCGGCTGAAGACTAGGACTTCTTCTTTCCCTTCTCCATTCGGCTTGGTGCCATGGCGGCGGGGAGGCCGAGCTCAGGTCGAGTTGGGAGAGGAGGTTGTTGTTTGGGAAGGTAGAAGAATTGGAGTGGTGCGTCATCAGCAGTGAGGGAATAACTGTGTAAGTCACGCTAGCCGCCTAGCCAGGCGGATATCAAGGCAGCATGGGGAAGTGGAGACGTGCACGTCCCATCAACCGCCACGTGTCAACCGAGCCCGCGAGCTGTTGGGGCCCGCGGCGCTCCACACTGGCCCCTTGACTTCGCCTCGAAGCCAAGTCCGAGTGCGCCTTGGGCCCGGGGGCTACTGTCGGCGTCCTGGGAATGGGAGTACCCAGACTTGCCCGCCTACGGCCCACGACATGGCTCCGCCAACGGCCCCGTATGGCCCATCTTCAGCAGCGAACACTCAAGACCCTCGCGAGGGGCCAAGCCTCGCGAGGCGGACGACGCAAGACCTCCTCGGGGGCGGCCTCACCAGACTGGCTCACGAGGGGTGGAGAGATCAAGGCGGGGGGCACCTCGCGAGGTCCGTGTGACGCAAGCCATGACGACCAAGGCCAGGCGGACACCAGGCGGGTGCCAGCGCGCAGTGTCCTCATTTCCTCTTTGGTGCTAAAGGGACAGGCGCAGGCGAGGAGTCCCGAGGTAGCAGGCAAAGGTTTCCATATCGGTGCAACAAGACCAAGACCAGCAGGACGGAGGTCACCATGGAGCCCAGGATGGCGTCACCACCAGAGCCTTTGGCAGGCGAAGACCACCTTTTGTCAGGATAACTTTGTCGGTGTTCTAGGAACGAGGGTCCCCAGACTTGCCTGCCTGTGGCCCACGGTGTGGCCAAGCCAGCAGGCCGTACGGCCCATCTTCATCAACAAGGCATCCAAGACCCTCACGAGGGTCCAAGCCTCGTGAGGCGGACGACGCAGGGCCTCCTCTGGAGTAGCCTAGCCAGGCAGGCTCACGAAGAGCGGATATATCAAGATGGGGCAAACCTCACGAGGCCCTCGTAACGTGAGCCATGACGCACGACACCAGTTGGGCGCCAGCGCGGGCAGCATCCTTGTTTCTTCTTTGGTGCTAAGGAGGCCTGTGCAGGCGAAGAGTACCGAGGCATCAAGCAAATGTTGCTATATTGGTGCAACAAGACCAGGACCAGGAGGACGGCAAGACGGAGGTCATCGTGGAGCCCAAGACGGCGTCACCGCCAGAGCTTTTCGCATGCGAAGACCAGTTTTGTCAGGATAGCTTGTACTAGCTGCCCCCCTTCAAGTTTGCCCGCCGTTGTTGGCTCCCTCCCCGCTCGACATTTGGGAAGAGGACCTGGGCCTATATAAGTAGAGCTAGCCACCATAGTAGAGGCATCTCATCTTAGCTTGATCCAACCCGATCGAGAGCCTACTCAGAAGAACACCTCAACCTCAGGAGGCTGTTCTTCCCTTGTAATGTTCATCATCTGCCCTAGAGGCAATCCACTACCACCACACTGGAGTAGGGTATTACACCACAATGGTGGCCCGAACCAGTATAAACCTCGTGTCTTTCTGTGTTGCGAGTTCGTCGAGTTCGTCCGCGAGATCTTAGCGAGCTAGGGCGTAGATCGGTAGGAAGGAAAGACTTCGTGTGCACCCCATTGTTCGAACCTTAAGGGTTTGCCAGAACCCCACATCCGACATTTGGCGCGCCAGGTAGGGGTGCGCCGGGGCTCCTCTCTACCAACCTGCGCCCCGTACCGCCGCACTATGCTCCCATGGCAGGTGCCCCGCCACCCACCTCTGCGGCCAACGCCAGCAGTAGGTAGTCTGGGTACCGAGCCCTGGCCCCCGCCCTACGGTGAGTGCAGTGGCCGGCCAAGTTCAAGCCGAAGATGCCGCCGCGTTACGATGGCGCGGCAGACTCGACGCTATTCCTGCTGGGGTACGAGGAGGCCGTCCTCGAAGCCGGAGGCGACGACAAGATTATGGCCAACTGGTTCCCCATGGCCCTCACCGGCGAGCCGCGCACCTGGTTGCTCAACCTCCCGGGATCCATGGTGGCATCCTGGGGGGGGGGAGCTCCGCAACCTCTTCACCGCGCGTTACATGGTGCCGGCGCACCACGCAGTCGCGGCACTACTGGGTGGCTCCCAAGAACCGCCTTCAGATTGCCACATCAGACCATTCTTCCGTCAGATTGGGGCAGCCTCCAAGCGCCCAGGGGCTCCACCGGGTTGGGCTGCTGAAAGTGCAACTATCCCTAGGTGGTTTTGGTAATTCCTAACAACATATAGCTCATTTAGCTAACATTATTCCAAGATTAATATTTCAGGAAAAGCTCAATGAATGGCATGGCATGGATGAGGAAAGTGGATCCCTCAAAATTCTAAGGACAAAAAGTTTGGCTCAAGCTTGAAGCTCAAGACTCTACATTTTATATTTTAGTGATCCAAGATCACATTGAGTCTATAGGAAAAGCCAATACTATCGAGGAGGGATGAGGTGTTGCTTAATGGCTTGCTTGCTCAAAATGCTTAGTGATATGCTCCAAAATCCTCAACTACCTTCCCACATCCACATATGACCTAAACCAAAAGTCAAACTCGGCCCCACCGATTCTTTCTATCCGGCGCCACCGAGTTTTAAATGTCATAGCCACTGCCACAAACCCTAGGCAAATCGGTCTCACCGATAGGGATCTCGGTCTCACCGAGATGGGATTGTAATCTCTTTGTTTCCCTTCGTAACTTTTTGGTCTTACCGAGATGAGCGATCGGTCCCACCGAGATTGCAATGTAAACTCTCTGTTTCCCTTTTGTAACATTTCGGTCTCACCGAGATGAGCGAATCGGTCCCACCGAGTTTACCTGACCAACTCTCTGGTTAGCTTATTACCAAAATCGGTCCCACCAACTTTGTGTAATCGGTCACACCGATATTACGTTATGCCCTAACCCTAACCATATCGGTCCTACCGAGTTGCATCTCTGTCCCACCGAAAATCCTAACGGTCACTAGGTTTGCTGAATCGGTCCGACCGAGTTTAACCATTCGGTCCCACTGAGTTCGGCAAATTGTGTGTAACGGTTAGATTTTGTGTGAATGCTATATATACCCCTCTACCCACTCTTCATTCATGGAGAGAGCCATCAGAACATACCTACACTTCCAATACACATTTTCTAAGAGAGAACCACCTACACTTGTGTTGAGGTCAAGATATTCCATTTCAACCATATGAATCTTGATCTCTAGCCTTCCCCAAGTTGCTTTCCACTCAAATCTTCTTTCCACCAAATCCAAATCTTGTGAGAGAGAGTTGAGTGTTGGGGAGACTATCATTTGAAGCACAAGAGCAAGGAGTTCATCATCAACACATCATTTGTTACTTCTTGGCGATGGTGTGTCCTAGATTGGCTAGGTGTCACTTGGGAGCCTCCGACAAGATTGTGGAGTTGAACCAAGGAGTTTGTAAGGGCAAGGAGATCGCCTACTTCGTGAAGATCTACCGCTAGTGAGGCAAGTCCTTCGTGGGCGACGACCGTGATGGAATAGACAAGGTTGCTTCTTCATGGATCCTTCGTGGGTGGAGCCCTCCGTGGACTCACGCAACCGTTACCCTCCGTGGGTTGAAGTCTCCATCAACATGGATGTATGATAGCACCACCTATCGGAACCACGACAAAAACATCCGTGTCTCCAATTGCGTTTGAATCCTCCAAACCCTTCCCTTTACATTCTTGCAAGTTGCGTGCTTTACTTTCCGCTGCTCATATACTCTTTTGCATGCTTGCTTGAATTATGTGGAGATTGCTTGACTTGTGCTAATATAGCTAAAATCTGTCAGTCTAATCACCCCCCTCTAGACATACTTTCGATCCTACAAGTGGTATCAGAGCTTTTGTCTCCATTTGCTTTGATTTCCATAGCTTTTGGTGGTCATAGCCTTGGTTTCACAACCTAGGAGAGTATGTCGTCTAGCGAGGGAAATTATCACCGTAGAGGTCCTTACTTTGATGGTACTAATTTTGCTAGTTGGAAGCATAAGATGAAAGTGCATATTCTTGGACATAACCCCACCGTTTGGGCTATTGTGTGTATTGGCTTGCAAGGTGAATTCTTTGACAGGAAAGAACCGAACCGTGAAGCCACCGTGGAAGATTTGAAAATGCTGTAATACAACGCTCAAGCTTGTGATATCCTCTTCAACGGATTGTGCCCTGAAGAATTCAACAAAATCAACCGTCTTGAGAATGCAAAGGAAATTTGGGATACTTTGATTGATATGCACGAAGGTACCGACTCCGTCAAGGAATCCAAATTGGGTGTGCTTCAAAGTCAACTTGACAAGTTCAAAATGAAGGACGGTGAAGGTGTCGCTGAAATGTACTCTAGGCTTGCTCTTATCACAAATGAGATTGCTGGCTTAGGGAGTGAAGCGATGACCAATAGATTCATCATCAAGAAGATCCTAAGAGCCTTGGATGGAAAATATGATACCGTGTGCACATTGATCCAAATGATGCCCAATTACAAAGATCTCAAGCCAACGGAAGTCATCGGAAGAATTGTTGCTCATGAGATGTCACTCAAGGATAAAGAGGAACTTCACAACATATCAAGTGGTGCTTACAAAGCCTCATGTGAAGCCCCCACATCATCGAGTGAGAAACAAACCTTCAATGAAGAATTGAGCTTAATGGTGAAGAACTTCAACAAGTTCTACAAGAGTAGAAGCAAAGAGAGAAGCTCCAAGTCAAGGTCCTACAATGAAAAAAGATCTTCTAGTCGAGAGCGAAATTGCTACAATTGTGGAAGGCGCGAACACTATTCCAATGAGTGTACGGCCCCCTACAAGAGAAGAGAAGATTCTCCCAAGAGAAGAAGTAGAAGAGAAGAATCACCATCTAGAGAAAGAAGGAGTAGAGATGATCGTTATGAACAAAGACCCTCACGGAGAAGCAATTATTCAGAAAGAAAGGACAAGTCATCAAGGAGCTACACAAAACGAAGACATCAAGCTCATGTTGGTGAATAGGTATCCGGCTCCGGCTCCGACTCTGACAACCACTCCGAGAGAAGCTATCACTCCGACTCCGAATATACTCAAGGTGAAGGTGTTGCCGGTCTAGCACTTGTGACAACCAACTCCTATGATATATTTGACTCACCAAATGAAGGAGTTGGAACATGCTTCATGGCTAAAGGCCCAAAGGTATCACACCCCAAGTATGTTGATTTCAATAGTGATGAAGATGACTTGTTAGGTGATGATGATTTACTTGTTGAAAACTCTAGTGATGAATACTATGATGAAACGTCAATTAATCATGCTAATCAAGATAAAACAAATGACAATGATAAGGAGAAGATTGAGTATCTAACTAAAGAGCTAAACACTCTTAAGTTAGCTCGTGAAACTATCTTAGGAGATCATCGAGAACTTTTAAGGACTCATGAGAAATTGCGCTTTGAAAAGCTCAACCTTGAGCAAGAGCATGAGTTCTTAAAAGCAATCAATGATGATCTTCATAAGAAAAGTTCTTCTTACATTTCCAAGCGTTTACTCTTATCCACTTACATGCCTCAAGTCAAGTCTAGTAACAAGAACAAGAAAGATTCTTCCTCTAGTAGTAACAATAATCATGCTAAATCCAATATTGTTGCTTCTAGTAGTTCTCTTGATTCCACTAATGATTCTCTTAGCCAAGTTACACTTGAGCAAGAAAATAGCTTATTGAAGGGAATTATAGAGAAAGGTGTTTACAAGAGCCTTGCCGGAAGTAAGCAATTTGAGGAAATTGTACGCAAGCAAGGAAGGCACCGGAAGAATCAAGGTGTTGGTTTTGAACGAAAGTTCCATGCCAATGGAGTTGAGTGGGAAGAAGATCAATACCCCAAGACGAAGTTTGTTCCTCAACAAGAGAAGTATGATCCTACTTCTCTCAAAGGGACACAAGCTCAAGATGATCTTCCACCACAAGACCACAAGCAAAAAGGCATGGACAAGCCTCAAGAGGAAATTGATGCATTTGAAGAAGCTCCTAAGGGCTTGGTCAAGTGGGTTCCCAAGACTACTTCAAGTTCCACTTCATCAAGTACAACTACAACACCGAGGATTCCCATCAAGATGGTGTGGATCCCGAAGAAGAAGAACTAGAGAGTTCTTGAGGGTGACTCCGCCAACATACTTCACTCTTATCATCTTGGCAAGAACAAGTGCAATCAACTTCCACATCTTGCACTAGTTCAAGGAGTCACAAACCCGCTTGTTGGTAAGACAAGGGACAAGGTAACCTAAAAGCTTTCATAGACATCATCTTGTGTGTGCATCACTTTATGTCTATGGATATCCTTGTTTGTTCCTTGTGGGACTAACCCGTGTAGGTATTGAAAGTGCAACTCACTCCAATGGATAGCTTCAAATGATCTACATCAACATTGAGCATCCACATCTTCAACATCTACATGAAGTCATCATCGACAAAACCCAAGGTTAATTCATCCCTCTTAGGGGGGATCTCACATCTAGGGGGAGCTTTACTCTAAGAATTGAGCTAAAGCAACTCTAATGGTGTGAACACAACAAATGCTTTATGTAAAAGTGGTAACCCCACTTGTGCTTAAACGATGAGTATGACCTATGATCAAATGTTCTCATTTGACTCCTAAGTCAATATACTCATATATAGATGGCCTAGTCATCGGCAATTGTTTGATAGATGCTAGAATTGGTTGTGCATGCTTTGCCACATATTTCAATTGCCATTTTATTGTGTGAGCATGTTGATTGCATATTTTACTCATTCGAGGGCATCCACTTGTTGTTTTGATTGATTGGTTTTCTTTTCTTTTGCCAAGTGGATGGACAAGAATGCCTAAGAACCCTCTCTAGCTATCTATGCTTTTCTCATCTCAAACTCTATTCATGCTACATCACAAAATTTGATCAAGTCAGATTCGAACCACTCTGTGTGAGGAGCACTCGGAGTCCCCGATTCGTCATAGACTTAAACTTCCAAAACTTCTTTGTGCGTTTCGGTCTGACCGATTCATCCATTTTGGTCATACCGGGATCACTAAGTCGATCTAGGTTTTCAATCTCGGTGCAACCGATTTGAACCTTTCGGTCACACCGAGTTTCAGTAACTGCTTGCAGTTATGAATCTCGGTGCCACCGAGTTGTTCCACTCGGTCACACCGACAGGGTCGGGCTATATATACCCATGGGTCAAATTTTGGAAAACTTTCCGAACCTCCTCGACCCGCGCTTAGCCCGCTCTGCCTCCAGGGTCTCCGGATCGTCTTCCTCGTCACCAGCCGCCTCCTGCCGCTGGTCTCCACCGCCGTTAACGGTAATCATCCCCGCCGTTGCCGCCGTAGCGAGTTCATGGCCGAACTAGGGTATGAACTCGATCACTGTGCTATCCCTATCTGATTCCTAGCACACTGTGTTCGCCATGTATCTTGCCACGATTGAGATCATTCTTATCCAGTCAAAACACTCCGTAGTTTAGTCGTGAATTGAAAATTTAGGGTTAGGTTTCCACCGAAACCATCTCGGACCCACCGAGTTGTGGAACTCGGTACCATTGTTTCGGCTCAGGCCATTGCACATGTTATTTTTGGTCTGACCGAGAATTGCAAATCGGTGTGACTGAGTTCAGGACTTTGTGAAACCCTAGCAGTCTCGGTGCCACCAAACTGTGACTCGGTCTGACCGAGTTCACTAGTTTAGGTTCCAACAGCTGCTTCGGTATCACCGAGTTTACAAATCGGTTGATCCGAAATGCTTTCAGTGGAAAACTAAAACTAAGTTTTGACTCATTCTTTTGCAAAAACCTCTGCATTTTGTGATGCTCATCCACTCTATCTCATCTATATTTATTCACAGGGTCTGCTGTCAGTGTTTGCAATATGTCTGATCAGAGTGACAGCCAGAACAGGTCAGAGGAGCAGGTTCACCTGAGTGAGGGCACTAGTCCCTCTAGCAGTTCAGATGATGGTAGCAGGAGCACCCCAAGCAACTTACCCAAAGCTGCCACCAGGGCCAGAAAGAAGAAGACCTCTGAATCTGAGGATGGAGACTATGTGGCAGTTGAGGATGAGGCCACTTCCAAGAAGAAAGTGATTAAGAAGGAATATAGAACTGCTGCTTCCACCAAGCCAGGCATGAAGCAAAAGGTTCCTGCAAAGAGAATTCCAATGTCTAAGGCCAGAGCATCTACTCAAGTCCCTTTGGGATCTGAACCCAAAGAGGCTGCTGCAGAAGGGAAGAAGAGGAAGGAGAGGATCAAAAAGACCACTGCTAGAGTGCTTGGGAGATCCTCAATCATGAGAGATTCTGAAGAGGAAGAGGAAGAAGAGGTTGCCGCACCAGCACCCAAGGAACAAAAGCTGATGGGTGATGCTATAAAGTCAGGGGTTGCAACATCAAAGCCCAAAGAAGTACCCAAAGCAGCCTCCAAGCCCAAGAGTGCACCTAAGAGGAATACCAGGAGTATACCAGCTGCTGAGAAGAATAAGGCCCCAGTGCCTGAAGTTGCTGCTGATGAAGATGATGAAGGACAAGTCCTGAGAAAGCTCGAACCCAAGATTCCAGACCACAATGATGCTCATCCTATGGCTGAGAACATGAAGATCAGGAGAGACTCGGGGTTGAGGCTATGGAGAGAGACAGATCCATATGCTACCAGGAGAAGGACTGCTGTTGATTACAGGTTCCACACAAAGGAACAGCAGGAATTCTATGAGACAGTGTTGTTGGACAAGAAGCCTATAGTGTGTGAAATGAGGTGGGTCCACTGGAAGTATATCAAGGAAAATGAGGAACACTATCCTGGTGTGTTTGACAGCTTCAGTGCTTGTGGAGTTGCAGACTTTGTTGGGCAGAAGCTCACAAAGTGGAATGAGGAGCTCATAATGCAATTCTACTCCAGAGCACACTTCTATCCAGATGGCAGGATAGTATGGATGTCTAAAGGTACAAGGTACCACTCAACTATTGAGGAATGGGCAAATCTGATCAATGCTCCTAAGGAAGAAGAAGATGACTTGGATGTCTATGCCAAGAAGAAGATGGATCACAACTCTATGGCAAACATGTACAAGGAGATTCCTGAAGATGATCTTGAGACTCACCAGTTTGGGTCAGTAAAACACTTGCTGTCAGGGCTGCCTACAATCAATTGGATCCTTAGGCACTCTCTCTTGCCCAAGTCTGGTGATCACAGAATGATCAGAGGCCACGCAATTAACTTGCTACATATATTTGATGTGCCACAGAAGTTCAAGGTCATGAGCCTTATAGTTGAGACTATCAAGAGGACTGCAGCTGACCAGAAAAGAAGTTGTGGATATGCCCCACAGATCCAGGAGTTGATAAACTCAAAGATGGGCACAGGCACATACTTGTTGGATAAGGAACACTTGCCTATCTATCCTGACTTTGAGGACAATCAAGTTGTGATGAATGAGAATGAACCATCATCAGTACAAGCTCAAGAGAAGAAGGAGAAAGCAAAGAAAGAGAAGGCTGCCAAGATGCCAACTCAAGAGGAGGCATCTGAGTACTTTTTGAAAAGCAAGCAGGACCAGCTTGGTTATTTGATAGCATCAACTCTGAGGATTGAGAATGGGTTGGCCACCCTAACTCAAAACCAGGAGAGCTTGGAAAGAATCGTGGAGCAAAAATTCTATGACTTGGATGTGAAGGTAACTGAGATTCAGTCTGTTGTGGAGCAACTTCAAGATGATATGCAGGAGAGGAAGGGCAAGACAACCACTGATGCATTTGCTAGAGTGCCTAGAGCTCAGAGGTGTGCTGTAGTGCCTGTTCCAGATACTAGAGCCACTTCATCTGCACCAGCTACAGCTTCAGCGCAACCAGCTCCAGCACCAACTCCATCAGCTCCATCCACATCAACTGAAGCCTTCGTCCTTGGCGTTCTCCGGACACCACCACCTGAAGACTAAGCTTGAGAGACGTTCTAGTTCTATGCATTTTCTATGAACTTTTTGGTAACTTGTTGCCAAAGGGGGAGAAAAATGTATAGATCATAGGCTTCAAGAGAGAGCGTTGCTTTTTATTCTCTCTTGCTTTGGTGGTTGAACTTTGTTTGTCTTTTGATTGCTTGAGATACTATGCTATTATCTGTGAGACATTGATGATCATGTGGTTGATCATAAGCTACACTTATGCTTGTTAGATGATATTATCTTACTTATCCTTATATGATCATTCACTTTGCTTGGTGATGAGTGCATGTATTTAATTCTTATCATTTTGAGCGCTCCACCAAGATGTATGTGACATGGAAGAGTAACCCATGATCCTAACTCATTGTGCATTTGCAGTCCAAAGCAAATCTTAAGATATGCACAAATTTAGGGGGAGCTCTTGCTTTTCACATACTTCTCAAAGCGACAATATCTTTCACTCTTATTATCATTTGTCGAATCTTTGATCTATATGTTGTCATCAATTACCAAAAAGGGGGAGATTGAAAGTGCAACTATCCCAGGGTGGTTTTGGTAATTCCTAACAACATATAGCTCATTGAGCTAACATTATTCCAAGATTAATATTTCAGGAAAAGCTCAATGAATGGCATGGCATGGATGAGGAAAGTGGATCCCTCAAAATTCTAAGGACAAAACTTTGGCTCAAGCTTGAAGCTCAAGACTCTACATTTTATATTTTAGTGATCCAAGATCACATTGAGTCTATAGGAAAAGCTAATACTAGCAAGGAGGAATGAGGTGTTGCTTAATGGCTTGCTTTCTCAAAATGCTTAGTGATATGCTCCAAAATCCTCAACTACCTTCCCACATCCACATATGACCTAAACCAAAAGTCAAAGTCGGCCCCACCGATTCTTTCTATCCGGCGCCACCGAGTTTTAAATGTCATAGCCACTGCCACAAACCCTAGGCAAATCGGTCTCACCGATAGGGATCTCGGTCTCACCGAGATGGGATTGTAATCTCCCTGTTTCCCTTCATAACGTTTCGGTCTTACCGAGATGAGCGATCGGTCCCACCAAGATTGCAATGTAAACTCTCTGTTTCCCTTTTGTAACATTTCGGTCTCACCGAGATGAGCGAATCGGTCCCACCAAGTTTACCTGACCAACTCTCTGGTTAGCTTATTACCAAAATTGGTCCCAACAAGATTACGTTATGCCCTAACCCTAACCATATCGGTCCTACCGAGTTGCATCTCAGTCCCACCGAAAATCCTAATGGTCACTAGGTTTGTTGAATCGGTCCGACCGAATTTAACCATTCGGTCCCGCCGAGTTCGGCAAATTGTGTGTAACGGTTAGATTTTGTGTGGAGGCTATATATACCCCTCTACCCACTCTTCATTCATGGAGAGAGCCATCAGAACATACCTACACTTCCAATACACATTTTCTGAGAGAGAACCACCTACACTTGTGTTGAGGTCAAGATATTCCATTTCAACCATATGAATCTTGATCTCTAGCCTTCCCCAAGTTGCTTTCCACTCAAATCTTCTTTCCACCAAATCCAAATCCTGTGAGAGAGAGTTGAGTGTTGGGGAGACTATCATTTGAAGCACAAGAGCAAGGAGTTCATCATCAACACACCATTTGTTACTTCTTGGAGAGTGGTGTCTCCTAGATTGGCTAGGTGTCACTTGGGAGCCTCCGACAAGATTGTGGAGTTGAACTAAGGAGTTTGTAAGGGCAAGGAGATCGCCTACTTCGTGAAGATCTACCGCTAGTGAGGCAAGTCCTTCATGGGTGACGGCCGTGATGGAATAGACAAGGTTGCTTGTTCGTTGACCCTTCGTGGGTGGAGCCCTCCATGGACTCGCGCAACTGTTACCCTCCGTGGGTTGAAGTCTCCATCAATGTGGATGTACGATAGCACCACCTATCAGAACCATGACAAAAACATCTGTGTCTCCAATTGCGTTTGAATCCTCCAAACCCTTCCCTTTACATTCTTGCAAGTTGCATGCTTTACTTTTCGCTTCTCATATACTCTTTTGCATGCTTGCTTGAATTATGTGGAGATTGCTTGACTTGTGCTAAGATAGCTAAAATCTACCAATAACTAAAATAGGGAAATGGCTTGATTTTTATTTGGTCAAGTAGTCTAATCACCCCCCTCTAGACATACTTTCGATCCTACAGCTGCGCCGGAGGCCGACCTCACCTTCGACTAGGAAGCCCACCCCGACTCCACCGCCGGCTCCGGGATGCTCCTGATGCTCTGCACACCCACCATCTGTAACGTGGCCGTTACCAAGACCCTCATCGACGGCAGCGCCGGCCTCAACTTGCTCTCCGTAGAAGCCACCAACCTTCTTCATGTGCCGCTCGAACGACTCGGCCTCAGCAAGCCCTTCACAGGAGTGGGTGGTGGAGCTACCCAATCTCTGGGGCAGATCCGCCTCCCTGTCACCTTTGGCACGCGAGACAACTATTGCACCGAGCTGGTGGACTTTGACATTGCCCGCATCGGTCTCCCATACAATGCCATCCTCGGGTACCCGGCTCTCGCTCAGTTCATGGCGGCGACTCACCTGGCCTACAACCTCATGAAGATGCCAAGGAGCAAGGGCGTCCTCACCATCAAGGGGGATGCTAAGGAGGCCGTGGCAGCGCTCAGGCTCTCCTTTAAGACCGCGGCAGCAGCACAGCCAGCCGGCGCCGGTACGCCCGAGGCCAAGGAGACCGCGCCCACCAAGAATAAGCAGTTGTTCACTCAAGACAAGGCGGAGACCAAGCAGGTAGCGGTCAACGAGGACGGGTCTTCAAGATCCACCTTCACCATAGGAACCGGCCTTGACCCGGGACAAGAAGAAGCTTTGGTGAGATTTTTACGTGCGGAGAAGGAGATATTCGTGTGGGAGCCCAATCAGCTGGTAGGGGTCCCGAGAGAGGTAATCCAGCATCATCTAAGGGTGTGCCCCACCGTACGCTCCGTGAAGCAGCGAGCAAGACGGCTGTCCACTAAGAGGCAGGCCTTCATCGTCCAAGAGACACGCAAGCTAGAGGCGGTAGGTACCATCCGAGAAGTTCGATACCCCTAATGGCTGGCGAACCCCGCCGTAGTACCGAAGAAAGGCGGGAAGGAACAGATGTGCGTCGACTTCACCGACATTAACAAAGCGTGCCCCCAGGATCCGTTCCCGCTTCCACGCATCGATCAAATCGTTGACTCCACCGCCGAGTGCGACTTGCTATGTTTCCTGGATGCATTCTCAGGATACCACCAAATCAAGATGGTGGTGGAGGATGTGGAGAAGACAGCCTTCCTGACAACATGCGGGGTGTACTGCTACACCTGCATGCCCTTCGGGCTGTGCAACACGAGCGCAACCTTTCAGCGGTTGATGCAAATCACCTTGGGGCGGTAGCTCGGTAGGAACATAGAGGCCTACGTTGATGACGTAGTGGTCAAATCTCGCGAGGCGAGGACATTGATTCAAGACTTGGAGGAGACCTTCGAGAGCTTGCGCCAAGTGAACTTGAGGCTTAACCCGGAGAAGTGCGTGTTTGGCGTCCCCTCCGGCAAGCTACTGGGGTTCCTCGTGTCCCACAGAGGGATCGAGGCGAACCCGGAGAAGATCAATGCAATCGAAGAAATGAGCCCACCACAGACCCTCAAGGAAATGCAGAAGCTAGCAGGGCGGGTGACCGCGTTAGGGAGTTTCATCTCCAAGCTAGGTGAGCGCACCTTACCCTTCTTTAAGCTCGTGAAGGAGAAGGGCCCGTTCGAGTGGACCCCGGAGGCCGACCGGGCCTTCCAAGACCTCAAGAAATACCTCACCAGCCCCCCAGTGATGGTGGCACCGCGGCCTCTCGAGCCTCTGGTGCTCTACCTTGCAGCCACCCCGTACTCCGCCAGCGCGGCACTGGTGGCGGTTCGGGAGGAGCACCAAGACAAGGGTGTGCCGCGCCAAGCCAGAGCTGATGCGGCGCGGGGTCAGGAAA
This sequence comes from Triticum monococcum, assembly GCA_034509565.1. NCBI lineage: Eukaryota > Viridiplantae > Streptophyta > Magnoliopsida > Poales > Poaceae > Triticum > Triticum monococcum. The sequence goes on from CM067841.1 coordinate 353,671,081, forward strand.
GTGCAACAAAGCCATCAACGGCGGAAGACCAAGCTCAGCAGGGCAACATCGTAGAAGCTCCTGAGGACGGTCAGGTCTCAGGAAACCCACCACCTCAGGATATGCCACAATCTTCGCGGGACCCGAGCATCGACAGTGTGCTAGCCCTCGTCGAGCACCCGGTGTACTTTGTTAGCACCGTACTGCGGGACGCGAGGGCGCGCTACCCCATGCCGCAAAAGCTCCTGCTCGCACTCTTGGTGGCCTCATGCAAGCTGCGGCACTACTTCCAGGGCCACCCCATCAAGGTTTTCTCAGCCTACCCATTGGAGAGGGTGCTCAGGAGCCCTAACTCAGCCGGAAGGGTCGCTGAGTGGAACATCGAGTTGCAAGCATTCCAGTTGGAGTTCAGCACTACCAGGATCATCAAGGGAGCCGCGCTCGCCGATTTTGTGGCAGAATGGACAGATGCCCCGGCTCTTGAGGAAGGAGAAGACTGGTCCACCTCCCCAGGAAGCGGGGCACCAGACGGCTGGGTCATGTATTTCGATGGCGCCTTCACGCACCAGGGCGCGGGGGTTGGAGTAGTGCTCATCTCGCCCACTCAGGACAACCTCTACTACGCCGTGCAACTCTGTTTTCAGCACGGCGAGAAGGTCTCCAACAACATCGTAGAATATGAAGGCCTCATAGCTGTCCTGAGGGCTGCGGCGGCTCTAGGGGTGAAGCGCCTCACCGTCAAAGGCGAATCGTAGCTCCTCGTCAACTTTTCCAACAAGGTGTATGAGCCGAAGGACGAGCACATGGAGGCCTACCTCGCGGAGGTGCGCAAGATGGAAAAGCAGTTCTTGGGCTTGGAGCTGCAGCACGTGTCACGGGGCACCAACAAGGAAGCCGATGACATCGCCAGGAGAGCATCCAAGCGGCAACCGCAAGAGTCCAGCGTCTTCGAAGAGCGGCTCTTCAAGCCATCAGCTACGCCACCTCTTTCAAGCACGACTCAGCCTCGGGAGGAGCTCCCACAGCCCCCGGCCACGGGAGCCCCAGCCTGTGGCCCGACCTCAAGAGCTCGGCTCCTCTTGGCGCTCGAGCCCCATGAGGAGTGCTGGATCAAGGAATTCAAAGAGTACCTGATGCAAGGGACGCTGCCGGAGAAGGAAGAGGACGCGAAACGCGTGGCCCGGCAAGCCACAACATACTGTATCCAAGACGACGAGTTATACAAGAAATGACTGAACGATGTCACGCTGCGCTGCATCTCCAGCGATCAAGGAAAGGAGTTGCTGATTGACATACACGGCGGTGACTGCAGACACCACTCATCGTCACGGACCCTCGTCGGCAAGGTGTTCCACAGTGGATTCTATTGGCCTACAACACTCAACGACACGGCCGAGCTGGTGAAGTCCTGTGAAGCCTGCCAATTCCACGCCAAGCAAATCCATCAGCCTGCTCAGGGCCTCCAAACCATCCTGCTCACATGGACGTTTGCGGTCTGGGGGCTGGACATCCTAGGCCTGTTCCCCCGGGCGCTAGGGGGCTACCGCTATCTCTACGTCGCCGTCGACAAGTTCACCAAGTGGGTGGAAGAGGAAGCCGTCCTAACCATTCCAGCCAGCTCTGCTGTCAAGTTCATCAAGGGCCTCATGAGCCGCTTCGGGGTCCCCAACCGCATCATCACAGATAACAGTTCGCAGTTTACTAGCAACCTCTTCAAAACCTACTGTGCTAACCTTGGAACGCAGATCTGCTACGCTTCGGTGGCCCACCCCAAGAGTAACGGTCATGCCGAGCGCGCTATCGCGAAGGTCCTGAGGGGCCTCAAGACCAGGACCTTCAAGAAGAAGCTGGAGGCCTATGGCAGGGGCTGGCACGACGAGCTCCAGTCCGTGATGTGGTCCATCCGAACCACCGCCACCAAGCCAACGGGCGAGACTCCATTCTTCCTCGTATACGGAGCTGAAGCAGTCCTTCCTCATGAGGTCAAGCATCGCTCTGCACGGGTCCTAGCATTCGAGAAACGCACCAGGACACCATGCGGGGGATGGATCTCGTGTTGGGGGAGGAACGCCGTCGCGAAGCCGCGTTGAGGGCGGCTAGGTACCAACAAGCGCTGCGGCGATACCACTGCCGCAACATCTGCTCCAGGACACTCGAGGTGGGCGACCTCGTCCTGAGGCGGGTCCTCTCCAGAGAAGGGTTGCACAAGCTTTTGCCCATGTGGGAGGGCCCGTTCAGGGTCGTCCATGTCTCCAGGCCGGGTGCAGCGCGCTTGGAGATGCAAGACGGGATACCCATCCAGAACGCCTGGAACATCTAGCACCTCTGGAAGTTCTATCCATGAAGCAAGGCCCAGAGCCTGAGAAGCAAGGCCTTGAGCCTGAGAAGAAAGGCCCAGAGCATGTGAAGAAGGCCCGGTGCCTGTGAAGAATTGCCGCCCGTGACACTCTCACGTAATAATGAGTGGGGCTGTACACGCCCCAGAGTCTCAGGAGCGCCGGCCTCAGGCCCTGGGGCTCCCTCCCACGCCTAGTGGATAGCACTTAGCTCTGCGCTGGTGAGAAGACTTGAAGACTAGATTAGGTGTCGGACATGGCTTTTCATTTGCTTTCCGTAGTTGACTCGCTTTCGCTTAATCAAAGTTTTCCTTTGGTGTTCCTTGCCGATTTGATTCCCTCGCCTCTCACTGCATTTTTTCTGGCTCGAATTTGCTCGTGTTCTCTCTCTCGCATGCCTCGCGAGGGGCTAGGCAGGTGCCCTCGCGAGCATTTTTCTCATTTCTGCCTTCTCGCGAGCCAACCTCATTCGAGCCCAAAAACTGGCGCACCTCTCCTAGTCCGTGCCCCTCGGGTATCGCGATACAAAGCTCCAGGTCAGGGCCAGGATGAACGGCAAATATTTTAACGCACTTCCTAACGAGTTTTTCGCAGTTCCTGAGTGAATGCAGGCCACCAAGGCAAGATGGATGCGAGAAAATAAACGCTTCATGAGGAAGAGGACGTCCTGAGTATACCAGGTTAAGTTATCTTTGCGCAAAATAACAACACGGCACGAGAACAACACGCATACTGATATAACCAAGGAACCATAGTTCGATACACGCCCCCTAGGCCCATGCAGGTTTCATTCTTGATGCAGGAAAAGAGAAAAATAAAAGTAGTGTTGCGGCGATCCGCGAAGACAGGCACCTAGCACTACCCCGAGCCTAGCCAGATCCTTCCTCACACTTCACGGAGGTGCGGTGATGAGACAACCCATTGCCGCCTTCAAAACGGGCGTGGCGGCTGGTCATAGCCGCCACTGCTGGAGCTGTTGCCGGAGGAAGAGCCGCCGTAGCTGGCCGAGACACGATCGCCGCCAAGGGCGGGCTCGCCCTCGTCCTCGTCGCGACCGTCCCTAAGGCCGAGTACCTCCTCACCATCGTTTGCCTCGGGGCAGCACCCGACGTGATGACCTTCTTCACCGAACACCCTCACATAAAGGGCCGATCCACCATCGTACCTGAAGTGGAGGGTGCACCGCCTGCCCAGGCCGTGCGCGTGGGCGAATGTTTGCCAGCCGCGGGCCAGGGCTGTGCTCGCGGCGGAAGTCTTCACCGCAACCCAAGAGGCCTTGCTGCAGCAGCCATCTGCCTACAGCCAGAGTCCGCATGGACCAGAGGCCGGCAGTTCGCCGGCGAAGAAGCGCGGAAGTTGGAGCCAGTTGCCAGTCGGGTTCTCCGACCAGACGACAAACTCCGGCGACACCTCCACCGTGTGGAAGCGCGGAGGAGGAGGCCGCGCCACCATGGCACGCCTCCCCTCATCAACTGGACCGCCATGGCTGGAATGACCCACTCCACGTGTTGTGGCGCCATCTCGACAATGGGCCACGGCGGGGGTCGTGGCATGCTTGCGCGGGAGGCCGCGGCCGCGCTTGGGCGTCGGGGAGCCGGGTCCCTCGTGAGGGGCCTTCCCCTTCTCAGCGGCGGAGAACTTCCTTCATGGTTCCATGGGTGTCACTGCAAGTGATGGAGCGAGGAGGAAGGAGCAAGCAAGCAAGGAAGAGATGGGCAACGGGGGCTCCGCCCCCCTCCCCATTTATAGCAAGAGAAGGCCAACCAATGTCTCCCACGATCGCAGGTAATGACAGTTTTCCTTGCATGTCGCAGGGACTTGTCAAGTCATGCAGTTGCCAAGGCAGCATGGGGAAGCGGAGACGCCCACGTCCAATCAACAGCCACGCGTCAACAGAGGCCACGGGCTTTGGGGGACCGTGATGCTCCAAACTTGACCCTTGGCTTCGCCACGAAGCCAAGCCCGAGCGCACCTTGGGCCCGGGGGCTACTGTCGGCGTTCTGGGAACGGGGGTGCCCAGACTTGCCTACCTGCGGCCCACGGCATGGCCAAATACGGCCCATCTTCATCAACAAGGCATCCAAGATCCTCGCGAGGGTCCAAGCCTCGCGAGGCGGACGACGCAAGGCCTCCTCTGGAGTAGCCTAGCCAGGCAGGCCCACGAGGAGTGGAGATATCAAGACGGGGCAAACCTCATGAGGCCCTCATGACGTGAGCCATGACGCACAACACCAGGCGGGCGCCAGCGCGCGCAGCGTCCTTGTTTCCTCTTTGGTGCTAAGGAGGCCAGCGCAGGCGAAGAGTACCGAGGCATTAGGCAAAGGTTGCTATATTGGTGCAACAAGACCAAGACCAGGAGGACGGCAAGATGGAGGTCATCGTGGAGCCCAAGACGGTGTCACCGCCAGAGCTTTTCGCAGGCGATGACCACTTTTGTTAGGATAGCTTGTACTAGCTGTCCCCCTTCAAATTGGCCCGCCGTTGTTGGCTCTCTTCCCACTCGATATTTGGGAAGAGGACCAGAGTCTATATAAGTAGAGCTATCCACCATAGTAGAGGCATCTCATCTTAGCTTGATCCAACCTGATCGAAAACCTACTCACAAGAACACCTCAACCTCAGGAGGTTGTTCTTCCCTTGTACTGTTCATCATCTGCCCTAGAGGCAATCCACCACCACCACGCTGGAGTAGGGTATTGCACCACAACGGTGTCCCAAACCAGTTGAACCTCGTGTCTTTCTGTGTTACGAGTTTGTCGAGTTCGTCTGCGAGATCTTAGTGAGCTAGGGCATAGATCGGTAGGAAGGAAAGACTTCGCGCGCACCCAGTGTTCGAACCTTAAGGGTTTGCCGGAACCCCACATCCGACAAACTTGTACTAGTTGTCTCCCTTCGAATTTGGCTGTTGTTGGATCGCTTCCCGCCTACATTTGGGAAGAGGACCAGGGCCTCTATATATAGGGCTAGCCACCACCGTAGCGGGGAGAGACATTCAGACCATCCTCAAACACACAAGCTCATCGAGCTCAGGAACACCTCTTCTCAGGAGGTTGTTCTTCCCTTGTACTCGTTCATCCTCAACCCAAGAGGCAATCCACCACACCACACTGGAGTAGGGTATTACACCACAACGTTGGCCCGAACCAGTATAAACCCTATGTCCTTTGTTCTGCGAGTTCGGCGTGCTTAGCTCTAAGATCGTGGTGAGGGCGCGAGCTAGGGGGAGAGATCTTCGTGCGCACCCCAGAGTTCGAACCTGAAGGGTTTTGCCGGAACCCGAAATCCGAAAATGTTGGACGCTAAAAACCTGCATATCGATCTCTTTCGCCATTTGGAACCGCTGGATCGGAGGGCTATGGTTTGGATAATTAGGATTAGATGGGTAGTCTAACTGAAGAAGATGATTATTTAAAGGGGCTTCAGAATTACTCTAGGAGGATGTGAAGAGGTTAAAACAATGTGAATGCAGTGTGGTTTGGATGCAAATGAAGATGAAGGAGAGGTGAGGAAGCCAAGGAAAATCGGTTCCCGATGGAGAAGTGAATGGGAGAAGTGGCCTGCAGGCAGTTGATTAGACGGCTAGGTAGAGTAAATGAAAAGGTTATGTGGGTAGATTGAGTAGTGGTACATGTCTGTGTACGTGCCCATCCTTCTAGTGGTACATGTGCCACTGGCTAGTTGAGGTCACTCTTTTGAATCACCATGGCGAGACATTTTATGATTACTTTTTATTTCTGCACCCCTCCTGACAGGTGGGACCTATGCATATGGATTAAAAATGTGTCATAGGCTCGTAGCTGATTCGGATGGATATTGGCACGTGCGTGGGTGACACAACATTCTCTAGTTAAGGAATAAGTATGCGGTTATCCTCAAAAAAGAAAAAGCCTTCTTCGTGCTTCCGCATGCACGAGAATTTGGTTCTCCTCACAATATGGATGATACCTGGAGGATGAAGTGAACCCAGAGGCATGCTAGCACGACAGTACTACTCATGTTCCTACTACTCCTACTACTACTACAACTGTGGTACACTTGATGGTCAAAATATTATTCATCCGGTCCTCACAGTGAAATGACAAGACCCGACGCCAAAGGTGACACCAGTCCAGGCGGTGTGTCCAGGTTACCAAAGTCAGCCTCACCTTGTGCACTATGCAGTCACTGTCACCGCTGCTAGATAGCATGCCTCGCCTCGTCTCCCTCTCCCCTAGCACCACTCCATCTCCATCTGCGTCTTGTCGGAGATCATGAGGTCACTCTTCATCATTTCACTATGCCCCAGCGTACCCTCACCACGCTCGCCTCCCCCAGTACCACTATTCCCTCGCTAGCCGCTCCAGCACCGAGAGCCTTCTCCCCCATAAATCTGGCCCCCCAAAACCCCACCTTCCAAACTCCACCATGGCCGAACGCGAACCGCACAACATCCATATGAGTCGCGGTTGGAGCAATCTCCCAGTGACATCCTCGACCTCTGTTGTTCATGTATGGATATGTTTAGCGTTGTGCGGCTGGCTGCATGCTCGAGGGACAAGCACACGGCCATCATTGAAGCGAGGCATAAGCTTTTCAAGACACCCTGCTTGCTGCTATCTGGTCTTGCAAGATTTGCTCACCATGATACGAAGGCATATACCCTCGACTTCAATTCGACCTCCATTAGCCGAAACTTCTTTGCAGGTATGTAGTGGGTCACCATACATCATTTCCCCCGACTTCGATCAAATCACCATTGCCTGAAACTTCTTGGCATGTATGTACTGGGTCGTCATGAGCTCCCACTGGATGGCTGCCATCAGACAAGACCGTAAAAAGTTGGTGCTCGTGAACTTCCACACCTCCCATGAGATTATCCTTCCTACGTTGGATTATATAGGGTTTTACCGTTGTGGTCCAAGTCATCTAGATTACGAAGTCAGTTGGACGCACCTTGTTTTGTAGAAGATTGTAATCTCCCAAGTGCCCACACAAGATGTGAATTACGCAGACTTCAAGCTAATTGCCTTGTTCGACCATGGACTCGCCTATCTTTTCGCTGGTGCCTTCTTTAGCTGGAGACAGCTCACCTTGCAGTGGACCATCAAAGCTGATACACACTTCTGTGATGCTATTGAACACCATACCATCATCTACGTGATCGACAAAGCAGATGGCACCACGTATTGCTGGGACGGCGCATGTAAGTTGTTTCCATCTGATGTTAATGATGATGCCATGACACTATTTGAACTTTTTGTGATGATTGGCATATCCCTCTTTGAGCATAATTTGAGTAGAATTATGGAAATGTATTAGAGACGTCATAAATCAGCTATATTTGGAATGCGTTAATTCATGCGATTGTGACCATGTCATTACAACCAATTTGTACCCCTGAATAATCAAATGGTTAGGAAGATATGGATATTGTCCTTATTTATATACTACAAAATATGAGTGTGTATCAATGGCCATGCTAGTTTCCTCATTTTCATGATGTAGAAACATGTATCACACTGTTGGTTTCATCTATTAGGGAAGTAAATGTGCATATGGAGAACTCTATATTTGGAAGTAGTGAAATCCTGTAATGCTTACCATGTGTGCATACCTATATTCGCCCTTCAGCAATCAATGGCTAGAATAATATCCTCACAAAAATTTTGCCCATAGAACAAGAGTATATAACAATGCATGGTATGTTAGTTTCCTTGAAGAATTTGTTTGTGAGGATATAACATGATTACATTACATGCATGACATGGTAGTTTCCTGTGAAGAGTCGATTGTGAGATAACATGAGTATAACCATGCATGGCACTTCTATATTTTCGAACCCAGTATACATTTCCCTTTATTTTCCTCCCAGTTCCAACAAGGACATATCAATGTTGTTTCTTGCATCATCCTACTCATACTCAGAACAATGCTGATCTTACATTAACAATGCATGTCCTTTTTGATATGATGCAGTGTCCCTACAGTTACTGCCCTTTGTAATCACACCACCTTTGCCAAAAACAGGGAAGCACAACGCGTTCCTCGGTTGATTAGATGACAACAAAAGACTAATGATCATTCAGACACATGATCCAGAAAATTTATATTGCAAAAACCCCACTGTATACAAGCACCATGAAATACGTGAGTATCCGGATAGTGGTTGTTACGTCTATGAGCAGGATACCAGCTTGTTGGGGCCTTTAGGATTTTTGAGTTGGACATGGGTAAACAGCCTTGGTTCCAACCTCTGTTTCTTGAACTCAATTATCTAATTAACCAGGATCACCGTTGGCAAGGACCTTGATGGCAGAGAGGCTCTGTTTGCTAAGGAAAATTGTGTCTACACGGCGAGCCCTAGGAGTTCGGGAGCAAACTCCCCTGATTGTGAACGATACAACCTACAGCCTAAAGAAGGTGAGAATGACAAACGCATTTGGATTAACTTCGATCCTTGTATGTGTCAAGTCCTGTCGGCGTCCTGGGAACGGGGGTCCCCAGACTTGCCTGCCTGCGGCCCACGGCGTGGCTCCACCAGCGGCCATGTATGACCCATCTTCACCGACAGAACACTCAAGACCCTCGCGAGGGGCCAAGCCTCGTGAGGCGGACGATGCAAGACCTCCTCGGGGGCGACCTCACCAGGCTGGCTCGCGAGGGGCGGAGAGATCAAGGCAAGGGGCGCCTCGCGAGGTTCCTATGACGCAAGCCATGACGACCTAGGCCAGGCGGGCGCCAGCGCGCGCAGTGTCCTCATTTCCTCTTTGGTGCTAAAGAGGCAAGCGTAGGCGCGGAGTCCTGAGGCGTCAAGCAAAGGTTTCCATATCGGTGCAACAAGACCAAGACCAGCAGGATGGAGGTCACCATGGAGCCCGAGACGGTGTCATCACCAGAGCCTTTGGCAGGCGAAGACCATCTTTTGTCGGGATAACTTGTACTAGCTTCCCCCCTTCAAATTGGCCGTTGTGGGATCCCTTCCCGCCTAATATTTGGGAAGAGGACACGGGCCTCTATATATAGGACTAGCCACCATCGTAAGGGGATCATCTCATCTTGGACCGGATCCACTCCACTAAGGCACACACTCGCCAAGCACAAGAGCACCTCTCCTCAGGAGGTTGTTCTTCCCTTGTAACTGTTCATCCTCAGCCCAAGAGGCCATCCACCACACCACACTGGAATAGGGTATTACGCCACATTGGTGGCCCGAACCAGTATAAATCTTGTGTCCCTTTGTTCTGCGAGTTCGATGCACCGAGCCTTGAGATCACGATGAGGGTGAGTGCTTGGGGGAGGAGAGATCTTCCTGCGCACCCCAGTGCTCGAACCTCAAGGGTTTTGCCGGAACCCGAAATCCGACATTTGGCGCGCCAGGTAGGGGTCTGCACCGAAGCTCAGCCTCTCCGCTTGCTTCGTCTAGCTCCATGGCGGATGCCATCCCTCAGGTTAAGCCAGCGGGCACTTGCGGATGCGCCATGGGTGTCCAGGCCTTCACCCACACCTTGCGGCAGGAGCGGTGACCGCGCAAGTTCAAGCCAGAGATGCCACCCCGCTACAACGGCGCGGCAGATCCGACGGCCTTCCTACAGGCGTATGAGAAGGCCATCCTCGAAGCCAGAGGCGACGACCAAGTCATGGCCAACTGGTTCCCCTGGCCCTAGCCGGCGTGCCACGCGCTTGGCTACTCAGCTTGCCAGGATCTTTGGTGACCTCCTGGGAGGAGCTGCGCGGTCTCTTCGTCGCACGCTTCGCGGCACCAGCGCCCCTCGCCGTCGCGGCCCTCCTCGGCGGCTCGCAAGCACCACCCTCGGACCGTCACACCAAGCCATTCTTTCACCAGATTGGCGTCGCCTCCACGCGGCAAGGAGCTCCCCCAGGTTGGGCGGCACCCAAGGCCGACCTTACGGCTCGGGCGTGCTCCCAATGCTGTGCACGCCCGCCATCTGCAGCATAGCCGTCACCAAGACCCTCATCGTCGGCGGCGCCGGTCTCAACGTGCTCTCCATGGAGGCTTTTAGCCTTCTTCATGTAGCACTCCAAAGGCTCCGACCCAGCAAGCCCTTCTCCGGGGTCAGCGGCGGCTCCACTAGCCCCTTGGGGCAGATCCGCCTTCCTGTGACCTTCGGCACCCGTGATAACTACCACACCGAGCTGATCGACTTCAACATCGCCCGCATCAGCCTCCTGTACAATGCCATCCTCGGATACTCTGCTCTGGCCTAGTTCGTGGCGGCGACCCATCCGGCCTACAACCTCGTGAAGATGCCCGGGAGCAAGGATGTCCTTGTCATAGTTGGAGATACCAAGGAGGCTCTAGCGGCGCTCAAGTGCACCCTCAAAACCGCCGCGGTGGCATGACCGGCCAATGAGGCCACCCTAGGGGCTAAGGAGGCCGCACCAGCAAAGAAGAAGCAGTTGTTCACTCAAGATCGGGCCGAAACCAAGAAAGTGTCAGTCAAGGAAGATGGGCCCTCAGGAGCCACCTTCACCATAGGCGCCAACCTCGACCCAAATCAAGAGGAGGCACTGGTGAGGTCCTTGCACGCGAACAAGGATGTGTTCGCCTAGGAACCCAAGCAGCTAGTAGGGGTCCCGAGAGGGATGATCGAGCATCACTTGAGGGTGTGCCCCAATGTGCACCCTGTGAAGCAGAAAGCGCAGCGACAATCCATGGAGAAGCAGTCCTTCATCATCCAGGAAACCCGCAAGCTAGAGGCGGTGGGTGTCATTCGCGAGGTTCGGTACCCCGAGTGGCTGGCGAACCCCGTCGTCGTGCCAAAGAAAGGTGGGAAGGAGCGCATGTGTGTTGACTTCACCAACCTCAGCAAGGCTTGCCCCCAAGATCCGTTCCCACTTCCGCGCATCAACCAGATCGTTGATTCCACCGTCAAATGCGACCTGTTGTGCTTCCTGGACGCGTTTTCGGGTTATCACCAGATCAAGATGGCAGTGGAAGATGTGGATAAGACGACCTTCCTGACCCCGTGTGGGGTGTACTGCTACACTTGCATGTCGTTCGGGCTACGCAACGCAGGCGCAACCTTCCAACGGCTAATGCACATCGCCCTGGGCCAGCAGCTTGGGAGGAACGCGGAGGCCTACGTCGATGACATTGTGGTAAAATCTCGGGAGGCAAGGACCTTGATTCAAGACATGGAGGAGACCTTCGCAAGCCTGCACCGGGTAGACCTGCGGCTCAACCCAGAAAAGTGTGTGTTCGGTGTCCCCTCTGGCAAGCTGCTGGGCTTCCTCGTGTCCCACAGGGGGATCGAGGCTAACCCAGAGAAGGTCAAGGCAATAGAAGACACGAGCCCACCACAAACTCTCAAGGAGATGCAGAAGCTTGCAGGCCGCGTGACCTCGCTGGGGCGCTTCATCTCCAAGCTGGGAGAGCGCGCCCTACCGTTCTTCAAGCTGATGAGGAAGAAGGGTCCATTCGAGTGGACCCCAGAAGTTGACCAAGCGTTTCAAGACCTCAAGAGATACCTGACCAGCCCTCCAGTGATGGTGGCACCTCGCCCTCTCGAGCCTCTGGTGCTTTACCTTGCCGCCACTCCCTACTCTTCTAGCGCAGATCTAGTGGCAGTTCGTGAGGAGCGCTTGGCCAGGGGGCTGCCGCGCCGCGCTGCACCACCAGCCAAGGTGATGCAGGACTCGGAGGGCACCGCAAGGGCTGAAGCAATGCCAACAAGCGACCAGGCCCAACAAGGCGGCGTTCGCGGGCCAGTAGAGGCCCCGGCAGGCGGTCAGGCTCTTGAGGTCCCGTCATCTCAGGAGACGCCCCAACTGCCGGCAGGCACAAGCTCCCTCGACGTTCACACCTTTGTCGAGCGCCCAGTATATTTCATCAGCACGGTATTGCGGGACGCAAGGGCACGGTACCCCAGGCCTCAGAAACTCCTGCTCACACTTCTGGTGGCCTCGCGTAAGCTGCGGCACTACTTCCAAGGTCACCTAATCAAGGTCGTCTCGGCCTACCCGCTGGAGAGGGTACTCAGGAGCCCCAGCGCTGTTGGAAGAGTCGTCAAATGGAACATCGAGCTGCAAGCATTCCAGCTAGACTTCAGCACGACTAGGGTCAGCAAGGGGGCCGCGCTAGCTCACTTCGTGGCAGAATGGACTGACTCCCCGGGGTTTGAAGCAGGCGAGGACCGATCCCTCTTGCCAGGAAGTGAAGCACCAGATGGCTGGGTCATGTATTTCGATGGCGCGTTCGCACGCCAGGGCGTGGGGGCTGGAGCAGTGCTCATCTCGCCCACTCAGGATAAGCTCTATTATGCCGTGCAGCTCTGCTTCCAGCAAGGCGAGAAGGTCTCAACAACATCGCGGAGTACGAAGGCCTCATCGCTGGCCTCAAGGCCGTGGTGGCCCTAGGGGTGAGGCGCCTCACCATCAGGGGCGACTCGTAGCTCCTCATCAACTTCTCCAACAAGGTATACGAGCCGAAGGACGAGCACATGGAGGCATACCTCGCGGAGGTACGCAAAATGGAAAAGCATTTCCTAGGTCTAGAGTTGCAGCACGTGCCCCGCGACACCAACAAGGAGGCCGACGACATCGCCAAAAGGGCGTCCAAGCGACAACCCCAAGAGCCAGGCGTCTTTGAAGAGCGGCTCTTCAAGCCGTCGGCAACACCTCCGCTTTCGGGGCCGGCACCGCCTCGGGAGGAGCTCCTCCAACCACCTGCCTCGGGAGCCCTAGCCTGTGGCCCGACCTCGTGAGCGCGCCTACTCCTGGCGCTCGAGCCTCAAAAGGGGTGCTGGACCTAGAAGCTCAAGGAATACCTGATGCAAGGGACCTTGCCGGAGAAGGAGGAGGACGTGGAGCGCGTGGCCCGACAGGCTACGGCATACTGCATCCAGGACGGTGAGTTATACAGGAAGCGGCCAAATGATGTTTCCTTACAATGCATCTCGAGGGAACAGGGGAACGAGCTACTGGCTGACATACACGGCGGAGACCGCGGGCACCACTCGTCATCATGAACCCTCATCGGCAAGGCGTTCCGCAGCGGGTTCTATTGGCCTACGGCGCTCAACGACGCAACCGAGCCGGTGAAATCCTACGAGGCCTACCAATTCCACGCCAAGCAGATCCATTGGCCAGCTCAGGGCCTCCAGACCATCCCGCTCTCGTGGTCGTTTGCAGTCTGGGGACTAGATATCTTAGGCCCGTTCCCTCGAGCGCCTGGGGGCTACCGCTACCTCTATGTCGCCATCGGCAAGTTCACCAAATGGGCGGAGGTGGAAGCCGTCCGCACCATCCCGGCCGGATCTACGGTCAAGTTCATCAAGGGTCTCGTGAGCCGGTTCGGGGTCCCTAATCGCATCATCACCGACAATGGCTCGCAGTTCACTAGCAATCTCTTCAAGACATATTGTGCTAACCTTGGAACGTAGATCTATTACGCCTCGGTGGCACACCCCAGGAGCAATGGTCAAGCCGAACGCGCCAACACAGAGGTCTTCGGGGGCCTCAAGACCAGGACCTTCAAGAAGAAGCTCGAGGCCTGCAGCAGGGGCTGGCACGACGAGCTCCGGTCTGTGCTATGATCCATCCGCACCACCGCCACCAAGCCAACAGGCGACACCCCGTTCTTCCTCGTCTACGGAGCAGAAGCGGTTCTCCCTCACGAGGTCAAGCATCGCTCCATGCGGGTCCTGGCGTTTGATGAGACGTAGCAGGACACCATGCGGGGGATGGACCTTGTGCTGGGGGAGTGTCAGATTTCGGGTTCCGGCAGACCCTTAAAGTTCGAACACTGGGGTGCGCCCAGAGATTACGCCTTCTACCTCCCCGCCTCGCAAAGATCTAAACTACTAAAAGAACTGCACAAGGGACATAAGATTTATACTGGTTCGGGCCACCGTTGTGGTGTAATACCCTACTCCAGTGTGTGGTTGGTGGATTGCCTCTTGGGGCTGATGATGATGAACAATACAAGGAAGAACAGCCTCGCGAGGGTCTGTTCTTGGCTGGGGTGATGAACTGCTAGGAGGAGTTCAGCCACCTTTCTCTCTTCTCTCTCTCTCTGCTTGCTAAACCGAATGAACCAAAAACCAAACCCCCTGCTATGTGGGTGGCTGGTTCTATTTATAGAGGCCCTGGTCCTCTTCCCAAATATTGAGCGGGAAGGGAGCCAATAGTGGCGGGCTAATTTGAAGGGGGACAACAAGTATCAACTATCCTGACAAAAGCAGTCTTCGCCTGCGCAAAGCTCTGGTGATGACGCCGTCCTGGGCTCCACGGTGACCTCTGTCTCGTAGTCCTCCTGGCTTGGTCTCGTTGCACCGAAATGGCAACCTTTGCCTGATGCCTCGGTACTCCGCGGCTGCGCTTGCTCCCTTTGCACCAAAGAGAAAAGAAGGACGCTGCGCGCGTTGGCACCCGCCTGGCGCCCTGAGTCATCATGGCTTGCGTCACGGGCACCTCGCGAGGTACCCCGCCTCCTCGCGAGGCTGCCTGACGAGGCCATGCCTGAGGAAGCTCCGTGTCGTCTGCCTCGCGAGGCTTGGCCCCTCGCGAGGGTCTTGAGTCTTGTGTTGATGAAGATGGGCCGTGCTGGGCCTCCTTTGAGCCACGCCGCAGGCCGCAGGCAGGCAAGTCTGGGGACCCCCGTTCCCAGAACACCGACAGTAGCCCCCGGGCCCAAGGCGCGCCCGAGCTTGGCCGTGCCGAGAGGCGAAAGGGCAAGGGCGAAGCACCGCGGGCCCTAACAGCCTGCGGCCTTTGGGCGCCGCATGGCGGTCGATGGGACGTGGGCGGCACTGTTCCCCCCACGCCCCCTTATTCTGCACCCTGCTAGGCGGACTTGTAGTTGCACACAGCCGCTCCCCTTCATGTTGCTCGAGCGTCCCCTATTCTTCCTTCCTTCGAACGCCTGCTCCCACCTCCAATCCAATCTCGGATCTTCCCCCTCCTTCCCATCGCCATGACTCCGACGAGGAAGGAGAGAGGGGAGAAACCCATGCCTCCATCTTGTGCGCCGCCATCGGTGGCCCCCGCCGTCTACCAGTCGACCGTACTCAATCAAGAGTGCCTGGGTAGGGACAGCTTGGCTCTGGCCACCGTCTTCAATGAGTGTGGGAGGACGACGGCCTGGCCCGCATCCCACTTCTCCATCGATAGGATAGCAACCGAGGTCCCATGTTTTACCGACGCCTTGTGGGCGGGTCTGGTTCCCCCCTTCTCTGATTTCTTCAATGCCGTGCTCTCCCATTATCAGATCCACATGATGCATCTAAGTCCTGAGTCCATCACCCTCCTTTCAGTCTTCGCCTTCGTTTGCGAAGCCATGGTGGGCATCCCTCCTTCGGTTGCCTTGCTGCGCCACTTCTTCTTGCTGCGCCTTGTTGACCCTTCCCAATGTTGGGCATGCGTGAGCTTTGCTGCCGAGCTTGAGACCGAGGCCTCTGGGATTGACTTCAAACTCCCCCTGCCCGTGGTTGGGTTCCGCGAGCGGTGGTTGTATGTGGACGCAGGGGTGCCCAGCCCCCTGCTATCGGAGCCGACCTCACCTGCTGTCCCCAATTCGGGTTGGGGCCAAGAGACGCTCAAGAGCCCCCGGCTCGTCTTCGTCTGGAGCCGCTTCACGCTCCTGAGGAAGCTCGGCGTGACAGCGCCCAAGGTGGTGAAGGAGTTTCTGTTATGCCGTGTTGCTCCCCTTCAACGCCACTTTCGCCGGATGTGGGCCTTCCGTGGGCGTGAGGATAGCATGAGGCTCCAGGATGAGGACCTGGCTCCCGCGATGCTGAAGTCGACGCTCTTGACCTTGGCTGGGGACCCCAACCCCGGCAATGTCTAGCAGGGAGGGGCCTTGCTATATCTCTGCCAGAGCAGGGCCGACTTAGTGAAGCAGATGCCCGTCTTTGATGAGTGGGGGCTGCGCCCCACCGGCCTCCAAGGACCTCGCGAGAATCCAATGGTGGTGACTGCTCTTCCAATCGGCCAAGGCGACTCCTCCTCAAGTGGCGGAGCAGGGAGGCAGGAGGCGCCGGAGGCCGAGGGGGCTCCTGATGAGGTGGCAGCGCCAGGTGATGCTCGCGAGGGGACAACTCCTGGGACCCATGCCGCTGTGGCTGAAGGTGGCAAGCAACTGCTCCCAGCGCCCGGGTGGCAAGGTGATGGACGGCATGCGCCAGGCAGGCGCCCCTGACGCGGATCGCTCTGATGCTCCGTATTCGTCGCAGGTTGTCCTTGTGCTCTTCTCTTGGGCCGCTTCCGCGTGGACTTTGAGGCCCTCCGGAGGAAGAGGGAGGCCCTGGGTGATGACTTCCCTTGTCGCGTGCTGAAGCGCAGGAAGTACTTCGCCACTGACGAGTAAGTCTTTTCCCTCTCTAGCTTCTGATCCTCTTGTTGCTTTCACTGATCCTTGCTCCGCAGGCCCCTTCCGGCCGAGCTCACGGAAGTAGCAGAGGTGCCGCCTCCTTTGGCTTCACCCCCTCTACCGTCCTTGAGTGCTCCGAACAGCTCTGCCCTCGTGGTGAGGGCGACTAAAGGGATGGACCATCCCGAGGTGCACCGCGGCCCTCCATTCCCCCCGATTTTCCTTCATGGGCCCTCTCGGGGGATAGCCAGTCTACCGTGGGCTTCTCATCTGGTCGTGGACTGCGACTGGTTGAGGCGCCCCCTGCGCCCTTCATCTAGAGACGGGCTGGCTCCAGGCTAGGCTTCTGGTGCGGCGCGCCTGGCCGTCGCGAGGGCGCCAGCCCCCAGCCCCCTGCCCGGAGGAACGATGATTCGTGGCCCCCGACGCTTGCTTGGGGCGGATGATGGTGTGGAAGACGTGCTTGAGCACGCTCGGGAGCGCCGCGCTCGCCGCCAAGGGTTCCTTCGAAGGGCGACCGACGCGGTGAACTTGCTTGGGGAGGAGCTTGCTGATGAAGACGCGCGCCTGGAGGCCGAGGGCCTGCGCCTGGCTGCAGGGAGGCGTGAGCTGGAGGCCGCCATCGCCCTCGCATGCCGTCAGCGTGATCTTGACGATGAAGAAGCAAAGGCGTCACTGGAGGCCTCTCGAGTGGCCCGATCCCAGGCCGCTGAGGAGGCCCGGGGAGCTGATCAGCGGCGAGAGGCAGCGGAGGAGCGGGCTAGTGAGCTCCTGGCCCTGTGCCACTCACTGGAGCAGCAAGCGAAGTTGCGCGAGTTGGCCCTTGGGCCGATGCGGGTGGCCTCCGGCGACCCAGCTGAGCTCCAGAAGCGTGAAGAAGCGTTGACGCTGGAAGCCACCGAGCGCACCCGCGAGTACGAGCGGCTGGAGACGAGGGAGCGCTTGGTGACGCAGGCGGAGGACGATGTCGCCGCACGGGAAGCTCATGTCCTGGAGGAGGTCGGACATTGGGTGGCGATGGCGCGCCAAGACCTCGAACGCGAGTTCGAGAGGAGGCTGGAGTTGATCCGGGTCGAAGCTGAAGGGAGGACCGCAGTCTTGAGAGCCAAGCGGGAGGAGGCGACGCGGCTGGCCGACGCCTCCCGGGCCGCCCTTGAGGTAGCGCGAGGGGAGTTAGCCGCCTCCCAGGCCGAGGTGCTTCGTCTTCGCTAGCGGGTGGAGGAAGCTGAGGGCGTCGTGCGCCAGAACGTGGATGAGATATGTCAGCGGCAGGTCCTGGAGCACATGCACGGCCCCATGCTCGCTACGCTCCGGGAGAGGGCTAGCGCAGCCTTGGGCAACATCTGTGAGGCGGCTGTTGGCGAGCCGCACACAGCCAACTATGCTGACGTGGGCGGTGCGGTGAACGGCCCTAGTGCCGCTGGTGGCGACACAGACGATGATGGCGAGTTCGGCGAAACCAGCGACGACTCGGGAGGTGCTCCCGAGGATGCATTGGGGGATTGGTCCGACTGAGTGGGTATCGCTCCTGGTTTTTTTACCCTGCATGAATAGAACTCAGGCTTTTGACTTGATGGTTGTTAGAGCATTTTGGGAGGGGAAGCCCCTCATGTAAAACCTGTGTTCATCATATTAGTGGTTGTCATATTGCACGAGCGCCCGACACTGGTGGCCGGCTGGTTTACCTTTGTTTTGCGCTAGCCCGAAGCAGCCTATGGGAGGACGTGACATCTGGGGTGTTCTTTAGCTGAATCCGTGGGATATGAGAGTGTCGCCAGTGGGGAGCTTCATAGGCATTGGCCTTTTCACAGGCTCTGGGCCTTTTCCCAAAATGCGATAGCTTCACAGGCATTTGCCTTCTTCACAGGCTCTGGGCCTTTTCCAAAACGCGATGGCTTCACAGGCACTCGCCTTGCTTCACAGGCTCCGGGCCCTTTCCGAAATGCGACGGCTTCACAGGCACTCGCCTTTCTTCACAGGCTCTGGGCCTTTTCCAAAACGCGATAGCTTCATAGGCACTCGCCTTGCTTCACAGGCTCTGGGCCTTTTCCAAAACGCGATAGCTTCACAGGCACCCGCCTTGCTTCACAGGCTCTGGGCCTTTTCCAAAACGCGATAGCTTCACAGGCACTCGCCCTGCTTCACAGGCTTTGGGCCTTTTCCAAAACGCGATAGCTTCACAGGCACTCGCCTTGCTTCACAGGCTCTGGGCCTTTTCCAAAACGCGATAGCTTCACAGGCACTCGCCTTGCTTCACAGGCTCTGGGCCTTTTCCAAAATGTGATAGCTTCACAGGCACTCGCCTTGCTTCACAGGCTCTGGGCCTTTTCCAAACAGGGCAACCTCCGCAGGCACCCGAAGATCCTCCCGAGAGGGAGCAACAGCGCAGTTTGGGTTGCGCACGAGCCAGGCCTGACCGGACTCGTGAGGGGCTCGCGAGGGGAGGCAGCTGTGGCGAAGCGGTAACCAGAACGCGAGAAATGGCTCGAGAAAGAATAAGCACCCCTTCCCCCAACACACGCAAATCTCAAATTTGAATCCAACTTAAATCCAGCGGGGGAAAAGCTACAGCCAAAGGGAAGGGCAATGAAAGCAGACAAAAGGCCGCGTCCGACACCTAATCTAGTCTTGGGCGTCTTCTCACCAGCGCGGAGCTAAGTGCTGTCCATTGGGCATGGGAGGGAGCCCCAGGGCCTGAGGCCGGCACCCCTGAGACTCCGGGGTGTGTACAGCCCCACTAATTATTACGTGAGAGTGTCACGGGGCGGCGAGCTTCACAGGCACCGGGCCTTCTTCACAGGTACTGGCCTTGCTTCATATCGCCACATGAGGGTGTCGGATTCACGGGTTCCGGCAGACCCTTAAGGTTCGAACACTGGGGTGCGCGCGGAGATCACGCCCTCTACCTCCCCGTCTCACAAAGATCTAAACTACTAAAAGAACTGCACGAGAGACACAAGGTTTATAATGGTTTGGGCCACCGTTGTGGTGTAATACCCTACTCCAGTGTGTGGTGGGTGGATTGCCTCTTGGGGCTGATGATGATGAACGATACAAGGAAGAACAGCCTCGCGAGGGTCTGTTCTTGGCTGGGGCGATGAACTGCTAGGAGGAGTTCAGTCACCCTTCTCTCTCTCTCTCTCTCTCACTCTGCTTGCTAGCCGGACCAACCCACGAACCGAACCGAACCCTTTGCTATGTGGGTGGCCGGTCCTATTTATAGGAAAAGGCCTTGGGCCTCTCCCCAAATATTGAGCGGGAAGGGCGCCAACAATTGGCCAATTCGAAGGGGAACATCCAGTACACTTATCCTGACTAAAGTTGGTCTTCGCCTGCGAAAAGCTCTGTGGTGACGCCGTGCTGGCTCCATGGTGACCTCCGTCTCGTAGTCTGCCTGGTCTTGGTCTCGTTTCACCGAAATGGCAACCTTTGCCTGATGCCTCGGTACTCCGCGGCTGCGCTTGCCCCCTTTTGCACCAAAGAGGAAAGAAGGACGCTGCGCGCGCTGGCACTCGCCTGGCACCCTCGATCGTCATGGCTTGCGTCATGGGCACCTCACGAGGTACCCTGCCTTGATTTCTCCGCCTCCTCGGGAGCCAGCCTGAGTAGGCTGCGCCTGAGGATGCGCCATGTCATCCGCCCCGCGAGGCTTGGCCTCTCGCGAGGGTCTTGAGTCTTGTGTTGATGAAGATGGGCCATGCTGGGCCTCCTTTGAGCCACGCCGCAGGCCGCAGGCAGGCAAGTCTGGGGACCCCCGTTCCCAGAATGCCAACAGTAGCCCCCGAGCCCAAGGCACGCATGGACTTGTCCGTGCCGAGAGGCGAAAGGGCCAAGGGCGAAGCACCACGGGCCCTAACAGCCTGCGGCCTTGGGCGCCGCGTGGCGGTTGATTGGATGCGAGTGCTTCAGCAACTGCGCAGGTTGGTAAAGGAGCTGCATATGCCCAGACTTTGCATTTTGCTTTCTCCGGTCGCTGCTCATATCCCCTTTCTTGCGCCTTCCCTTTCTTCCTCCAAACTTCCAGATCTACTCCGGCTGCACGACCTAGGAAGCCATGGCGCCTCGCCAGCCTCTGGCCGAAGCTTGGTATTCTCCTGCTCTGGACTTGCCGAATGTGCCTAAGGCGGGCCTTGCTCGGCTGCGCCGGATGGCGGCGGCGCAGGGCATCAACGGGACGAAGGTGTTCAAGACCGGCTCCGCCACCCCTGAGGGCCGAGGGAGCACCTTTTATCCTATCTTTGTAAGCTCCATTGCTGCGGGCCTGGTGCCTCCCTTCTCCGAGTTCTTCTTCTCTGTCCTCCTCCACTACAACTTGCAGGCTCTGCATCTCCACCCCAACTTTGTCCTTCTTCTGGCGATCTTCGCTTACTACTGCGAGGCCCACGTAGGGGTGCAGCCTTTGGTGGCCTTGCTGCGCCACTACTTCTCCCTCCGGGTCTCCCGCAGCTCTCTTTCTGCGTGCGCGGGCTTCGTCGCGTATGGCGGCACCATTGCCATCTCGAATCCCGGGAAGAGGATTGAGGGCTTCAGGAGCAAGTGGGTCTTGGTAGATGCCGGGCGCATCCACCCTCGGCTGATCTTGCCCGCGGAGCAGCCCGTGAGCTCCAGCGACTGGTGCCGAGCGGAGCTCATGGACCCTCGCGTGAAACTGGTGTTGGAGAAGATGGACGCGGACCTGAGGCCGACCAACATGGCGGCAGCGAAGTTGACCGGTGCGTCGCTGCTGAAGGAGTTCCTGGAGCACCAGCTGGCTCCACTCCGGCGGTACTCTCCTCCAATGTGGAGGCCTCATCTGAGCCCCGAGGCTGTGGACGAAGAGGATGTGACCGCGGTTCTCCAATCTCTGGTCGGGGGCGAGGTGGCAAGGTTGAAGGGCGCTCCCAAGCCCTTGTTCCTTCGCGGCGACTGGGAGCAGGTGGTGAAGTCCATGCCTGTTTTTAACAGGGACGGGCTCGTGCCCGTGGCGGCTTCCGAAGGACCGGTGGATGTGCCCTCCGGCGACTCCATCAAGGAGGAGGACGAAGAGGAGCGGGGAGAGGGGCCCAACTCTGGGGCGACCGATGGAAAGTCGAGGGCTCCCCTCCCCCGGCACAGGTCACGTACTCTCCGCCTTTCGCCGAGCGATGATGACGATGATGACGATGACGCGCTGGGTAGCGGGAGCTCGCCCTCGATCTCGAAGAAGGACAGGACCGGGCTGATCTCCCGCGGGTCTGCCCCTGCCCCGAGGCAGTCCGCAGACGCGCCTTCTACTTCCGAGGTTGACCCTTCCAGCCGGCTGTCAGGCTTCAAGTTGGGCCGGAGGCTGCCCGAGCTCACCGGCGATGACCTGTAAGTGCTTGATCCTTGATCTTTTGTTTCTCGTTCCACCGATGAGGCTTGATGATTGCTTCTCTTGAATAGGCTGGCGCCAGCGGCGAAGAAGCCGAAGGGAGCCCTCGAGGTCCCACCTGCGGCGATGCCTTCGCCCGCGGGGGAGGGAGATCGTGACGCGCGGGCCTCTCCTGCCCGCTCATCCTTGCCAGGCTTGGCTGAGCTGGCTGGGGCCAGCCCAGACCCCATGGCCCGAGCGACTCCCGAGGTGCCCTCGTCTGGCGCCGCTCCCATGGCTGTGGAGGCGCAGCGGACTCCGCCTCGGGAAACTGCGGCCTCGCCGCCGCTACTTTTTCCTCCCGTTCCACTGACCGTTGCTTCCCCAACTCCTCCTGTTGTCTTGGGGCGCACCGATGTTTCTCCGCCTCCTTCTTCCATCTTGGAGCGTGCCGTTGCTGAACTGGACCGGCTGCGGCAGGACCTTCTCGGCACCGACCCTCGCCTGGTGGCCGGGCGCCTGGAACTGGCTTCGGGGTGGATTCGTTCTGATGCTTCAATTTGGGCGGCGTTGGTTCGGGCCTCAACGACCTGCGATGGGGAGAGGGAGGCCACCCTCGAGGCAAAGGCTGCCCGAGACGCGGCCCTGGGAGAGGTGGTTGAAGTCCGCGGTCGTTGCAAGGCGCTGGAGGACGAGCTGCAAGGCCTGCGGGACAAGCTCGTGAAGGAGGTTCGTCCTCGCCAGGAACAAGAAGAAAGCATGAAGGCTCGTGAGGCGGCCATCGAGGGCTGGGAGGCCAAGCTCAAGAAGCGTCGCGACCGCCTAAGTGCGCTGGGGGAGGAGCTGTAGGCGACGAGGGTCGAGCTGGACAGCAAGGCCAAGGTTCTTGCCGAGGATCGCGTGGCCTTTGCGGACATGGAGAAAGACGCCCGTGCTTCGCTGAAGACGCTTTACGAGAGCGGCCTGGACAGCCCGCTAGCCGGTGATGGTGACGGCGCCGCCAAGCTGCTTCCTTTCCTGGTTAAGCCCCTTGGGGATGTCGCCCTTGGCATCGGCCCCATGGCCGAGGCCGAGGCGCGCGTCCTGTCTTCTGCTGCGCTGACGCGGTCTTCGCCCACATCTACCTTCGTGATCCCAACGCCGACCTCGATGGCCTGCTGGAACCGGTGAGCGGCGAGGGTGCTGCCGCCGTTGTCGAAGCCGTGAAGGGGCACACGGAGGCGCTGCTGGGGAAGTTCCGGGCCTTCAGCACCAAGCCAAAGCAAGGCGCTGCCGGCCTTGCCGCTCCACGAGGCGAAGCCACTCCGCACAGCTTCACCGCCAACAAGTGACTCCGTTCCATCCCTGTTCTTCTTTCAATTCCTGCACATGCATCACGCCTCGGGGAGGCATTTAAACTTGCGTTTGGTATTGAGACGACAGTATGGACTGTAATATTTGCTTTTAAATTCCTTGAATTTTATGTTTTTCTTCCCTACTTGCTTGTGTTCTACGCCGGCAGAGCCCGGCCCCGCGCGTGCCTCACCCAACATTAGCCCCGACCGGAAACCAGGACGGGACCAAAGGAGTGAGGGGCTACGTGACAAGTTAGGCTCCTGAGTCGCGATGCTCAGGGGTCCCCCTTGGCGTGCGAACAACAAGTAGGGAGGCGCGATGTAGGTGTATCTTCCGTTCTACGTCTGTAGAGCCCGGCCCCGCGCGTACCTCACCCAGCATAGCCTTTCGGAACTAAGGAGTGAGGGGCTACGGAGCCAGTTAGGCTCCTGAGTCGCGATGCTCAGGAGCCCGCCTTGACGCGCAAACAGCGGGTGATGAGGCGCAATGTAAGCGGGGCTACCGTTCTACGTCTGCAGAGCCCGGCCCCGCGCATACCTCACCCAGCATAGCCTTTCGGAACTAAGGAGTGAGGGGCTATGGGACCAGTTAGGCCCCTGAGTCGCGATGCTCAGGGGTCCCCCTTGACGCGCAAACGGCCTTCATACCTTGGCTCCGCTCAGGGAGAGACGCGCGACGAACCAGGCCCGAGGGGCCTGGCTGGGCGGCGTACGTCTGGGCATGACCCAGTCATGGCCCCCGTGCCTAGCCCCCTCGCGCGGCACTCCCGAGGGGAGGCGTTGCGATGAGGCCAGCCACTGAGCTCTGGGCTCCCTGAGGTTAATGCGGCAAGAAGGCCACCCCCAGTTGTTTATCACCAGTACGGAGCATAGCGCTTCCGTATGTGTACGGGCATAGCCGCTCCTCGGCAGTGTCGTCAGCCAGCGCGGAGCATGGTGCTTCCACTGGTACGTGGGAGGGGGATCCCCTCCGGGAGGAGCCCCCGGGACGTGTACAGCCCCGCCCTGACACGTGGCCGGCACGGTAGGGCTAGGTGAGGTGTATCTGGGCACCCGTGAGCCAGCGCGGGACTCACAAGGCCCTACCTCTAGGCGGATTGCGCCTGGCACTGGGCCGTATCTTGAGATGTGTCCCTGCAAAATTTGGTTAGATGCCGGTACTCTACGTCCTCGGGTCCCGGCCCTTGAGCTTGTCTCAGCTGTCGCTGGTATGCCAGGTCGCGATGCCGTGGACAAGGCCAGAGGGTGAGGGCTGGAGAGCCAGTAAGATCCCTGAGTCGCGATGCTCAGGCACCCCCCCTTTAACGTGCAAGTGGCCGACATGGAGAAGAAGGGATGCCGCGGACAGGCATCAAGCAATCAAGCGTGATAGGCGAATGCATAGTTGGAAATAAAGGCGAGGGAGATACACGCCGCTGGGCCTAGCCCGAGCGGCTTGGGGGTGATGCAGCCCGAGGGGCGCCCCCAACAAGGCAAACTAACGACCGAAAAATAAAAGGGGATACATGCCGCATGGACGGACCCACGCGGCCTGGGAGTGATGCAACCCTGGGAGGGTGCTCCCAGCTGGGAATGAAGCTTGAAAGATGTCACCCGAGGATGTCGTCGGCGAAGTGGCGTTGGTGCAGCAGACTCGGTGGGCTGCGGAAGCTGATCCTCACGAGCCCCCAGGCCCCGGGGCCTCGGGAGGCTCCGGAGGCACTGGTGGCTCCTCGCGAGCTGTCTTCATCTCCGCCAAGGCCGCGGAACGCCTGTCTTCCTGAGCCTCCATGATACCCCTCATGAGGCGCTGGTATGCCGCAGCCATGCTCGGCAGGCCGTAAGGCATGCGAACATAGCTGTGGGGTGGACCCCCGCAGCGCCCCACTTGCGAGGGCCGGAGACGCTCCGTCGTGGCGATCTGATTCAGCCCTGGTACATCGACGCAGACACGCAGCCCACCATCCTCGCCTGGATGTGGGGCCACAGCTTCCTTGCTTGGCTCCTTCTCGAGGGAAACGTGCTTCAAAGCACACCTCCACATGATGCCCAAGCGCCTCCCTCGTGACTCTGGCTAGGTCGGTGGCCCTCCAGGCGAGAGCCCCCGAGCCCTGCCTGAGGAGGGCGTCGGGCGCGCTTTCCTATGTGATGGAAGGGAGGTCCCCCTGGGCAGACACGGGCCCTGAGGGGCCTGCCTCCTGAGGGGCCGAGCCTGATGACGCCTTCTTCTTCTTGGGGGCGGTCTCCGAAAGCCTCCTGCTTCCGCGATCTGGGTCTTCTAGCGACGCGGCCTGATAGGCTCGCTCCAGGGAACACACTGCATCCTTCTCTTCACAAGGCACCGTGATGACGCTGCCACTTCCTGGCATCTTGAGGACGTTGTAGCTGTGGTGAGTCACGGCCATGAACTTGGCCAGCGCTGGGTATCCGAGGATGACGTTGTACGGCAGGCGGATGTGGGCGACGTCGAAGTCGATGAGCTCGGTGCGGTAGTTGCTGCGAGCCTCGAAGGTGACAGGGAGGCGGACCTGCCCGATCGGGACTGTGGAACCGTCGGTGATTCCGGAGAAAGGCTTGGTTGGCTAAAGCTGGTCATAGGGTACTTGGAGATTGTTGAATGTTTCCATGGACAGGACGTTGAGCCCCGCCCCTCCGTCGATGAGGGTCTTGGTGACCAGCACGTTGCTGATGACTGGGGAGCAAAGCATCGGGAGGACTCCGGCCGTGGCCGCGCACTTGAGCTGGTCTGCTGAGCTGAACGTGATGGCACACGCCGACCACCTGAGGGGGCGCGTTGCTTCAAGCTTGGGGAGAACTGCATTCACTTCGCGGGCAAACTGCTTGAAGATACATTGAGAGGCTGGGGCTTGAGCTCCGCCTAGGATGCAGGCGATTGCGCACGGCTCTTGGAAGCCCCCAGCCCCCTCGTCTTGATGGCGGTCTTCGTTCCTCCTTGGCTGACGCGGCAGCGGAGGTAGGCCTGCGTTGCCATGAGGGCGATCCTCACGAGGCTGATCCCTCCAGTCCCCCTCGCGAGGCAGGTCCCGCTAGCGGTCCTCGCGAGGCTGGTCGCGCCACCCCTGGCGCGGGCCGCGATCTTCCCAGCGTCCTGGGTTTCTTCCTCCTCCTCGGTCGTAGCCCCGGTCAGCACGGTCAGGGCGACGGCCGATCCTTCCTTCTCGCACGGCGCGGAGTTCTTGACATTCGTTGGTGTTGTGGGTGTGGAGGTCATGGTACACGCAGTACCGGCTGCCTCTGGAGGATTCGGGCAGATCCTTGCCCAGCTTGGTGTCTAGTTCTGCCGCGATTATGGCAGCCCCCTTGCGCTTCACGTCCTTGGCCTTGGGCTTCTTCTCTTCTGGGTCTGCGGCAGGCAGCTCAAGGAGGGAGAGGCGTCCCTCCTCAGCCCTGGCGAACTTGGTCGCCAAGTTGAACAGCTCCAGGGAGGTGCAGAGGTCTTCATGCATCGCCAGCTCCTCCTTCATCTTGACATCGCGCACGCCATCGGAGAAAGCCGAGATAATGGCTTCCTTGGACACCTTAGGGATCTTGAGGCGCGCGCTGTTGAAGCGTTGGATGTACTTTTGCAGGGTCTCTCCAGGTTGTTGCTTGATGCGGCGCATGTCGCTCACGGCGGGTGGCCGGTCGCGAGTACCTTGGAAGTTAGCGATGAAGCGGGTGCGCATCTGGTCCCAGGAAGAGATCGTGCCTGGAGCCAGATTCAGGAGCCAGGTTCGAGCTCCTTCCTTGAGCGCCATGGGGAACCAGTTCGCCATGACCTTTTCATCCCCGTTGGCAGCCTCGATGCCCAGCTCATAGAGCTGGAGAAACTCTGCGGGATCAGTTGTGCCGTCGTAGCGAGGAGGCAGATCTGGCTTGAACTTGCCGGCCCACGCGACGCTACGCAGCTCAGTGGTGTAGGCACGGCAGCCGGTGGTGGCCACGAAAGGCTTCGGCTGGTGGAGAGCTTGGTCTTGAGGGTCCCCACGCGCTGCAGCTAGGAGCAGAGCGGGGTCCTGGCGTGCCGGAGCTGGAGCAGGGTCGCGGCGTGCCGGCGCAGGGAGCGCCCTGGCAGCTCCTTGCGGGCGAGGGACTTCTTGGAAGCTCCGTTCTTGTTGCGCTGGCACCGGACGGAGCGGGTTCCGCCCAGGGGCCAGGCGCCTTGGAGCCATGGCATCTTCTTGGAGAGGAGGCGGCTGGTGCGCCTCCGGAGCATCGTTGCCCGCGCGGGGCGGGGTGTGGCGCAGAGGAACGGACGGCGTGGACGAGCTCGGCGACGCGGTCGAGCCACTCTTCGTAGACGTCGTCGATGGGGCGGTAGCGCAGGAGCTCGTTTGCCGCGAGGAGCGCAGCTCGAGCCTCCAAGGGCGCGTGGAGCGCGCGGGATGAAGAACCGGCTGGTGCGAGCGATGGAGTAGCGGTGCGGCCGTCTTGGCGCACGGATGGATGCTGAGACGACGCTTGCTGCTCGCCCCCCGCCGGGCCGGTGGCGGCGTTGACGGCGGGCGACGGGGAACAACGAGGACGCCCATCGACGGGGGCCGTCTGGGCGACGCGAGAAGCGATGGCGGCCCGGCGCTCGGCGCGGGCCCGACGTGCGTCAGACATGGATGCGACGGTCGGAGGAGAACGGAGTGGTGGAGGACAGATTCCGGCGCACCCCTACCTGGCGTGCCAAAATGTCGGATTCACGGGTTCCGGCAGACCCTTAAGGTTCGAACACGGGGGTGCGCGCGGAGATCACGCCCTCTACCTCCCCGTCTCACAAAGATCTAAACTACTAAAAGAACTACACGAGAGACACAAGGTTTATACTGGTTCGGGTCACCGTTGTGGTGTAATACCCTACTCCAGTGTGTGGTGGGTGGATTGCCTCTTGGGGCTGATGATGATGAACGATACAAGGAAGAACAGCCTCACGAGGGTCTGTTCTTGGCTGGGGCGATGAACTGCTACGAGGACTTCAGTCGCCCTTCTCTCTCTCTCACTCACTCTGCTTGCTAGCCGGACCAACCCACGAACTAAACCGAACCCTTTGCTATGTGGGTGGCCGGTCCTATTTATAGGCGAAGGCCCTGGGCCTCTCCCCAAATATTGAGCGGGAAGGGCGCCAACAATTGGGCAATTCGAAGGGGAACATCCAGTACACTTATCCTGACTAAAGTTGGTCTTCGCTTGCGAAAAGCTGTGTGGTGACGCCGTGCTGGGCTCCATGGTGACCTTCGTCTCGTAGTCCGCCTGGTCTTGGTCTCGTTGCACCGAAATGGCAACCTTTGCCTGATGCCTCAGTACTCCGCGGCTGCGCTTGCCCCCTTTTGCACCAAAGAGGAAAGAAGGACGCTACGCGCGCTGGCGCCCGCCTGGCACCCTCGATCGTCATGGCTTGCGTCATGGGCACCTCGCGAGGTACCCTGCCTTGATTTCTCCGCCTCCTCGCGAGCCAGCCTAAGGAGGCTGTGCCTGAGGATGCGCCGTGTCGTCCGCCCCGCGAGGCTTGGCCCCTCGCGAGGGTCTTGAGTCTTGTGTTGATGAAGATGGGCCATGCTGGGCCTCCTTTGAGCCACGCCGCAGGCCGCAGGCAGGCAAGTCTGGGGACCCCCGTTCCCAGAACGCCGATAGAGGGCCCCACCTTGCGCCACTGTTTAGTGCCATCAGCAATGACCGGAACACAGGACGCCGCCCGATGGGGTAGAACGGTCGCTAGCGGTTCCCCCGACGACCACGGGTTCTCCGCCAGGGGCAGGCCCTGTGGCACCTCACCAGCAGAGGGCCTACCTCCTGAGAACGCCTTGCTCCGAACGCCGCGGTGGTGATGTCGGATCTCGGCCCCTCTCCTCCAGCCCCCTGCGCCCTCCTCCCGAGGGGTAGGAGAGTGTGGGAGCGGGGTAGCTGCTTGCCGCGGCGACCTGCACCTCCTGCGATCCATGGTTAGCGTATACCTGCTCCTGAAGAATTAGCGGTGCCTGATAATCGTTGCCTCCAGCGTGGCCAGCGGGACTGTTCCGGGGCCCCTGGAAAGGCTCAGCTTCCAGTGCCTCGTCCCCCCAGCTTGGGCCGAGGAGCGAGCCTTGTCCATTCTCGTGAGGGTGTCCTTGGTCCATCATGAGGGGCACGTATTCCTCCGACGCTGTCATCCCGAATGCCACGCCGTGATGCCCCGCATGCCACGCGGTCCCGCATGTCACGCCCACTGCAGGGTGGTAACACGGCAGCCCACTGCCGCCGCGGGTCGCGTTGAGTCCTTCTTCTTCGCGGGCAGGGGCGGGGGCAGCGCGTCGCTGGTCCGGTGCTGACAGCTTTGTTGGCGTCGGCGTAGCCTTGGAGCCCGTGGGCGCGCGCGGAGCCCCTGCGCGGGTCGCCCTGGGCTTGAGATGGGAGCTGGGTGGAGAAGGGGTGAGCCCCCGAGGCGGCGAAGCCCAGGAGCTCCGCCACTCGCTCCAGCAGCACGTCGTGGCCGCCCTCCAGCAGTCTACACCGCAGCAGCTCCCGGGCCACCGTGAGGGCGGCCCTCGAGTTCGCCTGCTCCCGGCGGGTGTACGGTGTCGTGGTCGCGGCATGATTGGAAGCCCTTCCTGCCGACCGTGCCTGCCGCGGTGTAAGAGTTGTCGAAGTCTGTCCGCGTCGCCCGCGGCCCGCAGCGCCCTGTGGACCGCGAGCTGCCTGGGGCACGGGGTCACCCGAGGCGAGCGGTTCCGCGCGGGCGGGCCATGCAGCCCATGGGTTGGGGTTGCCCTCCTGGTCGCCGGGCATGGTGATGATGACGCGACGGGGCACGGAGCGGTGGAAGACGAATTCCGCCACACCCCTACCTGGCGCGCCAAATGTCGGATTTCGGGTTCCAGCAGACCCTTAAGGTTCGAACACTGGGGTGCGCGCGGAGATTACGCCTTCTACCTCCCCGCCGCGCAAAGATCTAAACTACTAAAAGAACTGCACAAGGGACACAAGATTTATACTGGTTCGGGCCACCGTTGTGGTGTAATACCCTACTCCAGTGTGTGGTTGGTGGATTGCCTCTTGGGGATGATGATGATGAATAATACAAGGAAGAACAGCCTCGCGAGGGTCTGTTCTTGGCTGGGGTGATGAACTTCTAGGAGGAGTTCAGCCACCTTTCTCTCTTCTCTCTCTCTCTGCTTGCTAAACCGAATGAACCAAAAACCAAACCCCCTGCTATGTGGGTGGCTGGTTCTATTTATAGAGGCCCTGGTCCTCTTCCCAAATATTGAGCGGGAAGGGAGCCAATAGTGGCGGGCTAATTTGAAGGGGGACAACAAGTATCAACTATCCTGACAAAAGCAGTCTTCGCCTGCGCAAAGCTCTGGTGATGACGCCGTCCTGGGCTCCACGGTGACCTCTGTCTCGTAGTCCTCCTGGCTTGGTCTCGTTGCACCGAAATGGCAACCTTTGCCTGATGCCTCGGTACTCCGCGGCTGCGCTTGCTCCCTTTGCACCATAGAGGAAAGAAGGACGCTGCGCGCGCTGGCACCCTCCTGGCGCCCTGAGTCGTCATGGCTTGCGTCACGGGCACCTCGCGAGGTACCCCGCCTTGATCTCTCCGCCTCCTCGCGAGCCAGCCTGACGAGGCTGTGCCTGAGGAAGCTCCGTGTCATCCGCCTCGCGAGGCTTGGCCCCTCGCGAGGGTCTTGAGTCTTGTGTTGATGAAGATGGGCTGTGCTGGGCCTCCTTTGAGCCACGCTGCAGACCGTAGGCAGGCAAGTCTGGGGACCCCCGTTCCAAGAACGCCGATAGGGAGGAACACCGCCGCGAAGCCACGCTTCGAGCGGCAAGATACCAGTAGGCGCTGCGGCGGTATCACTGTCGTAGCGTCCGTTCCAGGACGCTCGAAGTGGGAAACCTCGTCCTAAGGCATGTGCTCTCCAGGGAAGGGCTGCATAAGCTTTCTCCCATGTGGGAGGGCCCATTTAGGGTCGCCAGCGTCTCCAGGCCTGACGTCGCGTGCCTAGAGACGCAGGACGGGGTCCCCATCCAGAACGCCTGGAACATCCAACACCTCCGGAGGTTCTACCCATGAAGCAAGGCCCAACGCCTGTGAAGCAAGGCCCCGTGCCTATGAAGGTATCCGCTCGTGACACTCTCACATAATAATGAGTGGGGATGTACATGCCCCGGAGTCTCGGGAGTGCCGCCCTCGGGCCTCGGGGCTCCCTCCCACGTCCTAGTGGCAGCACTTAGCTCCACACTGGTGAGAAGACTAGACTAGGTGCCGGACGCGGCTTTTCATTTGCTTTCCGTAGTTGGCTTGCCCCCTTTTTCTTAATGGAAATTTGCTTTCTGATGTTCCTTGCCGGCTTGGTTCCATCACCTTTTGCCTCCGTTTCTGCCTTTTGTTCCTTGTTTTGGCCCGTGTTCTCCCTCGCATGCCTCGCGAGGGGGCTGGACAAGTGCCCTCGTGAGCGTTTTTCCTGCCCTCGTGAGCGTTTTTCCTATTCTTCACGAGGGACCCTCGCCCGAGCCCGCAAGCTGGCGTACCTCTCTCAATCTGTGACCTTCGGGTACCGTTATACGAGGCGCTCGGTCGTGGCCAGGTGCGCCTGCGACCAGGATTCAGAAGAATAAGAGTTTCCTAACGAATTTTTGCAGTTCCTAGACGCCTCCTGAGCAAAGGAGGCCTCGCCAGGAACTGAGAAATGCGCGCCTCATGGGGCGGAAACTACTTCAGACACATCTTGGTAAGTTATCTCTACACACCCACATAAAACGCTGGTACTGCAACACGACGCAGGAACGATAAACATAACATGGCGACTTAGAAATCATGGTTCATTACACGCCCCTGCAGGGCCCATACTTGTTTCTTCTCAAATGCAGGAAGGAAAGAACAAAACAAAAGTGGTGCGTGCCCCCGCAGCAGTTCGCGAGGATGGGTCCATGGCGCTCTCCTAGGCTTAGCCAGACCCCTCCTCGCACTTCACTGGAGCGCGGCGATGAGATGACCCGCTGCCACCCTTGAAGTGGGCCCAATGGCATGGCGGCTGGTCATAGCCACCGCTGCTAGAGCTATCACCGGAGGAGGAGCCTCCGTAGATGGACGAGCTGCGGCCAGCGCCAAGGACGAAGCCACCGTCATCCTTGTCACAACCGTCGCCAAGGCCGAGCACCTCGCCACCGCCGTTGTCCTTGGGGCAGCACCCAACACGGCGACCATCTTCCCCAAATACACGCATGTAGAGGGTTGTGTCGCCGTCGTACTTGAAGTGGAGGGTACACCGCCCGCCCAGGCCGCGCGCGCGGGCAAACGTCTACCAGCCGCGGGCCAGGGCTGCGTTGCCTGCGCTGGAGACTTCCACCATGACCCATGAAGCCTTGCTGCAGCAGCCGTCCACCTGCAGCCAGAGACCACTCGGACCCATGGCCGGCAGTTCGCCGGCGAAGAAGTGCGGGAGCTGAAGCCAGGTGCCGGCCAGGTTCTCCGACCACAAGATGAACTCCGGCATCACCTCCGCCAAGTGGAAGTGCCGCCGAGGAGGCCGCGCAACCATGGCGCGCCTCACTTCATCGACAGGACTGCTACGACCCGGGTGACTCCCACCGCGCGAGGAGGCGTCACCAAAGCTGCGAGGGGCCACGGCGTGCTTACGCGGGCGACCACGCCCCCTCTTGGGTGGCGGCGAGCCCGGCCCCTCCTAGCGGGCCTTCCCCTTCTCTGCGGCTGAGAACCCCTTCGCCGGCCCCTCCTGGCGGGCCTTCCCCTTTTCCGCCAAGAACCTCTTCACCGGCGCCATGATTGCCGCTGCTAGCGATGGAGCAAGAAAGAAGAAGATGCAGGAGGAGTGAAGGAAGAGATGGGTGACGGGGGCTCCGCTTCCCCCTTCCCATTTATAGCCAAGAGGAGGCCAACTGCCGGCCTCCACGATATAAGGTAATAATGACCTTTTTCTTGCATGCAGCAGGGACTCGTCAAGTCAGTCAGTTGCGGAGGTAGCGTGGGGAAGCGGATACACCCAGGTTCCATCAATTGCCACGTGTCAACCGAGGCCGCAGGCTGTTGGGGCCCGCGGCGCTCCACACTTGCCCCTTGGTTTCACCTCAAAGCCAAGTCCGAGCACGCCTTGGGCCCGGGGGCTATTGCCGGCGTCTTGGGAATGGGGGTCCCCAGACTTGCCTGCCTGCGGCCCACGGCGTGGCTCCACCAGCGGCCCTGTATGGCCCATCTTCATGGAAAAAACACTCAAGACCCTCGCGAGGGGCCAAGTCTCGCAAGGCGGACGACGCAAGACCTCCTCGGGGGTGGCCTCGCCAGGCTGGCTCATGAGGGGCAGAGAGATCAAGGCAAGGGGCGCCTCGCGAGGTTCTTGTGACGCAAGCCATGACGACCTAGGCCAGGCGGGCGCCAGCGCGCGCAGTGTCCTCATTTCCTCTTTGGTGCTAAAGAGGCAAGCGCATGCACAGAGTCCCGAGGCGTCAAGCAAAGGTTTCCATATCGGTGCAACAAGACCAAGACCGGCAGGACGGAGGTCACCATGGAGCCCAAGACGGCGTCATCACCATAGCCTTTGGCAGGCGAAGACCATCTTTTGTTAGGATAACTTGTACTAGCTATCCCCCTTCAAATTGGCCGTTGTGGGATCCCTTCCCGCCTAATACTTGGGAAGAGGCCACGGGCCTCTATATATAGGACTAGCCACCATCGTAGGGGGATCATCTCATCTTGGACCGGATCCACTCCACGAAGGCACAAACTCGCCAAGCACAAGAGCACCTCTCCACGGGAGGCTGTCCTTCCTTTGTAACTGTTCATCCTCAGCCCAAGAGGCAATCCACCACACCACACTAGATTAGGGTATTACACCACATCTGTGGCCCAAACCAGTATAAATCTAGTGTCCCTTTGTTCTGCGCGTTCGACAGGGTGAGTGCTTGGGGGAGGATCGATCTTCATGCGCACCCCAGTGTTCGAACCTCAAGGGTTTTGCCGGAACCCGAAATCCGACAAGTCCGATAGGTAGTGATGTGGTTCAAGCCTTTAGGTTGATAGGTAATTGGGCTATTGCATCGAAAGGGTGGAGTACTGGTGTCTCCAGATCACTGGTGGTTGAAGCGGGGCTGCAAATTATGATGTTGTTGGATCATCCCTCTTCGAATGACTTGTTGTCTTTGCTACTTGTTCTGGATGGGTAGTTCTCTCTTTTGTTATGCATATTCCTTGTCATTTGGTCATCCTCGTCTATGGCGCTCTTACTATGTAATAGTTGCCTCTATTTAGAATGTCATTCTCGTCTGGATCACGAGAGTCTGAGCGCTGCAGATGGGTGCGTTTTGGTGGTGTAGGAATACTTCTTATGAACTATCATGTCTTACTGTTCATGTCAGTAGTAGTCACTATTCAGTGTTTGAATGTTGTATATATCGTGGTTTCGAACTGTTTATTGTCTCGAACTGCTGGTGGGCTAAATGAGGGCATCACCATTCTCTAGCGTTCAGAGTATATCTCCTTTTTTAAAGTTATAATTTGAGAACAGTGTCTTCTCGATGATGTACACTTGTTTGGGCCAATGAGGTGTCGTTGAATATGGGTCGAGTAGTAACGCAATGCCAAATAGGTCAATTATGACTCTCAGGCCGAGCTCTCAAAAGATCCTAAAAAAGGTCAGGCTCTCAAAAAAGAAAGAATTGGGACTCTTAGGCCGACATGTGGGCGCCACCGGTGTTTTCGTGCGCTTGCATGCCGAGAGCATATTGGCGCGTGTTCAAAATTCATGCTACCTTTTCATCCCCAATCTCCCGCCCCTCCACCACCTCTGGAGTCTCGATTCCTACTCCAGTTCCCCCAAATCCCCCTCCTATACTCCCTATACGCAAGCGCACTATCATGTCATCGGTCAACGCGGATATCTGAGCCAGAGATCCTGAGGTCCATCCTGCCTTCGGGCATTGCATGCTGTCGCTCAACAGTGGTATGGCGGCGCTTGACGACTAGTTTGTCGGCAAAGTGCTGATGGTAACCATCAACGGCGACCGGCCTCCCGTCTCGCCGGATGACCTTATCAAAGCTCTTGGCATTGCGCACGGCATCCAAATAAGTGACTTGCTCGTCGAAGTCTGTCCGGCACCAGCTGATTTCTTCGTCTGGTTCCGGACAACTTTCCACTGCAGTCGTGTGTTCGAATCTTCCCGGCGTTTGTTCTGCGATGGCACGATGGTGAGCTTTGATCGATGGCACCCAGGATGGGGCTCGGTGCCCTCTGAGCTTGAGTTTTTAACCTACCACGTCATGCCTCGACATGCTTGGAACAGTGAGTCCATGAATGAGCTTATCAACGACCTTGGAGGTGAGCTCGTAAGTATGTTTGTTCCTCCATACAGTTGGGCTCTAACAGTTATGGCATGGATGAAGAAGCCATCCACCATACCGAAGGTGATTGGTGTTGAGATATCGGTGCAGGAACGGGAGTTGTACTATTCGTCGCCACCAAGGCCGCTGTCGGTGTCAAAACCGGCGGATCTGGGGTAGGGGGTCTCGTACTGTGCGTCTAGGCGGATGGTAACAGGAGGCAAGGGACACGATGTTTTACCCAGGTTCGGGCCCTCTTGATGGAGGTAAAACCCTACGTCCTGCTTGATTAATATTGATGATATGGGTAGTACAAAAGTAGATCTACCACGAGATCAGAGAGGCTAAACCCTAGAAGCTAGCCTATGGTATGATTGTTGTCCTCCTACGGACTAAAACCCTCCGGTTTATATAGACACCAGAGAGGGCTAGGGTTACACAGAATCAGTTACAATGGTAGGAGATCTACATATCCGTATCGCCAAGCTTGCCTACCACGCCAAGGAAAGTCCCTTCCGGACACGGGACGAAGTCTTCAATCTTGTATCTTCATAGTCCAGGAGTCCAGCCGAAGGTATAGTCCGGCTATTCGGACACCCCCTAATCCAGGACTCCCTAAGTAGCCCCTGAACCAGGCTTCAATGACGATGAGTCCGGCGCGCAGATTGTCTTCGGCATTGCAAGGCGGGTTCCTCCTCCAAGTACTTCATAGAAGATTTTGAACACAAAGGTAGTGTCCGGCTCTGCAAAATAAGTTTCCACATATTGCCATAGAGAGAATAATATTTACACAAATCTAATCTGCTGACGTATTCCGTAGCGTGACACCACACTATGGCCAAGTCTTTATTCGAATCGTTTTACTGTCCCACCTCAGCGCGTTTAGCGAGGTGGTTTCCTTGGCACGTCTTGTTAAAGAAGAGATCGTGTCCCCTTATTCCGGGATTCTCATCAATACGGGTGTGGGTAACCCAACCGCGCCATTGACTACGGTGCTTGGGAGATAAGCGAGTTTTACCAGGCTAGTGGGGGCGCATAGTCACGTCCATCCATATAAGGGGATAAGGATCCGCCTTTTCATCCACGCCTTCTTCCTCCTTTGCCTATCCACTTCCGCGCACTCGAGCTCCAGCGCCCAAGTCCGCACACCCCACCTCAACCTTCTCCAGCCATGTCCGGAGCGGGAGGCAAGTGGATGGTCTCCTCCGTCATGGAGGGACACATCAAAAAACTGAGGAAGGCCGGATCCTTGTCTAACGACATTGCGCACCGTCTTCCCGAAGAGGGGCAGCTCATCCCCACCCCTAGGCCCCATGAGAGGTGGTGTTCCTCCCCCATTTCCTCCACGGACTAGGCTTCCCTCTCCACCCATTTGTACGGGGGCTCATGTTCTAAAATGGCCTGGATTTCCACGATCTGGCCCCGAACTTTGTCCTCAATATCTCGGCGTTTATCATCGTGTGCGAGGCTTTCTTCTGCATCCGCCCCCATTTCGGCCTATGGCTCAAGACTTTCAATGTCAAGCCGAAGGTGGTGCGCGGCACCCAGGCGGAGTGCGGAGGCGCCATGGTGGGCAAGATGCCCAATGTCCTATGGCCCGAGGACACCTTCGTGGAGTCCCTAAAGGGGTGGCAATCGGGGTGGTTTTATATCGCCGAGCCGCGCGACCCTGAATGGGTCACAGCCCCCAAGTTCCGATCCGGACCCCCTACGTGGCTCACCTCCTGGAAAGAGATGGGCCTATCGTGGGGTAAAGAAGAAGAGCTGACCGGACTCCAAACATGCGGCCAAACCCTGGTGGACAAGAAGCTCAAACTTGTCAACGTAGTCCAGGTTATGCTCATCCGCCAGATCCTCCCGTGTCAACAAAGGGCTTTCAACCTGTGGGAGTTCGACCCGGCGCAACACCGAACTCTGAGCAGGCTCTTCGACACGACGTACGAAGATGCCTGGAAGGTGCTTTTCAAGGGCGCTGAGGCCCCCGCATCCGCTACCGAGGATCGCGGATTCAGCACACAGTGTCGCGCTCGTGCGGTAAGCTGTTTTTACCTTTTATAGGGTATTAGTTTTTCATAGTTTGACTCCATGCGGGATCTAAGCTCCCTTACCTTTGACAGGATTGGCAGGAGACGTCCAGACAGATCAACTGTCCGGCTCCTTTGCCCGAAGGCCCAGCGGACGCTCGCTTGGCGAAGCTGCTGGTTCCGGCACCCTATGTGGTGCCGGAGAAGAAGGCCACGGGGACTCGAAAGAGTGCCCGGCACCTAGGGGTGTCGGATTCATCATCCGACGACTCCAAGACGCACTCCTCCCGTGAAGACGAGGAGGAGGAAGAAGAGACATCTCCCCCTCCAGCGGGGGGAGAGAAGAAAAGGAAGGCCGCCCCAACTTGGGAGGCCGAAGGGTCCAAGAAGGGGAAAACCCTTCCTCCGGACGGCTCCACCAACGCTGACGACGGCGAAGAGGAGTGGCCGCACAGGGCCAAGCCCCTGGCGAGATCGTAAGTATCCGGATACCAGAGTGATTCATAGTATTCCTCCATTGCACAGCTTTTCCTTATGCCGAACATGTTTATGCAGTCCACCCAAAGACAGACTCGATGTGTCGTCGAGCGGTTCCCTGGATTCGTCGGATGTGAATTCGCTTCCGACGGCTACCTCCCCCCACCCTAAGGACGACGCCGAGGTGTTGTCCCAACAGGTTCCAAGCCAGGAGGAGGTGGTCCTGGAGGCGCCGCAAGGCGACCTCCCGGACTCCAGGCGCAAAGGGGATAAAACCCCCAAGGGCTCCGAGTCCGGCCTTGAGCCGGACAGCGCGCCGGAACCTTCAACGGTTCCGGACTCCGGTAGGCAGCCTCCTTCCAAGAGGAGTAAGCCTACCGAGCCGGTGACCTCCGTTCAACCGGAGGCACCAGACAATTTGCTGGAGGTGCTTAACGGCGCCTCCATCAACGAGGAGCACCGCACTGTTATGAGTGCGGTGATCTAGAAGGTTCAGTCTGCCAAGAGCGGACTGACTGAAGCCTGTGCTAGCCTTCTAACAGGCTCTGAGGTAAGTAAAGAATATGTAAAAATATTACCTCATAGACAGTAGCCCCTGATGCTCTGTTCGGTGTTCGGAAAGAAAAGCCGAATAGAGGATCTAATAACATTCGCAGGAGTCTAACATAATCAAGTCAATATGCGTATGCAGGCTTCGTTCCTGGCCTCTGCTGCACTGACTGCGGAGGTGGATACGCTGAAGCAAAACCTCACGTGGTCCGAGAACGAGCTCGGCCATGCCAAGAGGCAACTCGAGGAGAAGGAAGGTAAGTAATACCTTGCGCAAGTATATAGATAAGATGTGGTTGCAAAAAATGACAGGATCAACATGCTACTATAGGGGCCATGACCGAGGTGGCAACCCTTAAGCAAGCGCTGTCCGAGGCCGAAAACAGAGCGGCCGCGGAGCGCACGGAGAGAGGGAAGTAGGAGGCGCGGGTGGAGGAGGTGCAGAAAGAGCTCTAGGCTCTCGTGAAAAAACACAAGAGTTTGGAGCTTGACTCAAAGACGCAAGCGTCCGAGCTTGCGGCTGCCCTCAAAAGCGTGAAGTCTGCCAAAGCCGAAGCCCAGAAAGCCCTCAAAGAAATTGAAGCAATGAAGAAGATAGCGGCGGGTAAGGCATTCATTATGCAAAGCAAGCACGTGAAAGTGAATTACTTGTTACTTACCCGAGTACGAAGCTCTCCAGGAACATTCGCAGATTTGCCCCGCAGTGCGTCTGATGCCGCCGCCTACTATCGAGCCGAAGAGGGGAGCTCGACAGAGAAGGTGCTCTGGTCTCAGTATGCTGAGGCCGGACACCTGGTGCCTTTGAGCGACCAGCTGAAGCAAATGGTCGAGCTCCACAAGGTGGCCGAACAAGCCATAAAGGGCCTCATAGTTTGGCTGTGGCCTGGAGAGGCTCTGTCTGGGAGCTACTTTGGGCTGGTGAGGCGGCTGGTGGATGCCTGTCCACGGCTTGATGTAATCAAGCGCTCCGTCTGCATCGAAGGTGCCCGTAGGGCGCTTGCCCGTGCTAAAGTGCACTGGGGCAAGATGGATGCGGAGAAGCTGGTGAAGGACGGGCCGCCGCCGGGCAAGGAGCATCGCGTCCCGGAAGCATATTATGAGGGCGTCCTGAAGGGTGCCCGCCTTATAGCGGATGAATGCTCCAAAGATGTAATTTTTGAGTAAACTCGCATTTGTGATCCTGTACGCTGAAAACTTGTTCATATGCGCTAAGCAATGCTTTTGAATTTAAAATATTACCTTCTGTGCGGCCGTTTATCAAAT
Organism: Triticum monococcum; assembly: GCA_034509565.1. Taxonomy (NCBI): domain Eukaryota; kingdom Viridiplantae; phylum Streptophyta; class Magnoliopsida; order Poales; family Poaceae; genus Triticum; species Triticum monococcum. Next base: position 353,710,936 of record CM067841.1, read on the forward strand.
TTGAGAGATGGCGAGTCGTCAGCTTCTGCCCCCATGCCACGAGTGCTGGGGTGTTCGGGATAAACATGAGCGCTCTTTTTCCCATTCTTGGGTCCTTCGAGGGAGGCGCTCAACACAACGAACAACGCAATCGGACTATAATGCTTGAACACTCTCAATTAGCCATAGAATTCTACAATTTTAAATTTCGGCGAAGCCCCTAGTGTTCGGAAGACTGAGTTCGGGGCGCTATCCACGCCTAGGCCGGACAAAGCCGACTCCTCGCTCTAAGCGGCATAAGTCTTTAGGGACTCGAAAACCTCTCGAACAGCGACCAGCTCTCGCCTCATCATGACGGTCAGTTTTAGCTTTCTCTACTGAGGTGCTTAGCCTAGCTCAACTAGGGCACAATCGCGGTAGTTCTCCTAGTGCTACCTTAGCCGATATAACGAAACGTAAGGTACCAAATCATAGGAGCCGGGCAAACCCAACTATTGACCCAAGACATGATTCGGAGCCGATGCATATAATGCTATAAGTTCGTGGTGCTGCACTTGTGAAAGTGTTCGGACTTCTCACACCGTATTGTGGGGTACTTAAGCCCCTAGCGTATTGGTCGTACCAAAGTGTATGGGTGCAACATATCATTAATGAACATATATTCGTAAAAAAAGGTAATGCAATAATATACTAAAGCTATGCATTGTTTATTTAAAAAAGCTGCGATCAAAGCAGAACGATACAAATAGTGCGATAAGCAAAAAATGGGACTATTTAACATGTCCTTTCCAGGGGCGAGCTGCGGAATGGTATGTAAAACAGGTATACTACTCGTTATAGAGACCACCTTAGAGTTCCATAGTGCGGCGTAGCTTTCTGCTTCCCTGGTTGTATCGTTTGTGCGGCAATTGTACTGCCGGACAAGCCTTCCGAAGAATGGAGTCCTGAAAATAAGAGAAAATTAAGAAATCGGCAGCCCCTAGTGCGGTTTAAGCCGCGATTCGGGTGTGCCGTGATGGTGCCCCTCCCCCTGTGCCCATGGTATCTCCAGAGTGTAGTTATGTATGCGCAACACTGGTTTCGCAGGTTCGCGAGGGCTGGGGTTGGGGCCGCATTGCTATGCTTGCTCGGAACGTGCCAGGCGGTCTTGTTGTAGGTTACTCCGGGCGCGCTTGACGGTGTCCAAACGTTTAATGGCCGGACTGGAGAATTGCCTTGAGAGGCTGCTTTGTACATCCGCTGCAATAGCTGCCGTATGCTCCTTCGTTCGGAGAGAGCGTTCGGTGTTTCCATTGACTGTGATGACTCCTCGAGGGCCTGGCATCTTGAGCTTGAGGTATGCATAGTGCGGCACTGCATTGAACTTAGCAAATGCGGTTCTCCTGAGCAGTGTGTGATAGCCACTGCGGAACCGTGACTATGTCGAAGATTAACTCCTCGCTTCGGAAATTATCCGGAGATCCGAAGACCACTTCAAGTGTAACTGAGCCTGTACAGTTGGCCCCTACACCTGGTATGGCGCCTTTAAAGGTTGTTTTAGTGGGTTTAATCCTCGAGGGATCGATGCCCATTTTCCACACTGTATACTGGTAAAGCAGGTTCATGGTGCTGCCGCCGTCCATAAGGACTCTAGTGAGGTGAAGTCCGTCAATAATTGGGTCTAGGACCAATGCAGCGAATCCGCCATGATGGATGCTAGTGGGGTGGTCCCTTCGACCAAAAGTGATCGGGCAGGAAGACCATGGGTTGAACTTTGGGGCGACTGGCTCCATCGCGTATACGTCCCTTAGTGCACGCTTCCGCTCTCTCTTGGGGGTGTGGGTTGCGTATATCATGTTCATCGTCCGCACTTGTGGGGGAAAACCTTTCTGTCCACTGTTGTTCAGCGTCCGGGGATCCTCCTTGTCATCGCTATGCAGCCCCTTGTCTCTGCTTTCGGCATTTAACTTGCCTGCCTACTTGAACACCCAACAATCCCTGTTGGTGTGATTGGCTGGTTTTTTCGGGGGTGCCATGTATCTGGCATGAGCGGTCGAGTATTCGGTCCAAACTGGACGGGCCCGGAGTATTTCTTTTGAATGGCTTTTTCCGCTGACCGGGTTTAGAGCCTCTGAATCCGGCATTAACTACCGTATCCTCAGCATTGTAGTAGTTAATGTGGCGCTTTTGCTTGTTGCGATGCGACCTGCCACTGTTGTTCTTGGTATCCGAATTACCAGGGCTCTTGGTCATGTTATTGTTGTGAGCTAGCCAGCTGTCTTCTCCCGCGCAAAAGCGGGTCATAAGTGTCGTGAGGGCTGCCATAGATTTCAGCTTTTCCTGTCCTAGGTGCCGTGCAAGCCACTCGTCGTGGATGTTATGCTTGAAGGCTGCTAGGGCCTCTGCGTCCAGACAGTCGATGATTTGATTTTTCTTGGTTAGGAACCGTGTCCAGAATTGTCTGGCCGATTCCTCTGGCTACTAAATTACGTGGCTTAGGTCATCGGCGTCTGGTGGTCGCACATAAGTGCCCTAGAAATTGTCGAGGAATGCGGCTTCCAGGTCCTCCCAACAACAAATTGATTCTGCTGGCAAGCTGTTAAGCCAATGCCGAGCTGGTCCTTTAAGCTTGAGTGGGAGGTATTGGATGGCGTGTAGGTCATCACCGCGGGCCATGTGGATATGAAGGAGATAGTCCTTGATCCATACTGCAGGATCTGTTGTGCCATCGTATGATTCGATGTTCCGGGTTTGAAACCCTCGGGGATTTGATGATCCATTACTTCATCTGTGAACCATAGTGGGTGTGCGGAGCCTCTGTATTGGGCTATATCACGACGCAGCTCAAACAAGCTTTGTCTACTGTGTTCGGCCCGGCCAGATTTACTGTATCCGGCGTGACGAGTACCATTTCGTGCCGTGGGGCGCCCACGTGATCCGTAGATCGATCTTGTTTGCCTTGCCTTGTCCTCCAATATATCTCGCGGGTCTGGCGCATTTTCCCATGCCTTGGTATTTTTTGAGCGGCGCCGGGGTGCGGCTTGAGTGGAGGGCCGAGAGGCCTCTCTGTCGCGGCCACGGGGTGGCCGGTCGGCCACATCATGCGCTGGTGATGTAGGTTTAGGTGCTTCCTCCTCTAATTGGGGTAGCAACCTACGCTTTGGGTAGCTCTTGGAGGGGCGTTCGAGTTCATACTCTTCGGCCGCAAGGACTTTAGTCCATCTGTTGGCTAGCAAATCTTGATCAGCTCTAAGCTGTTGCTATTTTTTCTTGAGGCTGCTCGCCATGGCCATAAGCTTGTGTTTGAAATGCTCTTGTTTGACAGGATCCTCCGGCATGACAAATTCGTCGTCGTCGAGGCTCGCCTCGTCTTCGGAGGGAGGCATATAATTATCGTCCTCGACCTCTCTGTCTGCCGCTCTCTCATGAGGGCTGGCTTCTCTATCCTCCTGTGCTGAATCTTGCTGGAGGTGGTTGTCTTCGGCACTGTCCGGGGTTATATTATCTCCCGTGCCGGAATCACCATTTTTTCTTTGGCGGGATTTAGAGCGGCGCCGCTGAGGCCGGCGCTTAGGCTGCTTCTTGGAGGGGTCATCCTCCGCTGTTTCATCGCCATTGCCTTCTTTTGGGGTGTCCGCCATGTATATATCATACGACGAGGTGGGTTGCTAGTGCCCTATAGGCGTTGGTTCTTGATCGTCTCCTGCATCGGTGTCCATACCGTCGATGTCTTCGGAGTCGAAGTTGAGCATGTCGGTTAAATCATCGACAGTGGCTACGAAGTGGGTGGTGGGTGGGCTTTGAATTTCTTCATCATCTGCATCCCAACCTTGCTGACCATAGTCCGGCCAGGGCTCTCCTGATAAAGAGAGAGACTTTAGTGAATTCAGAATATCGCTGAAGGGCGAGTGCTGAAAGATGTCCGCGGCGGTGAACTCCATGATCGGCGCCCAATCAGCTTCGATCGGTAGGGGCGCGGAGGGCTTGGAGTCAGGAGAGGAGTCCGGCTCCTTGGAGTCACGGGATTCACAGAGAATAGGGCTGGTGTTCGGCTCGGTCACCGTAGAGATTGCAGCCCCCGAGGCGGTGTCTAACCACCCATCCTCGATTGGTGTGATCGGCTCCGAGCTAGGGGTCGGAGCGGACACAGGTGCGGCCTCCAGGGCACTGTTCGGCGGCAGAGCTAGATCATGCCCATCGTGACAGTGCGACACGTTTGGCTGTGGCTCGAATCCGTCGAAGATCAAGTCTCCGCGGATTTCAGCCGTGTAGTTCAAACTTCCAAATCTGACCTGATGGCCAGGGGCATAGCTTTCGATCTGCTCCAGATGACCAAGCGAATTGGCCCGCAGTGCAAAGCCGCCGAATACGAAGATCTGTCCAGGGAGAAAAGTCTCACCCTGGATCGCATCGCCGTTGATGATCGGAGAAGCCATCGGGCCTAAAAGTGACGACACCGAGGAACTCTCAATGAAAGCACCAATGTACGTGTCAAAACCGGTGGATCTCGGGTAGGGGGTCCCGAACTGTGCGTCTAGGCGGATGGTAACACGAGGCAGGGGACACGATGTTTTACCCAGGTTCGGGCCCTCTTGATGGAGGTAAAACCCTATGTCCTGCTTGATTAATATTGATGATATGGGTAGTACAAGAGTAGATCTACCACGAGATCAGAGAGGCTAAACCCTAGAAGCTAGCCTATGGTATGATTGTTGTCCTCCTACGGACTAAAACCCTCCAATTTATATAGACACTAGAGAGGGCTAGGGTTACACAGAGTCGGTTACAATGGTAGGAGATCTACATATCTGTATCGCCAAGCTTGCCCTCCACGCCAAGGAAAGTCCCTTCCGGACACGGGACGAAGTCTTCAATCTTGTATCTTCATAGTCCAGGAGTCCGGTCGAAGGTATAGTCCGGCTATCCGGACACCCCCTAATCCAGGACTCCCTCAGCCGCCGTGGACCACATTAGGGATGTACCTGTATCGAGTGCTCGTGCATGTAGAAGAAGTGGTCAATCCATCAATCAAAGTCCTGCCACCGCGCTGGTGCCCGGGTCCGTCGGTGACGTCCATTACAGGAATCAACGCCAGACTGTCCCCGTGTTGCTCGAAACGATGGATGGCACAGGGCCTACTCCATCGCGCGGCGGAGGCTACTGCTTCTTTGGGAGAAGAGGTAGGGTTGGCTGCCTGGATGTGCTCTAATTTGAGGTAACAACTGAATCTTGTCGGGTACTAGTTAAATCCGAGTTATGGGTGTGAAGCACTGATGTGCCAGTACATTTGATTGTGACATGTTCTATTTTTTTACCTGAACTTTTTTTAGAAAGGGTTGTACATCAACTTAATGTTCTAGCAGAACTTATATATTGTGTTGTCTGTCTTTTTCTTTCCACAACATTCAAGATATTTCCCCGTCATTGATAAAGGCAATGAACCATTATGTATGAGTTCGTAGGTTTCAGCATAGCCCTACCCGTAGCGATCCACTACTTCCACTCTGATTGTGCTGCCTGCGTGAAATTTTTGTATGCAAGTTCAGTGTGCTATGATGTTCTATATGATTGTGTCAACTATATAAGTTTTTACTGAGCATCAGCAATGCATATGGCTGAATGATGTATTTACGAGCATCGACCGATGGGTCTCTCTCTCTCACACACACACACGCACAAGTGGGACCCATTGAATTATTTCTTCGCTCATGACAACTTTTAATTAGGTTCCACTGTACTCTAACTTTTTTTAAGTTATTAATTAAGCTTAGTGACTTCAAAAAGTTGTACAGAAGCCTTGTTTGGGCCTTTCCGGCGTCGCTGAATGTGGGTTGAGTAGCCATGTAAGGCCGTATTGTACTACACAAGCCTTTTTTCAACATCAACAATTCAACTGGGCCGACAGTTGTACACAATATACGGGTCAACTTGTTATTCTCCGCCCCGCTAGGCTGCAAATCTTTCCTAGGAGGGATGCATTAGGCTTAACAAGAAAATGGGCTTTAAGAAATAATAAATGGGATGTAATTACAAAAACTAGGCAGTAACTATAAAAAAATGCACCAAACACGCAATTAGTTTAAAAAATATATTATTTTTGGAATTTGAAAATTTTAATTTAATTACTTGTTGCGCGCATAATATTTCGCTGGATTTTTACGTAATACAAATTTATTTTGAAATTTTATTTAATCTGACTAGAAATTTCAGGATAAAAATATTTCAGATCCCATCAAAATGTGGGAAATTTTTATTGAATGCTGTTTTGAGCGGTTGGTTGAAATTATTAATCGTTGTCCTAGCTAGAAAATGGGTCATACTTTTAACAAACTGTAAATGGGATGCAGTAAATTCCATTCGAATTCAAAAATGGGTTGTACATTCTTACAAGTCGCAAATGGGCTATATGTTCTCTGCCACACACTTGTGGGACAACTAAGTTGACGCGTCCCCTAAAAAAAGAAAAACTAAGTTGACGCGTCTGCAAGGCTTTGTAAACTTATAGTCAACACAAGGTTCTAGCAGTAGTGGCCGTTGGATGTCCATCTAATGGATGTCGTGCTTCTTCTTCAATCTCGGATATTCTTGCTTCAGCCGCCCAAAAAATGATTCCTCCCCCTGACATCTGGGGCGCACTGTTTCGGAGGCTGACCTATGGGCCTACTAAGTTGACGCGTACCAAGGGCTTTGTCAACTTAGTCAATATAAACGATTCTAGCTGCAGTGACCGTACGATGTCCATCCAACGGCCGTCGTGCTTCTTCAACCTCTGGTCTTCTTGCTCCAGCCGCCCAAATCAGCACCCGCCATGCCACCTCCTCCTGCCTCCCGTGTCTGGTTGTGCTGCCACCGCTGGTCATGCCATCCCTCTATACTCACCCACACCTCCTGTTATTCTTCGGCGATGGTAGCCTCGCACCGTAGCCGAAGCAATCAACCCACATACTCCCCTCCACGTGGGCATCCACTGCCGCGTCTTCCCCGGCTCCGCGCCTTCCCTTCCTAGGCCTCGTCGTCGTCCACCGCCTTGGTGCTCTCGGCGCGACGTGGTCAACAAAGGACAGCCATCCGAAGAGGACTTTAGGCGGTGAGGCTGACAGCTGGACCCACCAGCTACATCTTCGAACACAAGGAAGTGCCTCCTTATTACTCGCAAAATAAAAACGATTCCTCTCCCTGACAGCTGGGACCGAGCAGCTATATCTTCGCACGCTAGGAAGTGCGCCCTTATCCTCCCAGACCGCTAGGACCCACCCGGTCAAAGTGTACGTAGTGTTGTCTATCTGGTCGCGAACGTGTACGTACATACTGATCGATTGGCCTCTACAAGTATGAACCGTGATCGAGTAAGTAGCGGCACATGTTGTTGTAGAGCACCTGACATAGCATTTCACGCAGTCCTGTCTAAGTCCTATACACGTATGTACAGCCACAGGGCAAAAAATATGGTCATGTACGTACATACGAGCGGGGTCTCGAGCGTGTACTCGTGCATATATATACGAATGGCCTGGGCTTGTGTACATGGAGAGGCAACAGATGGCAGCAATGATGTCCTGTTCATTGGGCAGCGAACGGGCTAGGTCGGAATAGAGAAATAATGTCCTATTCATCTGGAGGCAACCGACTGGGTCGAAATGCGTCGTGCTCATCAGGAGCCAACCGGCTTGGACGAAATAGCCGATCGAATCGAAGCCTAGCATACCGTAGAACGGAGGAAACGGCCTTGTGTTTCACCGACCCCAGTCGAAACAGTATCCTGCTCATCGATAGGGGTCTGGCGTACCACAAAACGGAGGCAACAGACTTCTCTTGGACCTCCTACGGTCGAAACGGGGTCCTGTTGATCGGGAGGGGTGTGGCGTACCGCAAAACAGAGGAAACAGACTTGTGTTAGAGCTCTGCGGTCGAAACGGGGGTCCTGTTGATTGGGAGGGGTGTGGCGTACCGCAAAACGGGACTCCACGGGATATTGTTCATCTCCATCGTCGACTGCTTCCAAGGGCTACTGTTCATCCATTGTCGACCTCCTCCAGCCTCCACCTGCAACTGTTCATCCACGGCGTCTCCCCTCCTGCCTCCACCAGCCACTGTTCATCCACGAGCTCCTGTTCATCCAGCCTCCACCGCTCCTCCACCGGCTACTGTTCAACCAGCCCTCTCCATGGGGTCCTGTTCAATCACCCCTCCACGGGCTACTGTTCATCCAGCCCTCCATCGGCTGCTGTTCAACCAGCCCTCCACGAGGTTGTCTAGCGGCAACAGCGTCTACTACCAACGCTCACTGTTCATCAAGGGAAGGAGGCAACAAGTTCGATTGGCTTCAGTTAGCAGCAGTAGCGAAGGAATCACTCGGGTTCAGTTAACAACAACAGATCGATCAGGGTTCTGCAATGTAGCTAGTGCAATCGCTCGGGTTCGGTTAGAGAGCAACGCCTCGCACACACGTGCATACGTGTACAAGAGAAACACGCAAACCTCCATGCATTGCTCGACCCCGACCCACCATAACCGGGAACTTCATGATATTTTCCTCGCCCTCACTTCTACCATGGTTTTTTCCATCATGGACGGCCCAAAGAATGTTATGCAGTTGTGTCTCCGGCCCGCCCAGGACGAAAAGCCCATTTTCTTTCATGATTTTTTGTCATAGAAGTAGGATCCCACAACATCTATGATGATACCGGGTTTTGTCACAATTATCATCATAGAAGTGTCATAAGCATGACAGAAAAAATTCGTTCAGCCCAAAATGTCACGGATGTGTCTTTTTTTGTAGTGTATTCTTTTCGATCAACTATCCAAGAGTTCGTACTAACATAATACCAAGTTATTCTTTCCGATCGATCAATCAAGAGTTCGTACTAAAATAACACAAGTTATTCTTTCAGATCGATCTATCAAGAGTTCATACTAAAATAACACCAAAGCAAATTCAGATTCATAATACTCAATCCAACACAAAGAACCTCAAAGAGTGCCCCAAGATTTCTACCGGAGAAACAAAATACGAGAACATGCATCAACCCCTATGCATAGATTACCCCAATGTCACCTCGGGAATCCGCGAGTTGAGTGCCAAAACACATATCAAGTGAATCAATATGATACCCCATTGTCACCACGGGTATTCATAGCAAGACATACATCAAGTGCTCTCAAATCCATAAAAGTATTCAATCCGATAAAATGAAATCTCAAAGGGAAAACTCAATTCACAACAAGATAGAGAGGGGAAACACCATATGATCCAACTATATTAACAAAGCCCGCGATACATCAAGATTGTGACATCTCAAGAACACGAGGGAGAGAGAGAGAGAGAGATTCAACACATAGCTACTCGTACAAGCCCTCAGCCCCGAGGGTGGACTACTCCCTCCTCATCATGGTGGCCGCCGGGATGATGAAGATGGGCACTGGTGATGATTTCCCCCTCCGCCAGGGTGTCGGAATGGGGTCTGGATTGGTTTTTCGTGGCTACAGAGGCTTGCGGTGGCGGAACATCTGATCTAGCGTTATCATCGGGGCTTTTGGAATATTTGGGAATTTATAGGGCGAAGAGGCGGTGCGGGAGGCCACTGACGTGGGTACAACCCACCTGGGCGTGCCTGGGCCCCCAGGCGCATCCTGGTGGGTTGTGCTCCCCTCAGAGGTCCCCTCTGGTACTTCTTTGGCCCACCTGGTGTCTTCTGGTCCAGAAAAAATCTCCAAAAAAGTTTCACTGTGTTTAGACTCCGTTTGGTATTGATTTTCTGTGATGTAAAAAACAAGCAAAAAATAGCAACTGACACTGGGCACTATGTCAATAGGTTAGTCCCAAAAAATGATATAAAGTTGCTATAAAATGAGTGTAAAACATCCAAGAATGATAATATAACATCATGGAACAATAAAAAACTATAGATACGTTGGAGACGTATCACACCTGTAGTTGTTTGCCCATTGGCCATTACCTGTTCTGTTACTAGAAGTACACCTTCACCACCTCCACCGCTAGAACCTATTGTGAAGACCAAAAGAACAAAGTCAGTGAAGCTACCCGATAACCCAGCAACGAACACAAGGAGCAAGGTGGTGAATCCAGCAAGAAACATGAGCCAGAAAAGGTTTGGAATTTGAGTTTGAACTTTGAAATGATGCGAAATTGAGTTTGAACTTTGAAATGACGTGAACTTGAGTTTGAACCTTGTAATGTTGTGAACTTTTTGATGGTCTGAACTTGAGCTTGAACTATGCAATGTTGTGTACCTTTCGATATTCTGAACTTGAGCTTGAACTTTGTGATGTTCTAAATTTGAATTTGGTTACTAATAATTTGATATTTATCATTTTGTGTGATGTGATGCTACTTTCTTAAAGTACTATGAAGACGTCTCTTTTGTGAAGTAAAACCCATAGTCATGAAATATGTGCTCCAAATGAGCTCGAAATCTAGGGTAGACAACCCCATTTGTAAGCATTTTTTCGACCTTCTCTAAGTGAACTAAAAACAAATCCGTGACGTTTGGTTTGTAAATATAGGGTCCATGCGAAATATGGTAGCGTTTGGACAAACTATGCTATGGCTAACCCTAAACCCTAGTTCATTTCCCTTGAAAACAATGCACCCTTGTTGGTGAGAGCTCATTTATGTGAAGGGAATTTCATGAAAATATCCGTAGACGTGGTTTCTTCTTTTTCCTAGCAACTTAGTAACATAAAACAATGATGTGTGCAAGTTTCATATTTTTCATATATTTTTGAAATGAGTTATGCTCAACCCTAATCGTTGAAACACTCTCAAAACCCCATCAAATTCCCTCAAACCCCTCTCAAAATCTTGCACCATCTGAGCCATTGGATCGCTATTCAGGTATGGTTTGGATCAGGTGCTAGGGTTAGACATGGTCAATCCGCAAGAGGTGACCTGGTTGGCTAGATTCGGGCAGCTTTTCCGTGGCCCACCTAGAAGCGGCAGAAGAGGGACAAGCCACTGAATCGCACTCGTGCCGCCGCATCCCCCACCCCTACCCCACAACCCAATCTACTCGAACCCTAAATCTTGGTTGGGGGCACAACACTGCAACACCACCTCGATGATGAGTTCGACCTCCATCCACGCCTTGTCGACACGCGTCCCACCATGTCGAGGCCATCCTCCTTGTCGCCTTGTCCTGGATTTGGGCAGATCTGGTCGGGGCATCGCATTGCGGTGAGGATCTCCATGGATCTGAGTGGGTCGTTGCGGCGAGGACCTGAGCGTTTGGCGCCGGTAAGAACGCTAGAGTATTTTGGGATTATATTTAGGGTACATGCCTAGTTTTATGACCAATGCTAATGCACATTGAGCTAGTTTTTCAACAATGCCACACATGAGAAATTAGATGTTAACCCACACCTTACCCCCCCTACCGCACATTGGGCTAGTTCATCAGCAATGCCACACATTGAGCTAGTTTTTCACCAATGGTACTGCACAATGAGCTAGTTTATCACCAATGTCACACATTGAGCAAGTTTATCACCAATGTGTTGGGGAACATAGTAATTCAAAAACATTCCTACGATCACGCAAGATCTAACTATGAGATGCATAGCAATGAGAGGGGAGAGTGTGTCCATGTACCCTCATAGACCAAAAGCGGAAGTGTTTAGTAACGCGGTTGATGTAGTCGAACGTCTTCACGATCCTACCGATCCAAGAACGTACGGCACCTCCGTGTTCAGCACATGTTCAGCATGATGACATCCCTCGAGCTCTTGATCCAGTTGAGGACGAGGAGAGTTCCATCAGCACGATGGTGTGGTGATGGTGCTGATGATGTGATCCGCGCAGGGCTTTGTCTAAGAACTACGACAATATGACCGAGGTGGTAAACTGTGGAGGGGGGCACCGCACACGGCTGAGGAACAATTGATCTTGTGTGTTCTAGGGTGCCCACTGCCTCCGTATATAAAGGAGGAGAGGGAGAGGCTGGCCGGCCCCTATAGGGTGCACCAAGAGAGAGGAGTCCTACTAGGACTGCAAGTCCTACTAGGATCCCACTTGGTGGAAGGGGGAGAAGGAAGGGAGAGGGAGAGGAAGAGGGAAAGGGGGGTCGCGCCCCCTCCCCTAGTCCTATTCGGACTCCCCATGGGGGGAGCCACCTCCTTGTGGCCTGCCCTCTCTCTCCCCTAAGGCCCATGTTGTCCCATTACTTCGCCGGGGGGTTCCGGTAACCCCTCCGGCACTCCATTTTTTACCCGGTACCTCTCGGAGCTCTTCCGGTGTCCGAATAACATCGTCCAATATATCATTCTTTATGTCTCTGCCATTTCGAGACTCCCCGTCATGTTCGTGATCTCATCCAGGACTCTGAACAAACTTCCGTCATGAAAAACACGTAACTCATAATACAAATCGTCATCGAACGTTAAGCGTGCGGACCCTGCGGGTTCGAGAACTATGTAGACATGACCAAGACACATCTTCGGTCAATAACCAATAGCGGAACCTGGATGCTCACATTGGCTCCTACATATTCTACGAAGATCTTTGTCGGTCAAACCGCATAAGAACATATGTTATTCCCTTTGTCATCCGTATGTTACTTGCCCGAGATTCGATCGTCGATATCTCATACCTGGTTCAATCTCATTAATGGCAAGTCTCTTTACTCATTTTGTAATGCATCATCCCGTAACTAACTCATTAGTCACATTGCTTGCAAGGCTCATAGTGATCATTACTGAGAGGGCCCAGAGATACCTCTCCGATACACGGAGTGACAAATCCTAATCTTGATCTATGCCAACTCAACAAACACCATCGGAGACACCTGTGGAGCATCTTTATAATCACCCAGTTACGTTGTGACGTTTGATAGCACACAAGGTGTTCCTCCGGTATTTGGGAGTTTCATAATCTCATAGTCAAAGGAACTTGTATAAGTCATGAAGAAAGAAATAGCAATAAACTAAACGATCATAATGCTAAGCTAATGGATGGGTCTTGTCCATCACATCATTCTCTAATGATGTGATCCCGTTCATCAAATGACAACACATGCTATGGTCGGGAAACTTAACCATCTTTGATTAACGAGCTAGTCAAGTAGAGGCATACTAGGGACACTCTGTTTTTCTATGTATTCACACATGTACTAAGGTGTTCCTCCGGTATTCGGGAGTTGCATAATCTCATAGTCAGAGGAACTTGTATAAGTCATGAAGAAAGCAATAGCAATAAAACTAAACGATCATAATGCTTGATACGTCTCTGACGTATCTATAATTTTTGATTGTTCCATGCTGTTATATTATCAATATTGGATGTTTTATAATCATTTTATAGCCGTTTTATATCATTTTGGGAACTAACCTATTGACATAGTGCCAAGTGCCAGTTGCTGTTTTGTCCATGTTTTTTACATCGCAGAAAATCAATATCAAACGGAGTCCAAATGCCATGAAACTTTACGGAGAATTTTTATGGGCCAAAAGGAACACAACGGGTCCTGGCTGTGCCTGGGGGTGCCCCGAGGGAGGCACAACCCACCAGGGCGCGCCAGGAGGCCCAGGTGCGCCCTGGTGGGTTGTACCCACCTCAGGTGCCCCCCTGTCAGCGTTCTGGGAACGGGGGTCCCCAGACTTGCCTGCCTGCGGCTTGCGGCGTGGCTCAAAGGGGACCCAGCACGGCCCATCTTCATCAACACAAGACTCAAGACCCTCGCGAGGGGCCAAGCCTCGCGGGGCGGACGACACGGTCCTTCCTCAGGCACGGCCTCGTCAGGCTGGCTCGCGAGGAGGCAGAGAGATCAAGGCGGGCTACCTCACGAGGTGCCCGTGACGCAAGCCATGACGACTTAGGGCACCAGGTGGGTGCCAGCCCGCGCAGCGTCCTCCTTTCCTCTTTGGTGCAAAGGGGGCAAGCGCAACCACGAAGTACCGAGGCATCAGGCAAAGGTTGCCATTTTGGTGCAACGAGACCAAGACTAGGAGGACTACGAGACGGAGGTCACTGTGGAGCCCAAGACGGCGTCATCACCAGAGCTTTGCACAGGCAAAGACTGCTTTTGTCAGGATAGTTGATACTTGTTGTCCCCCTTCAAATTAGCCCGCCATTGTTGGCTCCCTTCCCGCTCGATATCTGGGAAGAGGACCAGGGCCTCTATAAATAGGACCAGCCGCCCACAGAGCAAGGGGGTGGCCGGCGAGTGAGAGTAAGGCAGCTAGAGAGAGAGAGAGAGAGAGAAAGAGAAAGGTGGTTGAACTCCTCCCAGCAGTTCATCGCCCCAGCCAAGAACAGACCCTCGCGAGGCTGTTCTTCCTTGTATCGTTCATCATCATCAGCCCCAAGAGGCAATCCACCCACCACACACTGGAGTAGGGTATTACACCACAACGGTGGCCCGAACCAGCATAAACCTTGTGTCTCTTGTGCAGTTCTTTCAGTAGTCTAGATCTTTGCGAGACAGAGAGGTAGAAGGCGTAATCTCCGCGCGCACCCTAGTGTTCGAACCTGAAGGGTCTACCGGAACCCGAAATCCGACATTTGGCGCGCCAGGTAGGGGTGCGCCGGAATTCGTCTTCCACCGCTCCGTTCTCCTCCGACTGTCGCATCCATGTCCGACGCTCGTCGGGCCTGCGCCGAGCGCCGGGCCGCCATCGCTTCCCGCGTCGCCCAGACGGTGCCCGTCGGCGGACATCCTCGTCGTTCCCCGTCACCCGCCATCAACGCCGCCACCGGCCCGGCAAGGGGCGAGCAGCAAGCGTTATCTCAGCATCCATCCGTGCGGCAAGATGGCCGCACCGCTACTCCATCGCTCGCACCAGCTAGTTCTTCGTCCCGCGCGCTCCGCGCCCCCTTGGAGGCTCGAGCTGCGCTCCTCGCGGCAAACGAGCTCCCGTGCTACCGTCCTGTCGACGACGTCTACAAAGAGTGGCTCGACCGCATCGTCGAGCTTGTCCGCGCAGCAGGGGGCTCTCCCGCGCCGTCCGTTCTGCTGTGCCATACCCCGCCCCGCGCGGGCAACGAAGCTCCGGAGGCGTACCAGCCGCCTCCTCTCCAAGAAGACGCCATGGCTCCAAGGCGCGTGGCCCCTGGGCAAAACCCGCTCCGTCAGGTGCCAGCGCAGCAAGAACGGAGCTGCCAAGAAGTCCCTCGCCCGCAAGGAGCTGCCTGGGCGCTCCCTGCTCCAGCTCCGACACGCCAAGACCCCGCGCTGCTCCTAGCTGCAGTGCATGGGGACCCTCGAGACCAATCTCTCCACCAACCAAAGCCTATCGTGGCCACCGCAGGCTGCCGTGCCTACACCACCGAGCTGCGTAGAGTCGCGTGGCCTGGCAAGTTCAAGCCAGACCTGCCTCCTCGTTACGATGGCACGACTGACCCTGCAGAGTTCCTCCAGCTCTATGAACTGGGCATCGAAGCTGCCCGCGGGGACGAAAAGGTCATGGCGAACTGGTTCCCCATGGCGCTCAAGGAAGGAGCTCACACCTGGCTCCTGAATCTGGCTCCAGGCACGATCTCTTCCTGGGACCAGATGCGCACCCGCTTCATCGCCAACTTCCAAGGTACTCGCGACCGGCCACCCGCCGTGAGCGACATGCGCCGCATCAAGCAACAACCTGGAGAGACCCTACAAAAGTACATCCAGTGCTTCAACAGCGCGTGCCTCAAGATCCCCAAGGCATCCGAGGAGGCCATCATCTCGGCCTTCTCCGATGGTGTGCGCGACATCAAGATGAAGGAGGAGTTGGCGATGCATGAAGACCTATGCACCTCTCTGGAGCTGTTCAACTTGGCGACCAAGTGCGCCAGGGCTGAGGAGGGACGCCTCTCCCTCCTCGAGCTGCCTGCCGCAGACCCAGAGGAGAAGAAGCCCAAGGCCAAGGACGTGAAGCGCAAGGGGGCTGCCGTGCTCGCGGCAGAACCAGACACCAAGCGGGGCAAAGATCTGCCTGAGTCCTCTAGGGGCAGCCGATACTGTGTGTACCACGACCTCCACACCCACAACACCAACGAATGCCAAGAACTACGCGCCGTGCGAGAAGGAAGGATCGGCCGTCGTCCCGACCGCACCGATCGGGGCTACGGCTGAGGAAGAGGAAGAAACGTAGGACGCTGGGAAGACCGCGGCCTGCGCCAAGGGTGGCGTGATCAACCTCGCGAGGATCGCTGGCGAGACCTGCCTCGCAAAGGGGACTGGAAGGATCAGCCTCGTGAGGATCGCCCACAGGGCAACGCAGGCCTCCCTCCACTGCCACCTCAGCCAAGGAGGAACGAGGACCGCCATCAAGACGAAGGGGCTGGGGGCTTCCAGGAGCCACACGCAATCGCCTGCATCCTGGGTGGAGCTCAAGCCCCAGCCTCCCAACGCATCTTCAAGCAGTTTTCCCGCGAAGTGAACGCAGTCCTCCCCAGGCTTGAAGCAGCGCGCCCTCTCAGGTGGTCGGCATGCGCCATCACATTCAGCTCAGCGGATCAACTCAAGTGTGCGGCCACAGCCGGAGTCCTCCCGATGCTTTGCTCCCCAGTCATCAGCAATGTACTGGTCACCAGGACCCTCATCGATGGTGGGGCAGGGCTCAACGTCCTGTCCGTGGAAACGTTCAACAATCTCCAAGTGCCCTACGACCAGCTTCAGCCAACCAAGCCCTTCTCCGGAGTCACCGACGGCTCCACGATCCCGATTGGGCAGGTCCGCCTCCCTGTCACCTTCGGGGCATGCGACAATTACCGCACCGAGCTCATCGACTTCGACGTCGCCCACATCCGCCTGCCGTACAACGCCATCCTCGGGTACCCAGCGCTGGCCAAGTTCATGGCCGTGACTCACCATGGCTACAACGTCCTCAAGATGCCAGGAAGTGGCGAAGTCATCACGGTGCCCTTTGAAGAGAAGGATGCAGTGTGTTCCCTGGAGCGAGCCTTTCAGGCCGCGTCACTGGAAGACCCAGATCGCGGAAGCAGGAGGCTTCCCGAGACCACCCCCAAGAAGAAGAAGACATCGTCCGGACCGGCCCCTCGGGAGGCGGGCCCCTCAGGGCCCGCATCTGCCCAGGGGGAGCCTCCTTCCATCGCATAGGAAAGCGCGCCCAGCGCCCTCCTCAGGCAGGGCTCGGGGGCTCTCCCCTGGAGGGCCACCGACCTGGCCAGGGTCACGAGGGAGGCGCTTGGGCACCACATGGAGGCGTGTTTCAAAGCACGTTTCCCTCAAGAAGGAGCAAGGCAAGGAAGGTCAGACCCGCAGGAGTTCATCGACAAGGCCATTCAAGAACTACAGGAATCAAGAATCATGAGAGGTTGCCGCCGTCTACCGGCTGTGGCTCCCCATCCAGTCGAGGATGGTGGGCTGCGCGTCTGCATCGACGTACCAGGGCTCAACCAAGTCGCTATGATGGAGCGCCTTTGGCCCTCGCGAGTGGGGCGCTGCGGGGGTCCGCCCCACAGCTATGTTTGCATGCCTTACGGCTTGCCGAGCGCGGTTGTTACGTGCCAGCGCCTCATGAGGGGCATCATGGAGGCTCAAGAAGACAGGCGTTCCGCAGCCTTGGCGGAGATGGAGATGATTCGCGAAGAGCTACCAGTGCCTCCGGAGCCTCCCGAGGCCCCTGGGCCTGGGGGCTCGTGAGGATCGGCTTCCGTAGCCTACCGAGTCCGCTGCACCAACACCCCTTCGCCCTCGACACCCTCAGGTGACATCTTACAAGTTTCATTTCCAGCTGGGAGCGCCCTCCCAAGGCTGCATCGTTCCCAGGCCACGTGGGTCCGTCCCTGCGGTATGTATCCCTTTTATTTCATGTCATTAGCTTGCTTTGATGGGGGCGCCCCTCGGGCTGCATCATCCCCAAGTCGCTCAGGCCCGACCCAGCGATGTCTACCTTCCCAGTATCTGTTTGAATGAATCCCCTCCTTCGCGGCTAACATGTTTGATCTAGTTGCCTGCTCAACTGACGCCAACTGACGGAATTGCTCCCACAACGGCACGACGCTTGCGCATGGGTCCGTCCCTGCAACACCGACAAACCTGAATGGCTAAGCTCTGGCCGCGGCAGCCCCGCATGGCGCCACCTCGTCAAGCCTCCAGTGCCTCACCTCCCCTCAGAAGCAACTAACGGCAGACTGATAGTTGTCATGGCAACCTTTTCTTCCTTCTATGATGAGTTTACAAGATCCCCTAAGGGAGTTGCACCAGGCAAGGCCCTCACGGTGTTCCTTTCACTCTCGCCCGTGCGAACCGCTTGCACGTTAAAGGGGGGTGCCTGAGCATCACGACTCAGGGCTCCTACTGGTTCTCCAGCCCTCACCCTCTGGCCTTGACCACGGCATCGCGACCTGGCATACCAGCGACGGCTGAGACTAGCTCGAGGGCCGGGACTCGAGGACGTAGAGCAGAAAGGGGAGCAAAGGTGGGAGAGAAGGGGCACGCGAGGACCTCGCCGAGCGATTCCGCTCCTGCCGACGCGTGGACCCGACAACACACCAGGAATAATCCCCGACTCTCGAGATAAGTCACCGCCCGAAAGCACCGGCTATCGTAGCACTACCCCCGCACCTAATGCAATTCCGTGTCAGCAACGCCGCTCTCCTTGCTCGCCGAGCAACGGTTGCTTGGGCGCCAAAGGGGACCTCCTGAGCATCGCGACTCAGGGGCTCTTACCGGACCCCGGGTCGCTCACCTCCTGGCCTTGACCACGGCATCGCGACCTGGCATACCAGCGACGGCTGACGCCGCCTTGGGACTGGGACCTGTCGGCGCAGAGCACCAAGCCCTCGCGAGGTTCGAAAGGGAGAACTGAGCTAAGACGGAATCAGCAACTCGCACAGCTCTACAGCAAGGGATATGTATTAACAAACAGGACTACAGGCACCTTACAAGCCCCCATGGGGCGCATTTTGATTCCTCGCATGGAACGGACCCTAAGGGATGCCAACTACACGCGCTCCTACAAGAGATGCCATCATCAACAGTGGGCCATCAAGCGCCGGTGCCAACCCCATCCAGATCAGAGTCAGCGACGGCCAGACAAGCCCGCCCTACTCCAGGAGCGGCGCCGGCTCGGGGGCTCGTAGCTGTCGTCACTCGTCTCCGGAGTCGCGAAGATCTCGCCGGAGTCGCTGGATCCTCCACGCCTCCATCGCCTGCAGAGCCGCCAGGGGAGCGGTCGACGGGCCTAGCCCTCACCATGGCGAGGTCCTTGCCACCTCTCCCGGGACAACACTTCAGCTGGCGCCCGTTTGCATCGAAGACCTTGAAGAACATCACCGAAGCGCCATCATACTCCAAGTGGACCGCGAAGACGCCCCTTACCCGCAAACCCGGGCGATCTCTCTCCAGCCACGAGTCATGTAGACCTCGCCCGGGGCAAGGACCGCGACCTCTGCCTCGGTCGCGAGGGTGCTGCAGCCGGTGTGCTGCAGCCAGAGCTCCAGGGGCTCCCCGGCGGGATGATGGAGGCGAAGAAGGGAGGCAGACGGATCCAAGACTGGAGAGGAATGGCGACGTGGAGCATGAACTCTTGGGAGGAGCCCTCGGTGTGGACCCCAGGAGGAACAACCCACACCTTCGTGACCCGACGGCACCGACGATGGCACTGACCGCGGGGATCGACATCGACCCCTTCGAGGCCCTCGACGTGGGCATACAAGGGAAGCGGGAACCCCGGCGGAGCCTGCTCGCACCAAGGCCTCGACACCACCTGACGGTCCTCCTCGTCCCGGCCGCAAAGGGCGAGCCGTTTCTTCGGCGGGAGCGGGTCTGGTCCCACTCGAGGGGCCTCTCCCTTCTCCGCTGCAGAGAACCGGCGGATCGGAGCCATCGCGGCAAGACGGAGCAAGGATCGGGAAGAAGGAGAAGCAAGGAGGGATGGACTGGAAGGGCACGCATAGTTCCGTACTTATAGCCGGCGAAGGCCAACCGCCGGCCTCCACGATCACAGGTAATCATGACATGATTTGCATGCAGCGACTTGTCCAACTCACGCGATCACCGAGGCGTCGTGGGGAAGCGGAGACGCCCACGTCCCATCAACCGCCACGCGGTGCCCAAGGCCGCAGGCTGTTAGGGCCCGTGGTGCTTCGCCCTTGCCCTTTCGCCTCTCGGCACGGCCAAGTCCAGGCGCGCCTTGGGCCCGGGGCTACTGTCGGCGTTCTGGGAACGGGGGTCCCAAGACTTGCCTGCCTGCGGCCTGCGGCGTGGCTCAAAGGGGTCCTAGCACTGCCCATCTTCATCAACATAAGACTCAAGACCCTCGCGAGGGGCCAAGCCTCGCGGGGCGGACGACACGGACCTTCCTCAGGCACGGCCTCGTCAGGCTGGCTTGCGAGGAGGCGGAGAGATCAAGGCGGGGTACCTCGCGAGGTGCCCGTGACGCAAGCCATGATGACTCAGGGCGCCAGGCGGGTGCTAGCCCGCGCAGCGTCCTCCTTTCCTCTTTGGTGCAAAGGGGGCAAGCGCAGCTGCGGAGTACCGAGGCATTAGGCAAAGGTTGCCATTTCAGTGCAACGAGACCAAGACCAGGAGGACTACGAGACGGAGGTCACCGTGGAGCCCAAGACGGCGTCATCACCAGAGCTTTGCGCAGGCGAAGACTGCTTTTGTCAGGATAGTTGATACTTGCTGTCCCCCTTCAAATTAGCCCGCCATTGTTGGCTCCCTTCCCGCTCGATATTTGGGAAGAGGACCAGGGCCTCTATAAATAGGACCGGCCGCCCACAGAGCAAGGGGGTGGCCGGCGAGTGAGAGTAAGGCAGCTAGAGAGAGAGAGAGAGAAAGAGAAAGGTGGTTGAACTCCTCCCAGCAGTTCATCGCCCCAGCCAAGAACAGACCCTCACGAGGCTGTTCTTCCTTGTATCGTTCATCATCATCAGCCCCAAGAGGCAATCCACCCACCACACACTGGAGTAGGGTATTACACCACAACGGTGGCCCGAACCAGTATAAACCTTGTGTCTCTTGTGCAGTTCTTTCAGTAGTCTAGATCTTTGCGAGACGGAGAGGTAGAAGGCGTAATCTCCGCGCGCACCCCAGTGTTCGAACCTTAAGGGTCTGCCGGAACCCGAAATCCGACACCCCCGGACTGCCTCTTTGCTCTATAAATACTCCAATATTCCCAAAACCCTAGGGGAGTCGACGAAATATTCATCCAGCCGACACAGAGTCCAGAACCACCAGATCCAATCTAGACACCATCTCGGACGGGGTTCACCACCTCCATTATTGGTGCCTCTCTGATGATGCGTGAGTAGTTCTTTGTAGACCTTCGGGTCCATAGTTAGTAGCTAGATGGCTTCATCTCTCTCTCTCTCTTGATTCTCAATACAATGGTCTCTTGGAGATCCATATGATGTAACTCTTTTATGGTGTGTTTGTTGGGATCGATGAACTTTGAGTTTATGATCAGACCTATCTTTTTAGATCCATGAAAGTATTTGAGTTTCTTTGATCTCTTTTATGCATGATTGCTTATAGCCTCGTATTTCTTCTCCGATATTTGGGTTTTGTTTGGCCAGCTTGATCTATTTATCTTGCAATGGGAAGAGGTGCTTTGTAGTGGGTTCGATCTTACGGTGCTTGATCCCAGTGACAGAAGGGAAACGACACATATGTATCGTTGCTACTAAGGATAAAACGACGGGGTCTATCTCTGCATAGATAGATCTTGTCTACATCATGTCATCGCTCTTATTGCATTGCTCTGTTTCTCCATGAACTTAATACACTAGATGCATGCTGGATAGCGTTTGATGTGTGGAGTAATAGTAGTAGATGCATGCAGGAGTCATTCTACTAATCTTGGACGTGATGCCTATATAATGATCATTGCCTGGATATCGTCATGAGTATTTGAAGTTCTATCAATTTCCCTACAGTAATTTGTTCACCTACTGTTTCCTATTTTTCTCGAGAGAAGCCACTAGTGAAACCTACGGCCCCCGGGTCTCTTTCTCATATTATTTGCCTTTGCGATCTACTTTTATTTTCTTTTATTTTCAGATATATTAATCCAAAAACCCAAAAATACTTTGCTGCACTTTATTTTATTTGCGATCTATTTATTCAATCTATTACAACTTTTTCCCGTCACGCACCAATTTCTGGCACCGTTACTAGAAAGGGATTGACAACCCCTTTAACACGTCGGGTTGCGAGGATTTGTTATCTGTGTAGGGGGTGTTTACATTGTGTTGCTTGGTTCTCCTACTGGTTCGATAACCTTGGTTTCATATCTGAGGGAAATACCTACCGCCGCTGTGCTGCATCATCCCTTCCTCTTTGGGGAAATACCGACGTAGCTTCAAGCGACATCAATGCTAAGCTAACGGATGGGTCTTGTCCATCACATCATTCTCTAATGATGTGATCCCATTCATCAAATGACAACACATGTCTATGGTCACGAAACTTAACCATCTTTGATTAACGAGCTAGTCAAGTAGAGGCATACTAGGGACACTCTGTTTGTCTATGTATTCACACATGTACTAAGTTTATGGTTAATACAATTCTAGCATGAATAATAAACATTTATCATGATATAAGGAAATATAAATAATAACTTTATTATTGCCTCTAGGGCATATTTCCTTCAGTCTCCCACTTGCACTAGAGTCAATAATCTAGATTACATAGTAATGATTCTAACACCCATGGAGTCTTGGTGTTGATCATGTTTTGCTCGTGAGAGGGGCTTAGTCAATGGGTCTGCGACATTCAGATCCATATGTATCTTGCAAATCTATATGTCTCCCTCCTTGACTTGATCACGGATGGAATTGAAGCGTCTCTTGATGTGTTTGGTTCTCTTGTGAAATCTGGATTCCTTCGCCAAGGCAATTGCTCCAGTATTGTCACAAAAGATTTTCATTAGACCCTATGCACTAGGTATTACACCTAGATCGGATATGAACTCCTTCATCCAGACTCCTTCATTTGCTGCTTCCAAAGCATCTATGTACTCCGCTTCACAAGTAGATCCCGCCACGACGCTCTGCTTGGAACTGCACCAACTGACAGCTCCACCATTCAATATAAATATGTATCCAGTTTGTGACTTAGAGTCATCCTGATCAGTGTCAAAGCTTGCATCGACGTAACCATTTAGGACAAGCTCTTTGTCACCTCCATAAACGAGAAACATGTCCTTAGTCCTTTTCAGGTATTTCAATGTGTTCTTGACCGCTGTCTAGTAATCCACTCCTGGATTACTTTGGTACCTCCCTACTAAACTTATAGCAAGGCACACATCAGGTCTGGTACACAGCATTGCATACATGATAGAACCTATGGCTGAGGCATAGGAAATGACTTCATTTTCTCTCTATCTTCTGCAGTGGTCGGGCATTGAGCCTGACTCAACTTCACACCTTGTAACACAGGTAAGAACCCTTTCTTTGACCGATCCATTTTGAACTTCTTCAAAACTTTATCAAGGTACGTGCTTTGTGAAAGTCCAATTAAGCGTCTTGATCTATCTCTATAGATCTTGACACCCAATATATAAGCAGCTTCACCGAGGTCTTTCATTGAAAAATTCTTATTCAAGTATCCTTTTATGCTATCCAAAAAATTTGTATTATTTCCAATCAACAATATGGCATCCACATATAATATTAGAAATGCTACAGAGATCCCACTCACTTTCTTGTAAATATAGGCTTCTCCAAAAGTCTATATAAAACCATATGCTTTGATTACACTATCAAAGCGTATATTCCAACTCCGAGAGGCTTGCACCAGTCCATAAATGGATCACTAGAGCTTGCACACTTTGTTAGCACCTTTAGGATCGACAAAACCTTCTGGTTGCATCATATACAACTCTTCTTTAAGATATCCATTGAGGAACGTAATTTTGACATCCATTTGCCAAATTTCATAATCATAAAATGCGGCAATTGCTAACATGATTCGGATAGACATAAGCATCACTACGGGTGAGAAGGTCTCATCGTAGTCAACTCCTTGAACTTGTTGAAAACCTTTCACAACAAGTCAAGCTTTGTAGACAGTAACATTACCGTCAGTGTCAGTCTTCTTCTTGAAGATCCATTATTCTCTATGGCTTGCCAATCATCGGGAAAGTCAACCGAAGTCCACACTTTGTTCTCATACATGGATCCAATCTCAGATTTCATGGCCTCAAGCCATTTCATGGAATCTGGGCTCATCATCGCTTCCTCATAGTTCGTAGATTCGTCATGGTCAAGTAACATGACCTCCAGAACAGGATTACCGTACCACTCTGGTACGGATCATACTCTGGTTGACCTACGAGATTCGGTAGTAACTTAGTTAGAAGTTTCATGACCATCATCATTAGCTTCCTCACTGATTGGTGTAGGTATCGCTGGTACTTATTTATGTGATGAACTACTTTCCAATAAGGGAGAAGGTACAATTACCTCATCAAGTTCTACTTTCCTCTCACTTACTTCTTTCGAGAGAAACTCTGATACATCTCCATCGTATCTATAATTTTTGATTGTTCCATGCCAATATTATACAACTTTCATATACTTTTGGCAACTTTTTATACTATTTCTGGGACTAACATATTGATCCAGTGCCCAGTGTCAGTTCTTGTTTGTTGCATGTTTTTTGTTTCGCAGAAAATCCATATCAAACGGAGTCCAAACGGGATAAAAACTTATGGAGATTTTTTTTGGAATATATGTGATTTTTGGGAAGAAGAATCAACGCAAGACGATGCCCGTGGGGACCACGAGGCAGGTGGGTGCGCGTGTCAGTGTCAAAACCGGCGGATCTCGGGTAGGGGGTCCGAACTGTGCGTCTAAGGAGGATGGTAACAGGAGGCAGGGGACACGATGTTTTACCCAGGTTCGGGCCCTCTTGATGGAGGTAAAACCCTACGTCCTGCTTGATTATTCTTGATAACATGAGTAATACAAGAGTTGATCTACCACGAGATCGGAGAGGCTAAACCCTAGAAGCTAGCCTATGGTATGATTGTCTATTGTCCTACGGACTAAAACCCTTCGGTTTATATAGACACCGGAGGGGGCTAGGGTTACACAAGGTCGGTTACAAAGGAGGAGATATACATGTCCATATTGCCTAGCTTGCCTTCCACGCCAAGTAGAGTCCCATCCGGACATGGGACGAAGTCTTCAATCTTGTCTTCATAGTCCAACAGTCCGGCCAAAGGATATAGTCCGGCTGTCCGGAGACCCCCTAATCCAGGACTCCCTCAGTAGCCCCTGAACCAGGCTTCAATGAAGATGAGTCCGGCGCGCAGTGTTGTCTTCGGCATTGCAAGGCGGGTTCCTCCTCCGAATACACCACAGAAGAGTTTGAATACAAGGATAGTGTCCGACCCTGCAAAATAAGTTCCACATACCACCGTAGAGAGAATAATATTTCCAAAAATCTAATCTGCTGACATGTTTTGGCAGCACGACATCACGCCATGCCCCGACAATTATTCGAACAGTTTTTCTTTAACCAATCCCGCACATAACACGAGGCGGTTTCTTGACATGTCTTGTCAAAGCAGAGATCGTGTTCCCCTTATTACGGGATTCTCATCAATACAGACGTGGGTAACCCAACCACACCACCAATGACGGCGCTTTGGGGGATAAGCGAGTTTTACCAGGCTAGTGGGGGCGCATAGTTTCGTCCGCCCTTATAAAGGGATAAGGTCTCACCTTTTTCTACCCACGCCTTCTTCCTCCTTGCTCATCCATTCTTGCGCACTCAAGCTCCAACGCCCAAGTCCACATCCTTCTCCTCAACTCTCTCCAAACATGTCCGGAGCGGGAGGCAAGTGGATGGCCTCCTCCGTCACGGAGGGACACATCAAAAAGTAGCGTGGAGCCGGATACTTGGCCGCGGATATCGCACACCGGCTGCCAACTGCGGGGCAGGTCATCCCTACCCCAGAACCTCACGAGAGGGTGGTCTTACTCCCCCACTTCATCCGCGGACTGGGGTTTCCCCTCCATCCATTTGTCTGCGGCCTTATGTTCTATTATGGGCTGGACTTTCATGATCTGGCCCCGAACTTTATCCTCAACATCTCGGCGTTCATCGTCGTGTGCGAGGCCTTCCTCCGCATCCGGCCCCACTTCGGCATCTGGCTAAAGACCTTCAACATCAAGCCGAAGGTGGTGGGCGGCCAACAAGCGGAATGTGGCGGAGCCATGGTGGGCAAAATTCCCAATGTTATATGGCTCGAGGGCTCCTTCGTGGAGACCATAAAGGGGTGGCAATCGGGGTGGTTCTACATCACCGAGCCGCGCGACACCAACTGGGTGGCGGACCCCGAGTTTCGATCCGGATTCCCCACATGGCTCACTTCCTGGAAGGAGAAGGGCCTGTCCTAGGGTTCATCAGTAGAGCTGGATGGACTCCAAAAATGTATCCGGAACATGATAAGCAAGAAACTTAAGCTTGTCAACATAGTCCAGGTCATGCTCTTCCGCCGGATCCTCCCGTGTCAACAACGGGATTTCAACTTATGGGAGTTCGACCCGGCTCAGCACCAGACTCTAAGCAAGCTCTTCGACACGACGCATAAAGACGTCTGGAGGGTGCTGTTCAAGGGCGCCGAGGTCCCTCCCTCTCTTATCGAGGATCGCGGGCTAAGCGCGAAGCGTTCTGCGAATCCGGTAAGTTATGTACATCTGGTAGGGTATTTATTTCCCATAGCTTAACCATGTGCGAGGTCTGAGCTCCCATGCCTTCGACAGGACTGGGTGGAGACATCGAAGCAGATTAATTGTCCGCCCCCCCTGCCCGAAGACACCATGGGCGCTCTCCTGACGGAGATGCTGACTCCGGCTCCTTATAAGGTGCCAGAGAAGACCAAGAAGAAGGCCAAGGGAACCCGAAAGAGTTCCCAGTGCCAGGTGGTATCGGACTCAATGTCCGATAACTCTGCGGCGCACTCTTACCATGAAGACGAGGAGGAAGATGAAGATGCTCCCCCTCCAGCCGGGGGAGACAAGAAAAGGAAGGCCGCCCCAACCGGGGAGGCCAAAGGGTCCAAGAAGGGAAGGACTCTTCTTCCGGACTGCTCCACCACCGCCGTCGAAGGCGAAGACGAGTGGCTGCTCAGGGCCAAGCCCCTGGCGAAGTCGTAAGTATTCGGATACCAAAGTAACTCATAGCATACTGTTGCCGCGCTGCTTCTCCTAACACCGAATATGATTATGCAGACCGTCCCAAGCCCGTATCGATGTATCCTCGTCGGACAGTTCCTTGGACTCGTCGGGTATGGATAGCGATCCACTTCCGACCGCCTCCTCCCCTTGCCCTACGGACAATATCGAGGTATTGTATCAAGGGGCACCGAGCCGGGGGGAGACAGTCCCGGAGGCGCCTCAAGGCGACCTTCCAAACTCCACGAGCAAAGGGAGCAAGGCTCCCGGGGGCCCCAAGTTCTGCTCTCAGCCGAACACCGCGCCAGAACCTCCAGTGGTTCCGGACTCGGGCAGGCGGCCCCTTCCAAAAGGGGCAAGACGCCCGTGCCGATGACCTCTGTCCATCCAGAGGCACCGGACAACCTGCTGGGAGCGCTTCGCGGCGCTTCCATCGACGAAGAGCACCGCACTATTATGAGTGTGGTGGTCAAGAAGGTTTAGTCCGCCAAGAGCGGACTGACTAAAGCCTGTGCCAACCTTCTAACAGGCTTTGAGGTACGTATTTAAAATATAGGAAACATATTACCGCATAGACAGTAGCCCCTGATGCTCTGTTTGGTGTTCACAAAGAAAAGCTGAATAGTGGATTAAATAATATCTGCAGGAGTCTAATATAAGTATGTCTATATGCGTATGCAGGCTTCGCTGCTGACCTCTGCCGCACTGACTGCGGAGGTCGCCGCACTGAAGCAGGACCTTGAGGGGTCCGAGTAAGAGCTCGGCCTTGCTAAGAGGCAGCTCAAGGAGAACAAAGGTAAGTAATACCTTGTCTCTCTCTCTCTCTCTCTATATATATATATACACACACACACAAAAAAAGATGCGATTGCAAAATGACAGGATCATCATGAATTTGCCAGGGGCCGTGACCGAAGTGGCGACCCTGAAGCAAGCGTTGTCCGAGGCCGAAAACAAAGCGGCCCAGGAGCGCACCGAGTGGGAAAAGCAAGAGGCATGGGTGGGCGAGGTGCAGCAAGAGCTCCAAGCTCTTGTGACGAAGCACGAGGCGTTGGAGCTTGACTCGAAGATGCGAGAGTCTGAGCTTGCCGTGGCCCTTCAGAGCGCAAAGAATGCCAAGGCTAAAGCCCAAAAGGCCCTCTAGGAGATTGAGGTGATGAGGAAGATAGCGGCGGGTAAGGCATTCAATATGCAAAGGAAGCATGTGAAAGTAAATTACTTGTTACTTACCCGAGTCCGGAGCTCTCCAGGAGCATTCGCAGATTTGCCCCGCGGCGTGTCGGATGCCGAAAAGTTTTACTAGGCCGAGGAGGGAAGCTCGATGGAGAAGCTGTTCTGGTCTCAGTATACTGGGACCGAACACCCAATGCCTGTGAGCGACCAGCTGAAGCAACTGGTCGAGCTACACAAGGCGGCCGAACAGGCCATGAGGGGCCTTATAGTCCGGATGTGGCCTGGTAACGCCCTTCCCAACAGCTACTTTGGCCTGGTGAGGCGGCTTATGGATGCATGCCCACGGCTGGAGGCCATAAAGCGGTCCGCCTGCATCGAGGGTGCACGCCGGGCCTTTGCCCGTGCGAAGGTGCACTGGGCCAAGATGGACGCTGAGAAGCTGGTGAAGGAGGGGCCGCCGCAGGGCAAGGAGCATCGCCACCCCCGAGATGTATTATGAGGGTGTCCTGAAGGGTACCCGTCTTGTAGCGGACGAGTGTGCGAAAGACGTAATATTTGAATGAACTTGCTCGTGTGATCCTGTATTATGAAAACTTGTTCATATGCACTATGCAACGCTTGTTTGAATTTAAAATATTACCTTCTGTTCGGATGTTTATCAAATCTAAGAGATGGCTAGTCGTCGGCTTCTGCCCCCATGCCACGAGTGTTGGGGTGTTCGGGATAAACCTGAGCACTCTTTTTCCCATTTTTGGGTCCTTCGAGGGAGGTGCTCAGCACAACGAACAAGGCAATCGGACTATAATGCTTTATCACTCTCACTTAGCCATAGAATTCCATAATTTTAAATTTTGGCGAAGCCCCTAGTATTCGGAAGGCCGAATTCGGGGCGCTATACACGCCTTAAGCCGGACAAAGCCAACTCCTCACTCTAAGCGGCATAAGTCTTTAGGGACTCGAAACCTCTCAAACAGCGACCAGCTCTCGCCTTATCATGACAGTCAGTTTTAGCTTTCTCTACTGAGGTGCTTAGCCCAGCTGAATCGGGGCACAATCGCAGTAGTTCTCCCAGTGCTACCTTAGCCGATATAGCGAAACATAAGGTACCAAAACATGGGAGCCGGGCAAACCCAACTATTGACCCAAGACATGATTCGGAGCCAATGCATATAATGCTATAAGTTCGGGGTGCCGCACTGTCGAAAGTGTTCGGACTTCTCACGCCCTATTATGGGGTATGCTTAAGCCCCTAGCGTATTAGCCATACCAAAGTGTACGGGTGCTGGATGTCATGAATGAATATATATATATATATATAAAGAAGAATATAGAATGCAATAATAGTCTAGTGCTATGCATTGTTTATTCAAAAAGGTGCGTTAAAGCAGAATGATACAAGTAGTGCGATAAGCAAAAAGTAGGACTATTTGACATGTCCCCTCCCAGGGCAGGCTGAGGAATGGTATTTAAAGCAGGTATTTCACTCGTTGTCAGAGACCACCTGGGAGTTCCGTGGTGCGACGTAGCTTTCTGCCTACTTGGTTGTTGCATCGTGTGTCCGGCAACCGTACTGCCGGACGGGGTTTCCAGAGATTAAGAAGCCCCTACTGCGGTTGAGCCGCGTCTTGGGGCGTGCCATAGTCGTGCCCCCTCCCCACCTGTGCCCATGGTATTTTTAATGCGTAATTATGTACGCGTGGCACAGATTTCGCCGTTTGGCTGGTACTGGGGTGGGGGCGCATTGCTATGCGAGCTCGGAACGTGCCAGGCGATCTTGTTGCCGATTACTCCGGGCGCGCTTGAAGGTGTCCGGGTCTTGAATTGCCGAACTGGTGGAGTGCCTTAAGAGGCTTCTTTGCGCTTCTGCAACGAGGGCCACAGTGTGCTCCTCCGTACGGAGAAAGCGCTCTGTGTTTCCATTAACTGTGATGACCCCTGAGGTCCTAGCATCTTGAGCTTGAGGTATGCATAACGCGGTACAGCATTGAATCTCACAAATGCGGTTCGCCCGAGCAGTGCATGATAGCCACTGCGGAACGGGACTATATCGAAGATTAACTCCTCGCTTTGGAAGTTATCTGGGGATCCGAAGACCACTTCCAGTGTGACTGAGCCTGTGCAATGGGCCTCTACACC
This sequence comes from Triticum monococcum, assembly GCA_034509565.1. NCBI lineage: Eukaryota > Viridiplantae > Streptophyta > Magnoliopsida > Poales > Poaceae > Triticum > Triticum monococcum. The sequence goes on from CM067841.1 coordinate 353,741,294, forward strand.
TGGTATGACGCCTTTGAAGGTCGTTTTTGTGGGTTTGATCCTTGAGGGGTCTATACCCATTTTGCGCACTGTGTCCTGATAAAGCAGGTTCAGGCTGTTGCCGCCATCCATAAGGACTCGAGTGAGGTGAAATCTGTCAATGATTGGTTCTAGGACCAGTGTGGCGAATCTGCCATGACGGATACTAGTGGGGTGGTCCCTGCGATCGAAGGTGATTGGACAAGAGGACCATGGGTTGAACTTTGGGGCGACTGGCTCCAACGCATATACGTCCCTTAGCGCATGCTTCCGCTCCCTCTTGGGGATGTGGGTTGCGTATATCATGTTCACCGTACGCACTTGTGGGGGGAACCTCTTCTGTCCTCCGGTGTTCGGCTGCCGGGGCTCCTCCTCGTCATCGCTATGTGACCCCTTATCTTTGTTTTCAGCGTTTAACTTGCCGGCCTGCTTGAACACCCAACAATCCCTGTTGGTGTGGTTGGCTGGCTTGTCGGGGGTGCCGTGTATTTGACACGAGCGGTCGAGTATACAGTCCAAACTGGACGGGCCCGGAGTGCTTCTTTTGAATGCCTTTTTCCGCTGACTGGGTTTAGAGCCTTTGAATCCAGCATTGATTGTCGTATCCTCAGTATTGTCGCTGTTCATTCGGCGCTTGTGTTTGTTACGACGTGACCTGCCATTGCCATCCTTGGTATCCGAAGTACCGTGGTTCTTTGATATGTTATTGTTGCGAGCCACCCAGCTGTCTTCTCCCGCGCAGAAGCGGGTCATGAGTGTCGTGAGGGCTGCCATAGATTTCGGCTTTTCCTGGCCAAGGTGCCGGGCGAGCCACTCGTCGCGGATGTTGTGCTTAAAAGCTGCTAGGGCCTCTGCATCCGGACAGTCGACGATTTGATTTTTCTTTGTTAGGAACTGTGTCCAGAATTGCCTGGCCGATTCTTCTAGCTGCTGAATTAGGTGGCTCAAGTCACCGGCATCCGGTGGTCGCACATAAGTGCCCTAGAAGTTGTCGAGGAATGCGGCTTCTAGATCTTCCCAACAGCTAATGGATTCTGCTGGCAGGTTGTTGAGCCAGTGCCGAGCTGGTCCTTTGAGCTTGAGTAGGAGGTATTTGATGGCGTGTAGATCATCACCGCGGGCCATGTGGATGTGCAGCAGGAAATCCTCGATCCATACCCCAGGATCTGTTGTGCCGTCGTATGATTCGATATTTATGGGTTTGAAACCCTCTGGGATTTGGTGATCCATTACTTATTCTGTGAAGCATAGGGGGTGTGCGGCGCCTCTGTACTGGGCTATATCGCGACGCAGCTCAAATGAGTCTTGCCCGCTGTGTTCGGCCCGGCCGAACTTACTTTTACTGTATCCGACGTGACGATTATCGTCTCGCATAGTGGCGTGCCCTCGTGATCCGTAGATCGATCTTGCATGTTTTGCTTTGTCCTCCAATACGTCTCACAGGTCTGGCGTATTTCCCCATGCCTTGACATTTTTATTTGAGTGGCGTCGAAGTGCAGGCTGAGCTTTTGGCTGAAATGCCTCTCTGTCGCGGCCACGAGGTGGCCGGTCAGCCGCATCATATGTTGGAGATGTAGGTTTGAGTGCTTTGTCCTCTAGTCGAGGTAGCAACCTACGCTTTGGGTAACTCTTGGAGGGGCGTTTGATTTTATATTCCTCAGCCGCAAGGACTTCAGTCCATCTATCAGCTAGCAAATCTTGATCAGCTTGAAGCTGTTGTTGCTTTTTCATAAGGCTATTTGCCGTGGATTTAAGCCGGCGCTTGAAGCGCTCTTGTTCGAGGGGACCTCAGGCACGACGAATTCGTCATCGTCGAGGCTTGCCTCGTCTTCGGAGGGAGGCATGTAATTATCATCCTCCGCCTCTCCATCTGCCGCTCTCTCGGGAGGGCTGGCTTCTCCATCCTCCTGCCCTAAATCTTGCTGGAGGGGATTGTTGTCGTCTTCAGCATTGTCCGGAGTGGTATTATCTCCTGTGCCAGTGTCACCGCTTTTGCTTTCGCGAGACTTAGAGCGGCGCCGCTGACATCGGCGCTTGGGTTGCTTCTTGGAGGGGTCATCCTCCGCTGTCTCGTCGCCATTGCCTTCTTTGGGTGTGTCTACCATATATATGTCATATGATGAGGTGGTTGTCCAGTGCCCTGTGGGCAGTGGTTCCTCTTCGTCTCCTGCATCATCATCCATATCGTCGATGTCTTCGGAGTCGAAGTCGAGCATGTCGGTTAAGTTGTCGACAGTGGCTACTAAGTGGGTGGTGGGTGGGCGGCGAATTTCTTCGTCATCCGCATCCCAATCCTGCCGGACATAGTTCGGCCAGGATTCTCCTGACAGGGAGAGAGACCTTAATGAGTTCAATATGTCGCCGAAGGGCAAGTGCTGAAAAATATCAGCGGAGGTAAACTCCATGATCGGCGCCCAATCGGATTCGATAGGCACGGGCACAGGCGGTTCGGAGTCCATGGCTGGAGAAGGATCTGGCAGTTTGGCATCACGGCTCTCGTGAAGGGTAAGGTCGATATTCGGCTCAATCGCCGCTGAGGTTACGGCCTCCGTGGCGGGGTCTATCCACCCGTCCATGGATGGCGCAACTGGTTCCGAATTGAGGGTCGGAGCGGTTGCCGGTGCGATCTCCTGAACACTGTCCGATGGTAAAGCTAAATCGTACTCATCATGACCGTGTGGCGCACAAGGCAGGGGCTCGAATCCGTCGAAGATCAAGTCTCCGCAGATATCGGCCATGTAGTTTAAGCTTCCAAACCTGACCTGGTGGCCAAGGGCGTAACTCTCGATCTGCTCTGTCGGTGTTCTGGGAACGGGGGTCCCCAGACTTGCTTGCCTGCGGCCTGCGGCGTGGCTCAAGTGGGGGCCCAGCGCGGCCCATCTTCATCAACACGAGGCTCAAGACCCTCGCGAGGGGCCAAGCCTCGCGAGGCGGACGACACAGCGCATCCTCAAGCACAGCCTCGTCAGGCTGGCTCACGAGGAGGCGGAGAGTTCAAGGCGGGGTACCTAGCGAGGTGCCCATGACGCAAGCCATGACGACACGGGGCACCAGGCGGGTGCGAGCGCGCGCAGCGTCCCTCTTTCCTCTTTGGTGCAAAGGGGGCAAGCATATCAGCAGAGTACCGAGGCATCAGGCAAAGGTTGCCACTTCGGTGCAACGAGACCAAGGCCAGGAGGACTACGAGACGGAGGTCTCCATGGAGCCCAGCGCGGAGTCACCACCAGAGCCTTTGGGAGGCGAAGACTGCTTTTGTCAGGATAGATGTACTCGCTGTCCCCCTTCAAATTAGCCCGCCATTGTTGGATCCCTTCCCACTCAATATTTGGGGAGAGGACCAGGGCCTCTATAAATAGGACTAGCCACCCACATAGCAGGGGGGTTCGGTTCGGTTCGGTTCGTTGGTTGGTTCGTTCGGTTCGCAAGTAGAGAGAAAGAGGGAAGGAGACTGAACTCTTCATAGCAGTCCATCTCCACAGCCAAGAATAGACCCTCGCGAGGCTGTTCTTCCTTGTATTGTTAATCCACACCAGCCCTAGGAGGCAATCCATCCACCACACACTAGAGTAGGGTATTACACCTCAACGGTGGCCCGAACCAGTATAAATCTTGTGTCTTTCGTGCAGTTCTTTTAGTAGTTTAGATCCCATCGAGATGGAGAGGTTGAAGGTGGGATTTCCGCGCGCACCCCAGTGTTCGAACCTTAAGGGTCTGCCGGAACCTGAAATCCGACATTTGGCGCGCCAGGTAGGGGGGCGCCGGAATTCATCTTCCACTGCTCCGCTCTCCTCCGACCGTCACATCCATGTCTGACGCTCGTCGAGCCCGCGCCGAGCGCTGGGCCGCCATCGCTTCTCGCGTCGCCCAGACGGCCCCCGTCGGTGGGCGTCCTCGTCGTTCCCCGTCGCCCGCCGTCAATGCCGCCACCGGCCCGGCGGGGGGCGAGCAGCAGGCATCGTCTCAGCACCCGTCCATGCGGCAAGACGGCCGCACCGCCACCCCGTCACTCGCACCAGCTGGTTCTTCGTCCCGCGCGCTCCGCGCACCCTTGGAGGCTCGAGCTGCGCTCCTCATGGCAAACGAGCTCCTGCGCTACCATCCCATCGACGACGTCTATGAAGAATGGCTTGACCGCGTCGCTGAGCTTGTCCATGCCGCAGGGGGCTCTTCCGCGCCGTCTGTCCCTCTGCGCCGCACTCCGCCCCGTGCGGGCAACGAAGCTCCGGAGGCGCACCAGCCGCCTCCTCTCCAAGAAGATGCCGTGGCTCCAAGGCGACTGGCCCCTGGGCGGAACCCGCTCCGCGAGGCGCCATTGCAACAAGAGCGAGGCTGCCAAGAAATCCCTTGCCCGCAGGGGGCTGCTAGGGCGCTCCCTGCTCCGGCACACCGCGACCCTGCTCCAGCTCCGGCGCGTCAAGACCCCGCCCTACTCCTAGCTGCAGCGCGTGGAGACCCTCAAGACCAAGCTCTCCACCAACCGAGGCCTTTCGTGGCCACCGCGGGCTGCCACGCCTACACCACTAAGCTGCGCAGCATCGCGTGGCCCAGCAAGTTCAAGCCCGACCTGCCTCCTCGCTACGACGGCACAACCGATCCCGCAGAGTTCCTCCAGCTCTATGAGCTGGGCATCAAGGCTGCCGGCGGGGATGAAAAGGTCATGGCGAACTGGTTCCCCATGGCGCTCAAGGAAGGAGCTCGAACCTGGCTCCTGAATCTGGCTCCAGGCACGATCTCCTCCTGGGACCAGATGCGCGCCCGCTTCATCGCCAACTTCCAAGGTACTCGCGACCGGCTGCCTGCCGTGAGCGACATGCGCTGCATCAAGGAACAACCTGGAGAGACCCTGCAAAAGTACATCCAGCGCTTCAACAGCGCGCGCCTCAAGATCCCCAGGGTGTCAGAGGAGGCCATCATCTCCGCCTTCTTTGACGGCGTGCGTGACGTCAAGATGAAGGAGGAGCTGGCGATGCACGAAGACCTCTGCACCTCCCTGGAGCTGTTCAACTTGGCGAACAAGTGCACCAGGGCTGAGGAGGGACGTCTCTCCCTCCTCGAGCTGCCTGCCGCGGACCCACAAGAGAAGAAGCCCAAGGCCAAGGACGTGAAGCGCAAGGGGGCTGCCGTACTCGTGGCAGAACCAGACACCAAGCGGGGCAAGGATCTGCCCGAACCCTCCAGAGGCAGCCGGTACTGTGTGTACCATGACCTCCACACCCACAACACCAATGAATGTCAAGAGCTCCGCGCCGTGCGAGAAGGAAGGATCGGCCGTCGCCCTGACCGTGCTGACCGGGGCTACGGCCGGGGAGGAGGAAGAAACCCAGGGCGCTGGGAAGACCGCGGCCCGCGCCAGGGGTGGCGCGACCAGCCTCGCGAGGAACGCTGGCGGGACCTGCCTCGCGAGGGGGACTGGAGAGACCAGCCTCGTGAGGACCGCCCTCATGGCAACGCAGGCCTACCTCCGCTGCCGCCTCCACCAAGAAGGAACGAAGACCGCCATCAAGACGAGGGGGCTGGGGGCTTTCAGGAGCCGCGCATGATCGCCTGCATCCTGGGCGGAGCTCAAGCCCCAGCCTCCCAACGTATCTTCAAGTAGTTTGCACGCGAAGTGAATGCAGTTCTCCCCAAGCCCGAAGCAACGCGCCCCTCAGGTGGTCGGTGTGCCCCATCATGTTCAGCTCGGCAGACCATCTCAAGTGCGCGGCCACTTCAGGAGTCCTCCCGATGATCTGCTCCCAAGTCATCAGCAACGTACAGGTCTCCAAGACCCTCATCGATGGCGGGGCAGGCCTCAACGTCCTGTCCGTGGAAACATTCAACAACCTCCAAGTGCCCTATGACCAGCTTCAGCCAACCAGGCCTTTCTCCGGGATCACCGACGGTTCCACAGTCCCGATCGGGCAGGTCCGCCTCCCTATCACCTTCGGAGCCCGCAGTAACTACCGCACCGAGCTCATCGACTTCGACGTGGCCCACATCCGCCTGCCGTACAATGCCATCCTCGGGTACCCAGCGCTGGCCAAGTTCATGGCCGTGACCCACCACGGCTACAACGTCCTCAAGATGCCAGGAAGTGGCGGCGTCATCACGGTGCCCTGTGAAGAGAGAGATGCTGTGTGTTCCCTGGAGCGAGCCTTTCAGGCCGCGTCGCTAGAACTGTTCCGTTCTCAGCTAGGAGCACCCTCCCAGGGTTGCATCACTCCCAGGCCGCGTTGGTCCGTCCCCGCGGCATGTATCTGCATTTACCTTTCCGTCGTGAGTTTGCCTTGTTGGGGGCGCCCCTCGGGCTGCATCATCCCCAAGCTGTTCGGGCCAGACCCAGCGGCGTGTATCCCCCTAGCGTTTATTTCCAACTATGCATTGCCTATCACACTTAGCTGCATGGAGCCTGTCCGCAGCATCTTCTCTTCCCATGTCGGCCACTTGCACGTTAAAGGGGGGTGCCTGAGCATCGCGACTCAGGGCTCTTACTGGCTCTCCAGCCCTCATCCTCTGGCCTTGTCCATGGCATCACGACCTGGCATACCAGCGACGGCTGAGACAAGCTCGAGGGCCGAGACCCGAGGACGTAGAGTATCGGCATCTAACCAATATTTGCAGGGACACATCTCAAGATATGGCCCAGTGCCGGGCACAACCCGCCCAGAGGTAGGGCCTCGTGAGTCCCGCGCTGGCTCACGGGTGCCCAGATACACCTCACCCAGCTCTACCGTGCCGGTCACGTGTCGGGGCGGGGCTGTATACGCCCCGGGGGCTCCTCCCGGAGGGGAGCCCCCTCCCACGTACTAGTGGAAGCACCATGCTCCGCGCTGGCTGACGACACTGCCGAGGAGCGGCTATGCCCGTACACATACGGAAGCGCTATGCTCCGCGCTGGTGATAAACAACTGAGGGTGGCCTCCGGGCCGCGTTAACCTCAGGGAGCCCAGAGCTCAGTGGCTGGCCTCATCGCAACGCCTCCCCTCGGGAGCGCCGCGCGAGGGGGCTGGGCACGGGGGCTACGGCTGGGTCACGCCCAGACGTACGCCGCCCAGCCAGGCCCCTCGGGCCTGGTTCGCCGCGCGTCTCTCCCCGAGCGGAGCCAAGGTATGAAGGCCGTTTGCGCGTCAAGGGGGACCCCTGGGCATCGCGACCCAGGGGCCTAACTGGTCCCGTAGCCCCTCACTCCTTAGTTCCGAAAGGCTATGCTGGGTGAGGTACGCGCGGGGCCGGGCTCTGCAGATGTAGAACGGTAGCCACGCTTACATCTCGCCTCATCACCCGCTGTTCGCGCATCAAGGGGGAACCCTAAGCATCACGACTCAAGGGCCTAACTGGCTCCGTAGCACCTCACTCCTTAGTTCCGAAAGGCTATGCTGGGTGAGGTACGCGCGGAGTCGGGCTCTGCAGACGTAGAACGGAAGACACGCCTACATCACGCTTTTCTACTTGTTGTTCGCGCGCCAAGGGGGACTCCTGAGCATCGCGACTCAGGAGCCTAACTTGTCACGTGGCCCCTAACTCATTTGGTCCCGTCCTGGTTTCCGGTCGGGGCTAATGCTGGGTGAGGCATGCGCGGGGCCGGGCCCTGCCGGCGTAGAACACAAGCAAGTAGGGAAGAAAAGCATAAAATCCAAGGAACTTAAAAGCAAATATTACAGTCCATACTGTCAATCTCAATGCCAAACGCAAGTTTAAATGCCTCCCCGAGGCGTGAAGCATGCGCAGGAACCTAAAGAAGAGCAGGGACGGGACGGAGTCACTCGTCGGCGCTGGTTTCGCCTTGTGGAACAGCAGGGTCGGCAGCGCCTTGCTTCGGCCTGGTGCCGAACGCCCGAAACTTCTCCAGCAGCGCCTCCGCGCGCCCCTTCACGGCTTCGACAGCGGCAGCAGCACCCTCGCCGCTCACCGGTTCTAGCAGGGCGTCGAGGTTGGTGTTGGGATCGCGGAGGTAGACGTGGGCGAAGACCCGTGTCAGCGCGGCAGAAGACAGGACGTGCGCCTCGGCCTCGGCCGCGGGGCCGATGCCAAGGACGACGTCCTCAAGAGCCTTGACCAGGAAGGGAAGCAGCTTGGCGGGGCCATCCTCGTCACCAACAAGCGGGCTGTCCAAGCCGCTCTCATAAAGCATCTTCAGCGAAGCGCGCGCGTCCTTCTGCATGTCCGCGAAGGCCACGCTGTCGGATTTCGGGTTCCGGCAGACCCTTAAGGTTTGAACACTGGGGTGCGTGTGGAAATCTCACCTTCAACCTCTCTGTCTCGAGGGGATCTAAACTACTAAAATAACTGCACGAAAGACACAAGATTTATACTGGTTCGGGCCACCGATGTGGTGTAATACCCTACTCCAGTGTGTGGTGGATGGATTGCCTCCTGGGGCTGGTGAGGATGAACAATACAAGGAAGAAGAGCCTCGCGAGGGTCTGTTCTTGGCTGTGGTGATGAACTGTTGTGAAGAGTTCAGTCACCCTCTTTCTCTCTCTCTACTTGTGAACCAAACGAACCGACCGAACAACTCCCAACCCCCCCCCCCTTGCTATGTGGGTGGCTAGTCCTATTTATAGAGGCCCTGGTCCTCTCCCCAAATATTGAGCGGGAAGGGATCCAACAATGGCGGGCTAATTTAAAGGGGGACAGCGGGTACATCTATCCTGACAAAAGCAGTCTTCGCCTGCCAAAGGCTTTGGTGATGACGCCGCGCTGGGCTCCATGGTGACCTCCGTCTCATAGTCCTCCTGGCCTTGGTCTCGTTGCACCGAAGTGGCAACCTTTGCCTGATGCCTTGGTACTCCGCTGATACGCTTGCTCCCTTTGCACCAAAGAGGAAAGAGGGACGCTGCGTGCGCTGGCACCCGCCTGGTGCCCCGTGTCATCATGGCTTGCGTCATAGGTACCTCGCGAGGTACCCCGCCTTGAACTCTCCGCCTCCTCGCGAGCCAGCCTGACGAGGCTGTGCCTGAGGATGCGCCGTGTCGTCCGCCTCGCGAGGCTTGGCCCCTCTCGAGGGTCTTGAGCCTCGTGTTGATGAAGATGGGCCGCGCTGGGCCCCCACTTGAGCCACGCCGCAGGCCGCAGGCAGGCAAGTCTGGGGACCCCCGTTCCCAGAACGCCGACAGTAGCCCCCGGGCCCAAGGCGCGCATGGACTTGGCCATGCCGAGAGGCAAAAGGGCAAGGGCGAAGCGCCGCGGGCCCTAACAGCCTGCGGCCTCGGACGCCGCGTGGCGGTTGATTGGACGTGGCGCCTCCGCTTCCCCATGACGCCTTGGTGATCATGCGAGTTGGACAAGTCCCTACATGCAGAACGTGTTATGGTACCTGTGATCATGGAGACCGGCGGTTGGCCTTCGCCGGCTATAAGTACGGCACCGCTCGTGCCCGTCAAGTCCATCTCCTCTTGCTCTCTCCTTCGCCTCAGTTCTTGCTCCGTCTTGGTGTGATGGCTCCTATTCGCCGATTCTCTGCAGCGGAGAAGGGAAAGGCTCCTCGAGAAGGGCCAAACCCTCTCCCGCCGAAGAAGCGACTCACCCATTGCAGCCGGGACGATGAGGACGACCCGGTGGTGGCGAGGCCCCGGGGCGAGCGGGCTCCGCCGGGGTTCCCGCTGCCCTTGTACGCCCACGTCGAGATCCCTGGAGGTGCCGATGCTGATCCCCGCGGTCAGCACCGTCGTCGGCGCCGTCAGGTTGTGAAGGCGTGGGTGGTTCCTCCTGGAGTCCATGCCGAGGGCTCCTCCCACGAGTTCGTGCTCCACGTCGTCACTCCTCTTCAGTCCTGGATCCGCCTTCTTCCCTTCTTCGCCTCCGTGGTTCTTCCAGGGGGGCCTATGGAGCTCCAGCTACAGCACGCCGACTGCGGCGCCCCCGCGACCGAGGCCGAGGTCGTCGTCGCTGCCCCGGGCGCGGTCTACATGTCCCGCGGCTGGAGGGAGATCGCCCGGGTCTGCAGGGAAAGAGGCGTCTTCATGGTCCACCTGGAGTATGACGGCGCGGCAGTGATGTTCCTCAAGGTCTTCGATGCGATCTGGCGCCGGCTGGAGTGCTGCCACGGGAGGGGCGACTAGGACCTCGCCCTGGTGAGGGCTAGGCCCGCCGACCGCCCCCTCGGCAGTGGCGCCCGAGGGTCCAGCGGCTCCAGCGGAGGCTACGTGACTCCGGAGACGAGCGACGACAGCTACGAGCCCCCGAGTCGCCGTCGCTCCAGGAGCAGGGCGGACGCGTCAGGCCGTCGCCAACCCTGATCTGGATGTGGTTGGCGCCGGTGCCTAACGGCCCACTGTTGATGATGGCATCTTCTGCAGGAGCCCGTATAGTTAGCACTCCTTAGGATCCGTTCCCTGCGAGGAATCGAAATGCGCCCCATGGGGGCTTGTAAGGTGTCTGTAGTCCCGTTTGTTAATATATGACTTTTTCTATGGATTTGCATGAGTTGCTGACTCCGTCATAGCTGAGTTCTCCCTTTCGAACCTCGCGAGGGCTTCGTGCTCTACGCCGACAGGTCCCAGTCCCAAGGCGGCGTCAGCCGTCGCTGGTATGCCAGGTCGCGATGCCGTGGTCAAGGCCAGGAGGTGAGCGACCCGAGGTCCGGTAAGAGCCCCTGAGAAGCGATGCTCAGGAGGTCTCCTTTGGCACCCAAGCAGCCATCACTTAGTGAGAAAGGGAAGCAACGTCGCTAGCACGGAGTTGCTTTAGGTGCGGGGGTAGTGCTGCAGCAGCCAGTGCCGTGGGTGGTGACTTATCTTGAGGATCAGGGGCCATTCCAGGTGCGCCGTTGGGTCCGTGTGTGGATAGGAGCGGAAACGCTCGGCAAGGTCCTCGCGAGACCCCTTCTTCCCCGCCTCTGCTCCCCTTTCTGCTCTACGTCCTCGGGTCTTGGCCCTCGAGCTTGTCTCACCCGTCGCTGGTATGCCAGGTCGCGATGCCGTGGACAAGGCCAGAGGGTGAGGGCTGGAGAGCCAGTAAGAGCCCTGAGTCGCGATGCTCAGGCACCCCCCCCCCTTTAACGTGCAAGCGGTTCGCGCGGGCGAGGGCGAAGGAAACCTCGTGAGGGCCTCGGCTTGCGCGGTTCCCTCCAGGGATCCTACAGGGTCATCATAGAAGGAAGATGGTGTTGCCACGGCGGCCATTAGTTGATCGTTAGTCACTCAAGAGCTTGCTGGTTGAGGTAGGCGAGGCGTATCTGGGCACCCGTGAGCCAGCGCGGGACTCCCGAGGCCCTACCTCTGGGCGGGTTGCGCCCGGCACTGGGCCGTATCTTGAGATGTGTCCCTGCAAAATTTGGTTAGATGCTGGTACTCTACGTCCTAGGGTCCCGGCCCTTGAGCTTGTCTCAGCCGTCGCTGGTATGCCAGGTCACGATGCCATGGACAAGGCCAGAGGGTGAGGGCTGGAGGGCCAGTAAGAGCCCTGAGTCGCGATGCTCAGGCACCCCCCCCTTTAACGTGCAAGTGGCCGACATGGGAAGAGAAGATGCCGCGGACGGGCACCAGGCAGCTAAGCATGATAGGTAATGCATAGTTGGAAATAAACACTACGAAGATACAAGCCGCTGGGTCTGGCCCGAACGGCTTGGGGGTGATGTAGCCCGAGGGGCGCCCCCAACAAGGCAAACTAACGATGGAAGGGTAAATGCAGATACATGCCGCGGGGATGGACCCACGCGGCCTGGGAGTGATGCAACCCTGGGAGGGTGCTCCCAGCTGAGAACGGAACTTGAAAGATGTCACCTGAGGATGTTGTCGGCGTAGTGGCGTTGGTGCAGCAGACTTGACGGGCTGCAGAAGCTGAACCTCACGAGCCCCCAGGCCCCGGGGCCTCGGGAGGCTCCGGAGGCACTGGTGACTCCTCGCGAGCTGTCTCCACCTCCGCCAGAGCCGCGGAACGCCTGTCTTCCTGAGACTCCACGATGCCCCTCATGAGGCGATGGTACGCCGCAGCCATACTCGGCAGGCCGTAAGGCATGCGAACATAGCCATGGGGTGGACCTCCGCAGCGCCCCACTTGCGAGGGCCAGAGGCGCTCTGTTGTGGCGATTTGATTAAGCCCTGGTACGTCGACGCAGACGCGTAGCCCACCATCCTCGCCTGGATGTGGGGCCACGGCTGGCAAGCGGCGGCAACCTCTCATAATCCTTGCCTCCTGTAGCTCTCGAATGGCCTCGTCAACGAACTCTTGCTGGTCTGATCTTCCTCGCCTGGCTCCCTCTCGAGGGAAACATGCTGCGAAGCACGCCTCCACATGGTGCCCAAGCGCCTCCCTCGTGACCCTGGCTAGGTCGGTGGCCCTCCAGGTGAGAGCCCCCGAGCCCTGCCTGAGGAGGGCGCCGGGCGTGCTTTCCTATGCGGTGGATGGAGGGCCCTCCTGAGGGGGCACGGGCCCTGAGGGGCCTGCCTCCTGAGGGGCTGAGCCTGACGACGTCTTCTTCTTCTTGGGGGTGGTCTCGGGAAGCCTCCTGCTTCCGCGATCTGGGTCTTCTAGCGACGCGGCCTGAAAGGCTCGCTCTAGGGAACACACCGCATCTCTCTCTTCAGAGGGCACCATGATGACGCCGCCGCTTCCTGGCATCTTAAGGACGTTGTAGTCGTGGTGGGTCACGGCTATGAACTTGGCCAGCACTAGATACCCGAGGATGGCGTTGTACGACAGGCGGATGTGGGCGACGTCGAAGTCGATGAGCTCGGTGCGGTAGTTGCTGCGGGCTCCGAAGGTGACAGGGAGGCGGACCTGCCCGATCGGGATTGTGGAACCGTCGGTGATCCCGGAGAAAGGCCTGGTTGGCTGAAGCTGGTCATAGGGCACTTGGAGGTTGTTGAATGTTTCCATGGACAGGACGTTGAGCCCTGCCCCGCCATCGATGAGGGTCTTGGTGACCTGCACGTTGCTGATGACCGGGGAGCAAAGCATCGGGAGGACTCCCGCAGTGGCTACGCACTTGAGCTGGTCTGCCGAGATGAACATGATGGGGCACGCCGACCACCTGAGGGGGCGCGTTGCTTCGAGCTTGGGGAGAACTGCTTTCACTTCGCGGGCAAACTGCTTGAAGATACGTTGGGAGGCTGGGGCTTGAGCTCCGCCCAGGATGCAGGCGATCGCGCGCGGCTCCTGGAAGCCCCCAGCCCCCTCGTCTTGATGGCGGTCTTCGTTCCTTCTTGGTGGAGGCGGCCGCGGAGGTAGGCCTGCATTGCCATGAGGGTGGTCCTCACGAGGCTGGTCTCTCCAGTCCTCCTCACGAGGCAGGTCCCGCCAGCGGTCCTTGCGAGGCTGGTCGCGCCACCCCTAGCATGGGCCGTGGTCTTCCCAGCGCCCTGGGTTTCTTCCTCCTCCTCGGCCATAGCCTCGGTCAGCACGGTCAGGGCGACGGCCGATCCTTCCTTCTCGCACGGCGCGGAGCTCTTGACATTCATTGGTGTTGTGGGTGTGGAGGTCATGGTACACATAGTACCGGCTGCCTCTGGAGGGTTCGGGCAGATCTTTGCCCCGCTCGGTGTCTGGCTCTGCCGCGAGTACGGCAGCCCCCTTGCGCTTCACGTCCTTGGCCTTGGGCTTCTTCTCTTCTGGGTCCGCGGCAGGCAGCTCGAGGAGGGAGAGACGCCCCTCCTCAACCCTGGCGCACTTGTTCGCCAAGTTGAACAGCTCCAGGGAGGTGCCGAGGTCTTCGTGCATCGCCAGTTCCTCCTTCATCTTGACGTCACGCACGCCATCAGAGAAGGCGAAGATGATGGCCTCCTCCGACACCCTAGGGATCTTGAGGCGCGCGCTGTTGAAGCGCTGGATGTACTTTTGCAGGGTCTCTCCGGGTTGTTGCTTGATGCGGCGCATGTCGCTCACGGCAGGCGGCCGGTCGCGAGTACCTTGGAAGTTGGCGATGAAGCGGGCGCGCATCTAGTCCCAAGAGGAGATCGTGCCTGGAGCCAGATTCAGGAGCCAGGTTCGCGCCCCTTCCTTCAGCGCCATGGGGAACTAGTTCGCCATGACCTTTTCATCCCTGCCGGCAGCCTCGATGCCCAGCTCATAGAGCTAGAGGAATTCCGCGGGGTCAGTTGTGCCGTCATAGCGAGGAGGCAGGTCGGGCTTGAACTTGTCGGGCCACGCAACGCTGCGCAGCTCAGTGGTGTAGGCGTGGCAGCCCGCGGTGGCCACGAAAGGCCTCGGTTGGTGGAGAGCTTGGTCTTGAGGGTCCCCACGCGCTGCAGCTAGGAGTAGGGTGGCGTCTTGACGTGTCGGAGCTGGAGCAGGGTCGCGGCATGCCGGAGCAGGGAGCACCCGGGCAGCCCCCTGCGGGCAAGAGATTTCTTGGCAGCTTCGCTCTTGTTGCGATGGCGCCTGGCGGAGCGGGTTCCGCCCAGGGGCCAGTCGCCTTGGAGCCGCGGCATCTTCTTGGAAAGGAGGTGGCTGGTGCGCCTCCAGAGCTTCGTTGCCCGCGTGGGGCGGAGTGCGGCGCAGAGGGACGGACGGCACGGAAGAGCCCCCTGCGGCGCGGACAAGCTCGGCGACGCGGTCGAGCCATTCTTCGTAGACGTCCTCGACGGGACGGTAGCGCAGGAGCTCGTTTGCCGCGAGGAGCACAGCTCGAGCCTCCAAGGGTGCGCGGAGCGCGCGGGACGAAGAGCCAGCTGGTGCGAGTGACGGAGTGGCGGTGCGGCTGTCTTGCCGCACGGACGGGTGCTGAGACGATGCCTGCTGCTCGCCCCCCGCCGGGGCGGTGGCGGCGTTGACGGCGGGCGACGGGGAACGACGAGGACGCGCACCGACAGGGGCCGTCTGGGCGACGCGAGAAGCGATGGCGGCCCGGCGCTCGGCGCGGGCTCGACGAGCGTCAGACATGGACGCGACGGTCGGAGGAGAGTGGAGCGGTGGAAGACGAATTCCGGCGCCCCCCTACCTGGCGCGCCAAATGTCGGATTTCGGGTTCCGGCAGACCCTTAAGGTTCGAACACTGGGGTGCGTGCGGAAATCTCACCTTCAACCTCTCCCTCTCGAGGGGATCTAAACTACTAAAAGAACTGCACGAAAGACACAAGATTTATACTGGTTCGGGCCACCGATGTGGTGTAATACCCTACTCCAATGTGTGGTGGATGGATTGCCTCCTGGGGCTGGTGAGGATGAACAATACAAGGAAGAACAGCCTCGCGAGGGTCTGTTGTTGGCTGTGGTGATGAACTGTTGTGAAGAGTTCAGTCACCCTCTTTCTCTCTCTCTCTACTTGTCAACCAAACGAACCGACCGAACAACTCCCAACCCCCCCCCTAGCTATGTGGGTGGCTAGTCCTATTTATAGAGGCCGTGGTCCTCTCCCCAAATATTGAGCGGGAAGGGATCCAACAATGGCGGGCTAATTTAAAGGGGGATAGCGGGTACATCTATCCTAACAAAAGCAGTCTTCGCCTGCCAAAGGCTCTGGTGATGACGCCGCGCTGGGCTCCATGGTGACCTCCGTCTCGTAATCCTCCTGGCCTTGGTCTCGTTGCACCGAAGTGGCAACCTTTGCCTGATGCCTCGGTACTCCACTGATATGCTTGCTCCCTTTGCACCAAAGAGGAAAGAAGGACGCTGCGCGCGCTGGCACCCGCCTGGTGCCCCGTGTCATCATGGCTTGCATCATAGGTACCTTGCGAGGTACCCCGCCTTGAACTCTCCGCCTCCTCGCGAGCCAGCCTGACGAGGCTGTGCCTGAGGATGCACCGTGTCATCTGCCTCGTGAGGCTTGGCCCCTCGCGAGGGTCTTGAGCCTCGTGTTGATGAAGATGGGCCGCGCTGGGCCCCACTTGAGCCACGCCGCAGGCCGCAGGCAGGCAAGTCTGGGGACCCCCGTTCCCAGAACGCCGACACACGTGATCTTCGGCGAGGACCTGAGCCTTGGCCTCCAGCTCGGTCTTCGTCGCCTCCAGCTCTGTCTTCCACACGCGTAGACGCTAGCGGCGCTTCTTGAGCTTGGCCTCCGCGTCCTCGAGCGCCGCCTCAGGCGCCTTCGCCCCCTTCTCCTGCTCTTGGCGAAGGCGAACCTCCTCCGCAAGTTGGCCCCGCAGGCCTTGCAGCTCGTCCTCCAGCGCCTTGCAGCGGTCGCGGGCCTTGACCGCTTCCCCCAGGGCCGCATCACGAGCAATCTTCGCCTCAAGGACGGCCCGCTTCTCCTCGTCGCAGGCCGTCGAGGCCTGAACCAGCGCCGCCCAGATCGAAGTATCAGAGCGAATCCACCCCGAAGCCAGTTCCAGACGCCCGGCCACCAGGCGTGGGTCAGCGCCGAGAAGGTCCTAACGCAGCCGGTCCAGTTCAGCAGCAGCATGCTCCAAGACGGAGGAAGAAGACGGAGGAGCCTCGGCGCGCCCCAGGACGACAGGAGAAGCCGAGGGAGCAGTGGCCAGCAAAACGGGGGGAGAAGGTGGCGGCGGCAAGGCCGCCGGATCCCGAGCCAGCGTTCGATGCGTCTCCCCAGCCGTGGCAGTGGCGCTAGACGAGGACACTTCAGGAGTCACCTGGGCCATGGGGGCTGAGCTCGCCCCCGCCAGCATGGCCAGACCTCCTGAGGGCGACCAACCAGGAGAAGCCCGCGCACTGCGATCGCCCCCTTTCATAGGTGGGGGCGCTGCCGCGGATGGAGCCTCAGGAGCCCGCTTCGGTTTCTTCGCCGTGGGCGCCCGCCTACTCAAGAGAAGCAATCATCAAGCCTCGTCCGCAGAATGAGAAACAAGAGAACAAGGATCAAGCGCTTACGGGTCATCGCTGGTGAGCTTTGGCAGCTTTCGGCCTAACTTCAAGCCAAACAGCCGGCTGGAAGGGTCGACCTTGGGAGCAGAAGGCGCGGCAACGGACTACCCCGGGGTAGGGGCAGGCCCACGGGGGACCAGCCCGGTCCTGTCCTTCTTCGGGATCGGGGGCGAGCTCCCGCTACCCAGCACATCGTCGTCGTCGTCATCATCATCATCGCTCGGCGATAGGCGGACAGTGCGGGGCGAGCACCGAGGGAGGGGAGCCCTCGACTCTCCGTCAGTCGCCTCGGAGTCGGGCCCCTCTCCCCGCTCCTCTCCGTCCTCTTCCTCGCTGGAGTCATCGGAGGGCACGTCCACCAGTCCTTCAGAAGGTGTCGGATTTCGGGTTCCGGCAGACCCTTAAGGTTCGAACACTGAGGTGCGCGCGGATATCTCACCTTCAACCTCTCCGTCTCAATGGGATCTAAACTACTAAAAGAGCCGCACGAAAGACACAAGATTTATACTGGTTCGGGCCACCGATGTGGTGTAATACCCTACTCCAGTGTGTGGTGGATGGATTGCCTCCTGGGGCTGGTGAGGATGAACAATACAAGGAAGAACAGCCTCGCGATGGTCTGTTCTTGGCTGAGGTGATGAACTGTTGTGAAGAGTTCAGTCACCCTCTTTCTCTCTCTCTCTCTCTCTCTCTCTCTACTTGTGAACCAAACGAACCAACCGCCCAAAAAAAACCTCTGCTATGTGGGTGGCTAGTCCTATTTATAGAGGCCCTGGTCCTCTCCCCAAATATTGAGCGGGAAGGGATCCAACAATGGTGGGCTAATTTGAAGGGGGACGGCGAGTACATCTATCCTAACAAAAGCAGTCTTCGCCTGCCAAAGGCTCTGGTGATGACGCCGCGCTGGGCTCCATGGTGACCTCCGTCTCATAGTCCTCCTGGCCTTGGTCTCATTGCACCAAAGTGGCAACATTTGCCTAATGCATCGGTACTCCGGTGATATGCTTTCTCCCTTTGTACCAAAGAGGAAAGAGGGACGCTGCGCGTGCTGGCACCCGCCTGGTGCCCCGTGTCATCATGGCTTGCGTCATAGGCACCTCGCGAGGTACCCCGCCTTGAACTCTCCGCCTCCTCGTGAGCCAACCTGACGAGGCTGTGCCTGAGGATGCGCCGTGTCGTCCGCCTCGCGAGGCTTGGCCCCTCGCGAGGGTCTTGAGCCTCGTGTTGATGAAGATGGGCCGCGCTGGGCCCCCACTCGAGCCACGCCGCAGGCCGCAGGCAGGCAAGTCTGGGGACCCCCGTTCCCACAACGCCGACAGTAGCCCCCGGGCCCAAGGTGCGCATGGACTTGGCTGTGCCGAGAGGCGAAAGGGCAAGGGCGAAGCGCCGCGGGCCCTAACAGCCTGCGGCCTCGGACGCCGCATGGCGGTTGATTGGACGTGGCGCCTTAGCAACCACACGGGTTGAGAGGGGAGAGGCATCTTCCCAGACTTCGCCTTGCTTTCTCCGGTTGCTGCTCAGATCCCCTTTCTTGCGCCTCCCCTTTCTTCCTCCAAACTTCTAGATCTACTCCAGTTGCGCGACCTAGGAAGCCATGGCACCTCGCAAGCCTCCGGCCGAAGCTTGGTATTCCCCTGCTCTGGACCCGCTGACTGTGTCCAAGGCCACCATTACCCGGTTGTGCCGGATGGCGGCGGCGCAGGGCGTCGTCAGGACGGAGGTGTTCAAGGTCGGCTCCGCCTCCCCTGAAGGTCGAGGGAGCACCTATTACCCTTTCTTTGTGGGCACCATCGTAGCGGGCTTGGTGCCCCCCTTCTCCGAGTTCTTCTTCTCTGTCCTCCGCCACTACAACTTGCTGGCTCTGCATCTCCACCCCAACTCTGTCCTTCTCCTGGCGATCTTCGCTTACTACTGCGAGGCCCACGTGGGGTGCAGCCCTCGGTGGCCTTGCTACGCCACTACTTCTACCTCTGGATTTCTGGCAGCTCTCCTTCCGTGTGCGCGAGCTTCGTCGCCCATGGCAGCACCATTACCATCTCGAATCCTGGGAAGAGGGTTGATGGCTTCCGGAGCAAGTGGGTCTTGGTTGACACCGGGCGCGTCCACCCTCGGCTAATCCTGCCCAAGGAGCAGGCCGTGAGCGCCAGTGACTGGTGCCGGGAGGAGCTCGCGGATCCCCGCACGAAGCCGGTGTTGGAGAAGATGGATGCGGACTTGAGGCCAGCCAACATGGCGACGGCGAAGTTGACTGGCGCGTCACTGTTGAGGGAGTTCTTGGAGCAACAGCTGGCTCCACTCCGGTAGTACTCTTCTCCGATGTGGAGGCCTCATCCGAGCCCCGTGCTTGTGGACGAAGAGGATGTGGACACGGTTCTTCAATCTCTGGTCGGGAGCACGGCGGCAAGGTTGGAGGGCGCTCCCGAGCCCTTGTTTCTTCACAGCGACTGGGAGCAGGTGGTGAAGTCCATGCCCGTTTTCAACGGGGTCGGGCTCGTGCCCGTGGCGCCTTTTGAAGGGCAGGTGGACGTGCCCTCTAGCGACTCCAGCGAGGAGGAGGGTGAAGAGGAGCGGGGAGAGGGGCCCGACTCCGGGGCGACTGACGGAGAGTCGAGGGCTCCCTTCCCTCGGCGCTCGCCCCGTACTCTCCGCCTATTGCCGAGCGATGATGATGATGATGATGACGACGATGTGCTGGGTAGCGGGAGCTCGCCTCCGATCCCGAAGAAGGACAGGACCGGGCTGGTCCCCCGCGGGCCTGCCCCTACCCCGGGGCAGTCCGCTGCCGCGCCTTCCGCTCCCAAGGTCGACCCTTCCAGCTGGCTGTTTGGCTTGAAGTTGGGCCGAAAGCTGCCCGAGCTCACCGGCGATGACCCGTAAGCGCTTGATCCTTGTTCTCTTGTTTCTTATTCTGCCGACGAGGCCTGATGATTGCTTCTCTTGAGTAGGCGGGCGCCTTCGGCGAAGAAACTGAAACGGGCTCCTGAGGCTCCATCCGTGGCAGCGCCCCCGCCTGTGAAAGGGGGCGATCGCAGTGCGCGGGCTTCTCCTGGTCGATCGCCCTCAGGGGGTCTGGCCATTCTGGCGGGGGCGAGCTCAGCCCCCATGGCCCAGGTGACTCCTGAGGTGTCCTCGTCTGACGCCACTGCCACGGCTGGGGAGAAGCAGCGAACGCTGGCTCGGGATTCGGCAGCCTTGCCGCCGCCACCTTCTCCTCCCGTCTTGCTGGCCACTGCTCCCTCAGCTCCTCCTGTCGTCCTGGAGCACGCCGAGGCTCCTCCGTCTTCTTCCTCCATCTTGGAGCATGCTGCTGCTGAACTGGACCGGATGTGCGAGGACCTTCTCAACGCCGACCCTCGCCTGGTGGCCGGGCGTCTGGAACTGGCTTCGGGGTGGATTCGCTCTAATGCTTCGATCCGGGCGGCGCTGGTTATGGCTTTGACGGCCTGCGACGAGTAGAAGCGGGCCGTCCTTGAGGTGAAGATTGCTCATGACGCGGCCCTGGGGGGAAGCGGTCAAGGCCCGCGACCACTGCAAGGCGTTGGAGGACGAGCTGCAAGGCCTGCGGGGCCAACTTGCAGAGGAGGTTCGCCTTCGCCAAGAGTAGGAGAGGGGGGCGAAGGCGCGTGAGGCGGCGCTCGTGGACTCGGAGGCCAAGCTCAAGAAGCGCCGCGAACGTCTAGGCATGTGGAAGCAGGAGCTGGAGGCGACGAAGGCCGAGCTGGACGCCAAGGCTCAGGTCCTCGCCGAAGACCGCGTGGCCTTTGCGGACATGGAGAAGGACGCTCGCGCTTCGCTGAAGATGCTTTACGAGAGCGGCTTGGACAGCCCGCTTGTTGGTGACGAGGATGGCCCCGCCAAGCTGCTTCCCTTCCTGGTCAAGGCTCTATAGGACGTCGTCCTCGGCATCAGCCCCACGGCCGAGGCCGAGGCGCACGTCCTGTCTTCTGCCGCGCTGACACGGGTCTTCGCCCACGTCTACCTCCGCGATCCCAACACCGACCTCGACGCCCTGTTGGAGCCGGTGAGCGGCGAGGGCGCTGCTGCCGCTGTCGAAGCCGTGAAGGGGCGCGCGGAGGCGCTGCTAGAGAAGTTCCAGGCCTTCAGCACCAGGCCGAAGCAAGGCGCTGCCGACCCCGCTGTTCCACAAGGCGGAACCAGCGTCGACGAGTGACTCCGTCCCATCCCTGCTCTTCTTTAGGTTCCTGCACACATACATCATGCCTCGGGGAGGCATTTAAACTTGCGTTTGGTATTGAGATTGACAGTATGGACTGTAATATTTGCTTTTAAATTCCTTGGATTTTATGCTTTTCTTCCCTACTTGCTTGTGTTCTACGCCGGCAGGGCCCAGCCCCGCGCATGCCTCACCCAGCATCAACCCCGACCGGAAACCAGGACGGGACCAAAGTAGTGAGGGGCCACGTGAAAAGTTAGGCTCCTGAGTCGCGATGCTCAGGAGTCCCCTTTGGCGCTCGAACAACAAGTAGGGAAGCGTGATGTAGGTGTGTTTTCCGTTCTACGTCTGCAGAGCCCGACCCCGTGCGTACCTCACCCAGCATGGCCTTTCGGAACTAAGGAGTGAGGGGCTATGGAGCCAGTTAGGCTCCTGAGTCGGGATGCTCAGGAGTCCCCCTTGACGCGCGAACAGCGAGTGATGAGGCGAGATGTAAGCGTGGCTACCGTTCTATGTCTGCAGAGCCCGGCCCCGCGCGTACCTCACCCAGCATAGCCTTTCGGAACTAGGGAGTGAGGGGCTACGGGACCAGTTAGGCCCTTGGGTCGCGATGTCCAGGGGTCCCCCTTGACGCGCAAACGGCCTTCGTACCTTGGCTCCGCTCAGGGAGAGACGCGCGGCGAACCAGGCCCGAGGGGCCTGGCTGGGCGGCGTACGTCTGGGCGTGACCCAGCCGTAGCCCCCGTGCCCAGCCCCCTCGCACGGCGCTCCCGAGAGGAGGCGTTGCGATGAGGCCAGCCACTGAGCTCTGGGCTCCCTGAGGTTAACGCGGCCCGGAGGCCACCCTCAGTTGTTTATCACCAGCGTGGAGCATAGCGCTTCCATATGTGTACGGGCATAGCCGCTCCTCGGCAGTGTCGTCAGCCAGCGCGGAGCATGGTGCTTCCACTGGTACGTGGGAGGGGGCTCCCCTCCAGGAGGAGCCCCCGGGGCGTATACAGCCCCGCCCTGACACGTGACCGGCACGGTAGAGCTAGGTGAGGTGTATCTGGGCACCCGTGAGCCAGCACGGGACTCACGAGGCCCTACCTCTGGGCGGGTTGCGCCCGGCACTGGGCCATTTCTTGAGACGTGTCCCTACAAAATCTGGTTAGATGCCGGTACTCTACGTCCTCGAGTCCCGGCCCTCGAGCTTGTCTCAGCCGTCGCTGGTATGCCAGGTCGCGATGCCATGGACAAGGCCAGAGGGTGAGGGCTGGAGAGCCAGTAAGAGCCCTGAGTCGCGATGCTCAGGCACCCCCCCCTTTAACGTGCAAGTGGCCGACATGGGAAGACAAGATGCTGCGGACAGGCTCCATGCAGCTAAGCGTGATAGGCAATGCATAGTTGGAAATAAACACTAGGGGGATACACGCCGCTGGGTCTGGCCCGAACGGCTTGGGGATGATGCAGCCAGAGGGGCGCCCCCAATAAGGCAAACTAACGACGGAAAGGTAAATGCAGATACATGCCGCGGGGACGGACCAACGCGGCCTGGGAGTGATGCAACCCTGGGAGGGTGCTCCCAGCTGAGAACGGAACTTGAAAGATGTCACCTAAGGATGTCGTCGGCATAGTGGCGTCGGCGCAGCAGACTTGACGGGCTGCAGAAGCCGATCCTCACGAGCCCCCAGGCCCCGGGGCCTCGGGAGGCTCCGGATGCACTGGTGACTCCTCGCGAGCTGTCTCCACCTCCGCCAGAGCCGCGTAACGCCTTTCTTCCTGAGCCTCCACGATGCCCCTCATGAGGCGCTGGTACGCCGCAGCCATGCTCGGCAGGCCGCAAGGCATGCGAACATAGCTGTGGGGTGGACCTCTGCAGCGCCCCACTTGCGAGGGCCAGAGGTGCTCTGTTGTGGCGATTTGATTGAGCCCTGGTACGTCGACGCAGACGCGCAGCCCACCATCCTCGCCTGGATATGGGGCCACTGCTGGCAAGCGGCAGCAACCTCTCATGATCCTTGTCTCCTGTAGCTCTCGAATGGCCTCGTCAACGAACTCTTGCTGGTCTGATCTCCCTCGCCTGGCTCCCTCTCAAGGGAAACGTGTTGCGAAGCATGCCTCCACATGGTGCCCAAGCGCCTCCTTCGTGACCCTGGCTGGGTCGGTGGCCCTCCAGGTGAGAGCCCCCGAGCCCTGCCTGAGGAGGGCGCCAGGCGCGCTTTCCTATGCGATGGATGGAGGGCCCTCCTGAGGGGGCACGGGCCCTGAGGGGCCTGCCTCCTGAGGGGCTGAGCCTGACGACGTCTTCTTCTTCTTGGGGGTAGTCTCAGGAAGCCTCCTACTTCCGCGATCTGGGTCTTCTAGCGACGCGGCCTGAATCTTGAACACACTGCACCTCTCTCTTCACGGGGCACCGTGATGACACCGCCACTTCCTGGCATCTTGAGGACATTGTAACCGTGGTGGGTCACGGCCATGAACTTGTCCAGCGCTGGGTACCCGAGGATGGCGTTGTACGGCAGGCGGATGTGGGCGACGTCGAAGTCAATGAGCTCGGTGCGGTAGTTGCTACGGGCTCCGAAGGTGACAGGGAGGCGGACCTGCCCGATCGGGATTGTGGAACCGTCGGTGATCCCGGAGAAAGGCCTGGTTGGCTGTAGCTGGTCATAGGGCACTTGGAGGTTGTTGAATGTTTCCACGGACAGGACGCTGAGCCCTGCCCCACCATCGATGAGGGTCTTGGTGACCTGCACGTCGCTGATGACCGCGGAGCAGAGCATCGGGAGGACTCCTGCAGTGGCCGCGCACTTGAGCTGGTCTGCCGAGCTGAACGTGATGGGGCACGCCGACCACCTGAGGGGGCGCGTTGCTTCGAGCTTGGGGAGAACTGCATTCACTTCGCGGGCAAACTGCTTGAAGATACGTTGGGAGGCTGGGGCTTGAGCTCCGCCCAGGATGCAGGCGATCGCGCACGGCTCCTGGAAGCCCCCAGCCCCCTCGTCTTGATGGCGGTCTTCGTTCCTTCTTGGTGGAGGCGACAGCGGAGGTAGGCCTGCGTTGCCATGAGGGCGGTCCTCACGAGGCAGGTCTCTCCAGTCCCCCTCACGAGGCAGGTCCCGCCAGCGGTCCTCGCGAGGCTGGTCGCGCCACCCCTGACGCGAGCCGCGGTCTTCCCAGCGCCCTGGGTTTCTTCCTCCTCCTCGGCCATAGCCCCGGTCAGCACGGTCAGGGCGACGGCCGATCCTTCCTTCTCGCACGGCGCGGAGCTCTTGACATTCATTGGTGTTGTGGGTGTGGAGGTCATGGTACACACAGTACCGGCTGCCTCTGGAGGGTTCGGGCAGATCCTTGCCCCGCTTGGTGTCCGGTTCGGCTGCGAGCACGGCAGCCCCCTTGCGCTTCACGTCCTTGGCCTTGGGTTTCTTCTCTTCTGGGTCCGCGGCAGGCAGCTTGAGGAGGGAGAGACGTCCCTCCTCAGCCCTGGCGCACTTGTTCGCCAAGTTGAACAGCTCCAGGGAGGTGCAGAGGTCTTCGTGCATCGCTAGTTCCTCCTTCATCTTGACGTCACGCACGCCATCAGAGAAGGCGGAGATGATGGCCACCTCCGACACCCTGGGGATCTTGAGGCGCGCGCTGTTGAAGCGCTGGATGTACTTTTGCAGGGTCTCTCCGGGTTGTTGCTTGATGCGACGCATGTCGCTCACGGCAGGCGGCCGGTCGCGAGTACCTTGGAAGTTGGCGATGAAGCGGGCGCGCATCTGGTCCCAGGAGGAGACCGTGCCTGGAGCCAGATTCAGGAGCCAGGTTCGAGCTCCTTCCTTGAGCGCCATGGGGAACCAGTTCGCCATGACCTTTTCATCTCCGCCGGTAGCCTCGATGCCCAGCTCATAGAGCTGGAGGAATTCCGCGGGGTCAGTTGTGCCATCATAGCGAGGAGGCAGGTCGGGCTTGAACTTGCCGGGCCACGCAACGCTGCGCAGCTCAGTGGTGTAGGCGTGGCAGCCCGCGGTGGCCACGAAAGGCCTCGGTTGGTGGAGAGCTTGGTCTTGAGGGTCCCCACGCGCTGCAGCTAGGAGCAGGGCGGGGTCTTGATGTGCCAGAGCTGGAGCAGGGTCACGGCGTGCCGGAGCAGGGAGCGCCCGGGCAGCCCCCTGCGGGCAAGGGATTTCTTGGCAGCTTCACTCTTGTTGCGATGGCGCCTGGCGGAGCGGGTTCCGCCCAGGGGCCAAGCGCCTTGGAGCCACGGCATCGTCTTGGAGAGCAGTTGGCTGGTGCGCCTCCGGAGCTTCGTTGCCCGCGTGGGGCGGAGTGCGGCGCAGAGGGACGGACGGCATGGAAGAGCCCCCTGCGGCGCGGACAAGCTCGGCGACGCGGCCGAGCCATTCTTCGTAGACGTCGTCGACGGGATGGTAGCGCAGGAGCTCGTTTGCCGCGAGGAGCGCAGCTCGAGCCTCCAAGGGTGCGCGGAGCACGTGGGATGAAGAGCCAGTTGGTGCGAGTGACGGAGTGGCGGTGCGGCCGTCCTGCCGCACGGACGGGTGATGAGACGATGCCTGCTGCTCGCCCCCGCCGGGCCGGTGGCGGCGTTGATGGGGAACGACGAGGACGCCCACCGACGGGGGCCGTCTGGGCGACGCGAGAAGCGATGGCGGCCCGGCGCTCGGTGCGGGCTCGACGAGCGTCAGACATGGACGCGACGGTCGGAGGAGAGCGGAGCGGTGGAAGACGAATTCCGGCGCACCCCTACCTGTCGCGCCAAATGTCGGATTTCGGGTTCTGGCAGACCCTTAAGGTTCGAACACTGGGGTGCATGCGGAAGTCTCACCTTCAACCTCTCCGTCTCAATGGGATCTAAACTACTAAAAGAGCTGCACGAAAGACACAAGATTTATACTGGTTCGGGCCACCAATGTGGTGTAATACCCTACTCCAGTGTGTGGTGGATGGATTGCCTCCTAGGGCTGGTGAGGATGAACAATACAAGGAAGAACAGCCTCGCGATGGTCTGTTCTTGGCTGAGGTGATGAACTGTTGTGAAGAGTTCAGTCACCCTCTTTCTCTCTCTCTCTCTCTCTACTTGTGAACCAAACGAACCAACCGCCCAAAAAAAAACCTCTGCTATGTGGGTGGCTAGTCCTATTTATAGAGGCCCTGGTCCTCTCCCCAAATATTGAGCAGGAAGGGATCCAACAATGGCTGGCTAATTTGAAGGGGGACAGCGAG
This sequence comes from Triticum monococcum, assembly GCA_034509565.1. Taxonomy (NCBI): domain Eukaryota; kingdom Viridiplantae; phylum Streptophyta; class Magnoliopsida; order Poales; family Poaceae; genus Triticum; species Triticum monococcum. The sequence continues at coordinate 353,767,374 of CM067841.1, forward strand.
TACGTCTATCCTGACAAAAGCAGTCTTCGCCTGCCAAAGGCTCTGGTGATGACGCCGCGCTGGGCTCCGTGGTGACCTCTATCTCGTAGTCCTCCTGGCCTTGGTCTCGTTGCACCAAAGTGGCAACCTTTGCCTGATGCCTCGGTACTCCGCTGATACGCTTGCTCCCTTTGTACCAAAGAGGAAAGAGGGACGCTGCGCGCGCTGGCACCCGCCTGGTGCCCCGTGTCGTCATGGCTTGCGTCATAGGCACCTCGCGAGGTACCCCGCCTTGAACTCTCCGCCTCCTCGCGAGCCAACCTAACGAGGCTGTGCCTGAGGATGCGTCGTGTCGTCTGCCTCGCGAGGCTTGGCCCCTCGCGAGGGTCTAGAGCCTCGTGTTGATGAAGATGGGCCGCGCTGGGCCCCCACTCGAGCCACGCCGCAGGCCGCAGGCAGGCAAGTCTGGGGACCCCCGTTCCTATAACGCCGACAGAAGGCGCCACGGGCACGAGCCCGGCCCCGTTGAAAACGGGCATGGACTTCACCACCTGCTCCCAGTCGCTGCGAAGAAACAAGGGCTCGGGAGCGCCCTCCAACCTTGCCACCGTGCCCCCGACCAGAGATTGAAGAACTGCGTTCACGTCCTCTTCGTCCACAGGCACGAGGCTCAGATGAGGCCTCCACATCGGAGAAGAGTACTGCCGGAGTGGATCCAGCTGCAGCTCCAAGAACTCCCTCAACAGTGACGCACCAGTCAACTTCGCCGTAGCCATGTTGGCTGGCCTCAAGTCCGCATCCATCTTCTCCAACACCAGCTTCGCGCGGGGATCCGTGAGCTCCGCCCGGCACCAGTCACTGGCGCTCACGGCCTGCTCCGTGGGCGGGATCAGCCGAGGGTGGACGCGCCCGGCGTCAACCAAGACCCACTTGCTCCGGAAGCCATCAGCCCTCTTCCCAGGACTCGAGATGGTAATGGTGCTGCCATGCGCGACGAAGCTCGCGCACGCGGAAGGAGAACTGCCAGTAGTCCGGAGGTAGAAGTAGTGGCGCAGCAAGGCCACCGAGGGCTGCACCCCTACGTGGGCCTCGCAGTAGTAAGCGAAGATCGCCAGGAGAAGGACAGAGTTGGGGTGGAGATGCAGAGCCAGCAAGTTGTAGTGGCGGAGGACAGAGAAGAAGAACTCGGAGAAGGGAGGCACCAAGCCCGCTGCGATGGCGCTCACAAAGAAAGGGTAATAGGTGCTCCCTCGACCTTCAGGGGAGGCGGAGCCGGCCTTGAACACCTCCGTCCCGACGATGCCCTGCGCCGCCGCCATCCGGCATAGCCGGGCAAAGGTGGCCTTGGACACCGACGGTGGGTCCAGAGCGGGGGAATACCAAGCTTCGGCCGGAGGCTTGCGAGGCGCCATGGCTTCCTAGGTCGCGCAACCGAAGTAGATCTGGAAGTTTGGAGGAAGAAAGGGGAGGCGCAAGAAAGGGGATCTGAGCAGCAACCGGAGAAAGCAAGGGCGAAGTCTGGGAAGATGCCTCTCCCTTGTCAACCCGCGTGGTTGCTAAGGCACCCACGTCCAATCAACCGCCACGCGGCGTCCGAGGCCGCAGGCTGTTAGGGCCCGCGGCGCTTCGCCCTTGCCCTTTCGCCTCTCGGCACGGCCAAGTCCATGCGTGCCTTGGGCCCGGGGGCTACTGTCGGCGTTCTGGGAACGGGGGTCCCCAGACTTGCCTGCCTGTGGCCTGCGGCGTGGCTCAAGTGGGGGCCCAGCGCGGCCCATCTTCATCAACATGAGGCTCAAGACACTCGCGAGGGGCCAAGCCTCGCGAGGCGGACGACACGGCGCTTCCTTAGGCACAACCTCGTCGGGCTGGCTCGCGGGGAGGCGGAGAGTTCAAGGCGGGGTACCTCACGAGGTGCCCATGACGCAAGCCATGACGACACGGGGCACCAGGCGGGTGCCAGCGCGCGCAGCATCCCTCTTTCCTCTTTGGTGCAAAGGGGGCAAGCATATCAGCAGAGTACCGAGGCATCAGGCAAAGGTTGCCGCTTCGGTGCAACGAGACCAAGGCCAGGAGGACTACGAGACGGAGGTCACCATGGAGCCCAGCGCGGCGTCATCACCAGAGCCTTTGGCAGGCGAAGACTGCTTTTGTCAGGATAGATGAACTCGCTGTCCCCCTTCAAATTAGCCCGTCATTGTTGAATCCCTTCCCGCTCAATATTTGGGGAGAGGACCAGGGCCTCTATAAATAGGACTAGCCACCCACATAGCAGGGGGGTTCGGTTTGGTTCGGTTCTGTTCGGGTTCGGTTCGTTGGTTGGTTCGTTTGGTTCGCAAGTAGAGAGAAAGAGGGAAGGAGACTAAACTCTTCATAGTAGTTCATCTCCATAGCCAAGAACAGACCCTCGCGAGGCTGTTCTTCCTTGTATTGTTCATCCACACCAGCCCCAGGAGGCAATCCATCCACCACACACTGGAGTAGGGTATTACACCTCAACGGTGGCCCGAACCAGTATAAATCTTGTGTCTTTCATGCAGTTCTTTTAGTAGTTTAGATCCCATCGAGACGGAGAGGTTGAAGGTGGGGTTTCCGCGCGCACCCCAGTGTTCGAACCTTAAGGGTCTGCCGGAACCCGAAATCCGACATGCTCTAGATGGCCAAGCGAGTTGGCCCATAGTGCGAAGCCGCCGAACACAAAAATCTGTCCGGGGAGAAAAGTCTCACCCTGGACTGCATCGCTATCGATGATCGAAGGAGCCATCAAGCCTAACGGCGACGACATTGAGGAACTCTCAATGAAAGCACCAATGTCAGTGTCAAAACAGGCGGATCTCGGGTAGGGGGTCCCGAACTGTGCGTCTAAGCCGGATGGTAACAGGAGGCAGGGGACACGATGTTTTACCCAGGTTCGGGCCCTCTTGATGGAGGTAAAACCCTACGTCCTGCTTGATTATTCTTGATAATATGAGTAATACAAGAGTTGATCTACCACGAGATCGGAGAGGCTAAACCCTAGAAGCTAGCCTATGGTATGATTGTCTGTTGTCCTACGGACTAAAACCCTCCGGTTTATCTAGCCACCGGAGGGGGCTAGGGTTACACAAGGTCGGTTACAAAGAAGGATATATACATGTCTGTATTGCCCAGCTTGCCTTCCACGCCAAGTAGAGTCCCATCCGGACACAGGATGAAGTCTTCAATCTTGTGTCTTCATAGTCCAACAGTCCGGCCAAAGGATATAGTCCGGCTGTCCGGAGACCCCCTAATCCAGGACTCCCTCAGCGCCCCTGACCCTCGTGGCCACCCTGTAAGGAGGTTGGTGCCCTTATTTTGCTGCAAGAAAGCCAATATCCTGATATAAATCGTGTTAAAATTTCAGCCCAATCGGAGTTACAGATCTTCGGGAATATAAGGAAACAGTGAAAGGGCAGAATCTGGAACGCAGAAACAGAGAGAGACAGAGAGACATATCCAATCTCGGAGAGGCTCTCGCCCCTCTGCCGCCATGGACCAGGGGGTAAACCCTTCTCGCATCTAGGGGGAGATCAAGGAAGAATAGGGAGGGGGCCCTCTCCCCCTCTCTTCCGGTGGCGCCGGAACGCCGCCGGGGCCATCATCGTCACGGCAATCTACACCAACACCTCTGTCATCTTCACCAACATCTTCATCACCTAGACCCATCTATCTATAGTGGTCCACTCTCTCGCAACCCATTGTACCCTCTACTTGAACATGGTGCTTTATGCTTCATATTATTATCCAAAGATGTGTTGCCATCCTATGATGTTTGAGTAGATTTTCGTTGTCCTATCGGTAATTGGTAAATTGCTATGATTCATTTAAATTGCTTATGGTTATGTTGTTGTCCTTTGGTGCCCATCATATGAGCGCGCGCGTGGATCACACCATAGGGTTAGTTGTATGTTGATAGGACTATGTATTGGAGGGCAAGAGTGACAGAAGCTTCAACTTAGCATAGAAATTGATGCATACGAGATTGAAGGGGGACCAATATATCTTAATGCTATGGTTGGGTTTTACCTTAATGAACGTTAGTAGTTGCGGATGCTTGCTAATAGTTCCAATCAAAAGTGCATAGAATTCCAAGTCATGGATGATATGCTAGCAGTAGCCTCTTGTAACACCCCGGATGTAATTTACCTTATCTGTATCCCAACTCTTGCCGTTTCCGGCCTAAGTTATTTTATTTTCCTCGGTGTCGGGTTTTTGTCTCCGTGTGTTGTTGTCCTTGTCATGCATCTCATATCATTTCATCATGTGCATTGCATTTGCATACGTGTTCGTCTCATGCATTCGAGCATTTTCCCCGTTGTCCGTTTTGCATTCCGGCGCTCCTATCTCCTCTGGTGCCCCTTTCTACCTCTTTTCATGTGTGGGGGTTAAACATTTCCGGATTGGACCGAGACTTGCCAAGCGGCCTTGGTTTACTACCGGTAGACCGCCTGTCAAGTTTCGTGCCATTTGGACTTCGTTTGATACTCCAACGGTTAACCGAGGGACCGAAAAGGCCTCGTTGGTGTTGCAGCCCAACAACCTTCCAATTTGGCCCAAAACCCACCTAAACCCTCTCCATCATCTAGAGCATTCGATCACGATCGCGTGGCCGAAAACCGCACTCCATTTGGAGCTTCCTAGCTCCCTCTACGTCTATAAATAGACCCCCATTCCCAGTCCCGGATCTTTTCCCACGAAACCCTAAAAAAATCCCCTCCTCGTGCCGCCGGACGAGATCCGGCCGGCAGGACATGTCCGCCCTCACCGTTGTCCACTCCTGAAGCGCCACCTGTCCCGGGGGACCGCTTCGCCGCCTCCCCACCGACGTGGGCCCGCCAGGCCCAGCGCCGGCCCTCCCGCGCGCCTCCCGGGCCGAGCCGCCCAGCATGCCGCGCCTCTCTCTCCTTCCACCCACGCGCCGGCGACGCGCCCGCCGCCACCTCAGCTCGCCGTGCCGCCGCGGTTTGTCTTCTCCGGTGACGGAAGCCGCGCCCGCCACCTCGACCATCACCGTGCCGCCCCTGCCTCCCCGACGCCGTGCCCGCAGCCCCGTGCTCCGGCGTGAGCAACTCCGGCGGGGCCCCCTCGCGCCGGCGAGCTTCCTCACGCTCCAGCCGCCTGCTACAGTAACCACACCGGCCAGATCTAGATCTCGGTTGACTTCTTCCCCTCAAACCCTAATTTTTTGGCAATTTTCATCATGTCATAACTCTGCATCCGTGGCTCCGGTTTGTGCGTGTAGCATATCAAAATGTTCGACTCGACGAGTACATCATTTCATCTCATTGCATCATTTTCATTTGAGCTCATCTTGATGCCCAAAATTCTGTTGGAAGAGGGCTATGTGGTGAATTTGTCAGATCTGTTTCATCAAATAGCTATTTGTCATTTTTGCCATGATTAATGTGTGCATGCTATGATCCTGAGCTCTACATGTGTTTTGTCATATGCCATGCCATCTTTACAGAGGTGCTTGCCATATATTTTTGTGATATTTGTGGTGACTAGCACAAGCTTGCAAAGTAGCGTAATCGGTAATGCTGATTTCAGGGACTTAGAATTTCACCAAGTCCTTGTCCTGATTTTGTCGTTATGCCATATGTTCATGTTGTTTCCTAGTGATCCGTGCCTCTTTTGAGGATGATCAGTAAGGATGTTTTGTTAATATTGTGGTGCTCTATCCATACATGTCATTGTTTTCATTTATGGAGCACCCTAGCTTGAGTCAATCGAGCTCTACTTTTGCTATAAAGTGAATCCTGGCAGATTGTTGACATGTTTAGCGATTTTGCCGAGGATGTTGCTATCAATCTGTGCATGCTATGTTGTTTTTCTTGCCATGTCTAGCTTCTATGCCATGTATCTGATGGGTGTATGCTTAGTTTGTCATGCCATGCTCTGTAGTGAGTGCATCGAGCTCATAAACATGCCTACTCGTTAACTAATTTGCATGCTCCTGTTTTTCACTAAGTATGAATCTGTTTATGTTTTTGCCATGTTCACATGCTTGCAATTGTATTTTCTGATCCCTTTTGGCTCAAGGTCACTAAGGGACTTTTGTTAAGTGCTTTGAGTAGCTTCTTACCATGCCTTGCTTTGCCATGTTAAGTTCCTGTAGCATGTACTTTTCATGCTCTAAAGTGTGCTTCCTGATGATAAATTCCAAACTTGTGTTAATTTCACCAAGTCTGAAACCTGTTATCATTTGCACTTTTGCCATGCTTGTTTGAACCTGTTAATGGATGATTTAGCTATAGCTCAGTGCTCATCCTTTGTCAAGCTTCATGAGTGGATCCCTGCCATGTATTTTGTTGTCATATTTGAGTGTTGTAGCATATTTATCTTGATGCATTTAGTTGGTCACTTGCTGATTATCGCAGACCGGTGTCATATTTGTTTTGCTTGCCATTTCCAAATCATGCATCCGATTCCGGTGATCTTTATATCGATTTCAACCGAAATCACCTCACCTTTCCAGTGGCACTCTTGGATTTCCAAGTTGAGGCCAGGTTCTATCATTCTTTGTCAAATCTTGCATATGCATCCCTTACCGCATCCCGTATATCATACCATGTTTGCATCTTGTTGTTTGAGCATTGCATGTGGTTGATTGTGTTCCGTTTGCTTGTTGTTCTTGTTTGGGTAGAGCTGGGAGACGAGTTCGTGAACGAGGAGCCCGTTGAGTTCGCTTACGAGGATCAAGTCAACTCTGACAACTTTGCAGGCAAGATGATCATACCCTCGAAATCACTTCTATCTTTGCTTGCTAGATGCTCGCTCTTTTGCTATGCCTATGCTACGATACCTACCACTTGCTTATCATGCCTCCCATAATTGCCATGTCAAACCCCTAACCCTACATGTCCTAGCAAACCGTTGATTGGCTATATTACCGCTTTGCTCAGCCCCTCTTATAGCGTTGCTAGCTGCAGGTGAAGATTGGAGATCGTTCCTTGTTGGAACAGTGTTTATTATTGGGATATCGCTATATTATTTTGTTATCTTAATGCACCTATATACTTGGTAAAGGGTGGAAGGCTCGGCCTTTTGCCTAGTGTTTTGTTCCACTCTTGCCGCCCTAGTTTCCGTCATATCGGTGTTATGTTCCCGGATTTTGCGTTCCTTACGCGGTTGGGTTATAATGGGAACCCCTTGACAGTTCGCCTTGAATAAAACTCTTCCGGCAATGCCCAACATTGGTTTTACCATTCGCCACCTAGCCTTTTCCCCTTGGGTTTCGCAGACTCAAGGGTCATCTTTATTTTACCCCCCCCCCCCCGGGGGGGGGCCAGTGCTTCTCTAAGTGTTGGTCTAACTGAGCGATGTCCGGGGCTACCAGGGGCAACTCTGGGCTGGCCTACCCGACGTCTGGCTCATCTGAGTGTGCCCTGAGAACGAGATATGTGCAGCTCCTATCGGGATTTGTCGGCACATTCGGGCGGTGTTGCTGGACTAGTTTTACCATTGTCGAGGATGTCTTGTAACCGGGATGCCGAGTCTGGTCGGAATGTCTCGGGAGAAGGAATATCCTTCGTTGACCATGAGAGCTTGTGATGGGCTAAGTTGGGACTCCCCTGCAGGGATTTGAACTTTCGAAAGCCGTGCCCATGGTTATGGGCATATGGGAATTTGTTAATGTCCGGTTGTAGATAACATGAAACTTAACTTAATTAAAATGAATCAACTGCATGTGTAACCGTGATGGTCTCTTCTCGGCGGAGTCCGAGAAGTGAACACGGTGTTGGAGTAATGTTTGACGTAGGTTGTCTAGGATCACTTCTTGATCATAGTTGTTCGACCGTGCTTTTGCCTTCTCTTCTCGCTCTCTTTTGCGAACAGGTTAGCCACCATATATGCTAGTCGCTTGTTGTAGCTCCACATCATACCTTGTCTTACCTATAAGCTTAAATAGCCTTGATCGCGAGGGTGCGAGATTGCTGAGTCCCCGTGACTCACAGTTTACTTCCAAAACCATATGCAGGGACCGATGATACCGTTCCAGACGGTGCGCTTGAGCTCAAGTGGGAGTTTGATGAAGACTCTCGCCATTACTATGTGTCTTTCCCAGATGATCGGTAGTGGTGCCCAGTTGGGGCGATCGGGGACTTTGTCGCATGTGGGGGTTGATCTTTATTTTGGTACCGTAGTCGGACCATGAGTGTATTGTATGATTGTATTGTTATTCATGTATTTGTGTGACCTGGCGAGTGTAAGCCAACTATGTATCCTTTCCCCTTTTATCTATTTACATGGGTTGTTGTGAAGATTAACTTACTTGCGACATTGCTTTCAATGCGGTCATGCCTCTAAGTCGTGCTTCGACACGTAGGAGATATAGCCGCATCGAGGGCGTTACACCTCTCCCACATAAAACTTGCTATCGGTCTAGTCAAGTAGTCAATTGCTTAGGGACAATTTCACAACTCCTACCACCACTTTTCCAAACTTGCTATACTAAATTTATTGCTTATTTACCTAAACAGCCCCTAGTTTTTATTTACGTGCTCTTTATATTCTTGCAAACCTATCCAACAACACCTACAAAGTACTTTTAGTTTCATACTTGTTTTAGGTAAAGCGAACGTTAAGCATGTGTAGAGTTGTATCAGTGGTTGATAGAACTTGAGGGAATAGTTGTTATACCTTTAGCTCCTCGTTGGGTTCGACACTCTTACTTATCGAAAGAGGCTACAATTGATCCCCTATACTTGTGGGTTATCAAGACCTTTTTCTGGCGCCGTTGCCGGGGAGTTATAGCGTGGGGTGAATATTCTCGTGTGTGCTTGTTTGCTTTATCACTAAGTAGTTTTTATTTTGTGCTCTTGTTTTCTATCTTTAGTTATGGGTAGGAAACGCAAAATACCAAAAAAATAGTGGTACCTACTAAACCAATGGTTGAAGAACCACTCAATATCTATCACACTACTGAAGCTTTTTACTTGGATCATCTTTGATCCCTATGTGCTCGGGCTGAAACCCCAACTAGCTTAGTTGAGGTAAAATCTTTAGATGAGCATGCTTGTTATGTGCGACACCGCATATCTGAAAAAGGGAAACTTTACTAGATCAAATTCATCGTTTGCAGTGCTATGCTTGGAATTTATGTGAAATATATGATTGTACTTGTTGGTCTAAAGACCCTAAGAAACACCTTCCTTACCAATGTGAGTTTAGTGATAATGGAATCGTATCTTCGTATACTATGGGTGTTTATAATTACTATGATGTTCAACAAATTGAAGAATTTGTTGCTTTTAGGGGTACTTGTGAAATTGCTTCTTTTATTGAAGAGTGTGATACTGCTCTCTACAAATCTGAAAGTTGGCCATACTTAAATATTGCTATGATAATTGTGCTTCTAATCCTTATTTTAAACCATATATTGAGGACTCCTCCGCTGTCCAAGAAGAGACTAATATTTTGCAGGAGTCTATGGAAGAAGAAATTAATGACATTGTGAGCTCATTGGATGGAAAAGATGAGGAGGAGAGCGAAGAACAAAAGGAGGAAGAGCGGATTGATCACCCGTTCCCACCATCTAATGAGAGTAACTCTTTATCCCATACATTGTTTAATTTCCCTTCGAATTTACCGAAGGATGAATGCTATGATGATTGTTATGATCCCGTTGATTCTTTTGAAATACCCCTTTTTGATGATGCTTGCTATGCTTGTGGACAAGATGCCAATATGAATTATGCTTATGGAGATGAACTTGATATAGTTCCTTATGTTAAACATGAAATTGTTGCTATTGCACCCACGCATGATAGTCCTATTATCTTTTTGAATTCTCCCGACTACACTATATTGGAGAAGTTTGCCCTTATTAAGAATTATATTCATGGGTTGTGTTTTACTACTACACATGATGATTTTGATAGATATAATATGCATGTGATTGCTGCTCCTACTTGCAATTATTATGAGAGAGGAACTACATCTCCGCCTCTCCATGTTTCCAATATGATAAAATTGCAAGAAACTGTTTATACTATGCATTGGCCTTTACTATGTGTGCATGAATTGCTCTTTTATGGCATGCCGATGCATAGGAAGAGAGTTATACTTCGTTGTTGCATGATATATGTTACTTTGTGCTCACTACTAAATCACAAATCTTTGTTAATTAAAATTGGCTTTGATATACCTTGGGATCCAAATGGATCCATTACTTGAGCACTATATGCCTAGATTAATGGCTTTAAAGAAAGCGCTATCAGGGAGACAACCCGGAAGTTTTAGAGAGTCATTTATTTCTGTTGTGTGCTTTATAAAGTTTAAAACAAAAAAATAAAGAGGGGAACCTAAAACTTTTTCAAAAAAAAGCGAAAGTGAGAAAGACGAGCATTGTTAAAGTGGGAGCTAACCTTGAACTTTGTTCATGCCCATGGAAACTTTGTGACCCTTGATTACATAAACTTTTCAAACAAAAATAATTATCCCCTTGTAAAAATCCATTGTATCATAAAAACAATGTGCCAAGATTTGCCTTTAGGATGTTTACATTGCTTGTTGGTTTGTGCGGTGCAAAACAGAAACTTTGGTTGTAGTGCGCGATTTTACATTTTTTACTGGAACATCAAACGGTCCTGAAACGTTTTGAAATGTCCTTATATACAAATTGTTTATTTTTCCTAAATTTTTAAGAATTTTTGGATTACCAGAAGTATGGTGAATGTTCAGATTACTACAGACTGTCCTGTTTAAGACAGATTCTGTTTTTGATGCACCGTTTGCTTGTTTTGATGAAACTATCGATTTCTATCAGTGGATTAAGCCATGGAAAAGTTATATTACAGTAGCTACAGTGAAAAAACAAAATATGAATTGGTTTGACACAGTAATTAGAGTAGTGATTTGCTTTATTATACTAACAGATCTTACCAAGCTTTCTATTGAGTTTTGTGTGGATGAAGTGATCAAAGATCAAGGAGGTATCGATATGAGGAGAAGGAGGAGAGGCAAGAGCTCAAGCTTGGGGATGACCAAGGCACCCCAAGTAAATATTTAAGGAGACTCAAGAGTCTAAGCTTGGGGATGCCCCGGAAGGCATCCCATCTTGCTTCAACGAGTATCGGTATGTTTTCGGTTTCATTTCGTTCATGTGATATGTGCAAATCTTGGAGCGTCTTTTGCATTCAGTTTTCACTTTTCTTTGATGCACCATGCTGGTATGAGATAGTCCATGGTTGATTTATAGAATGCTCATTGCACTTTATATCTCTTGAGTATGGCTTTATATAATGCTTCATGTGCTTCGCTTATATCATTTGAAGTTTGGGTTGCCTGTTTCCCTACACATAGAAAACCACCATTTGTAGAATGCTATTTTGCTTCACTTATATTTGTTAGAGTGTGGGCATATCTTTTTTATAAAGAATTAAAACTCTCTTGCTTCACTTATATCTATTTAGAGAGATGACAGGAATTGGTCATTCACATGGTTAGTCATAAAATCCTACATAAAACTTGTAGATCACTGAATATGATATGTTTGATTCCTTGCAATAGTTTTGCGATATAAATATGGTGATATTAGAGTCATGCTAGTGGGTAATTGTGAATTTGAGAACTACTTGTCTTGAGGTTTGCAAGTCCCGTAGCATGCACGTATGGTAACCGTTGTGTAACAAATTTGAAGCATGAGGTGTTTCTTTGATTATCTTCCTTATGAGTGGTGGTCGGGGACGAGCGATGGTCTTTTTCTACCAATATATCCCCCTAGGAGCATGCGCATAGTGCTTGGTTTTGATGACTTGTAGATTTTTTCAATAATTATGCGAGTTCTTTATGACTAATGTTGAGTCCATGGATTATACGCAATCTCACCCTTCCATCATTGCTAGCCTCTTCGGTACCGTGCATTGCCCTTTCTCACCTCGAGAGTTGGTGCAAACTTCACCGGTGCATCCAAACCCCGTGATATGATATGCTCTATCACACATAAGCCTCCTTATATCTTCCTCAAAACAGCCACTACAGCTACCTATCATGGCATTTCCATAGCCATTCCGAGATATATTGCCATGCAACTTACATCATCATCATATACATGACTTGATCATTTATTTTCATATTGCTTTGCATGATCGTAAGATAGCTAGCATGATGTTTTCATGGCTTGTCTATTTTTTGATTTCATTGCCATGCTAGATCATTGCACATCCCAGTACACCACCAGAGGCATTCATATAGAGTCATATCTCTGTTCTAGTATTGAGTTCTAATATTGAGTTGTAAGTAAATAAAAGTGTGATGATCATCATTATTAGAACATTGTCCCATGTGAGGTTATCAAAATAAAAGTGGCCATAGAAGCCCCCAAAAAAAGAGAGAGAGGCCAAGGAATCCTACAAAAAATGAAAAAAAATGAGAGAAAAGAGAGAAGGGACAATGTTACTATCCTTTTACCACACTTGTGCTTCAGATTAGCGCCATGTTCTTCATATAGAGAGTCTCTTGAGTTATCACTTTCATATACTAGTGGGAATTTTCATTATAGAACCTGGCTTGTATATTCCAATGATGGGCTTCCTCAAGTGCCCTGGGACTTCATGAGCAAGCAAGTTGGATGCACACCCACTTAATTTTAGTTTGAGCTTTCATACACTTATAACTCTAGTGCATATGTTGCATGGCAATCCCTACTCCTCGCATTGACATCAATTGATGGGCATCTCCATAGCCCGTTGATTAGCCGTGTCAATGTGATACTTTCTTCCATTTTTTGTCTTCTCCACACAACCTCATCATCATATTCTATTCCACCTATAGTGCTATATCCATGGCTCACGCTCATGTATTGTGTGAAGGTTGAAAAAGTTTGAGAATACTAAAGTATGAAAAAAATTGCTTGGCTTGTCATCGGGGTTGTGCATGATTTGAACATTTTGTGTGACGAAGATGGAGCATAACCAAACTATATGATTTTGTAGGGATGAACTTTCTTTGGCCATGTTATTTTGAGAAGACATGATTACTTTATTAGTATGCTTGAAGTATTATTGTCTTAATGTCAAATGGTAGAGTATTGCTTTGAATCACTTGGGTCTTAATATTCATGCCATGATTAGATTACATGATCAAGATTATGCTAGGTAGCATTCCACATCAAAAATTATCTTTTTTATCATTTACCTACTCGAGGACGAGCGGGAATTAAGCTTGGGGATGCTGATACATCTCCGTCGTATCTATAATTTTTGATTGTTCCATGCCAATATTATACAACTTTCATATACTTTTGGCAACTTTTTATACTATTTTTGGGACTAACATATTGATCCAGTGCCCAGTGCCAGTTCCTGTTTGTTGCATGTATTTTGTTTCACAGAAAATCCATATCAAACGGAGTCCAAACGGGTTAAAAACTTACGGAGATTTTTCTTTTGGAATATATGTCATTTTTGGGAAGAAGAATCAACGCGAGACGATGCCCGAGGGGGCCACGAGGCAGGGGGCGCGTCCCTGACCCTCGTGGCCACCCTGTAAGGCGGTTGGTGCCCTTCTTTCGCCAAAACAAAGCCAATAGCCGGATACAAAATGTGTTAAAATTTCAGCCCAATCGAAGTTACGGATCTCCGGGAATATAAGAAACGGTGAAAGGCCAAAATCTGGAATGCAGAAACAGAGAGATAGAGAGACAGATCCAATCTCGGAGGGGATCTCGCCCCTCCGCCGCCATGGAAGCCATGGACCAGGGGGTAAACGCTTCTCCCATCTAGGGGGAAGGTCAAGGAAGAAGAAGAAGAATAAGGAGGAGGGGCCCTCTCCCCCTCTCTTCCGGTGGCGCTGGAACGCCGCCGGGGCCATCATCGTCACCGTAATCTGCACCAACACCTCCGTCATCTTCACCAACATCTTCATCACCTTCCCCCATCTATCTACAGCGATCCGCTCTCCCGCAACCCGCTGTACCCTCTACTTGAACATGGTGCTTTATGCTTCATATTATTATCCAATTATGTGTTTCCATCATATGATGTCTGAGTAGATTTTCGTTGTCCTATCGGTAATTGGTGAATTGCTATGATTGGTTTAAATTGCTTGTGGTTATGTTGCTGTACTTTGGTGCCCACCATATGAGCGCGCGCATGGATCACACCATAGGGGTAGTTGTATGTTGATAGGACTATGTATTGGAGGGTGAGAGTGGCAGAAACTTCAACTTAGCATAGAAATTGATGAATACGGCATTGAAGGGGGACCAATATATCTTAATGCTATGGTTGGGTTTTACCTTAATGAACGTTAGTAGTTGCGGATGCTTGCTAATAGTTCCAATCATAAGTGCATAGAATTCCAAGTCAGGGGTGATATGCTAGCAGTGGCCTCTCCCACATAAAACTTGCTATCGGTCTAGTAAAGTAGTCAATTGCTTAGGGACAATTTCGCAACTCCTACCACCACTTTTCCAAACTTGCTATACTAAATTTATTGCTTCTTTACCTAAACAGCCCCTAGTTTTTGTTTACATGCTCTTTATATTCTTGCAAACCTATCCAACAACACCTACAAAGTACTTTTAGTTTCATACTTGTTTTAGGTAAAGCGAACGTTAAGCATGCGTAGAGTTGTATCGGTGGTTGATAGAACTTGAGGGAATAGTTGTTCTACCTTTAGCTCCTCATTGGGTTCGACACTCTTACTTATCGAAAGAGGCTACAATTGATCCCCTATACTTGTGGGTTATCAAACTCCTTCTCTAAAAAGGATCCATTCTTAGCAACGAATATCTTGCCTTCGGATCTGTGATAGAAGGTGTACCCAACAATTTCCTTTGGGTATCCTATGAAGACACATTTCTCCGATTTGGGTTCAAGCTTATCAGGTTGAAGCTTTTTCACATAAGCATCGCAGCCCCAAACTTTAAGAAATGACAGCTTAGGTTTCTTGCCAAACCACAGTTCATATGGTGTCGTCTCAACGGATTTAGATGGTTCCCTATTTAACGTGAATGCAGTCGTCTCTAAAGAATAACCCCAAAACTATAGCGGTAAATCAGTAAGAGACATCATAGATCGCACCATATCTAATAAAGTACAGTTACGACGTTCCGACACACCATTACGCTGTGGTGTTCCAGGTGGCATGAGTTGTGAAACTATTCCACATTGTTTCAAATGAAGACCAAACTCATAAATCAAATATTCACCTCCACGATTAGATCGTAGAAACTTTATTTTCTTTTTATGATGATTTCCCGCTTCACTCTGAAATTCTTTGAACTTTTCAAATGTTTCAGACTTATGTTTCATCAAGTAGATATACCCATATCTGCTCAAATCATCTGTGAAGGTCAAAAAATAACGATACCCGCCGCGAGCCTTAACACTCATCAGACCGCATACATCAGTATGTATTATTTCCAATAGGTCAGTTGCTCGCTCCATTGTTCTGGAGAACAGAGTCTTAGTCATCTTGCCCATGTGGCATGGTTCACAAGCATCAAGTGATTCATAATCAAGTGATTTCAAAAGCCCATCAGCATGGAGTTTCTTCATGCGCTTTACACCAATATGACCTAAATGGCAATGCCACAAATAAGTTGCACAATCATTATTAACCTTTCATCTTTTGGCTTCAATATTATGAATATGTGTATCACTACAATCGAGATTCAACAAAAATATACCACTCATCAAGGGTGCATGACCATAAAAGATATTACTCATATAAATAGAACAACCATTATTCTCTGATTTAAATGAATAACCGTCTCGCATCAAACAAGATCCAGATATAATGTTCATGCTCAACACTGGCACCAAATAAAAATTATTTAGGTCTAAAACTAATCCCGGTGGTAGATGTAGAGGTAGTGTGCCGACGGTGATCACATCGACTTTGGAACCATTTCCCACGCGCATCGTCACCTCGTCCTTAGCCAATCTTCGTTTAATCCATAGCCCTTGTTTCGAGTTGCAAATATGAGCAACAGAACCAGTATCAAATACCCAAGCGCTACCACGAGCATTTGTAAGGTACACATCAATAACATGTATATCAAATATACCTTTCACTTTTCCATCCTTCTTATCCGCCAAATACTTGGGGCAGTTCCGCTTCCAGTGACCAGTCCCTTTGCAGTACAAGCACTCAGTCTCAGGCTTAGGTCCAGATTTGGGCTTGTTTACTTGAGCAGCAACTTGCTTGCTGTTCTTGAAGTTTCCCTTCTTCCCTTTGCCCTTTTTCTTGAAACTAGTGGTCTTATTAACCATCAACACTTGATGCTCCTTCTTGATTTCTACCTCTGCAGCCTTTAGCATCGCGAAGAGCTCGGGAATTGTCTTATCCATCCCTTGCATATTATAGTTCATCACGAAGCTTTTGTAGCTTGGTGGCAGTGATTGAAGAACTTTGTCAATGACACTATCATCAGGAAGATTAACTCCCAGCTGAGTCAAGTGGTTGTGGTACCCAGACATTCTGAGTATATGTTCACTGACAGAACTATTCTCCTCCATTTTGCAGCTATAGAACTTATTGGAGACTTCATATCTCTCAATTCGGGCATTTGCTTGAAATAATAACTTCAACTCCTAGAACATCTCATATGCTCCATGACGTTCAAAATGTCTTTGAAGTCCCGATTCTAAGCTATAAAGCATGGCACACTGAACTATCGAGTAGTCATCAGCTTTGCTCTGCCAAACGTTCACAACGTCTGGAGTTGCTCTTGCAGTGGGTCTTGCACCTAGCGGTGTTTCCAGGACGTAATTCTTCTATGCAGCAATGAGGATAATCCTCAAGTTACGGACCCAGTCCGTGTAGTTTCTACCATCATCTTTCAACTTAGCTTTCTCTAGGAACGCATTAAAATTCAAGGGAATAGTAGCACGGGCCATTGATCTACAACAACATAGAAATGCAAATACTATCAGGTACTAAGTTCATGATAAATTAAAGTTCAATTAATCATATTACTTAAGAACTCCCACTTAGATGGACATCCCTCTAGTCATCTAAATGATCACGTGATCCATACCAACTAAACCATGTCCGATCATCATGTGAGATGGAGTAGTTTTCAATGGTGAACATCACTATGTTGATCATATCTACTATATGATTCACGTTCGACCTTTCGGTCTCAGTGTTCTGAGGCCATATCTGCATATGCTAGGCTCGTCAAGTTTAACCCGAGTATTCTGCACGTGCAAAACTGGGTTGCACCCATTGTATGTGAACATAGAGCTTATCACACCCAATCATCACGTGGTGTCTCGGCACGACAAACTATAGCAACGGTGCATACTCAGGGAGAACACTTGTACCTTGAAATTTAGTGAGGGATCATCTTATAATGCTACCACCAAACTAAGCGAAATAAGTTCCATAAAGGATAAACATCACATGCAATCAAAATATGTGACATGATATAGCCATCATCATCTTGTGCCTTTGATCTCCATCTGCAAAGCGTTGTCATGATCTCCATCGTCACCGGCTTGACACCTTGATCTCCATCATAGTGTCGTTGTCGTCTCGCCTACTATTGCTTCTACGACTATCGCTACCGCTTAGTGATAAAGTAAAGCAATTACATGGTGATTGCATTTCATACAGTAAAGCGACAACCATAAGGCTCCTGCCAGTTGCCGATAACTTTTACAAAACATGATCATCTCATACAACAATTTATATCTCATCACGTCTTGACCATATCACATCACAACATGCCCTGCAAAAACAAGTTAGACGTCCTCTACTTTGTTGTTGCAAGTTTTACGTGGCTGCTCGGGCTTCTAGCAAGAACCGTTCTTACCTACGCATCAAAACCACAACGATTTTTCCTCAAGTGTGTTGTTTTAACCTTCAACAAGGACCGGCCGTAGTCAAACTCGATTCAACTAAAGTTGGAGAAACAAACACCCGCCAGCCACCTGTGTGCGAAGCACGTCGATAGAACCAGTCTCATGAACGCGGTCATGTAATGTCGGTGGTAAGCGGTGTGACTATTATCGCCCACAACTCTTTGTGTTCTACTCGTGCATATAACATCTACGCATAGACCTGGCTCGGATGCCACTGTTGGGGAATGTAGTAATTCAAAAAAATCCTATGATCACGCAAGATCTAACTAGGAGATGCATAGCAATGAGAGGGGAGAGTGTGTCCACGTACCCTCATAGACCAAAAGTGGAAGCGTTTAGTAACGCGGTTGATGTAGTCGAACGTCTTCATGATCCTACCGATCCAAGTACCGAATGTACGGCACCTCCGTGTTCAGCACACATTCAACACGATGACATCCCTCGAGCTCTTGATCCAGTTGAGGACGAGGGAGAGTTCCATCAGCATGAAGGCGTGGTGACAGTGTTGGTGATGTGATCGGCGCAGGGCTTCGCCTAAGCACTACGACAATATGACCGAGGTGGTAAACTGTGGAGGGGGCACCGCACACGGCTAAGGAACAATTGATCTTGTGTGTTCTAGGGTGCCCCTGCCTTTGTATATAAAGGAGGAGAGGGCGAGGCCGGCCGGCCCCTGTAGGGCGCGCCAAGAGAGAGGACTCCTACTAGGACTCCAAGTCCTAGTAGGATTGCACTTGGTGGAAGGGGGAGAAGGAAGGGAGAGGGAGAGGGAGGGGGAAAGGGGGGACGCGCCCCCTCCCCTAGTCCTATTCGGACTCCCCATGGGGGGAGTCACCTCCTCGTGGCCTGCGCTCTCTCTCCCCTAAGGCCCATGTTGGCCCATTACTTCCCCGGGGGTTCCGGTAACCCCTCAGGCACTCCGTTTTTTAACCAATACCTCTCGGAACTCTTCCGATGTCCTAATAACATCGTCCAATATATCATTCTTTATATCTTGGCCATTTAGAGACTCCTCGGCATGTTCGTGATCTCATCCGGGACTCCGAACAAACTTTGGTCATCAAAAACACATAACTCATAATAAAAATTGTCATCGAACGTTAAGCGTGTGGACCGTACGGGTTCGAGAACTATGTAGACATGACCTAGACACATCTCCGTTCAATAACCAATAGCGGAGCCTGGATGCTCATATTGGCTCCTACATATTCTACGAAGATCTTTATCGGTCAAACTGCATAAGAACATACGTTATTCCCTTTGTCATTGGTATGTTACTTGCCCGAGATTCGATCGTTGGTATCATCATACCTGGCTCAATCTCATTACCGACAAGTCTCTTTACTCATTCTGTAATGCATCATCCTGTAACTAAATCATTAGTCACATTGCTTGCAAGGCTCATAGTGATGTGCATTACGGAGAGGGCCCAGACATACCTCTCTGATACACGGAGTGGCAAATCCTAATCTCGATCTATGCCAATGCAACAAACACCATCGGAGACACCTGTGGAACATCTTTATAATCACCCAGTTAAGTTGTGACGTTTGATAGAACACAAGGTGTTCCTCTGGTATTCGGGAGTTGCATAATCTCATAGTCAGAGGAACATGTATAAGTCATGAAGAAAGCAATAGCAATAAAACTAAACGATCGTAATGTTAAGCTAACGGATGGGTCTTGTCCATCATATCATTCTTTAATGATGTGATCCCATTCATCAAATGACAACACATGTCTATGGTCAGGAAACTTAACCATCTTTGATTATTGAGCTAGTCAAGTAGAGGCATACTAGGGGCACTCTATTTGTCTATGCATTCACACATGTACTAAGTTTTTGGTTAAGACAATTCTAGCATGAATAATAAACATTTATCATGATATAAGGAAATATAAATAAAAACTTTATTATTGCCTCTAGGGCATATTTCCTTCACAATGGTACTGTGCATTGTGCTAGTTTATCACCAATACCACAAATTGAGCTAGTTTATCACCAATGGTACTGCACACTGAGCTAGTTTATCACCAATGCCACACATTGAGCTAGTTTATCACCCATGCTACTGCACATTGAGATAGTTTTTCACCAATTCTACTGCACATTGTTCTACTTTATGGCCATTGAAATGTTGTTTGTTTAATTTCATAAGTCTGCATAAAGCTAGGACATGTCTAGCTCTAGCATCCACAACACTGCATGGTACAGCGGCAACGAGGAATCCTCTTCCCCAATACCGTACAGACAAAAGACGTTGGACTATTATCCAAAAATACCATGTTGGTGCGAACAGAAGGCTTCCAGGTGGATTTCTTGGAGCGATGACAACCCATGACGGAGATATTATAGTTGCAAAAGAGCTCGTGTGATTTCCTATCTCTTCTCATTTCCCTAGTTTTTTGGCCATTAAATGAAAAAAATATAATCTTGACTATAAATAGTGTTAATATCATAGGTTGGTGCTTGTAAGTTCTTCAAATGGGTTGATCCGAAAGTGCTCGATTTCTTGAAGCAGCACTTGATTTATTTGTGTGACATGGTGCGTCGGCTCAAAAGAGCAAGGCAAAGAGAAAATGATCCACAACTTCTTAATGAATTACAGGCCTACAAAGCATGGAATCAAATGTTGTTATAGAAGAATGCTTGGACAGATGATTTGATGAAGAAGAAGGATATGCAAATTGAGGTGTTATTGAAGAAAGATGGTGACAATTCTGCTACTATTGACCAGCTTAGGGTTAAGCAAAAGAAATTAGAGGGAGAGAAATTTGTGTTGAAATGTGTTTTAGTACTAGCATTATTTGCTATGTTTGTCAAGCTGTTGTCTTGAACATGCTGGTGTAATAAGCATCTGGGATCCCTAAACATTTGGATGCAAGGCTAATTTGAAGTGGACCAGTCCACAGACCATGATGTTTTCAATTCCTTAAATTTCCAATCTGTAGGCACCAAACACCAACTACCATTTGATTCTTATTGAAACTGGATATCATGTGGATGCCTAATAAAAAGAAGGGAGCCCTAAAAAGAAAGGGCATCTTTTGCCTGGAAGTTTTACAAACAAAGATGCATATCGTCTGGACTAAATTCCAAGGGGTTAAGAAGATGCCCCATTGTGCCCACATTCCAGGGGTACAAACTTGCTCAACAACCCATCATATCTGGAGATCTCTAAATTAATTTATTTCAGTTTACTTTAACTACATAGTAAAGAGCTGGTAAAGAGATGACAACTATTGTAAGTGCCACCATGTATCTGTTTTTCTCCCCTGCCTTCACTTCAAGTCTTTGTATGACTCTTGCTTTCTCCTCTCCATCCATTTGCAGCTCCTCTATCACATGATCAGATATGGCCAGATCAATCTCTAGTTTCCACTTATCATTGCGATCAATTCTCCTTTCTTCTGCAATAGTACGCTTCAGCTCAACAATCAATCTGTTTTTACTAGCTAATTCAACACCAAAATTAGCCACCACCTCCTCCAATGCCATCTTCTCTCTACCCCACTAGATTGACTCATCTTGGTATGCAATATACCAAGGATCATTAGCCTGCCTGTTAAAATGTAATAATCCATCCAAAAGTAAATTAACACTACAAATTAAACAAGGGATTATTCACATAGGACGTGAGAGCTAACTACCTAAACCTCCTCTAAATCTGGTGTAGGTGAGCATGGCCAAAACATGATTGAATTGCTACCCTCACAGGTGTAACTGCTACGGCCGGACATTTAACACGATGACGCACCTGAAATTAGGTGTTCAGATGAGATTAAGGGAAACGGTTCAGAAGCGCTTGAATAAGGGGGATCAGGATCCGAGAGCTTACTAATATATAAGGGTTGCAGTGGTTGTCTTCGACGGTAGATAAATCCATATGGTGGGAAGGGGGGTGGGGTGGCAGCTCTACGTGTGGTATGTTGTCCTAGAGGGACAATGCAGGTAGAGAAATAATGTTGGTGCCATGGCATACGTACACCACCGACGGCCACTAGTAGGTGCTGGAATCAGATCCGGCGATGCAGGCAAGCTGCGGACATGGCTATGGCTGCTCTATGGGGAAGGTGCTTGATACGTCTCCAACGTATCTATAATTATTGATTGTTCCATGCTATTATCTAATCTATTTTGGATGCTTTATATGCATTAATATGCTGCATTATATTATTTTTGCGACAAACCTATTAACCTAGAGCCTAGTGCTAGTTTCTATTTTTCTTCTTCTTTTTGAGCTTCACGAAAAAGGAATACCAAATGGAGTCCAAACGGAATAAAACCTTCGCGATGATTTTTCTTGGACCAGAAAACACCCAGGAGACTTGGAGTGCAAGTTAGAAGATCCACGGGGCGGCCACAAGGGTGGAGGGCACGCTCAGGGGGGTAGGGTGCGCCCCTACCTTGTGGGCCCCTCAGTGACCCCCTAACCTAGATCTTCCTCCTATATATTCACATATATTCCCAAACCACCAGAAGCATCCACGAAAACACTTTTCCGCCGCCGCAACCTTCTGTTCCCATGAGATCCCATCTAGGGGTCTTTTCCGGCATCCTGCCGGAGGGGGATTCGATCACAGAGGGCTTCTACATCAACTCTATTGCCCTTTCAATGCAGCGTGAGTAGTCTACCTCAGACCTACAGGTCCATAGCTAGTAGCTAGATGGCTTCTTCTCTTTCTTTGATTCTCAATACCATGTTCTCCTCGATGTTCTTGGAGATATACCGGATGTAATCTTATTTTGCGGTGTGTTTGTCGAGATCCGATGAATTGTGGATTTATGATCAGCTTATCTATGAATATTATTTGAATCTTCTCTGAATTCTTTTATGCGTGATTTTATATCTTTGTGATTCTCTTAGAACTATCAGTTTGGTTTGGCCAACTAGATTTGTTTTTCTTGCAATGGGAGAAGTGCTTAGCTTTGGGTTCAATCTTGCGGTGTACTTTCCAAGTGACAGTAGGGGTAGCAAGGCACATATTTTATTGCTGCCATCGAGGATAAAAAGATGGGGTTTACATCATATTGCTTGAGTTTATTCCTCTACATCATGTCATCTTACTTAATGTGTTACTCTGTTCTTCATGAACTTAATACTCTAGATGCAGCCAGGAGTCGGTTGATGTGTGGAGTAATAGTAGTAGATGCAGAATCGTTTCGGTCTACTTGACATGGACATGATGCCTATATTTCATAATCACTGCCTTAGATATCGTCATAACTTTGCGCTTTTCTGTCAATTGCTCGACAGTAATTTGTTCACCCACCGTAATATTTGCTATATTGAGAGAAGCCTCTAGTGAAACCTATGGCCCCCGGGTCTATTTTCCGTCATATTAGTTCCCGATCTACTATTTTGCAATATTTTACTTTCCGATCTATAAACCCAAAAAACCTAGAAATATTTACTTTATCTTTTGTTTAGTTTCATCTATCTCTATCAGATCTCACTTTTGCAAGTGACCGTGAAGCGATTGACAACCCCTTTATCGCGTTGGGTGCAAGTTGTTTGACTGTTTGTGCACGTATTGGTGATTTGTGTGTTGTCTCCTACTGGATTGATACCTTGGTTCTCTAACTTAGGGAAATACTTTCTCTACTTTGCTGCATCACTCTTTCCTCTTCAAGGGAAAAACCAACACAAGCTCAAGAAGTAGCAGGAAGAATTTCTTGCGTCGTTGCTGGGGAGATCTACGCCAAGTCAAGACATACCAAGTACCCATCATAAAAATATCATCTCTTGCAGTACATTATTCATCATTTCCTCTTGTTTTCCTCTTCCCCACTTCTAAAACGATTTTCGAAAAGATCTGCCTTTTTCTTTGCCCCTTTCCGTCCGTCTTCTTCATTTGCTTTTTGTGTGCTCGTGTGTTGGATTGCTTGCTTTGTTATGATGGCTCAGGAGAATACCAAACTGTGTGACTTTTCCAATACAAATAACAATGATTTTATTAGTACTCCGATTCTTCCCGCCACTAGTGCGGAATCTTATTAAATTAATGCCGCTTTGCTGAATCTTGTTATGAAAGATCAATTTTTCGGCCTTCCTAGTGAAGATGCCACATCCCATCTGAATAATTTCGTTGAGTTGTGTGATATGCAAAAGAAAAAAGATATGGATCATGATATTGTTAATTGAAGCTATTTCCGTTCTCACTTCTAGATCATGCTAAAACTTGGTTTTCATCTTTGCCTAAAAATAGTATGGATTCATGGAATAAGTGTAAAGATGCTTTTATTTCCAAGTATTTTCCTCCCACTAAGATCATCTCCCTTAGGAACGATATTATGAATTTTAAGCAACTTGATCATGAACATGTTGCACATTCTTGGGAGAGGATGAAATTGATGATATGAAATTGCCCTACTCATGGTTTGAATTTGTGGATGATTATGCAAAAGATTTATGCCGGATTGAATTTTGCTTCTAGAAATCTTTTAGATTCAACCGCAGGAGGCACTTTTATGGAAATTACTTTAGGAGAAGCAACTAAAATCCTAGATAATATTATGGTTAATTATTCTCAATGTCATACCGAAAGATCTTCCACTGTAAAAAAGTGCATGCGATTCAAGAGATTAATGTTTTGAGTGGAAAGATGGATGAACTTATGAAATTATTTGCTATCAAGAGTGATTCTATTTATCCTAATGATATGCCTTTGACTACTTTGATTGAAAATGATAATGAATCTATGGATGTGAATTTTGTTGGTAGGAACAATTTTGGTAATAACGCGTATAGAGGTAATTTTAATCCTAGGCCGTTTCCTAGTAATTCCTCTAATAATTATGGTAATTCCTACAACAATTCTTATGGAAATTATAATAATATGCCCTCTGATTTTGAGAATAGTGTTAAAGAATTTATGATTTTGCAAAAGAATTTCAATGCTTTGGTTGCAGAAAAATTACTTAAGATTGATGATTTGGCTAGGAACGTGTATAGAATTTCTCTTGATGTTGATTCTTTGAAACTTAGATCTATTCCACCTAAGCATGATATCAATGAATCTCTAAAGGCTATGAGAATCTCCATTGACGAGTGCAAAGAAAGAACCGCTAAGATGCGTGCTATGCGAGATTGGTTTGTAAAAACTTGTTCTTCTAGTTTTCGTGAAAATAATGATGAAGATCTTAAAGTGATTGATGTGACTCCTATTGAATCTTTGTTTTCCAATATAAATCTTGATAAATATGGGACTGGAGATGAGTCAACTTTAGTTAAAAGGCGTCCCAATGATTCAGAGTTTTTAGATCTTAATGCAAAAATTAATAAAAGTGGGATTCGAGAGGTCAAAACTTTAAGTAGCAATGAACCCACTCTTTTGGATTTCAAGGAATTTAATTATGATAATTGTTCTTTAGTAGATTGTATTTCCTTGTTGCAATCCATGTTGAATTCTCATCATGCTTATAATCAAAATAAGGCTTTTACTAAACATATGTTGATGCTATGATGCAATCTTTTGAAGAAAAGCTTGAAATGGAAGTTTCTATCCTTAGAAAACTTTATGATGAGTGGGTACCTACTATTATGATTAAGATTAAAGATTATGAGTGACATGCTTTGTGTGATTTTGGTGCTAGCATTTTCACGATTCCAAAAACTTTATGTGATGTGTTAGGTTTCCGTGAATTTGATGATTGTTCTTTAAATTTGCATCTTGCAGATTCCACTATTAAGAAACCTATGGGAAGGATTAATGACGTTCTTATTGTTGCGAATAGGATTTATGTGCCCATGGATTTCATTGTTCTTGATATAGATTGCAATCCTACATGTCCTATTATTCCTGGTAGACCTTTCCTTAGAACGATTGGTGCAATTATTGATATGAAAGAAGGAAACATTAGATTTCAGTTTCCATTAAGGAAGGGCATGGAACACTTTCCTAGAAAGAAAATTAAGTTGTCATATGAATCTATTATGAGAGCTACTTATGGTTTGCATACCAAAGATGACAATACCTAGATCTATTTGTGCTTTTATGCCTAGCTATGGGCATTGAGAAATAGCTCTTGTTGGGAGGCAACCCAATTTTATTTTTGTTCTTTCCTTTTTGTTTCTGTTTTGCAATAAATAATTCATATAGCCTCTGGTTAGATGTGCTTTGTGTTTTAACTAGTGTTTGTGCCAAGTAAGACCTTTGTGATGGCTTATGATGATAGTTGATTTGATCTTGCTGAAAAACAGAAACTTTTGCGCCCAGGAAAATAATTCTCACTTTTAACATAAACATGATAAAATACTGATTCTTTTGCAGAAGATTAATAAACAAATTTCCCAAGTTGTCCTAATTTTTTAGAATTTGTGAAGTTACAGAATTACTCGAGAGTTACAAATTACTACAGACTGTTCTGTTTTTGACAAATTCTATTTTCTATGTGTTGTTTGCTTATTTGATGAATCTATGGGTAGTATCGAGGGGTATGAACCATGGAAAAGTTGGAATAGAGTATATATTACACCAATATAAATAAAGTATGAGTTCATAGCAGTACCAGAAGTGGTGATTTATTTTCTTATACTAACGGAGCTTATGAGATTTTCTGTTGAGTTTTGTGTTGTGAAGTTTTCAAGTTTTGGGTAAGGATTTGATGGACTATGGAATAAGGAGTGGTAAGAGCCTAAGCTTGGGGATGCCCCAGAAGGCATCCCCTCTTTCGTCTTTGTCTATCGATAACTTCACTTGAGGCTATATTTTTATTTACCACATGATATGTGTTTTGCTTGGAGTGTCTTGTATGATATGAGTCTTTACTTTCTAGTTTGCCACAATCATACTTGTTGTACACACATTTTGAGAGGGACACGCATGAATCGTGATTTATTAGAATACTCTATGTGCTTCACTTATATCTTTTGAGCTAGGCAATTTTGCTCTAGTGCTTCACTTATATCTTTTTAGAGCACGCGGTGGCTTTATTTTGTAGAAATTATTGAACTCTCATGCTTCACTTATATTATTTTGAGAGTCTCTAAACAGCATGGTAGTTTGCTTTGGTTATGAATTTAGTCCTAATATGATAGACATCCAAGAGGTAATAAAAACTTTCATACAAAGTGCTTTGAATACTATGAGAAGTTTGATTCCTTATGATTGTTTTGAGATATAGAGATGGTGATATTAGAGTCATGCTAGTGAGTAATTGTGAATTTGAGAAGTACTTGTGTTAAGGTTTGCAAGTCCCGTAGCATGCATGTATGGTGAACCGTTATGTAACGAAGTTGGAGCATGAGGTATTTTTTGATTGTCTTCCTTATGAGTGGCGGTCGGGGACGAGCGATGGTCTTTTCCTAGCAATCTATCCCCCACGGAGCATGCGTGTAGTACTTTGTTTCGATGGCTAATAGATTTTTGCAATAAGTATGCGAGTTCTTTATGACTAATGTTGAGTCCATGGATTATATGCACTCACCCTTCCACCATTGCTAGCATCTCTATTACCGCCAACTTTCGCCGGTACCATACACCCACCATATACATTCCTCAAAACAGCCACCATACCTACCTATTATGGCATTTCCATAGCCATTCCGAGATATATTGCCATGCAACTTTCCATCGTTCCATTTTATTATGACACGTTCCATCATTGTCATATTGCTTTGCATGATCATGTAGTCGACATCGTATTTGTGGCAAAGCCACCGTTCATAATTCTTTCATACATGTCGCTCTTGAGTCATTGCACGTCCCGGTACACCGCCGAAGACATTCATATAGAGTCATATTTTGTTCTAAGTATCACGTTGTAATTCTTGAGTTATAAGTAAATAAAAGTGTGATAACCTTCATTATTAGAGCATTGACCCATGTGAGAAAATAAAAATAAAAGGGAGGCCAAAGAAGCCAAACAAAAAAAGAGAAAAAAGAGAGAAAAGGAGAGAAGGGGCAATGTTACTATCCTTTTTCCACACTTGTGCTTCAAAGTAGCACCATGATCTTCATGATAGAGAGTCTCCTATGTTGCCACTTTCATATACTAGTGGGAATTTTTCATTATAGAACTCGGCTTGTATATTCCAACGATGGGCTTCCTCAAATTTCCCTAGGTCTTCGTGAGCAAGCAAGTTGGATGCACACGCACTTAGTTTTCTTTTTAAGCATTCATACACTTATAGCTCTAGTGCATCTGTTGCATGGAAATCCCTACTCACTCACATTGATATCTATTGATGGGCATCTCCATAGCCTGTTGATAAGCCTAGTTGATGTGATACTATCTCCTTCTTTTTGTCTTCTCCACAACCACCATATTCTATTCCACCTATAGTGTTATGTCCATGGCTCAGGCTGATGTATTGTGTGAAAGTTGAAAAGGTTTGAGAACACCAAAAGTATGAAACAATTGCTTGGCTTGTCATCGGGGTTGTGCATGATTTGAATATTCTGTGTGATGAAGACGGAGCATAGCCAGACTATATGATTTTGTAGGGATAAGCTTTCTTTGGCCATGTTATTTTGAGAATACATAATTGACTTGTTAGTATGCTTGAAGTATTTATTGTTTTTATGTCAATATTAAATTTTTGTTTTGAATCTTATGGATCTGAACATTCATGCCACAATAAATAAATAATACATGGATAAATATGTTAGGTAGCATTCCACATCAAAAATTATGTTTTACCATTTACCTACTCGAGGATGAGCAGGAATTAAGCTTGGGGATGCTTGATACGTCTCCAACGTATCTATAATTTTTGATTGTTCCATGCTATTATATTATCTGTTTTGGATGTTTTACATGCACTAATATGCTATTTTATATTACTTTTGGGACTAACCTATTAACTTAGAGCCCAGTGCTAGTTTTTGTTTTGTTTTTCTTGTTTTTGAGCTTCGTAGAAAAGGAATACCAAACGGAGTCCAAATGGAATAAAACCTTCGCGATGATTTTCCTTGGACCAGAAGAAACCCAAGAGACTTGGAGTGCAAGTTGGAAGAGCCACGAGGCGGCCATAAGGGTGGAGGGCGCTCTCAGGGGGGGTAGGGCGCGCCCCCCTACCTTGTGGGCCCCTCGATGACCCCTAACCTAGATCTTCCTCCTATATATTCACATATATTCCCAAACCACCAGAAGCATCCACGAAAACACTTTTCCACCGCCGCAACCTTCTGTTCCCATGAGATCCCATCTGGGGGCCTTTTCCGGCATCCTGCCGGAGGGGGATTCGATCACGGAGGGCTTCTACATCAACTCTATTGCCCTTCCGATGAAGCGTGAGTAGTTTACCTCAGACCTATGGGTCCATAGCTAGTAGCTAGATGGCTTCTTCTCTCTCTTTGATTCTCAATACCATGTTCTCCTCGATGTTCTTGGAGATCTATCCGATGTAATCTTCTTTTGCGGTGTGTTTGTTGAGATCCGATGAATTGTGGATTTCTGATTAGCTTATCTATGAATATTATTTGAATCTTCTCTGAATTCTTTTATGCATGATTTGATATCTTTGTAATTCTCTTCGAACTATCGGTTTGGTTTGGCCAACTAGATTGGTTTTTCTTGCAATGGGAGAAGTGCTTAGCTTTGGGTTCAATCTTGTTGTGTCCTTTCATGGTGACAGTAGGGGCAGCAAGGCACGTATTGTATTACTGCCATTGAGGATAAAAAGATGGGGTTTACATCATATTGCTTGAGTTTATTCCTCTACATCATGTCATCTTACTTAATTCATTGCTCTAGAGTTCTTCATGAACTTAATACTCTAGATGCAGGCAGGAGTCGGTCGATGTTTGGAGTAATAGTAGTAGATGCAGAATCGTTTCGGTCTACTTAACACAGACCTGGTGCCTATATTTCATAATCGTTGCCTTAGATATTGTCATAACATTGCGCTTTTTTATCAATTGCTCGACGGTAATTTGTTCACCGACCGTAATATTTGCTATCTTGAGAGAAGTCTCTAGTGAAACCTATGGCCCCTGGGTCTATTTCCGTCATATTAGTTTCTGATCTAGTATTTTGCAATCTTTTACTTTCTGATCTATAAACCACAAAAACCAAAAAAAATATTTACTTTATCTTTTGTTTAGTTTCATCTATCTCTATTAGATCCCACTTTTGCTAGTGACCGTGAAGGGATTGACAACCCCTTTATCGCGTTGGATACAAGTTGTTTGATTGTTTGTGCAGGTATTGGTGATTTGTGCGTTGTATCCTACTGGATTGATACATTGGTTCTCTAACTGAGGGAAATACTTATCTCTACTTTGTTGTATCACCCTTTGCTCTTCAAGGGAAAAAACAACGCATGCTCAAGAAGTAGCAGTGCTCGGGGCTGTGTGCGATCGACCGTTGACAAATGATATAGAGAGAATATACCCCACCTGTCATAAGTTGCATCGGCCCCACAAGTCAGGATCTTACCGCGTCAACACAATGGGGAGGGACTAGCCATACCCCACCTGCCAGGGTATCAAGCGGCCCCACATGTCATAAGTTGTGTCGTCCCACATGCCAGGATTCTAGTCAACACTGTGGTGAGAGAGAGTGGAGCGACCCACCTGTGAGGATATTATGCGGCCCCAGTAGTCATAAGTTGCCTCGACCCCTACCGTGACCCACTGTGGTGAGAGAGAGTGGAGCGACCCCACTATTCAGGAGGTAACAGACAAAGAGACTTTGACCGGACGGAAGTGCTCTATTTGGGATTTTGTGAGCACCTAGTGGAGTAGGGAGAGAAAAAGTGAGCAACGTTAGTTGCCAAGGGAAAAACTGAGCACAACAAACCAACTACAGGCACAGAAATAGAAAACCCAAATAACAAATGCTGCACAAAAGAGCGTTGAAACCAATGAGATGAAGGCGTTCCCAGGAAGTCCGGAGTCCCCACTAGCATCCATCTATAGTGGTGCCTAAACACAATGCTACGTCGGATTCCTAAGCCACTTTGCATATTTATATTTGTGGGAAGATCTGGTACATATACATGCATACACTCGCAGCCTCGTATTACATACGCCACCATAGTTCTTCCCCGCTCTAGTTACCAAAGTGTGATTAAGGGGAAATAGGTCCATGTGCACGAAACCTATAGGTGGTCTTTGTTTTACCCCCTGTTGCAACTGTCTGGGACGAAGGGAGATACAGCCTGTCACGTCACCTACCTCCACAACCAGCCGGTCTGCCAACAGTAATAACCTTCCATCCAAAACTGGCATACATTGGATGATCGACTTCACCCAACATCAAGAATATCATTAACATACACATGCAAAGATGATATTAAATCCTAGTACCAAACAATCTATTACACGCCATGGTTCATCCCTATCCTCGAGAACTAGAGGAACTACTCACACATGGAGGGTACAAACATCATACAAATGATAATGGTGAACATGAAGGGATTACAGATGTAACACTCAAGTCAATCCACTAGGGTTCTTGGTGAGTTACAATGAAGAGGATGTGGATGATGATGACAGTGGTGATGATGTTGAAGCCCTCCTTGTGGATGGTGATGAAGACGGCGATCTCCTCCTTGAGAAGCTCCCCCTCCAAATCGATTTAGAGGATAGGGTTCCTCCTTCTGGACGAGTTTCTCGTGTCTCTGGGCGTCTATTCTGTGATCCGGTTCCATGGGGTGAAAATAGTTGACGAGGCGGTCTTCCTGGCACTCCATACGACCGCTCATATGAACCCTCGCGGTCGCATGGTTGGTCGTCTTTTACTCTAGAGCAGCCCCGACGCTTCTTCGTTGGTCCTTTTTCTTTATTTTTTATGGTAGAAAATTATCACAATAAATAACATGATTTCATCTTATTTCCCGAGATTCCTTCCACAAGTATTTATTTTCTCTAAAAATGTTTCCTGCGGAAAATTAATAAAAAGAAGTGCGCATACGAGGTAAAATTCCCGCAAAGCCTGTTATAAAAGTACAAAATAACGACTGAAATTATCACGTAAATTGGACTCATCACACTCGCAGGCATCACTTAAACGTGGGACCACCTCCATCATCATCCTCACCTCATAGTCGATATGGAAGAACTGAAACAGCTGCATCTTTGATGGCGTGCGACCCACCATAACTCGCCTGGTGCAAGCTATCCACGACAACACACGGGTTTGGGCTAGGACCAGCGCTCATGGGTTAGATCGCATGTTGTCGGGGACGTGGACCATTGGTTCATTGGGTTGAGCAACCCTCTACTCTACTGCTGGAGACACTGGACTCACGCTTAGTGTGCGTCTATTATCCAATGTGTTTCCTTTATGCTGTGTAAAACCCTCTAACTTCTTCTATCAATGAAAAGACACACAAGCTCTTGCATATTGTCCATGTGTGAAGTGTAGAGGCACCAACATATCCTTTTTGGCCACATGTGCGAACGTGAAGATGCTTTGAAGGTCGAACTTTCCTAAGAACATCTCCAATAGGTGATATAGATGTATAAATAACAACTTTTTACACCACTTAGGTCTAAAAACGTGCTCCAGCAGATGATGTAGATGTATAAAATTTTACTCAAAATTTATATCTGATGTAAAATGCATCACATATACATCACTTGGCATCTACAGATGTATAACGGCCAGCCGCTCGCAAACGCCCAACTTCCACTGTGAAACTTCCCCGCCTCCGGCAATTTTGCACCAAAAACGCCGCCACCCGTCCGTCCATCCCCGACCCCGCCGCCGGAGCCTCCAACGACCCACCGTTTTGGATCCACCCCACCGCCGGTTTTTCGTGCGATTGCCTGTTCGCCAGAGCTGCGACGACTGTAATGGCTCTAGCAGCTCATGGCCGCCTTTTCGTGGTACCACTGCCTGCTGCCGGAGCTAGCAGGGGCAACTACGTGACAACCCCACCGAGTAGCATGTGCTTCGGTCATTGCATCGCCACAAGTGGACTCCCTTGACAACCGACAGTCGTCCAGAAGCCGTAGAAGTAGCAGACGCCCACCCCTGGCGGCCTACGTGAGCACCATCAAGGCTCCGACCAGCCGTCGGCTGGTTTCTTCCACCTCGCACACAACGTGTTCGACAAAATTCCCCCAAAGTAAAAATTCATACAAACTAGGAATTCTTTATCAGGCATGAAGATGTAGTTTTATGACGATTTTCGTATTCTAGATGAGCTCGTGTGACTCCTCTTTCATGGAAGATTCCTCATCGGATGAGGAATTCGATTTGACCAAAGAAGAGGACATTGCTATTCTAGTGACGATGCACAAGAAGAAGAAGTCGAAGGATGGTGGTTCCATGTTTTGCTGTGAGTTCATCCAGAGAGAATGGGTTGAGGCGCACGAGAGATTGATGCACAACTATTTGGTACACCACACATATTTTCAGAGAGGTACTTTCATCACCAGTTCAAGATGTCCGTCACCGGTTCAAGATGTCCAAGGATTTGTTCATCTACATTTGCAATTCCATGAAGCAACATTGCATGCACTGGAAGTGGAAGAATTG
Organism: Triticum monococcum; assembly: GCA_034509565.1. Taxonomy (NCBI): domain Eukaryota; kingdom Viridiplantae; phylum Streptophyta; class Magnoliopsida; order Poales; family Poaceae; genus Triticum; species Triticum monococcum. The sequence continues at coordinate 353,800,623 of CM067841.1, forward strand.
TCTTAAAGCGTGGCATGGACAGTTCAGAGGACGCTCCAAGGATGCCACCATCATTCTTGAGGCCGTCGCTAAAGAGACATGGATTAGGCATTCATATTTTGCAATGTCTGGATCTTGCAACGACATCAATGTGTTCGACCGATCACCTCCTTTTGCCAAGTTAGCCAATGGGGAAGCTCCACCAGTGACCTTCAAAGCAAATGGCCCCACCCACAACTATGGGTGCTACCTTGCGGATGAGATCTATCCGAAGTGGAGTACTTTTGTGAGGCCAGTCCAAAGCCCCCAAGGTAAAGAAGAACTCCATTTTCACAATGCTCAGGCGGGAGCTAGGAAAAATGTTGAAAGGGCATTTGAGATTTTTGCAATTGCAATTTGCTATTGTGCGAGGACCAGCAACATGTTGTGCATGATCAAGCTTTGGGATTAGAAGAACCTTTCGTACATCATGACTACTTGCGTGATCATTGAGAATGAGCTTGGGCAGCATTTGGATTACATCTTCTATGATCTCATGGGCATACGCGTTAGGCCGATTAGAAGAGAGGACCGAATCAGACGTTTCATGGAGGTGTAGCATGACATTAGAGACGCCGACACACACAGTGATCTTCAGAAAGATGTGATGGAGGAATACTGAAAATGGCATGGGAAAAACCTCCTAGTTTCATCCTTCGTTCTATTGTATTGTGCAAGAACTTTATTGTATTTGTGTTGCATTTGTTGTTGTGGATTTGATGGATTATGTAATAATTTGATATTGTGGACTGATGAAATTTTATGTTTTAACTAGAGATGATATTTATTTGAAATTGTGTGGTTATTGTGCGGCTGAAGTGTTTTTGTAGTGCAGTTGTAGCACTGCTGCCGCATGACCGTTAGCTGTTTTTACATCATCTGTTGGAACACTAGTTTTACATCATCAATTATATATCAGCTGTTGGAGTTGGGTATTTCTTGATGATTAAAAAACACTTTTTGATGATATAAATTACACCTTTAACATTTTTTTGATGATTTATTTTACATCATCTATTGAAGATGCTCTAATATAAGAGATGTGCCCACAAGTGCTAGGGAGCAAAGGAGTGCCCGCTAGCCTCGTCCTAAATGTAATCAGGGAGAAATCCCTCTTCGCCTCATCCTAAATGAAATCGGGGAAGAGATCCCTATTCGGCTTGTCCTAAATGAAATCAGGAAGTCCCTCTTCTTATTTATTTTTTCAATAGTTCATTAGTGCTTTTTAAAGTGTTATTGTGAGCTCGGACTCATATGAGCTTGGATGAACAACAAATTCCTAAAAAAGTAAAGAAAATTCAAAAAAAATCTGATTTTTTTGCTAGAAAACACCGATGTTTTTTCCCACACGCGTGCCAATTTTCTCCATGGAATCATATTAATGGAGGCGTGGGCAAAAAGACAAAATCAATCCTCCAAAATGCTTTCAAAAACACTCTTTTTTTAGCATCGTTTTTTTCCCACACCTCCATGAACGTGACTTCATCGTGAAAATTTACAGGCGTGTGAAAAAAAACATCAATGTTTCCCGCCAATAGAATTTTTAATTTTTTTAACTATTTTTCAGAGTTTACTGTTCATCTAAGCTCATGTGTGCTCGAGCTCACATACTCCATGTCTCGGTGTTTTCTTCTTCTTTTTGTTTTTGTTTTCGAGAGGCCTATCAGCCCATGAGTTTTTGGTAACTTCAGCCCATGAGCCGTATACTTGTGTTCACAAGCCGGGAATTCCCTATTTGACGCGCTCTGCGTCAAAAATGTCGCTGTTACACATAGAGATCGATTGGTCGCGTTAGGATTGGGCCGGCCCGTTTAGCTGATTCAGCGTTCCTGGTTTTGGGAACCTTCTAGAGGTTTCCAGCCGGTTTTCTACGGTTTTGGAAAACTTTTAGAAGGTCCCTGAACCGGATTTTTGCTGTTTTGTTTCTTTGTTCTTTTTCTTTTTAATTTTCCCATTTTTTCTTTTCTCTCCTTTTTTCGATATCTGTTTATTTCATTAACTGTTTTTCTTTTCTTTCCTGTTTTATTTTCTTTATTTTTCAGTTTAGATTTCAAATTTATTTTTGTTTTTTAAGAATTTTTCAGAACATTACAAAAATGTTTGAATTCTTAAAAATACTATTCGAAATATCAAAAAAAATCCCGTTTTTTCAAATTTTGTACATAAATTATAAAAAAATGTTCAGAAGTTCCAAAAATGTTCAATTGTTCAGAATTTTTGTTTGCTTGTTTCCAAAAATGATCGAACATTCATAAAACATGTAGAATTTTCATATTTTCGAAAATGTTTCTACTTTTATGTATTAAAAAATTGTTCGCATTTCCAAAAAATGTTCAGAATTTTCGAATTGTTCTTTCACTTAAAATTTTGTTCTCGAAATTAAAAAAAATGCTCAAGATTTTCATTTTTTGTTCCCATATTAAATTTTTTGTCGCGATTTTAAAGGAAAATGTCTAAACTGAAAAATGTTCGACGTTTTTCATTTTTTGTCCCCATGTTCAAATTTTGTTCTTGATTTGAAAATTTTGTTTTCACTGGTTTTTTCTGTTTGCCTTTTCTTTTTGGTTTTTTCAGTTTTTTCTTGTTCTTTCTTTCTTTTTCTGTTCCTTTTATTTTATTTTCTAATTCCTTTTTCTTCTCTTATTATTTTCTTTTTGTTCTTAAGAGCTCCAAATTCTTCTCTAGAATTATAAAAATGTTCAGAAGTTCAAAAAATGTTCTTGTTATTAATTTTTGTTCACAAATTTAAAAGATGTTCTTCAGTTTCTAAAAAATGTTCCCATATTACTGAAAATGTTCACTTTTCAAAAAAGAAGTCTCCAAGTTCACAAAATGTTCAAGTTTCCTAAATATGTTTGTGAGTTTCGAAAAATGTTCCCATTTCAAAATTTGTTCACCATTTTAAAAAAAATCATGTTTTAAAATTTTGTTGCGAGTTTCCATAAATGTTTCCATTTAAAGAATTGTTCGCAAAGTCTAAAAAATGTTCATGTTCCAATTTTTGTTTGGGAGTTTCAAAAAATTTACGCACGTTTTAAAAAATGTTCATATTTTCAAATTTTGTTGCGATGTTTCCATTTAAATAATTGTTCACAAAATCTAAAAAATGTTCATCTTTCTAATTTTGTTCGGGGGTTTCAAAAAATGTATGCATGTTTTAAAATTGTTCATGTGTTCAAATTTTGTTGGTTAAAAAATGTTTGAGTATCCAGAAACTGTTTCGAATTTCAAAATTGTCCAGGTTTCCAAAAAAACTTTCGGGTTTTCTATTTTTGGGAGATTTTACAAAAAATGTTCCCGTTTCCAAAAATTGTTTGCGTTTTTCGAATTGTTGAGTTATTTCAATTTCTATTCACAATTACTAAAAGTGTTAGCCATTTCATACGACCTTCAGTTTTTTTCTCAAACATAACGTTTTGCGTACAACAATGAGAGATCGGCGGCCTCCCTCAAGGAGGACCGCCGGACGCAATGAATATCCTGTCATGGAACTGCCGGGGGAGAACCGCCGGATAGTTCGTGAGGTTTTGGCCCTCTCAAAAGCCAACAACCCCAAACTAGTCTTTCTTTGTGAGACTAAGCAAGAGGCAACTAAGGTGGAGAAATTGAAGTGGAGATTGTGCCTAAAAGGCTTTCATGGTGTCAGTAGTGATGGACGTAGTGGCGGTCTCGCTCTGTTCTGGGAGGAGATGCTTTCAGTTACAGTGCTCGAATCGTGTAATAGATTCATTGATGTTCATGTTCTTGATGCGGGTTCCGGTACTACTTGGAGGGAACCTTTGTTTACGGCGAACCGCGTGTGGAAAATCGTCAGCGCATGTGGGATCACCTATGTCGTCTGAGGGCTATCTCACATGAACCTTGGATGGTGTGTGGCAACTTCAATGAAGCCTTATGGCAGCACGAGCACCTTTCAAGGACGACTAGATCAGAGTCTCAAATGGAAGTGTTTAGGGATTGCTTGGTAACGTGTGAGCTACAGGGCCTAGGGTTTTCGGGCCTTCCGTACACATACAATAACGGCCAAGATGGGAACCGCAATGTTCAGGTGCGACTAGACAGGGCGTGTGCGGACGAGGCGCTGAGAGATCTCTTTCCTGCGGCTCAAGTTGTGCACTTGGCCACCTCATGCTCGGATCATAGCCCACTCTTGGTTAACCTAGAGGGGGTGCAAGAGCAGAGTCGTAGGCCACCAACGTCACGGTATGAGATCATGTGGGAGCGAGATGTTAAACTCCCCTCGATCATCTCTGAGGCCTGGGCAAAGCATCGCCCAGTTGGTAATTTGGGATCAGTGGCCACCTTTTTAAAAGAGGTCATGAAAGATCTGAAGCAATGGAGCAAAGCTACGTTTGGGAATGTGTTGAAAGAGATTGAAAGGCTGCGAGGTCAGCTGTCAGACCTGTAGCTGTCAGGTGCGGACCGAGATCAGATTCGGACTAAGATGAATGAACTGGATGAGCTTCTGTATCGAGAAGAGATGCTCTGGCTTCAACGATCTCGTATCACTTGGTTGAAGGAGGGGGACGTAATACTAAGTATCTACACCGTCGAGCAGTTTGGCGGGCGAGGCGAAACCTCATACAGAGACTTATGAAAGCCGATGGTTCTTGGTGTGTGGCGCCGTCAGAGATGGACGGATGGCCATCTCATACTTCAAGGAGGTCTTTACAAAAGACCCGACCTTGGATCCGAGCGTCATACTGGATACTATAACCCCTAAAGTCTCGGCGGAGATGAATGAGGCCTTGTGTAAAGTTTATACGGAGGAGGAGATATCCAATGCGCTGTTTCAGATTGGCCCCTTGAAGGCACCAGGATATGATGGGTTTCCAGCAAGGTTTTATCAAAGCAATTGGGTTGTTCTCAAGGATGAGATAGTGGCAGCGGTGCAGGAGTTTTTTACCAATGGTGTCATGCCGAGTGGGGTTAATGATACGACCATTGTGCTAATTCCCAAAGTGCAACATCCACGAGAGCTTAAGGATTTCAGACCCATTAGCCTATGCAATGTGGTCTATAAGATCATTTCAAAGTGCATGGTCAATAGGCTTCGGCCTCTCTTAACTGAGCTTATCTCTGAAAATCAGAGTGCCTTTATCCCCGGGAGGCTGTTTCTGATAACTCCATCATTGCATTTGAGTGTATTCATCACATCCAAAACGTCAAAGAAAATTCCCCACCGTTCTGTGCTTACAAGCTGGATTTGTCAAAGGCTTATGATCATGTTGATTGGAACTTCTTGGAGAAGGCTCTTTCCAAGTGGGGATTCTCTGATGAATGGATATCGCGTGTTATGGCATGTGTGACTTCTGTGAAGTATTCTGTGAAATTCAATGGGAAGTTGTTGGAGTCCTTCTCCACCTCAAGAGGGCTCCGCCAAGGTGATCCATTATCCCCCTTCCTCTTCCTCTTTGTGGCTGATGCTCTTTCTGTTCTATTGAATAAAGCAATGAGAGAAGATGGCCTGCAAGGGGTCAAGATATGTAGGAGTGCTCCGGTTATTTCACATCTTTTGTTTGCGGACGATTCACTGCTGTTCTTTCACGCTTCGGAACGGCAAACTAGTTTGGTCAAGAGTGTGTTGAACACGTATTCGGCGGTGACTGGACAATTAATCAACCCGTCGAAGTGCTCCATCCTCTTTTCAGGAAACTGCTTGCCAAGTGTGGTGCATGAGGTTAAGTCTGTTCTGGAGATTACACAAGAAGTTTTTGAACCTAAGTATTTGGGTCTCCCGGTTCCGGAAGGAAGAATACATAAAGGAAATTTTGAAACCATCCAGGATCGCTTGCGCAAGAAACTTATTGACTAGAGTGAGCAATGTGTCCTCTGGAAATAAGGAGATTTTGATCAAGGTTGTCGCACAAGTCCTACCCACTTATGTTATGAGTGTCTTCAAGCTCCCTGCTTCGGTCTGTGATGAGCTGACTCGTATGATCCGCCAATATTGGTGGGGAGTCGAGAATGAGAAGAAGAAGATGGCATGGATGAGTTGGGACAAGTTGAGGCTACCTAAACCTATGGGAGGCATGGGGTTTAAGGATATGAGGGCATTTAATCAAGCTTTGTTGGCCAAACAAGCTTGGCGACTTATAGACACGCCGGATAGCCTGTGTGCAAGGCTTATTAAGGCAAGATACTATCCTTCGAGACAGCTGCTTGATACGTCGTTCTCAGACAATGGTTCTTCAGTTTGGAAGGGTATCTTACATGGTCTTGATCTGCTAAAGAAAGGTGTTATTTGGAGGGTTGGCAATGGAGCTGATATACGCACGTGGAGGGACCCCTGGATTCCCCGGCCATCGACGTTTCGCCCTATCACTCCCAAGGGAAACTGTCGGCTAAACCGGGTGGCGGATTTCATTGATGATAACCGTGCTTGGCGTGTTGATCGCCTACGGGAGTTCTTCTGGCCCATGGACGTGGATTACATACTAAAAATCAGGACTTCTCCATGCAACCGTGATGATTTTGTATCCTCGTTCCCGGAGAAGTCCGGAATCTTCATGGTACGGAGTGCGTATAAGCTGGCCACATGCGATCACAACGTCGCTTTTGCTAATGGATCATCTAGTACAAACCCGGACGGTGATCGTGCAGTATGGAATCATATTTGGGCGACTAATGTGCCCCAGAAGATGAAAATTAATGCTTGGAGAGTGGCAACGGGCTCGTTAGCAACCCAACAGTGCAAAAATCAAAGGCACTTGGCGACTCGTTCTTCATGCCCTATCTGTGGGGTAGAGGAGTCTACATTTCATGCGCTGGTTGCATGCACACATGCAAGAATATTGTGGATTAACATGCGTCAAAGATGGCCTCTACCGGATGATGTCGCACTTATCGATAACGGGAAGGATGGCTCGTGTCCCTTCTTAGTTTATGATCGGAGACAGTTGCTGATATGGTAATCTTGTTGATTTGGAGGATATGGCACATCCGTAATGACCTATATCATGGCAAGGAAGCCCCCCCCCCCCCCCGTGATGGCCTCGGTCGAGTTCTTGGATAGCTACTACAAGTCTATCAACCTGGCGGGCAAGTTTACAGTGGAGGAGATTGTCAAAGGCAAGATGTCCTCGACAGCCCTGGGGTACCGCGCTAAAAAGCTGGTGCAACTGTCATGCCATGGCCGGTTCCACCATTGGGGTCCGTGGCCCTGTCCGTCGATGGCTCCTTCCACCCCGAGGACGGCTCTGCGGCAGTTGGAATGGCCCTAAGAAACCATGAGGGGGCCATTCTTTTTGCAGCGTACAGATATGTGTTTCACTGCAATGATTCTCTGAAGGCGAAACTACATGCGATGATGCAAGGTATGGCACTGACTATTGAGCATTCTGCTGCTCCGGTGATTCTTCAATCGGACTCTTCTAAAGCGTTGACTTGCCTGGCTACGGAGGCTCTCCAACGTTCAGCTTATGGCCACTTAGTGATGGAGATCAAGTACTTATCTGGTATTAGGGAGTTTATTCCTCAGAAACTTAGTCGTGTTCAAAATAAAGTGGCCGGTCGTTTGGCAAACTATAGCCGTACGAATTCAGCTACCACGGTGTGGCTAGGCTCAATTCCTCCTTGTATTGAGGATGTATGGCCTCTCGACTGTAACTCTATGAATTTGCAATAAAACTCCTTTTACCCTCATAAAAAAATATTTTGCGTACAAATATTAGAAACGTTCGGATATGCGCTCGGTTTTGTTCTTAATATGTTGTGCTGCATTAGAAAACAGGTAGCTCCCTTTGTTCCTAAATATAAGTTTTTAGGCATTTCAAATATACTACAATATATAGATGTATGTAGACATATTTTAGAGTGTAGATTCACTCATTTTGCTATGTATTTTTTAGGCATTTCAAATAGACTACAATATATGAATGTATGTAGACATATTTTAGAGTGTAGATTCACTCATTTTGCTACGTATGTAGTCACTTGTTAAAATCTCAGCGCTGCATTTTTTTTCGTTCAGTTCTGGTCGCTAGCGATATGGGCCAGCCCAGTCAGGAGACACTCTGTGCGTCCCGTCGGCATTCTGCCGCAAAGAGCGGCAGATAGGACCTCCCCACAAGCCGTGCCAGTGAGCGCTGAGTACTACTACTAATAGCCGTTTATATACGAGGGCCGTTTTAGCTCCGGGGAGCATATGCTTTTGGATGAACAATAAATTCAAAATAAATAGTAAATAAATTTAAAAATTCTGCTTTTTGTGTGTAGATATTCATGTTAGTCTAACAAACCTGCTTGCCAATTTTCATGCAAAACAGGATAATAGTGCTTCGTCAGTGAAAAATAAATAAAAAATAGTGTAACATTTAGCGTTCATTTTTTTTCTTTTCAAGCATGTCAAAACAACTTTTTGCACTAAAAAATTGCAGGTTGCATTTGGGTGTGACAATGAACACATATAATTTTTTTGACATCTGTGAAAAGCATATTTTACGGGCAGGAGCATATGCTCCCAAGAGCCGAATTGGATTTCTGCAGAAATCTATTTTTCTTTTTACTAATAGCCGTTAAGAAATAGGAGTAACATGTACTAACAACAAAGGAAATAGCCTTGGTTTGAAGAACCCCCTACCTTTATTCTTAAAAGCCTCATGAACGATGTATATGATTATTTGAACTCGACAAAGTTGCCATGATGGCTCTAGTCGGCAGCAGTACAAACATAACTTTCTACCGTTTGTGATAATCCAAACAAACCTGCGCGCAATCGCATCCAGGCCGGGGACTGGCTGCTCAATCCGCATATGGTTCACTCGGTCTGCAGCATAACGATGTCGCAAACTTGCAATCGGTCCTTCCTCTACACACTGCTTCTTTTACTCCTAAACAGGTGCGAGTCATCGTCACCTCACCACGCCCTGCATGCAGAGTACAAGGATCAAAGCCTGATGGCGTAAGAACTGGACTGCATTGGAAATTCAGAAATGTAGCCGCCCACAGGACGTGGCAGCAGAGCTGCAGTTTTGATACAGAAAGCTAACGGTGGCTGCTGCCACTTGGAAGGCGAGCGACCTCCCTCAACCACAGAGGTGTGAAGGGCAGCTCATGATCACTGCACAGTTTTGCCATCGAATGGCTAGGCGTCCCAGACCCTGACCTTGTTGGTTCATGGCATTGTGATAGCCACAGGTCGATGTGCTTGACGATCTGCTTCCTTACTGTGTTCACAGCTTCTGGGGACGTGCAGTTTGAAGAGTCACCTAACGAAGATAATGTGCAATATATCAGAACTTTCCCTGAATTTGATGATGAGTCAAAGGCTTCAGATAAGCTACTACTCCCTCCGTTCCAAATTACTCGTCGCAGAAATGGATGTATCTAGAACTAAAATACATCTAGATACATCCATACATGTGACAAGTAATTCGAAACAGAGGGAGTACATTGTAGGAAAAATAATCATCAATTACTCCCTCCGGTCCATATTAATTGTGGATCGGAGGGAGTACTATTTTTGGTTCTCAAGAAAATGAAGGCACTACAACTAATTTTGAGAAGAGTTATGTTGTACTCCCTCTGTAAAGAAATATAAGATCATTTAGATCACGGGAGTACTCTATATTCTCATAATAAGCTTTGCAGGAAACCAAGTTTTGCAATCCACCTTCAATCCTGAAAGGAAGCTGGGGACATCCTCTCAAATCAGTGCCATGTCCGCAGTTGCTACATTTGATTATGTATGATGGCACTGCACATGTTGTATTCCCACTGTTAGTACACACACCAAAGCGCGAGAAATCGTTCCAGAGGTGTATAGTAAATGCCCTAAAGAGCAAGGCTATTGAGACATGAAATAGCCAGAATGTACTTAGAAATTTAAAGGCTCACTGTCTTCCGATGAATTCTGTTTGGAGGCATGACGCCATGGATCTTGAGAGCCATTTGTAAACACAATTTTAGAAGCTGCACATGTGTAATGCAAAATTAGGAAGAAAGCAAATTGGACCATCACCATCAATAATTTATAAATCACAAAAGTTGCAATCCATTACAGCGCTACACTCCTAAGTGCTTGGTACCGCCACTTTCTCGAAAAAAGAAGTTGTAATCCATAAAATTAAAATCAGAGAAGCCATAGTATGCTCATGGTTACTTGGTAGGCACACAAATGCAACAATTAAGATACACAAAAGGGTCAATTGATGTAGTAATGCGGCTGTGTCACCAGCTACATGAATAAGAGCATGGTAAGGGTGCCAACTGGACTGCCGATGTCATTTTACAAGCACATATACCTTAACTATCGCAAGTAACTTGATTTACTAAATAGGGGACATTGTAAAGTAAACATGGGGAAAATAAAGTGAAAGACGAACCAGCAATACTTGTGCCTCCATAATATAAGTTTGTAATGAACACATCAGGATAAACTCCTTCTCCATAAACATTTTTACACAGGTCCAAATTGTACCTAGAGGAACACAAAAGCAAAGGAATCATAAGAAATACTAACTAGTTTATAATATACCTGATTTCAGAAACATAAGCAACAGATAGTTGTAAAACATATCCAGGATATATGCCATGCAGTGCATTAAGAGAGTATTAAAGAAAAACTACAGTCTGAAAAAATATGCTAACACTACTTCAATCCCTTGTGTAGGTCTGCCTGGCTTTTCCAGACTTTTTTTTGGAGGGGGGGGGGGGGGGGGGGCGTTTTTTAGTGAATTTTGGGGGCTAGTTTTTGGGCACTGAGTTTTGGGGATCAATGAGAGATGCCCTTAGGTTAGCCTTTCTCTTTCTCACCATCTCAGCAGGAAGCAATTTTGGCTTTTGGGACCCTTTCAAAGACAATTCAGGTGGAGAATCTTCCCCTCCCCAGTACATACTGAGGAAAAAAGCATGGCGCAGTACCTTGTATTAAGCTGCGCAGAACGAACACTATCATTTTTGGGTGCGACTTGAAAATAGGCAACTTCACTGCAAACTTGGAACCACCAAAGTCTAGAACCTAAAAAAATAATGGAAAAGGTAAATTAACAGTAAATATTTCAGCCATGTCTGTCAGTAACAAACAAGAAATGCCATGGTGTTTCACTTGATGGTCTTCAATGTCAGTACAGTTTCTAATCCACACCAAAAGAAAACAAGTAGAGCCATCATTTAAACATACTAGAATCATCGGGAGTTGTTTCCTTCAAATACTCTTGATCATAAGAAGATACTGTAGTCCCCAATTTTTTAATGAAGTAATCTTTCACAAAGTGAGCATATGTTTCCTGCAAAGTCAGTACATCGAATTTTATAAATCCATGTGCATATCCACAAAAAGTTGCTAGAATAGTGAAAATGGATCAGCAAGGAAACTAGAATAGTCACAAATTCGCTAAATGGAGAGTAAGAAATAGTCACATGCCGATTACGTGTGAAATTTAAAATGTTTGAATCACCATCACCCAGATGAGAGTACATCAGCTTTAATAGTCGCCATGTGCCTCTCGCTGGTCAGTGGCTCTTAGATAGTATTTACTCTCATTTCTAGAAAGCTTTTCACGAAGCCTAAGAAACCAAGCAAACCAGAGGTGCTCATGTATGATTAGTTGATTACAAAACGAAGGTATTTAGTTACTCACCACCAAACTTTCCCCCTTTTTCTTCGCATTAGCTAGAGGAGAGCACAAGGCATCAGGATTCCCATACTGGAACTGCAAAATATCATAGGTTCTCAGTAAACCCAAAAAATATGTCAGTGCGATAGTAGAGCAGCACTACAAATTGACTGTTCATACTGTTGTGGCTGCTGCATCTGCCAGAAGAAAGAGGAAGTCGCCGTCATTTTTCAACTGCATGTACAGGAAACAAATCGGCAGCGAGGTGAAGATTGTGAAGTTACTGAACACTAGTTGATTTGGCCACATGAAGTTTGCAGTCAACTGTCATGTTCCAAAGTAAAACTGCACCTACTAAATCACACTGACAATACCACAAGGTGACAAGGGATTACCGAATCTGCTCCGAACAAGGCCTTCACAGAGTGGCTATCCAACCGAAGCTGTTCGTCGACAAGTCTAGTTATTTCCTGAAGGGCGGCTTTGCACTGAGGGCCAGCCGACTCTCCGACCTGCGTAAAGGCAAGCACACAGAAACTTGAATTGAGCCCAATATAGATTATTAGAACAGACAGCAATACACTAGTACAGCAGCAGGGGTTTAATCCAATCCATCCCACAGAATCATGACGTGTCTCCATGGCAGTGTGTGCAAACCTGCTTGTCGAAATCAGTGAAGTTGTACACAGCAAGAACCACCCCGGAGCTCGCGAGGCTTCCGCATGTCAGGTGAGGGAACTTGAGCCTGAACCAGGCGCTGAGAGCCCCGGAGTAGGAGACCCCGAAGACGAACCACGGATTGTCGTACCCCGCGCTCCGGTTGTACTGAGAATTCAGTTTTTCCTACGAATCCCAGAGTCAAAAAAACAAGATGCTGTTCAGAAGAGAGAATGCGTATTCTGTAACTCTGTCAGCGCGTTCGTGACCTGGCCGACCTGGTAATACTGGCGGAAGACGGCGAGGTCGAAGAGCGCCTGCTTGGACGACAGGAACCTGAGGTTGTCGGTGGTGAGGCTGTCGAACGGGGAGCTCTTGCCGTAGTACCGGTGCTCCGGCGTCACCACCGCGGCGCCGAACTTCTTGGCGATGACGGCGAGGTAGTCGTTGGGGAGGCCGTCGCAGGAGGACTCGCCGCAGATGCGCAGGAACACCGGGCCGGTGGGGGCGTCGTGGTAGTCCAGGAACTCGAAGTAGCGCTGATTGAATTGGCGGTGGTCCTGCGGGCAAGATCGTACATGGCGCCCATGGATCATACGGACGGAATTCTTAGGCAGGGAGCTATTTACGTGTCGCGCATAATTCCAGGGGTGTAAAAGAGAAATTACGGTGGGGGAGAAGTGGTCGAGGCGCTGGCTCATCCAGCGCTCCTCCCGCGTCAGGTATCTGCTCGGGGCGGCCGAGAGCTCGTCGCCGGCGGTCGTCGGGCGGTGGCTGAACCCGAGCGGCTCGGCGCCGCGCAGGAGGAGCAGGAGGAAGGAGGCGCCGAGGAGGGAGGCGAACCCAGCGCGGGACAACATTTTCTCCGGCTGCTAGACTCTCCTTCCCTTCCACTGTCGAGTGTTTGTTTTGGAGCGCGGCCGCGCCGGTAGCCGATTGACTAGTCTCAGTGGGTACTGGTACGCACAAATACGAAGCAAAAAACAAGAAGCAGCTAAAGCATTTAAATTTAAATGCTTTTCTCTGTCCATTTAAACGTGGAGGCTGGGGCGTCGCTTTTTTTGCCCGATGCGACGTGAACTAGAGGCTGTCGCTGTTGAGTAAATAGGTAATTTATCGATTAAATTAATCTATGAGTAAATCACTAGCATGGCATTGACTAAGTTGATGACGTACTGACTCTGATCTAAATATGCACGTACTAAGCAAACAGTATACAAATCTACACATACTGTTAGTACTGCTAATATGAAAATAATCAGGAGCGGGATAAACGAGTTATACCCTCCAGTAGGCCACGCAGAGGCCGCGGCTTTGGGGGCAGCAGCGGCGTCCTCGGCGGCCTTCTTGTCGGCTTCAGCTTTCTCGGCAGCGGCACGGTCGGCGTCGGTGAACATGGTGATGATTAAGGCGACGCGGACGTAGAGGAAGTAGATGATCGGAAGCGAGCAGTCGCGTAATCGCTGCCCAAAAACCTATTCGCCCCTCACCCCGTACAGGACCAGAAGGGCGTGGTTTCAGAGACCTGCTCTCCCGTCGACCGTGTACGCGGCGGACGGGATGGAGTCACAGGCGGCAGCAGTAGCGAAGGAACGACGGTGGGCGTGCGCGTGAGCAGATGTGATCTGTTCGTGGCGGCTAGGGTTAGGAGACACCGCATACTTATAGGCGCAGCCGCGTGGAGAGACGTGGGCTCGATCCACGTCCGAGTCCGTGACAGCCCACGATCCGACGTCTCACATCGTGGCCCAACTGTCAGAAAACTCTCCGTTAGTGACTGGCAAAAATAAGCGCGTAGGTGTGAGCTCGGCTCGGCTCAATCCCGCAACCCGCGGCGCGGCGCGTCGTGACGAGGCGTGGCGTGGCGAGGCGGGTGGGCGGCGGAGGAGGAGTGCACGAGGGCCTCTTCTCTTCTCAAGCTCCAATAGCATGTAGAAGAGAAACCCTTATAAACCACTCCAACTCTCCTTCCACTTCCGGGGTGGGACTAAACTTCCCACTACACCTAGTGCCATATAACCCACATGGGCCCTTAGAGATTTTTCAGAAATTGCAATATGGGCCTAGAGCCCATCTCAGATTTCAGCAATCCCCCACCAGATCTCGAGGGCCCATTGTGTCCTCTGTTCCAATTGCTGTTTCGATATACCAGTGTTTCAGTGAAGACCTTTTAAGGTTGAACTTCACCTAGAACAAGTGGCAACACTCCTTCACAACTGAACAAATGGACTATGCCTTGAATTGTCAGTTTGGCATAAAGAAGTTTCACTACATGTCTTACTAGTACTAGGCTGCCGAAGGCTGACCCCTCGGGTGGAGCATATAAGTCACACTCCTGGCCTATTCATGAGCTTACTAGAGATCACCCCAATCTCATAGACTGTGACCAGCAGTCGGGCTCATATAGGTGTGTTCCTCCAAAGATCGCTCTGTAGGGTAGCATCTTGCTTTTATAAGCTTTGGAACACATTAAGACCGTAGTCATCCTACCATACAGTATCGAGAGTATTGCATCTCCAACGGAGTGGGTTAGTATAGTTACTCTCCTCAGTTCACCACTGGCTTGTTTTCCCAGGTCCTAGTTCACGGGATCTCCGATCACATAGGTTGGGTTACCACCATGGCAACTCATGTGGGTCTCATACCCATCTCCCTCGATGCATTATCTATCACAACACGTGATAGCCCTTTTGTAAAGGGATCTGCCAGATTCTTAGCCGTATGGACATAGTCCAACGCTATCACTCCGGAGTTTCTTAATTTTCTGACAGCTTTTAATCTCATTCTTATGTGTTTGGTGGACTTCATGTTGTCCTTTGAACTCTTCACCTTGGTGATGAAAGTCTGATTGTCACAGTTCATAAGGATAGCCAGAACCGGTTTATCAACCAATGGCAAGTCCATCAAAAGATCTCGAAGCCATCTCGCTTCAACACTAGATGTGTCTAATGCCGTTAATTCTGCTTCCATTGTCGATCTCGTTAAGATCGTTTGCTTGCAAGACTTCCAGGAAACAGCGCCACCTCCAAGAGTAAACATATACCCAGTTGTGGCCTTCATCTCATCAGCATCAGAGATCCAATTCGCATCACTATACCCTTCAAGTACCGATGGGTATCCGGTATAGTGAAGTCCATAGTTCATAGTACCTTTCAGATAGCGCATAACTCTCTCAACAGCATGCCAATGTACATCACCCGGTTTGGAAACAAACCGGCTCAGTTTGCTCACAGCAAATGTGATTTCAGGCCTCGTTGCGCTCGCTAGGTACATTAGTGAACCAATGATTTCAGAGTACCTCAATTGATCTTTAGCCATGCCTTTGGACTTTCGAATCAATACGCTAGGATCATATGGTGTTTGAGATGGTGTGCAGTCCGAATATCCAAAACGACTCAACACCTTCTCAACGTAATGGGATTGCAGAAGTGTGACCCCACCCTCATTATCTCTTAGTAGCTTGATGTTCAAGATAACATCAGCCACACCAAGGTCTTTCATCTCAAAGTTCTGAGATAGAAACGATTTGACCTCCTCAATGACTTTGAGGTTTGTTCCGAATATCAGTATGTCATCAACATACAAGCACAGTTGAATATCAGTATGTCATCAACATATAAGCACAGTATAACTCCTTCGCCCCCACCATGGCGATAGTATACACATTTGTCAGCCTCATTAACAACGAAACCAACAGATGTCAAAGTTGTATTAAACTTATCATGCCATTGCTTAGGTGCTTGTTTCAGGCCATATAAAGATTTTATCAACCTACACACCTTTTTTTCCTGACCATCTATCACAAAGCCATCAGGCTGTTGCATGTAGATTTCCTCCTTTAGCTCTCCATTTAGAAAAGTCGTCTTAACATCCATCTGATGGACGAGAAGACCATGTGAGGCCGCCAACGAGAGTAATACTCGAATGGTGGTCAGTCTAGCCACAGGTGAATAAGTATCAAAGAAATCTTCCTCTTCTTGCTGGTCATAGCCCTTGGCCACAAGCCTAGCCTTGTACTTTTCAATCGTACCATCGGGCCTAAGCTTCTTTTTGAACACCCACTTACATCCCAGTGGTTTGCAACCATAGGGACGGTCAGTGATCTCCCATGTCCCGTTAGCCATGATGGAATCCAGCTCGCTACGGACCGCATCCTTCCAGTAGTCAGCTTCTGGAGAGGCATACGCTTCTGAAATAGAAGTGGGAGTATCATCCACGAGGTACACGAAGAAATCATCACCAAAGGTCTTTGCAGTCCTTTGTCTCTTGCCCCTACCAAGGGTTTCCTCGTCATCCTCCTCGGGATTTTCATCATGTGTTTGTTCATAATATTCCATAGGGATGGCAAGTTCAGGAGTCTCCTCAGATTCCTGTCTAGAAGTGCTTTGCATATCTCTCATAGGAAAAATATCCTCAAAGAATGTAGCATCCTTAGACTCCATAATTGTACCGACCTTCTGGTCAGGTACCTCAGATTTCACTACTAGAAATCTATAGCCAACGTTGTTCTTAGCGTAGCCCAAATTAACGCAGTCCACAGTCTTGGGTCCAAGCTTACGCTTTTTGGGGATCGGCACGTTGACTTTCGCCAAACAGCCCCAAGTGCGCAAGTACGAGAGTGTCGTCCTTCTCTTTGCCCATTTCTCATAGGGAGTGATCTCATTATCCTTTGTTGAAACTTTATTCAGGACATGACATGCCGTCAATATAGCCTCCCCCCACCATGCCTTGGATAAACCCGATGTATCTAACATGGCGTTAACCAAATCAGTTAGAGTACGGTTTTTCCGCTCGGCAACCCCGTTTGACTGGGGTGAATAGGGAGGCGTCCTCTCATGAATAATGCCGTGTTCCATACAGAAGGAATCAAACTCACTCGAGAAGTACTCTCCACCACGATCTGACCGGACTCGTTTAATTTTCTTTTCAAGTTGATTTTCAACTTCTGCCTTATAGATTTTAAAGTAGTGTAGAGCCTCATCTTTAGTATTTAACAGATACACATAGCAATATCTAGTGGAATCATCTATCAATGTCATGAAGTATCTCTTTCCACCTTTAGTCAACACACCATTCATCTCGCAAAGATCAGAATGTATGAGTTCTAATGGTGCCAGGTGTCTCTCCTCCGCGGCCTTATGAGGCTTGCGAGGTTGCTTAGCTTGCACACATGAAAGGCACTTAGAACCTTTGGCTAAAGTGAAACTCGGGATTAAATCCAACTTGGCTAGCCGCGTCATAACACCAAAACTAATGTGATAAAGACGTGAATGCCAAACTTCAGATTCATTAACATTTGAATGAATATGGTTCACGACTTTATTACAAAAATCTGCGAGGGAAAGGCGGAACATCCCTCCGCTCTCATAACCTTTTCCAACAAAGAGTCCATATTTTGTAACAACTAATTTATTAGACTCGAAAACCAACTTAAACCCTTCTCTACATAGAAGGGAGCCACTAACGAGGTTCTTCTTGATGGCGGGGACATGCTGCACGTTCTTCAACTGCACGATTCTTCCCGAAGTAAATTTCAGATCGACCGTGCCAACACCATGAACAGAAGCACTCGCGCCATTCCCCATCAATACGGACCCGTGACCTGTGACCTGGTAAGAAGTGAACAATGAAATGTCAGCACACACATGAACACCTGCACCTGTGTCCACCCACCAATCGTTGGGTTGAAACACTGAAAAAACAGTAAATAAATTACCGTACCCAGATGCACCATTCTCATTGTTGCCCACAATCATGTTGACAGACTTGGAGTCCTGTCCTGACTTCTTGTACTTGTTTGGGCACTTGTTGGCCCAATGTTCAACCGAACCACAAGTAAAGCAGCCCTCGTCCTTCTTGTTATTCTTGAGGGTCTTCTTGCCCTTCTTCTTAAAGTCGGTATTGTGTTGGACACCGTTCTTTCCCTTGGACTTGTGGGAGTTGAAGTTCTTCTGGTTCACCATGTTGGCAACAGAAGTCCCTTCGGCCCCTTTTCCGTGCGAGTCTTTTGCCCTTGAATTCTGCTCAACACTCAGATGGCCAATGACATCCTCCACAGAGAATTCACGCCTCTGATGTTTCAGAGTGGTGGCAAAGTTCCTCCAGGAATTAGGGAGCTTAGCGATTATGCAGCCCGCGACAAACTTGCCCGGTAACTCGCACTTGAGAAGCTCAAGTTCCTTAACAATGCATATTATCTCATGAGCCTGCTCCAATACAGGACGGTTTTCAGCCATCTTGTAATCGTGGAACTGCTCTATAATATACATCTCGCTCCCTGCATTGGCGGCCCCGAATTTAGATTTGAGCGCCTCCCACAAGTCCCTGGCGACATGCACATGTAAATATGCGTCGACCAGTTTATCTCCAATCACGCTAAGAACCGCTCCGAGAAACACAACGGTAGCCTCCTTGAACGCCTTCTCCTGTTCAGGAGCAATCGTTCCCGTGGAGACACCGGTGACCCAGAACACGTTCATAGCCGTGAGCCATAACGTGGTCTTAGTCTGCCAACGCTTGAAGTATGTACCGGTAAACTTATCCGGTTTCAATGCAGCGGCAAAGCCACTTGCCAAGAAATTCCTACACATAATAGGTTTTTGGATTGTTGAGTAAATAGGCAATTTCTCGATTAAATTAATCCATGAGTAAATCACTAGCATGGCATTGACTAAGTTGATGACGTACTGACTCTGATCTAAACATGCACGTACTAAGCAAACAGTAGACAAATCTACACATACTGCTAGTACTGCTAATATGAAAATAATCAGGAGCGGGATAAACGAGTTATACCCTCCAGTAGGCCATGCAGATGCTGCGGCTTTGGTGGCAGCAGCGGCGTCCTCGGCGGCCTTCTTGTCGGCTTCAGCTTTCTCGGCGGTGGCACGGTCGGTGTCGGTGGACATGGTGATGATGAAGGCGACGCGGGCGTAGAGGAAGTAGATGATCAGAAGCGAGCAGTCGCGTAATCGCTGCCCAAAAACCTATTCGCCCCTCACCCCATACAGGAACCAGAAGGGCGTGGTTTCGGAGACCTGCTCTCCCGTCGACCGTGTACGCGGCGGACGGGATGGAGTCACCGGCGGCGGCAGCAGCGAAGGAACGACGGTGGGCGTGGGCGTGAGCAGATGTGATCTGTTCGTGGCGGCTAGGGTTAGGAGACACCGCATACTTATAGGCGCAGCCGCGTGGAGAGACGTGGGCTCGACCCACGTCCGAGTCCGTGACAGCCCACGATCCGACGTCTCACATCGTGGCCCAGCTGTCAGAAAACTCTCCGTTAGTGACTGGCAAAAATAAGCGCGTAGGTGTGAGCTCGGCTCGGCTCAATCCCGCAACCCGCGGCGCGGCGCGTCGTGACGAGGCGTGGTGTGGCGAGGCGGGCGGCGGAGGAGGAGTGCGCGAGGGCCTCTTCTCTTCTCAAGCTCCAATAGCATGTAGAAGAGAAACCCTTATAAACCACTCCAACTCTCCTTCCACTTCCGGGGTGGGACTAAACTTCCCACTACACCTAGTGCCATATAACCCACATGGGCCCTTAGAGATTTTTCAGAAATTGCAATATGGGCCTAGAGCCCACCTCAGATTTTAGCAATCCCCCACCAGATCTCGAGGGCCCATTGTGTCCTCTGTTCCAATTGCTGTTTCGATATACCAGTGTTTCAGTGAAGACCTGTTAAGGTTGAACTTCACCTAGAACAAGTGGCTACACTCCTTCACAACTGAACAATGGACTATGCCTTGAATTGTCAGTTTGGCGTAAAGAAGTTTCACTACATGTCTTACTAGTACTAGGCTGCCGAAGGCTGACCCCTCGGGTGGAGCATATAAGTCACACTCCCGGCCTATTCATGAGCTTACTAGAGATCACCCCAATCTCATAGACTGTGACCAGCAGTCGGGCTCATATAGGTGTGTTCCTCCAAAGATCACTCTGTAGGGTAGCATCTTGCTTTTATAAGCTTTGGAACACATTAAGACCGTAGTCATCCTACCATATAGTATTGAGAGTATTGCATCTCCAACGGAGTGGGTTAGTATAGTTACTCTCCTCAGTTCACCACTGGCTTGTTTTCCCAGGTCCTAGTTCACGGGATCTCCGATCACATAGGTTGGGTTACCACCATGGCAACTCATGTGGGTCTCATACCCATCTCCCTCGATGCATTATCTATCACAACACGTGATAGCCCTTTTGTAAAGGGATCTGCCAGATTCTTAGCCGTATGGACATAGTCCAACGCTATCACTCCGGAGTTTCTTAATTTTCTGACAGCTTTTAATCTCATTCTTATGTGTTTGGTGGACTTCATGTTGTCCTTTGAACTATTCACCTTGGTGATGACAGTCTGATTGTCATAGTTCATAAGGATAGCCGGAACCGGTTTATCAACCAATGGCAAGTCCATCAAAAGATCTCGAAGCCATCTCGCTTCAACACTAGATGTGTCTAATGCCGTTAATTCTGCTTCCATTGTCGATCTCGTTAAGATCGTTTGCTTGCAAGACTTCCAGGAAACAACGCCACCTCCAAGAGTAAACATATACCCAGTTGTGGCCTTCATCTCATCAGCATCAGAGATCCAATTCGCATCACTATACCCTTCAAGTACCGGTGGGTATCCGGTATAGTGAAGTCCATAGTTCATAGTACCTTCCAGATAGCGCATAACTCTCTCAACAGCATGCCAATGTACATCACCCGGTTTGGAAACAAACCGGCTCAGTTTGCTCACAGCAAACGCAATTTCAGGCCTCGTTGCGCTCGCTAGGTACATTAGTGAACCAATGATTTCAGAGTATCTCAATTGATCTTTAGCCATGCCTTTGGACTTTCGAATCAATACGCTAGGATCATATGGTGTTTGAGATGGTGTGCAGTCTGAATATCCAAAACGACTCAACACCTTCTCAACGTAATGGGATTGCAGAAGTGTGACCCCACCCTCATTATCTCTTAGTAGCTTGATGTTCAAGATAACATCAGCCACACCAAGGTCTTTCATCTCAAAGTTCTGAGATAGAAACGATTTGACCTCCTCAATGACTTTGAGGTTTGTTCCGAATATCAGTATGTCATCAACATACAAGCACAGTTGAATATCAGTATGTCATCAACATATAAGCACAGTATAACTCCTTCGCCCCCACCATGGCGATAGTATACACATTTGTCAGCCTCATTAACAACGAAACCAATAGATGTCAGAGTTGTATTAAACTTATCATGCCATTGCTTAGGTGCTTGTTTCAGGCCATATAAAGATTTTATCAACCTACACACCTTTCTTTCCTGACCATCTATCACAAAGCCATCAGGCTGTTGCATGTAGATTTCCTCCTTTAGCTCTCCATTTAGAAAAGTCGTCTTAACATCCATCTGATGGACGAGAAGACCATGTGAGGCCGCCAACGAGAGTAATACTCGAATGGTGGTCAGTCTAGCCACAGGTGAATAAGTATCAAAGAAATCTTCCTCTTCTTGCTGGTCATAGCCCTTGGCCACAAGCCTAGCCTTGTACTTTTCAATCGTACCATCGGGCCTAAGCTTCTTTTTGAACACCCACTTACATCCCAGTGGTTTGCAACCATAGGGACGGTCAGTGATCTCCCATGTCCCGTTAGCCATGATGGAATCCAGCTCGCTACGGACCGCATCCTTCTAGTAGTCAGCTTCTGGAGAGGCATACGCTTCTGAAATAGAAGTGGGAGTATCATCCACGAGGTACACGAAGAAATCATCACCAAAGGTCTTTGCAGTCCTTTGTCTCTTGCCCCTACCAAGGGTTTCCTCGTCATCCTCCTCGGGATTTTCATCATGTGTTTGTTCATAATATTCCATAGGGATGACAGGTTCAGGAGTCTCCTCAGATTCCTGTCTAGAAGTGTTTTGCATATCTCTCATAGGAAAAATATCCTCAAAGAATGTAGCATCCTTAGACTCCATAATTGTACCGACCTTCTGGTCAGGTACCTCAGATTTCACTACTAGAAATCTATAGCCAACGCTGTTCTTAACGTAGCCCAAATTAACGCAGTCCACAGTCTTGGGTCCAAGCTTACGCTTTTTGGGGATCGGCACGTTGACTTTCGCCAAACAGCCCCAAGTGCACAAGTACGAGAGTGTCGTCCTTCTCTTTGCCCATTTCTCATAGGGAGTGATCTCATTATCCTTTGTCGGAACTTTATTCAGGACATGACATGCCGTCAATATAGCCTCCCCCCACCATGCCTTGGATAAACCCGATGTATCTAACATGGCGTTAACCAAATCAGTTAGAGTACGGTTTTTCCGCTCGGCAACCCCGTTTGACTGGGGTGAATAGGGAGGCGTCCTCTCATGAATAATGCCGTGTTCCATACAGAAGGAATCAAACTCACTCGAGAAGTACTCTCCACCATGATCTGACCGGACTCGTTTAATTTTCTTTTCAAGTTGATTTTCAACTTCTGCCTTATAGATTTTAAAGTAGTGTAGAGCCTCATCTTTAGTATTTAACAGATACACATAGCAATATCTAGTGGAATCATCTATCAATGTCATGAAGTATCTCTTTCCACCTTTAGTCAACACACCATTCATCTCGCAAAGATCAGAATGTATGAGTTCTAATGGTGCCAGGTGTCTCTCCTCCGCGGCCTTATGAGGCTTGCGAGGTTGCTTAGCTTGCACACATGAAAGGCACTTAGAACCTTTGGCTAAAGTGAAATTTGGGATTAAATCCAACTTGGCTAGCCGCGTCATAACACCAAAACTAATGTGATAAAGACGTGAATGCCAAACTTCAGATTCATTAACATTTGAATGAATATGGTTCACGACTTTAATACAAAACTCTGCGAGGGAAAGGCGGAACATCCCTCCGCTCTCATAACCTTTTCCAACAAAGAGTCCATATTTTGTAACAACTAATTTATTAGACTCGAAAACCAACTTAAACCCTTCTCTACATAGAAGGGAGCCACTAATGAGGTTCTTCTTGATGGCGGGGACATGCTGCACGTTCTTCAACTGCACGATTCTTCCCGAAGTAAATTTCAGATCGACCGTGCCAACACCATGAACAGAAGCACTCGCGCCATTCCCCATCAATACGGACCCGTGACCTGTGACCTGGTAAGAAGTGAACAATGAAATGTTAGCACACACATGAACACCTGCACCTGTGTCCACCCACCAATCGTTGGGTTGAAACACTGAAAAAACAGTAAATAAATTACCGTACCCAGATGCACCATTCTCATTATTGCCCACAATCATGTTGACAGACTTGGAGTCGTGTCCTGACTTCTTGTACTTGTTTGGGCACTTGTTGGCCCAATGTTCAACCGAATCACAAGTAAAGCAGCCCTCGTCCTTCTTGTTCTTCTTGAGGGTCTTCTTGCCCTTCTTCTTAAAGTCGGTATTGTGTTGGACACCGTTCTTTCCCTTGGACTTGTGTGAGTTGAAGTTCTTCTGGTTCACCATGTTGGCAACAGAAGTCCCTTCGGCCCCTTTTCCGTGCGAGTCTTTTGCCCTTGAATTCTGCTCAACACTCAGATGGCCAATGACATTCTCCACAGAGAATTCACGCGTCTGATGTTTCAGAGTGGTGGCAAAGTTCCTCCAGGAATTAGGGAGCTTAGCGATTATGCAGCCCGCGACAAACTTGCCCGGTAACTCGCACTTGAGAAGCTCAAGTTCCTTAACAATGCATATTATCTCATGAGCCTGCTCCAATACAGGACGGTTTTCAACCATCTTGTAATCGTGGAACTGCTGTATAATATACATCTCGCTCCCTGCATCGGCAGCCCTGAATTTAGATTCGAGCGCCTCCCACAAGTCCTTGGTGACATGCACATGTAAATATGCGTCGACCAGTTTATCTCCGATCACGCTAAGAACCGCTCCGAGAAACACAACGGTAGCCTCCTTGAACGCCTTCTCCTGTTCAGGAGAAATCGTTCCCGTGGAGACACCGGTGACCCAGAACACGTTCATAGCCGTGAGCCATAATGTGGTCTTAGTCTGCCAACGCTTGAAGTATGTACCGGTAAACTTATCCGGTTTCAGTGCAGCGGCAAAGCCACTTGCCAAGAAATTCCTACACATAATAGGTTTTTGGATTGTTGAGTAAATAGGCAATTTCTCGATTAAATTAATCCATGAGTAAATCACTAGCATGGCATTGACTAAGTTGATGACGTACTGACTCTGATCTAAACATGCATGTACTAAGCAAACAGTAGACAAATCTACACATACTGCTAGTACTGCTAATATGAAAATAATCAGGAGGGGGATAAACGAGTTATACCCTCCAGTACGCCATGCAGAGGCCGCGGCTTTGGTGGCAGCAGCGGCATCCTCGGCGGCCTTCTTGTCGGCTTTAGCTTTCTCGGCGGTGGCACGGTCGGTGTCGGTGGACATGGTGATGATGAAGGCGACGCGGACGTAGAGGAAGTAGATGATCGGAAGCGAGCAGTCGCGTAATCGCTGCCCAAAAACCTATTCGCCCCTCACCCCGTACAGGAACCAGAAGGGCGTGGTTTCGGAGACCTGCTCTCCCGTCGACCATGTACGCGGCGGACGGGATGGAGTCACCGGCGGCGGCAGCAGCGAAGGAACGACGGTGGGCGTGGGCGTGAGCAGATGTGATCTGTTCGTGGCGGCTAGGGTTAGGAGAAACCGCATACTTATAGGCGCAAACGCGTGGAGAGACGTGGGCTCGACCCACGTCCGAGTCCGTGACAGCCCACGATCCGACGTCTCATATCGTGGCCCAGCTGTCAGAAAACTCTCCGTTAGTGACTGGCAAAAATAAGCGCTTAGGTGTGAGCTCGGCTCGGCTCAATCCCGCAACCCGCGGCGCGGCGCGTCGTGACGAGGCGTGGTGTGGCGAGGCGGGCGGCGGAGGAGGAGTGCGCGAGGGCCTCTTCTCTTCTCAAGCTCCAATAGCATGTAGAAGAGAAACCCTTATAAACCACTCCAACTCTCCTTCCACTTCCGGGGTGGGACTAAACTTCCCACTACACCTAGTGCCATATAACCCACATGGGCCCTTAGAGATTTTTTAGAAATTGCAATATGGGCCTAGAGCCCATCTCAGATTTTAGCAATCCCCCACCAGATCTCGAGGGCCCATTGTGTCCTCTGTTCCAATTGCTGTTTCGATATACCAGTGTTTCAGTGAAGACCTGTTAAGGTTGAACTTCACCTAGAACAAGTGGCTACACTCCTTCACAACTGAACAATGGACTATGCCTTGAATTGTCAGTTTGGCGTAAAGAAGTTTCACTACATGTCTTACTAGTACTAGGCTGCCGAAGGCTGACCCCTCGGGTGGAGCATATAAGTCACACTCCCGGCCTATTCATGAGCTTACTAGAGATCACCCCAATCTCATAGACTATGACCAGCAGTCGGGCTCATATAGGTGTGTTCCTCCAAAGATCACTCTGTAGGGTAGCATCTTGCTTTTATAAGCTTTGGAACACATTAAGACCGTAGTCATCCTACCATATAGTATCGAGAGTATTGCATCTCCAACGGAGTGGGTTAGTATAGTTACTCTCCTCAGTTCACCACTGGCTTGTTTTCCCAGGTCCTAGTTCACGGGATCTCCGATCACATAGGTTGGGTTACCACCATGGCAACTCATGTGGGTCTCATACCCATCTCCCTCGATGCATTATCTATCACAACACGTGATAGCCCTTTTGTAAAGGATCTGCCAGATTCTTAGCCGTATGGACATAGTCCAACGCTATCACTCCGGAGTTTCTTAATTTTCTGACAGCTTTTAATCTCATTCTTATGTGTTTGGTGGACTTCATGTTGTCCTTTGAACTCTTCACCTTGGTGATGACAGTCTGATTGTCATAGTTCATAAGGATAGCCGGAACCGGTTTATCAACCAATGGCAAGTCCATCAAAAGATCTTGAAGCCATCTCGCTTCAACACTAGATGTGTCTAATGCCGTTAATTCTGCTTCCATTGTCGATCTCGTTAAGATCGTTTGCTTGCAAGACTTCCAGGAAACAGCGCCACCTCCAAGAGTAAACATATACCCAGTTGTGGCCTTCATCTCATCAGCATCAGAGATCCAATTCGCATCACTATACCCTTCAAGTACCGATGGGTATCCGGTATAGTGAAGTCCATAGTTCATAGTACCTTTCAGATAGCGCATAACTCTCTCAACAGCATGCCAATGTACATCACCGGTTTGGAAACAAACTGGCTCAGTTTGCTCACAGCAAACGCGATTTCAGGCCTCGTTGCGCTTGCTAGGTACATTAGTGAACCAATGATTTCAGAGTATCTCAATTGATCTTTAGCCATGCCTTTGGACTTTCGAATCAATACGCTAGGATCATATGGTGTTTGAGATGGTGTGCAGTCCGAATATCCAAAACGACTCAACACCTTCTCAACGTAATGGGATTGCAGAAGTGTGACCCCACCCTCATTATCTCTTAGTAGCTTGATGTTCAAGATAACATCAGCCACACCAAGGTCTTTCATCTCAAAGTTCTGAGATAAAAACGATTTGACCTCCTCAATGACTTTAAGGTTTGTTCCGAATATCAGTATGTCATCAACATACAAGCACAGTTGAATATCAGTATGTCATCAACATACAAGCACAGTATAACTCCTTCGCCCCCACCATGGCGATAGTATACACATTTGTCAGCCTCATTAACAACGAAACCAACAGATGTCAGAGTTGTATTAAACTTATCATGCCATTGCTTAGGTGCTTGTTTCAGGCCATATAAAGATTTTATCAACCTACACACCTTTCTTTCCTGACCATCTATCACGAAGCCATCAGGCTGTTGCATGTCGACTTCCTCCTTTAGCTCTCCATTTAGAAAAGTCGTCTTAACATCCATCTGATGGACGAGAAGACCATGTGAGGCCGCCAACGAGAGTAATACTCGAATGGTGGTCAGTCTATCCACAGGTGAATAAGTATCAAAGAAATCTTCCTCTTCTTGCTGGTCATAGCCCTTGGCCACAAGCCTAGCCTTGTACTTTTCAATCGTACCATCGGGCCTAAGCTTCTTTTTGAACACCCACTTACATCCCAGTGGTTTGCAACCATAGGGACGGTCAGTGATCTCCCATGTCCCGTTAGCCATGCTGGAATCCAGCTCGCTACGGACCGCATCCTTCTAGTAGTCAGCTTCTAGAGAGGCATACGCTTCTGAAATAGAAGTGGGAGTATCATCCACGAGGTACACGAAGAAATCATCACCAAAGGTCTTTGCAGTCCTTTGTCTCTTGCCCCTACCAAGGGTTTCCTCGTCATCCTCCTCGGGATTTTCATCATGTGTTTGTTCATAATATTCCATAGGGATGGCAGGTTCAGGTGTCTCCTTAGATTCCTGTCTAGAAGTGCTTTGCATATCTCTCATAGGAAAATATCCTCAAAGAATGTAGCATCCTTAGACTCCATAATTGTACCGACCTTCTGGTCAGGTACCTCAGATTTCACTACTAGAAATCTATAGCCAACGCTGTTCTTAGCGTAGCCCAAATTAACGCAGTCCACAGTCTTGGGTCCAAGCTTACGCTTTTTGGGGATCGGCACGTTAACTTTCGCCAAACAGCCCCAAGTGTGCAAGTACGAGAGTGTCGTCCTTCTCTTTGCCCATTTCTCATAGGGAGTGATCTCATTATCCTTTGTCGGAACTTTATTCAGGACATGACATGCCGTCAATATAGCCTCCCCCCACCATGCCTTGGATAAACCCGATGTATCTAACATGGCGTTAACCAAATCAGTTAGAGTACGGTTTTTCCGCTCGGCAACCCCGTTTGGCTGGGGTGAATAGGGAGGCGTCCTCTCATGAATAATGCCGTGTTCCATACAGAAGGAATCAAACTCACTCGAGAAGTACTCTCCACCATGATCTGACCGGACTCGTTTAATTTTCTTTTCAAGTTGATTTTCAACTTCTGCCTTATAGATTTTAAAGTAGTGTAGAGCCTCATCTTTAGTATTTAACAGATACACATAGCAATATCTAGTGGAATCATCTATCAATGTCATGAAGTATCTCTTTCCACCTTTAGTCAACACACCATTCATCTCGCAAAGATCAGAATGTATGAGTTCTAATGGTGCCAGGTGTCTCTCCTCCGCGGCCTTATGAGGCTTGCGAGGTTGCTTAGCTTGCACACATGAAAGGCACTTAGAACCTTTGGCTAAAGTGAAATTTGGGATTAAATCCAACTTGGCTAGCCGCGTCATAACACCAAAACTAATGTGATAAAGACGTGAATGCCAAACTTCAGATTCATTAACATTTGAATGAATATGGTTCACGACTTTAATACAAAACTCTGCGAGGGAAAGGCGGAACATCCCTCCGCTCTCATAACCTTTTCCAACAAAGAGTCCATATTTTGTAACAACTAATTTATTAGACTCGAAAACCAACTTAAACCCTTCTCTACATAGAAGGGAGCCACTAATGAGGTTCTTCTTGATGGCGGGGACATGCTGCACGTTCTTCAACTGCACGATTCTTCCCGAAGTAAATTTCAGATCGACCGTGCCAACACCATGAACAGAAGCACTCGCGCCATTCCCCATCAATACGGACCCGTGACCTGTGACCTGGTAAGAAGTGAACAATGAAATGTTAGCACACACATGAACACCTGCACCTGTGTCCACCCACCAATCGTTGGGTTGAAACACTGAAAAAACAGTAAATAAATTACCGTACCCAGATGCACCATTCTCATTATTGCCCACAATCATGTTGACAGACTTGGAGTCGTGTCCTTACTTCTTGTACTTGTTTGGGCACTTGTTGGCCCAATGTTCAACCGAATCACAAGTAAAGCAGCCCTCGTCCTTCTTGTTCTTCTTGAGGGTCTTCTTGCCCTTCTTCTTAAAGTCGGTATTGTGTTGGACACCGTTCTTTCCCTTGGACTTGTGTGAGTTGAAGTTCTTCTGGTTCACCATGTTGGCAACAGAAGTCCCTTCGGCCCCTTTTCCGTGCGAGTCTTTTGCCCTTGAATTCTGCTCAACACTCAGATGGCCAATGACATTCTCCACAGAGAATTCACGCGTCTGATGTTTCAGAGTGGTGGCAAAGTTCCTCCAGGAATTAGGGAGCTTAGCGATTATGCAGCCCGCGACAAACTTGCCCGGTAACTCGCACTTGAGAAGCTCAAGTTCCTTAACAATGCATATTATCTCATGAGCCTGCTCCAATACAGGACGGTTTTCAACCATCTTGTAATCGTGGAACTGCTGTATAATATACATCTCGCTCCCTGCATCGGCAGCCCTGAATTTAGATTCGAGCGCCTCCCACAAGTCCTTGGTGACATGCACATGTAAATATGCGTCGACCAGTTTATCTCCGATCACGCTAAGAACCGCTCTGAGAAACACAACGGTAGCCTCCTTGAACGCCTTCTCCTGTTCAGGAGAAATCGTTCCCGTGGAGACACCGGTGACCCAGAACACGTTCATAGCCGTGAGCCATAATGTGGTCTTAGTCTGCCAACGCTTGAAGTATGTACCGGTAAACTTATCCGGTTTCAGTGCAGCGGCAAAGCCACTTGCCAAGAAATTCCTACACATAATAGGTTTTTGGATTGTTGAGTAAATAGGCAATTTCTCGATTAAATTAATCCATGAGTAAATCACTAGCATGGCATTGACTAAGTTGATGACGTACTGACTCTGATCTAAACATGCATGTACTAAGCAAACAGTAGACAAATCTACACATACTGCTAGTACTGCTAATATGAAAATAATCAGGAGGGGGATAAACGAGTTATACCCTCCAGTACGCCATGCAGAGGCCGCGGCTTTGGTGGCAGCAGCGGCATCCTCGGCGGCCTTCTTGTCGGCTTTAGCTTTCTCGGCGGTGGCACGGTCGGTGTCGGTGGACATGGTGATGATGAAGGCGACGCGGACGTAGAGGAAGTAGATGATCGGAAGCGAGCAGTCGCGTAATCGCTGCCCAAAAACCTATTCGCCCCTCACCCCGTACAGGAACCAGAAGGGCGTGGTTTCGGAGACCTGCTCTCCCGTCGACCATGTACGCGGCGGACGGGATGGAGTCACCGGCGGCGGCAGCAGCGAAGGAACGACGGTGGGCGTGGGCGTGAGCAGATGTGATCTGTTCGTGGCGGCTAGGGTTAGGAGAAACCGCATACTTATAGGCGCAAACGCGTGGAGAGACGTGGGCTCGACCCACGTCCGAGTCCGTGACAGCCCACGATCCGACGTCTCATATCGTGGCCCAGCTGTCAGAAAACTCTCCGTTAGTGACTGGCAAAAATAAGCGCTTAGGTGTGAGCTCGGCTCGGCTCAATCCCGCAACCCGCGGCGCGGCGCGTCATGACGAGGCGTGGTGTGGCGAGGCGGGCGGCGGAGGAGGAGTGCGCGAGGGCCTCTTCTCTTCTCAAGCTCCAATAGCATGTAGAAGAGAAACCCTTATAAACCACTCCAACTCTCCTTCCACTTCCGGGGTGGGACTAAACTTCCCACTACACCTAGTGCCATATAACCCACATGGGCCCTTAGAGATTTTTCAGAAATTGCAATATGGGCCTAGAGCCCATCTCAGATTTTAGCAATCCCCCACCAGATCTCGAGGGCCCATTGTGTCCTCTGTTCCAATTGCTGTTTCGATATACCAGTGTTTCAGTGAAGACCTGTTAAGGTTGAACTTCACCTAGAACAAGTGGCTACACTCCTTCACAACTGAACAATGGACTATGCCTTGAATTGTCAGTTTGGCGTAAAGAAGTTTCACTACATGTCTTACTAGTACTAGGCTGCCGAAGGCTGACCCCTCGGGTGGAGCATATAAGTCACACTCCCGGCCTATTCATGAGCTTACTAGAGATCACCCCAATCTCATAGACTATGACCAGCAGTCGGGCTCATATAGGTGTGTTCCTCCAAAGATCACTCTGTAGGGTAGCATCTTGCTTTTATAAGCTTTGGAACACATTAAGACCGTAGTCATCCTACCATATAGTATCGAGAGTATTGCATCTCCAACGGAGTGGGTTAGTATAGTTACTCTCCTCAGTTCACCACTGGCTTGTTTTCCCAGGTCCTAGTTCACGGGATCTCCGATCACATAGGTTGGGTTACCACCATGGCAACTCATGTGGGTCTCATACCCATCTCCCTCGATGCATTATCTATCACAACACGTGATAGCCCTTTTGTAAAGGATCTGCCAGATTCTTAGCCGTATGGACATAGTCCAACGCTATCACTCCGGAGTTTCTTAATTTTCTGACAGCTTTTAATCTCATTCTTATGTGTTTGGTGGACTTCATGTTGTCCTTTGAACTCTTCACCTTGGTGATGACAGTCTGATTGTCATAGTTCATAAGGATAGCCGGAACCGGTTTATCAACCAATGGCAAGTCCATCAAAAGATCTTGAAGCCATCTCGCTTCAACACTAGATGTGTCTAATGCCGTTAATTCTGCTTCCATTGTCGATCTCGTTAAGATCGTTTGCTTGCAAGACTTCCAGGAAACAGCGCCACCTCCAAGAGTAAACATATACCCAGTTGTGGCCTTCATCTCATCAGCATCAGAGATCCAATTCGCATCACTATACCCTTCAAGTACCGATGGGTATCCGGTATAGTGAAGTCCATAGTTCATAGTACCTTTCAGATAGCGCATAACTCTCTCAACAGCATGCCAATGTACATCACCGGTTTGGAAACAAACTGGCTCAGTTTGCTCACAGCAAACGCGATTTCAGGCCTCGTTGCGCTTGCTAGGTACATTAGTGAACCAATGATTTCAGAGTATCTCAATTGATCTTTAGCCATGCCTTTGGACTTTCGAATCAATACGCTAGGATCATATGGTGTTTGAGATGGTGTGCAGTCCGAATATCCAAAACGACTCAACACCTTCTCAACGTAATGGGATTGCAGAAGTGTGACCCCACCCTCATTATCTCTTAGTAGCTTGATGTTCAAGATAACATCAGCCACACCAAGGTCTTTCATCTCAAAGTTCTGAGATAAAAACGATTTGACCTCCTCAATGACTTTAAGGTTTGTTCCGAATATCAGTATGTCATCAACATACAAGCACAGTTGAATATCAGTATGTCATCAACATACAAGCACAGTATAACTCCTTCGCCCCCACCATGGCGATAGTATACACATTTGTCAGCCTCATTAACAACGAAACCAACAGATGTCAGAGTTGTATTAAACTTATCATGCCATTGCTTAGGTGCTTGTTTCAGGCCATATAAAGATTTTATCAACCTACACACCTTTCTTTCCTGACCATCTATCACGAAGCCATCAGGCTGTTGCATGTCGACTTCCTCCTTTAGCTCTCCATTTAGAAAAGTCGTCTTAACATCCATCTGATGGACGAGAAGACCATGTGAGGCCGCCAACGAGAGTAATACTCGAATGGTGGTCAGTCTATCCACAGGTGAATAAGTATCAAAGAAATCTTCCTCTTCTTGCTGGTCATAGCCCTTGGCCACAAGCCTAGCCTTGTACTTTTCAATCGTACCATCGGGCCTAAGCTTCTTTTTGAACACCCACTTACATCCCAGTGGTTTGCAACCATAGGGACGGTCAGTGATCTCCCATGTCCCGTTAGCCATGCTGGAATCCAGCTCGCTACGGACCGCATCCTTCTAGTAGTCAGCTTCTAGAGAGGCATACGCTTCTGAAATAGAAGTGGGAGTATCATCCACGAGGTACACGAAGAAATCATCACCAAAGGTCTTTGCAGTCCTTTGTCTCTTGCCCCTACCAAGGGTTTCCTCGTCATCCTCCTCGGGATTTTCATCATGTGTTTGTTCATAATATTCCATAGGGATGGCAGGTTCAGGTGTCTCCTTAGATTCCTGTCTAGAAGTGCTTTGCATATCTCTCATAGGAAAATATCCTCAAAGAATGTAGCATCCTTAGACTCCATAATTGTACCGACCTTCTGGTCAGGTACCTCAGATTTCACTACTAGAAATCTATAGCCAACGCTGTTCTTAGCGTAGCCCAAATTAACGCAGTCCACAGTCTTGGGTCCAAGCTTACGCTTTTTGGGGATCGGCACGTTAACTTTCGCCAAACAGCCCCAAGTGTGCAAGTACGAGAGTGTCGTCCTTCTCTTTGCCCATTTCTCATAGGGAGTGATCTCATTATCCTTTGTCGGAACTTTATTCAGGACATGACATGCCGTCAATATAGCCTCCCCCCACCATGTCTTGGATAAACCCGATGTATCTAACATGGCGTTAACCAAATCAGTTAGAGTACGGTTTTTCCGCTCGGCAACCCCGTTTGACTGGGGTGAATAGGGAGGCGTCCTCTCATGAATAATGCCGTGTTCCATACAGAAGGAATCAAA
Source organism: Triticum monococcum (assembly GCA_034509565.1). Classification (NCBI taxonomy): domain Eukaryota; kingdom Viridiplantae; phylum Streptophyta; class Magnoliopsida; order Poales; family Poaceae; genus Triticum; species Triticum monococcum. Next base: position 353,834,242 of record CM067841.1, read on the forward strand.
CTCACTCGAGAAGTACTCTCCACCACGATCTGACCGGACTCGTTTAATTTTCTTTTCAAGTTGATTTTCAACTTCTGCCTTATAGATTTTAAAGTAGTGTAGAGCCTCATCTTTAGTATTTAACAGATACACATAGCAATATCTAGTGGAATCATCTATCAATGTCATGAAGTATCTCTTTCCACCTTTAGTCAACACACCATTCATCTCGCAAAGATCAGAATGTATGAGTTCTAATGGTGCCAGGTGTCTCTCCTCCGCGGCCTTATGAGGCTTGCGAGGTTGCTTAGCTTGCACACATGAAAGGCACTTAGAACCTTTGGCTAAAGTGAAACTCGGGATTAAATCCAACTTGGCTAGTCGCGTCATAACACCAAAACTAATGTGACAAAGACGTGAATGCCAAATTTCAGATTCATTAACATTCGTATGAATATGGTTCACGACTTTATTACAAAAATCTGCGAGGGAAAGGCGGAACATCCCTCCGCTCTCATAACCTTTTCCAACAAAGAGTCCATATTTTGTAACAACTAATTTATTAGACTCAAAAACCAACCGAAACCCTTCTCTACATAGAAGGGAGCCACTAATGAGGTTCTTCTTGATGGCGGGGACATGCTGCACGTTCTTCAGCTGCACGATTCTTCCCGAAGTAAACTTCAGATCGACCGTGCCAACACCATGAACAGAAGCACTCGCGCCATTCCCCATCAATACGGACCCGTGACCTATGACCCGGTAAGAAGTGAACAATGAAATGTCAGCACACACATGAACACCTGCACCTGTGTCCACCCACCAATCATTGGGTTGAAACACTGAAAAAATAGTAAATAAATTACCGTACCCAGATGCACCATTCTCAATGTTGCCCACAATCATGTTGACAGACTTGGAGTCCTGTCCTGACTTCTTGTACTTGTTTGGGCACTTGTTGGCCCAATGTTCAACCGAACCACAAGTAAAGCAGCCCTCGTCCTTCTTGTTCTTCTTGAGGGTCTTCTTGCCCTTCTTCTTAAAGTCGGTATTGTGTTGGACACCGTTCTTTCCCTTGGACTTGTGGGAGTTGAAGTTCTTCTGGTTCACCATGTTGGCAACAGAAGTCCCTTCGGCCCCTTTTCCATGCGAGTCTTTTGCCCTCAAATTCTGCTCAACACTCAGATGGCCAATGACATCCTCCACAGAGAATTCACGCCTCTGATGTTTCAGAGTGGTGGCAAAGTTCCTCCAGGAATTAGGGAGCTTAGCGATTATGCAGCCCGCGACAAACTTGCCCGGTAACTCGCCCTTAAGAAGCTCAAGTTCCTTAACAATGCATATTATCTCATGAGCCTGCTCCAATACAGGACGGTTTTCAACCATCTTGTAATCGTGGAACTGCTCTATAATATACATCTCGCTCCCTGCATCGGCGGCCCCGAATTTAGATTCGAGCGCCTCCCACAAGTCCTTGGCGACATGCACATGTAAATATGCGTCGACCAGTTTATCTCCGATCACGCTAAGAACCGCTCCGAGAAACACAACGGTAGCCTCCTTGAACGCCTTCTCCTGTTCAGGAGCAATCGTTCCCGTGGAGACACCGGTGACCCAGAACACGTTCATAGCCGTGAGTCATAACGTGGTCTTAGTCTACCAACGCTTGAAGTATGTACCGGTAAACTTATCCGGTTTCAGTGCAGCGGCAAAGCCACTTGCCGAGAAATTCCTACACATAATAGGTTTTTGGATTGTTGAGTAAATAGGCAATTTCTCGATTAAATTAATCCATGAGTAAATCACTAGCATGGCATTGACTAAGTTGATGACGTACTGACTCTGATCTAAACATGCACGTACTAAGCAAACAGTAGACAAATCTACACATACTGCTAGTACTGCTAATATGAAAATAATCAGGAGCGGGATAAACGAGTTATACCCTCCAGTAGGCCACGCAGAGGCCGTGGCTTTGGTGGCAGCAACGGCGTCCTCGGCGGCCTTCTTGTCAGCTTCAGCTTTCTCGGCAGCGGCACGGTCGGCGTCGGTGGACATGGTGATGATGAAGGCGACGCGGACGTAGACGACGTAGACGATCGGAAGCGAGCAGTCGCGTAATCGCTGCCCAAAAACCTATTCGCCCCTCACCCCGTACAGGAACCAGAAGGGCGTGGTTTCGGAGACCTGCTCTCCCGTCGACCGTGTACGCGGCGGACGGGATGGAGTCACCGGCGGCGGCAGCAGCGAAGGAACGATGGTGGGCGTGGGCGTGAGCAGATGTGATCTGTTCGTGGCGGATAGGGTTAGGAGACACCGCATACTTATAGGCGCAGCCGCGTGGAGAGACGTGGGCTTGACCCACGTCCGAGTCCGTGACAGCCCACGATCCGACGTCTCACATCGTGGCCCACCTGTCAAAAAACTCTCCGTTAGTGACTGGCAAAAATAAGCGCGTAGGTGTGAGCTTGGCTCGGCTCAATCCCGCGGCGCGGCGCGTCGTGACGAGGCGTGGCGTGGCGAGGCGGGCGGCGGAGGAGGAGTGCGCGAGGGCCTCTTCTCTTCTCAAGCGCCAATAGCATGTAGAAGAGAAACCCTTATAAACCACTCCAACTCTCTTTCCACTTCCGGGGTGGGACTAAACTTCCCACTACACCTAGTGCCATATAACCCACATGGGCCCTTAGAGATTTTTCAGTAATTGCAATATGGGCCTAGAGCACATCTCAGATTTCAGCAATCCCCCACCAGATCTCGAGGGCCCATTGTGTCCTCTGTTCCAATTGCTGTTTCGATATACCAGTGTTTCAGTGAAGACCTGTTAAGGTTGAACTTCACCTAGAACAAGTGGCTACACTCCTTCACAACTGAACAAATGGACTATGCCTTGAATTGTCAGTTTGGCATAAAGAAGTTTCACTACATGTCTTACTAGTACTAGGCTGCCGAAGGCTAACCCCTCGGGTGGAGCATATAAGTCACACTCCTGGCCTATTCATGAGCTTACTAGAGATCACCCCAATCTCATAGACTGTGACCAGCAGTCGGGCTCATATAGGTGTGTTCCTCCAAAGATCGCTCTGTAGGGTAGCATCTTGCTTTTATAAGCTTTGGAACACATTAAGACCGTAGTCATCCTACCATACAGTATCGAGAGTATTGCATCTCCAACGGAGTGGGTTAGTATAGTTACTCTCCTCAGTTCACCACTGGCTTGTTTTCCCAGGTCCTAGTTCACGGGATCTCCGATCACATAGGTTGGGTTACCACCATGGCAACTCATGTGGGTCTCATACCCATCTCCCTTGATGCATTATCTATCACAACACGTGATAGCCCTTTTGTAAAGGGATCTGCCAGATTCTTAGCCGTATGGACATAGTCCAACGCTATCACTCCGGAGTTTCTTAATTTTCTGACAGCTTTTAATCTCATTCTTATGTGTTTGGTGGACTTCATGTTGTCCTTTGAACTCTTCACCTTGGTGATGAAAGTCTGATTGTCACAGTTCATAAGGATAGCCGGAACCGGTTTATCAACCAATGGCAAGTCCATCAAAAGATCTCGAAGCCATCTCGCTTCAACACTAGATGTGTCTAATGCCGTTAATTCTGCTTCCATTGTCGATCTCGTTAAGATCGTTTGCTTGCAAGACTTCCAGGAAACAGCGCCACCTCCAAGAGTAAACATATACCCAGTTGTGGCCTTCATCTCATCAGCATCAGAGATCCAATTCGCATCACTATACCCTTCAAGTACCGATGGGTATCCGGTATAGTGAAGTCCATAGTTCATAGTACCTTTCAGATAGCGCATAACTCTCTCAACAGCATGCCAATGTACATCACCCGGTTTGGAAACAAACCGGCTCAGTTTGCTCACAGCAAACGTGATTTCAGGCCTCGTTGCGCTCGCTAGGTACATTAGTGAACCAATGATTTCAGAGTATCTCAATTGATCTTTAGCCATGCCTTTGGACTTTCGAATCAATACGCTAGGATCATATGGTGTTTGAGATGGTGTGCAGTCCGAATATCCAAAACGACTCAACACCTTCTCAACGTAATGGGATTGCAGAAGTGTGACCCCACCCTCATTATCTCTTAGTAGCTTGATGTTCAAGATAACATCAGCCACACCAAGGTCTTTCATCTCAAAGTTCTGAGATAGAAACGATTTGACCTCCTCAATGACTTTAAGGTTTGTTCCGAATATCAGTATGTCATCAACATACAAGCACAGTTGAATATCAGTATGTCATCAACATATAAGCACAGTATAACTCCTTCGCCCCCACCATGGCGATAGTATACACATTTGTCAGCCTCATTAACAACGAAACCAACAGATGTCAAAGTTGTATTAAACTTATCATGCCATTGCTTAGGTGCTTGTTTCAGGCCATATAAAGATTTTATCAACCTACACACCTTTTTTTCCTGACCATCTATCACAAAGCCATCAGGCTGTTGCATGTAGATTTCCTCCTTTAGCTCTCCATTTAGAAAAGTCGTCTTAACATCCATCTGATGGACGAGAAGACCATGTGAGGCCGCCAACGAGAGTAATACTCGAATGGTGGTCAGTCTAGCCACAGGTGAATAAGTATCAAAGAAATCTTCCTCTTCTTGCTGGTCATAGCCCTTGGCCACAAGCCTAGCCTTGTACTTTTCAATCGTACCATCGGGCCTAAGCTTCTTTTTGAACACCCACTTACATCCCAGTGGTTTGCAACCATAGGGACGGTCAGTGATCTCCCATGTCCCGTTAGCCATGATGGAATCCAGCTCGCTACGGACCGCATCCTTCCAGTAGTCAGCTTCTGGAGAGGCATACGCTTCTGAAATAGAAGTGGGAGTATCATCCACGAGGTACACGAAGAAATCATCACCAAAGGTCTTTGCAGTCCTTTGTCTCTTGCCCCTACCAAGGGTTTCCTCGTCATCCTCCTCGGGATTTTCATCATGTGTTTGTTCATAATATTCCATAGGGATGGCAGGTTCAGGAGTCTCCTCAGATTCCTGTCTAGAAGTGCTTTGCATATCTCTCATAGGAAAAATATCCTCAAAGAATGTAGCATCCTTAGACTCCATAATTGTACCGACCTTCTGGTCAGGTACCTCAGATTTCACTACTAGAAATCTATAGCCAACGCTGTTCTTAGCGTAGCCCAAATTAACGCAGTCCACAGTCTTGGGTCCAAGCTTACGCTTTTTGGGGATCGGCACGTTGACTTTCGCCAAACAGCCCCAAGTGTGCAAGTACGAGAGTGTCGTCCTTCTCTTTGCCCATTTCTCATAGGGAGTGATCTCATTATCCTTTGTCGGAACTTTATTCAGGACATGACATGCCGTCAATATAGCCTCCCCCCACCATGCCTTGGATAAACCCGATGTATCTAACATGGCGTTAACCAAATCAGTTAGAGTACGGTTTTTCCGCTCGGCAACCCCGTTTGACTGGGGTGAATAGGGAGGCGTCCTCTCATGAATAATGCCGTGTTCCATACAGAAGGAATCAAACTCACTCGAGAAGTACTCTCCACCACGATCTGACCGGACTCGTTTAATTTTCTTTTCAAGTTGATTTTCAACTTCTGCCTTATAGATTTTAAAGTAGTGTAGAGCCTCATCTTTAGTATTTAACAGATACACATAGCAATATCTAGTGGAATCATCTATCAATGTCATGAAGTATCTCTTTCCACCTTTAGTCAACACACCATTCATCTCGCAAAGATCAGAATGTATGAGTTCTAATGGTGCCAGGTGTCTCTCCTCCGCGGCCTTATGAGGCTTGCGAGGTTGCTTAGCTTGCACACATGAAAGGCACTTAGAACCTTTGGCTAAAGTGAAACTCGGGATTAAATCCAACTTGGCTAGCCGCGTCATAACACCAAAACTAATGTGATAAAGACGTGAATGCCAAACTTCAGATTCATTAACATTTGAATGAATATGGTTCACGACTTTATTACAAAAATCTGCGAGGGAAAGGCGGAACATCCCTCCGCTCTCATAACCTTTTCCAACAAAGAGTCCATATTTTGTAACAACTAATTTATTAGACTCGAAAACCAACTTAAACCCTTCTCTACATAGAAGGGAGCCACTAACGAGGTTCTTCTTGATGGCGGGGACATGCTGCACGTTCTTCAACTGCACGATTCTTCCCGAAGTAAATTTCAGATCGACCGTGCCAACACCATGAACAGAAGCACTCGCGCCATTCCCCATCAATACGGACCCGTGACCTGTGACCTGGTAAGAAGTGAACAATGAAATGTCAGCACACACATGAACACCTTCACCTGTGTCCACCCACCAATCGTTGGGTTGAAACACTGAAAAAACAGTAAATAAATTACCGTACCCAGATGCACCATTCTCATTGTTGCCCACAATCATGTTGACAGACTTGGAGTCCTGTCCTGACTTCTTGTACTTGTTTGGGCACTTGTTGGCCCAATGTTCAACTGAACCACAAGTAAAGCAGCCCTCGTCCTTCTTGTTCTTCTTGAGGGTCTTCTTGCCCTTCTTCTTAAAGTCGGTATTGTGTTGGACACCGTTCTTTCCCTTGGACTTGTGGGAGTTGAAGTTCTTCTGGTTCACCATGTTGGCAACAGAAGTCCCTTCGGCCCCTTTTCCGTGCGAGTCTTTTGCCCTTGAATTCTGCTCAACACTCAGATGGCCAATGACATCCTCCACAGAGAATTCACGCCTCTGATGTTTCAGAGTGGTGGCAAAGTTCCTCCAGGAATTAGGGAGCTTAGCGATTATGCAGCCCGCGACAAACTTGCCCGGTAACTCGCACTTGAGAAGCTCAAGTTCCTTAACAATGCATATTATCTCATGAGCCTGCTCCAATACAGGACGGTTTTCAGCCATCTTGTAATCGTGGAACTGCTCTATAATATACATCTTGCTCCCTGCATCGGCGGCCCCGAATTTAGATTTGAGCGCCTCCCACAAGTCCCTGGCGACATGCACATGTAAATATGCGTCGACCAGTTTATCTCCAATCACGCTAAGAACCGCTCCGAGAAACACAACGGTAGCCTCCTTGAACGCCTTCTCCTGTTCAGGAGCAATCGTTCCCGTGGAGACACCGGTGACCCAGAACACGTTCATAGCCGTGAGCCATAACGTGGTCTTAGTCTGCCAACGCTTGAAGTATGTACCGGTAAACTTATCCGGTTTCAATGCAGCGGCAAAGCCACTTGCCAAGAAATTCCTACACATAATAGGTTTTTGGATTGTTGAGTAAATAGGCAATTTCTCGATTAAATTAATCCATGAGTAAATCACTAGCATGGCATTGACTAAGTTGATGACGTACTGACTCTGATCTAAACATGCACGTACTAAGCAAACAGTAGACAAATCTACACATACTGCTAGTACTGCTAATATGAAAATAATCAGGAGCGGGATAAACGAGTTATACCCTCCAGTAGGCCATGCAGATGCTGCGGCTTTGGTGGCAGCAGCGGCGTCCTCGGCGGCCTTCTTGTCGGCTTCAGCTTTCTCGGCGGTGGCACGGTCGGTGTCGGTGGACATGGTGATGATGAAGGCGACGCGGGCGTAGAGGAAGTAGATGATCAGAAGCGAGCAGTCGCGTAATCGCTGCCCAAAAACCTATTCGCCACTCACCCCATACAGGAACCAGAAGGGCGTGGTTTCGGAGACTTGCTCTCCCGTCGACCGTGTACGCGGCGGACGGGATGGAGTCACCGGCGGCGGCAGCAGCGAAGGAACGACGGTGGGCGTGGGCGTGAGCAGATGTGATCTGTTCGTGGCGGCTAGGGTTAGGAGACACCGCATACTTATAGGCGCAGCCGCGTGGAGAGACGTGGGCTCGACCCACGTCCGAGTCCGTGACAGCCCATGATCCGACGTCTCACATCGTGGCCCAGCTGTCAGAAAACTCTCCATTAGTGACTGGCAAAAATAAGCGCGTAGGTGTGAGCTCGGCTCGGCTCAATCCCGCAACCCGCGGCGCGGCGCGTCGTGACGAGGCGTGGTGTGGCGAGGCGGGCGGCGGAGGAGGAGTGCGCGAGGGCCTCTTCTCTTCTCAAGCTCCAATAGCATGTAGAAGAGAAACCCTTATAAACCACTCCAACTCTCCTTCCACTTCCGGGGTGGGACTAAACTTCCCACTACACCTAGTGCCATATAACCCACATGGGCCCTTAGAGATTTTTCAAAAATTGCAATATGGGCCTAGAGCCCACCTCAGATTTTAGCAATCCCCCACCAGATCTCGAGGGCCCATTGTGTCCTCTGTTCCAATTGCTATTTCGATATACCAGTGTTTCAGTGAAGACCTGTTAAGGTTGAACTTCACCTAGAACAAGTGGCTACACTCCTTCACAACTGAACAATGGACTATGCCTTGAATTGTCAGTTTGGCGTAAAGAAGTTTCACTACATGTCTTACTAGTACTAGGCTGCCGAAGGCTGACCCCTCGGGTGGAGCATATAAGTCACACTCCCGGCCTATTCATGAGCTTACTAGAGATCACCCCAATCTCATAGACTGTGACCAGCAGTCGGGCTCATATAGGTGTGTTCCTCCAAAGATCACTCTGTAGGGTAGCATCTTGCTTTTATAAGCTTTGGAACACATTAAGACCGTAGTCATCCTACCATATAGTATCGAGAGTATTGCATCTCCAACGGAGTGGGTTAGTATAGTTACTCTCCTCAGTTCACCACTGGCTTGTTTTCCCAGGTCCTAGTTCACGGGATCTCCGATCACATAGGTTGGGTTACCACCATGGCAACTCATGTGGGTCTCATACCCATCTCCCTCGATGCATTATCTATCACAACACGTGATAGCCCTTTTGTAAAGGGATCTGCCAGATTCTTAGCCGTATGGACATAGTCCAACGCTATCACTCCGGAGTTTCTTAATTTTCTGACAGCTTTTAATCTCATTCTTATGTGTTTGGTGGACTTCATGTTGTCCTTTGAACTATTCACCCTGGTGATGACAGTCTGATTGTCATAGTTCATAAGGATAGCCGGAACCGGTTTATCAACCAATGGCAAGTCCATCAAAAGATCTCGAAGCCATCTCGCTTCAACACTAGATGTGTCTAATGCCGTTAATTCTGCTTCCATTGTCGATCTCGTTAAGATCGTTTGCTTGCAAGACTTCCAGGAAACAGCGCCACCTCCAAGAGTAAACATATACCCAGTTGTGGCCTTCATCTCATCAGCATCAGAGATCCAATTCGCATCACTATACCCTTCAAGTACCGGTGGGTATCCGGTATAGTGAAGTCCATAGTTCATAGTACCTTCCAGATAGCGCATAACTCTCTCAGCAGCATGCCAATGTACATCACCCGGTTTGGAAACAAACCGGCTCAGTTTGCTCACAGCAAACGCAATTTCAGGCCTCGTTGCGCTCGCTAGGTACATTAGTGAACCAATGATTTCAGAGTATCTCAATTGATCTTTAGCCATGCCTTTGGACTTTCGAATCAATACGCTAGGATCATATGGTGTTTGAGATGGTGTGCAGTCCGAATATCCAAAACGACTCAACACCTTCTCAACGTAATGGGATTGCAGAAGTGTGACCCCACCCTCATTATCTCTTAGTAGCTTGATGTTCAAGATAACATCAGCCACACCAAGGTCTTTCATCTCAAAGTTCTGAGATAGAAACGATTTGACCTCCTCAATGACTTTGAGGTTTGTTCCGAATATCAGTATGTCATCAACATACAAGCACAGTTGAATATCAGTATGTCATCAACATACAAGCACAGTATAACTCCTTCGCCCCCACCATGGCGATAGTATACACATTTGTCAGCCTCATTAACAACGAAACCAACAGATGTCAGAGTTGTATTAAACTTATCATGCCACCGTTCATAATTCTTTCATACATGTCGCTCTTGAGTCATTGCACGTCCCGGTACACCGCCGAAGACATTCATATAGAGTCATATTTTGTTCTAAGTATCACGTTGTAATTCTTGAGTTATAAGTAAATAAAAGTGTGATAACCTTCATTATTAGAGCATTGACCCATGTGAGAAAATAAAAATAAAAGGGAGGCCAAAGAAGCCAAACAAAAAAAGAGAAAAAAGAGAGAAAAGGAGAGAAGGGGCAATGTTACTATCCTTTTTCCACACTTGTGCTTCAAAGTAGCACCATGATCTTCATGATAGAGAGTCTCCTATGTTGCCACTTTCATATACTAGTGGGAATTTTTCATTATAGAACTCGGCTTGTATATTCCAACGATGGGCTTCCTCAAATTGCCCTAGGTCTTCGTGAGCAAGCAAGTTGGATGCACACGCACTTAGTTTTCTTTTTAAGCATTCATACACTTATAGCTCTAGTGCATCTGTTGCATGGAAATCCCTACTCACTCACATTGATATCTATTGATGGGCATCTCCATAGCCTGTTGATAAGCCTAGTTGATGTGATACTATCTCCTTCTTTTTGTCTTCTCCACAACCACCATATTCTATTCCACCTATAGTGTTATGTCCATGGCTCAGGCTGATGTATTGTGTGAAAGTTGAAAAGGTTTGAGAACACCAAAAGTATGAAACAATTGCTTGGCTTGTCATCGGGGTTGTGCATGATTTGAATATTCTGTGTGATGAAGACGGAGCATAGCCAGACTATATGATTTTGTAGGGATAAGCTTTCTTTGGCCATGTTATTTTGAGAATACATAATTGACTTGTTAGTATGCTTGAAGTATTTATTGTTTTTATGTCAATATTAAATTTTTGTTTTGAATCTTATGGATCTGAACATTCATGCCACAATAAATAAATAATACATGGATAAATATGTTAGGTAGCATTCCACATCAAAAATTATGTTTTACCATTTACCTACTCGAGGATGAGCAGGAATTAAGCTTGGGGATGCTTGATACGTCTCCAACGTATCTATAATTTTTGATTGTTCCATGCTATTATATTATCTGTTTTGGATGTTTTACATGCACTAATATGCTATTTTATATTACTTTTGGGACTAACCTATTAACTTAGAGCCCAGTGCTAGTTTTTGTTTTGTTTTTCTTGTTTTTGAGCTTCGTAGAAAAGGAATACCAAACGGAGTCCAAATGGAATAAAACCTTCGCAATGATTTTCCTTGGACCAGAAGAAACCCAAGAGACTTGGAGTGCAAGTTGGAAGAGCCACGAGGCGGCCATAAGGGTGGAGGGCGCTCTCAGGGGGGGTAGGGCGCGCCCCCCTACCTTGTGGGCCCCTCGATGACCCCTAACCTAGATCTTCCTCCTATATATTCACATATATTCCCAAACCACCAGAAGCATCCATGAAAACACTTTTCCACCGCCGCAACCTTCTGTTCCCATGAGATCCCATCTGGGGGCCTTTTCCGGCATCCTGCCGGAGGGGGATTCGATCACGGAGGGCTTCTACATCAACTCTATTGCCCTTCCGATGAAGCGTGAGTAGTTTACCTCAGACCTATGGGTCCATAGCTAGTAGCTAGATGGCTTCTTCTCTCTCTTTGATTCTCAATACCATGTTCTCCTCGATGTTCTTGGAGATCTATCCGATGTAATCTTCTTTTGCGGTGTGTTTGTTGAGATCCGATGAATTGTGGATTTCTGATTAGCTTATCTATGAATATTATTTGAATCTTCTCTGAATTCTTTTATGCATGATTTGATATCTTTGTAATTCTCTTCGAACTATCGGTTTGGTTTGGCCAACTAGATTGGTTTTTCTTGCAATGGGAGAAGTGCTTAGCTTTGGGTTCAATCTTGTTGTGTCCTTTCACAGTGACAGTAGGGGCAGCAAGGCACGTATTGTATTACTGCCATTGAGGATAAAAAGATGGGGTTTACATCATATTGCTTGAGTTTATTCCTCTACATCATGTCATCTTACTTAATTCATTGCTCTAGAGTTCTTCATGAACTTAATACTCTAGATGCAGGCAGGAGTCGGTCGATGTTTGGAGTAATAGTAGTAGATGCAGAATCGTTTCGGTCTACTTAACACAGACCTGGTGCCTATATTTCATAATCGTTGCCTTAGATATTGTCATAACATTGCGCTTTTTTATCAATTGCTCGACGGTAATTTGTTCACCGACCGTAATATTTGCTATCTTGAGAGAAGTCTCTAGTGAAACCTATGGCCCCTGGGTCTATTTCCGTCATATTAGTTTCTGATCTAGTATTTTGCAATCTTTTACTTTCTGATCTATAAACCACAAAAACCAAAAAAAATATTTACTTTATCTTTTGTTTAGTTTCATCTATCTCTATTAGATCCCACTTTTGCTAGTGACCGTGAAGGGATTGACAACCCCTTTATCGCGTTGGATACAAGTTGTTTGATTGTTTGTGCAGGTATTGGTGATTTGTGCGTTGTATCCTACTGGATTGATACATTGGTTCTCTAACTGAGGGAAATCCTTATCTCTACTTTGTTGTATCACCCTTTGCTCTTCAAGGGAAAAAACAACGCATGCTCAAGAAGTAGCAGTGCTCGGGGCTGTGTGCGATCGACCGTTGACAAATGATATAGAGAGAATATACCCCACCTGTCATAAGTTGCATCGGCCCCACAAGTCAGGATCTTACCGCGTCAACACAATGGGGAGGGACTAGCCATACCCCACCTGCCAGGGTATCAAGCGGCCCCACATGTCATAAGTTGTGTCGTCCCACATGCCAGGATTCTAGTCAACACTGTGGTGAGAGAGAGTGGAGCGACCCACCTGTGAGGATATTATGCGGCCCCAGTAGTCATAAGTTGCCTCGACCCCTACCGTGACCCACTGTGGTGAGAGAGAGTGGAGCGACCCCACTATTCAGGAGGTAACAGACAAAGAGACTTTGACCGGACGGAAGTGCTCTATTTGGGATTTTGTGAGCACCTAGTGGAGTAGGGAGAGAAAAAGTGAGCAACGTTAGTTGCCAAGGGAAAAACTGAGCACAACAAACCAACTACAGGCACAGAAATAGAAAACCCAAATAACAAATGCTGCACAAAAGAGCGTTGAAACCAATGAGATGAAGGCGTTCCCAGGAAGTCCGGAGTCCCCACTAGCATCCATCTATAGTGGTGCCTAAACACAATGCTACGTCGGATTCCTAAGCCACTTTGCATATTTATATTTGTGGGAAGATCTGGTACATATACATGCATACACTCGCAGCCTCGTATTACATACGCCACCATAGTTCTTCCCCGCTCTAGTTACCAAAGTGTGATTAAGGGGAAATAGGTCCATGTGCACGAAACCTATAGGTGGTCTTTGTTTTACCCCCTGTTGCAACTGTCTGGGACGAAGGGAGATACAGCCTGTCACGTCACCTACCTCCACAACCAGCCGGTCTGCCAACAGTAATAACCTTCCATCCAAAACTGGCATACATTGGATGATCGACTTCACCCAACATCAAGAATATCATTAACATACACATGCAAAGATGATATTAAATCCTAGTACCAAACAATCTATTACACGCCATGGTTCATCCCTATCCTCGAGAACTAGAGGAACTACTCACACATGGAGGGTACAAACATCATACAAATGATAATGGTGAACATGAAGGGATTACAGATGTAACACTCAAGTCAATCCACTAGGGTTCTTGGTGAGTTACAATGAAGAGGATGTGGATGATGATGACAGTGGTGATGATGTTGAAGCCCTCCTTGTGGATGGTGATGAAGACGGCGATCTCCTCCTTGAGAAGCTCCCCCTCCAAATCAATTTAGAGGATAGGGTTCCTCCTTCTGGACGAGTTTCTCGTGTCTCTGGGCGTCTATTCTGTGATCCGGTTCCATGGGGTGAAAATAGTTGACGAGGCGGTCTTCCTGGCACTCCATACGACCGCTCATATGAACCCTCGCGGTCGCATGGTTGGTCGTCTTTTACTCTAGAGCAGCCCCGACGCTTCTTCGTTGGTCCTTTTTCTTTATTTTTTATGGTAGAAAATTATCACAATAAATAACATGATTTCATCTTATTTCCCGGGATTCCTTCCACAAGTATTTATTTTCTCTAAAAATGTTTCCTGCGGAAAATTAATAAAAAGAAGTGCGCATACGAGGTAAAATTCCCGCAAAGCCTGTTATAAAAGTACAAAATAACGACTGAAATTATCACGTAAATTGGACTCATCACACTCGCAGGCATCACTTAAACGTGGGACCACCTCCATCATCATCCTCACCTCATAGTCGATATGGAAGAACTGAAACAGCTGCATCTTTGATGGCGTGCGACCCACCATAACTCGCCTGGTGCAAGCTATCCACGACAACACACGGGTTTGGGCTAGGACCAGCGCTCATGGGTTAGATCGCATGTTGTCGGGGACGTGGACCATTGGTTCATTGGGTTGAGCAACCCTCTACTCTACTGCTGGAGACACTGGACTCACGCTTAGTGTGCGTCTATTATCCAATGTGTTTCCTTTATGCTGTGTAAAACCCTCTAACTTCTTCTATCAATGAAAAGACACACAAGCTCTTGCATATTGTCCATGTGTGAAGTGTAGAGGCACCAACATATCCTTTTTGGCCACATGTGCGAACGTGAAGATGCTTTGAAGGTCGAACTTTCCTAAGAACATCTCCAATAGGTGATATAGATGTATAAATAACAACTTTTTACACCACTTAGGTCTAAAAACGTGCTCCAGCAGATGATGTAGATGTATAAAATTTTACTCAAAATTTATATCTGATGTAAAATGCATCACATATACATCACTTGGCATCTACAGATGTATAACGGCCAGCCGCTCGCAAACGCCCAACTTCCACTGTGAAACTTCCCCGCCTCCGGCAATTTTGCACCAAAAACGCCGCCACCCGTCCGTCCATCCCCGACCCCGCCGCCGGAGCCTCCAACGACCCACCGTTTTGGATCCACCCCACCGCCGGTTTTTCGTGCGATTGCCTGTTCGCCAGAGCTGCGACGACTGTAATGGCTCTAGCAGCTCATGGCCACCTTTTCGTGGTACCACTGCCTGCTGCCGGAGCTAGCAGGGGCAACTACGTGACAACCCCACCGAGTAGCATGTGCTTCGGTCATTGCATCGCCACAAGTGGACTCCCTTGACAACCGACAGCCGTCCAGAAGCCGTAGAAGTAGCAGACGCCCACCCCTGGCGGCCTACGTGAGCACCATCAAGGCTCCGACCAGCCGTCGGCTGGTTTCTTCCACCTCGCACACAACGTGTTCGACAAAATTCCCCCAAAGTAAAAATTCATACAAACTAGGAATTCTTTATCAGGCATGAAGATGTAGTTTTATGACGATTTTCGTATTCTAGATGAGCTCGTGTGACTCCTCTTTCATGGAAGATTCCTCATCGGATGAGGAATTCGATTTGACCAAAGAAGAGGACATTGCTATTCTAGTGACGATGCACAAGAAGAAGAAGTCGAAGGATGGTGGTTCCATGTTTTGCTGTGAGTTCATCCAGAGAGAATGGGTTGAGGCGCACGAGAGATTGATGCACAACTATTTGGTACACCACACATATTTTCAGAGAGGTACTTTCATCACCAGTTCAAGATGTCCGTCACCGGTTCAAGATGTCCAAGGATTTGTTCATCTACATTTGCAATTCCATGAAGCAACATTGCATGCACTGGAAGTGGAAGAATTGTCTTAAAGCGTGGCATGGACAGTTCAGAGGACGCTCCAAGGATGCCACCATCATTCTTGAGGCCATCGCTAAAGAGACATGGATTAGGCATTCATATTTTGCAATGTCTGGATCTTGCAACGACATCAATGTGTTCGACCGATCACCTCCTTTTGCCAAGTTAGCCAATGGGGAAGCTCCACCAGTGACCTTCAAAGCAAATGGCCCCACCCACAACTATGGGTGCTACCTTGCGGATGAGATCTATCCGAAGTGGAGTACTTTTATGAGGCCAGTCCAAAGCCCCCAAGGTAAAGAAGAACTCCATTTTCACAATGCTCAGGCGGGAGCTAGGAAAAATGTTGAAAGGGCATTTGAGATTTTTGCAATTGCAATTTGCTATTGTGCGAGGACCAGCAACATGTTGTGCATGATCAAGCTTTGGGATTAGAAGAACCTTTCGTACATCATGACTACTTGCGTGATCATTGAGAATGAGCTTGGGCAGCATTTGGATTACATCTTCTATGATCTCATGGGCATACGCGTTAGGCCGATTAGAAGAGAGGACCGAATCAGACGTTTCATGGAGGTGTAGCATGACATTAGAGACGCCGACACACACAGTGATCTTCAGAAAGATGTGATGGAGGAATACTGAAAATGGCATGGGAAAAACCTCCTAGTTTCATCCTTCGTTCTATTGTATTGTGCAAGAACTTTATTGTATTTGTGTTGCATTTGTTGTTGTGGATTTGATGGATTATGTAATAATTTGATATTGTGGACTGATGAAATTTTATGTTTTAACTAGAGATGATATTTATTTGAAATTGTGTGGTTATTGTGCGGCTGAAGTGTTTTTGTAGTGCAGTTGTAGCACTGCTGCCGCATGACCGTTAGCTGTTTTTACATCATCTGTTGGAACACTAGTTTTACATCATCAATTATATATCAGCTGTTGGAGTTGGGTATTTCTTGATGATTAAAAAACACTTTTTGATGATATAAATTACACCTTTAACATTTTTTTGATGATTTATTTTACATCATCTATTGAAGATGCTCTAATATAAGAGATGTGCCCACAAGTGCTAGGGAGCAAAGGAGTGCCCGCTAGCCTCGTCCTAAATGTAATCAGGGAGAAATCCCTCTTCGCCTCGTCCTAAATGAAATCGGGGAAGAGATCCCTATTCGGCTTGTCCTAAATGAAATCAGGAAGTCCCTCTTCTTATTTATTTTTTCAATAGTTCATTAGTGCTTTTTAAAGTGTTATTGTGAGCTCGAACTCATATGAGCTTGGATGAACAACAAATTCCTAAAAAAGTAAAGAAAATTCAAAAAAAATCTGATTTTTTTGCTAGAAAACACCGATGTTTTTTCCCACACGCGTGCCAATTTTCTCCATGGAATCATATTAATGGAGGCGTGGGCAAAAAGACAAAATCAATCCTCCAAAATGCTTTCAAAAACACTCTTTTGTTAGCATCGTTTTTTTCCCACACCTCCATGAACGTGACTTCATCGTGAAAATTTACAGGCGTGTGAAAAAAAACATCAATGTTTCCCGCCAATAGAATTTTTAATTTTTTTAACTATTTTTCAGAGTTTACTGTTCATCTAAGCTCATGTGTGCTCGAGCTCACATACTCCATGTCTCGGTGTTTTCTTCTTCTTTTTGTTTTTGTTTTCGAGAGGCCTATCAGCCCATGAGTTTTTGGTAACTTCAGCCCATGAGCCGTATACTTGTGTTCACAAGCCGGGAATTCCCTATTTGACGCGCTCTGCGTAAAAAATGTCGCTGTTACACATAGAGATCGATTGGTCGCGTTAGGATTGGGCCGGCCCGTTTAGCTGATTCAGCGTTCCTGGTTTTGGGAACCTTCTAGAGGTTTCCAGCCGGTTTTCTACGGTTTTGGAAAACTTCTAGAAGGTCCCTGAACCGGATTTTTGCTGTTTTGTTTCTTTGTTCTTTTTCTTTTTAATTTTCCCATTTTTTCTTTTCTCTCCTTTTTTTGATATCTGTTTATTTCATTAACTGTTTTTCTTTTCTTTCCTGTTTTATTTTCTTTATTTTTCAGTTTAGATTTCAAATTTATTTTTGTTTTTTAAGAATTTTTCAGAACATTACAAAAATGTTTGAATTCTTAAAAATACTATTCGAAATTTCAAAAAAAATCCCGTTTTTTCAAATTTTGTACATAAATTATAAAAAAATGTTCAGAAGTTCCAAAAATGTTCAATTGTTCAGAATTTTTGTTTGCTTGTTTCCAAAAATGATCGAACATTCATAAAACATGTAGAATTTTCATATTTTCGAAAATGTTTCTACTTTTATGTATTAAAAAATTGTTCGCATTTCCAAAAAATGTTCAGAATTTTCGAATTGTTCTTTCACTTAAAATTTTGTTCTCGAAATTAAAAAAAATGCTCAAGATTTTCATTTTTTGTTCCCATATTAAATTTTTTGTCGCGATTTTAAAGGAAAATGTCTAAACTGAAAAATGTTCGACGTTTTTCATTTTTTGTCCCCATGTTCAAATTTTGTTCTTGATTTGAAAATTTTGTTTTCACTGGTTTTTTCTGTTTGCCTTTTCTTTTTGGTTTTTTCAGTTTTTTCTTGTTCTTTCTTTCTTTTTCTGTTCCTTTTATTTTATTTTCTAATTCCTTTTTCTTCTCTTATTATTTTCTTTTTGTTCTTAAGAGCTCCAAATTCTTCTCTAGAATTATAAAAATGTTCAGAAGTTCAAAAAATGTTCTTGTTATTAATTTTTGTTCACAAATTTAAAAGATGTTCTTCAGTTTCTAAAAAATGTTCCCATATTACTGAAAATGTTCACTTTTCAAAAAAGAAGTCTCCAAGTTCACAAAATGTTCAAGTTTCCTAAATATGTTTGTGAGTTTCGAAAAATGTTCCCATTTCAAAATTTGTTCACCATTTTAAAAAAAATCATGTTTTAAAATTTTGTTGCGAGTTTCCATAAATGTTTCCATTTAAAGAATTGTTCGCAAAGTCTAAAAAATGTTCATGTTCCAATTTTTGTTTGGGAGTTTCAAAAAATTTACGCACGTTTTAAAAAATGTTCATATTTTCAAATTTTGTTGCGATGTTTCCATTTAAATAATTGTTCACAAAATCTAAAAAATTTTCATCTTTCTAATTTTGTTCGGGGGTTTCAAAAAATGTATGCATGTTTTAAAATTGTTCATGTGTTCAAATTTTGTTGGTTAAAAAATGTTCGAGTATCCAGAAACTGTTTCGAATTTCAAAATTGTCCAGGTTTCCAAAAAAACTTTCGGGTTTTCTATTTTTGGGAGATTTTACAAAAAATGTTCCCGTTTCCAAAAATTGTTTGCGTTTTTCGAATTGTTGAGTTATTTCAATTTCTATTCACAATTACTAAAAGTGTTAGCCATTTCATACGACCTTCAGTTTTTTTCTCAAACATAACGTTTTGCGTACAACAATGAGAGATCGGCGGCCTCCCTCAAGGAGGACCGCCGGACGCAATGAATATCCTGTCATGGAACTGCCGGGGGAGAACCGCCGGATAGTTCGTGAGGTTTTGGCCCTCTCAAAAGCCAACAACCCCAAACTAGTCTTTCTTTGTGAGACTAAGCAAGAGGCAACTAAGGTGGAGAAATTGAAGTGGAGATTGTGCCTAAAAGGCTTTCATGGTGTCAGTAGTGATGGACGTAGTGGCGGTCTCGCTCTGTTCTGGGAGGAGACGCTTTCAGTTACAGTGCTCGAATCGTGTAATAGATTCATTGATGTTCATGTTCTTGATGCGGGTTCCGGTACTACTTGGAGGGAACCTTTGTTTACGGCGAACCGCGTGTGGAAAATCGTCAGCGCATGTGGGATCACCTATGTCGTCTGAGGGCTATCTCACATGAACCTTGGATGGTGTGTGGCAACTTCAATGAAGCCTTATGGCAGCACGAGCACCTTTCAAGGACGACTAGATCGGAGTCTCAAATGGAAGTGTTTAGGGATTGCTTGGTAACGTGTGAGCTACAGGGCCTAGGGTTTTTGGGCCTTCCGTACACATACAATAACGGCCAAGATGGGAACCGCAATGTTCAGGTGCGACTAGACAGGGCGTGTGCGGACGAGGCGCTGAGAGATCTCTTTCCTGCGGCTCAAGTTGTGCACTTGGCCACCTCATGCTCGGATCATAGCCCACTCTTGGTTAACCTAGAGGGGGTGCAAGAGCAGAGTCGTAGGCCACCAACGTCACGGTATGAGATCATGTGGGAGCGAGATGTTAAACTCCCCTCGATCATCTCTGAGGCCTGGGCAAAGCATCGCCCAGTTGGTAATTTGGGATCAGTGGCCACCTTTTTAAAAGAGGTCATGAAAGATCTGAAGCAATGGAGCAAAGCTACGTTTGGGAATGTGTTGAAAGAGATTGAAAGGCTGCGAGGTCAGCTGTCAGACCTGTAGCTGTCAGGTGCGGACCGAGATCAGATTCGGACTAAGATGAATGAACTGGATGAGCTTCTGTATCGAGAAGAGATGCTCTGGCTTCAACGATCTCGTATCACTTGGTTGAAGGAGGGGGACGTAATACTAAGTATCTACACCGTCGAGCAGTTTGGCGGGCGAGGCGAAACCTCATACAGAGACTTATGAAAGCCGATGGTTCTTGGTGTGTGGCGCCGTCAGAGATGGACGGATGGCCATCTCATACTTCAAGGAGGTCTTTACAAAAGACCTGACCTTGGATCCGAGCGTCATACTGGATACTATAACCCCTAAAGTCTCGGCGGAGATGAATGAGGCCTTGTGTAAAGTTTATACGGAGGAGGAGATATCCAATGCGCTGTTTCAGATTGGCCCCTTGAAGGCACCAGGATGTGATGGGTTTCCAACAAGGTTTTATCAAAGCAATTGGGTTGTTCTCAAGGATGAGGTAGTGGCAGCGGTGCAGGAGTTTTTTACCAATGGTGTCATGCCGAGTGGGGTTAATGATATGACCATTGTGCTAATTCCCAAAGTGCAACATCCACGAGAGCTTAAGGATTTCAGACCCATTAGCCTATGCAATGTGGTCTATAAGATCATTTCAAAGTGCATGGTCAATAGGCTTCGGCCTCTCTTAACTGAGCTTATCTCTGAAAATCAGAGTGCCTTTATCCCCGGGAGGCTGTTTCTGATAACTCCATCATTGCATTTGAGTGTATTCATCACATCCAAAACGTCAAAGAAAATTCCCCACCGTTCTGTGCTTACAAGCTGGATTTGTCAAAGGCTTATGATCATGTTGATTGGAACTTCTTGGAGAAGGCTCTTTCCAAGTGGGGATTCTCTGATGAATGGATATCGCGTGTTATGGCATGTGTGACTTCTGTGAAGTATTCTGTGAAATTCAATGGGGAGTTGTTGGAGTCCTTCTCCACCTCAAGAGGGCTCCGCCAAGGTGATCCATTATCCCCCTTCCTCTTCCTCTTTGTGGCTGATGCTCTTTCTGTTCTATTGAATAAAGCAATGAGAGAAGATGGCCTGCAAGGGGTCAAGATATGTAGGAGTGCTCCGGTTATTTCACATCTTTTGTTTGCGGACGATTCACTGCTGTTCTTTCACGCTTCGGAACGGCAAACTAGTTTGGTCAAGAGTGTGTTGAACACGTATTCGGCGGTGACTGGACAATTAATCAACCCGTCGAAGTGCTCCATCCTCTTTTCAGGAAACTGCTTGCCAAGTGTGGTGCATGAGGTTAAGTCTGTTCTGGAGATTACACAAGAAGTTTTTGAACCTAAGTATTTGGGTCTCCCGGTTCCGGAAGGAAGAATACATAAAGGAAATTTTGAAACCATCCAGGATCGCTTGCGCAAGAAACTTATTGACTAGAGTGAGCAATGTGTCCTCTGGAAATAAGGAGATTTTGATCAAGGTTGTCGCACAAGTCCTACCCACTTATGTTATGAGTGTCTTCAAGCTCCCTGCTTCGGTCTGTGATGAGCTGACTCGTATGATCCGCCAATATTGGTGGGGAGTCGAGAATGAGAATAAGAAGATGGCATGGATGAGTTGGGACAAGTTGAGGCTACCTAAACCTATGGGAGGCATGGGGTTTAAGGATATGAGGGCATTTAATCAAGCTTTGTTGGCCAAACAAGCTTGGCGACTTATAGACACGCCGGATAGCCTGTGTGCAAGGCTTATTAAGGCAAGATACTATCCTTCGAGACAGCTGCTTGATACGTCGTTCTCAGACAATGGTTCTTCAGTTTGGAAGGGTATCTTACATGGTCTTGATCTGCTAAAGAAAGGTGTTATTTGGAGGGTTGGCAATGGAGCTGATATACGCACGTGGAGGGACCCCTGGATTCCCCGGCCATCGACGTTTCGCCCTATCACTCCCAAGGGAAACTGTCGGCTAAACCGGGTGGCGGATTTCATTGATGATAACCGTGCTTGGCGTGTTGATCGCCTACGGGAGTTCTTCTAGCCCATGGACGTGGATTACATACTAAAAATCAGGACTTCTCCATGCAACCGTGATGATTTTGTATCCTCGTTCCCGGAGAAGTCCGGAATCTTCATGGTACGGAGTGCGTATAAGCTGGCCACATGCGATCACAACGTCGCTTTTGCTAATGGATCATCTAGTACAAACCCGGACGGTGATCGTGCAGTATGGAATCATATTTGGGCGACTAATGTGCCCCAGAAGATGAAAATTAATGCTTGGAGAGTGGCAACGGGCTCGTTAGCAACCCAACAGTGCAAAAATCAAAGGCACTTGGCGACTCGTTCTTCATGCCCTATCTGTGGGGTAGAGGAGTCTACATTTCATGCGCTGGTTGCATGCACACATGCAAGAATATTGTGGATTAACATGCGTCAAAGATGGCCTCTACCGGATGATGTCGCACTTATCGATAACGGGAAGGATGGCTCGTGTCCCTTCTTAGTTTATGATCGGAGACAGTTGCTGATATGGTAATCTTGTTGATTTGGAGGATATGGCACATCCGTAATGACCTATATCATGGCAATGACCCACCGGGAGTAGGACTCCCCCCCCCCCCAATCCTAGTTGGACTAGGTTTCCCAAAGGGGGAAAGAGAGAGAGGGGGGCCAGCCTTTTCTCCTAGTCCTAATAGGACTAAGGGAAGGGGGGCGTGCGGCCACCTATGGGCTGCCCCTTTTCTCATTTCCACTAAGGCCCATGAAGGCCCATATGGCTCCCGGGGGGGTCCGGTAACCTCCCGGTAATCCGGTAAAATCCCGATTTCACCCGAAACACTTCCGATATCCAAATATAGGCTTCCAATATATCAATCTTTATGTCTCGACCATTTCGAGACTCCTCGTCATGTCCGTGATCACATCCGGGACTCCGAACAACCTTCGGTACATCAAAATGCATAAACTCATAATAACTGTCATCGTAACGTTAAGCGTGCGGACCCTACGGTTCGAGAACAATGTAGACATGACCGAGACACGTCTCCGGTCAATAACCAATAGCGGGACCTGGATGCCCATATTGGCTCCTACATATTCTACGAAGATCTTTATCGGTTAGACCGCATAACAACATACGTTGTTCCCTTTGTCATCGGTATGTTACTTGCCCGAGATTCGATCGTCGGTATCCAATACCTAGTTCAATCTCGTTACTGGCAAGTCTCTTTACTCGTTCCGTAATACATCATCTCACAACTAACATCTTAGTTATAATGCTTGCAAGGCTTATGTGATGTGTATTACCGAGAGGGCCCAGAGATACCTCTCCGACAATCGGAGTGACAAATCCTATTCTCGAAATACGCCAACCCAACATCTACCATTGGAAACACCTGTAGTACTCCTTTATAATCACCCAGTTACGTTGTGACGTTTGGTAGCACCCAAAGTGTTCCTCCGGCAAACGGGAGTTGCATAATCTCATAGTCATAGGAACATGTATAAGTCATGAAGAAAGCAATAGCAACATACTAAACGATCGGGTGCTAAGCTAATGGAATGGGTCATGTCAATCAGATCATTCAACTAATGATGTGACCTCGTTAATCAAATAACAACTCCTTGTTCATGGTTAGGAAACATAACCATCTTTGATTAACGAGCTAGTCAAGTAGAGGCATACTAGTGACACTCTGTTTGTCTATGTATTCACACATGTATTATGTTTCCGGTTAATACAATTCTAGCATGAATAATAAACATTTATCATGATATAAGGAAATAAATAATAACTTTATTATTGCCTCTAGGGCATATTTCCTTCAGTCTCCCACTTGCACTAGAGTCAATAATCTAGATTACACAGTAATGATTCTAACACCCATGGAGCCTTGGTGCTGATCATGTTTTGCTCGTGGAAGAGGCTTAGTCAACGGGTCTGCAACATTCAGATCCGTATGTATCTTGCAAATCTCTATGTCTCCCACCTGGACTAGATCCCGGATGGAGTTGAAGCGTCTCTTGATGTGTTTGGTCCTTTTGTGAAATCTGGATTCCTTTGCTAAGGCAATTGCACCAGTATTGTCACAAAAGATTTTCATTGGACCCGATGCACTAGGTATGACACCTAGATCGGATATGAACTCCTTCATCCAGACTCCTTCGTTCGCTGCTTCCGAAGCAGCTATGTACTCCGCTTCACATGTAGATCCCGCTACGACGCTTTGTTTAGAACTGCACCAACTGACAGCGCCACCATTTAAAGTAAACACGTATCCGGTTTGTGATTTAGAATCGTCCGGATCAGTGTCAAAGCTTGCATCAACGTAACCTCTTACGGTGAGCTCTTTGTCACCTCCATATACGAGAAACATATCCTTAGTCCTTTTTAGGTATTTCAGGATGTTCTTGACCGCTGTCCAGTGATCCACTCCTAGATTACTTTGGTACCTCCCTGCTAAACTTATAGCAAGGCACACATCAGGTCTGGTACACAGCATTGCGTACATGATAGAGCCTGTGGCTAAAGCATAGGGAACATCTTTCATTTTCTCTCTATCTTCTGCAGTGGTCGGGCATTGAGTCTGACTCAACTTCACTCCTTGTAACACAGGCAAGAACCCTTTCTTTGCTTGATCCATTTTGAACTTCTTCAAAATCTTGTCAAGGTATGTGCTTTGTGAAAGTCCAATTAAGCGTCTTGATCTATCTCTATAGATCTTTATGCCTAATATGTAAGCAGCTTCCCCGAGGTCTTTCATCGAAAAACTTTTATTCAAGTATCCCTTTATGCTATCCAGAAATTCTATATCATTTCCAATCAGCAATATGTCATCCACATATAATATCAGAAATGCTACAGAGCTCCCACTCACTTTCTTGTAAATACAGGCTTCTCCAAAAGTCTGTATAAAACCAAATGCTTTGATCACACTATCAAAGCGTTTATTCCAACTCCGAGAGGCTTGCATCAGTCCATAAATGGATCGTTGGAGCTTGCACACTGTGTTAGCTCCCTTTGGATCGACAAAACCTTCTGGTTGCATCATATACAACTCTTCTTCCAGAAATCCATTCAGGAATGCAGTTTTGACATCCATCTGCCAAATTTCATAATCATAAAATGTAGCAATTGCTAACATGATTCTGACAGACTTAAGCATCGCTACGGGTGAGAAGGTCTCATCGTAGTCAACCCCTTGAACTTGTCGAAAACCTTTTGCGACAAGTCGAGCTTTATAGACAGTAATATTACCGTCAGCGTCAGTCTTTTTCTTGAAGATCCATTTATTCTCAATTGCTTGCCGATCATCGGGCAAGTCAACCAAAGTCCATACTTTGTTCTCATACATGGATCCCATCTCAGATTTCATGGCTTCAAGCCACTTTGCGGACTCTGGGCTCACCATCGCTTCTTCATAGTTCGTAGGTTCATCATGATCTAGTAGCATGACTTCCAGAATTGGATTACCATACCACTCTGGTGCGGATCTCACTCTGGTTGATCTACGGGGTTCAGTAGTATCTTGTCCTGAAGTTTCATGATCATCATCATTAGCTTCCTCACTAATTGGTATAGGTGTCGCAGAAACAGTTTTCTGTGATGTACTATTTTCCAATAAGGGAGCAGGTACAGTTACCTCGTCAAGTTCTACTTTCCTCCCACTCACTTCTTTTGAGAGAAACTCCTTCTCTAGAAATGATCCATTCTTAGCAACGAATGTCTTGCCTTCGGATCTGTGATAGAAGGTGTACCCAACAGTCTCCTTTGGGTATCCTATGAAGACACATTTCTCCGCTTTGGGTTCGAGCTTATCAGGTTGAAGCTTTTTCACATAAGCATCGCAGCCCCAAACTTTAAGAAACGACAACTTTGGTTTCTTGCCAAACCATAGTTCATAATGTGTCGTCTCAACGGATTTTGATGGTGTCCTATTTAACGTGAATGCGGTCGTCTCTAAAGCATAACCCCAAAACGATCGCGGTAAATCAGTAAGAGACATCATAGATCGCACCATATCTAGTAAAGTACGATTACGATGTTCGGGCACACCATTACGCTGTGGTGTTCCGGGTGGTGTGAGTTGCGAAACTATTCCACAATTTTTCAAATGTACACCAAACTCGTAACTCAAATATTCTCCTCCACGATCAGATCGTAGAAACTTTATTTGCTTGTTACGATGATTTTCAACTTCACTCTAAAATTCTTTGAACTTTTCAAATGTTTCAGACTTGTGTTTCATTAAGTAGATATATCCATATCTGCTTAAATCATCTGTGAAGGTGAGAAAATAACGATATCCGCCACGAGCCTCAATATTCATCGGACCACATACATCGGTATGTATAATTTCCAACAGATCTGTTGCTCTCTCCATAGTACCGGAGAACGGTGTTTTAGTCATCTTGCCTATGAGGCACGGTTCGCAAGTACCAAGTGATTCATAATCAAGTGGTTCCAAAAGCCCATCAGTATGGAGTTTCTTCATGCGCTTTACACCGATATGACCAAACGGCAGTGCCACAAATAAGTTGCACTATCATTATCAACTCTGCATCTTTTGGTTTCAACATTATGAATATGTGTATCACTACTATCGAGATTCATCAAAAATAGACCACTCTTCAAAAGTGCATGACCATAAAAGATATTACTCATATAAATAGAACAACCATTATTCTCTGATTTACATGAATAACCGTCTCGCATTAAACAAGATCCAGATATAATGTTTATGCTCAACGCTGGCACCAAATAACAATTATTTAGGTCTAATATTAATCCCGAAGGTAGATGTAGAGGTAGCGTGCCGACCGCGATCACATCGACTTTGGAACCGTTTCCCACGCGCATCGTCACCTCGTCCTTTGCTAGTGTCCGCTTATTCCGTAGTCCCTGTTTCGAGTTGCAAATATTAGCAACAAAACCAGTATCAAATACCCAGGTGCTACTGCGAGCTCTAGTAAGGTACACATCAATAACATGTATATCACATATACCTTTGTTCACCTTGCCATCCTTCTTATCCGCCAAATACTTGGGGCAGTTCCGCTTCTAGTGACCAGTCTGCTTGCAGTAGAAGCACTCAGTTTCAGGCTTAGGTCCAGACTTGGGTTTCTTCTCCTGAGCAGCAACTTGCTTGCTGTTCTTCTTGAAGTTCCCCTTCTTCTTCCCTTTGCCCTTTTTCTTGAAACTAGTGGTCTTGTTGACCATCAACACTTGATGCTCCTTCTTGATTTCTACCTCCGCAGCTTTTAGCATTGCGAAGAGCTCGGGAATAGTCTTGTTCATCCCTTGCATATTATAGTTCATCACGAAGCTCTTGTAGCTTGGTGGCAGTGATTGGAGAATTCTGTCAATGACGCAATCATCCGGAAGATTAACTCCCAATTGAATCAAGTGATTATTATACCCAGACATCTTGAGTATATGCTCACTGATAGAACTGTTCTCCTCCATCTTGCAGCTATAGAACTTATTGGAGACTTCATATCTCTCAATCCGGGCATTTGCTTGAAATATTAACTTCAACTCCTGGAACATCTCATATGCTCCATGACGTTCAAAACGTCGTTGAAGTCCCGATTCTAAGCCGTAAAGCATGGCACACTGAACTATCGAGTAGTCATCAGTTTTGCTCTGCCAGACGTTCATAACATCTGGTGTTGCTCCAGCAGCAGGCCTGGCACCCAGCGGTGCTTCCAGGACGTAATTTTTCTGTGCAGCAATGAGGATAATCCTCAGGTTACGGACCCAGTCCGTGTAATTGCTACCATCATCTTTCAACTTTGCTTTCTCAAGGAACGCATTAAAATTCAACGGAACAACAGCACGAGCCATCTATCTACAATCAACATAAACAAGCAAGATACTATCAGGTACTAAGTTCATGATAAGTTTAAGTTCAGTTAATCAAATTACTTAAGAACTCCCACTTAGATAGACATCCCTCTAATCCTCTAAGTGATCACGTGATCCAAATCAACTAAACCATAACCGATCATCACGTGAGATGGAGTAGTTTTCAATGGTGAACATCGTTATGTTGATCATATCTACTATATGATTCACGCTCGACCTTTCGGTCTCTGTGTTCCGAGGCCATATCTGCATATGCTAGGCTCGTCAAGTTTAACCTGGGTATTCTGCGTGTGCAAAACTGGCTTGCACCCGTTGTAGATGGACGTAGAGCTTATCACACCCGATCATCGCGTGGTGTCTGGGCACGACGAACTTTGGCAACGGTGCATACTTAGGGAGAACACTTCTTGATAATTTAGTGAGAGATCATCTTATAATGCTACCGTCAATCAAAGCAAGATAAGATGCATAAAAGGATAAACATCACATGCAATCAATATAAGTGATATGATATGGCCATCATCATCTTGTGCTTGTGATCTCCATCTCCGAAGCACCGTCATGATCACCATCGTCACCGGCGCGACACCTTGATCTCCATCATAGCATCGTTATCGTCTCGCCAATATTATGCTTCCACGACTATCACTACCGCTTAGTAATATAGTAAAGCATTACATCGCGATTGCATTGCATACAATAAAGCGACAACCATATGGCTCCTGCCAGTTGCCGATAACTCGGTTACAAAACATGATTATCTCATACAATAAAATTTAGCATCATGCCTTGACCATATCACATCACAACATGCCCTGCAAAAACAAGTTAGACGTCCTCTACTTTGTTGTTGCAAGTTTTACGTGGCTGCTACGGGCTTAAGCAAGAACCAATCTCACCTACGCATCAAAACCACAACGATAGTTTGTCAAATAGACTCCGTTTTAACCTTCTCAAGGACCGGGCGTAGCCACACTCGGTTCAACTAAAGTTGGAGAGACAGTCGCCCGCAAGCCATCTATGTGCAAAGCACGTCGAGGGAACCGGTCTCGCGTAAGCGTACGCGTAATGTTGGTCCGGGTCGTCTCGTCCAACAATACCGCTGAACCAAAGTATGACATGCTGGTAGGCAGTATGACTTGTATCGCCCACAACTCACTTATGTTCTACTCGTGCAAATAACATCAAACCATAAAACCTAGGCTCTGATACCACTGTAGGGGAACGTAGTAATTTCAAAAAAATTCCTACGCACACGCAAGATCATGGTGATGCATAGCAATGAGAAGGGAGAGTGTTGTCTACGTACCAACGCAGACCGACTGCGGAAGCGATCACACAACGTAGAGGAAGTAGTCGTACGTCTTCCCGATCCGACCGATCCAAGCACCGTTACTCCGGCACCTCCGAGTTCTAAGCACACGTTCAGCTCGATGACGATCCTCGGGCTCCGATCCAGCAAAGCGTCGAGGAAGAGTTCCGTCAGCACGACGGCGTGGTGACGATCTTGATGTACTACCGACGTAGGGCTTAGCCTAAGCACTGCAATAATATGATCGAGGTGGAATTTGGTGGCAGGGGCACCGCACACGGCTAAGGAACGATCACCAAGGATCAACTTGTGTGTCTAGAGGTGCCCCCTGCCCCCTGTATATAAAGGAGCCAAGGGGGAGGGGTGCGCCGGCCAGGGAGAGGGCGCAGGAGGAGTCCTACTCCCACCGGGAGTAGGACTCCCCCCCCCCCCCAAATCCTAGTTGGACTAGGTTTCCCAAAGGGGGAAAGAGAGAGGGGGGGGCGGCCCTTTCTCCTAGTCCTAATAGTACTAAGGGAAGGGGGGCGTGCGGCCACCTATGGGCTGCCCCTTTTCTCCTTTCCACTAAGGCCCATGAAGGCCCATATGGCTCCCGGGGGGTTCCGGTAACCTCCCGGTAATCCGGTAAAATCCCGATTTCACCCGAAACACTTCCGATATCCAAATATAGGCTTCCAATATATCAATCTTTATGTCTCGACCATTTCGAGACTCCTCGTCATGTTCGTGATCACATCCGGGACTCCGAACAACCTTCGGTACATCAAAATGCATAAACTCATAATAACTGTCATCGTAACGTTAAGCGTGCGGACCCTACGGTTCGAGAACAATGTAGACATGACCGAGACACGTCTCCGGTCAATAACCAATAGCGGGACCTGGATGCCCATATTGGCTCCTACATATTCTACGAAGATCTTTATCGGTTAGACCGCATAACAACATACGTTGTTCCCTTTGTCATCGGTATGTTACTTGCCCGAGATTCGATCGTCGGTATCCAATACCTAGTTCAATCTCGTTACTGGCAAGTCTCTTTACTCGTTCCGTAATACATCATCTCACAACTAACATCTTAGTTATAATGCTTGCAAGGCTTATGTGATGTGTATTACCGAGAGGGCCCAGAGATACCTCTCCGACAATCGGAGTGACAAATCCTATTCTCGAAATACGCCAACCCAACATCTACCATTGGAAACACCTGTAGTACTCCTTTATAATCACCCAGTTACGTTGTGACGTTTGGTAGCACCCAAAGTGTTCCTCCGGCAAACGGGAGTTGCATAATCTCATAGTCATAGGAACATGTATAAGTCATGAAGAAAGCAATAGCAACATACTAAACGATCGGGTGCTAAGCTAATGGAATGGGTCATGTCAATCAGATCATTCAACTAATGATGTGACCTCGTTAATCAAATAACAACTCCTTGTTCATGGTTAGGAAACATAACCATCTTTGATTAACGAGCTAGTCAAGTAGAGGCATACTAGTGACACTCTGTTTGTCTATGTATTCACACATGTATTATGTTTCCGGTTAATACAATTCTAGCATGAATAATAAACATTTATCATGATATAAGGAAATAAATAATAACTTTATTATTGCCTCTAGGGCATATTTCCTTCAAGTTCTTCTGGTTCACCATGTTGGCAACAGAAGTCCCTTCGGCCCCTTTTCCGTGCAAGTCTTTTGCCCTCGAATTCTGCTCAACACTCAGATGGCCAATGACATCCTCCACAGAGAATTCACGCCTCTGATGTTTCAGAGTGGTGGCAAAGTTCCTCCAGGAATTAGGGAGCTTAGCGATTATGCAGCCCGCGACAAACTTGCCCGGTAACTCGCACTTGAGAAGCTCAAGTTCCTTAACAATGCATATTATCTCATGAGCCTGCTCCAATACAAGACGGTTTTCAACCATCTTGTAATCGTGGAACTGCTCTATAATATACATCTCGCTCCCTGCATCGGCGGCCCCGAATTTAGATTCGAGCGCCTCCCACAAGTCCTTGGCGACATGCACATGTAAATATGCGTCGACCAGTTTATCTCCGATCACGCTAAGAACCGCTCCGAGAAACACAATGGTAGCCTCCTTGAACGCCTTCTCCTGTTCAGGAGCAATCGTTCCCGTGGAGACACCGGTGACCCAGAACACGTTCATAGCCGTGAGCCATAACGTGGTCTTAGTCTACCAACGCTTGAAGTATGTACCGGTAAACTTATCCAGTTTCAGTGCAGCGGCAAAGCCACTTGCCGAGAAATTCCTACACATAATAGGTTTTTGGATTGTTGAGTAAATAGGCAATTTCTCGATTAAATTAATCCATGAGTAAATCACTAGCATGGCATTGACTAAGTTGATGACGTACTGACTCTGATCTAAACATGCACGTACTAAGCAAACAGTAGACAAATCTACACATACTGCTAGTACTGCTAATATGAAAATAATCAGGAGCGGGATAAACGAGTTATACCCTCCAGTAGGCCACGCAGAGGCCGCGGCTTTGGTGGCAGCAGCGGCGTCCTCGACGGTCTTCTTGTCAGCTTCAGCTTTCTCAACGGCGGCACGGTCGGCGTCGGTGGACATGGTGATGATGAAGGCAACGCGGACGTAGAGGAAGTAGACGATCGGAAGCGAACAGTCGCGTAATCGCTGCCCAAAAATCTATTCGCCCCTCACCCCGTACAGGAGCCGCGTAAATAAGCGCGTAGGTGTGAGCCCGGCTCGGCTCAGTCTCGCAACCGCGGCGCGGCGGGCGGCGGAGGAGGAGTGCGCGAGGGCCTCTTCTCTTCTCAAGCTCCAATAGCATGTAGAAGAGAAACCCTTATAAACCACTTCAACTCTCCTTCCACTTCCGGGGTGGGACTAAACTTCCCACTACACCTAGTGCCATATAACCCACATGGGCCCTTAAAGATTTTTCAAAAATTGCAATATGGGCCTAGAGCCCATCTCAGATTTCAGCAGTCGCCGTCCATACAGAGATAATTTTCCCAACATATCACCTCGGTGCTCGGTCCGGACTTATGGATAGTAGTTCAATATGAACCGGAGTACATATGTTTTTTAGAATATCTTATAATTCGAAACCGAGGGAGTACGTCGCAGCCGGTGCACCGTGCACGGGAAGAATGCCAAGTTGTTTATCAGTTAGTACTAATGAGAAAGCAATCGCGAGACATGCCCGAGGACCGATCGCCAGTTCACCAACCTTTCTGGATAATTCAACTTGTTGCAAAGCGCGCCATGCCCTGGCATAGCTATTCCTAGGGAGGTGTGCCAAAAGCTCATTTGGAGGCGGAGAGAAACAATGCACTTGTCACTACAAGTTTAGTGGGCAATCCGGTTACACGTGTACATATCACTCTCTGCATGTATAACATCCCTGACCATACAAGGTACACAAGGAGTCTCATATCCACTCCCCAGTAGTAAGATTTCGTGGCCGCGACGGCGTAGTTGTTTCGTCTGTCTGCCTGTAGTATTCGTGTAAATAACAGCAACATGGTGCGTGTTCGCCTGCACAGGTGATCAGTAGGTAGCTATGCTCCATCTGCTCCCCTGCTTCGTCACCGTGCCATGTCCTGAAACATGAGGACAGACCAATGATGCCGCAGACAAAAGAAACTGAATGCCAACTGAATTGCAGATGTGCAAAAGCGCGGATTGAAACAATGCTACGAATTGTTCAAAAGAAGCGGTCCAATGATATTATTGCTGTAAAGCCCAAATTCTGACCTTGTTCTTGGCATTCTGACAACCACAGGTCGATGTGATCCACGATCTGCTTCCTTACCTTGTTCACTGCTTCTGGAGATGAGCATTTGGATGAATCACCTGGCGAACAAAAAATGCCGACAGCTTACACTTGTATTCAGTTGCAAACAAAAAGAACCTACATAGTTGATGTAATTCAGTTGCAAATAAAAAAATGTTGAAAGATTGGATCTACCTCCAATATTTGAGGGTGCTTGAGGGCATCCGGAGATATCAGTGCAATGCCCACAGTTGCTGCACTCAATTAAGTATGATGGCACTGCAGATATTGAAAAACTTCTATAGTAAGCATGCTAATGTCATTAACAAAAATCTCTTCAACCTTGTTCATAGTGAAAGTATAGTTTGTGCTCTTAAAAGTTAGAACGATGGAAACGCTCACAAAATGGTACGAAGTACTACAGATCCTTACGTTCTTCCGATGATTTCTGCTTGGAAGCATGGCGCCATGGGTCTTGACAGCCATTTGCAAAAACAATTTTAGAACCTGCAGGGACGCAATATATATATATTAGGAAATACAGGGATCTCTGACTAGCAGTATAACGTTTAACTCTACCACTGGAATCTTTACTTCAAATCTGAAGTAATAATTAGCTCAAATCATTACGCATAATTGGATATCCACAATATACGTTCATACACCATGCTATTTCTATCACATATAAAGCTTCCTATGGCAGCAAAAAAGGGCTGTCAACACTGCAGATACGAGGCCGCTGAACCTTTTGTATTCTACTCCCTCCGTCCAAAAAAGCTTGTCCATCGAATGGATGTATCGAACATCAAGTTAGTGCTATTACATCCATTCGAGGGACAAACTTAGGACAAGCTTTTTCGGACAGAGGGAGTATGTACCTATGTTAACTAATCCTTACCTGACATACTTACCTGCATAACCCATCTTAAGCACACCAGACAATAGGATTTTGCTAATGATGGTGCATTGATGGTGAAAACAAAAAAGGTAGCAGCAAATTTGTAATGTGTATTCACCAAGATTCAAGGTAAAGGGAAGCAAAATGGCGGAGGCATATTTCACAGTTAAATAGAGAGATAGAAAGGAAGTTAAAATCGTAACAGGCAGCAGGACTGAAGCTAAATTACTCAAAGGGCCCACCTGCAATTCTTGTGCCTCCATAGTATAAGTTAGTACTATAGTGAGAAAGCAATCGCGAGACATGCCCGAGGACCAATCGCCAGTTCACCAACCTTTCTGGATAATCCAACTTGTTGCAAAGCGCGCCATGCTCTGGCATAGCTGTTCCTAGGGAGGTGTGCCAAAGCGCGCCATGCACTATGTATGTATTCTCTCTGTTTCTTAAATATAAGTTTTTTTAAAAAAAATTTAATATGGGCTACATACGACTTTATATAGACATATTTTAGAACATAAATTCATTTGTCTTGCTTCGTATGTAATCCATATTGAAATATCTAAAAGCTAAGTGTTTGGGCGCAGTGCGCCGGCCGAACTTTCGGCCGGTTCGCACGCCACGCTGGCAGACGCGCCCCGCGCAATGGCCCCGCACGCCCTGCCTCCTTCCAGCACCTCCATCCCACCTCTTTTCAGCGCGTGCATCCTTTCCCCTCCCTCCTTCCCCGGGCAGCGACTGGGCCACCATGAGCTCCACTGCCGGCGGCTAGGCGCTCCCTCGCCGGCTGCCATGGCCAGACCCATCCCCTACCTACAGTCTTCACGCGCGCGCATCCCCTCCCCCCTCCTCCCGGGCTGCGTTTGGGCCACCACAAGCTTCATTGCCGACGTCCAGGCGCTTCCTCGCCCGCCGCCATGGCTGCCTGCCGCCATGCCCGGATCCTCCCGCGTATACAAGTGTTGCAACAGTCACCTAGAAAAGCTTCAACAGCTGTTGAGAAAAAGCTTCAACCATAGACATAGAAAGCTTCAATGGCACTGCACAACAGGGGGGAAGCTGCAACCGTTGTTGGATTTTGCTACTATCGGCAAAGCTTTTTGCTACATCCATTAGGCAGAGCTGCGACCTCGCGAGGACGATAATGATATTTTTGCTTCAACCATAGCAGGATTTTGCTACTACCGTTGGAGGTTTTTGCTACATCCATAATCTTTTGCTGCATCTATAGCAGGATTTTGCTACTACCGTGGAGGTTTTTTGCTACATCCATGTAAGGCGGAGCTGCGACCTCGCGAAGGCGGCGACGGCATTTTTGCTACTACCGGTGAATTTTTTTGCTACATCCATTCAAACGGCTTTGATTGACTCGCGGCCGCCGTCGACGTATTTTCCTGCAGCAAGCATCAATGGCAAGGGCGGCGGAGCTACAACCGTCGTTGTCAAGAGCTGCAACCGCAGGTGGAGCTGTTGCATGGGTTGAGGTGAGAACGAGGCCGGGAAGGGTGGGGGACCGGTGACGAGGACG
This sequence comes from Triticum monococcum, assembly GCA_034509565.1. Classification (NCBI taxonomy): domain Eukaryota; kingdom Viridiplantae; phylum Streptophyta; class Magnoliopsida; order Poales; family Poaceae; genus Triticum; species Triticum monococcum. The sequence goes on from CM067841.1 coordinate 353,869,653, forward strand.
GTCGGCGAGGGCAGGGTCCGGCAGGCGACGAGCAAGACCGGCGAGGGTGGGAACTGACGACGGGGACGACCACCGAAGGGGGACTCGAGGGGAGATGCGGATCCAGGCCGACTGCCCGAGGAGCAAGAAGCTGGGGCGATCTGTTTTTTTTTTTGACTGGATCCAACGGCCACGTGGCTCACATCCGACGGCCTGGGCTGGACCGGCCGAAACTTTCGGCCGGTGCGCTGGCGCCTATAAGTGCCCTATCTAAAAAGACTTGTATTTAGAAACGGATGGGAGTAGCAAGGTGCAATCATGGTCATATATTCTCGGAAGATGCTTCCGAAGTCATATATTCAGATATTTTCAAACTCTCTGCACCCGTATCTAGTAAGTTTAGAGCAATCCGGTTACACCTAGTACATATCACTCTCTACACCGCACGTATAACATCCCTGACCATACAAGGTCCACAAGGAGTCTCATATCCACTCCCTGGTAGTAAGATTTCGTGGTCGCGATGGCGTAGCTGTTCCGTCTGTTTGCCTGTATTATTCGTGTGTAAATAACAGCAATATGGTGCATGTTCGCCTGCACAGGTGATCAGTAGGTAGCTATGGTCCATCTGCTCCCCTGCTTCGTCGCCGTGTCGTGTCCTGAAACGTGAGAACATACCAATGATGCCGCAGACGAAAGAAACTGAATGCCAACTGAATTGCAGGTGTGCAATTGTGCAAAAGTGCGGGGTGAGCATGTAGACACGTTAGCTAGACAATACTATGAATTGTTCAAAAGAACCGGTCCAATGATATTATTGCTGTACAGCTCAAATTCTGACCTTGCTCTTGGCATTCTGACAACCACAGGTCGATGTGATCCACGATCTGCTTCCTTACTTTGTTCACTGCTTCTGGAGATGAGCATTTGGATGAATCACCTGGCGAACAAAAAATGCAGACAGCTCACACTTGTGTTCAGTTGCAAACAAAAAGAACCTACATAATTGATGTAATTCAACTGCAAATAAAAAAAATGTTGAAAGATTGGATCTACCTCCAATATTTGAGGGTGCTTGAGGGCATCCGGAGATATCAGTGCAATGCCCACAGTTGCTACACTCAATTAAGTATGACGGCACTGTAGATATTGAAAAACTTCTATAATAAGCATGCTAATGTCATTAACAAAAACCTCTTCAACCTTGTTCATAGTGAAAGTATAGTTTGTGCTCTTAAAAGTTAAAACGATGGAAACGTTCACAAAATGGTACGAAGTACTACAGATCCTTACGTTCTTCTGATGATTTCTGCTTGGAAGCATGGCGCCATGGGTCTTGAGAGCCATTTGCAAAAACAATTTTAGAACCTGCAGGGAGGCAATATATATATATTAGGAAATACAGGGATCTCTGACTAGCAGTATAACGTTTAACTCTAGAGAAGGTCGATTTGGTGCTCGAGCTCAGCTGCACCTGATATCTCGGGCGTTGGAAAGTGCGTTGGGATCTGGAGCAGTGTGTCAGACGGAACGGAGATAGTTCGATGGAAAAATAAAATACGGATGCAATACGGTGTGGTACAGTGCGGGTCGTAGGGGCGGCCATAGACGGCGGGGTCTTAGTCCGTGACGGCGGAGACCTGAGCGTAGCACAGGTCGTCCCCCGCTGAGATGAGCCATGGCACAGTGCGTTCCAGTCTAGGCTGTCTCATTGACGACCAAGTCGTACCAGGCTGTTTAGATCCATGGAGGCGGCGGCGATTGGATCCAACCATGGCGAGACCATGGAGGCCGATGGCTTGGAATTCCTGCTGGATCCAGTCGACAGGTGCTCAAAAAAGCTCAGCTTGGTCCTGCCCCCCTCGTTTGTGTTATGTTTTGGTCATGGTAAACTGATTTGGAGATGATTTGGTACTAGATTTCCACTACGAGTTTGAGGACAATCTGGAGCATCCAGATCCAGTGCCCCTTGCCGTGCTTGCCGCGCGGAGGAGCGATTCCGGGCATGGAAATTGGCTCGAAGTGTACATGCGGCTACGCCCGGGAGGTCGGTGACTGCAGCCCGCAAAGAAGTGGGTGCCAGGCCAGGTGATGGAAGAACAGCTCGCCAACACAATCCGCCCATAACCGGGAAAGTAAACCCGGAGGCTCCGGGGTGGACGAAAAGGTTAGCGCCTGTTGTTAATTACGGCTTCTTGATTCAAAGGGCTAGTTGTCACAGCGAATTAATTTGGGTGCATGCTTATAAATTTAATTGATGTAATGCTTCAGTATCCCTTGAGTATTCTGAAGTTGATAATTCTCGGATGTGTGGTCGTCGGAAAAATGGTTTTGGATGTCAAATTAGCTTTCCTGGTTGGAATGGGCAGAGGAGAAAAATTATCTGAATTCATTTGTTTGTTTTGAACGTTTGAAATGTAGGTACAGTTTAGCAAGAAATTTGGACGTAGACTTGCATGATTTGACGAACGCTGTCAAATTATTTCAGGCTACGTCTGGGCAGTGCTCCACCTGACAGAATCCCCTGCCCATTGCGAATAAGTGCGTTATCGCAATCAATCAGGAAGTTCGCAGAACAGCCAAGTAAGAGTGTGATTAAGCCTGAGCTGAGATTAAGCTTTGACTCGTTATCTGAAGTCTATGAATTTTACAACCTATGTTGCTAGGATGTAGGATTTGGCACTAGGTATGATAAGAGTAGAATGAACGCTGAACGGACAAAGTCAGACGAAGTAGATGCAGGAGATCGTCTGCGGCTGTTCGATGAGTATAATTTCCCCCTTATTTAGTGCAGTTCTGAGCTATTCATGCACCCGTCATTATATGTACTGATGCATTGAAACACTTGAATATCATGGTGTACGGTAACCTGAGGCAATAACCTGAGGCAGAGAACAGTCGATCGTGCCACTGCGAGTGCCCATCGTTGATTAGACTGCTTCATGTAAATCATAACCACTCTATGTAGTTAAAAATTGGGAAGGTACACTAGTCATCCCACAAACACATATTTGCACATGGGCATGCTTTGCCGCCACGTTCTCAGGGTATGCTGTTGGTCAAGTGTGTTTTAATTCGTAATGTCTTTAACGGAGGAACTCTGGGGATGGTCTTTGTGTTCTGAATTGGATGTCCTCGACGTGGAAGAGATACCGGCAGCACATGTTATGAAAAGGTGGACTAGAGATGCCAGGGACATACTGCCAGGGCATCTCGCCCATTACCAGAAGGATCAATCGATCAATCAGTCGTTCACTTGCAGGGACTCGACGCTGTACAAGCAGGCAATGGAAGTTTTCAGGATGGGTTACGCTAGTGCGGAGGCGTATGAGCACATGTGTAAAGGTCTGAAGGCTCTTATGGTGAGCTGCGCACCATTGGTGGAAACGAGGGATGGTTTCGGGTTCGAAGACAGACGGATGGTCGTCTCCGGAGGGCGGGCTGATGGAAATGGTGATGTTGTCGTAGCTGCAGCAGCCGCTGTTGGCCGGGAAGGCAGTGCTGCCATGTCCGGAGGTGCAAATGTGTTGCACGGCCTACCCGCGCCGGAGAAGCAACGGGGTGTTGGCAGGCCGATAAATAGCCCGGGAAATTCCTAGACTGCTGGCTCATGCATAAGCTTATGAATTTGTAGTTTTGGTTGCTATGTGAGGGGAATGCAGTTGTGGATTTTCTGGTGTGTTCTGTGAGCCGTGCTCCACAATTGTTACTCCAGAATGTTATTGAATGTGTTTTATAATTTGAAATGGCTGTGTATTGGATGTGCCTTTTGAAAACTGCTGGAGGATAGGAAGCCCGTTTCTTTATAAGAAGAACTCAAGGGCAAGGCGCAGGGGGTTCTGAAATCTTCGTCAGGTAGTAACAGCTCCAGTCGTGCGAATGGCAGGTCCTCCATCTCAATATGACGGCTCAGGATGGAACCCAGACCGTGGCCACCATCACGAGCCATCCAGGAATTGCTAGTGAGGCCCGCTTTAAATGTGTGATGGCCCACCTTTTATTTCTGCACATACGCTTCTCTATACAACTTAAAATACTGCTTGATGCACAGATCCACATGCGTCTGAATGGTGAAGATATCAGGTCCAGCTGAGCCTGAGCTCAGAAATGAATATTCCCAACTCTACCACTGAAATCTTTACTTCAAATCTGAAGTAATTATTAGCTCAAATCATTATGCATAATTGGATATCCACAATATACGTTCATACACCATGCTATTTCTATCACATATAAAGCTTCCTATGGCAGCAAAAAAGGGCTGTCAGCACTGCAGATACGAGGCCGCTGAACTTTTTGTATTCTACTCCCTCCGTCCGAAAAAGCTTGTCCATCAAATGGATGTATCTAGCACCAAGTTAGTGCTAGATACATCCATTCGAGGGACAAACTTGGGACAAGCTTTTTCGGACGGAGGGAGTATTTACCTATGTTAACTAATCCTTACCTGACATACTTACCTGCATAACCCATCTTAAGCACACCAGACAATAGGATTTTGTTAATGATGGTGCATTGATGGTGAAAACAAAAAAGGTAGCAGCAAATTTGTAATGTGTATTCACCAAGATTCAAGGTAAAGGGAAGCAAAATGGCAGAGGCATATTGCACAGTTAAATAGAGAGATAGAAAGAAAGTTAAAATCGTAACAGGCAGCAGGACTGAAGCTAAATTACTCAAAGGACCCACCTGCAATTCTTGTGCCTCCATAGTATAAGTTTGTCATGGACACATCAGGATAAACTCCTTCCCCAAAAACATTTTTGCACAAGTCTAAATGATACCTACGAACAAAAGAATCACAAGGACACACAAGTGAATCCAGAGTCTAGAAATGTAATCACATTACAGAAAAAGAGAAGATCATGGAAGGCAAAGGAAATGGTGCTTGGTAAGAAACATGAAATGTAAGGAAAGGTATATTTAGTAACCTTGTATCAATCTTTGCAGAACGGACGCTATCATTTTTTGGCGCCACTTGGAAATATGCAACCTCACTGCAAACTTGATACCACCACAATCGATATGCTACATAAAATCAAATTTCAACAGTTAAATGCATGGTCAGTTATATAATATCTGGACAGTATTAACACTGTCTAATATATATATCTCATAATACTGAATGTCAGAGTAAGGATTTACAAGATTCAGCAGGGGTTGTGTTCTTCAAATAGTTCTGATCATATGATGCAACTGGTGCCCTAAATGTCCCAACATAATAGTCGTTCACGTAATGAGCAAATGCTTCCTGCACGGAAGAAAGTGTTAGCAAATACCAGATTTGCTGGAAAGTTATGGTAGCACGAGTTAAATAAGAGTCACGGTCTACAGTGAAGTATTCATGTTATGCGCTTTTGGAAAAATAAAGATCTTGGCGAATTGGTCCCTATATTCTTGATAGCAGTTATCCGCAGGGTATATTCCTCAATTACTAACAGGAATATGCATTGTTCTTTTCAAAAGACCATGCAACTTACCACCAAATCCGTACCATTCTTCTTTGCTTCAACTAGTGGGGAGCACAAAACATCAGGGTTGCCATATTGGAACTGCAAATGGTATAGGTTTTCAACGCAACAATCATTTCTGATAAACAATACAGTTGCAAAAATCGGCATTAAGCATACCGCAATAGCTGCAGCATCTGCTAGTAGGTAAAGGAAGTCACCATCATTTTCTAACTGCAAGTGTCCAAACAAATTGATGGATAAGTATAGAATCATACATACACTACTAGGTAATGTCACGAAATTTCATGCCATCCAAAAGGGAACGCTATAGAACCTGTCAGCAACCATTGGTAGCGCACAAATAGTTTAAACTATTATGTTTACAAGCTCCATAGACATGACAATTCAATTCAAAATTTTGTTCAAAGAAAATATAGAAGAAATATGAGTAGCAATAGGACAGATAGGTCAAGAGATATAAAAAAACAGTCAAAGGCTTGCATGCTCAATAAGAGTCCTACAAAATGTTTACTGGATTGGTAACACTTGTAACACCTTTGTGGAAAAGACCAGATTCTCTAGATTATGACATTATCACCAAAGAAGTTGCATAGTAAGGGAAACATCAATGATTTTTATAGAATCATGATTGTTAGAACCATTGTCAAATTTTGTCGCATAACAAAACAATGGCAAAGGCCACTTGGTGACGGCAAACTCCTAAATAAGCTGAAATCTTTGTATGTCACATGGGATTGATAAGTTGTCAAAGAAAAGTAAATACACTTCATGTCGCACAAAAGGACTACCATTTTTGCTCCAAACAGTTCTTTAACCGAGTTGTGGCCAGACTGAAGTTGTCCATCAACAAGTCTTGTTACTTCTTGAAGTGCTTCTTTGCATTCTGGACCAGCTGACTCCCCAATCTCCAGAGGCATAAATTATACAGAAATGTAAAACTTCAGGTACAGGCCAAAGTGCCGTAACTTTAATAACATAACAGGATCTGTGCCAGAACCAACCTGTTTGTCGAAGTCAGTAAAGTTGTAAACAGCAAGAACAACCCCTGAACTTGCAAGACTTCCACATGTTAAGTGAGGAAATTTCAATCTGAACCAAGCACTGAGAGCTCCAGAGTACGACCCTCCAAACACAAACCAAGAATTGTCTGCTCCTGAGCGATTATACTTGGCATTTAAAGTTTCCTTCAAATGACAGAAAGAATAACTCAGTTACGAAAAACACTTGTTTGGACATTGGCGATGCAAACTATTACAAGGAAGAGGAACATGTGTATTCCATGGGGCGCTAGGTCAATATATTGTACATGCACAGGTGTTGTATAAGGACGCTAAAACAAATATAGCAAATGCACACCTGATAATACTGGCGGAAAACAGCCAGATCTGATAAAGCCTGCTTTGATGACAAGAACCTTAGATTTTCTGTCGTCAAATCCTCAAAAGGGGAGCTCTTCCCATAGTATCGATGCTCGGGAGAAACCAAAGCAGCGCCAAACTTCTTGGCCATCACCTACGTACACAATCCAACCCACAAGTATGTTATCAATAACAGATGGAGTTACTGCATGAAATGTGAACAGTACAAATCATGCCTAGAGCATGCAGCAATGCAATAATAAACTCACAGCTAAGTAGTTGTTAGAAATCCCACTGCATGAAGCTTCTCCACATATATTTAAGAAGACCGGGCCATTTGGAGCTCGGTGGTAATCAAGAAATTCGTAGTACCGCTGCTTGAATTGCCGATGATCCTGCACAGCAATAAAGTTAAATTCCGGGGCTAGTCCACACAAAAAACTATAACTGAACAATCCCCACCATGCAAGATAGTATTTGGGACTACCTGAGTCAGATGTGAAACAGGGAATTACAAATAACCATGTGCTTTGTTGAGGACAGATGGTAAAGCCGCTGTTGACAGTGTGGTGCCGTGAGCCCACAGGATCACAAATTTCACATAGATCTGAACCGACAGTAAAACCTACGCGATCCACCGAGTTTACGGGGGTGACACTGGCAACCAAACAAGAGGCATCTGTCCTCAACACTGATCTGTTGTTATTATTCGATGCATTTCGAGACATTCATTGTTCATTACTCTGGTTCATGGTCGCATAACTGACGTGAGCCTTCAATCAAGAGTAAACGGCATTACCAGTAATGGACGTGGCTCACGCAGAATTCGTACAAAATTCTAGCGTTTTTTCGGCATTATCGACTGCACAAATTTATCTAGTTCTTCTAGTGTCCACAGCCGACTCTTGGAAATTCACCCAAACAGATAAAAGGACACATGGCTGAACAGAAATCCCCACAGCGCGGGGCAACTCGTTGAAGGGACAGAGAAGCGGAGGGGGTACTTAACGGTGGGGGAGAAGTGGTCGAGGGTTTGGCTCATCCAGTGCTCCTCCTGCGTCAGGAACCTGCCTGGGGCGGAACCCAGGAGCCCGGCCTCCGGCGGCGGCCGCCAGAGGCTGACAGCCCCGGTGCCGCGCGCGAGGAGTAGGGGTAGCAGCAGGAGCGGAACGACGGCGAGGCGGGAGGTGGCGCCGGCGGCAGTTCCGGCTCCCATCGCCGGTTAGCTGAAGCAGAGCGCGTGTGGAAGTGGATGCAGGCCAGGCAAATCTGGCACCTGAGTCTTCTCGATCCTTAGTAGCAGCTGTACGTTTTCGTTTTCATTTTATAAGAAGACGGAGGTGGGTAACGGTTTATTCTGCGCGTTGTTGTTTTTCTTGGAAAGAATAATAATGAACCGCAATATTTGGGAGACGACAGTTTTGGTGTAGATAGATAGCAGCTTATTCTGTGTGTTGTCGTTTTTTTTAGAAGAATAGGACATTGTCCGTGTGTTGCAACGGGATAAAAAAAATTGTTAATATGATGGTGTAATTTTGCCCGTGATTTATCAATATAGTTTGAGAAGTTTGGTAAGTAAATTAATCTGGATACAATAGTATCACCTTTGTTTCACTGTCATAGTTCCAGATGGACCTACGTACATGGGATTCCACTGTAAAGATTCTCCCCTAAAAGTTGTTTTAACTCCTGCAACACTCACAACTATATTTCATTATCTCTTACTTATTAATTTTATATGAAACTACCAAATGCATATTTCATCACTGTAACACCTCACATTTTTAGTTGGATGATCAAATTTGCTACAATAAGAAATAAAATAGAAAATAAACAACAAATAATACAAAACAAGCAATAAAAAATAATACAATTTTAACAACATGATAAACATATAGTGTGGTGAAGCAAATGCAATATGTGCATACATATTAATTTGTTCTCTAGCAAAATCCACTTTTAGAAATCCAACATACCTCGACATCCCAAATATTTCTTTTCGAGATTCATCTCGACTAATGTTACAACTGACACTATGGTGTCACGTCCTTCTTCAATCTTTGTGGGCAGCTACCATCTGATCCTTCTTGATCCTCATCGCTAGGGATCGTGGCATTACACTGTCGTAACAGATACTGCTAGGAGTTGTGATGCGCACAACCTATTAGGGTTGGTCGTGGTATGTTTGACACAACAGTCTGTCCTTATGTCAGTCAAGTCCAGTCAGTATGCACGTAAGTTGAAATCAACTTCATAGCTAAAATGTGGTGTATAGCAAAGAGTAGTGTAATAATAAAAGTAAGAAGGTTGTAAATATGTAGGTAAGCAATGAATTTTTTTTGCATGTCAGCAATAATTAAAATTTATTTTTCATATAGTTATATTTCTATAATATCCCTTATAGAATACTATTTTTCATTACCAAAAGTCATTACTTTCTCACCTTCGAAGGGTGTTACATCCTTACAGACATTTACTTTACATGAATTAAAAAGGATAGGAGTTTCCTTGCTTCACTTCAACCCCTATAGTAATATAATGAGTACTACCAATAATAAATCTAATGGTTCGAGTAAATAGATATTGAGGGCCGAGTGCATACACAAGGAAGTTGACTACAAAAGTGAACAATCACCTGAAACAATATCTATATATGCAGTACAGGAATAAAATGAATGTGTTGCATCTGCATCGAACCTTTTGCTCTCATGCTAAAGGTGATCCAATATTTAGCTTCTGCATCGTATATACATTTACACAATATCTATAGAGACATTAGACACTTGAAGCAAGCATGGACCTTACAAAAAACTAAATATGTAGCTCCGCAATTCCCTTGTTGGTCCTGCCGACATTAGATCCCTCATTGCACATCATGGGCTCATGGCTTGCGGCACTTAAGAAGATGAAACAAATTAAAATCACGTCACTTTTATCATTCGAACAGTCCAACAACCACGAGGATACTAATAAATAGAATAATCCTGGTAATAATACAGCAGATTGGCAAACTACAAAACCATGGCTGAATTATTTCATGTACTGTACAATGCGTCACCCAATATGTGCTCTTTTGGTGCAGAAAAATCTCTGCTATATCTTTTATATAAATGACTTAAATGCAATACAGTAGACAAATGGAAAAACCGTAAATTGATCCTCAAATTGTGAACTGAATAGCACCGTTGATGTAATCTTTGTAGTACATCTTAGAGTTGGTAGCTAGTGGTACAGAGGCTCGCTGTGACATACTCATGGATAAGCAATGAGGTGAATCTGGGCACGGTTGTCCGTCCATGAGGCTCCTGTGCGCTCCATGATCATCTAATCTTGTGCTAATGTACAAGAGCTGACTTTCAATGAAGCAATCATAGACGTATGTGCAGGAGTCCAACAAAATGAAAATTGGCAAGCTGATGAACAAATACCTCAACTGAGAAACATACTGGAGTAGTAGTTGCAGGGAGCAGCCCCTCGCCTCGGCGGCTGCGTGTTCCTCGCCTTAATGGAGGGGTGCGCTGGTGGCGGCGTCGATCACCTCCGGAGTCGTTCGCGGGCTGATCTGCAGAGACATGACGGGATATACGGCGAGAAGCGGAGGCGACAGGACGGGAGATCGGGCTGATGTCGGCGCAACCTAAGCAAGCCGGGGATCGTTCCATCCCGAGCAGGAGCAAGGCGTATGGCTGCTGTCGTGGTTCTAAATCTGACAGTGAGGTAGGGGGGTATGTATGAAGAGGCTAGACCTTAGCTATTGGAAAGTTGTAAGCACGCAAGGTTTACGAGTTCAGGCCCTTCTCTGAGGAAGTAACAGCCCTACGTCTCGGTGCCCAGAGGTGGTCGATTGGATTATGCGTGAGTAAGATGACAAGGGTGCGAACCCCTCATACTGAGGAGGGGGTGGCTTATATAGAGTTCGCCAGCCCTCTCCTGCCCTCGGTAATGAAGGGTTTAAGGTACATTTAAGGTGGGCGTTACTGATAACGTCCCTAATAAAGTGTCATAATAATCATAAAGACTACTTAATAGCCGACCGTTTGCCTGTGGAGTGACTTGAGGCCTTCTGGTAGTCGAGTGGTTGGCTTCTTGGTCGAGTGACAGCTTCTTGGTCGAGTGTCTTCATTCCGTCGAGTGGGATATCTTCAAGTTGTTTGAAAGGTGACTTCCTCTAAGGATGTCCTATGGTAGGGCTTTTTAGGACGGGTCCGTGTCCCTACCGTAGGTGCATGACTTCATCATTAGCCCCCGAACGGATCGAGGCTGGAGTGAGAAAAGGGGTTAGGGACCTTTCCAACCGACCCTTCGGGTTATTATGGGTGCTTCGTTCTGGGTCGACTGTCACGGATGACGTCATTAACCTCTTTCAGTTGCCTTGATCCGTTCCAGGTCTTTCGTCGAATGGATTTCTTTACCCGCGAGGCATCGAGCGCCGGCGTGCGCGGGATTTCCGTTTCGTCAAGTTGTTCTGCGCCCGACGGAGATCGCGGGATTCGGATTTTTTGGGAAGCGCGCGGGACGGAGGCGGCCGCAGTAATCGGGAGCGACAGTGCGAAGGCTCCTCGATCCCCGCGCCGCCTTTTTCGCCACGTACAGTGCGCGCGCCTGCCACAGGATTTGACTGGATAGCTCGGGCCTACCTGCCAGCCACTCGGGAGTGGCCCCTTATAAATAGTTGGCCCGGAGCTCCTCTTCAGTACGCGTGCTCATCTCTTCTGCTTCTCCCTCTGTCGCTCCGTCGCCTCCTCCGCTTCCTTCGCTCTCGCCCCGCCACCACAAAACCAGCCCGAGACCTCGCCGGCGACGATGGTGAAGGGTAAGACGACCGCTCTGGAGCGCGCGAAGAAGGCGGCGGCGGCGGGGAAGGGAAAGAAGTCTGCGCGCGGGGGTTCTTCCTCTCGGACGGCCCTGCCCACGGGGTGGATCCAGGGCGACTGGATGCCCTCGGTGCTTCGTCAGGAGGACCTCAACGACATGGTCAAGGGAGGAGTCATCCTCCACAAGGCGGCGCGTCTTCCAGGGGGAGAAATCGAGCCCCAGCCACGCGACGGTGAGCGCGTCCTCCTGGCGACTCATATTGACCGTGGTTTCTCTCTGCCGCCCCACTCTTTTTTCCGCAATTTCCTGAACTTCTTCGGGGCGCAACTCCATCACTTCACTCCGAACTCCATAGTCTATCTTGCCGCTTTTATTTCTATGTGTGAGGCGTTCCTGGGGTGCCGCCCACATTGGGGACTTTTCAAGCATATCTTCACCGTTCGCTCTCAGTCGGTGAAGAAGGCTAAGTCGAGTGACGAGAGGACACAGGTGATCCAGCTGTGCGGGGGCTTGGTGATCCAGACAAGGGGGAAAAGTTGTTTTCCCTCCATCACCTTCCCGGAGTCAGTTCGAGGGTGGCAGGCGACTTGGTTCTACTGCCAGGATCAAGTGACCCCAGGGCAGTCGACTGGACTTCCACCCTTCACCCTCGATCGAGCTGAAAAGCCGGCTTCTCTGAAGGTGACGCTCGAAGAAAAGGCCCAGGTCAAGATACTGGCGGGTCGAGTGGTCGAACTTGTCCGTGAGGGCGTGACGGGGATGGACCTGCTCGAAGTCTTCCTCAGGAGGAGAATCCAACCACTCCAGGCTCGGGATCACCCGATGTGGTTGTACTCCGGCCTCGAGGACTCCACTCGGGTCCACCCAGAGGAGGTCACCGACGAGATGTTGGAGGGGTGGCTGTCAAGCATTACAGGGAACAAAGACAACCCCCGAGGAGCTAGGAGGGTCGTCCCACTCGACAGCTCATATGAGGTCGACCAGGTGTGTCTTTATGTTTCCGACTGAAATCTTGCTTTCTGCATTGGTCTTCTTTTGAGCGAGTCGACTGACTTTCCATTTTGCCTGCTGTCTTTCAGGCGACTACTAAGATGTATTCGACGCCCAACGGGGCACAGGGGTCGACTGAGGAAGGAGAAGGGAGCGGAGGTGAGAGCGGGGACGACCAGGGCGAGTGGGAGTCAGACGGCGAGGGAGAGGGAGGCAATGACATCTTCTCCAGCGAGGAGGAGGAGGAGGAGGAGGAGGCCGAACCCCCCCCCCCCCCGCCCAGAAAGGCGATCCAAGCTCGCACACGACCCGACGCAGGGACGTGGTCAGGCGACTGCCTCCTCCGGGCCATCGTCGAAACGCCCTCGAACCTCTTCTCCAACACCGACTGGGAAGGCTCCCAAGCAACCACGCACGACGCAGTCCAAGCCGCCCAAGACCCTGCCGAAGATGAAGATAACTGTCCCTGTTATCTCCGGGTAACAAGCCTTGTCTTTTTTCGCCGATTGGAGGATAGATCCTCAGTCGACTCGTTATGCTGAACTGGCTGATTCTTCGAAATTTGCAGTGCTGCTACCTCCGAGGTCTCAGCCAAGGACGACGACCAAGAGATGGGGGACGCTGCAACCTCCAACCCTGGTACGATCGTTGACATTTTATTTTTGAGTTGGCTTGGCCGTTTCTTGCAATTCTGGTCGATTGAAAGTTCTTCCTGCAGCTCCTCCTCATGTTATCGACCTCCCGGATGACGATGACAACGAGCCGCTGAGGATAGGGAGGACCAAGAGGCCGTCGACTGACAGGGCTCCCCAGCCTGCTCCGGCGCCTGAGGCCGCAGCTCGGGAAGGCGGCGACGCCCCTCGGGCTTCTGTGTCCTTCACCAATCCCCTGTCGAGTGCGCAGCCCTCGGCGTCGACTGTCAATCCGACTGCTAATCCCCTGTCGAGTGCGCAGCCCTCGGCGTCGACTGCCAACCCGACTTCACTCTTTGTCGCGTACTCTGCTCCTGAAGACGAAGTGGCCGCCGCGAAGGAGGCCATACACCAAGCAGGGGTCATGATGGAGCAGGTGAAGAAGGCTCGGGAGGCCAGCCAGGCGGCTTACGATGCGAGTTCGGCGCTTCAGAGTAACGTCCAGGTCAGTTGACTCGATACTTGTTTGTTTGAAGAGTCTTTCTCTCTCTTTCTTTTCCTTTTTTGAAGATCTTTGTATCTGTACTTGTACACCCACTGGGTGTGTTTTCTCTTTGGTCGAACTAGTGGGGGCACGCTGAGTGCACCCACTGGGTGTAGTCCCCGAGACTACGGTGGACTGCTGGCAGTCGACTGTAGTCTGTATATTGTGTTTGTGAATCTGTACTTCTTCACTCGGTTTGGTCTGCCAGGTCGAGTGGTCCGTGTCCTGTCGACTGTGGGCAGTCATTTTTTTTGGTCGAACCAGTGGGGGCACGCTGAGTGCACCCACTGGGTGTAGTCCCCGAGACTACGGTCGAATGCTTTTGATTCGGATGTGGTCTTAGAAACGTCACCATTGTTCCTTAGTTACTCGGAAGCAACTTATCTCGAACGTCTGTCGGCTGGTTTTTCCTTTTGCAGAGATCCTGCGAACTTGTCGCTCGTTATGCTGAATTGGAGAAGCAGAAGATTCAACTGGACCTTGATCTAGAGCTGGCCAGGACGGAGTTGCAGAAGGTCAGGGAGGGCACCGCAGGTAAAGCGACTTTGTCGACTGATTCTGTTTTCAGGCTTGGGCATTCCTTTGCTGTTTCCGATTCAATCGCCGTTTCTTTGTAGGAGAATTGGAAAGAGTTTTGGCGAGGAAGGACCAGGACTTGGCTGTTGCCCGCAAGGCGGCTGACGACAAGATGGCTCTGGCCGAACAGAAGCTGGCTTCGGTCGACCAGTTGGAAAAAGAGAACACTAGGTTGCAGACCGCTCTGACTGATGCCAACAAGCTGACTGCCAGTTGGAAGAAGAAGAACCTCCTCTTGGGCGAGGAGATGGAAGGCATCGCCCGTAGGAGGGACGACCTGGAGAGCTTCCTGAGGAGCCTCGCCAAGAGGCTGTACATCAAACTTGAAGGTGCACGTCTAATTTTGACTGTTTTGTACTTTTGTGTCGACTCAATCTTGTGATCGTTGGCTTATCTTTAGGTCTTGTGTGCAGAATTCTGTCAGAACTTCGAAGAGGAGACCGGGCGGATCGAAACGGGTCTTGACCCAATCAATTCTCCGGTGAAAGACGATACTGCCATGAACTTGCTCCGACTGGAATCTCGAATCGACGGCGCCGTGGATTACCTGGCTCGACTGAAGGTTGCCGTGTCGCGGATCGATTCGACACTTTGGCCAGAATCCGCGCTCCAGAACGATCTCGAGTCTCTTATGGCTCGACTTGACAAAATCCATGATCGAGTGCAGGAGTGGAAGAAGTCCTCTGCCCGGTGCGGCGCTGACGTGGCTCTATCCTTAGTCCGCGTTCACTGCAAGGAGGCGCGAGAAGAAAAGCTGGCCGCCATCCAAGTCGCCAATACCAAGAGGCACAGCTTCCAGGACTTCATGGAGACCTTCATCGCTGCAGCCACTCGTATTGCGGACGGAATCGACCTGGATGAGTTCGTCGCTCCTGCCAGCCCTCCTCTTGAGGAGTGAGAAAACTTTTTATGCCTTCCCTTAAATTAGCCTCGGAATGCCGAGTGGACTTGTAATCGTTTAAATTCTGCCGAGCTGAGGGCTCGAGTACTTTGATTGGGGGCCCAGGGCCTTTTAAGCTTTATCCGAACTTAATTTTTGTTGAATGTCTTCGTGGTCTGGAACTGTCGTGAGGGGCTTGATGGCCGACCCCCACCCCGTCGTCGTACATTGTATTTGTGGCGGAGCTCTCGGGAATAGGTGGCAGTCGACCCACACCCTATTGTTGTACATTGTATTTGTGGCGGAGCTCACATTGTATTTGTGGCGGAGCTCTTCAGGAGAAGGCGGGCTTCAAACTTAGGCGAGTGTCTGACTGCAGCTAAGTCTCTTCATGGAGAACTTAGGCGAGTACTGGACTGCAGCTAAGCCCCCGAGTGGGAGGTTCGCTCTCCACTCGGTAGGATTTTTCAAACTTAGGCGAGTGTCTGACTGCAGCTAAGTCTCTTCGTGGAGAACTTAGGCGAGTACTGGACTGCAGCTAAGCCCCCGAGTGGGAGGTTCGCTCTCCACTCGGTAGGATTTTTCAAACTTAGGCGAGTGTCTGACTGCAGCTAAGTCTCTTCATGGAGAACTTAGGTGAGTACTGGACTGCAGCTAAGCCCCCGAGTGGGAGGTTCGCTCTCCACTCAGTAGGATTTTTCAAACTTAGGCGAGTGTCTGACTGCAGCTAAGTTTCTTCGTGGAGAACTTAGGCGAGTACTGGACTGCAGCTAAGCCCCCGAGTGGGAGGTTCGCTCTCCACTCGGTAGGATTTTTCAAACTTAGGCGAGTGTCTGACTGCAGCTAAGTCTCTTCGTGGAGAACTTAGACAAGTACTGGACTGCAGCTAAGCCCCCGAGTGGGAGGTTCGCTCTCCACTCGGTAGGATTTTTCAAACTTAGGCGAGTGTCTGACTGCAGCTAAGTCTCTTCGTGGAGAACTTAGGCGAGTACTGGACTGCAGCTAAGCCCCTGAGTGGGAGGTTCGCTCTCCACTCGGTAGGATTTTTCAAACTTAGGCGAGTGTCTGACTGCAGCTAAGTCTCTTCGTGGAGAACTTAGGCGAGTACTGGACTGCAGCTAAGCCCCCGAGTGGGAGGTTCGCTCTCCACTCGGTAGGATTTTTCAAACTTAGGCGAGTGCCTGACTGCAGCTAAGTCTCCTCGTGGAGAACTTAGGTGAGTACTGGACTGCAGCTAAGCCCCCGAGTGGGAGGTTCGCTCTCCACTCGGTAGGATTTTTCAAACTTAGGCGAATCGGATTCGCAGCTAAGTCACCCACTGGGGGATTTCTGATACATACAATAGTGGCAATAATTATTGGAACACTCTTATTTCTGATAAAAATGAACCTCATGAGTTTTTCTTATTACATCTGATTTGAGAGCGGTCTTAAGTGTAAAAGGGGCGGAGAAGCTCCGCGTGCCAAGCTCGAGGTTCGTCGATCTGTTGATCAACATTATAAAGGTGATATGCTCCGTTGTGGAGGACTCTGGTGATGATGAAGGGGCCTTCCCAAGTGGGAGCGAGCTTGTGAGGTTTCTGTTGATCCACTCGGAGGACCAAATCTCCTTCTTGAAAGGCTCGACTCCTCACATTCCGGGCATGGAATCGACGCAAGTCCTGCTGGTAAATGGTCGATCTGATCATTGCCATCTCCCTCTCTTCCTCCAAGAGGTCAACTGCGTCTTGCCGGGCCTGCTCCGCTTCATCTTCGGTGTAAAGTTCAACTCGGGGCGCATTATGAAGGAGATCGCTTGGCAGGACAGCTTCGGCTCCATAAACCAGAAAGAACGGGGTCCTTCCAGTCGACCGGTTAGGGGTGGTCCTTAATCCCCACAGCACTGACGGAAGCTCGTCGACCCAAGCACCTGCCGCGTGCTTGAGATCACGCATCAGCCGAGGTTTTAGCCCTTTGAGGATCAGACCATTTGCCCTCTCAGCCTGTCCGTTCGACTGGGGGTGAGCGACTGAGGCGTAGTCGACTCGTGTGCCTTGAGAAGCGCAAAATGCCCTGAATTCGTCCGAATCAAAGTTTGACCCGTTATTAGTGATGATGCTGTGTGGGACTCCATATCTGAATGTCAATCCCCTGATGAAACTGATAGCGGTGCCAGCGTCAAGGCTCTTTATGGGCTTAGCTTCGATCTATTTGGTGAACTTGTCGACTGCCACAAGCACATGAGTGAACCCACTCCTGCCCGTTCTCAAGGGGCCAACCATGTCCAATCCCCAGACGGCAAAGGGCCAGACGAGCGGAATGGTTTTCAGGGCTGACGCGGGCTTGTGTGACATGTTGGAGTAGAACTGGCAGCCCTCGCACCTGTCGACTATCTCTTTCGCCATCTCATTTGCCCTTGGCCAATAAAATCCAGCTCGGTATGCCTTAGCCACAATGGTCCGAGAGGACGCATGGTGACCGCAGGTTCCCGAGTGGATATCGTTGAGGATTATTTGACCCTCTTCTGGCGTTATGCATTTCTGGCCGACTCCGGTCGCACTTTCTCTGTACAGCTGTCCTCTTATGACCGTGAAGGCCTTAGATCGGCGGACGATCTGTCGAGCCTCCTCCTCGTCCTCCGGGAGTTCTTTCCTTAGGATATATGCAATGTATGGTATCGTCCAGTCAGGGATGACTGCCAAAACTTCCATGATTAGGTCGACTACTGCAGGCACTTCAACTTCAGTCGGGTCCGTGGCACTTTTCGGCTGCGGGGCTTCTTCTGTGAAAGGATCCTCTTGGACTGACGGCGAGTGAATGTGTTCCAAGAACACGTTGCTTGGAATGGCTTCTCTCTTGGAGCCTATCTTTGCCAAGTCGCCAGCTGCCTGGTTTTTCAGTCGGGGGATGTGGTGGAGTTCCAACCCCTCGAACTTCTTCTCTAGCTTCCGTACTGCATTGCAGTACCCAGTCATTGCCGGACTCCTGACGTCCCATTCTTTCATCACTTGATTAACCACCAGATCTGAATCGCCATAGACCATGAGGCGACGGACGCCGAGCGAAATGGCCATGCGCAACCCATACAAAAGTGCTTCATACTCTGCTTCGTTATTGGAGGAATCAAAGTGAATCTGGAGAACGTATCTGAGCTTATCTCCTCGGGGGGAGACCAGAACTACCCCCGCGCCCGAACCATTCAGCATCTTGGATCCATCGAAGAACATAGTCCAGTGTTTCGAGTGAACTTGAGTCAGAAGTTGCTGTTCAATCCACTCGGCGATAAAATCCGCGATTGCTTGAGACTTGATGGCTTTCTTTGCTTCAAACTTGATGTCTAAAGGAAGGAGTTCAATCGCCCACTTGGCCACTCGACCAGTTGCATCTCTGTTATGCAGGATCTCCAATAATGGGGCGTCGCTGACGACTGTAATGGAGTGGTCAGAGAAATAATGTGCAACTTTCTTCGTGGTCATGTAAATCCCATATACCAGCTTCTGGTAGTGGGGGTATCTTTGTTTTGAAGGGGTCAAAACTTCAGACACATAATAAACAGGGCGTTGAATTTTGAAGGCCTTCCCTTCCTCTTCCCGCTCGACCGTAAGTACTGTACTGACAACTTGTCCCGTGGCTGCAATGTAAAGCAGCAGAGGCTCTTTGCTGATTGGAGCAGCTAGCACCGGCTGGGTGGAGAGCAGAGCTTTGAGCTCTGCGAACGCTGCATCAGCTTTTGGAGTCCATTCGAACTTGTCAGACTTTTTCATCAGTCGGTAAAGAGGCAACGCTTTTTCACCGAGTCGAGAGATGAATCGACTTAAGGCGGCCAAGCAGCCTGTAAGTTTTTGGACATCATGCACACGTACAGGGCACTTCATCCGGAGTATGGTGCCAATTTTTTCAGGATTGGCATCGATTCCCCATTCGGAAACGAGAAAACCGAGTAGCTTGCCACCTGGAACTCCGAAAGTGCATTTTGACGGATTGAGCCTGATATCGTACCTCCTGAGGTTGGCGAAGGTTTCAGCAAGGTCAGCCCGTAGGTCGGAACCTTTCCGGGACTTGACTACGATATCGTCCATGTACGCCTCCACATTCCGACTGATTTGAGTGAGTAAACACTTCTGGATCATTCTCATGAATGTGGCTCCGGCGTTCTTGAGGCCGAATGGCATGGTGACGTAACAGAAGCATCCGAATGGAGTGATGAAAGCTGTTTTGATTTCGTCGGGCCCATACAGACGGATCTGATGGTACCCGGAGTAGGCATCTAGAAAAGATAATCTCTCGCATCCCGCAGTCGAGTCGACAATTTGGTCGATGCGAGGGAGAGGAAAATGATCTTTTGGGCAGGCCCGATTGATGTGCTTGAAATCAATGCACATGCGGAGTGACTTGTCCTTCTTGGGGACCATGACAACATTGGCGAGCCACTCGGAGTGGTAGATTTCTTGAATGAACTCAGCTGCTAAGAGCCGAGCCACTTCTTCGCCGATGGCTTGTTTTTTCTGGACGGCGGACCGCCGCAGATGTTCTTTCACGGGTTTGAACTTTGAGTCAACTCGCAGGCGGTGCTCAGCCAGCCCCCTGGGAACTCCGGGCATGTCAGAGGGTTTCCATGCGAAGATGTCCCAGTTCTCACGGAGGAGCTGGATGAGCGCTTCTTCCTATTTGGAGTCGAGCGTCGTTGAGATGTGAGTCGGAGCTGCCTCGGGGTCGGTCAGGTGAATGTGGACCGTCTTCGTTTCGCCGGCTGATTGAAAAGCTGACTCGGAGGCAGGCTTCTTAGCCCGCAGCAATTCACTCGGACCGGCAGTCTTTTGGTACTCTTTCAGCTCGACCACTGCCATCTGAGTGTCGGCGATCTTTGATCCCTTCTGGAAACATTCTTCTGCTTTCTTCCGGTTGCCTGTAACAGTGATCACACCTTTGGGGCCAGGCATCTTTAATTTAAGATACACGTAGCATGGTCGAGCCATGAAGCGTGCGTAAGCCGGCCTGCCCAAGATGGCGTGATAAGCACTCTGGAAGTCCACAACTTCAAACGTTAACTTTTCCTTGCAGTAATTCTTTGAATCACCGAAAACCACATCAAGAGCAATCTGGCCGAGTGACTCGGCTTTCTTCCCAGGAATGACTCCGTGGAAGCTCATGTTACTGGTGCTGAGTCTGGACATCGGAATGCCCATTCCTTTCAAGGTTTCCGCGTACAGTATGTTCAGGCCGCTGCCACCGTCCATCAGGACTTTGGTCAGCCGAGTGCCCTCGACAACTGGGTCGACCACCAAAGCTTGCCTCCCAGGGGTGGCAATGTGTGTTGGGTGATCGGATTGGTCGAACGTGATGGCCGTCTGAGACCACTTTAGGTAACTGGGAGTCGCAGGGGCAACCATGTTCACCTCATGGTTAATGACTTTCAGTCGACTTTTGCTTTCGACATCGGCAAAAATCATCAGGGTGGAATTGACCTGGGGGTATCCATCGTCGCTATCATCCCTGTCCTCGACCCTGTCTGGCTCTTTTTCTTTATCCTTGGGCTGCTTGCCCTGAAACTGCTGGATCAGGAGCCGACATTGTCGAGTGGTATGTTTGGGGTAAATAAAATTACCCTCTTCATCTTTCTTGGTGTGAATGTGACATGGCAGATCCAAAACATCATTCCCATCCTGATCCTTGACTTTCTTGGGCTTCCAAGTGCCCTTGGGTTTCCCCTTGAAGTTTCCCTGGGCCACGGCCAGGGCCTCCCCGGGAGCGGCTGGCTCGGCCTTCCGCTTCTGCTTCCGACTGGAGTTTCCTCCGGTTTCTTGGGCGACTGACTTAAGTTTGCCGCTTCGGAGTCGGTCCTCGTCTTCTCCATTAGCGTACTTGGTGGCAATCTCCATCATCCGATTAAGGGACATCTCTCCGGTCCGGCCAAATTTCAGATTCAACTCCCTGTACTTGACGCCTTCCTTGAAAGCGCAAACTGCTTGATGGTCTGGCACGTTTTCGACCGAGTGGTGCAGTGTGATCCACCTCTGGATGTATTCCCTCAGTGTTTCATTCGGCTTCTGTACGCAAGACCGCAGCTCCGTAAGGCTTGCAGGGCGCTTGCATGTCCCTTCGAAGGTTGTAACAAACACTCAGGAGAGATCCTCCCAAGTGTAAATGCTGCTGGGCGCCAGCTGATTCAGCCACGCCCTAGCCGAGCCTTCCAACATGAGGGGTAAATGCTTCATGGCCACCTCATCGTTGTCGCCGCCGATCTGCACAGCCACTCGGTAATCCTCGAGCCACGTGTCAGGCTTGGACTCGCCGGTGAACTTGCCGATTCCAGTCGCCAGCCGGAAGTTGGGAGGGATCACCGCAGCTCTGATGGCTCGACTGAAACACTCGGGCCCCGAGGCGCGTGCCCTGCTGCCGGGGGGCGTATCTCTGTTGTGGCCCTCTCGATGAGCCCTGTTCCTGTCCACCAGACCTTAAACGAGGATGGATCTCGCGTCAAAGCCTGGGTCTCTGGGGTCGATTGGGATCCTCTGCCCAGTGTGATGGGGGCGCCTGTCGTCTCGATGCTGAGGTGCATATGATCCACTCCGCGGAGGAGGGGACGGCACCCGACGCCCATCATCACGGTCGGGTCGGTGATCATATTGCTCGTTCCTCCTATACCGATCGTGCCGGTCTCCACGTCCCTCACGCCTCGGGGGCGATCTCGGGCTGTGGGCCGACTGGACGGTCTCCGTTGCGACGGATCGACTGTGGATCCTGTCCCGCGACTGAGAGACGGCGGAATTCTGATTCCCCGCTGCTCGGAGCAATGCTCTGATCTGCAGCAATCCTCTTCCGGCCTCCAACTGGGAGGGCTAGATCGACTCCGCTATGCGGGCCGCGGCAGCCAGGTTCTGAACCGGAGTTCGGTACACCTGTGGTGGCGGGAAGAGCTGCCGTCGACTGGGTTCGGGTGCCTGCTGGCGTCGACTGGACTCGGGAGCCCGCTGACGCGCCCGCTCGTCGAGAGCCTGCTGTAGATTCTCCAGCCGAGTGCGCTCGGCTAGATTAGCCAAGCGCGCGTCCTCCAAGGCCCGGGCCTCGGGGGTTTCTCCAACAATAGGCGTGTAGAGCGCGTCCATGTTCCGGCAACGAAGCTCCTCCCGTTGCAACGACGTAAGAGGCCCGGGGAGGTATTCGTCGTGAGGGTGCGACGGATCGCCCCTGTCGGCACCATCGTCAGCGCGATGGAATCTGGGGGGACCGCGTGTCCCCTCAACCGCCAGAACCTCCGCCAGGGGGTCGCTGCTGTCACACTCGGAAGCGGTCTCCGTGGAGCCAGCCGACAGATTGAACAGGCCGCAGAGGGATTCGTCAGGCTCGATTGCAGCGACCTGCTGGGTCGCCGACTGGCGGGCCACGGCGTGCTTCGTCCACCGCTGGAGCCTCGACTGACCTGAGCGCTTGCGCTGGCGGGAGACAGGACGGGGAGATGGCACGGGAGTCGACCGATAGGGGGCCGATGGCTGCCTCAGGAGGACGCCACGGACACACGCGCGGAAGTGCGTCGCACCGCGGACGGGGAGCGCGTCGACGTCGAGCGGCGCCTCCTGGAGCCAGGCGGAGTCGTCAGCGATGAAAGTGAGCCCGCCGAGACGGATCTCGCAGCCCTCTGCCAAAGCTCCGCAGGAAAACATGATCAAGTGGATCGGAAAAATCGCAACTTCTCCAATTAGGCGCTAAGACTAAGGCCCCACGGTGGGCGCCAACTGTCGTGGTTCTAAATCTGATAGTGAGGTAGGGGGGTATGTATGAAGAGGCTAGACCTTAGCTATTGGGAAGTTGTAAGCACGCAAGGTTTACGAGTTCAGGCCCTTCTCTGAGGAAGTAACAGCCTTACGTCTCGGTGCCCGGAGGCGGTCGATTGGATTATGCGTGAGTAAGATGACAAGGGTGCGAACCCCTCATACTGAGGAGGGGGGTGGCTTATATAGAGTTCGCCAGCCCTCTCCTGCCCTCAGTAATGCAGGGTTTAAGGTACATTTAAGGTGGGCGTTACTAATAACGTCCCTAATAAAGTGTCATAATAATCATAAAGACTACTTAATAGCCGACCGTTTGCCTGTGGAGTGACTTGAGGCCTTCTGGTAGTCGAGTGGTTGGCTTCTTGGTCGAGTGACAGCTTCTTGGTCGAGTGTCTTCATTCCGTCGAGTGGGATATCTTCAAGTTGTTTGAAAGGTGACTTCCTCTAAGGATGTCCTATGGTAGGGCTCTTTAGGACGGGTCCGTGTCCCTACCGTAGGTGCATGACTTCATCAGCTGCGGCATGGCGCAGGGCTTGCATGCGTGCGCGCCGCGGTCGCAGATAAAAACACTGATTGTGGAGGAGATCACGGTGCAATGAATAAAAACACTGATTGTGGAGGAGATCACGCAGACGAAATTAAAGCCTCTAATTAGGGCTAGTTTTAGGAAAACTGGATGAAAGGAAGGGGCCAAAAAAACAAAAAGGGAGCGGGGCGGCATGCAATGGAATGGAGGGACAGGGTTGAACGAAAAAGTGGGAAGAAATATTGACGTAAGATGAGAGAGGTAGTAGAGAAGGAAGGAGATGTATTGATTGAATGAAGGAACGAGATGTAAACCATGGCGATAGTCAAAGAAGGAAGAATATTGATCACGGTTTCAATGAAAGAAGGAAGGGGAGATTGATCACCGTTTGTTTGAAAGAAGGAAGGTGATTGAATAAATTGATTGTGTTTGTATTAATTGTGTCTGGTTACCTTATGTGAAATGATTACATTTGGAATGATTGCCTCTGGTTAGAAAACCGGGACGGGGGAAAGAAAATCGAGGGGTGAGTGGGTCGTACGAGAGGTGGGACTGGGAGGGGGGAAAGAAAATTGGGGGGTGAGGGGGTCATACGTGAAGGAAATATGCCCTAGAGGCAATAATAAAGTTATTATTTATTTCCTTATATCATGATAAATGTTTATTATTCATGCTAGAATTGTATTAACCGGAAACATAATACATGTGTGAATACATAGACAAACAGAGTGTCACTAGTATGCCTCTACTTGACTAGCTCGTTAATTAAAGATGGTTATGTTTCCTAACCATGGACAAAGAGTTGTCATTTGATTAACGGGATCACATCATTAGTTGAATGATCTGATTGACATGACCCATTTCATTAGCTTAGCACCCGATCGTTTAGTATGTTGCTATTGCTTTCTTCATGACTTATACATGTTCCTATGACTATGAGATTATGTAACTCCCGTGTGTCGGAGGAACACTTTGTGTGCTACCAAACGTCACAACGTAACGGGGTGATTATAAAGGTGCTCTACATGTGTCTCCAAAGGTACATGTTGGGTTGACGTATTTCGAGATTACGATTTGTCACTCCGATCGTCGGAGAGGTATCTTTGGGCCCTCTCGGTAATGCACATCACTTAAGCCTTGCAAGCATTGCAACTAATGAGTTAGTTGCGGGATGATGTATTACGGAACGAGTAAAGAGACTTGCCGGTAACGAGATTGAACTAGGTATTGGATACCGACGATCGAATCTCGGGCAAGTAACATACCGATGACAAAGGGAACAACGTATGTTGTTATGCGGTCTGACCGATAAAAGATCTTCGTAGAATATGTAGGAACCAACATGGGCATCCAGGTCCCGCTATTGGTTATTGACCGGAGACGTGTCTCGGTCATGTCTACATTGTTCTCGAACCCGTAGGGTCCGCACGCTTAAGGTTTCGATGACAGTTATATTATGAGTTTTTATGTACCGAAGGAGTTCAGAGTCCCGGATGAGATCGGGGACATGATGAGGAGTCTCGAAATGGTCGAGACGTAAAGATCGATATATTGGACGACTATATTCGGACATCGAAAAGGTTCCGAGTGATTCGGGTATTTTTCGGAGTACCGGAGAGTTACGGGAATTCGCCGGGAGAAGTATTGGGCCTTATTGGGCCATACGGGAAAGAGAGAGGGGCTGCCTAGGGCAGGCCGCGCCCCCCCCCAAGGCCTAGTCCGAATTAGACTAGGGGGAGGGGCTGCGCCCCTTCCTTGTTTCCTACTCCTACTACATGGAAGGACTCCTAGTGGGACTAGGAAAGGGGGAATCCTACTCCCGGTGGGAGTAGGACTCCCCTAGGGCGCGCCATAGAGAGGGCCGGCCCTCCCCTCCTCCACTCCTTTATATATGGGGGTAGGGGGCACCCCATAGAGACACAAGTTGATCCTCGTGATCGTTCTTTAGCCGTGTGCGGTGCCCCCTTCCACCATATTCCACCTCGGTCATATCGTTGTAGTGCTTAGGCGAAGCCCTACGTCGGTAGAACATCATCATTGTCACCACGCCATTGTGCTAACGGAACTCATCCCCGAAGCTTTGCTGGATCGGAGCCCGGGGAGCGTCATCGAGCTGTACGTGTGCTAAGAACTCGGAGGCGCCGGAGTAACGGTGCTTGGATCGGTCGGATCGGGAAGACGTACGACTACTTCCTCTATGTTGCGTCAACGCTTCCGCTTCGGTCTACGAGGGTACGTAGACAACACTCTCCCCTCTCGTTGCTATGCATCACCATGATCTTGCGTGTGCATAGGAATTTTTTTGAAATTACTACGTTCCCCAACAGTGGCATCCGAGCCTAGGTTTTATGTGTTGATGTTATATGCACGAGTAGAACACAAGTGAGTTGTGGGCGATGTAAGTCATACTGCTTACCAGCATGTCATACTTTGGTTCGGCGGTATTGTTGGATGAAGCGGCCCGGACCGACATTACGCGTATGCTTACGCGAGACCGGTTCTCCCGACGTGCTTTGCACATAGGTGGCTTGCGGGTGACAGTTTCTCCAACTTTAGTTGAACCGAGTGTGGCTACGCCCGGTCCTTGCGAAGGTTAAAACAGCACCAACTTGACAAACTATCGTTGTGGTTTTGATGCGTAGGTAAGATTGGTTCTTGCTTAAGCCCGTAGCAGCCACGTAAAACTTGCAACAACAAAGTAGTGGACGTCTAACTTGTTTTTGCAGGGCATGTTGTGATGTGATATGGTCAAGACATGATGCTAAATTTTATTGTATGAGATGATCATGTTTTGTGTAACGCCCTAGTTGTAACTTTCACAACTTGTACTCCAACTCTTGCCGTTTCCGGCATTAAGTTATATTTAATTCTCGGGTTCGGGTCTTTGTCTCCGTGTGTTGTTTCCGTTTTCATGCATCTCATATCATGTCATCACGTGCATTGCATTTGCATACATGTTCATCTCATGCATTCAAGCATTTTCCCCGTTGTCCGTTTCGCATTCCGGCGCTTCGTTCTCCTCCGGTGGCCATTTCTAGCTTTCTTTCGTGTGTGGGGATTAAACATTTCCGGATTGGACCGAGACTTGCCATGCAGCCTTGGTTTACTACTGGTAGACCGCCTGTCAAGTTTCGGGTCATTTGGACTTCGTTTGATACTCCAATGGTTAACCGAGGGACCGAAAAGGCCTCGTGTGTGTTGCAGCCCAACACCCCTCCAATTTGGCCAAAACCCACCAAACTCTGCTGCATCGTCTCGGTCGTTCGATCACGATCGCGTGGCCGAAAACCGCACCTCATTTGGACTCTCCTAGCTCCACTTATGCCTATATATACACCCCCTCCGAAATCCACGGTTCTTCTCCCCCCTAACCCTAGATCCAACTCCTTCCGCCGCCGCCGGACAAAAATCACGCGCCGGACGTGTCCGCCCGGCTCCGCGGGACGAATCCGCCGCCGCCACGTGTCCCGGGGCCGGTCCCCAGTTCGCCGACGCCCGCGGGCCCGCGAGGCCCGTGCGGGGCCCTCCCGGCCCGCTCCGTCGCCGCCTCCTTCCACCACTCTCGCCGCCCCCGCGCCCGGCGACGCTCGCCCGTTCCGGCTGCCGCGGCGCCATTGTCGGCCGCCGCCCGGAGCGACTCGCCACCCCCGACACCGGCTGCCGCGGCGCCATTGCCGGCCGCCGCCCGAAGCGACTTGCCGCCCCCGACGCCGGCCGACGTCCTCGCCGCCTCTCCTCGCCGCGGGAACGCCGGCCACCGCCTCCTCCTCCACGCCGCCGCCTCGGCCATCGCCTCCCCGACGCCGGCCACCGCCTCCCCGACGCCGGCGGCCTCGGATCCGGCGCCGACGAACCTCGTCGCGCGCGCCCAGCTACAGTGTCCCGCCGGATCCGCGCTACAGTGCCGAAACCCTAGATCTGGGTTGACTTCCCCTCTTCTCCCCCGTTTTTATGCATTCTTTGACTGCTCATATCTCCGCATCCGTAGCTCCATTTTGGACATATGATATATGAAAATCTTCGTCTCGACGAGTACATCATTTCATTCCATTGCATCATTTGCATTTGAGTTCATCTTGATGCCCAAAATGCTGTTAGAAGGAGGCATCGTGAGTTAAATTGCAGATCCGTTAGCTCATCATTGACTTTTGTCATTTTTGCCATGATTATTGTGTGCATGATATGCCTGTGCCCCTTTGGGATGAATTGTTAAGAATTTAGTCTTCTTTCCAGAGGTACCACCCATGCATTTTTAGGATGTGTGTGGTGTCTTGTGCAAGCTTGCCAAGAGGGGTACCTGAGATTGCTGATTTCAGGGACTTAGTGATTTTCACTAAGTCTGGGATGTTTTAGTTCATGATGCTATATGTCCAGCTTGTTTCCTAGTGATCCGTGCCCCTTTTGAGTATGCTCAGTAAGGGACATTTGTTAATCTTGTTGTGCTCTATCCATACATGTCTTTACTTGTTATGTTGGAGCATCCTATGTTGACTCAATCGAGCTCAACTTTTGCATCGTTGTTAATTTGGGCAGATCGTGAACTCTTTTGCGATTTTGCCGGTGCTATTGCTAGTGATCCATGCATGCTATGCCATTGTTCTTGCCATGTCTAGCTAGCATTTTGTGCCTTCTTTATGGATATATGCTTGCCTTGCTATGACTTGCACCGTAGTGAGTGCATCGAGCTCGTTTACATGCCTCCATGAGTTATAATTTCAGCATGTCTCAGTTTTCACTAAGTCTGAAAACTGATTGTGTTTCATCTATGTTCGTGTGCTCGGTAGAGTATTTTGTGAACCCTTTTGGCCCCAGGTCATTTTGGGTGTTTTGTTAAGCTTGTTGAGTAGCTCCATGCCATGCTCTTACTTGCCATGTTCAGGTTATGTTTCATGTTGTTTTGCTGCTCCAAAGAGAGCATCGTGGTCTGAAATTTCAGACTAGCGTTAATTTCGCTAAGTCTGAAATCTGTTTTGCTTATTCAGTTTTGCCATGCTTGTTTGAGCCCCTTAATGGATGAATTTGCCTATGGCTCAGTCCTAGTGATTTGTTAAGCATCTTGTGTACATCCCTGCTAATGTTCATGATGTGTTCCATGTCTCCCAACTCCGAAAGTGCTTCAAGACGCCTGAACGCACCGTCAACTTCGAGGACATTGAGCTCCAAGAAGATCTCTCCTATCGTGAGCACCCAGTTGCAATCCTTGAAGAGACTGAACGCAGGACTCGCAATAAGTCAATCAAATTTCTCAAAGTCAAGTGGTCACACCATTCCGACCGTGAAGCTACCTGGGAACGCGAGGATCACCTCCGTTCTGAGTACCCGGAGTTCTTTCAGTCCTAGATCTCGGGACGAGATCTTTTCGTAGTGGT
The DNA here is from genome assembly GCA_034509565.1 of Triticum monococcum. Taxonomy (NCBI): domain Eukaryota; kingdom Viridiplantae; phylum Streptophyta; class Magnoliopsida; order Poales; family Poaceae; genus Triticum; species Triticum monococcum. The sequence goes on from CM067841.1 coordinate 353,898,544, forward strand.
GGAGTGTTGTAACGCCCCAGTTGTAACTTTCCCAATTTGTACTCCAACTCTTGCCGTTTCCGGCATTAAGTTATATTTAATTCTCGGGTTCGGGTCTTTGTCTCCGTGTGTTGTTTCCGTTTTCATGCATCTCATATCATGTCATCACGTGCATTGCATTTGCGTACATGTTCATCTCATGCATTCGAGCATTTTCCCCGTTGTCCGTTTCGCATTCCGGCGCTTCGTTCTCCTCCGGTGGCCATTTCTAGCTTTCTTTCATGTGTGGGGATTAAACATTTCCGGATTGGACCGAGACTTGCCATGCGGCCTTGGTTTACTATCGGTAGACCGCCTGTCAAGTTTCGGGTCATTTGGACTTCGTTTGATACTCCAACGGTTAACCGAGGGACCGAAAAGGCCCCGTGTGTGTTGCAGCCCAACACCCCTCCAATTTGGCCAAAACCCACCAAACTCTGCTTCATCGTCTCGGTCGTTCGATCATGATCGCGTGGCCGAAAACCGCACCTCATTTGGACTCTCCTAGCTCCACTTATGCCTATATATACACCCCCTCCGAAATCCACGGTTCTTCTCCCCCCTAACCCTAGATCCAACTCCTTCCGCCGCCGCCGGACAAAAATCGCGCGCCGGACGTGTCCGCCTGGCTCCGCGGGACGAATCTGCCGCCGCCACGTGTCCCGGGGCCGGTCCCCAGTTGGCCGCCGCCCGCGGGCCCGCGAGGCCCGTGCGGGGCCCTCCCGGCCCGCTCCGTCGCCGCCTCCTTCCACCACTCTCGCCGCCCCCGCGCCAGGCGACGCTCGCCCGCTCCGGCCGCCGCGGCGCCATTGCCTGCCGCCGCCCGGAGCGACTCGTCGCCCCCGACGCCGGCCGACGTCCTCGCTGCCTCTCCTCGCCGCGGGAACGCCGGCCACCGCCTCCTCCTCCACGCCGCCGCCTCGGCCATCGCCTCCCCTACGCCGGCCACCGCCTCCCCGACGCCGGTGGCCTCGGATCCGGCGCCGACGAACCTTGTCGCGCGCGCCCAGCTATAGTGTCCCGCCGGATCCGCGCTACAGTGCCGAAACCCTAGATCTGGGTTGACTTCCCCTCTTCTCCCTCGTTTTTTATGCATTCTTTGACTGCTCATATCTCCGCATCCGTAGCTCCGTTTTGGACATATGATATATGAAAATCTTCGTCTCGACGAGTACATCATTTCATTCCATTGCATCATTTGCATTTGAGTTCATCTTGATGCCCAAAATGCTGTTAGAAGGAGGCATCGTGAGTTAAATTGCAGATCCGTTAGCTCATCATTGACTTTTGTCATTTTTGCCATGATTATTGTGTGCATGATATGCCTGTGCCCCTTTGGGATGAATTGTTAAGCATTTAGTCTTCTTTCCAGAGGTGCCACCCATGCATTTTTAGGATGTGTGTGGTGTCTTGTGCAAACTTGCCAAGAGGGGTACCTGAGATTGCTAATTTCAGGGACTTAGTGATTTTCACTAAGTCTGGGATGTTTTAGTTTATGATGCTATATGTCCAGCTTGTTTCCTAGTGATCCGTGCCCCTTTTGAGTATGCTCAGTAAGGTACATTTGTTAATCTTGTTGTGCTCTATCCATCCATGTCTTTACTTGTTATGTTGGAGCACCCTAGGTTGACTCAATCGAGCTCAACTTTTGCATCGTTGTTAATTTGGGCAGATCGTGAACTCTTTTGCGATTTTGCCGGTGCTATTGCTAGTGATCCATGCATGCTATGCCATTGTTCTTGCCATGTCTAGCTAGCATTTTGTGCCTTCTTTATGGATATATGCTTGCCTTGCTATGACTTGCACCGTAGTGAGTGCATCGAGCTCGTTTACATGCCTCCATGAGTTATAATTTCAGCATGTCTCAGTTTTCACCAAGTCTGAAAACTGATTGTGTTTCATCTATGTTCGTGTACTCGGTAGAGTATTTTGTGAACCCTTTTGGCCCCAGGTCATTTTGGGTGTTTTGTTAATATTTTTGAGTAGCTCCATGCCATGCTCTTACTTGCCATGTTCAGGTTATGTTTCATGTTGTTTTGCTGCTCCAAAGAGAGCATCGTGGTCTGAAATTTCAGACTAGCGTTAATTTCGCTAAGTCTGAAATCTGTTTTGCTTATTCAGTTTTGCCATGCTTGTTTGAGCCCCTTAATGGATGAATTTGCCTATGGCTCAGTCCTAGTGATTTGTTAAGCATCTTGTGTACATCCCTGCCATGCAATTTGTTTTCATGTTTGGTGGCTATAGCATGTTCATTTCGTTGCATTTAGGAGCCTACTTGCTGTAATCGCAGATCGGTTCGTTTCGTAAAACGCTTGCCATTTCCAAACCGTAGCTCCGATTCCTATGATCTTTATATCGTTTTCAGGGGATTTCTTCCCCTCTATCCAGTGGCACACTTGGTTTTCGAAGTTGAGGCCAGGTTCATGCATTTCCTGTCGCGTCTTGCATTTTGCATCCCGCATAGCATACCATCTTTGCATATTATTGGTTGCCCTTGCACGTGGTTGATTGTACCCTTGTTGCTTGTTTGTGTTGTTGGGTAGAGCCGGGAGACGAGTTCGCTAACGAGGAGCCCGTTGAGTTTGCTTTTGAGGATCCAGTCAACTCTGACAACTGTGCAGGCAAGATGATCATACCCTCGAAATCACTACTATCTTTGCTATGCTAGTTTGCTTGCTCTTTTGCTTTGCCAATGCTACGATGCCTACCACTTGCTTGTCAGCCTCCCAATTGCCATGATTGAGCCTCTAACCCACCTTTGTCCTAGCAAACCGTTGATTGGCTATGTTACCGCTTTACTCAGCCCCTTCTTATAGCGTTGATAGTTGCAGGTGAAGATTGGAGCCGTTCCTTGTTGGAACATTTATTTACTTGTTGGGATATCATTATATTGCTATGTTATCTTAATTCATCTATATACTTGGTAAAGGGTGGAAGGCTCGGCCTCTCGCCTAGTGTTTTGTTCCACTCTTGCCTCCCTAGTTTCCGTCATATCGGTGTTATGTTCCCGGATTGTTGCGTCCCTTACGCGGTTGGGCTATAATGGGAACCCCTTGATAGTTCGCCTTGATTAAAGCTTTTCCAGCAATGCCCAACATTGGTTTTACCATTTGCCACCTAGCCTTTTTTCCCCTTGGGTTTCCGGAGCCTGAGGGTCATCTTTATTTTAGCCCCCCCCCCCCCACGGGCTAGTGCTCCTCTGAGTGTTGGTCCGAAATGAGCTGCCTGCGGGGCCACCTCGGGGATACTTGAGGGTTGGTTTTACTCGTAGCTAGTCTCATCTGAGTGTGCCCTGAGAACGAGATATGTGCAGCTCCTATCGGGATTTGTCGGCACATTCGGGCGGTGTTGCTGGACTTGTTTTGACCTGTCAAATCATCTTGTTGTACCGAGATACCGAGTCTGATCGGTGTGTCTTGGGTGGAGGTCTATTCCTTCGTTGACCGTGAGAGCTTGTTATGGGCTAAGTTGGGACCCCCTGCAGGGATTGATCTTTCGAAAGCCGTGCCCGCGGTTATGGGCAGATGGGAATTTGTTAATGTCCGGTTGTAGATAACTTGAACCTTAATTAATTAAAATGAATCAACTGAGTGTGTTGCCGTGATGGCCTCTTCTCGGCGGAGTCCGGGAAGCGGACACGGTGTTGGAGTTATGTTTGCGCAGGTTGCTCTCTAGTTTCTCGCTCGTGCTTTGCCTCCTCTTCTCGCTCTCTTTTGCGAATAAGTTAGCCACCATATATGCTAGTCGCTTGCTGCAGCTCCACTTATACATTACCCCTTTCCTACCTATTAAGCTTAAATAGTCTTAATCGCGAGGGTGCGAGATTGCTGAGTCCCTGTGGCTCACAGATTACTATTACACCAGATGCAGGGACAGATGATACAGCTCCAGATGGCGCGCTCGAGCTCAAGTGGGAGTACGACGAGGACTCTCAGCGTTACTATGTGTCTTTTCCTGATGATCAGTAGTGGTGCCTATTCGGGGTTAGATTCAGGGCCTTGTTGCATGTTGGTAGTGGATTCAGGGCCTTGTTGCATGTTGGGAGTCTTTTCTATTTTGGCGCCGTAGTCGGGCCATGAGTGAATTGTATGATGGATGTTATTTATGTACTTTGATGTGACGTGGCGAGTGTAAGCCAACTATGTTATCCCTCTTTATTATTTATGTACATGGGATGTGTGATGATTTCCCGACTTGCGACATTGCTTTCAATGCGGCTATGCCTCTAAGTCGTGCCTCGACACGTGGGAGATATAGCCGCATCGAGGGCGTTACAAGTTGGTATCAGAGCCTTCCCCGACCTTAGGAGCCCCCATTGCTTGATCGTTTTAGCAGCCGAGTTGTGTCTAGAAAAATGCTTTGAGTCCTTAGGAATTATATATCGGAGAGCTTAGGAATTCTTTTTACTTCCCAGTCTCCTCATCGCTCTGGTAAGGCATCCTGACGTAGAGTTTTGACTCTTCTCTTCTCAAATTTCACTAAATTTTTTCTAGGATCACGCGAGTATCTTGGTTTTGTTCCGATGGCTTATGATGAGAATACTGTCTTGGTGCCTCCTGTCAGGGGTTTAGTGGAAGTGTCCCGAGGAGTTGAGCTCTGAGGTGTTGTCATCATAATTCTATCGTTGCAATTCTGGTATACTTGAGATATGTTCGCGACATCGAAAATCTCCTTTATGCAGTTTGTTGGTGAGATAACCTTGACGCCACCCAGTACTAGGGCGGGAGTTCGGGAGTATTGCCATAACTTGTATAACGGATGCTTTTCGAAGGTTGAGATAGATGGTTTCCGAAGGTTTCTTGGTTATGTGTTGAAGGATGGATACAGCTGGATGTAGGATTTGCTAGCTTGGGTGAGATATTATGCTTCCCCTGTATCCCCAACACCTGATTGCATAACCGGAAAGTTTCGGGAGTTTCATAGGTGGGAATTCAAGTAGCTCTTAGTATATCTTTCCAACAGAGGTATGATATGAAATTGGGGTTCGACGTCTAGTGGTTCGCCTATTCACGGTCGATTTTACAGTGGTCTCATTGTGTCTTAAAGAGTCCTTGGCTATGCTGACTCGGGGACGCTTCGTATGTCATGTGCACTGCCTTGTACATGATGGTGCTGTACGATCGAGCCCGTGTAGGTCCTACCACGAAAACTTCGGACGAAATTTCTATCATATGTTTGTTCCGGCTTATTTCACAAGCCAACCCTTGGTTTTATTTTCAGTTGTGGTATTCGAGTTCCTTCGACGTCATATGTTGATTCCATCCCTCGTTGATGTACCTCTTCTACCTGATTCTTCGTGGCTTCGCAATTTAGGAATATGTGACCACTTCAAGAGAAGTGCATTCGTTCATTTTGTTCGGATGTGAAGACTTTATGTTGCAATTTTCATTCCGTTGGATTCAGCTTCAATATTTGTCTATTTGTGTGCTAATGGTGGTCAACCTGTTCAGGATGGCTCCTCCAACGCGCACGACTCCGAACCCTGACCCGCCACCACCTCCGCCTCCTCCGGAAGCATGGCAAGCTGTGATGGCCGCTACTAATGCAAATACATAGTTGATCATGCAAATCCTCCAAGAGCGGAATCAAGGCAGTCAAGGGAATCAAGGCAACAACCAGAACCATTTTGCTACTCTGAACCAGTTCCTCGCAAATGGTCCAAAGACGTTCAACAATTGTGTTGAGGCTACCGATAATGACGATTGGCTAGTGGATCTGGGCAAGCATTTTGAATGCAGCAACGTCAGGCCTGAAGATTTCGTCAAGTTCGCTTCTTTCCAGCTCAAAGATTAGGCTGCAGAGTGGTTCCAGCAGTACCAGGATTCCAAAGGTGGACGTTTGATCACTTGGGATGATTTCCGTCGTGATTTCCGAGCTCATCACATCCCTCAAAGTGTGACTGAAAGCAAACGTGAGGAATTCCGCAATTTGAAGCAAGGATCTTTGTCTGTCTATGACTACAACAAGTTGTTCCAGAAGCTCGCCCGTTTTGCCAAGCAGGATGTTCCTGATGAGAAGAGCATGATCTATCAGTTCAGGGGTGGTCTCCGTGAAGAAATTTAGCTCGCTCTTGTCCTCTTTGAGCCGCTGAGATACGATGAGTTCTACAACATGGCACTGAAGCAAGAGGCTGCTCAGTTGAGGTGTGATGCTTCCAGGAAGCGAGTCAGAGACACTACGCCTTCTTCCTCTACTCAAGTGGCCAAGCAGCAGAAGTATTGGCTTCCTCCTCCTCCGTTCCGTCAGCCGTATCAGCAGAAGAGCAAAGGTGGCAGTGGTTCATCCCACCCACCCAACCCAGGCTTTTAGAACAAGACTTCGTCTCAAGCTCCAAGATCGAGTGCTCCGTACCACCGTCCGCTCTCAGAGGTCACGTGCAACAAGTGCCAACAGAAGGGTCACTACGCCAACAAGTGTTTCAACCAGAGGCGTCTTCCTCCTCCTCCTCCTGTCAGATCGGCAAGTACAACTGTGGTCAATCATAATCCCAAGCACGCCAAGGTCAATATGGTGAACGCAGCTCAGGCAGAGGATTCGTCAGATGTGATCATGGGTAACCTTCCTGTTAATGATATTCCTGCAAAAGTTCTTTTTGACTCTGGTGCATCGCATTCCTTCATGTCATTCCCATTTGCACCGGAGAACAATTTTAGCACTAAGGCATTACCTAGAGCTATGCAAGTCGTCTCTCCAGCGAAGCATCTGAGTTCTACTATGATGATTCTGGATATTTCTATCATGATGGGTGATTTCAAGTTTCTGGCTTCTCCAATGGTTCTTGGCAATTCTGATATCGATCTTATTCTTGGGATGGACTGGCTCTCTAAACACAAGGCTCACCTCGATTGTGCAGCCATACAGATTCAACTGACTCATTCGTCTGAGGATGTCATTGTCTTTGCTGCTCGGGATAATACCATCCGGTTGTTTTCTCTCAATGAGAAGGGTGAATTGGATGCTATTTTGCAGATTCCGGTTGTTTGTGAGTATCAAGACGTCTTCCCAGAAGAACTCCCAGGCATGCCTCCGCACCAGCCGGTTGAATTTGTTATTGAACTTGAGCCCGGTACGGAACCTGTGTGCAAACGTCCCTACAAGCTCGGCCCCGAAGAGTTGAAGGAGTTGAAGAAACAACTCGATGTTCAAGAAAGAATGGGTCTCATTCGGCCTAGTACTTCTCCGTGGGGTTGTGGTGTTCTTTTTGTGAAGAAGAAGGATGGTACGGACCGACTTTGTGTTGATTATCGTCCATTGAACAAGAAGACCATCAAGAACAAATATCCACTTCCCAACATCAATGAGCTATTCGAACAACTCAAGGGTGCCCAAGTATTCTCCAAGCTTGATCTTCGTATGGGTTATCATCAAATTCGCATTCGTGAGCAAGATATTCCCAAGACGGCGTTCAGAACAAGCTATGGGTCATATGAATACACTGTCATGTCTTTTGGCCTTGCCAACGCTCCTCCGACATTCTCTCGCATGATGAACTTCATCTTCAACCCCTACACCAATGACTTCGTTTTGGTCTATCTCGACGACATTCTGGTTTTCTCGAAGAACAAGGAAGATCATGCCAAGCACTTGCGTTTGGTTCTTGACAAGCTCAGGGAACATCAGTTCTACGCCAAGTTCTCCAAGTGTGAATTTTGGCTCGATGAGGTTCTTTATCTTGGTCATATCATCTCTGCCAAGGGCATTTCCGTGGATCCTGAGAAGGTGTCTGCAATTGTTAATTGGGAACCTCCTCAGAACGTGAAGCAACTCCGTAGCTTCCTCGGTCTCGCAAGCTACTGTCGAAGATTCGTTGAAAACTTTTCTAAGATCGCGAAGCCTCTCTCAAATCTTCTTCAGAAGCACGTCAAGTACGTTTGGTCTCCGGAGTGTGATATTGCTCTCAACGCTTTGAAAGAGAAATTGATCACTGCTCCGGTTCTGACTCCGCCTGATGAAACCAAGCCGTACGAGGTCTTTTGTGATGCCTCTCTCCAAGGTCTAGGAGCTGTACTGATGCAAGAGAAGAAAGTTGTTGCTTATACCTCTCGCCAGTTGAAGCCTAATGAGAAGAACTACCCCACTCATGATCTCGAGTTGGCGGCAGTTGTGCATGCTTTGTTGACTTGGAGACATCTTCTATTGGGAAGAAAAGTGGACATTTTCACTGATCACAAGAGTCTCAAGTACATCTTCACTCAGCCTAATCTCAACCTCAGGCAGACTCGATGGGTCGAAATGATTCAAGAGTACAATCCGAGTATCGAGTATACTCCAGGCAAGGCTAATGTGATTGCTGACGCTTTGAGCAGAAAAGCATATTGCAACAGTCTGATTCTCAAGCCTTATCAACCCGAGCTTTGTGAAGCCTTCCGCAAACTTAATTTGCAAATTATTCCTCAAGGTTTCCTCGCCAACCTTCAAGTCTCTCCTACCTTGGAAGACCAGATTCGCCAAGCCCAGCTTCTTGATGCTATGGTGAAAAAGGTGAAGATTGGTATTGCAAAGAGTCAGTCCAAGTACAAGTGCTACCGACTTGATGACAAGGACACTCTCTTCTTCGAGGATCGAATTGTTGTGCCCAAAGGTGAACTTCGTAAAGTGATCATGAACGAGGCTCACAACTCTCTCCTCTCCATCCACGCTGGTAGCACGAAGATGTATCAGGATCTGAAGCAAACTTATTGGTGGACTCGAATGAAGCGCGAGATCGCTCAATTCGTGAATGAATGTGATGTCTGCAGAAGAGTGAAGGCAGAACACCAAATGCCATCAGGTCTCCTCCAACCTCTTGCCATTCCAGAATGGAAGTTTGACCACATTGAAATGGACTTCGTGACTGGGTTTCCAAAATCCAAGCATGGCAATGATGCTATATTCGTTGTCATCGACAAGCTCACCAAAGTGGCTCACTTTCTGCCTATCAAAGAGTCAATCACTGCAGCTCAATTGGCGGAACTCTATACCTCTCGAATTGTCTCTCTGCACGGTATTTCTGAAGTGATATCTTCAGACCGTGGCAGCATCTTTACCTCCAAGTTTTGGGATTCTTTTCAGAAGGCCATGGGCACCAACATCCGCTTCAGCACTGCTTTCCATCCTCAAACAAGCGGTCAAGTCGAGCGTGTCAACCAGATTCTTGAAGATATGCTCAGGGCTTGTGTTATCTCCTTCGGCATGAAGTGGGAGGATTGTCTTCCTTATGCTGAATTCTCGTACAACAACAGTTTTCAAGCAAGTTCGGGCAAGGCCCCATTTGAAATTCTGTATGGTAGGAAGTGCCGTACACCTCTCAACTGGTTTGAAATCGGTGAACGTCAGCTGCTGGGTAATGACCTAATCACAGAGGCAGAAGAGATGTGCAAGGTCATTCGTGATAACCTCAAAGCAGCCCAATCCCGCCAGAAGAGCTACTATGATAGTAAGCACCGTGATTTGGCTTTCGAGATTGGAGATCATGTCTACCTCCACGTCTCTCCCATGAAAGGTACTCGTCGCTTCGGTATCAAAGGGAAGCTTGCCCCCAGATACGTCGGACCTTTCAAGATTTTCAGCAAGAGAGGCGACCTCGCCTATCAACTCGAGCTTCCTGCAAACTTTGCTAATGTTCATGATGTGTTCCATGTCTCCCAACTCCGAAAGTGCTTCAAGACGCCTGAACGCATCGTCAACTTCAAGGACATTGAGCTCCAAGAAGATCTCTCCTATCGTGAGCACCCAGTTGCAATCCTTGAAGAGACTGAACGCAGGACTCGCAATAAGTCAATCAAATTTCTCAAAGTCAAGTGGTCACACCATTCCGACCGTGAAGCTACCTGGGAACGCGAGGATCACCTCCGTTCTGAGTACCCGGAGTTCTTTCAGTCCTAGATCTCGGGACAAGATCTTTTCGTAGTGGTGGAGTGTTGTAACGCCCCAGTTGTAACTTTCCCAATTTGTACTCAAACTCTTGCCATTTCCGGCATTAAGTTATATTTAATTCTCGGGTTCGGGTCTTTGTCTCCGTGTGTTGTTTCCGTTTTCATGCATCTCATATCATGTCATCACGTGCATTGCATTTGCATACATGTTCATCTCATGCATTCGAGCATTTTCCCCGTTGTCCGTTTCGCATTCCGGCGCTTCGTTCTCCTCCGGTGGCCATTTCTAGCTTTCTTTCATGTGTGGGGATTAAACATTTCCGGATTGGACCGAGACTTGCCATGCGGCCTTGGTTTACTACCGGTAGACCGCCTGTCAAGTTTCGGGTCATTTGGACTTCGTTTGATAATCCAACGGTTAACCGAGGGACCGAAAAGGCCTCGTGTGTGTTGCAGCCCAACACCCCTCCAATTTGGCCAAAACCCACCAAACTCTGCTCCATCGTCTCGGTCCTTCAATCACGATCGCGTGGCCGAAAACCGCACCTCATTTGGACTCTCCTAGCTCCACTTATGCCTATATATACACCCCCTCCGAAATCCACGGTTCTTCTCCCCCCTAACCCTAGATCCAACTACTTCCGCCGCCGCCGGACAAAAATCACGCGCCGGACGTGTCCGCCTGGCTCCGCGGGACGAATCCGCCGCCGCCACGTGTCCCGGGGCCGGTCCCCAGTTGGCCGTCGCCCGCGGGCCCGCGAGGCCCGTGCGGGGCCCTCCCGGCCCGCTCCGTCGCCACCTCCTTCCACCATTCTCGCCGCCCCCGCACCCGGCGACGCTCGCCCGCTCCGGCCGCCGCGGCGCCATTGCCGGCCGCCGCCCGGAGCGACTCGCCGCCCCCGACGCCGGCCGACGTCCTCGCCGCCTCTCCTCGCCGCGGGAACGCCGGCCACCGCCTCCTCCTCCACGCCGCCGCCTCGGCCATCGCCTCCCCTACGCCGGCCACCGCCTCCCCGACGCCGGTGGCCTCGGATCCGGCACCGACGAACCTTGTCGCGCGCGCCCAGCTACAGTGTCCCGCCGGATCCGCGCTACAGTGCCGAAACCCTAGATCTGGGTTGACTTCCCCTCTTCTCCCCCGTTTTTTATGCATTCTTTGACTGCTCATATCTCCGCATCCGTAGCTCCGTTTTGGACATATGATATATGAAAATCTTCGTCTCGACGAGTACATCATTTCATTCCATTGCATCATTTGCATTTGAGTTCATCTTGATGCCCAAAATGCTGTTAGAAGGAGGCATCGTGAGTTAAATTGCAGATCCGTTAGCTCATCATTGACTTTTGTCATTTTTGTCATGATTATTGTGTGCATGATATGCCTGTGCCCCTTTGGGATGAATTGTTAAGCATTTAGTCTTCTTTCCAGAGGTGCCACCCATGCATTTTTAGAATGTGTGTGGTGTCTTGTGCAAACTTGCCAAGAGGGGTACCTGAGATTGCTAATTTCAGGGACTTAGTGATTTTCACTAAGTCTGGGATGTTTTAGTTTATGATGCTATATGTCCAGCTTGTTTCCTAGTGATCCGTGCCCCTTTTGAGTATGCTTAGTAAGGTACATTTGTTAATCTTGTTGTGCTCTATCCATCCATGTCTTTACTTGTTATGTTGGAGCACCCTAGGTTGACTCAATCGAGCTCAACTTTTGCATCGTTGTTAATTTGGGTAGATCGTGAACTCTTTTGCGATTTTGCCGGTGCTATTGCTAGTGATCCATGCATGCTATGCCATTGTTCTTGCCATGTCTAGCTAGCATTTTGTGCCTTCTTTATGGATATATGCTTGCCTTGCTATGACTTGCACCGTAGTGAGTGCATCGAGCTCGTTTACATGCCTCCATGAGTTATAATTTCAGCATGTCTCAGTTTTCACCAAGTCTGAAAACTGATTGTGTTTCATCTATGTTCGTGTGCTCGGTAGAGTATTTTGTGAACCCTTTTGGCCCCAGGTCATTTTGGGTGTTTTGTTAATATTTTTGAGTAGCTCCATGCCATGCTCTTACTTGCCATGTTCAGGTTATGTTTCATGTTGTTTTGCTGCTCCAAAGAGAGCATCGTGGTCTGAAATTTCAGACTAGCGTTAATTTCGCTAAGTCTGAAATCTGTTTTGCTTATTCAGTTTTGCCATGCTTGTTTGAGCCCCTTAATGGATGAATTTGCCTATGGCTCAGTCCTAGTGATTTGTTAAGCATCTTGTGTACATCCCTGCCATGCAATTTGTTTTCATGTTTGGTGGCTATAGCATGTTCATTTCGTTGCATTTAGGAGCCTACTTGCTGTAATCGCAGATCGGTTCGTTTCGTAAAACGCTTGCCATTTCCAAACCGTAGCTCCGATTCCTATGATCTTTATATCGTTTTCAGGGGATTTCTTCCCCTCTATCCAGTGGCACACTTGGTTTTCGAAGTTGAGGCCAGGTTCATGCATTTCCTGTCGCGTCTTGCATTTTGCATCCCGCATAGCATACCATCTTTGCATATTATTGGTTGCCCTTGCACGTGGTTGATTGTACCCTTGTTGCTTGTTTGTGTTGTTGGGTAGAGCCGGGAGACGAGTTCGCTAACGAGGAGCCCGTTGAGTTTGCTTTTGAGGATCCAGTCAACTCTGACAACTGTGCAGGCAAGATGATCATACCCTCGAAATCACTACTATCTTTGCTATGCTAGTTTGCTTGCTCTTTTGCTTTGCCAATGCTACGATGCCTACCACTTGCTTGTCAGCCTCCCAATTGCCATGATTGAGCCTCTAACCCACCTTTGTCCTAGCAAACCGTTGATTGGCTATGTTACCGCTTTGCTCAGCCCCTTCTTATAGCGTTGTTAGTTGCAGGTGAAGATTGGAGCCGTTCCTTGTTGGAACATTTATTTACTTGTTGGGATATCATTATATTGCTATGTTATCTTAATTCATCTATATACTTGGTAAAGGGTGGAAGGCTCGGCCTCTCGCCTAGTGTTTTGTTCCACTCTTGCCGCCCTAGGATCCGTCATATCGGTGTTATGTTCCCGGATTGTTGCGTCCCTTACGCGGTTGGGCTATAATGGGAACCCCTTGATAGTTCGCCTTGATTAAAGCTTTTCCAGCAATGCCCAACATTGGTTTTACCATTTGCCACCTAGCCTTTTTTTCCGTTGGGTTTCCGGAGCCCGAGGGTCATCTTTATTTTAGCCCCCCCCCCACGGGCCAGTGCTCCTGTGAGTGTTGGTCCGAAATGAGCTGCCTGCGGGGCCACCTCGGGGAAACTTGAGGGTTGGTTTTACTCGTAGCTAGTCTCATCTGAGTGTGCCCTGAGAACGAGATATGTGCAGCTCCTATCGGGATTTGTCGGCACATTCGGGCGGTGTTGCTGGACTTGTTTTGACCTGTCGAATCATCTTGTTGTACCGAGATACCAAGTCTGATCGGTGTGTCTTGGGTGGAGGTCTATTCCTTCGTTGACCGTGAGAGCTTGTTATGGGCTAAGTTGGGACCCCCCTGCAGGGATTGATCTTTCGAAAGCCGTGCCCGCGGTTATGGGCAGATGGGAATTTGTTAATGTCCGGTTGTAGATAACTTGAACCTTAATTAATTAAAATGAATCAACTGAGTGTGTTGCCGTGATGACCTCTTCTCGGCGGAGTCCGGGAAGCGGACACGGTGTTGGAGTTATGTTTGCGCAGGTTGCTCTCTAGTTTCTCGCTCGTGCTTTGCCTCCTCTTCTCGCTCTCTTTTGCGAATAAGTTAGCCACCATATATGCTAGTCGCTTGCTGCAGCTCCACTTATACATTACCCCTTTCCTACCTATTAAGCTTAAATAGTCTTGATCGCGAGGGTGCGAGATTGCTGAGTCCCTGTGGCTCACAAATTACTATTACACCAGATGCAGGGACAGATGATACAGCTCGAGATGGCGCGCTCGAGCTCAAGTGGGAGTACGACGAGGACTCTCAACGTTACTATGTGTCTTTTCCTGATGATCAGTAGTGGTGCCTATTCGGGGTTAGATTCAGGGCCTTGTCGCATGTTGGGAGTGGATTCAGGGCCTTGTCGCATGTTGGGAGTCTTTTCTATTTTGGCGCCGTAGTCGGGCCATGAGTGAATTGTATGATGGATGTTATTTATGTACTTTGATGTGATGTGGTGAGTGTAAGGCAACTATGTTATCCCTCTTTATTATTTATGTACATGGGATGTGTGATGATTTCCCGACTTGCGACATTGCTTTCAATGCGGCTATGCCTCTAAGTCGTGCCTCGACACGTGGGAGATATAGTCGCATCGAGGGCGTTACAAGTTGGTATCAGAGCCTTCCCCGACCTTAGGAGCCCCCATTGCTTGATCGTTTTAGCAGCCGAGTTGTGTCTAGAAAAATGTTTTGAGTCCTTAGGAATTATATATCGGAGAGCTTAGGAATTCTTTTTTACTTCCCAGTCTCCTCATCGCTCTGGTAAGGCATCCTGACGTAGAGTTTTGACTCTTCTCTTCTCAAATTTCACTAATTTTTTTTAGGATCTCGCGAGTATATTGGTTTTGTTCCGATGGCTTATGATGAGAATACTGTCTTGGTGCCTCCTGTCAGGGGTTTAGTGGAAGTGTCCCGAGGAGTTGAGCTCTGAGGTGTTGTCATCATAATTCTATCGTTGCAATTCTGGTATACTTGAGATATGTTTGCGACATCGAAAATCTCCTTTATGCAGTTCGTTGGTGAGATAACCTCGACGCCACCCAGTACTGGGGCGGGAGTTCGGGAGTATTGCCATAACTTGTATAACGGATGCTTTTCGAAGGTTGAGATAGATGGTTTCCGAAGGTTTCTTGGTTATGTGTTGAAGGATGGATACAGCTGGATGTAGGATTTTCTAGCTTGGGTGAGATATTATGCTTCCCCTGTGTCCCCAACACCTGATTGCATAACCGGAAAGTTTCGGGAGTTTCATAGGTGGGAATTCAAGTAGCTCTTAGTATATCTTTCCAACAGAGGTATGATATGAAATTGGGGTTCGACGTCTAGTGGTTCGCCTATTCACGGTCGATTTTACAGTGGTCTCGTTGTGTCTTAAAGAGTCCTTGGCTATGGGACGCTTCATATGTCATGTGCACTGCCTTGTACATGATGGTGCTGTATGATCGAGCCCGTGTAGGTACTACCACGAAAACTTCGGACGAAATTTCTATCATATGTTTGTTCCGGCTTATTTCACAAGCCAACCCTTGGTTTTATTTTCAGTTGTGGTATTCGAGTTCCTTCGACGTCATATGTTGATTCCATCCCTCGTTGATGTACCTCTTCTACCTGATTCTTCGTGGCTTCGCAATTTAGGAATATGTGGCCACTTCAAGAGAAGTGCATTCGTTCATTTTGTTCGGATGTGAAGACTTTATGTTGCAATTTTCATTCCGTTGGATTCAGCTTCAATATTTGTCTATTTGTGTGCTAATGGTGGTCAACCTGTTCAGGATGGCTCCTACAACGCGCACGACTCCGAACCCTGACCCGCCACCACCTCCGCCTCCTCCGGAAGCATGGCAAGCTGTGATGGCCGCTACTAATGCAAATACACAGTTGATCATGCAAATCCTCCAAGAGCGGAATCAAGGCAGTCAAGGGAATCAAGGCAACAACCAGAACCATTTTGCTACTCTGAACCAGTTCCTCGCAAATGGTCCAAAGACGTTCAGCAATTGTGTTGAGGCTACCGATGCTGACGATTGGCTAATGGATCTGGGCAAGCATTTTGAATGCAGCAACGTCAGGCCTGAAGATTTCGTCAAGTTCGCTTCTTTCCAGCTCAAAGATCAGGCTGCAGAGTGGTTCTAGCAGTACCAGGATTCCAGAGGTGGACGTTTGATCACTTGGGATGATTTCCGTCGTGATTTCCGAGCTCATCACATCCCTCAAAGTGTGACTGAAAGCAAACGTGAGGAATTCCGCAATTTGAAGCAAGGCTCTTTGTCTGTCTATGACTACAACAAGTTGTTCCAGAAGCTCGCCCGTTTTGCCAAGCAGGATGTTCCTGATGAGAAGAGCATGATCTATCAGTTCAGGGGTGGTCTCCGTGAAGAAATTCAGCTCGCTCTTGTCCTCTTTGAGCCGCTGAGATACGATGAGTTCTACAACATGGCACTGAAGCAAGAGGCTGCTCAGTTGAGGTGTGATGCTTCCAGGAAGCGAGTCAGAGACACTACGCCTTCTTCCTCTACTCAAGTGGCCAAGCAGCAGAAGTATTGGCTTCCTCCTCCTCCGTTCCGTCAGCCGTATCAGTAGAAGAGCAAAGGTGGCAGTGGTTCATCCCACCCACCCAACCCAGGCTTTCAGAACAAGACTTCGTCTCAAGCTCCGAGATCGAGTACTCCGTACCACCGTCCGCTCTCAGAGGCCACGTGCAACAAGTGCCAACAGAAGGGTCACTACGCCAACAAGTGTTTCAACCAGAGGCGTCTTCCTCCTCCTCCTCCTGTTAGATCGGCAAGTACAACTGTGGTTACGCATAATCCCAAGCACGCCAAGGTCAATATGGTGAACGCAGCTCAGGCAGAGGATTCGTCAGATGTGATCATGGGTAACCTTCCTGTTAATGATATTCCTGCAAAAGTTCTTTTTGACTCTGGTGCATCGCATTCCTTCATGTCATTCCCATTTGCACCGGAGAACAATTTTAGCACTAAGGCATTACCTAGAGCTATGCAAGTCGTCTCTCTAGCGAAGCGTCTGAGTTCTACTATGATGATTCTGCATATTTCTATCATGATGGGTGATTTCAAGTTTCTGGCTTCTCCAATGGTTCTTGGCAATTCTAATATCGATCTTATTCTTGGGATGGACTGGCTCTCTAAACACAAGGCTCACCTCGATTGTGCAGCCAGACAGATTCAACTGACTCATTCGTCTGAGGATGTCATTGTCTTTGCTGCTCAGGATAATACCATCCGGTTGTTTTCTCTCAATGAGAAGGGTGAATTGGATGCTATTTCGCAGATTCCGGTTGTTTGTGAGTATCAAGACGTCTTCCCAGAAGAACTCCCAGGCATGCCTCCGCACCAGCCGGTTGAATTTGTTATTGAACTTGAGCCCGGTACGGAACCTGTGTGCAAACGTCCCTACAAGCTCGGCCCCGAAGAGTTGAAGGAGTTGAAGAAACAACTCGATGTTCAAGAAAGAATGGGTCTCATTCGGCCTAGTACTTCTCCGTGGGGTTGTGGTGTTCTTTTTGTGAAGAAGAAGGATGGTACGGACCGACTTTGTGTTGATTATCGTCCATTGAACAAGAAGACCATCAAGAACAAATATCCACTTCCCAACATCAATGAGCTGTTCGAACAACTCAAGGGTGCCCAAGTATTCTCCAAGCTTGATCTTCGTATGGGTTATCATCAAATTCGCATTCGTGAGCAAGATATTCCCAAGACGGCGTTCAGAACAAGCTATGGGTCATATGAATACACTGTCATGTCTTTTGGCCTCGCCAACGCTCCTCCGACGTTCTCTCGCATGATGAACTTCATCTTCAACCCCTACACCAATGACTTCGTTTTGGTCTATCTCGACGACATTCTGGTTTTCTCGAAGAACAAGATCATGCCAAGCACTTGCGTTTGGTTCTTGACAAGCTCAGGGAACATCAGTTCTACGCCAAGTTCTCCAAGTGTGAATTTTGGCTCGATGAGGTTCTTTATCTTGGTCATATCATCTCTGCCAAGGGCATTTCCGTGGATCCTGAGAAGGTGTCTGCAATTGTTAATTGGGAACCTCCTCAGAACGTGAAGCAACTCCGTAGCTTCCTCGGTCTCGCAAGCTACTGTCGAAGATTCGTTGAAAACTTTTCTAAGATCGCGAAGCCTCTCTCAAATCTTCTTCAGAAGCACGTCAAGTACGTTTGGTCTCCGGAGTGTGATATTGCTTTCAACGCTTTGAAAGAGAAATTGATCACTGCTCCAGTTCGGACTCCGCCTGATGAAACCAAGCCGTACGAGGTCTTTTGTGATGCCTCTCTCCAAGGTCTAGGAGCTGTACTGATGCAAGAGAAGAAAGTTGTTGCTTATACCTCTCGCCAGTTGAAGCCTAATGAGAAGAACTACCCCACTCATGATCTCGAGTTGGCAGCAGCTGTGCATGCTTTGTTGACTTGGAGACATCTTCTATTGGGAAGAAAAGTGGACATTTTCACTGATCACAAGAGTCTCAAGTACATCTTCACTCAGCCTAATCTCAACCTCAGGCAGACTCGATGGGTCGAAATGATTCAAGAGTACAATCCGAGTATCGAGTATACTCCAGGCAAGGCTAATGTGATTGCTGACGCTTTGAGCAAAAAAGCATATTGCAACAGTCTGATTCTCAAGCCTTATCAACCCGAGCTTTGTGAAGCCTTCCGCAAACTTAATTTGCAAATTATTCCTCAAGGTTTCCTCGCCAACCTTCAAGTCTCTCCTACCTTGGAAGACCAGATTCGCCAAGCCCAGCTTCTTGATGCTATGATGAAAAAGGTGAAGATTGGTATTGCAAAGAGTCAGTCCAAGTACAAGTGCTACCGACCTGATGACAAGGACACTCTCTTCTTCGAGGATCAAATTGTTGTGCCCAAAGGTGAACTTCGTAAAGTGATCATGAACGAGGCTCACAACTCTCTCCTCTCCATCCACCCTGGTAGCACGAAGATGTATCAGGATCTGAAGCAAACTTATTGGTGGACTCGAATGAAGCGCGAGATCGCTCAATTCGTGAATGAATGTGATGTCTGCAGAAGAGTGAAGGTAGAACACCAAAGGCCAGCAGGTCTTCTCCAACCTCTTGCCATTCCAGAATGGAAGTTTGACCACATTGAAATGGACTTCGTGACTGGGTTTCCAAAATCCAAGCGTGGCAATGATGCTATATTCGTTGTCATCGACAAGCTCACCAAAGTGGCTCACTTTCTGCCTATCAAAGAGTCAATCACTGCAGCTCAATTGGCGGAACTCTATACCTCTCAAATTGTCTCTCTGCACGGTATTCCTCAAGTGATATCTTCAGACCGTGGCAGCATCTTTACCTCCAAGTTTTGGGATTCTTTTCAGAAGGCCATGGGCACCAACATCCGCTTCAGCACTGCTTTCCATCCTCAAACAAGCGGTCAAGTCGAGCGTGTCAACCAGATTCTTGAAGATATGCTCAGGGCTTGTGTTATCTCCTTCGGCATGAAGTGGGAGGATTGTCTTCCTTATGCTGAATTCTCGTACAACAACAGTTTTCAAGCAAGTTCGGGCAAGGCCCCATTTGAAATTCTGTATGGTAGGAAGTGCCGTACACCTCTCAACTGGTCTGAAATCGGTGAACGTCAGCTGTTGGGTAATGACCTAATCACAGAGGCAGAAGAGATGTGCAAGGTCATTCGTGATAACCTCAAAGCAGCCCAATCCCGCCAGAAGAGCTACTATGATAGTAAGCACCGTGATTTGGCTTTCGAGATCGGAGATCATGTCTACCTCCACGTCTCTCCCATGAAAGGTACTCGTCGCTTCGGTATCAAAGGGAAGCTTGCCCCCAGATACGTCGGACCTTTCAAGATTTTCAGCAAGAGAGGCGACCTCGCCTATCAACTCGAGCTTCCTGCAAACTTTGCTAATGTTCATGATGTGTTCCATGTCTCCCAACTCCGAAAGTGCTTCAAGACGCCTGAACGCACCGTCAACTTCGAGGACATTGAGCTCCAAGAAGATCTCTCCTATCGTGAGCACCCAGTTGCAATCCTTGAAGAGACTGAACGCAGGACTCGCAATAAGTCAATCAAATTTCTCAAAGTCAAGTGGTCACACCATTCCAACCGTGAAGCTACCTGGGAACGCGAGGATCACCTCCGTTCTGAGTACCCGGAGTTCTTTCAGTCCTAGATCTCGGGACGAGATCTTTTCGTAGTGGTGGAGTGTTGTAACGCCCCAGTTGTAACTTTCCCAATTTGTACTCAAACTCTTGCCGTTTCCGGCATTAAGTTATATTTAATTCTTGGGTTCGGGTCTTTGTCTCCGTGTGTTGTTTCCGTTTTCATGCATCTCATATCATGTCATCACGTGCATTGCATTTGCATACATGTTCATCTCATGCATTCGAGCATTTTCCCCGTTGTCCGTTTCGCATTCCGGCGCTTCGTTCTCCTCCGGTGGCCATTTCTAGCTTTCTTTCATGTGTGGGGATTAAACATTTCCGGATTGGACCGAGACTTGCCATGCGGCCTTGGTTTACTACCGGTAGACCGCCTGTCAAGTTTCGGGTCATTTGGACTTCGTTTGATAATCCAACGGTTAACCGAGGGACCGAAAAGGCCTCGTGTGTGTTGCAGCCCAACACCCCTCCAATTTGGCCAAAACCCACCAAACTCTGCTCCATCGTCTCGGTCGTTCGATCACGATCGCGTGGCCGAAAACCGCACCTCATTTGGACTCTCCTAGCTCCACTTATGCCTATATATACACCCCCTCCGAAATCCACGGTTCTTCTCCCCCCTAACCCTAGATCCAACTCCTTCCGCCGTCGCCGGACAAAAATCGCGCGCCG
Source organism: Triticum monococcum (assembly GCA_034509565.1). Classification (NCBI taxonomy): domain Eukaryota; kingdom Viridiplantae; phylum Streptophyta; class Magnoliopsida; order Poales; family Poaceae; genus Triticum; species Triticum monococcum. The sequence goes on from CM067841.1 coordinate 353,918,983, forward strand.
GACGTGTCCGCCTGGCTCCGCGGGACGAATCCGCCACCGCCACGTGTCCCGGGGCCGGTCCCCAGTTGGCCGCCGCCCGCGGGCCCGCGAGGCCCGTGCGGGGCCCTCCCGGCCCGCTCCGTCGCCGCCTCCTTCCACCACTCTCGCCGCCCCCGCGCCCGGCGACGCTCGCCCGCTCCGGCCGCCGCGGCGCCATTGCCGGCCGCCGCCCGGAGCGACTCGCCGCCCCCGACGCCGGCCGACGTCCTCGCCTCCTCTCCTCGCCGCGGGAACGCCGGCCACCGCCTCCTCCTCCACGCCGCCGCCTCGGCCATTGCCTCCCCTACGCCGGCCACCGCCTCCCCGACGCCGGCGGCCTTGGATCCGGCACCAACGAACCTCGTCGCGCGCGCCCAGCTACAGTGTCCCGCCGGATCCGCGCTACAGTGCCGAAACCCTAGATCTGGGTTGACTTCCCCTCTTCTCCCTCGTTTTTTATGCATTCTTTGACTGCTCATATCTCCGCATCCGTAGCTCCGTTTTGGACATATGATATATGAAAATCTTCGTCTCGATGAGTACATCATTTCATTCCATTGCATCATTTGCATTTGAGTTCATCTTGATGCCCAAAATGCTGTTAGAAAGAGGCATCGTGAGTTAAATTGCAGATCCGTTAGCTCATCATTGACTTTTGTCATTTTTGCCATGATTATTGTGTGCATGATATGCCTGTGCCCTTTGGGATGAATTGTTAAGCATTTAGTCTTCTTTCCAGAGGTGTCACCCATGCATTTTTAGGATGTGTGTGGTGTCTTGTGCAAGCTTGCCAAGAGGGGTACCTGAGATTGCTAATTTCAGGGACTTAGTGATTTTCACTAAGTCTGGGATGTTTTAGTTTATGATGCTATATGTCCAGCTTGTTTCCTAGTGATCCGTGCCCCTTTTGAGTATGCTCAGTAAGGTACATTTGTTAATCTTGTTGTGCTCTATCCATCCATGTCTTTACTTGTTATGTTGGAGCACCCTAGGTTGACTCAATCGAGCTCAACTTTTGCATCGTTGTTAATTTGGGCAGATCGTGAACTCTTTTGCGATTTTGCCGGTGCTATTGCTAGTGATCTATGCATGCTATGCCATTGTTCTTGCCATGTCTAGCTAGCATTTTGTGCCTTCTTTATGGATATATGCTTGCCTTGCTATGACTTGCACCGTAGTGAGTGCATCGAGCTCGTTTACATGCCTCCATGAGTTATAATTTCAGCATGTCTCAGTTTTCACCAAGTCTGAAAACTGATTGTGTTTCATCTATGTTCGTGTGCTCGGTAGAGTATTTTGTGAACCCTTTTGGCCCCAGGTAATTTTGGGTGTTTTGTTAAGCTTGTTGAGTAGCTCCATGCCATGCTCTTACTTTCCATGTTCAGGTTATGTTTCATGTTGTTTTGCTGCTCCAAAGAGAGCATCGTGGTCTGAAATTTCAGACTAGCGTTAATTTCGCTAAGTCTGAAATCTGTTTTGCTTATTCAGTTTTGCCATGCTTGTTTGAGCCCCTTAATGGATGAATTTGCCTATGGCTCAGTCCTAGTGATTTGTTAAGCATCTTGTGTACATACCTGCCATGCAATTTGTTTTCATGTTTGGTGGCTGTAGCATGTTCATTTCGTTGCATTTAGGAGCCTACTTGCTGTAATCGCAGATCGGTTCGTTTCGTAAAACGCTTGCCATTTCCAAACCATAGCTCCGATTCCTATGATATTTATATCGTTTTCAGGGGATTTATTCCCCTCTATCCAGTGGCACACTTGGTTTTCCAAGTTGAGGCCAGGTTCATGCATTTCCTGTCGCATCTTGCATTTTGCATCCCGCATCGCATCCCGCATAGCATACCATCTTTGCATATTATTGGTTGCCCTTGCACGTGGTTGATTGTACCATTGTTGCTTGTTTGTGTTGTTGGGTAGAGCCGGGAGACGAGTTCGCTAACGAGGAGCCCGTTGAGTTTGCTTTTGAGGATCCAATCAACTCTGACAACTGTGCAGGCAAGATGATCATACTCTCGAAATCACTACTATCTTTGCTATGCTAGTTTGCTCGCTCTTTTGCTTTGCCAATGCTACGATGCCTACCACTTGCTTGTCAGCCTCCCAATTGCCATGATTGAGCCTCTAACCCACCTTTGTCCTAGCAAACCGTTGATTGGCTATGTTACCGCTTTGCTCAGCCCCTTCTTATAGCGTTGTTAGTTGCAGGTGAAGATTGGAGCCGTTCCTTGTTGGAACATTTATTTACTTGTTGGGATATCATTATATTGCTATGTTATCTTAATTCATCTATATACTTGGTAAAGGGTGGAAGGCTCGGCCTCTCGCCTAGTGTTTTGTTCCACTCTTGCTGCCCTAGTTTCCGTCATATCGGTGTTATGTTCCCGGATTGTTGCGTCCCTTACGCGGTTGGGCTATAATGGGAACCCCTTGATAGTTCGCCTTGATTAAAGCTTTTCCAGCAATGCCCAACATTGGTTTTACCATTTGCCACCTAGCCTTTTTTCCCCTTGGGTTTCCGGAGCCCGAGGGTCATCTTTATTTTAGCCCCCCCCCCCCCACGGGCCAGTGCTCCTCTGAGTGTTGGTCCGAAATGAGCTGCCTGCGGGGCCACCTCGGGGAAACTTGAGGGTTGGTTTTACTCGTAGCTAGTCTCATCTGAGTGTGCCCTGAGAACGAGATATGTGCAGCTCCTATCGGGATTTGTCGGCACATTCGGGCGGTCTTGCTGGACTTGTTTTGACCTGTCAAATCATCTTGTTGTACCAAGATACCGAGTCCGATCGGTGTGTCTTGGGTGGAGGTCTATTTCTTCGTTGACCGTGAGAGCTTGTTATGGGCTAAGTTGGGACCCCCCCCTGCAGGGATTGATCTTTCGAAAGCCATGCCCGCGGTTATGGGCAGATGGGAATTTGTTAATGTCCGGTTGTAGATAACTTGAACCTTAATTAATTAAAATGAATCAACTGAGTGTGTTGCCGTGATGGCCTCTTCTCGGCGGAGTCCGGGAAGCGGACACGGTGTTGGAGTTATATTTGTGCAGGTTGCTCTCTAGTTTCTCGCTCGTGCTTTGCCTCCTCTTCTCGCTCTCTTTTGCAAATAAGTTAGCCACCATATATGCTAGTCGCTTGCTGCAGCTCCACTTATACATTACCCCTTTCCTACCTATTAAGCTTAAATAGTCTTGATCGCGAGGGTGCGAGATTGCTGAGTCCCTGTGGCTCACAGATTACTATTACACCAGATGCAGGGACAGATGCTACAGCTCCAGATGGCGCGCTCGAGCTCAAGTGGGAGTACGACGAGGACTCTCAGCGTTACTATGTGTCTTTTCCTGATGATCAGTAGTGGTGCCTATTCGGGATTAGATTCAGGGCCTTGTCGCATGTTGGGAGTGGATTCAGGGCCTTGTCGCATGTTGGGAGTCTTTTCTATTTTGGCGCCGTAGTCGGGCCATGAGTGAATTGTATGATGGATGTTATTTATGTACTTTGATGTGACGTGGCGAGTGTAAGCCAACTATGTTGTCCCTCTTTATTATTTATGTACATGGGATGTGTGATGATTTCCCGACTTGCGACATTGCTTTCAATGCGGCTATGCCTCTAAGTCGTGCCTCAACACGTGGGAGATATAGCCGCATCGAGGGCGTTACATTTTGTAACCAAGTTATCGGCAACTGGCAGGAGCCATATGGTTGTCGCTTTATTGTATGCCATGCAATTGCGCTGTAATGCTTTACTTTATCACTAAGTGGTAGCGATAGTCGTGGAAGCATAAGATTGGCGAGACGACAACGATGCTACGATGGAGATCAAGGTGTCGCGCCGGTGACGATGGTGATCATGACGGTGCCTCGGAGATGGAGATCACAGGCACAAGATGATGATGGCCATATCATATCACTTATATTGATTGCATGTGATGTTTATCTTTTATGCATCTTATCTTGCTTTGATTGACGGTAGCATTATAAGATGATCTCTCACTAAATTATCAAGATAAAAGTGTTCTCCCTGAGTATGCACCGTTGCCAAAGTTCGTCGTGCCCAGACACCACGTGATGATCGGGTGTGATAAGCTCTACGTCCATTTACAACGGGTGCAAGCCAGTTTTGCACACACGGAATACTCAGGTTAAACTTGACGACCCTAGCATATGCAGATATGGCCTCGGAACACTGAGATCGAAAGATCGAGCGTGAATCATATAGTAGATATGATCAACATAGCGATGTTCACCATTGAAAACTACTCCATTTCACGTGATGATCGGTTATGGTTTAGTTGATTTGGATCACGTGATCACTTAGAGGATTAGAGGGATGTCTATCTAAGTGGGAGTTCTTAAGTAATATGATTAATTGAACTTAAATTTATCATGAACTTAGTCCTGGTAGTATTTTGCAAATCATGTTGTAGATCAATAGCTCGCGTTGTTGCTTCCCTGTGTTTATTTTGATATGTTCCTAGAGAAAATTGTGTTGAAAGATGTTAGTAGCAATGATGCGGATTGGATCCGTGATCTGAGATTTATCCTCATTGCTGCACAGAAGAATTATGTCCTTGATGCACCGCTAGGTGACAGACTATTGCAGGAGCAGATGCAGACGTTATGAACGTTTGGCTAGCTCAATATGATGACTACTTGATAGTTTAGTGCACCATGCTTAATGCCTTAGAATCGGGATTTCAAAGACGTTTTGAACGTCATGGAGCATATGAGATGTTCCAGGAGTTGAAGATAATATTTCAAGCAAATACCCGAGTTGAGAGATATGAAGTCTCCAACAAGTTCTATAGCTAAAAGATGGAGGAGAATCGCTCAACTAGTGAGCATGTGCTCAGATTGTCTGGGTACAACAATCACTTGAATCAAGTGGGAGTTAATCTTCCAGATAAAATAGTGATTGACAGAATTCTCTACTCACCATCACCAAGTTAGTAGAACTTCATGATGAACTATAATATGCAAGGGATAAACGGAAATAATTCCCAAGCTCTTCGTGATGCCGAAATCGACGAAGGTAGAAATCAAGAAAAACATCAAGTGTTGATGGTTAACAAGACCACTAGTTTCAAGAAAAGGGCAAAGGGAAGAAGGGGAACTTCAAGAAGAACAGCAAGCAAGTTGCTACTCAAGTGAAGAAGTCCAAGTCTGGTCCTAAGCCTGAGACTAAGTGCTTCTACTGCAAAGGGACTGGTCACTGGAAGCAGAACTATCCCAAGTGATTGGCGGATAAGAAGGATGGCAAAGTGAACATAAGTATATTTGATATACATGTTATTGATGTGTACTTTACTAGTGTTTATAGCAAACCCTCAGTATTTGATACTAGTTCAGTTGCTAAGAGTAGTAACTCGAAACGGGAGTTGCAGAATAAACAGAGACTAGTTAAGGGTGAAGTGACGATGTGTGTTGGAAGTGGTTCCAAGATTGATATGATCATCATCGCACACTCCCTATAATTTCGGGATTAGTGTTGAACCTAAATAAGTGTTATTTGGTGTTTGCGTTGAGCATAAATATGATTTGATCATGTTTATTGCAATACAGTTATTCATTAAAGTCGGAGAATAATTGTTGTTCTATTTACATGAATAAAACCTTCGATGGTCATACACCCAATGAAACAAGTTCGTTGGATCTCGATCGTAGTGATACACATATTCATAATATTGAAACCAAAAGATGCAAAGTTAATAATGATAGTGCAACTTATTTGTGGCACTGCCGTTGAAGTCATATTGGTGTAAAGCGCATGAAGAAACTCCATGCTGATGGGCTTTTGGAATCACTTGATTATGAATCACTTGATGCTTGTGAACCATGCCTTATGGACAAGATGACTAAAACGCCGTTCTCCGGAACAATGAAGCAAGCAACAGATTTGTTGGAAATCATACATACTGATGTATGTGGTCCGATGAATATTAAGGCTTGCAGCAGGTATCATTATTTTCTGACCTTCACAGATGATTTGAGCAGATATGGGGATATCTACTTGATGAAACATAAGTCTGAAACATTTGAACAGTTCAAAGAATTTTAGAGTGAAGTGGAAAATCATCGTGACAAGAAAATAAAAGTTTCTACGATATGATCGGAGAGGTAAAATATTTGAGTTACGAGTTTGGCCTTCAATTAAAATAATGTGAAATAGTTTCACTACTCACGCCACCTGGAACACCATAGTGTAATGGTGTGTCCGAACGTCATAACCGTACTTTATTAGATATAGTGCGATCTATGATGTCTCTTACCGATCTACCACTATCGTTTTGGGGTTATGCATTAGAGACAGCTCCATCCACATTAAATAGGGCACCATCTAAATCCGTTGAGACGACACCGTGTGAACTATGGTTTGGCAAGAAACCTAAGCTGTCATTTCTTAAAGTTTGGAGTTGCGATGCTTATGTGAAAAAGTTTCATCTCGATAAGCTCAAACTCAAATCGGAGAAATATGTCTTCATAGGATACCCAAAGGAGACAGTTGGGTACACCTTCTATCACAGATCCAAAGGCAAGACATTCGTTGCTGAGAATGGATACTTTCTAGAGAAGGAGTTTCTCTCGAAAGAAGTGAGTGGGAGGAAAGTAGAACTTGACGAGGTAACTGTACCTGCTCCCTTGTTGAAGAGTAATACATCACAGAAACCTATTTCTGTGACACCTACACCAATAAGTGAGGAAGCTAATGATAATGATCATGAAACTTCAGAACAAGATACTACTGAACCTCGTAGATCAACCAGAGTGAGATCCGCACCAGAGTGCTACGGCAATCCTGTTCTGGAAGTCATGCTACTAGATCATGATGAACCTACGAACTATGAATAAGCGATGATGAGCCTAGATTCCGCGAAATGGTTTGAGGCCATAAAATATGAGATATGATCCATGTATGAGAACAAAGTATGGACTTTGATGGATTTGCCCGATGATCGGCAAGCCATAGAAATAAATGGATCTTCAAGAGGAAGACGGACGCTGATAGTAGTGTTACTATCTACAAAGCTAGACTTGTCGAGAAAGGTTTTTGACAAAGTTCATGGTGTTGACTACGATGAGAGTTTCTCACTCGTATCTATGCTTAAGTCTGTCTGAATCATGTTAGCAATTGCTGCATTTTATGAAATCCAGCAAATGGATAAAACAAAACTGCATTCCTTAATGGATTTATTAAAGAAGAGTTGTATACGATGCAACTAGAAGGTTTTGTCAATCCTAAAGGTGTTAACAAAATATGCAAGCTCCAGCGATCCATCTATGGACTGGTGCAAGCATCTCGGAGTTGGAATATACGCTTTGATAAGTTGATTAAAACATATAGTTTTATATAGACTTGCGGTAAAGCCTGTATTTACAAGAAAGTGAGTGGGAGCACTACATCATTTCTGATAAGTATATGTGTATGACATATTGTCGATCGGAAATAATGTAGGATTATTCTGCAAAGCATAAAGGAGTATTTGAAAGGAGTTTTTCAAAGAAAGACCTTGGTAAAGCTGCTTACATATTGAGTATCAAGATCTATAGAGATAGATCAAGACGCTTGATAAGTTTTTCAATGAGTACATACCTTGACAAGATTTTGAAGTAGTTCAAAATGGAACAGTCAAAGAAAGAGTTCTTGCCTATGTTACAAGGTGTGAAATTGAGTAAGACTCAAAGCCCGACCACGGCAGAAGATAGAAAGAGAATGAAAGTCATTCCCTATGCCTCAGCCATAGGTTCTATAAAGTATGCCATGCTATGTATCAGATCTATTGTATACCCTACACTGATTTTGGCAAGGGAGTACAATAGTGATCTAGAAGTAGATCACTGGACATTGGTCAAAATTATCCTTAGTGGAATAAGGACATGTTTCTCAATTATGGAGGTGACAAAAAGGTTCGTCGTAAAGGGTTATGTCGATGCAAGTTTTGACACTAATCTAGATGACTCTAAGTCTCGATCTAGATACATATTGAAAGTGGGAGCAATTAGCTAGAGTAGCTCCGTGCAGAGCATTGTTGATATAGATATTTGCAAAATACTTACGGATCTGAATATGACAGACCCGTTGACTAAAATTATCTCACAAACAAAACATGATCACACCTTAGTACTCTTTGGGTGTTAATCACATAGAGATGTGAACTAGATTACTGACTCTAGTAAACCCTTTGAGTGTTGGTCACATGATGATGTGAACTATGGGTGTTAATCACATGATGATGTGAACTATTGCTGTTAAATCACATGGCGATGTGAACTAGATTATTGACTCTAGTGCAAGTGGGAGACTGAAGGAAATATGCCCAAGAGGCAATAATAAAATTATTATTTATTTCCTTATATCATGATAAATGTTTATTATTCATGCTAGAATTGTATTAACCGGAAACATAATACATGTGTGAATACATAGACAAACAGAGTGTCACTAGTATGCCTCTACTTGACTAGCTCGTTAATCAAAGATGGTTATGTTTCCTAACCATGGACAAAGAGTTGTCATTTGATTAACGGGATCACATCATTAGTTGAATGATCTAATTGACATGACCCATTCCATTAGCTTAGCACCCGATCGTTTAGTATGTTGCTATTGCTTTCTTCATGACTTATACATGTTCCTATGACTATGAGATTATGTAACTCCCGTGTGCCGGAGGAACACTTTGTGTGCTACCAAACATCACAATGTAACTGGGTGATTATAAAGGTGCTCTACAGGTGTCTCCAAAGGTACATGTTGGGTTGACGTATTTCGAGATTAGGATTTGTCACTCCGGTCGTCGGAGAGGTATCTCTGGGCCCTCTCGGTAATGCACATCACTTATGAAGGAAATATGCCCTAGAGGCAATAATAAAGTTATTATTTATTTCCTTATATCATGATAAATGTTTATTATTCATGCTAGAATTGTATTAACCGGAAACATAATACATGTGTGAATACATAGACAAACTTAGTGTCACTAGTATGCCTCTACTTGACTAGCTCGTTAATCAAAGATGGTAATGTTTCCTAACCATGAACAAAGTGTTGTTATTTGATTAACGAGGTCACATCATTAGTTGAATGATCTGATTGACATGACCCATTCCATTAGCTTAGCACATGATCGTTTAGTATGTTGCTATTGCTTTCTTCATGACTTATACATGTTCCTATGACTATGAGATTATGCAACTCCCGTTTACTGGAGGAACACTTTGTGTGCTACCAAACGTCACAACGTAACTGGGTGATTATAAAGGAGCTCTACAGGTGTCTCTAAAGGTAGATGTTGGGTTGGCGTATTTCGAGATTAGGATTTGTCACTCCGATTGTCGGAGAGGTATCTCTGGGCCCTCTCGGTAATGCACATTACATAAGTCTTGCAAGCATTGCAACTAATGAGTTAGTTGCGGGATGATGTATTAGAGAATGAGTAAAGAGACTTGCCGGTAACGAGATTGAACTAGGTATTGGATACCGACGATCGAATCTCGGGCAAGTAACATACCGATGACAAAGGGAACACGTATGTTGTTATGCGGTCTGACCGATAAAGATCTTCGTAGAATATGTAGGAGCCAATATGGGCATCCAGGTCCCGCTATTGGTTATTGACCGGAGATTTGTCTCAGTCATGTCTACATTGTTCTCGAACCGTAGGGTCCGCACGCTTAACGTTACGATGACAGTTATTATGAGTTTATGCATTTTGATGTACCAAAGTTAGTTCGGAGTCCCGGATGTGATCACGGACATGACGAGGAGTCTTGAAATGGTCGAGACATAAAGATTGATATATTGGATGACTATATTCGGACACCGGAAGGGTTCCGGAGAAGTATCGGATAAAACCGGAGCACCGGGGGGTTACCGGAACCCCCCGGGGGGTTAATGGGCCTCATGGGCCTAATGTGGAGAAGAGGAAGGGGCTGCCAGGGCAGGCCGCGCGCCCCCTCTCCCCCTAGTCCGAATTGGACAAGGAGGGAGGGGCGGCGCCCCCCCTTTCCTATTCTCCCTCCACCTCTCCTAGTTGGACAAGGTTTGGGGGGGGGGGGGAGTCCTACTCCCGGTAGGAGTAGGACTCCTCCTGCGCGCCACCATAGGGCCGGCCGCACCCCCCCTTGGATCCTTTATATACGGGGGCAAGGGGGCACCTCTAGACACACAAGTTGATCCACGTGATCGTTCCTTAGCCGTGTGCGGTGCCCCCTGCCACCATATTCCACCTCGATCATATCGTTGTAGTGCTTAGGCGAAGCCCTACGTCGGTAGAACATCATCATCGTCACCACGCCGTTGTGCTGACGGAACTCATCCCCGAAGCTTTGCTGGATCGGAGCCCGGGGAGCGTCATCGAGCTGTACGTGTGCTAAGAACTCGGAGGTACCGGAGTAACGGTGCTTGGATCGGTCGGATCGGGAAGACGTACAACTACTTCCTCTACGTTGCGTCAACGCTTCCGTTGCAGTTTACGAAGGGTAAGTAGACAAAACTCTCCCCTCTCGTTGCTATGCATCACCATGATCTTGCGTGTGCGTAGGAATTTTTTTGAAATTACTGCGTTCCCCAACAGTGGCATCCGAGCCTAGGTTTTATGGTTTGATGTTATATGCACGAGTAGAACACAAGTGAGTTGTGGGCGATATAAGTCATACTGCCTACAAGCATGTCATACTTTGGTTTGGCGGTATTGTTGGATGAAGCAGCCCGGACCGACATTACGCGTACGCTTACGCGAGACCGGTTCTCCCGACGTGCTTTGCACAAAGGTGGCTTGCGGGTGACTGTTTCTCCAACTTTAGTTGAACCAAGTGTGCCTACGCTCGGTCCTTGCGAAGGTTAAAACGGAGTCAAATTGACAAACTATCGTTGTGGTTTTGATGCGTAGGTGAGATTGGTTCTTACTTAAGCCCGTAGCAGCCACGTAAAACTTGCAACAACAAAGTAGAGGACGTCTAACTTGTTTTTGCAGGGCATGTTGTGATGTGATATGGCCAATACATGATGCTAAATTTTATTGTATGAGATGATCATGTTTTGTAACCGAGTTATCGGCAACTGGCAGGAGCCATATGGTTGTCACTTTATTGTATAGAATGAAATCGCGATGTAATGCTTTACTTTATCACTAAGCGGTAGCGATAGTCGTGGAAGCATAAGATTGGCGAGACGACAACGATACTACGATGGAGATCAAGGTGTCGCGCCGGTGACGATGGTGATCATGACGGTGCTTCGGAGATGGAGATCACAAGCACAAGATGATGATGGCCATATCATATCACTTATATTGATTGCATGTGATGTTTATCTTTTATGCATCTTATCTTGCTTTGATTGACGGTAGCATTATAAGATGATCTCTCACTAAATTATCAAGAAGTGTTCTCCCTGAGTATGCACCGTTGCGAAAGTTCTTTGTATTGAGACACCACGTGATGATCGGGTGTGATAGGCTCTGCGTTCAAATACAATGGGTGCAAAACAGTTGCACACGCGGAATACTCAGGTTATACTTGACGAGCCAAGCATATACAGATATGGCCTCGAAACACGGAGACCGAAAGGTCGAGCGTGAATCATATAGTAGATATGATCAACATAGTGATGTTCACCAAAGAAACTACTTCATCTCACGTGATGATCGGACATGGTTTAGTTGATTTGGATCACGTGATCACTTAGAGGATTAGAGGGATGTCTATCTAAGTGGGAGTTCTTAAGTAATTTGATTAATTGAACTTAAACTTATCATGAACTTAGTACCTGATAGTATCTTGCTTGTTTATGTTTGATTGTAGATAGATGGCTCGTGATGTTGTTCCGTTGAATTTTAATGCATTCCTTGAGTAAACAAAGTTGAAAGATGATGGTAGCAATTACACGGACTGGGTCCGTAACTTGAGGATTATCCTCATTGCTGCACAGAAGAATTACGTCCTGGAAGCACCGCTGGGTGCCAGGCCTGCTGCTGGAGCAACACCAGATGTTATGAACGTCTGGCAGAGCAAAGCTTATGACTACTCGATAGTTCAGTGTGCCATGCTTCACGGCTTAGAATCGAGACTTCAACGACGCTTTGAACGTCATGGAGCATATGAGATGTTCCAGGAGTTGAAGTTAATATTTCAAGCAAATGCCCGGATTGAGAGATATGAAGTCTCCAATAAGTTCTATAGCTGCAAGATGGAGGAGAACAGTTCTGTCAGTGAGCATATACTCAAAATGTCTGGGGTATAATAATCACTTGATTCAGATGGGAGTTAATCTTCCAGATGATTGCGTCATTGAAAGAATTCTCCAATCACTGCCACCAAGCTACAAGAGCTTCGTGATGAACTATAATATGCAAGGGATGAACAAGACTATTCCCGAGCTCTTCGCAATGCTGAAAGCTGCGGAGGTAGAAATCAAAAAGGAGCATCAAGTGTTGATGGTTAACAAGACCACTAGTTTCAAGAAAGGGCAAAGGGAAGAAGAAGGGGAACTTCAAGAAGAACGGCAAGCAAGTTGCTGCTCAAGAGAAGAAACCCAAGTCTGGACCTAAGCCTGAAACTGAGTGCTTCTACTGCAAGCAGACTGGTCACTGGAAGCGGAACTGCCCCAAGTATTTGGCGGATAAGAAGGATGGCAAGGTGAACAAAGGTATATGTGATATACATGTTATTGATGTGTACCTTACTAATGCTCGCAGTAGCACCTGGGTATTTGATACTGGTTCTGTTGCTAATATTTGCAACTCGAAACAGGGACTACGGATTAAGCGAAGATTGGCTAAGGACGAGGTGACGATGCGCGTGGGAAACGGTTCCAAAGTCGATGTGATCGCGATCGGCACGCTACCTCTACATCTACCTTCGGGATTAGTATTAGACCTAAATAATTGTTATTTGGTGCCAGCGTTGAGCATGAACATTATATCTGGATCTTGTTTAATGCGAGACGGTTATTCATTTAAATCAGAGAATAATGGTTGTTCTATTTATATGAGTAATATCTTTTATGGTCATGCACCCTTGAAGAGTGGTCTATTCTTGTTGAATCTCGATAGTAGTGATACACATATTCATAATGTAGAAGCCAAAAGATGCAGAGTTGATAATGATAGTGCAACTTATTTGTGGCACTGCCGTTTAGGTCATATCGGTGTAAAGCGCATGAAGAAACTCCATACTGATGGACTTTTGGAACCACTTGATTATGAATCACTTGGTACTTGCGAACTGTGCCTCATGGGCAAGATGACTAAAACACCATTCTCCGATACTATGGAGAGAGCAACAGATTTGCTGGAAATCATACATACAGATGTATGTGGTCCGATGAATGTTGAGGCTCGTGGCGGATATCGTTATTTTCTCACCTTCACAGATGACTTCAGCAGATATGGGTATATCTACTTAATGAAACATAAGTCTGAAACGTTTGAAAAGTTCAAAGAATTTCAGAGTGAAGTTGAAAATCATCGTAACAAGAAAATAAAGTTTCTACGATCTGATCGTGGAGGAGAATATTTGAGTTACAAGTTTGGTGTACATTTTAAAAATTGTGGAATAGTTTCGCAACTCACGCCACCCGGAACACCATAGCATAATGGTGTGTCCGAACGTCATAATCGTACTTTACTAGATATGGTGCGATCTATGATGTCTCTTACTGATTTACCGCTATCGTTTTGGGGATACGCTCTAGAGACGGCCGCATTCACGTTAAATAGGGCACCATCAAAATCCGTTAAGACGACGCCTTATGAACTATGGTTTGGCAAGAAACCAAAGTTGTCGTTCCTGAAAGTTTGGGGCTGCGATGCTTATGTGAAAAAGCTTCAACCTGATAAGCTCAAACCCAAATCGGAGAAATGTGTCTTCATAGGATATCCAAAGGGAACTATTGGATACACCTTCTACCACAAATCCGAAGGCAAGACTTTTGTTGCTAAATTCGGAAACTTTCTGGAGAAGGAGTTTCTCTCGAAAGAAGTGAGTGGGAGGAAAGTAGAACTTGACGAGGTAACTATACCTACTCCCTTGTTGGAAAGTAGTACATCACAGAAAACTATTTCTGCGACACCTACACCAATAAGTGAGGAAGTTAATGATGATGATCATGAAACTTCAGAACAAGATACTACTGAACCTCGTAGATCAACCATAATGAGATCCGCGCCAGAGTGGTACGGTAATCCAGTTCTGGAAGTCATGCTACTAGATCATGATGAACCTACGAACTATGAAGAAGCGATGGTGAGCCCAGATTCCGCAAAATGGCTTGAAGCCATGAAATCTGAGATGGGATCCATGTATGAGAACAAAGTATGGACTTTGGTTGACTTGCCCGATGACCGGCAAGCAATTGAGAATAAATGGATCTTCAAGAAGAAGACTGACGATGACGGTAATATTACTGTCTACAAAGCTCGTCTTGTCGCAAAAGGTTTTCGACAAGTTCAAGGGGTTGACTACGATGAGACCTTCTCACCCGTAGCGATGCTTAAGTCTGTCAGAATTATGTTAGCAATTGCCGCATTTTATGATTATGAAATTTGGCAGATGGATGTCAAAACTGCATTCCTAAATGGATTTCTGGAAGAAGAGTTGTATATGATGCAACCGGAAGGTTTTGTCGATCCAAAGGGAGCTAACAAAGTGTGCAAGCTCCAGCGATCTATTTATGGACTACTGCAAGCCTCTCGAAGTTGGAATAAACGTTTTGATAGTGTGATCAAAGCATTTGGTTTTATACAGACTTTTGGAGAAGCCTGTATTTACAAGAAAGTGAGTGGGAGCTATGTAGCATTTCTGATATTATATGTGGATGACATATTACTGATCGGAAATGATATAGAATTTCTGGATAGCATAAAGGGATACTTGAATAAGAGTTTTTCAATGAAATACCTCGGTGAAGCTGCTTACATATTAGGTATAAAGATCTATAGAGATAGATCAAGACGCTTAATTGGACTTTCACAAAGCACATACCTTGACAAGATTTTGAAAAAGTTCAAAATGGATTAGGCGAAGAAAGGGTTCTTGCCTGTGTTACAAGGTGTGAAGTTGAGTCAGACTCAATGTCCGACCACTGCAGAAGGTAGAGAGAAAATGAAAGATGTTCCCTATGCTTCAGCCATAGGCTCTATCATGTATGCAATGCTGTGTACCAGACCTGATCTGTGCTTTGCTATAAGCTTAGCAGGGAGGTACCAAAGTAATCCAGGAGTGGATCACTGGACAGCGGTCAAGAACATCCTGAAATACCTGAAAAGGACTAAGGATATGTTTCTCGTATATGGAGGTGACAAAGAGCTCACCGTAAAAGGTTACATTGATGCAAGCTTTGACACTGATCCGGACGATTCTAAATCGCAAACCGGATACGTGTTTACATTAAACGGTGGAACTGTCAGTTGGTGCAGTTCTAAACAAAGCGTCGTAGCGGGATCTACATGTGAAGCGGAGTACATAGCTGCTTCGGAAGCAGCGAACGAAGGAGTCTGGATGAAGGAGTTCATATCCGATCTAGGTGTCATACCTAGTGCATCGGGTCCAATGAAAATCTTTTGTGACAATACTGGTGCAATTGCCTTGGCAAAGGAATCCAGATTTCACAAGAGAACCAAGCACATCAAGAGACGCTTCAATTCCATCCGGGATCTAGTCCAGGTGGGAGACATAGAGATTTGCAAGATACATACGGATCTGAATGTTGCAGACCCGTTGACTAAGCCTCTTCCACGAGCAAAGCATGATCAGCACCAAGGCTCCATGGGTGTTAGAATCATTACTGTGTAATCTAGATTATTGACTCTAGTGCAAGTGGGAGACTGAAGGAAATATGCCCTAGAGGCAATAATAAAGTTATTATTTATTTCCTTATATCATGATAAATGTTTATTATTCATGCTAGAATTGTATTAACCGGAAACATAATACATGTGTGAATACATAGACAAACTTAGTGTCACAAGTATGCCTCTACTTGACTAGCTCGTTAATCAAAGATGGTTATGTTTCCTAACCATGAATAAAGTGTTGTTATTTGATTAACAAGGTCACATCATTAGTTGAATGATCTGATTGACATGACCCATTCCATTAGCTTAGCACACGATCGTTTAGTATGTTGCTATTGCTTTCTTCATGACTTATACATGTTCCTATGACTATGAGATTATGCAACTCCCGTTTACCGGAGGAACACTTTGTGTGCTACCAAACGTCACAACGTAACTGGGTGATTATAAAGGAGCTCTACAGGTATCTCCAAAGGTAGATGTTGGGTTGGCGTATTTCGAGATTAGGATTTGTCACTCCGATTGTTGGAGAGGTATCTCTGGGCCCTCTCGGTAATGCACATTACATAAGTCTTGCAAGCATTGCAACTAATGAGTTAGTTGCGGGATGATGTATTACAGAACGAGTAAAGAGACTTGCCGGTAACGAGATTGAACTAGGTATTGGATACCGACGATCGAATCTCAGGCAAGTAATATACCGATGACAAAGGGAACAACGTATGTTGTTATGCGGTCTGACCGATAAAGATCTTCGTAGAATATGTAGGAGCCAATATGGGCATCTAGGTCCCGCTATTGGTTATTGACCGGAGATTTGTCTCAGTCATGTCTACATTGTTCTCGAACCGTAGGGTCCGCATGCTTAACGTTACGATGACAGTTATTATGAGTTTATGCATTTTGATGTACCGAAGTTAGTTCGGAGTCCCTGATGTGATCACGGACATGACGAGGAGTCTCGAAATGGTCGAGACATAAAGATTGATATATTGGATGACTATATTCGGACACCGGAAGGGTTCCGGAGAAGTATCGGATAAAACCGGAGCACCGGGGGGTTACCGGAACCCCCCGCGGGGTTAATGGGCCTCATGGGCCTAATGTGGAGAAGAAGAAGGGGCTGCCAGGGCAGGCCGCGCGCCCCCTCTCCCCCTAGTCCGAATTGAACAAGGAGGGAGGGGCGGCGCCCCCCCTTTCCTATTCTCCCTCCACCTCTCCTAGTTGGACAAGGTTTGGGGGGGGGGAGTCCTACTCCCGGTAGGAGTAGGACTCCTCCTGCGCGCCACCATAGGGCCGGCCGCACCCCCCCCTTGGATCCTTTATATACGGGGGCAAGGGGGCACCTCTAGACAGACAAGTTGATCCACGTGATCGTTCCTTAGCCGTGTGCGGTGCCCCCTGCCACCATATTCCACCTCGATCATATCGTTGTAGTGCTTAGGCGAAGCCCTGCGTCGGTAGAACATCATCATCGTCACCACGCCGTTGTGCTGACGGAACTCATCCCCGAAGCTTTGCTGGATCGGAGCCCGGGGAGCGTCATCGAGCTGTACGTGTGCTAAGAACTCGGAGGTGCCGGAGTAACGGTGCTTGGATCGGTCGGATCGGGAAGACGTACGACTACTTCCTCTACGTTGCGTCAACGCTTTCGTTGCAGTCTACGAAGGGTACGCAGACAACACTCTCCCCTCTCGTTGCTATGCATCACCATGATCTTGCGTGTGCGTAGGAAATTTTTTGAAATTACTGCGTTCCCCAACAACTTAAGCCTTGCAAGCATTGCAACTAATGAGTTAGTTGCGGGATGATGTATTACGGAACGAGTAAAGAGACTTGCCAGTAACGAGATTGAACTAGGTATTGGATATCGACGATCAAATCTCGGGCAAGTAACATACCGATGACAAAGGGAACAACGTATATTGTTATGCGGTCTGGCCGATAAAAGATCTTTGTAGAATATGTAGGAACCAACATGGACATCCAGGTCCCGCTATTGGTTATTGACCGGAGACGTGTCTCGGTCATGTCTACATTGTTCTCGAACCCGTAGGGTCCGCACGCTTAAGGTTTCGATGACAGTTATATTATGAGTTTTGATGTACCGAAGGAGTTCGGAGTCCCGAATGAGATCGGGGACATGACAAGGAGTCTCGAAATGGTCGAGACGTAAATATCGATATATTGGACGACTATATTCGGACATCGGAAAGGTTCCGAGTGATTCGGGTATTTTTGGAGTACCGGAGAGTTACGGGAATTTGCCGGGAGAAGTATTGGGCCTTATTGGGCCATACGGGAAAGAGAGAGGGGCTGCCTAGGGCAGGCCGCCCCCCCCCCCCAAGGCCTAGTCCGAATTGGACTAGGGGGAGGGGCTGCGCCCCTTCCTTGTTTCCTACTCCTACTACATGGAAGGACTCCTAGTTGGACTAGGAAAGGGGGAATCCTACTCCCGATGGGAGTAGGACTCCCCTAGGGCGCGCCATAGAGAGGGTCGGCCCTCCCCTCCTCCACTCCTTTATATACAGGGGCAGGGGCACCCCATAGAGACACAAGTTGATCCTCATGATCGTTCCATAGCCGTGTGCGGTGCCCCCTTCCACCATATTCCACCTCGGTCATATCGTTGTAGTGCTTAGGCGAAGCCCTGCGTCGGTAGAACATCATCATCGTCACCACCCCGTTGTGCTGACGGAACTCATCCCCGAAGCTTTACTGGATCGGAGCCCGGGGAGCGTCATCGAGCTGTACGTGTGCTAAGAAGTCGGAGGTGCTGGAGTAACGGTGCTTGGATCGGTCGGATCGGGAAGACGTACGACTACTTCCTCTACGTTGCGTCAACGCTTCCGCTTCGGTCTACGAGGGTACGTAGACAATACTCTCCCCTCTCGTTGCTATGCATCACCATGATCTTGCGTGTGCGTAGGAATTTTTTTGAAATTACTATGTTCCCCAATAGTACGAGAGGTTGGACGAAGCGGGGAACGTAAGAGGGGAAACGGAACACGACGTTTCTTTTAGATAGTAGAGATAATAATGGACCGCAATATCTAAAGAATGTTAACTCCAGGGAATTTTCCGCCGAATCTTTTGTTCCTCCATGAACGAGCAAATTTTTTTTAGGCTAACCACACACTTTATTTGTTGATCAACAATATTTTGAGGAACACATCTTAGATCTGGGGGCTGCAGGAGCCAGAGATGACGACCTATCGCAAGATTAAGTGTGTGTCTAGCGAGGCTATGTGCCTCAATTTTTTTTAATTTTTTTGCGGGGGCTATGTGCTTCGGTATTCGAGACCCTTTCTTCAAGCACAAAAGAGCAAGAGTGAAACTCCAAAGACATGATCTGAATTTCTCATATAATATGGCCATGTCTCCCTCTATTGTCTTTCTTATATTTGCAACGATTTCTTGCAATCCGAACTGATAACAACCTGAGTTTGCATCAAATCACTCGCAAGGGCTAAAGCTTCATTGCACGCTAAGGCCTCGGGAGTTGTCGGATCAGTCACATCATCAAAAACTCTGGCGGAGGTCCTCAAGTATGAACCATCGTTGTTTCTGCAGACCAAACCAATCACTCCAAGATTGATGTTTTCTGAAACCGCCCCATCAACTCTTAATTTTGCAAACCCCATGGAAGGCGGAACCCAACGGCGGCTGCCGAAGACTTATAGGAGCTGGTTTCCTGGATGTATCAATCAACAAAACCATGAGTACCGGTGGGGCCTAGGAATTCTTGTTCATGAATTGTATTTCATCGTGCATGCTATGGCCACCAAGAGCAAATGTCTTTGTAACAGTTGTTCAGCACGACCGCAAAATCTGGCCCAAAAAACGGTTAGGCCCATTTAGGGTCTTTTATACTCCCTCCATTTCTAAATATAGGGTGTATAGTTTTTGGCACGGAAATTAAAGAACGCACATGGAGGGAAAATTTCAGAAGTTTTGGGCGAGATTACATCTGACTAATTGGCATGATAAAATAGAAGAGCTTGCCTAATATAAGGAAATGTAATCAAATCCCTAAAAAAAATATCCAAACGAGTGGTGCAATGCAATACACCTTATATTTCGGGTTTTTTCTCAAAAATATATACACCTTATATCAAAGAATAGAGGGAGTAATAAAAATGCCAAAAACAAAAACATAATTTATCAAGCCCAAAAAAATGTCATATCAAGGAACAAGAAAAAAAAGTGGGACAAACATATAAATAGTGAGTTTACCATGATCATGATTTCATATGCATGAATAAAAAAAGCACATAGAAATTGCCATGACACAATAAAAAATGTATATATGTACTATAATATAAAATTGACATGTTGCATACAAACAAGAATTTGTTGTGGTACGAAAATAACAGTTGCCATGGTATATACAATAAATTTTCCATGGTACAAAATACAAATACATACACATGCTTGAAAATTGTTCGGGGCTGTTATCTTTGCATCCTACCGCAAACTGTTCCACTGCAATAAAGCTCTCGAGGCAGAACTGCAAGCCATGTTGGAAGGGTTGAAGCTGCCGATAAAGCATTCTCAAGCCACTATCGTAATTCATTCTGATTGTGTGGTGGCTCTTAAGATGCTCAGGGATGGTTCATTGGACAGATCGGCGTATGGGCACTTGGTGTCAGAGATCAAAAGGTTTTTGAATGATAGGGTGATTATTCCTGTTAAAATTCTTCGAGAACATAATAGGGTTGCACATTGTTTAGCTAGTTTTGGTAGATGTGGGGATATCACAGCCTGTTGGTTGGGTCATCCACCCCCATGCATTAGCAAGCTAGTTGTTGAAGATTGTAACTTTATTACTCTGGAATAAAATACCCTATGATTCTTCGCAAAAAAAAACATGCAGAATTGAAATTTTGCCATGGTCTATGGCAACTTTCATACAGAATATTCTATAGATCATGGAAACTTAGTAAAGAAGTTAGTATATGTAATTAAGATTCTTTTGTTATATTAAATATGGAAAACTGTTGGAAATTTTGTAATCATGAAATGGCAACTTGTTGGAAAAAGATTAACTTATCACATGACAAATAAAAAATTTATAGAGGAAGGAAAATTTGCATTTTTTAAAAGACGTAGAGGAATTTGCCATGGTACACTAGAAAACATACAAAAGATAATGTACTTTTAGTTGTTGTGACATCCGAATTTAAGTTGACATGGCAGCAAGTTTTTAGTTTTCGATGATAATGATGCAAAAATTGAGATGTTATAGAAACAAAGAAAATTGCCATGATGGAAATAATAAATATGACATAACATTAAAAATAAAATTGTCGTGCTCTCAACAAGAAATTGGCAAAGGCGGATTGTAAGAACATTGTGATTGAGTAATACAATTTTCTCCCACGCTAAAAAAAGGAATTGGCTATGTTCTACATTTTCTTTGTTATAACATAAAAATCGGAGATGGAAAATTTCCAACATCAAAATGATAAACTGCCATAATGTAGCATGCAAATGTCTCAAAATTTATTTGAAAAAACCCTATGTTTTCCATGTGTCCCTTATAACAATTTTGTAAAATGTGGCAAGATATAGGAAACACGATGTCCTAAATTTACCATGTGTCTGGACATAAATTTTCTAAAATTGCCATGAGGTACAAAACAAAATTTCCTACATTTGTCTGTGACCATTACAATATTTCTCTAAAATTGCCATGAGAAAGTATTTAAAAAATCTACAGTACCATGGGACCAGTAGAAAACCATTTTAATACTTTGCGGATGTGAGAAAATCATGCGTTCGCCATGTGACCATCATAATAAAATGTGGCGTGATATAGGGAACACACTTTCCTAAATTTGACATGTCATTTTTTAATTGCCATGATGTACAAAACAGAAATTCATGCATTTGACATGTGACCATTATAATATTCCCCTAGAATTGCCATGATTTAAGGACACTACCATATTATAAAGTTGCCATGAGAAAGTAGAAAGCAAACAAAATCTAAAGTGCCATGTGACCAGTAGATTTAAAAAAAATCATGTGTTATGTGAAAAAAAAATCATGTATCATAGCAAGCTCGATCAGATCCGGATGACAGAAGATGACCATGTCAACAACAAACATGAATATGCTGGACATGGCGTGACACATGGTGAGACGGCCAGAGCTGGCGGCTCATTGCAGCATGTAATTTAGCACATCAATCACAATGGTGAGGAGCATGGGGGATATGGAATCCCCGTGATGCAGACCGCGTGTGTGAAGAACTAGCGGGCCTGGGTTGCCGTTGATCTGCACACGTGTGGAAGCCGAGGAAAGGACGATGGAGATCCATTCACGCCATCCCATTCCAAAAACCAAGTGTTGCAAAGACTCAAGAAGGAATGGCCAAGATAAACAGTCGAACACACACACAATGTTTTTTTTCTAGAAAAGAAGGATGACCCCCGGCCTCTGCATCTGGGAAATGCATACGGCCACTTTATTGATTACTCTCGAGGACCGTACAAAGTATTACAACAATGCGCCTGAATCCACCATCTTGGCAACATATGCCGCTACTCCTATCCAATATGATGAAGGGGTGCTAGCTGGGCCACTACCCAAACCACTCACCTAAGCCTAACATCAAAAGCCGGAAGCCGAAACTCATTCGGAAGCCCCAGCCGAGTCACATACCGGGTCTGGGGCACAATCCGGTCAGACGCACTCGTGTGTCGTCGCTGCCATCTTCCACATGTCTTCAGATCATATTGAGGCTTCTACCTTGTCTGGCCACTCTGCCATCGACATCACCATGACGCCAGACAGCAACCTCCTCCTACGCGAGCCCATCTCCGCGCATCGAACGCTGAGTCTTCACAGCGCCATGCCATCGATCTCCGCCGCCATCAATGTGTGAGATGAAGCACCGCTCCACCATCCCTCCAGCCAGCACTTGCTCCAAAACAATCCCCCCAGAAAGGAAAGCGATAGAACGCCATCATCATCCGATCCGGAAGACCCAGATTTGGGGTTTCCCCCTGAGCACCCCGAGCCTGATGGCGCAGACTGCCGACAATGCCTCGACCATCGGCAGTAGCTCCACCAGACGAGCGTCGCCTACGTCACCGCAGCCTCCAAGATGAAGCTGACCAGAATGCATGTGTCGACACCGAACCGCCACAACTTCCACCGTCGCTTGAGCAGCCCCCGAGCAACGCCTTCGGGAAGGAGCACGCCACTGTGGTGTCGTCGTCGCTTGGAACAGGGGGGTCTGAGGTTTTCACCTGAGCTCCTGGGAGGGGTGGAAGGAAGGAGGTCCTCTCCGAAGCCTCCAACGAGGGAAGCAACACCCAAAGGCACTGCCATCGGAGTGGCCGCCACGCCGGCCAATAGATTCCCCCGGAACCCTTCCAGCCACCGGATATGCAAGGCCAGCACCCAAGAACGGTGACCGAAGCCACCAAGGGCCGGATCCGCTGCAGATCGGAGTAGATCGGGGTCGAGGACAAACATCACCATGGCCACCAACATCCAGCGAGGAACCGCCGCCGCAACCGAAGCTCACCACCTCCCCACCATCCACATGGTCAGGGAAGTGGCCCACTTGTCCACGCCGGCGCCGCCCGTCGCCAGGCTGCGCCGCATGCGACCAGCCAGGGCCGCCGCCATGGATCCGAGGCTCCCCGCCCGAGGAGGAGACGCCTGGATCCCCGCCGCCACCTTCACAAGTACCACGCGGCGGCGCCGGTGAGTACCTCGAGCGGCGGCGGAGAGGGGGGGCGCGCGGGGAGGAGCGGGTCCGGGTGATTAGGGTTTGCCCCCGAGTCGCCTCAGAGGAGGTGGTGTGGGGGGTCAAAAAGCTTTAGATCTATAGCACACACACACAATGTTGAGCTTCAGAAGGATACGCGTGGCCTTGAGATGGTGTAATTGACATGTCGTTTGTTGGACAAGTAGAAAGTTGTCATGGTCTTCCGACGATGAACCCACTTTGATTTGTGGAGACAATCTTGCTAGTCTAGGATCAAGGTGTAGTGATAGAACTTTGGTCGCAAGTTTCACAAAAGAGGTGAATCAGACTTATCGGTCTTGTAGTTAAAAGGAGACAAGGCATCATGATTTTCTTGGTAGCAGGGCGATAAAGGATTAATTGAGTTTCTAAAATCCCCTTCCATCAAGGGCAAATAATTTTTAAAAGGTTGCACATAAATATGTCTTGATCGTTCGCAACATGTGCGCAAGAATTTGGATGTGAGGTCATCCGGGCCAGGAGCCTTGCCTGATGGGTTCTTGCAAGTGCTTGGCAATTTTTCACTCTATCCATGTTCATACAGTGTCATACGGAAAATTATTGTGTTTTTTCTGTTCTCCAGTATTGGCAAGTTGTATACCTTTTTTCTTAAATGCCCACAATGAACAAATTCTTGAATCTTCAAATTTTAATATGACAATTTTAGATACAAGTTGTATGGCGAAATCACACTTTTTCTGGCTTTATTTTTCATTCATTTTTCATGTGGACACTTTGTTTTAGAACTACATCTATATAATAGCCATGGCAACGTAATATGTTATTTGCTGCTTTTCTACAAGGGTATGCCATATACCACCGCCTCTCTTTTTGCTAGTGCTATCCTATAGATAAATCTGCTTAACATCATGCCTTGTTAAGAACTAAAATGACAATGAGTTTTGCTGCACGAAAGAGGAGATTAATTCTACAGAGAATGTTGGCATTCTTCACTTTTTTTGGGTTTGTAATCACCATTGATAGCACATGGCAAACTATTCAGAAATGTATATGCCATTTTTCTCCCACACATGGCAAATTCATGTTTTTGTGCTTGTACAATGTGCTTGTTCAATTTGCAATGTCTTATAGCTGCATGTATGCCATGGCAAAATTCTGTTTTTGCCATGGGGAATACAACCATCGCAAATACTCAAGTTAGCTCGTGACAAATCTGTTACCTTTTAGGATGACAACTTTTTGTCCATGGCAAACTGTTCAAAAAAAATTTGCTATGGCAAATTTATGTTTTTGCCATGGGAAAAAGAACCATGGCAAATACTCATCTTTTTGTCCATGCAAAATTGTTCAATTTTTTTTTTGCCATGGCAAATAGTCAAGTTAGCTCATGGGGCAAATTTGTTAATGTTTTAGCATGACAACTTTTTTGTCCATGGCAAATTGTTCAAAAAAATTATGGCAAGTTCCTGTTTTTGCCATGGAAAAAACAAACCATGGGCAAATACTCAAGTTAGCTCACAGCAAATCTGTTATTAATTAGTGAAAACTTTTGGCCATTGCAAATTGTTCAAATTTGGCCATGGCAAATTTATGACGTTTTTTTGTTTCTTTACATACGATGGCAAAATTTGTCTTTGTTATGGGTCCCATGAAGTTTTCAACAGCGTTTATGTTCTCTTTATACATTCAATAATTAGATCTTATGCCCATTTTCATGGTCATGGCAAATTACTTTGGTCCACCATGGCAAGTTTTGAATTCATGGCCAAAGATGTTACTGTTAGCACAGGTCTCCAAGTAGCGACGCAATGCGGACCCTCACAGTGCGCATGTCCTATGTATGGGCCGGCCCATGCTAGTGTTTTCCACACCGGTTCTTGGAAGGTTCTAGAACCTTCCCTAAACCGTTTTTTTATTCGGTTTTTTCTTTTTCATTTTCCTTTTTTTTCATTTTTGCTTTTTCATTCCTTTTATTTTTCATTTTTTTATTTTTCATTTCTGCGAACATCTTTCAAATTCATGAACATTTTTTTAATACACAAACAATTTTGAAATCTTAAAAATAATTCTGAAATTATAAACATATTGCGAATATTTTTTGAAATCATGAAAAATTTGAATCCACGAACTTTTACAAAAAAACAAGATTTTTTTAAAAGAAATTAGTTCGTGAACATTTTTTAATCGACAAACTTTTTTTAAAAAGTACTTTTTTTAATTCACAAACAGTTTTTTTGACAAATTTTTTTTTTGAAATCAAGAACATTATCGAATTCATGAATATATTTTAAATTAGCAAACATTATTTGAATTTATTATTATTTTAATTTTCTGGGAAATATGTTTGAAATCTGTGAACATATTTTATTTTTTTGTGACCATTTTAAAATTCGTTTTCAGTCTTATGAAATCCAGAATATTTTTAAAATTGATGAACATTTTTTGAATATACAATTTTTTTAAATCACAAATAATTTTTGAATTCGCGATCATTTTCTGATTCTTGTGGAAAATAATTAAATTCATGAACATCTTATGATTCCTTGAACATGATATCAAAATTCAGAAAAAATCGGAACGTTTTTGAAATCCCAAATCACTTTAAAGAAGAAAAGAAATAGAAAAGAAAATAAAAACAGAATTAAAAATTAAGGGATGTCCGACC
Source organism: Triticum monococcum (assembly GCA_034509565.1). Classification (NCBI taxonomy): domain Eukaryota; kingdom Viridiplantae; phylum Streptophyta; class Magnoliopsida; order Poales; family Poaceae; genus Triticum; species Triticum monococcum. The sequence goes on from CM067841.1 coordinate 353,945,183, forward strand.
CCACACATCGACCGGCCAAAAGGGTGTGCAGGGTGAAGGGATGCGGGCTGGCTCATTCGCCAACGCCTAGCGCGCCAAATAGGAGACCCGGAAGCCAAGCCCTTGCTTTGTTCGCTGGTAGGGTTCATACATTTTGGACCCCAATACTGACAAAACATGGTGATCATGCTTGTCTGATGCATTTGGCAACTGTGTACAAATTATGCTGATGGTAAAGAGGTACCACCGGTGGACGTAATAGTTGAGCTTTTGGCAAGTTACTACAATTCGTTTGGCCTAGCACGTAGCTTCAGTCTTGAGGAGATATTGAAGGGCAAGATGCTCATGAGCCTCTACCATGCGTCACTGAGGTTAGGGTTGGACTGGCTGGGCTACCCTTTCAGTGGACGGATCGTTCTATCCCAGTGATGGATAGGCGGCAGCATGGATGGTGTTGTGGTAGGAGGATTGTGCTATCTTTTTTCGCAGCGTATCAAGTGCTATTTCATTGTAATGACACCCTTGAAGCTGAGGTTCATGCTTTGATGCAGGGAATGGGCGAATGGTTTTTGACCATCCAACAGATAGACTGATGCTTAATTCAGTTGATGCATTGTCCATCCTATCAAATGATAATCTGTTACAATCATGCACGTCTGTATGGTTACAATGTGGGCCTTCGTGCATCGAGGACCTCGTGACTCTCAATTGGAACTCTATCTCCATGAAATAAAACTCTCTTTTACCCCCACAAAAAAGATAATTTAACTGACCTGACGCTGTACTGCCAAATCGGTTAAGCAGAAATGGTAAACCAGTTGTGGATATATGTAAACAAGCTACAACTCTTCCTGCTTAGTTCCGCCTTCGAATTGACAGGTCAAGTCGTGTTGAGCCACTAGAGAGTAGAGACATCCATGCAACAGAAACTAGAAATGTCTCTCTAAATGAAACACTCGTGCGCACACACATGCCCGTTGAAGATCATGTCCCCAACATGTCGCAAAACTCGGAGAAGTTCCTCCACACATTTTTCACAGTTTTCACCCTGAAAAGATAGTTTCTACCGGACGTTGTTCCCCTTGTTCCCCCACATCCCAACGCGTAAGAGGGGTCCTCCTGCCACAGCCGTTGCTCCTGCCGCGCATATGCATTGGCCACCGCCAGCGGGGGCCCTGTCTGTCTCCCAACGTCGTCTTACAAGTTGCAATCAGGAACAGGTAGGGGCTGTCTGTACCGTGTCGTCTGCTGCGTGCGCACTGCACTGAACTCCTCACCAGGACAGTCGCCGCAGCAGCATCCAGCGGCCACTTGGTCCTTGCTCACATCCTTCCTTTGCGCGAACAGGTCCTTGCCTAATGCTCATGCTGCTGCTGCTGCTCACCTGGTTGCTCTTGCTGCTAAGTAGTACCGGGGAGATGCGGACAGGAGCGGGTGAGATTCTTCCGTCCTCGAAGGTAATAACAAGAACTTGCTCGGATTAAGGAGCGCTGTTGTTGAATCTTCCGATGTAAATGCTGGTCCCGGGGCGCGGGGGCTGTGTTGCCCACTTCCATGCTGGGCCAAGAATAATTCCTGCAGCGATGCTGGTTGGATTGTGGAATGGTTCCAAAGAAATGAAGAGAACCGCAGGAGTTTGGCCACGGCTTTATTACGTACGTGCATCAACCCGATCGAGATGGTCCTTTATTTATTTGGTGGGCGTTTGGATAGCCAAAGGCTCCAAAGGAATCGATCCATTGATCAATCGATCGACGAGCCAGGGAGCCTCAGAAAGAGAATGGGGTGTTCCCTGTTGGACCAGCTTATTTTTGCAGAAGAGAGATTTAAATCACTTCTCGCAAAAAAGAGAAGAGAAACTTAAATCACAACCCTAAACTATTTTGTTTTTCTAAGATTCAACCACATAGTCTTAGTGCTTAACCCTGAACTATCAACCCGCCCCTCCCCTGAACTTGGTTTTTCACTAACTAAGTCAGGTTTGACCCGTTGACCATCCAGTCCACAACCACATCAGCATTTGCTTGTTTAGGACAAATTTTATCCGGAAAACAAAGCTAAGCAGAATTTTTAAAATAATTCTGTAAAATCAAGATTAATATACTTATCATTCTGAAAAAGTTAAATACATTTTTGCACATCCGCCCTCTATGCCGACCAACGTGGGACGAGGCAGCCAATGCCCGTTTCCGCGCCATCGCGAACCAGGTTGGCTGTAACTAGTTTAGTTTTATGCCAGTATTGGCATACTTCAATTTTAGTTGGTCTATGAATTTAAATAGCAAGTGCCTATGAGGAATGCAATAGTGGCCAACTCGGTGTTCAATTGAATTGCGGAAGAATTGCTACAGCATATGAAAATTTGGCCCCATCGCAGAAATTTTTCGTAGGTTCTGTTATGGCGAATCTGAATTTGCGCGTAACCTACGGAGTCTTCTTAAATTATAATGATCACCTTCACAAAGCATTTGAGGATCTAAAATAGGGCGCGTGTGCAAGAGTTGCTCTTGTTTTTCTAGTGATCGTTGCAGGGTTTGCTTCGTGCTGATCTACCTAACTCGAGCCAGTCGAAATCCAGAAACAATCCAAACCCTCTCATGCATGCATGCATGCTGCATGATGCACGCCCCGACACCCCCGAACTGTCACTTCAAGCAGAATATCCCGTGCTGTCTCTGACCCTGATGAAGACCTCTCCATCGATGGCGAATTTTTGAGGCAGCAACGCCTGAAACGCCCCCAGCAAGTTGGCAGTGTTGCTGCCCATGCATGGCCCATTGGCCCCCGCATGGACGGGTGCAGGTGTTTCTTTCTCGTCGATTTGGTGCTTTGTTCCTTTTTTTTACGGGGATTTGGTGCTTTGTTCCGTGTTTTTATTTTGCTCTGTGTTTTGGTTGGACAGACAAGACACAGATCGAACAGGTTGTTTAATCAGATAAGCAGAGTCCGTTTGCTCGTGGGGCTTATTTTGATCTTGGCATGAGGATCTTTGTGATTCTGAAGGGTCCATTTGATATACGCCCTTTTTCTTCTACATTCTACACCCTATGATTCAAAATAAGCGACCCAGTTTTACGAAAAAGGGGTTTCCCCCGCTTTATATATATAAAGCAACCGACATCGCAACATCCGAGAACACCGATACAAACACACGCCACCACCTCACAAACACATACACACCCAAGACAAGATACAAGGATGTCGGACACCGACACACTACCCCAACGACTACGAAGCACACTACAAATAAGCAAAGAAGAATCGCTTTGAGCTGACGGAGACCACCACAAGTGCGATCCACTGAGGAGAGGTGATACGGCCAATGTCGGAGCGGGCACTCCAAAACGGTGCCTCCAAGAAGGGCACGGCCACGGATAGCCGCCACCGTCCGATCCTCGCAGATCAAGCTTTCGCCCGGAGCAACACCAAGGGAGTAGAGGCACCGCGATGGAGCCTGCAAGGAGGAAACGACGGACCGCAATCGCCACCGCCGTCGGCCAGTCCAAGGACCGGGCAGGTGATGAACCCCGTTGCTCTGACCCCTCCGATGCAACCCCTCTTCGACAACCACCTGCAACCATGCCACCCGAGCGGTCATGTTTGCTTGCCTACACCCGAGTTGCGTAGTCTGCCCAAGACCAACACGTCTCCCACCTCCAGGGCCGCCGCCCTACACCCAGGCCGCCCTAAGACCATCAAAGGGGAAGGCTTTGGACAGCTCCACCAAACCCAACCACCGTTGGAATCTGCAGCGACTGTCCCGCCTCAAGCATCACAGGAAAGCAAACAGAAAACACCATGTCAGGGAAGGAGGAAGGGGGAGGAGCGGCACACGGCCACGGCCGGCACCCCCTGTGCCGGCGACGGGCAGCTCGACCACGTCGGAACCACCCATCCCTCCTACCAGCCTTCCCCCCGAAGCACCCTGCCTCGCCCCAACACAGGTACTGGCACTAACCGACGAGAGACCACCAACAGCCGCCCGCCCGCCAAAGAAGGATGGTAGATCCACCGCCACCGCCACCAAGGACGGGCCCAAGCAAGCCCTCCCGCGCCGCACGCCGCCGTCCAGGAAGAGGAGCCCAGCCAGACGCCAAGACGCACGCGCACCTCCACCACCGCAACCACGCCACCAACACCGCCAAACGATCCATGGCAGCACCGGTCGCCCGTGGCCCCTGCTGGCCTCAGCCCTTGCCGCTGGACGGGCCACCGGCAGCAGATCCGGCGCAGTTTTGGATCAAAGGGAGTACCAGATTATAAGATATATTCTGGTAAAGATTCTGGATGTGTCTTAAAATAATAATCCTTCATCTCCAGTGCCCAGTAGGTTGATGAAATAAGTAGGGCTTGGTAAACAACAAATGACAGTCTTCTAAAAACATGCTTTCGGCCCGCTTCGTATGTAAAGCAATCCTCAAACCAAGTACTCTGCCAAATGATACAAGGTGGTGGTGTAGACCTCATATAATATCGGTCCTAAGATAACCGGACCATGCAAAACACAACTACTACGCTACTGAAAAAAAGCATTGGAAAAACTGAGTACAATGCCACACAATGCCCTAAACACCTAAACTCCACGACAATACCCCCAGCAGAAAAAATCGCGCAAAGCGTCGCCGCTGCCGAGTCCAGAAGGGACAAAGGTCTTCACCCGGAACCTTGGCACGAAGAGGAGCAGCACCACGACGTCTTTAGGAAGATAGCGACACCCGCAAGCGTCGCCGTCGTCGGCGACAAAACGCAGAGCTTTCGCTCGGCAGCGCCGTCGTGCCACACGAGATCTTCAGGACAGGCGCAACGAGTTCAGGTCTCCGGGCCCGGATCAGGATGATGTCGCTGCCAAAGACGGGAGGAGCGACCGAGCCACCCACCGCTACCCTCAAGCCGCCGACACGACCATGAGAGAGGGCCACCACCACCGACATGGTGCCCACCAGAGAGCCAACTACATGGACCGCCATCCGAAGTAGCCGCTCCGGCATCCACGTCAAGCCACCACCATCCATCCACATCACGGAGCACCAACCTCGGAAGAAGGAAAGAAAGGAGTCTCCTTTCATTCCTAATTCGACATCAGTCATGGGATCTGGGTCGATGCCCCCACAGCAGGGGGCGTCCACACCTGCATCCCCAGCCAGTCCCGGTGGACAGGGGAGGGGGGGGGGAGGACAGAACACCGTGACTACCGACGGCCATCACCGAGCCCGCTTGCGTGACGCCTCAACAGTGGTGACCGGCGCCGATTTGCTCGTGTCGGTCTTCCTTTCTTCAATTTCTATTTACGATTGTCAGGAGTTATTACACATATTATTCAAAAGAGAAAAAATGCACACTATTTTTTTACACATGTGGCACTTTAATCAGCATACAGATAATAAGATTTTGTAAAAGTAGCCAAAAAGTTTAAATTGAGGGGGAAATAGGGAAATTAGAAGGGAAACCGAATTCCGGAAATGCAAAGAAAATCATATAATTCTATAAAAGGGGGAAAATTGTCAAAGAAAATCTGAAAATTTGAAGGAACACAAGATAACATGAAGGCACGTTTTAGATTAGAAAAACTCAGACACTAGTATTCTCTAACTTCATCCATCTTATTTTTCTTCCAAAATTCGTTTTTCTTTTTTTTTTCTTTTCACGTGTATAAAACCAAGAATGCGTCTTCAGCAAAACTTCTCTCAACAAAGGGACATGTACTAAATTTCTCAGGATCTAAAATTTAAGCAAATCAATATATTATGTATTGGAGTTGAGGGATCAAATCTAGACCCATGTACATAGGGGAGGTACCAAGAACAAGACTTTCGACTAGACTGAGGTCAACAATGTCCTGTAGTCGACACTCTCCACCATAGGAGGTAGCAGGTAAGAACTAAAAAAAGTTCATAGTTTTTCCTCTCTTGTGCTTTTTAAAAAATTGTTAGTATTGAGCTTTGTACCAATTCATGTTCTTCAAAGTTATAAGTTTTAAATGGAAGGTTCTTCGACTAGTGACATAATTTTTTTCTCTTTGATTTAATTTGAAAGCTCCTATAATTTAGTTCAATGTCATTTGGATTCAGTTGACACATTATAAATTCTAGGGCAAAGTACTATATTATTTGTTGAAAGCTAGATGACAAAAAATTGGTGTGGGTTATTTTGCTAAATTGAGAGTCTAGTTGATTGATTGTGTACGTACACCGATGGCGTGTTTGGTAGCCTACATCATTATCTCGTCTCCGACGAGCCTGGCTGAGTTGGGCCTGACTAGATCAATACACAGAAAAAACCAGGTTGTGCAGATTGTTTGGTATTCTGCGTCCGCCTCAGCTAGGCTGAGAAGAAACCCACGCGATTGTTTGGTTACACGCATTTTCTCCTCACATGCAACATGTTGATGTTTTGTTAGTAAGTACAAATAATTAATCTCACCTCTTATCCACATGGTGAACTTACTTCACGCGGAAACGAGGTGTTGAAGGAAGAAGAGAAAGCCGGTTGGAGGTAGAAGAAGGTGTGGCGGCACTCGGATGCTCATCCAACGATCACGCAACCGACCGGATGCAAATCGTTTTTCATCTGACCGACATCTAGGTGTGACACGTTTGTATAGCCCGCGGGTGATGAGGTCGAGTGTACCAGCTTCATGGGAGTGGACCTGCGCACGGGCTCAGTTTCTTCGAAGCCTGGCCCAAAAGATCGAAAAATCCCGCCAAAATAATTAATTTAATTTAAAATTGGTATAACGATGTATTTAAATACCCTGAAAAGTTACTTTAAATGAAAAGTGCACTCTTGACATGTTTCAGGCCAGGACGAGCTCAGGCTTGGGATGTTTACATCGGGCTTTGTCAAGCCCGGCCCAAAACCCGGGTCGGCTCGGGGTATGATCAGGGACAAGGAAGAGCTGCCTCATACATGCACTAGATATGATCAATGCGCATGGTCGCACACTCAAGGAACAGCATCACATGTCCAGATTTAGAGATTCTTTTATTGTCAGGATTTGGGCTACACACAAAACACCCCCCCCCCCCCCCCCTCCACCCACACACACACAAAATGCGTGGAGAATCATATAATTTGTCTCCGTTGTGTAGCTTACAAATTAACATATTTACCAATAGAATATCTAAGGACACATTTACATGTATGTGTGCGGGTTTCATATATTTAGAAAAAATACCGGTCGGCGAGCCAAAGACCAAATTGGTGGAAACCGTGAGAGCTCCATGATGCAAGCAAGGAAAGGTTGCACAAAAGACTTGCAAGTGACGCTACGACGAGGACCACCCACCTGCCAAACGGACAGGACAGTCCAGGCAAGCAAGCAAGAACCGATGCAGAAATCCAAGTCCAAGTTAAAAAAAATATGTAAATGGACACGAGATATTAAAACCACATACTCTCTCCGTTTCTTTTTACTTCGCATATAAGTTTTGGCAAAGTCAAACTACACAAAGTTTGGCCAAATTTATATGAAAAAATATGAACATCTACAATATTAAAACTATATAGTATGAAAATATATTTTATGATGCATCTGATAATATTGACTTCATATTGTCAATGTTTATATTTTTTAATATAAAATTAGTCAAATTTTATAAAATTTGACTTTGACCAAACCTTATATGCACACTAAAAAAATGGAGAGAATATAATTGTAGTCTATCGATATCCCGCTGTGCCCAAAAATTCACTCGGGGAATTAGTCGTCTCCAGGCTCACCCGATTACTCTGCTCATTTATTGCTACATATCTTCGAAGATACGTAAGTATGGAAGATTGACAGGAGCGTGTGCCGTGTAATAGCCTTTGCAATAATTTCGAAATGCCTGCGTATACGACGTATATTCGCTCCGGCCTCACATATTACTCTACTCATTTAATGCTATGCATTGTTGATCTTATTTTCTTTCCGGAAGATATCGTTGGAGACGTGATTTGCAATTTTTTGTGAAAGATATCGTTAGAGTTATGAAAGATTTGCAGGAGCGTACACAGTATAATAGCCCTTAAAAATAATTTTTAAATACACATATATGCATAATCTTATTTCCATGCAATGGACTATTCTTGTAAGGAGAAAAACTGTATTTTTTAAATGGTCACATGGCTCTTCCACGTGGGATGTATCTATTTGGGTGGCCACAACACAACATCAGGCCGCGAATCAACCTGTGGTTGAGTTGGTTAGGTGGACAGTAGTATCCCCAACCCACCAGGGTTCAAATCCTGGTGCTCGCATTATTCCTAGATTTATTTCAGGATTTCCGGCGATGCCCTTTCAGTGGGAGGAGACGTTCTCGTCGATGACGAGGCGCCTACGGTTCAGTCTCTCGGAGGTGCTCATAGGGGTAGGGTGTGCGTGTGTGCGTTCATAGGGGTGAGTGTATGCGCATGTATACGAGCGCTTGTGTCTGTACTGATGCTAAAAAAAAACACAACATCAGGCCACAATTTTTTTAAGTCAACCTCAATGGACCTGATTCAATAAATAAAAATGTCCGGCTAATTAGCAAAAAAGGGTGAAAACCTTTACAACACATCCGCACAAATAAGGAACCAAGCGACCTGACAACCCACACAAAAATGCACACACATTTGGGGGAAAATGCGCCATCAAGGTTACCATTTGGTGCGATCGTCGTGACTCCTCTGTGAGCCAGCGAATCCAACTCCATCATTGACGGCCACTCACCGCAAACAAGTGCCAAGACCTATGTGGGTTTATGCAAATAGTCAAACACACTCACTGTTAGACTATATAGTTTCTGTATACGTATACGTATGTTGTAACACTGTATCCCACTCATTATATATATGTGACAGGCCACTCCTAGAGAGTTGTGCCGGTTCCTCAAACCTATTGTCTTACATGGTATCAAATTAGGTCACAATCGCTTCCGCCTAAAACCCTAACCAGCCGACATCGTCGCCCCTACCAATCGCGCCGCCGCCTCCGGCTCCTCCAACGCCAGCTATCTACCGGCCTGCCTCGCGGCTCTCCTCTCCCGCCCGCTCGACCCCGCCGCGGTGCAGTCGTTCCATATTGGGACGAGGAGCGTCGGCTCCTTCTTCTCCAACCAGCCCTCGGCATCTTCACTTCGGCAACCTCATCACCATCAAGTTGTCATCGGACAACTACATCTTCTGGCGTGTGCAGGTCCTTCCGCTCCTTGGGAGCCATTATCTGCTTGGCTACATCGACGACTCTCTCCCCTGCCCTCCCCCCCCCCCCGCGCTGGTGGACAGCGTGCACGGCCCGGTCTATAATCTGGCACACCGTGTCTGGACAGGGCAGGATCAGGTGAACCTCTCCACTATTCAGGGGTCGCTTGTTGTTGGGCTTGTCGTCTTTGCCAAGACATCTCATGAGGCATGGACTATCCTCGAGCGCTTGTTTGCGGCGCAGTCACATGCTCGTGTCAGCGCCCTTCGTCATCAGCTTGGCGAGTGCGAGAAGCTCGACTCCTCAGCCACGGAGTTCTACAACAAGGTCAAGGCCCTTGGTGACATGTTGACGTCCATTGGACAGCCACTCACCAACTCCGATTTCAACTCCTTCACCATCAACGGTCTTGACGAGGAGTATGATGCTTTGGTCGAGATCATCAACGAGCGGGGCAACTCGACTCCCATGATGGCGCACGAGGTCTATTCTCATCTTCTCCTCACTGAGCAGCGTGTTGAGGCGCGTCGTTTCAAGAGCAGTCACGGAGCTCTCTCCGCGAACGCTGCCACTAAGGGTGGCCGCACCTCCTCTGGTGCCTCGTCCAAGGCACCTCCTGCGCTGCCCTCACCCTCCTTAGCTCCCCCTTCGTCAGCAACCTTACCAGGGGGGTGGGGGGTGGTCGGCGTGTGTGCCAGCTCTGTGGCATTGAGGGACATTGGGCCTCTAAATTTCATCGCCGCTTCCAGCGGAGCTTCCTCGGCCTCGACAATGATGGCAAGGATACGCATAATAACGCGCGTCAGGTCGCCAGGGCTGATCGCCCGGAGCCACAGAAGCAACAGGGACACACTCAGTCCTACTCCATCGACCCACACTGGTACATGGATTCTGGGGCAATGGAGCACCTAACGAGCGGGATGGGGAAGATTCACACTCGTGAACCCTATCATGGCTCCGACAAGATCCACACCGCTAATGGAGCAGGTATGCACATCTCTCATATTGGTCAAGCATCTCTCGTCACTAGTCATGCAAATAGAAGTCTTCAGCTTCGCAATATACTTAGAGTGCCATCTGTGACACGTAATCTCCTTTCAGTTCCTAAACTCACTCGTGACAATAATGTGTTTTGTGAATTTCACCCGTTTGATCTTTTTATTAAGGATCGGGGCATGAGGGACACACTTCTTAGAGGACGTCTGTGCCAAGGCCTCTATCGTTTGGAGCATCCTGGCGTCTCTCGCGTTTTCAGTGGAGTTCGAGTATCATCGTCACAGTGGCATGCTCACCTTGGTCATCCATCCACAACTATCATTCGTCATGTTTTGCGTTGTCGTGAGCTTTCTAGCATGTCTAGTAATAAAGATGTAGCAGTGTGTGATGCTTGTCAGCAGGGGAAGAGTCATCAACTTCCCTTTTCAGAGTCTAGTCATGTGGTGAAACATCCTCTAGAACTTGTGTTTTCAGATGTATGGGGGCCTGCTCAGACTTCTGTTAGTGGTCAAAATTGTCGGAGTAATGAGCCACTGGTAGCCTAACCCAAGCCCCAGAACCTTCCAAGACATCGGGGCCGGCTGTGCCCCTCAAGACGTCAAGATAGAGCTCCGCCTTTCGGCGGCCGGCTGGCCGAACGGCCGACTGCCAGAAGGCAGCCATGCTCAGGAAGGCAGCTCCAAGACGGGCCGACTCCTAGCAGGCGGCCTCCAGAGAGGCCGGCCCCTGGCAGTCGGCCCCTGGCGCCCTCAAAGTCCGTGCCCCCATTAAGAAGACAAGACAGGGTGTGGCAGTAGTATAGCCCATCCCCCCGTATCCAGGGTCGGGCGTGGCCACAGTGCTCCGTACAGGCGGAGACCTCCTCCCGACGCAACACTGTTGCCACTCCGCCCCTGACGTCACTCCTGTCAGACGAAGCCCTGTTCCCATGACCGCTTGTCGGTACGGCCCGAAGACGGCGGGCCCTACCGGTCGGCGAGAGCCAGGAAGACGGCGGGTGCCTCACCAGTCGGACCCGAGGGAGGCCGGCTCCGCGCAGTCGGCCCGTTCCTTCCTCGGGGCCCCACGCACCATTAACCAGATAAGACGCTGGGTGGCTACAGTGATCTCCCACCAGGCGGCGGGACTGTAGCCACGCTCCCCTGACCAAGCAAGTGTCATTAGCATCACGGCAACAGTAATTCGCAGCCGGCAAGACCCATGAGCGGCGGAGGCGGCCTGTCGGCTCTGTACCAGACCAGCCGGTGACCAGAGAGACTGACAGCCGGGACCTACACCCAGCCAAATTACCATTGTACCCCTGGGGGTAGGCCTATATAAACCCCCCAGGGCACCCATGCAAAGGGTTCGAACCTGTTAGTGAAAGTGCAACTATACCTGGGTGGTTTTGGTAATTCCTAACAACATATAGCTCATTGAGCTAACATTATTCCAAGATTAATATTTCAGGAAAAGCTCAATGAATGGCATGGCATGGCATGGATGAGGAAGTGGATCCCTCAAAATTCTCAGGACAAAAAGTTTGGCTCAAGCTTGAAGCTCAAGACTCTACATTTTATATTTTAGTGATTCAAGATCACATTGAGTCTATAGGAAAAGCCAATACTATCAAGGAGGGATGAGGTGTTGCTTAGTGGCTTGCTTGCTCAAAATGCTTAGTGATATGCTCCAAAATCCTCAACTACCTTCCCACATCCACATATGACCTAAACCAAAAGTCAAACTCGGCCCCACCGATTCTTTCTGTCCGGCGCCACCGAGTTTCAAATGTCATAGCCACTGCCACAAACCCTAGGCAAATCGGTCTCACCGATAGGGATCTCGGTCTCACCGAGATGGGATTGTAATCTCTCTATTTCCCTTCGTAATGTTTCGGCCTTACCGAGATGAGCGATCGGTCCCACCGAGATTGCAATGTAAACTCTCTGTTTCCCTATTGTAACATTTCGGCCTCACCGAGATGAGCGAATCGGTCCCACCGAGTTTACCTGACCAACTCTCTGGTTAGCTTATTACCAAAATCGGTCCCACCGAGTTTGTGTAATCGGTCACACCGAGATTACGTTATGCCCTAACCCTAACCATATCGGTCCTACCGAGTTGCATCTCAGTCCCACCGAAAATCCTAACGGTCACTAGGTTTGCTGAATCGGTCCGACCGAGTTTAACCATTCGGTCCCACCGAGTTTGGCAAATTGTGTGTAACGGTTAGATTTTGTGTGGAGGCTATATATACCCCTCCACCCACTCTTCATTCGTGGAGAGAGCCATCAGAACATACCTACACTTCCAATACACATTTTCTGAGAGAGAACCACCTACACTTTTGTTGAGGTCAAGATATTCCATTCCAACCATATGAATCTTGATCTCTAGCCTTCCCCAAGTTGCTTTCCACTCAAATCTTCTTTCCACCAAATCCAAATCCTGTGAGAGAGAGTTGAGTGTTGGTGAGACTATCATTTGAAGCACAAGAGCAAGGAGTTCATCATCAACACACCATTTGTTACTTCTTGGAGAGTGGTGTCTCCTAGATTGGCTAGGTGTCACTTGGGAGCCTCCGAAAAGATTGTGGAGTTGAACCAAGGAGTTTGTAAGGGCAAGGAGATCGCCTACTTCGTGAAGATCTACCGCTAGTGAGGCAAGTCCTTCGTGGGCGACGACCGTGATGGAATAGACAAGGTTGCTTCTTCGTGGACCCTTTGTGGGTGGAGCCCTCCGTGGACTCGCACAATCGTTACCCATCCGTGGGTTGAAGTCTCCATCAACGTGGATGTACGATAGCACCACCTATCGGAACCACGACAAAAACATCCGTGTCTCCAATTGCCTTTGAATCCTCCAAACCCTTCCCTTTACATTCTTGCAAGTTGCATGCTTTACTTTCCGCTGCTCACATACTCTTTTGCATGCTTGCTTGAATTGTGTGGAGATTGCTTGACTTGTGCTAAGATAGCTAAAATCTGCCAAGAACTAAAATTGGTAAAGGCTAGATTTTTATTTGGTTAAGTAGTCTAATCACCCCCCCTCTAGACATACTTTCGATCCTACAAGTGGTATAAGAGCTTTGGTCTCCATTTTCTTTGATTTCCATAGCTTTTGGAGGTCATAGCCTTGGTTTCACAACCTAGGAGAGTATGGCATCTAGCAAGGGAAATTATCACCGTAGAGGTCCTTACTTTGATGGCACTAATTTTGCTAGTTGGAAGCATAAGATGAAAAATGCATATTCTTGGACATAACCCCGCCGTTTGGGCTATTGTGTGTATTGGCTTGCAAGGTGAATTCTTTGACGGGAAAGAACCGAACCGTGAAGCCACCACAGAAGAGTTGAAAATGCTACAATACAATGCTCAAGCTTGTGATATCCTCTTCAACGGATTGTGCCCCGAAGAATTCAACAAAATCAGCCGTCTTGAGAATGCAAAGGAAATTTGGGATACTTTGATTGATATGCATGAAGGTACCGACTCCGTCAAGGAATCCAAATTGGATGTGCTTCAAAGTCAACTTGACAAGTTCAAAATGAAGGATGGTGAAGGTGTTGCTGAAATGTACTCTAGGCTTGCTCTTATCACAAATGAGATTGCCGGCTGGCTTAGGGAGTGAAGAGATGACCGATAGATTCATCATCAGGAAGATCCTAAGAGCCTTCGATGGAAAATATGATACCGTGTGCACATTGATCCAAATGATGCCAAATTACAAAGATCTCAAGCCAACGGAAGTCATCGGAAGAATTGTTGCTCATGAGATGTCACTCAAGGATAAAGAGGAACTTCACAAGAAATCAAGTGGTGCTTACAAAGCCTCATGTGAAGCCCCCACATCATCGAGTGAGAAACAAACCTTCAATGAAGAATTGCACTTAATGGTGAAGAATTTCAACAAGTTCTACAAGAGTAGAAGCAAAGAGAGAAGCTCCAAGTCAAGGTCCTACAATGACAAAAAATCTTCTAGTCGAGAGCAAAACTGCTACAATTGTGGAAGGCCCGAACACTATTCCAATGAGTGTACGCCCCCCTACAAAAGAAGAGAAGATTCTCCCAAGAGAAGAAGTAGAAGAGAAGAATCACCATCTAGAGAAAGAAGGAGTAGAGATGATTGTTATGAACGAAGACCCTCACGGAGAAGCAAGGATTCGGAAAGAAAGGACAAGTCATCAAGGAGCTACACAAAACAAAGACATCAAGCTCATGTTGGCGAATGGGTATCCGGCTCCGACTCCGACAACCACTCCAAGAGAAGCTATCACTCCGACTCCGAATATACTCAAGATGAAGGTGTTGCCGGTCTAGCACTTGTGACAACCAACTCCTACGACATATTTTACTCACCAAATGAAGGAGTTGGAACATGCTTCATGGCTAAAGGCCCAAAGGTATCACACCCAGAGTATGTTGATTTCAATAGTGATGAAGATGACTTGTTAGGTGATGATGATTTACTTGTTGACAACTCTAGTGATGAATACTGTGATGAAACATCAATTAATCATGCTAATCAAGATAAAACGAATGACAATGATAAGGAGAAGATTGAGTCTCTAACTAAAGAACTAAACACTCTTAAGTTAGCTCATGAAACTATCTTAGGAGATCATCGAGAACTTTTAAGGACTCATGAGAAATTATGCTTTGAAAAGCTCAACCTTGAGCAAGAGCATGAGTTCTTAAAAACAATCAATGATGATCTTCGTAAGAGAAGTTCTTCTTACATTGCCAAGCGTTTACTCTTATCCACTTACATGCCTCAAGTCAAGTCTAGTAACAAGAACAAGAAAGATTCTTCCTCTAGTAGTAACAATAATCATGCTAAATCCAATATTGTTGCTTCTAGTAGTTCTCTTGATTCCACTAATGATTCTCTTAGCCAAGTTACACTTGAGCAAGAAAATAGCTTATTGAAGGGGATTATAGAGAAAGGTGTTTACAAGAGCCTTGCCAGAAGTAAGCAATTCGAGGAAATTGTACGCAAGCAAGGAAGGCACCAGAAGAATCAAGGTGTTGGTTTTGAACAAAAGTTCAATGCCAATGGAGTTGAGTGGGAAGAAGATCAATACCCCAAGACGAAGTTTGTTCCTCAACAAGAGAAGTATGATCCTACTTCTTTCAAAGGGACACAAGCTCAAGATGATCTTCCACCACAAGACCACAAGCAAAAAGGCAAGGACAAGCTTCAAGAGGAAATTGATGCATTTGAAGAAGCTCCTAAGGCCTTGGTCAAGTGGGTTCCCAAGACTACTTGAAGTTCCACTTCATCAAGTACAACTACAACACCGAGGATCCCCATCAAGATGGTGTGGATCCCGAAGAAGAAGAACTAGAGAGTTCTTGAGGGTGACTCCGCCAACATACTTCACTCTTATCATCTTGTCAAGAACAAGTGCAATCAACTTCCACATCTTGCACTAGTTCAAGGAGTCACAAACCCTCTTGTTGGTAAGACAAGGGACAAGGTAGCCTAAAAGCTTTCATAGACATCATCTTGTGTGTGCATCACTTTATGTCTATGGATATCCTTGTTTGTTCCTTGTGGGACTAACCCGTGTAGGTATTGAAAGTGCAACTCACTCCAATGGATAGCTTCAAATGATCTACATCAACATTGAGCATCCACATCTTCAACATCTACATGAAGTCATCATCGACAAAACCCAAGGTTAGTTCATCCCTCTTAGGGGGGATCTCACATCTAGGGGGAGCTTTACTCTAAGAATTGAGCTAAAGCAACTCTAATGGTGTGAACACAACAATGCCTTATGTAAAAGTGGTAACCCCACTTGTGCTTAAACGATGAGTATGACCTATGATCAAATGTTCTCATTTGACTCCTAAGTCAATATACTCATATATAGATGACCTAGTCATTGCAAATCGTTTGATAGATGCTAGAATTGGTTGTGCATGCTTTTCCACATATTTCAATTGCCATTTTATTGTGTGAGCATTTTGATTGCATATTTTACTCATTCGAGGACATCCACTTGTTGTTTTGATTGATTGGTTTTCTTTTCTTTTGCCAAGTGGATGGACAAGAATGCCTAAGAACCCTCTCTAGCTATCTATGCTTTTCTCGTCTCAAACTCTATTCATGCTACATCACAAAATTTGATCAAGTCAGTTTCGAACCACTCTGTGTGAGGAGCACTCGGAGTCCCCGATTCGTCATAGACTTAAACTTCCAAAACTTTTTTGTGTGTTTCGGTCTGACCGATTCATCCATTTCGGTCATACCGAGATCACTAAGTCGATCTAGGTTTTCAATCTCGGCGCAATCGATTTGAACCTTTCGGTCACACCGAGTTTCAGTAACTGCTTGCAGTTATGAATCTCGGTGCCACCGAGTTGTTCCACTCGGTCACACCGACAGGGTCGGGCTATATATACCCACGGGTCAAATTTTGGAAAACTTTCTGAACCTCCTCGACCCGCGCTTAGCCCGCTCTGCCTCCAGGGTCTCCGGATCATTTTCCTCGTCGCCAGCCGCCTCCTGCCGCTGGTCTCCACCGCCGTCAACGGGAATCATCCCCGCCGTTGCCGCCGTAGCGAGTTCATCGCTGAACTAGGGTATGAACTTGATCACTGTGCTATCCCTATCTGATTCCTAGCACATTGTGTTCGCCATGTATCTTGCCACGATTGAGATCGTTCTTATCCAGTCAAAACACTCCGTAGTTTAGTCATGAATTGAAAATTTAGGGTTAGGTTTCCGCCGAAACCATCTCGGACCCACCGAGTTGTGGAACTCGGTACCACTGTTTCGGCTCAGGCCATTGCACATGTAATTTTCGGTTTGACCGAGAATTGCAAATCGGTGTGACCGAGTTCAGGACTTTGTGAAACCCTAGCAGTCTCGGTGCCACCGAACTGTGACTCGGTCTGACCGAGTTCACTAGTTTAAGTTCCAACAGCTGCTTCGGTATCACCGAGTTTACAAATCGGTTGATCCGAAATGCTTTCCGTGGAAAACTAAAACTAAGTTTTTGACTCATTCTTTTGCAAAAACCTCTGCATTTTGTGATGCTCATCCACTCTATCTCATCTATATCTATTCACAGGGTCTGCTGTCAGTGTTTGCAATATGTCTAATCAGAGTGACAGCCAGAACAGGTCAGAGGAGCAGGTTCACCTGAGTGAGGGCACTAGTACCTCTAGCAGTTTAGATGATGGTAGCAGGAGCACCCCAAGCAACTTACCCAAAGCTGCCACCACGGCCAGAAAGAAGAAGACCTCTGAATCTGAGGATGAAGACTATGTGGCAGTTGAGGATGAGGCCACTTCCAAGAAGAAAGTGGTTAAGAAGGAATATAGCACTACTGCTGCCACTAAGCCAGGGATGAAGATCAAAAGGCCAGCAGACCATGTCAAAAGCCAGAGCCACCACTCAAGCATCTTTGGAATCCAAACCCAAAGAGCCTGCTGCACAAGGAAAGAAGAGGAAGGAGAGGATAAAAAATACCACTGCTAGAGTGCTTGGGAGATCCTCAATCATGAGAGATTCTGAAGAGGAAGAGGAAGAAGAGGTTGCTGCACCAGCACCCAAGGCACAAAAGCTGATGGGTGATGCTATAAAGTCAGGGGCTGCAATATCAAAGCCCAAAGAAGCACCCAAAGCAGCCTCCAAGCCCAAGAGTGCACCTAAGAGGAATACCGGGAGTATACCAGCTGTTGAGAAGAATAAGGCCCCAGTGCCTGAAGTTGCTGTTGATGAAGATGATGAAGGACAAGTCCCGAGGAAGCTCAAACCCAAGATTCCAGACCACAATGATGCTCATCCTATGGCTGAGAACATGAAGATCAGGAGAGACTCAGGGTTGAGGCTATGGAGAGAGTCAGATCCATATGCCACCAGGAGAAGGACTGCTGTTGATTACAGGTTCCACACAAAGGAACAACAGGACTTCTATGAGACAGTGTTGCTTGACAAGAAGTCCATAGTGTGTGACATGAGATGGGTCGACTGGGACTACATCAAGGAGAATGAGGATCACTATCCAGGTGTACATGATAGTTTCAAGGCTTGTGGAGTCGATGAGTTTGTGGCTCAGAAGCTCACAAAATGGAATCATGAGCTCATCATGCAGTTCTACTCCACAGCTCATTTCTACCCATGTGGAAGGATTGTCTGGATGTCTGAAGGTATGAGGTACCAGTCCACGATTGCTGAATGGGCAAAGTTGATCAATGCCCCAAAAGAGAGTGAAGATGACTTGGATGTCTATGCCAACAGGAAGAAGGATCACAATGCAATGGCACACATGTACAAGGAGATCCCAGATGCTGCTCTTGAGACACATAAGTTTGGATCTGTACATTACCTTCTGTCAGGCTTGCCAACCATCAACTGGATCCTCAGGCACACTCTCTTGCCAAAGTCAAGTGATCACAAGATGATCAGAGGCCATGCAATTAACTTGCTTCACATCTTTGATGTCCCATAGAAGTTCAAAGTCATGAGCCTAATAGTTGAAACTATCAAGAGGACAGCTGCAGATCAAAAGAGAAGTTGTGGATATGCCCCACAAATTCAGGAGTTGATTAACTCAAAGATGGGCACAGGAAAATATCTGTTGGACAAGGAACACTTTGTTCTCTATCCTGACTTTGAGGACAACCAAGTGGTTATGGATGAAGATGAACCATCCTCAGTACAAGCACAAGACAAGAAGGAGAAGGCAAAAGCTGAAAAGGCTGCAAGGATGCTAACTACTGAAGAAGCATCTCAGTATCTCCTGAAGAGCAAGCAAGATCAGCTTGGCTACCTGATTGCATCCACTCTGAGGATTGAGAAGGGACTGGCCACCCTGACTCAAAACCAGGAGAGCTTGGAAAGAATCGTGGAGCAAAAATTCTATGACTTGGATGTGAAGGTAACTGAGATTCAGTATGTTGTGGAGCAACTTCAAGATGATATGCAGGAGAGGAAGGGCAAGACAACCACTGATGCATTTGCCAGAGTGCCTAGAGCTCAGAGTTCTGCTGCAGTGCCTGTTCCACACACTAGAGCCACTTCATCTACACCAGCTACAGCTTCAGCGCAACCAGCTCCAGCACCCACTCCATCAGCTCCATCTACTTCGAGTGAAGCCTTCGTTCTTGGAGTTATCTGGACACCACCACCTGAAGACCAAGCTTGAGAGACGTTTTAGTGCTATGCATTTTCTATGAAATTTTTGGTAACTTGTTGCCAAAGGGGGAGAAACATGTATAGATCATAGGCTTCGAGAGAGAGCGTTGCTTTTTATTCTCTCTTGCTTTGGTGGTTAAACTTTGTTTGTCTTTTGATTGCTTGAGATACTATGCTATTATCTGTGAGACATTGATGATCATGTGGTTGATCATAAGCTACACTTATGCTTGTTAGATGATATTATCTTACTTATCCTTATATGATCATTCACTTTGCTTGGTGATGAGTGCATGTATTCAATCTTTATTATTTTGAGCGCTCCACCAAGATGTATGTGACATGGAAGAGTAACCCATGATCCTAACTCATTGTGCATTTGCAGTCCAAAGCAAATCTTAAGATATGCACAAATTTAGGGAGAGCTCTTGCTTTTCACATACTTCTCAAAGCGACAATATCTTTCACTCTTATTATCATTTGTTGAAGCTTTGATCTATATGTTGTCATCAATTACCAAAAAGGGGGAGATTGAAAGTGCAACTATACCTGGGTGGTTTTGGTAATTCCTAACAACATATAGCTCATTGAGCTAACATTATTCCAAGATTAATATTTCAGGAAAAGCTCAATGAATGGCATGGCATGGCATGGATGAGGAAGTGGATCCCTCAAAATTCTAAGGACAAAAAATTTGGCTCAAGCTTGAAGCTCAAGACTCTACATTTTATATTTTAGTGATCCAAGATCACATTGAGTCTATAGGAAAAGCCAATACTATCAAGGAGGGATGAGGTGTTGCTTAATGGCTTGCTTGCTCAAAATGCTTAGTGATATGCTCCAAAATCCTCAACTACCTTCCCACATCCACATATGACCTAAACCAAAAGTCAAACTCGGCCCCACCGATTCTTTCTATCCGGCACCACCGAGTTTCAAATGTCATAGCCACTGCCACAAACCCTAGGCAAATCGGTCTCACCGATAGGGATCTCGATCTCACCGAGATGGGATTGTAATCTCTCTATTTCCCTTCGTAACGTTTCGGCCTTACCGAGATGAGCGATCGGTCCCACCGAGATTGCAATGTAAACTCTCTGTTTCCCTTTTGTAACATTTCGGTCTCACCGAGATGAGCAAATCGGTCCCACCGAGTTTACCTGACCAACTCTCTGGTTAGCTTATTACCAAAATCGGTCCCACCGAGTTTGTGTAATCGGTCACACCGAGATTACGTTATGCCCTAACCCTAACCATATCGGTCCTACCGAGTTGCATCTCAGTCCCACCGAAAATCCTAATAGTCACTAGGTTTGCTGAATCGGTCCGACCGAGTTTAACCATTCGGTCCCACCGAGATTGGCAAATTGTGTGTAACGGTTAGATTTTGTGTGGAGGCTATATATACCCCTCCACCCACTATTCATTCATGGAGAGAGCCCTCAGAACATACCTACACTTCCAATACACATTTTCTGAGAGAGAACCACCTACATTTGTGTTGAGGTCAAGATATTCCATTCCAACCATATGAATCTTGATCTCTAGCCTTCCCCAAGTTGATTTCCACTCAAATCTTCTTTCCACCAAATCCAAATCCTGTGAGAGAGAGTTGAGTGTTGGGGAGACTATCATTTGAAGCACAAGAGCAAGGAGTTCATCATCAACACACCATTTGTTACTTCTTGGAGAGTGGTGTCTCCTAGATTGGCTAGGTGTCACTTGGGAGCCTCCGACAAGATTGTGGAGTTAAACCAAGGAGTTTGTAAGGGCAAGGAGATCGCCTACTTCGTGAAGATCTACCGCTAGTGAGGCAAGTCCTTCGTGGGCGACGGCCGTGATGGAATAGACAAGGTTGCTTCTTCGTGGACCCTTCGTGGGTGGAGCCCTCCGTGGACTCGCGCAACCGTTACCCTCCATGGGTTGAAGTCTCCATCAACGTGGATGTACGATAGCACCACCTATCGGAACCACGACAAAAACATCCGTGTCTCCAATTGCGTTTGAATCCTCCAAACCCTTCCCTTTACATTTTTGCAAGTTGCATGCTTTACTTTCCGCTGCTCACATACTCTTTTGCATGCTTGCTTGAATTGTGTGGAGATTGCTTGACTTGTGCTAAGATAGCTAAAATCTGCCAAGAACTAAAATTGGGAAAAGGCTAGATTTTTATTTGGTCAAGTAGACTAATCACCCCCCCTCTAGACATACTTTCGATCCTACAGTTAGAATTAGACTCACACCTAGGGGGAGAGGAGAGCAGGCCTTGCCTTCTTCTACCTCTAGCATACAGCTCGAGTAGCACCATTGTACTCCCTAGTGCCTTAGTGATCATGCGGAGACCCCGCAGAGCAGGACTAGGGGTGTTATCTCCTAGCAGAGCCCCGAACTTGGGTAAAGTGCGCCGGCGTTCGTGTGTACTGTTGGGGAACGTAGTAATTTCAAAAAATTTCCTACGCACACGCAAGATCATGGTGATGCATAGCAACGAGGGGGAGAGTCTGATCTACATACCCTTGTAGATCGCAATGGAAGCGTTGACACAACGTAGAGGAAGTAGTCGTACGTCTTCTTCCCGATCCGACCGATCCAAGCACCGTTACTCCGGCACCTCCGAGTTCTTAGCACACGTACAGCTCGATGACGATCCCCGGGCTCCGATCCAGCAAAGCTTCGGGGAGGAGTTCCGCCAGCACGACGGCGTGGTGACGATCTTGATGTTCTACTATCGCAGGGCTTCGCCTAAGCACCGCTACAATACGACCGAGGTGGAATATGGTGGCAGGGGGCACCGCACACGGCTAAGGAACGATCACGTGGATCAACTTGTGTGTCTATGGGGTGCCCCCTGCCTCAGTATATAAAGGATGGAGGAGGAGGAGGCCGGCCAAGGCTATTGGTGCGGCCAGGATGGGAGTCCTACTAGGACTCCAAGTCCTGGTAGGAGTCCATCAAGAGGGGAGGAAGGGAGAAGGAAGTGGAGGAGTAGGAAAGGTGGCCGGCCCCCTTTTCCCTAGTCCAATTCGGACTAGAGGGGACGGGGGGCGCAACAGCCTTTTTCCTCTTCCCACTAAAGCCCATCAAGGCCCATTACTTCTCCCGTAACTACCCGGTACTCCAAAAAATACCCGAATCACTCGGAACCTTTCCGATGTCCGAATATAGTCGTCCAATATATCGATCTTTACGTCTCGACCATTTCGAGACTCCTCGTCATGTCCCCGATCTCATCCGGGACTCCGAACTCCTTCGGTACATCAAAACTCATAATATAACTGTCATCGAAACCTTAAGCGTGCGGACCCTACGGTTCGAGAACAATGTAGACATGACCGAGACACGTCTCCGGTCAATAACCAATAGCGGGACCTGGATGCCCATATTGGCTCCTACATATTCTACGAAGATCTTTATCGGTCAGACCGCATAACAACATACGTTGTTCCCTTTGTCATCGGTATGTTACTTGCCCGAGATTCGATCGTCGATATCCAATACCTAGTTCAATCTCGTTACTGGCAAGTCTCTTTACTCGTTCCATAATACATCATCCCACAACTAACTCATTAGTTGCAATGCTTGCAAGGCTTAGGTGATGTGCATTACCGAGAGGGCCCAGAGATACCTCTCCGACAATCGGAGTAACAAATCCTAATCTCGAAATACACCAACCCAACATCTACCTTTGGAGACACCTGTAATGCTCCTTTATAATCACCCATTTACGTTGTGACATTTGGTAGCACCCAAAGTGTTCCTCCGGCAAATGGGAGTTGCATAATCTCATAGTCATAGGAACATGTATAAGTCATGAAGAAAGCAATAGCAACATACTAAACGATCGGGTGCTAAGCTAATGGAATGGGTCATGTCAATCAGATCATTCATCTAATGATGTGATCCCATTAATCAAATAACAACTCTTTGTCCATGGTTAGGAAACATAACCATCTTTGATTAACGAGCTAGTCAAGTAGAGGCATACTAGTGACACTCTGTTTGTCTATGTATTCACACATGTATTATGTTTCCAGTTAATACAATTCTAGCATGAATAATAAATATTTATCATGATATAAGGAAATAAATAATAACTTTATTATTGCCTCTAGGGCATATTTCCTTCAGTCTCCCACTTGCACTAGAGTCAATAATCTAGATCACATCACCATGTGATTAACATCGATAGTTCACATCATCATGTGATTAACACCCATAGTTCACATCGCCATGTGACCAACACCCAAAGGGTTTACTAGATTCAGTAATCTAGTTCACATCGCTATGTGATTAACACCCAAAGAGTACTAAGGTGTGATCATGTTTTGCTTGTGAGAGAATCTTAGTCAACGGGTCTGCCACATTCAGATCCACATGTATTTTGCAAATTTCTATGTCAACAATGCTCTGCATGGAGCTACTCTAGCTAATTGCTCCCACTTTCAATATGTATCTAGACCGAGACTTAGAGTCATCTAGATTAGTGTCAAAACTTGCATCGGCGTAACCCTTTACGACGAACCTTTTTATCACGTCCATAATCGAGAAACATATCCATATTTCACTAAGGATAATTCTGACTGCTGTCCAGTGATCTACTCCTAGATCACTATTGTACTCCCTTGCCAAATCAGTGCAGGGTATACAATAGATCTGGTATACAGCATGACATACTTTATAGAACCTATGGCCAAGGCATAGGGAATGACTTTCATTCTCTTTCTATCTTCTGCCGTGGTCGGGCTTTGAGTCTTACTCAACTTCACACCTTATAATACAGGCAAGAACTCTTTCTTTGACTGCTCCATTTTGAACTACTTCAAAATCTTGTCAAGGTATGTACTCATTGAAAAAACTTATCAAGCGTCTTGATCTATCTCTATAGATCTTGAAGCTCAATATGTAAGCAGCTTCACCGAAGTCTTTCTTTGAAAAACTCCTTTCAAACACTCCTTTATGCTTTACAGAATAATTCTACATTATTTCCGATCAACAATATGTCATTCACATATACTTATCAGAAATGTTGTAGTGCTCCCACTCACTTTCTTGTAAATACAGGCTTCACCGCAAGTCTGTATAAAACTATATGCTTTGATCAACTCATCAAAGCGTATATTCCAACTCCGAAATGCTTGCACCAGTCCACAGATGGATCGCTGGAGCTTACACATTTTGTTAGCACCTTTAGGATTGACAAAACCTTCTGTTGCATCATATACAACTCTTCTTTAATAAATCCATTAAGGAATGCAGTTTTGTTTATCCATTTGCCAGATTTCAAAAAAAATGCGGCAATTACTAACATGATTCGGACAGACTCAAGCATAGATACGAGTGAGAAGCTCTCATCGTAGTCAACACCTTGAACTTGTCGAAAACCTTTTGCGACAATTCTAGCTTTCTAGATAGTAACACTACTATCAGCGTCCGTCTTCCTCTTGAAGATCCATTTATTCTCAATTGCTTGCCGATCATCGGGCAAGTCAACCAAAGTCCAAACAACAACAAGCGCAAGGCCATGCAGCCGGCTCCCACGAGCCGGTAGGTGGAAACAGTCGAAGATCAGCAGCCAGAAAGGGCAGCCTCCTCCCAAACGCGAGAAGGGCGGCAAGCCCAACTAGCTGCCCGCCTTCTCATACGAGCAGACTCTCGATGCACCCTGCAAGTTCCACAGCGGTGCGAAGCCATCCAATTACACCACTCGGAAGTGCCACTGGCTCACCAGGATCGCCAAGGGTGACGGACTCCAGCCTCCTCCGCCTACGGGCCCGCCGCCTCCTCCTCCTCAGCAACCGGTGGCTCGACTAGTTGGCACCATACAAGATGATTATCCTAAGGAGCATCGAGCTTATGTCATGTTCACCAGCATGGCCGACAACAGGCGCAGCAGACGGTGGCAGCAACAAGAAGTAAATGCAGTAGCAACAGAGACCCCCGAGTTCATGCATTGGTCTGAGAAGCCCATCAGCTGGAGCAGAGCCGACCACCCGGAGGTGATGCCCAATCCCGGCTCTTATGCTTTGGTGTTGGATGCTATGTTTTCCACAGAGAGGCGAGCTACTCGCTTCTCCCGAGTTCTGATAGATGGTGGCAGCAGCATCAACATTCTGTACAAAGATACCATGGAAAAGTTGGGAATCAAACAGAGACATCTCCAGCCCAGCTGGACTGTTTTCCATGGTATACTTCCTCGACTATTTTCCAAGCCAGTTAGGAAGCCCCTGCTCTGCCTGTCGGAGGAGAAGAGAAGAGTTGTTGGAGAAGAGATAGCCCGACTTCTAGCAGCCGGCTTCATCATGGAAGTATTCTTTCCATAGTGGTTAGACAACCCCGTCCTAGTGCTGAAGAAAAACATGCAGTGGTGCATGTGTATTGATTATACCAGCCTCAACAAAGCATGCCCCAAAGACCCATTTTCTCTGCCATGAATCGACCAAGTGATTGACTCCATAGCCGGATGCGAGCTGTTGAGCTTTTTGGATGCATACTCAGGGTATCACCAGATCAAGTTGAACCCGGCCGACAGGCTGAAGACCGCCTTGATCACACCATTCGGAGCCTTCTGTTACCTGACCATGACGTTCGGCTTGAGAAACGCCGGCGCCACATTTTAGCGTTGCATGCAGAAGTGTCTCCTCAAGCAACTCGGCAGAAACGCCCACGTCTATGTGGACGATGTGGTGGTGAAGACGGAGAAGTGAGGAACACCACTAGAAGACCTCAAGGAGACCTTTGAGAACTTGCTCCGATTGCAGATCAAGCTCAACTCGGAGAAATGGGTCTTTGGAGTGCCAGCCGGCCAGCTTCTTGGCTTTCTGGTCTCAGAGCGCGACATAGAGTGCAACCCTGTGAAGATCAAGGCCATCGAGAGGATGGAGGTGCCCACCCGACTGCTGGACGTGCAAAAATTTACCGGTTGCTTGGCATCCATCAGCCATTTCATCAGTCGGCTGGGTGAGAAGGCTCTTCCCCTGTACCAGCTCATGAAGAAGACCACTTTTTTCGAGTGGAATGACAAGGCGGATGAAGCTTTTCTCCAGCTCAAGAAGATGTTGACCACTCCGCCTGTCCTGGCGGCCTCGACTCCTAAGGAGCCCATGCTCCTCTACATCACCGCCACCAGCCCGGTGGTCAGCACAGTCATAGTGGTGGAGCGCAAGGAAGAAGGCAAAGCTCTACCAGTCCAGAGGCCGGTGTATTACCTGAGTGAAGTACTATCCACCTCCAAGCAAAACTACCCCACTACCAGAAGATATGCTATGGCGTGCACTTTGCGGCCAAGAAGCTGAAGCCATACTTCCAAGAGCACCCAATCACTGTGGTCTGCACAGCTCCACTTGCCGAGATCATTGGAAGCCGAGATGCCTCAGGCCGAGTGGCCAAATGGGCCATAGATTTGGCCCCCTACACCATCTACTACCAGCCTCGCACCGCCATCAAGTCACAAGCACTGGCCGACTTCCTCGTCGACTGGGCCGAGACCAAGTACCTGCCGCCAACGCCAGATTCCACTCATTGGCGAATGCACTTTGATGGTTCCAAGATGCTCACCGGTTTGGGAGCCGGCATCGTCCTCACCTCTCCCAAAGGCGACAAGCTTAGATATGTGCTGCAAATTCACTTTGACGCCTCCAACAACATTGCTGAATACGAAGCACTCATTCACGGGATCCGGCTTGCCAAGGAACTCGGCAATCGCCGGATCCTGTGTTATGGAGATTTCGACCTGGTGGTCCAGCAGTCGTCTGGCGACTGGGACGCCAAGGATGCAAACATGGCAAGCTACCAATTCCTCGTCCAGCAACTTAGCGGATACTTTGAAGGGTGCGAATTCCTCCATGTGCCAAGAAATGACAATGAGCAAGTTGACGCCTTGGCACGAATCGGCTCCACCCGACAAGCAATACCAGCCGGCGTCACCCTACAACGCCTCCTCAAGCCGTTTGTCAGGCCATCGCTAGAGTCGGATTCCATCTTTGTGCCGGCTCCTCTTGAAGCAGCCGGATCCGACTTGAAGACCCCAGCAGCCGGCACGGGGAATTCGGCAGGCGACCCGGGGACTTCATCGATTCAGCAAGCGGCAGCCGACTCCAACCCGACGCCTCCCGGCCCAACCGCCCTCGTGCAGGTAGCAGTCCTAGCAGCCAAAGAAATTGCGGCACCTTCATAGGCCCAGCCCATCCTCAACTTTCTAGTGAACAAAGAGCTGCCGACCGATGAGATCTCGGCCCGGCAAGTGCAACGCCGGGCAGCAACATACACCATAGTCAACAGAGAGCTTGTAAGGCGCAGTGTCACTGGTGTCTATCAACACTGTGTAGAGCCGGAGCAAGGCCAAGCAATCCTCAAAGATATCCATCAAGGTGAGTGTGGTCACCACATAACTTCAAGAGCACTCATGGCCAAAGCTTTCCGTCACGGTTTATTCTGGCCGACTGCTCTAGAAGACGCCAAGGACTTGGTCCAGAAATGCAAAGGGTGCCAGAAGTTTTGTTCAAAGCCACATCAGCCGACTTCTGCACTCAAGACTATTCCCATTGCCTGGCCCTTTGCTGTCTGGGGCCTGGACATGGTGGGACCATTCAAGACGGCACGCGACGGCGTGACTTATCTACTTGTCGCAGTGGACAAGTTCACCAAGTGGATAGAAGTAAAGCCAATTAAGAAGTTGAATGGTCCAACTGATGTGGCTTTCATCTCTGACATCACCATCCAGTATGGCATACCACACAGCATCATCACCGACAATGGCACAAACTTTGCCAAAGGCGCCTTGGCCCGTTTCTGCGCGACGCAGGGCATCCGACTGGACCTAGCATCCGTAGCCCATCCGCAGTCAAATGCCCAGGTGGAGCGGGCAAACGGCCTCATTTTATCCGGCATCAAGCCACGACTGGTCGAGCCTCTGGAGCGGTCGGCCGGCTGTTGGCTTGACGAGCTGCCGACTGTCCTCTGGAGCCTGCGCTCGACTCTGAACAAGTCAACCGGCTTTACGCATTTCTTCCTCGTCTATGGTGTCGAAGCCGTCATCCCGACGGACATAGAATTCAACTCCCCTCGAGTCACCATGTACACCGAAGAGGAGGTAGAAGAAGCATGACAAGACGACATCGATCTGCTGGAAGAGGGCCGGCTGTTGGCACTCAGCCGGTCCACCATCTACCAGCAGAGCCTGCGCCGATACTACAACCGAAAGGTCAAGCCAAAATCCTTCCAAGAAGGAGACCTTGTGCTCCGGCTGATCCAACGAACAGCCGACCAGCACAAGCTCTCAGCACCTTGGGAAGGGCCCTTCATCATCAACAAGGTGTTGGGCAACGACTCCTACTACCTCATCGACGCTCAGAAGCCTCGAGCACGCAAAAGAGATGACTCCGACAAGGAGACGGAGCGACCATGGAATGTGAACCTCCTTCGAAGGTTTTACAGTTGATGCAGTATGTACCACGCCAACTTTTGTATTAAGTACGAAGACTCCGGGTCCCCCGAGAAGAGCTCGGGGACTGCCCTCTTTTATCTATATGATAAGTATTACGCCTGTCATTGGTATTATTTCATTAGTTCGTCTGGCACCGGGTTTGACCAGTCGACTCGGGGACTTGCCGCCTTGTACTATGAAATGCTTCCTGCAGCCGAACAAGTAATGTGTTGGCACCTAAGCTTCCTCTTGCTAGAAGCCGCATCTCGTAGAGCGAGTGTTCGGTCGGCGGGAGTTAAGGCGGAAAGGGTGTTTGCATGAAAAATGGCTAGGGATCCAAAGCATACACATAGTCCAAGCCGGCTTCCCGCCTCATCGACCGGCTGTCAAGCAGCCGGCCGGACGGCTTCTACTTAACTTGTTAGAAAACTCTAATCGACGAAGTACTTGCCTCCCCGAAAGTGGCTAAGTACTTGACCCAGCCACAGTCCATAGAGCGGCTATTCGGCTGGCAAGATGACAACCGAGGGAAGGCGGCCAAGGAAAAAAGCCAAGGAGCAGAAAGCAAGGAAAGATAGAACTCGACAAAAATATTTACACATCAAAAGGCCCTTGGCCGACATCCAACAAGAGTTTTGAAATACACCCCGCGGGTGGAATTGTGCGAAGTTAACAAAGTTTGTCGAGACTGATAAGCAGGAAGAAACGAAGGTAAAATGGCAACCTAGGAAGCAGCAGGCGGGTTCGGCGGAATGGTGGAGTCGGTGGTGCCGGCTGGTTTAGTGGCCGACTGGTCGGTCCCCGCTTGACCGCCTCCAGCAGCACCCGGCTCGCTCGGGTGTGGCTCGTTGCTGGAGGCTCGGTCGAGTTGAGGTTGGCCGTCCGCTCCGACCTCTGGCACCTCCTCTTCACCTTCCTCCTCCTCTTCGTCTTCTCCCTCATCACTGGAGTCGATCACCTCGGCCAAGTCCTCGTCATCCTCCAGGTTCATCCCGAACCACTCTGGTGGCACCTCGGCACCATTCTCGGCCAGCTCTGGGATGAAGATGCTGGTGTTGGTGTACTCGGTGATTGCTGCCGCCCGCTTGACAAGATCACCCTCCACTGCCACTAGCTCCTCCTGGGCTTCCTATCAAAACGTGGTCAACTGGGCTAGATTTAGCCCAGGGTACCACGCCTTGATGAACTCCAAGGCCCGACGTGCTCCGGCCCAGGCCGAGGTGCCCTTCCACGCCTCAAGGCGGCCGGCTACCACCTCTAGCCAGTCGGCAGTCCGGCTGGGTGTGCGCAGAGCCGGCATGTCTGGCCACAGGGCGGCGATCGCCTGGGCGCCGACACGCTGAAGGTGGCGCAACATCCGATGAGTTGGCCGAAGATGAGCCTGGATGCTGAGAAGCTGCTCGCGAAGAGTGAGGGGGCGTCAGCGGCGATCTCCTCACCTTCCGCCCTCTGTCCTTCGCGATCGGCCTCAATAGACTGGTTGGCAGCACTAGAGTGACTTGGGAAGAAATCTGCTCGGACAAAAAAGCAAAGAGTGAGATCAGAAACAAGAAGTCGGCTTGATCAGAAGCCGGCGGCTTGAAGAAAGCGTAAAGAAGGGAGCTCACCGTCGACCATGTCTTCAATCTCACCAAAGACGGCTATCAGCATTGCCTCCTTGTCGGTCCAGGTAGAGCGCTAGATCTCAAACTCACCAAGGAGACATGCCTCCTTGTCCTCCGCCTCCTTCTGGGCCTTCTTGAGAAGCTCTGCCTCCTCCACCAGTTGTGTGACCAGCCAGTCACGCTCCTCAGCTAGCTTGTTGCAGTCCGCCTCCTTGGCACGCAACGCGGTGTTGGCTTCACCCAGCTGCTGCTGAAGGGTGGCATTGGCCTCTGCAAAAGTAGAAGAAGGAAAAGACATCAACAATCAATAAAGAGAGATGTAGTTGCCAGGAAGATCCGGCCCGACTGCTCAGCAGTCGGCCCGAATCTCGGGGACTACAGGCCGCGGGTGCGCCAGCGCGCCCCTGCAGAGAAAGAAAAAGACTTACTCCGGCTCTCCGACAAGTCCCCGGCCTGTTGATCCAACTCCTGGACTTTGGAGTTGAAGGCGGCTGCACGGAGGTTATGATAATCCTGTAGCAAAGATATCAGACAGTATTAGTACTCCGAGCTTGCCAATTAAAGTTCCAAGCCGCCTGCTCTGCAGCTGACCCAAAACTCGGGGACTACACCCAGTGGGTGCGCTGGCGCGCCCCCACGAAGCAATGCAAGAATTAAAAACAAAGAAGCAAGAAGCATACCCTGATGGCTGCTCGTGACTCCAGGAACGCATTGTTATAGTGCTTGAGTGCGTCGGCTTCGGCATGGAGCTTGGCCTGGACGTCCAGGATTGCCTTGTTCAAAGGGCCCGTCCCGCCTCCCCGCACCCACTCAGCGGGCGCGGCCCTGGTCGCCTCAGCGTCCGGGATAGAGGAGTTCGCGGCACTGGTCTCCAGTGGGCGTGGCGCCGAGGCCGCTTTTGGAAATCGGCGACGCGAGGGTGTGCGGACCTCAGGAGTTGGGCCTGTCACCAGATCATCTCCAGCTGGCGGTGCCGGCGGGTCGGCCGGCTATTTGTCTCGTGCCTCCTCAGAAGGTGGTGGTGGGGGCACGATTACGTCCGTCATGACGACGTCGCCGCTGTCCCTCTCCATGATCGGGTGCTCATCGCTAGCTCCCCCAGTCGGCGCCACGAACTCTGGTAGCGGCGGCGCGGAGTTCAGAGGGTGACGAATATCGCCGACTGACGGCACGTGGCTTCCTCGCCTGCTTTTTCGCCGCGGTGGCAGCTTCGGCCTCCACCAGCTTCTTCAAAGCGGCGGCCTCGGCCTTGGCTGCCTCCGCCTTCTCCAGGCGGGCGGCTTCCCGCTCCTTGCGTGCCTCCCGCACGTTTCACTCCGTCGCCTCCCGGAGGTCGGCGCCCGGATTGATTCGCCGGGTGGTGGTGGAAGTCTCCGCCGACCCCACGATGGAGGCGGCGGCCGACTTCTCAAGAGAGAGCGGAGCCCTAAAATCAAGAAATTAAAACAAAGGAAGTTCAGAAAGAATCAACGAGAAAGAAGAAAAAAAAGGGAAAGATACTTACACCGACACCATAGGAGGCGCCTTTGGGAGCTTTTGGTACTTGGCCGCCTTCGCTGCGGCCTCTTTCCGCCTGGTCGCAGCGGTCGAATTCTTGGCCTTCTTCGGCGCGCTGCCGAACAAGACGGTGCCTTGCATACACTTACGCGTGCCGCCTCGAGCAATCGGCTCGATGGAGGGTCCCGCGTCCGCCCTACCGGCGCCCCGTGCAGGGCGCGACTCTTCTTCTTCTTCTTCTTCATCATCAGCCCAGGTCTTGATGTCGCATTCTTCGAAGCCGCCTGCTTCGTAGACGCCGCCTGTCGCGGTGTCCTCCAAGGCGGCCACCCCCAAGTCGGGGTCGTCCACGTCGCTCACTGCCCGGTCCGGTTGGTAGTCGCGACCCGCCCCTACAATGGCGGCCGTCGCATCCGACATATAGATCTGTTCCGAATGATGAGAGGCCGGCTGATCAAGACCAAGAACAAGACTGATACGTCTCCAACGTATCTATAATTTTTGATTGCTCCATGCTATATTATCTACTGTTTTGGGCAATATTGGGCTTTATTATCCACTTTTATATTACTTTTGGGACTAACCTATTAACCGGAGGCCCAACCCAGATTTGCTATTTTATGCCTATTTCAGTGTTTCGAAGAACAGGAATATCAAACGGAGTCGAAACGGAATGAAATCAACTAGAGAAGTTATTTTTGGAAGGAAAGCAACCCAGGGAACTTGGAGTGCATGTCAGGGGAGACACGGGCTGCCCACGAGGGTGGGGGGCGCGCCCCCCTGCCTCGTGGGGCCCCCGTGGCTCCTCCGACGTACTTCCTACACCCATATATATCGTCGTACCCTAAAACTTCCAGAACAGAGATTAGATCGGGAGTTCCGCCGCCAGAAGCCTCCGTAGCCACCAAAAACCAATCTAGACCCGTTCCGGCACCCTGCCGGAGGGGGCAATCCCTCTCTGGTGGCCATCTTCATCATCCCGGTGCTCTCCATGATGAGGAGGGAGTAGTTCTCCCTCAGGGCTGAGGGTATGTACCAGTAGCTATGTGTTTGATCTCCCTCTCTCTCTCTCTCGTGTTCTTGAGGTGATA
This sequence comes from Triticum monococcum, assembly GCA_034509565.1. Taxonomy (NCBI): domain Eukaryota; kingdom Viridiplantae; phylum Streptophyta; class Magnoliopsida; order Poales; family Poaceae; genus Triticum; species Triticum monococcum. The sequence continues at coordinate 353,978,063 of CM067841.1, forward strand.
CGATCTTGATGTATCGCGAGCTTTGCTATTATAGTTGGATCCTATGATGTTTTCTCCCCCCTCTACTCTCTTGTAATGAATTGAGTTTCCCCTTTGAAGTTATCTTATCGGATTGAGTCTTTAAAGATTTGAGAACACTTGATGTATGTCTTGCCGTGGATATCTGTGGTGACAATGGGATATCACGTGATTCACTTGATGTATGTTTTGGTGATCAACTTGCGGGTTCAACCATTAACCTATGCATAGGGGTTGGCACACGTTTTCGTCGTGATTCTCCGGTAGAACTTTGGGGCACTCTTTGAGGTCCTTTGTGTTGGTTGAATAGATGAATCTGAGATTGTGTGATGCATATCGTATAATCATGCCCACAGATACTTGAGGTGACATTGGAGTATCTAGGTGACATTAGGGTTTGGTTGATTTGTGTCTTAAGGTGTTATTCTAGTACGAACTCTAGGGCTGTTTGTGACACTTATAGGAATAGCCCAACGGATTGATTGGAAAGAATAACTTTGAGGTGGTTTCGTACCCTACCACAATCTCTTCGTTCGTTCTCCGCTATTAATGACTTTGGAGTGACTATTTTTTGCATGTTGAGGGATAGTTTTATGATCCAATTATGTTAGTATTGTTGAGAGGACTTACACTAGTGAAAGTATGAACCCTAGGCCTTGTTTCAACGCATTGCAATACCGTTTACGCTCACTTTTATCATTAGTTACCTTGCTGTTTTTATATTTTCAGATTACAAATACTCATATCTACTATCCATATACCACTTGTATCACCATCTCTTCGCCGAACTAGTGCACCTATACAATTTACCATTGTATTGGGTGTGTTGGGGACACAAGAGACTCTTTGTTATTTGGTTGCAGCGTTGCTTGAGAGAGACCATCTTCATCCTACGCCTCCTACGGATTGATAAACCTTAGGTCATCCACTTGAGGGAAATTTGCTACTGTCCTACAAACCTCTGCACTTGGAGGCCCAACAACATCTACAAGAAGAAGGTTGTGTAGTAGACATCAAGCTCTTTTCTGGCGCCGTTGCCGGGGAGGTGAGTGCTTGAAGGTATATCTTTAGATCTTGCAACCGAGTCTTTTAGTTTCTTGTTTTATCACTAGTTTAGTTTATAAAAGAAAATTACAAAAAAATGGAATTAAGTTTGTCTCATACGCTTCACCTTTTTAATATCTTTCGTGAGTATGATGGAAAGGATAATTGTGCTCAAGTGCTAGAAGAAGAAATCCATAAAATGTTTGGCACTAAATCTTTGAATGATGAGCATGATTGCAATGTTGTTAGTACTAATTCTTTGAATATCCATGATGCTAATGATGATTGCACTAGTTATGATGAAAATACCTCCTATAAACATGTCAATTTTTGTGGAGTAGATTGGGTTTGCACGGGCACACCAAATAGGGAAGATAGATATTGCAAGAGGCATAAGTGTTTAGACACTAAATTTTTGCAAGAAAGTCTTGATGTGAGTGCTGAAAATATAAAATATCTTTACCGTACTTGTGAACTTTGCAATGAACATGGGCATTTAAATATCAAATGCAAATTGTTTCATGACCGAATCGTGTCCAAAAATTGTGATGACTTGATTTCCCTTGCGCATTATAATGAACTAAGTTTGCTTTTGGGGTATGAAGAATTGAAATGTCAAACTAAGCATATTCCAGAATATAACCTTGAGAAATTCCTTGATATTGATCTAGAGAAGGTTTATATGTATTGTGCGGTGAATTGCATTGAAAATACTTATATTGACAATTACATAAAGAAAAGAAAACAAATAGAGGATGAAGAGAATACTAATGAAAGGGAAGAGACTTCCCAATATCCTCCTATTATTTCTTATGATGAATCAGGTAACAAGGAGGAGCCTTTTGTTCAACCAATCTCATTAATAAGGAGCTCCAAAAAGAGGATTGAACCCCCACATGATGTGGTGAAGAGGAAGAAAAGAAAAAGGAAGAGAGGTAAAAAGGTATCTCTCCCAAATAAAGTTGCTCCTATTATTGCCGTGCCTCATGAAAATGAAGATGATACACTTTATGATGATCTCGTTATGCCTATTGCTTGTTGTGATGATTATGATTGGGAAGATAATGATACTTCTTATGATCTTGAAAATCTTTTTGGTACTTGCTTGGAAGAATATGATAATAATGTTTGCTATACTATTGGTGCTATCCATACTATTAATGATGAGAGTGATTATGCTTATGATACGAAAAGGCCCAAGCTTGGGGAAGCTATGTTTGATAAGGATGACATATTTGAGAATATATTTGCTGCAATTAATGTTTGTCCCAAGCTTGGGGATGCTATGTTTAATAATGATGATATTTTTAGTCTCCCAACTTTTGATATGCAAGTTTATAATGATGATAGCATGCCTCCTACCTATGATAATTATTGTGATGATACATATGCTATAAAAAGTAGTGATTATATTTATAAAACTTACCATGATTATGATTACCCCTTCTCTGAACATTACTCTTTTAATTTGGAAACAATTTATAGTATTCAAGTCTCTTATGATACTCCCACTATTCCGAATGAGAAGAATTTTGCTTATGTGGAGAGTAATAAAATTTCTATGCTTGTAGATCATGAAAAGAATGCTTTAGGTGCTGGTTATATTGTTGAATTCATTCATGATGCTACTGAAAATTATTATGAGGGAGGAATATATGCTTGTAGGAATTGCAATAATATCAAATTTCCTCTCTATGTGCTTAAAATCTTGAAGTTATGCTTGTTTTACCTTCCTATGCAAGTTGATTCCTGTTCCCACAAGTTGTTTGCTCACAAAATCCCTATGCATAGGAAGTATGTTAGACTTAAATGTGCCATTTATATTCTTCATGATGCTCTCTTTATATTACAATTCCTATCCTCTATGTGAGCATCATTGAATCATTATGCCTAGCTAGGGGCATTAAACGATAGCGCTTGTTGGGAGGCAACCCAATTTTATTTTTGTTCCTTGCTTTTTGTTCCTGTTTAGTAATAAATAATCCATCTAGCCTCTGTTTAGATGTGGTTTTAGTTGTTTAATTAGTGTTTGTGCCAAGTAGAACCTTTGGGAAGACTTTGGGAAAGTCTTGTTGATCATGCTGTCAAAAACAGAAACTTTAGTGCTCACGAGAATTGCTGCCATTTTTATTTGGAGAGTGATATTTAGTTAATTCTTTTTGAAGATGATTAATAGATAAATTCCTCAGGTCCATCAATTTATTTGAGAATTTATGAGTTCCAAAAGTATACTTTTGATCCAGATTACTACAGACTGTTCTGTTTTTGACAGTTTCTGTTTTTCATGTGTTGTTTACTTATTTTGATGAATCTATGGCTAGTAAAATAGTTTATAAACCATAGATAAGTTGGAATACAGTAGTTGTAACACCAATATAAATAAAGAATGAGTTCATTACAGTACCTTGAAGTGGTGATTTACTTTCTTATACTAACGGAGCTTACGAGTTTTCTGTTAAGTTTTGTGTTGTGAAGTTTTCAAGTTTTGGGTAAGGATTCGATGGACTATGGAATAAGGAGTGGCAAGAGCCTAATCTTGGGGATTCCCATGGCACCCCAAGGTAATATTCAAGGACAACCAAGAGCCTAAGCTTGGGGATGCCCCGGAAGGCATCCCCTCTTTCGTCTTCGTTCATCGGTAACTTTACTTGGAGCTATATTTTTATTCACCACATGATATGTGTTTTGTTTGGAGCGTCAATTTATTTTGTTAGGATTTTATTGCTGTTATTTAGAACAATTCTTTGCATCTTTTATTTCAATAAAAGTGGCATTGATAGCCTGTACTATGCCTATGTTACAAGTATACATGTTGCTGTTTGAAAACAGAAAGTTTACCGCTGTTGCAATAATTCCCTAGAAAAGTCAGAATGAGATAAAATGTTGAAACCTTTTGCATATTAAGCTCTCATAAATTTACTACAGTGTGAATTTTCTTTCATAATTTTTGGATCTAGGGAAGTATGGATGTTGCAGCATTCTTTACAGACTATCCTGTTTAGGCAGATTGTTGTTATGTTTGCATTGTTTGCATATGTTTGCTTCTTTAATGATTCTATTTGAGGATAGGACTATTAAATATGCAGAGACATTTAGTATGCAATGTTGAATAATAATTTTAGTGATTTGCTACAGTAGAGTATGATAAGGTTTCGCCAATGGTTTATACTAACTTATCTCACGAGTCCTTGTTGAGTTTTGTGTGGATGAAGCTTTTGAGATTTAGGGAGACCATGATATGAGAGGAATTAAGGAGACACAAAAGCTCAAGCTTGGGGATTCCCAAGGCACCCCAAGATAATATTTCAAGAACTCTCAAGCATCTAAGCTTGGGGATGCCCCGGTTGGCACCCCACCTTTCTTCTTCAACAATTATCGGTTAATATCGGTTGATCCTAAGTTTTTGCTTCTTCACATGATGTTTGCTATTCTTAGAATGTCATTTTATTTTTATTTGCTTGATGTTTGAATAAATACCAAGATCTGAAATTATTAAATATTAGAGAGTCTTCACATAGTTGCATAATTATTAAACTACTCATTGATCTTCACTTATATCTTTCGGAGTAGTTTGTCATTTGCTCTAGTGCTTCACTTATATCTTTTAGAGCATGGTGGTAGTTTTATTTTGAAGAAATAGATGAACTCTCATGCTTCACTTATATTATTTTGAGAGTCTTAAATAGCATGGTAATGTGCTTAAAAATCCTAATATGCTAGGTATACAAGATTAATAATAAAATTCTCTTATGAGTGTGTTGAATACTAAGAGAAGTTTGATACTTGATGATTGTTTTGAGATATGGAGATGGTGATATTAGAGTCATGCTAGTTGAGTAGTTGTGAATTTGAGAGATACTTGTGTTGAAGTTTGTGATTCCCATAGCATGCACGTATGGTGAACCGTTATGTGATGAAGTCGGAGTATGATTTGTTTATTGATTGTCTTCCTTATGAGTGGCGGTCGGGGACGAGCGATGGTCTTTTCCTACCAATCTATCCCCCTAGGAGCATGCGCGTAATACTTTGCCTCGATAACTAATAGATTTTTGCAATAAGTATGTGAGTTCTTTATGACTAATGTTGAGTCCATGGATTATACGCACTCTCACCCTTCCACATTTGCTAGCCTCTCTAGTACCGTGCAACTTTCGCCGGTACCATAAACCCACCATATACCTTCCTCAAAATAGCCACCATACCTACCTATTATGGCATTTCCATAGCCATTCCGAGATATATTTCCATGCAACTTTCCACCGTTCCATTATTATGACACGCACCATCATTGTCATATTGCTATGCATGATCATGTAGTTGACATTGTATTTGTGGCAAAGCCACCGTTCATAATTCTTTCATACATGTCACTCATGCATCATTGCACATCCTGGTACACCGCCGGAGGCATTCATATAGAGTCATATCTTGTTCTAAGTATCGAGTTGTAATTCTTGAGTTGTAAGTAAATAAAAGTGTGATGATCATCATTATTAGAGCATTGTCCCAGTGAGGAAAGGATGATGGAGACTATGATTCCCCCACAAGTCGGGATGAGACTCCGGATGGAAAAAAAGAGAGGCCAAAGAAGCCCAAATAAAAAAAGGCCATAAAAAAGAGAAGGCCCAAATAAAAAATAAAAAAATAACAAAAAAATGAGAGAAAAAGAGAGAAGGGGCAATGCTACTATCCTTTTACCACACTTGTGCTTCAAAGTAGCACCATGATCTTCATGATAGAGATTCTCCTATGTTGTCACTTTCATATACTAGTGGGAATCTTTCATTATAGAACTTGGCTTGTATATTCCAATGATGGGCTTCCTCAAAATGCCCTAGGTCTTCGTGAGCAAGCAAGTTGGATGCACACCCACTAGTTTTCTTTTGTTGAGCTTTCATACATTTATAGCTCTAGTACATCCGTTGCATGGCAATCCCTACTCACTCACATTGATATCTATCGATGGGCTTCTCCATAGCCCGTTAATATGCCTAGTCGATGTGAGACTATCTTCTCCCTTTTTGTCTTCTCCACAACCACCATTCTATTCCACCTATAGTGCTATGTCCATGGCTCACGCTCATGTATTGTGTGAAGATTGAAAAAGTTTGAGAACATCAAAAGTATGAAACAGTTGCTTGGCATGTCATCGGGGTTGTGCATGATTTAAATACTTTGTGTGGTGAAGATGGAGCATAGCCAGACTATATGATTTTGTAGGGATAGCTTTCTTTGGCCATGTTATTTTGAAGAGACATAATTGCTTAAGTTAGTATGAACTTTTGTCTAGAATCTTATGGATCTGAATATTCATACCACAATTAAGAAGAATTGCATTGAAATTATGCCAACTAGAATTCCACATCAAAAATTCTTTCTTTTATCATTTACCTACTCGAGGACGAGCAGGAATTAAGCTTGGGGATGCTGATACGTCTCCAACGTATCTATAATTTTTGATTGCTCCATGCTATATTATCTACTGTTTTGGGAAATATTGGGCTTTATTATCCACTTTTATATTACTTTTGGTACTAACCTATTAACCGGAGGCCCAGCCCAGATATGCTGTTTTATGCCTATTTCAGTGTTTCGAAGAAAAGGAATATCAAACGGAGTTGAAACGGAACGAAATCAACTAGAGAAGTTATTTTTGGAAGGAAAGCAACCCAGGGAACTTGGAGTGCATGTCAGGGGAGACACGGGCTGCCCACGAGGGTGGGGGCGCGCCCACCCCCCTAGGGCGCGCCCCCATGCCTCATGGGCCCCCCGTGGCTCCCCCGACGTACTTCCTGCACCCATATATATCGTCGTACCCTAAAACTTCCAGAACAGAGATTAGATCGGGAGTTCCGCCGCCAGAAGCCTCCATAGCCACCAAAAACCTATCTAGACCCGTTCCGGCACCCTGCCGGAGGGGGAAATCTGAAGGAAATATGCCCTAGAGGCAATAATAAAGTTATTATTTATTTCCTTATATCATGATAAATGTTTATTATTCATGCTAGAATTGTATTAACCGGAAACATAATACATGTGTGAATACATAGACAAACTTAGTGTCACTAGTATGCCTCTACTTGACTAGCTCGTTAATCAAAGATGGTTATGTTTCCTAACCATGAACAAGGTGTTGTTATTTGATTAACGAGGTCACATCATTGGTTGAATGATCTGATTGACATGACCCATTCCATTAGCTTAGCACCCGATTGTTTAGTATGTTGCTATTGCTTTCTTCATGACTTATACATGTTCCTATGACTATGAGATTATGCAACTCCCGTTTGTCGGAGGAACACTTTGTGTGCTACCAAACGTCACAACGTAAATGGGTGATTATAAAGGTACTCTACAGGTGTCTCCAAAGGTACATGTTGGGTTGGCGTATTTCGAGATTAGGATTTGTCACTCCGATTGTTGGAGAGGTATCTCTGGGCCCTCTCGGTAATGCACATCACATAAGCCTTGCAAGCATTACAACTAATGAGTTAGTTGTGAGATGATGTATTACGGAACGAGTAAAGAGACTTTCCGGTAACGAGATTGAACTAGGTATTGGATACCGACGATCGAATCTCGGGCAAGTAACATACCGATGACAAAGGGAACAACGTATGTTGTTATGCGGTCTGACCGATAAAAGATCTTCGTAGAATATGTAGGAGCCAATATGGGCATCCAGGTCCCGCTATTGGTTATTGACTGGAGATGTGTCTCAGTCATGTCTGCATTATTCTCGAACCGTAGGGTCTGCACGCTTAACGTTACGATGATAGTTATTATGAGTTTATGCATTTTGATATACCGAAGTTAGTTTTGAGTCCCGGATGTGATCACGGACATGACGAGGAGTCTCAAAATGGTCGAGACATAAAGATTGATATATTGGAAGCCTATATTTGGACATCAGAAGTGTTCCGGGTGAAATCGGGATTTTACCGGAGTACCGGAACCCCCCGGGAACCATATGGGCCTTAGTGGGCTTTACTGGAAAGGAGAAAGGGGCAACCCAAGGTGGGCCGCGCCCCCTCCACTAGTCCTATTAGGACTAGGAGAGGTGGCCGGCCCCCTCTCTCTCTTTCTCCCTCGGGGAATCCTATTCCAACTAGGATTTGGGGGGGGGAGTCCTACTCCCGGTAGGAGTAGGACTCCTCCTGCACCCTCCTCCAGGCCGGCCGCCCCTCCCCCTTGGCTCCTTCATATACGGAGGCAGGGGGTACCCTAGACACACAAGTTGATCATTGAGATCGTTCCTTAGCCGTGTGCGGTGCCCCCTGCCACCATATTCCACCTCGATCATATTGTAGTAGTGCTTAGGCGAAGCCCTGCGACGGTAGAACATCAAGACCATCACCACGCCATCGTGCTGACGGAACTCCTCCCCGACGCTTTGCTGGATCGGAGCCCGGGGATCGTCATCGAGCTATACGTGTGCTAAGAACTCGGAGGTGCCAGAGTAACGGTGCTTGGATCGGTCGGATAGAGAAGACGTACGACTACTTCCTCTACGTTGCGTCAATGCTTCCGCTGTTGATCTACAAGGGTACATAGATTACACTCTCCCCCGTCATTGCTATGCATCACCATGATCTTGCGTGTGCGTAGGATTTTTTTTGAAATTACTACGTTCCCCAACAGTGCCATCCGAGCCTAGGTTTTATGGTTTGATGTTATATGCACGAGTAGAACACAAGTGAGTTGTGGGCGATATAAGTCATACTGCCTACCAGCATGTCATACTTTGGTTCGGCGGTATTGTTGGACGAGACGACCCGGACCAACATTACGCGTACGCTTACGCGAGACCGGTTCCCCCGACGTGCTTTGCACATAGGTGGCTTGCGGGCACTGTCTCTCCAACTTTAGTTGAACCGAGTGTGGCTACGCCCGGTCCTTGCAGAGGTTAAAACGGAGTCTATTTGACAAACTATCGTTGTGGTTTTGATGCGTAGGTGAGATTGGTTCTTGCTTAAGCCCGTAGCAGCCACGTAAAACTTGCAACAACAAAGTAGAGGACGTCTAACTTGTTTTTGCAGGGCATGTTGTGATGTGATATGGTCAAGACATGATGCTAAATTTTATTGCATGAGATGATCATGTTTTATAACCGAGTTATCGGCAACTGGCAGGAGCCATATGGTTGTCGCTTTATTGTATGCAATGCAATCGCGATGTAATGCTTTACTTTATCACTAAGCGGTAGCGATAGTCATGGAAGCATAAGATTGGCGAGACGACAACGATGCTACGATGGAGATCAAGGTGTCGCGCCGGTGACGATGGTGATCATGACGGTGCTTCGGAGATGGAGATCACAAGCACAAGATGATGATGGCCATATCATATCACTTATATTGATTGCATGTGATGTTTATCTTTTTATGCATCTTATCTTGCTTTGATTGACGGTAGCATTATAAGATGATCTCTCACTAAATTATCAAGAAGTGTGCTCCCTGAGTATGCACCGTTGCCAAAGTTCGTCGTGCCCAGACACCACGTGATGATCAGGTGTGATAAGCTCTACGTCCATCTACAATGGGTGCAAGCCAGTTTTTGCACACGCAGAATACTCAGGTTAAACTTGACGAGCCTAGCATATGCAGATATGGCCTCGGAACACGGAGACCGAAAGGTCGAGCGTGAATCATATAGTAGATATGATCAACATAATGATGTTCACCATTGAAAACTAATCCATTTCACGTGATGATCGGTTATGGTTTAGTTGATTTGGATCATGTGATCACTTAGAGGATTAGAGGGATGTCTATCTAAGTGGGAGTTCTTAAGTAATATGATTAATTGAACTTGAATTTATCATGAACTTAGTCCTGGTAGTATTTTGCAAATCATGTTGTAGATCAATAGCTCGCGTTGTTGCTTCCCTGTGTTTATTTTGATATGTTCCTAGAGAAAAACTATGTTGAAAGATGTTAGTAGCAATGATGCGGATTGGATCCGTGATATGAGGTTTATCCTCATTGCTGCACAGAAAAGTTATGTCCTTGATGCACCGCTAGGTGACAGACCTATTGCAGGAGCAGATGCGAACGTTATGAACGTTTGGCTAGCTCAATATGATGACTACTTGATAGTTTAGTGCACCATGCTTAACGGCTTAGAATCGGGACTTCAAAGACGTTTTGAACGTCATGGACCATATGAGATGTTCCAGGAGTTGAAGTTAATATTTCAAGCAAATACCCGAGTTGAGAGATATGAAGACTCCAACAAGTTCTATAGCTAAAAGATGGAGGAGAATCGCTCAACTAGTGAGCATGTGCTCAGATTGTCTGGGTACTACAATCGCTTGAATCAAGTGGGAGTTAATCTTCCAGATAAGATAGTGATTGACAGAATTCTCTTGTGACCATGACCAAGTTAGTAGAACTTCGTGATGAACTATAGTATGCAAGGGATGACTTAAACGAATCCCGAGCTTTTCATGATGATGAAATCGATGAAGGTAGAAATCAAGAAAAACATCAAGTGTTGATGGTAGAAAAGACCACTAGTTTCAAGAAAAGGGCAGAGGGAAGAAGGGGAACTTCAAAAAGAACAGCAAGCAAGTTGCTGCTCAAGTGAAGAAGCCCAAGTCTGGACCTAAGCCGGAGACTGAGTGCTTCTACTGCAAAGGGACTGGTCACTGGAAGCGGAACTACCCCTAGTGATTGGCAGATAAGAAGGATGGCAAGGTGAACATAAGTATATTTGATATACATGTTATTGATGTGTACTTTACTAGTGTTTATAGCAACCCCTCAGTATTTGATACTAGTTCAGTTGCTAAGATTAGTAACTTGAAACGGGAGTTGCAGAATAAACAGAGACTAGTTAAGGGTGAAGTGATGATGTGTGTTGGAAGTGGTTCCAAGATTGATATGATCATCATCGCACACTCCCTATAAATTCGGGATTAGTGTTGAACCTAAATAAGTGTTCTTTGGTGTTTACGTTGAGCATGAATATGATTTGATCATGTTTATTGTAATACGGTTATTCATTTAAGTAAGAGAATAAATTGTTGTTCTGTTTACATGAATAAAACCTTATATGGTTACACACCCAATGAAAATAGTTCGTTGGATCTCGATCATAGTAATACACATAATCATAATATTGAAACCAAAAGATGCAAAGTTAATAATGATAGTGCAACTTATTTGTAGCACTGCTGTTTAGGTCATATTCGTGTAAAGCGCATGAAGAAACTCCATGGTGATGGGCTTTTGGAATCACTTGATTATGAATCAGTTGATGCTTGCGAACCATGCCTCATGGGCAAGATGACTAAGACTCTGTTCTTTGGAACAATGGAGCGAGCAACAGATTTGTTGGAAATCATACATACTGATGTATGTGGTCCGATGAATATTGAGGCTCGCGATAGGTATCATTATTTTCTGATCTTCACAGATGATTTGAGCAGATATGAGTATATCTACTTGATGAAACATAAGTCTGAAACATTTGAAAAGTTCAAAGAATTTCAGAGTGAAGTGGAGAATCATCGTAACAAGAAAATAAGGCTTCTACGATCTGATCGCGGAGACAAATATTTGAGTTACGAGTTTGGTCTTCAATTAAAACAATGTGGAATAGTTTCACAAATTCGTGCCACCCGGAACACCACAGCATAATGGTGTGTCAGAACGTCATAGCCGTACTTTATTAGATATAGTGCAAATCTATGATGTTTCTTACCGATTTACCACTATCGTTTTGAGGTTATGCATTAAAGACAGCTGCATTCACGTTAAAAAAAGGGGCACCATCTAAGTCCGTTGAGACGACACAATCTGAACTGTGGTTTAGCAAGAAACCAAAGTTGTCGTTTCTTAAAGTTTGGGGTTGTGATGCTTATGTGAAAAAGTTTCATCCTGATAAGCTCAAAACCAAATCAGAGAAATATGTCTTCATAGGATACCCAAAAGGAGACTGTTGGGTACACCTTCTATCACAGATCCTAAGGCAAGACATTCGTTGCTTATAATGGATCCTTTCTAGAGAAGGAGTTTCTCTCGAAAGAAGTGAGTGGGAGGAAAGTAGAACTTGATAAGGTAATTGTACCTTCTCCCTTATTGGAAAGTAGTTCATCACAGAAATCTGTTCCTGTGACTACTACACCAATTAGTAAGGAAGCTAATGATGATGATCATAAAACTTCAGATCAAGTTACTATCGAATCTCGTAGGTAAACCAGAGTGAGATCCGCACCAGAGTGGTACAGTAATCCTGTTCTGGAAGTCATGTTACCAGACCATGACGAACTTGCGAACTATGAGGAAGCGATGATGAGCCCAGATTCCGCAAAATGGCTTGAGGCCATGAAATCTGAGATAGGATTCATGTATGAAAACAAAGTATGGACTTTGGTTGACTAGCCCGATGATCGGCAAGCCATAGAAAATAAATGGATCTTCAAGAGGAAGACAGACGTTGATAGTAGTGTTACTATCTACAAAGCTAGAATTGTCGCAAAAGGTTTTCGACAAGTTCAAGATGTTGACTACGATGAGAGTTTCTCACTCATATCTATGCTTAAATCTGTCCGAATCATGTTAGCAATTGCCGCATTTTATGAAATCTGGCAAATGGATAACAAAACTACAATCCTTAATGGATTTCTTAAAGAAGAGTTGTATATGATGCAACCAGAAGTTTTTGTCAATCCTAAAGGTGTTAACAAAATGTGCAAACTCCAGCGATCCATCTATGGACTGGTGTAAGCATCTCGGAGTTGGAATATACGCTTTGATAAGTTGATCAAAGCATATAGTCTTATACAGACTTGCGGTGAAGCCTGTATTTACAAGAAAGTGAGTGGGAGCACTACAACATTTCTGATAAGTATATGTGAATGACATATTGTTGATCGGAAATAATGTAGAATTATTCTGTAAAGCATAAAGGAGTGTTTGAAAGGAGTTTTTTCAAAGAAAGACTTCGGTGAAGCTACTTACATATTGAGCATCAAAGATCTATAGAGATAGATCAAGATGCTTGATAAAGTTTTTTCAATAAATACATACCTTGACAAGATTTTGAAGTAGTTCAAAATGGAACAGTCAAAGAAAGAGTTTCTTGCCTATGTTACAAGGTGTGAAATTGAGTAAGACTCAAAGCCCGACCACGGCAGAAGATAGAAAAAGAATGAATGACATTCCCCATGCCTTGGTCATAGGTTCTATAAAGTATGCCATGCTGTGTACCAGATCTATTGTATACCCTACCACTGAGTTTCGCAAGGGAGTACAATAGTGATCTATGAGTAGATCACTAGACATCGGTCAAAATTATCCTTAGTGGAATAAGGATATGTTTCTTGATTATGGAAGCGAAAAAAGGTTCGTCGTAAAGGGTTACGCCGATGCAAGTTTTGACTCTAATCTAGATGACTCTAAGTCTCGGTCTAGATACATATTGAAAGTGGGAGCAATTAGCTAGAGTAGCTCCATGCAGAGCATTGTTGACATAGAAATTTGCAAAATACATGCGGATCTGAATGTGGCAGACCCGTTGACTAAGATTCTCTCACAAGCAAAACATGATCACACCTTAGTACTCTTTGGGTGTTAATCACATAGCGATGTGAACTAGATTACTGAATCCAGTAAACCCTTTGGGTGTTGGTCACATGGCGATGTGAACTATGGGTGTTAATCACATGGTGATGTGAACTATTGCTATTAAATCACATGACGATGTGAACTAGATTATTAACTCTAGTGCAAGTGGGAGACTGAAGGAAATATGCCCTAGAGGCAATAATAAAGTTATTATTTATTTCCTTATATCATGATAAATGTTTATTATTCATGCTAGAATTGTATTAACCGGAAACATAATACATGTGTGAATACATAGACAAACTTAGCGTCACTAGTATGCCTCTACTTGACTAGCTCGTTAATCAAAGATGGTTATGTTTCCTAACCATGAACAAGGTGTTGTTATTTGATTAACGAGGTCACATCATTGGTTGAATGATCTGATTGACATGACCCATTCCATTAGCTTAGCACCCGATCGTTTAGTATGTTGCTATTGCTTTCTTCATGACTTATACATGTTCCTATGACTATGAGATTATGCAACTCCCGTTTGTCAGAGGAACACTTTGTGTGCTACCAAACGTCACAATGTAAATGGGTGATTATAAAGGTACTCTACAGGTGTCTCCAAAGGTACATGTTGGGTTGGCGTATTTCGAGATTAGGATTTGTCACTCCGATTGTCGGAGAGGTATCTCTGGGCCCTCTCGGTAATGCACATCACATAAGCCTTGCAAGCATTACAACTAATGAGTTAGTTGCGAGATGATGTATTACAGAACGAGTAAAGAGACTTTCCGGTAACGAGATTGAACTAGGTATTGGATACCGACGATCGAATCTCGGGCAAGTAACATACCGATGACAAAGGGAACAACGTATGTTGTTATGCGGTCTGACCGATAAAAGATCTTCGTAGAATATGTAGGAGCCAATATGGGCATCCAGGTCCCGCTATTGGTTATTGACCGGAGATGTGTCTTAGTCATGTCTGCATTATTCTCGAACCGTAGGGTCCGCACGCTTAACGTTACGATGACAGTTATTATGAGTTTGTGCATTTTGATGTACCGAAGTTAGTTTGGAGTCCCGGATGTGATCACGGACATGACGAGGAGTCTCGAAATGGTTGAGACATAAAGATTGATATATTGGAAGCCTATATTTGGACATCGGAAGTGTTCCGGGTGAAATCGGGATTTTACCGGAGTACCGGGAGGTTACCGGAACCCCCCGGGAACCATATGGGCCTTAGTGGGCTTTAGTGGAAAGGAGAAAGGGGCAGCCCAAGGTGGGCCGCGCGCCTCCCCCTCCCCTAGTCCTATTAGGACTAGGAGAGGTGGCCAGCCCCCCCTCTCTCTTTCCCCCTCAGGGAATCCTATTCCAACTAGGATTGGGGGGGGGGGGGAGTCCTACTCCCGGCAGGAGTAGGACTCCTCCTGCGCCCTCCTCCTGGCCGGCCGCCCCCTCCCCCTTGGCTCCTTTATATACAGAGGCAGGGGGCACCCTAGACACACAAGTTGATCATTGAGATTGTTCCTTAGCCGTGTGCGGTGCCCCCTGCCACCATATTCCACCTCGATCATATTGTAGCAGTGCTTAGGCGAAGCTCTGCGACGGTAGAACATCAAGATCGTCACCACGCCGTCGTGCTGACGGAACTCCTCCCCGACGCTTTGCTGGATCGGAGCCCAGGGATCGTCATCGAGCTGTACGTGTGCTAAGAACTCGGAGGTGCCGGAGTAACGGTGCTTGGATCGGTCAGATCGGGAAGACGTACGACTACTTCCTCTACGTTGCGTCAACACTTCCGCTGTTGATCTACAAGGGTACGTAGATTACACTCTCCCCTCTCGTTGCTATGCATCACCATGATCTTGCGTGTGCGTAGGAATTTTTTTGAAATTATGACGTTCCCCAACAAAATCCCTCTTCGGTGGCCATCTTCATCATCCCGGTGCTCTCCATAACGAGGAGGGAGTAGTTCTCCCTCGGGGCTGAGGGTATGTACCAGTAGCTATGTGTTTGATCTCTCTCTCTCTCATGTTCTTGAGGTGATACGATCTTGATGTATCGCGAGCTTTGCTATTATAGTTGGATCCTATGATGTTTTCTCCCCCCTCTACTCTCTTGTAATGAATTGAGTTTCCCCTTTGAAGTTATCTTATCGGATTGAGTCTTTAAAGATTTGAGAACACTTGATGTATGTCTTGCCGTGGATATCTGTGGTGACAATGGGATATCACGTGATTCACTTGATGTATGTTTTGGTGATCAACTTGCGGGTTCCGCCCATGAACCTATGCATAGGGGTTGGCACACGTTTTCGTCATGATTCTCCGGTAGAACTTTGGGGCACTCTTTGAGGTCCTTTGTGTTGGTTGAATAGATGAATATGAGATTGTGTGACGCATATCGTATAATCATGCCCACGGATACTTGAGGTGACATTGGAGTATCTAGGTGACATTAGGGTTTTGGTTGATTTGTGTCTTAAGGTGTTATTCTAGTACGAACTCTAGGGCTGTTTGTGATACTTATAGGAATAGCCCAACTGATTGACCGGAAAGAATAACTTTGAGGTGGTTTCGTACCCTACCATAATCTCTTCGTTCGTTCTCCGCTATTAATGACTTTGGAGTGACTCTTTTTTGCATGTTGAGGGATAGTTTTATGATCCAATTATGTTAGTATTGTTGAGAGGACTTACACTAGTGAAAGTATGAACCCTAGGCCTTCTTTAAACGCATTGCAATACCGTTTACGCTCACTTTTATCATTAGTTACCTTCCTGTTTTTATATTTTCATATTACAAATACTCATATCTACTATCCATATACCACTTGTATCACCATCTCTTCGCCGAACTAGTGCACCTATACAATTTACCATTGTATTGGGTGTGTTGGGGAGACAAGAGACTCTTTGTTGTTTGGTTGCAGGGTTGCTTGAGAGAGACCATCTTCATCCTACGCCTCCTACGGATTGATAAACCTTAGGTCATCCACTTGAGGGAAATTTGCTAATGTCTTACAAACCTCTGCACTTGGAGGCCCAACAACGTCTACAAGAAGAAGGTTGTGTAGTAGACATCAACGCCTTATCCCACTTCCAGGCACCGGCGACGTTCTACTCGCTCCCACCATGATAAGCCATCCATTGGCATATGTCGCACCCAACCCCTGACAATAATTATTATATCAGTTTCGTTGATGCTTACAGTCGCTTTACTTGGCTTTATCTTATTAAGCGTAAATATGATGTGTTTGATATCTTTGTTTAGTTTCAAAAACATGTTGAATGCCTTCTCAAGCATAAGATTTTTCATGTTCAGTTGGACTAGGGGGGTGAGTATCGCAACCTCAACTCCTTCTTCCAGTCGCTTGGGATCGCTCACCATTTAGCATGTCCACATACACATCAGCAAAATGGTTCCGCGAAACGTATGCATCGTCATATCGTCGAAATTGATCTTACTCTTTTGGCCCATGCATCGGTTACCTTTCGGTTTTGGAGTGATGCTTTCACCACTGCATGTGTTTTTATCAACCGTACTCCCACTCGTGTTTTAAACATGAAGACTCACATTGAACTTCTCCTTAATGAACAACCTGATTACAATTTTTTCAAAGTGTTTGGGTGTGCTTGCTGGCCGCATCTACGCCCATACTACAAACGCAAGCTACAGTTTCGATCCAAAAAGTGTGCCTTTCTTGGCTATAGCTCCCTTCATAAAGGATATAAATGTCTTCATGTTCCCACTAATCGCGTCTACATATCTCGGGATGTCGTGTTTGATGAGCATGTTTTTCCCTTTGCCAAACTTCCTGTGTCCACCACTGAACCACCATCCATGCATTCGTCCTCCATTGCCTTTGACCAATTTGATGATGTTGCATACTCTCCTGTATTATTGCCTAATCATGGTGCAGGCACTGGACGTGGGGCCCGTTTGGAAATTTTAGAGGCACCATCGCCTCCCTCGTCGACGTCACCTAATTCCCACGTTGATCATATTGTGCCCCTACATGGCCTCGGTCCGTGTGACCATGCACGCTAGGCCGATGCACCTGCGATGCCGCCCGCTTCCTCGCCCACACCATCTGGGGCGGCCTCGCCTCGTGTTCGGCTTGCCACGCCCACCGAGTCTGGGCCGGCTTCGCCTGGGCTGGCTTCCTCACCAAGCAGCGCAGTGTCGCCTGGCTTCGGTTCACCTAGCTCCGATTCGCCCAGTCCCTCACCGACTAGGTCCTCTCCGTCGCCGCCGCCCAGCCCCCCACTTACTGGGTCATCTCCGTCGCCGTCGCCCAGTCCCTCGCTGACTGGGGCATCTCCCTCGCCATCGCCGTCGTCCAGCCCCTCGCTGGCTGCACCGTCGACCTCGATGGCCCCTGCGGCTTTACATCCACATACACGCACTCGCAGTGGCATTTTTCAACCAAAGCAGCGCCACGATGGTACTGTTCCTTGGCTTGCTGCATGCATGACTGCTGTGCTTGCGGATCCGTCCTCTGAGCCGCGTACACATCAAGCTGCCATGAGAATTCCTCATTGGAGAGAGGCCATGGAGCGGGAGTATCACACTCTTCTTCGTGATAAGATGTGGACTCTCGTTCCTCGACCACCGCGAGTTAACTTTATTGATTCTAAATGGGTTTTCAAGGTGAAGAAGCATTCTGATGGGTGTATTGAGCGCTACAAAGTGCATCTTGTTGCCAAAGGATTTCGACTGTGCTACAATCTTGACTACAAAGACACCTTCAGTCCGGTGGTTAAGCCTACCGCCATCAGGCTTCTTCTCTCCCTTGCAGTTACTCGAGGTTGGTTTCTTCGTCAGCTTGATGTGTAGAATGCTTTCCTTCACGGCGTATTGGAGGAGGAGGTTTATATGCAACAGCCTCCTGGTTTTTCCGATCCTGATCGTCCTGATCATCTCCGTCGTCTCACCAAAGCACTCTATGGTCTGAAGTAAGCTCCCCGTGCTTGGCATGCCCGTCTTGCAATGGCCCTTCGTGCTCATGGTTTTGCATCTTCGACTGCTAACTCATCATTATTTCTTCTACAGAAACCTGAGGTCACTATGTACTTGCTGGTCTATGTGGATGGTGTTATTCTTGTCAGCTCCTCTCAGTCGGCTGCTACTGCTCTTGTTCGATCTCTTGGTGTTGATTTTGTTGTCAAAGATCTTGGGAAGCTTCACTACGTCCTTGGTGTGGAGGTTGCTTCTTGGGCTGATGGACTTGTTATGACGTAGAAGAAGTACTCTTTGGATTTGTTGCAGCGGGCTGGGATGCTTAAGTGCAAACCGACAACTACACCTATGTCTGCCACTGGCAAGATCAGTGCTATTGACAGTGAGCTTCTGCCCTCTCCTGATGCGACGGAGTATAGGCGTATTGTTGGTGGTCTTCAGTACTTGACGATCACGAGACCAGATATTTCTTTTGCTGTCAACAGAGTTTGTCAGTATCTGCAGGCATCTCGCGACACTCATTGGTCTGCTATTAAGTGCATATTGTGCTACATCCGATTCACCGTGTCTCATGGCCTGCATATTCGACCGAACTCCTCTGGGGTCCTCTCGGCGTACTTTGATGCAGACTGGACTGACAGTCCGGATGACAGGCGATCCACGGGGGCTATGTTGTGTTCTTTGGCTCTAATTTGATCGCCTGGAGTGCTCGAAAACAGGCTACTGTTTCACATAGCAGTACTGAAGCTGAGTATAAGGCTGTGGCTAATGCTACTGTAGAAATTATCTGGGTACAGTTTTTGCTTCAGGAATTGGGAATATCCCAATTGCAGTCTCCTATACTTTGGTGTGACAACATCGGTGCTACATACCTTTCTGCAAATCCGGTATTCCATGCCCGAATGAAACACATTGAACTTGACTATCAGTTTGTGCGGGAACGTGTCTCTCAAAAGCAACTACAGATCAGGTTCATCTCTTCCAAGGTTAACTTGCAGACATCTTCACCAAGCCATTGCCTCTACCACAGTTTGGGGCTTGTAGGCGCAATCTTACCCTTCTAGATTCTTTAGGAAGTGGCTAAGATTGAGGGAGGGTGTTAGACTGTATAGCTTCTGTATACGTATGCGTATGTTGTAACATTATACCCCACTAATTATATATATGTGATAGGCCACCCCTAGAGGGTTGTGCCGGTTCCCCCAAACCTATTGTCTTACACTCACTGGCGACCAGGCAGCTCCGACTCTGCCGGTGAGCATTGTCAGCGAGAAAGTGTTGGGCTTGCGCCGAGCCAACGCCTAACCGACCACGCACCTAGTGTCCTCGTCACCGCGAAGGCCCCTCCATAGTAGCTTCGACTCCAAAAAGACAAAGTGAAGCACTCGACCCCTCGAACATGCCGGGTGGAAGGAACTAACAAAACTCACCTGCAACCCAACTTTACCCGAAGCCACCATCATTGCAACACAAGAAGTCGTACATATCATCCACTTTGCCAGGCATACACCTGTCAACCATGATTTCGTGGGCATCTAGCACATGGAGAGCAGGAACGGGGTCCAAAGGTCTTCAAGAAGGCGCCCCAAAGACGGAAGCGATGATGCCGACACCCTCGCCCGACCTGACAAGGCCATAGGCATCCACTCGAAGAACGGGATATGACGGTGTGCATGAGATGGACTCCAAGCTGGCGCCTCTAAGAAGGTGAAACGCCGTTCACACACACTGATGTCATAGGTCAGCAAAAGCCAACAAGCTTTCACCGGGAGGACCGCCCAACACCACACCCCCATGCACCGCACCTCTTCTAGCCTGATACCTCCCACGAAAGAAACCACGTTAGCAACACCAGAGAGCCGCCACAAACGACACTTCGCTGTCACCTAAAGCCGATAGGACAACTCCGGCGAGCCCGACCTGCTGCCATCCACGTCGACATGCCAAATCAGGCTAGTCGGCTGGATCCGGAGCCCCTCCACTAAGCACATCCTATGGAACAAACTGAGCATGTAGCCGGGACGCATAACCCTCAAGCTGGGAGGAGAGGGTCACCACCCAGTCCCATCTCGCCGGGCGGATCTGGCAGACCAAAACTCACACATCCAGCCGTAGTCGTGCTCCAGCCATGGAGGACGATGTCGGGCAGCCAGGGAGCCACAAACTGCACCTCCACCCTCTCAACCCAGTGACTTGGGAGTCTCCCAAGCATTGCCAAGATGCATCAAAGCCAGAGGGCCAAGCCACCCATCCATCACGCGTGCACACTAGAGGACAGATCCCGCTGCCATCGGCCACTAATGAGCTTTGCTCGATGGTGTGTGCAAATGACGACAAAGGGGGAGAGGAGGCCAAGGAGTAGCAGCTCCAGATGCCAGGGTTCTGCCCAAGCCGCTCGAAAGAGCGATGCGGGGTGCATGATGTTTGTGCTATGGTCACTTGTAGTATTACATCGATGGCACAACAGACGAGAAACCAATTTGCATTTATTTTGTGCATAGAAAATTTTCAGATATGTAAATCCCATAAATATAGGATATGTGGGGTTTATTTGACACTATCTTAAACTTAGGAGTATTATTTTTAATCTTTTGTAAATTTTAGGCTCTGAGTCCTCTGGGAGCCAAAATGCCTCTCTCCACTATCAGATCATCAATATATGGCACATAGTTATGTACCATACACTAGTACAACGAGGTGCTATACAAATGGTTTTTAACCCCTTTTCAGAATGGCATTTGGAACCGTCGCCTAGTGAGTGTGGGCGATAGGGGGGGTCTTCCCACACGACCTAGAAACCGTCAGGGATATGCCCTCCTGGCACACACGCTCGGCAAAATGAGGTCGTGTGCGACCGACGGGCACTCAAATACAGAAATACGTATAATAGTGCTAAAAATACAATTATACAGGAGAAATCATTTCCGGTCGCAAGTACATCCCACACAATCAGTCACCGCTAAATGTTTCCGTTCGTATATACATCCCACACAGTCGCTCCAAGGAAAATATTTCTGTTCGCAAGTACATCACACACAATTTTCCTGGTTAAATCGTTTGTGATAGAATTTCCATTGCACACGGTATTAACAATTTTATCGTTTGCATTATTGAATGCATCACACACGATGCCTAGAAGAAACTGTGTGTCAAGGGCTATCCATCACACACAGTTTTTATGTGGTAAACGTTTGCACCAGGTGGCCTAACACAAATAATTTTTAAGAGGATGTCGCATGTGATTGTTCATTAATCTAACACGGTTTATTCCTAGAAACTGTGTGCGTTATTGAATGCATCGCACACGATGTTTTCTCAATAACCGCTTGCAATAGAAAAACCCAATTAGCAGGCTAATTATGCGATTATTAATAATCCATTTATCAATCTAATTGACATTTCATATTAAGCACACAATATATTTTATTTTCATAATTGAAATACATCAGAGTACAACATCATATAGCTTTAGCACTCGGCTACCCCATTACACAACTACACCAGCACCAAGTTTCACATGCAACATCTATAACCTTTCGAAATTAGCATCACAGACGGTATATAGACAGATGTATCTCATCTGGAAAACTGCTGAAGCAGAAGGCGAATATTGAGCCTTCATTGATGTTGAAGGTCTTTGTAACTTTAGGCCAGTGCCTGTGGATGATTGACCGTCCATCCTTCGTCCTCTTCAGGAACACTTCAATATTGAACCGTGGGTGTTGTATGAATAGCTTCCTCACCTCCTGACCATACAAGTGGTTTGAGAGGTAATCATCAGTGAACTGCTTTGGAAAGGCCTGAAAACAAGGATGTGCATAAATATCTTCTCTATATTGGAAATGGGGCAAAGGAATAAAAAAAAGGCAAGGTATAATAGTTAGTACCATCCTGTAGTGAACTGATGTCTTGTTCATTGTGCAGGCAAAGATCTTGGTTTTTTTGTCGCTAATTTCTTTAACCTAACAATCTTTCTGAGTTTCTTGACTTGACTGATATTCATGGACAACTCATTTCCCCATATGCAAAAAGGGTCGAACAATGGATCAAAACCTCTGACAGCAGGACCTACATGTGCAAGACCAAATTGTTAAAAACCTAAATATTAGAATGGTTCTTGCAATTGCACAATAATGTGCTATTAGACAACGGACCATGCATGTGCTAACCTCGATTGTAAACCTTAGTGCTTCCCATTGTTTCCCTGCACACATATAAGGTAGTTAGTCATTAGGTTAAGTAAGTGTTCGCATGCTATCAGTAAAATATGTTGATGAAAAACAAGCGCATTGCAGATTCATCTGACTAATTCAAGCTACATGGAAAACCCATTTATCCAAACCAAGCATGATTAAGAACTAGGAAATATAGCACTGGTATATGTTTCTCATGTATTAAGTGCAGCCAAATTTGATTTATTCCTCACATGCACAACAATACAAAATTCTACCCACGACAATTGGACATCACATTGTAGAATTGAACCAAGCAGTTAGCTAAACACCACAACAAATGAACCAAACATTAGCTGGGCACCACATTGCACAATATAACATACTCCTAATAGAAGATCAGATAGTTAACCAAACCAAGCATGCTTAACAACTTGGAAATATAGCAATTGTATTTTTTTCTCATGTATTTACTACAGCCAAATTCAATTTATTCCTCACATGTTATACAATAACAGAATGCACCCACAACAATTGAACATCACATTGCAGAATTAAACCAAACAGCCAACCACGTCACATCGTCGGTGCGCGAGGCGCCGACGGTGGCCTCGACGGTGAGGTGCTCCTCCAAGATCTAGGGGTCGACACGAATGGCAGCCATCACGACCTCATCCGCGCGTGCGGACGTGATTTGCTTCTCTGCTGCCAAATGGTCATTGGGATCCTGGCTATACTGCGCATACCATGGCTTAGGGCGGCGCTTATTTGGTGGAGGGGTCGGTGATTTGGGTGGAAGGTGTCGCACCAGCGGTCGGGGCATGTGGGATGTGGAAGAAGAAGGAGGATGGGGGTCGGGTGTGGATTACCTGCCTGGATAGGCGAGCCGAGCAGTGTGGAGGAGGGTCGTCAGCGAGGAGGCGGCGCTGCAAACAAGGAGTGAAGGTTTCAACTTGGAAAGGTAGGCAAAAACAGGGGAAATGTGGCTTTTGGTAAGGGGGAGGAGGCGGGGAGGTAGATATTTCCGTGGAAGCCGAAAATTTGGAATCGCATCAGTGAAAAAACTGGCAGGCAAAGTGTCATAAGACACGGTCCCTTATTCAGAACTGTGTACGATATGTGAACATCACAAATGATTCAGATAGCTTAACTCGTGTGTGTCGAGTTTCAACGTCAAAAATTTTGGTTCGAATTTCCCTGGTTACAGTGGTCATCCACGTCATTGCATAAATTGGGGTACACAATGGAGACTACAACACACCCACACTTCTTAATCGTGCAATTTCAGCAATTAAACAGAGCTAGCTGACCTAAACATTACTCTAACAAATTAAAGACCAACGCTCTTAATTAAACAAAACAACGAGTACTACTATGGCTGGTACTCGTCGATCTCTGCCGTCGCCTCCATGTCCAGCTCGCGCCCGACGGTCTCCTGGGGAAGGGGCTCCACGACATCAATTGCACCATACTCGGCAAGCATCTCACCATCCGTGTCCGCCATATATTTAGAATAGGCCGCCACGAGCTGGGCGCGGGCGGCCGCGATCTGGGCTCTGGCGGGCTCCGTCGTGGAAAGGTATGCCACGCAGGAACGGACGGCTGCTCGAACTCTCTCGGTGATTGCCTGCTCTTCGGCTATGGGTTGCCGACCTTTGTTGGAGAATTTTCATTCGATTTGTGGGGTGACTGCCATGAGCTGGGCGTGGACGACCTCGACATGGTAGTGGGCGGCCTCCATCAGGGCTAAGGCCGCCGCTGCGGAATGGACAGCTGCCATGCCGCTCTTGCCAGTTGCTATCCCCGAGGCAGATGCTGCTGCCGCCACCTGAGAAGCAACAACGGCCGTTTGGGCTGCCTTGGCCGCCCGGATGCAGACTGCGGTCGCCCTCACGAAGCTTGTTAGCATGTTCCTGGCAGCTGCGGCCGCGCTCTCGCAGGAGTGGGCCGCCAAAGTTGCCCTCACGACATGGGTCCACGTCCCCATCTTTCACCGGCGACGAATGAACAGTGAAATGATATTTGGGGAGTGAGCTAGTGTGCTTGACACGCCGGCTGTGGACTGTAGCCGACGCACCTTCTCGCGTAAGCCATAGGCGTATTATACACCAACGATGCTCCAAGATATTTTGTGCTGCATCTCACACAGTTGGTGATAATAAACTGTGTGCGATCTACTTGATTTGAATTTCGTAATGGGGTCACAGCTGCAAAGGATGGTGTTTGAATTGCTAGAACTTTTATTTGTAGTGAACATGCAACTATATGTGTGTCATCAAAAAAATTGGAATTATTAAGGGTTCGTTTGGACGTTTTTATACATTAACTTGGTTTTGTAGGCATTTCAGGTGCATAATTCAAATTTGAACTACATGCACATGCTCCAGTGCATATAAACTGGTTGAAAAATCAAATGTGTGTCCTTGGTTGCATGCTTAGGTCTCATGCAAGAAATGGGAATGAATTTCAAACACCCTGCCACCATCACTCGGCCGCAAACATTGAGATACATGGTTTTTAAATTCTAGTAAATCCAAAACTCGTCTGAAATTCATGAAACCTGGCATGCTATCATGGAGCGGCATCAACATGTTGTGGTAAATTTTTTGTCCCATTTGGGGCTGGTTTGGGTATAAGCTTCTCACAACAGGCATGATGGTTTTGGTAGGGAACGTGCCACCTTTGGGGACGAAACGATATCCATTGCCTCTTATTGCTTTCAAAATTTTTCGAGTGTCAACATAGAACAACAGGAGTGTTGTGTTTAATTTTGGAATTTTTCGGGGTTCGTTTGGACATTTTTATACATTAACTAGGTTTTCCAGACATTTTATGTGCAAAATTAAAATTTGAACTACACGCACATTCTCCAGTGCATATAAACTGGTTGAAAAATCAAATATGTGTCCTTGGTTGCATGCTTAGGTCCCATGCAAGAAATGGGAGTCAATTTCAAACACCCTGCCACCGTCACTCGGCCGCAAACATTGAGATACCCGATTTTTAAATTCTAGTAAATGCAAAACTCATGTGAAATTCATGAAACTTGGCATGCTATCATGGAGCGGCATCAATATGTCATGGTAAAGTTTTTGTCCCATTTGGGGCAGGTTTGGGTATAAGCTTCTCACAAACCAGAGCTTATCACAACAAGCATGTTGGTTTCTATAGGGAACGTGCCACCTTTGGGGACGGAACGATATTTGTTGCCTCTTATTGCTTTCAAAAATTTTCTAGTGTCAACATAGAACAGCATGAGTGTTGTGTTTAATTTTGGAATTTTTTGAGGTTTGCTTGGACATTTTTATACATTAACTGGGTTTTCCAGGCATTTTATGTGCATAATTCAAATTTGAACTACATGCACATCCTCCAGTGCATATAAACCGGTTGAAAAATCAAATATGTGTCCTTGGTTGCATGCTTAGGTCCCATGCAAGAAATGGGAATGAATTTCAAACACCTCGCCACCATCACTCGGCCACAAACATTGAGATACCTAGTTTTAAATTCTAGTAAATCCAAAACTCGTCTGAAATTCATGAAACTTGGCATGCTATCATGGAGTGGCATCAACATGCAATGGTAAAATTTTTGTCCCATTTGGGGCAGGTTTGGGTATAAGCTTCCCACAAACCAGAGCTTCTCACAACAAGTGTAATGGTTTCGGTAGGGAACGTGCCACCTTTGGGGACGAAATGATATCTGTTGCCTCTTATTGCTTTCAAAATTTTTGTAGTGTCAACATAGAACAACAAGAGTGTTGTGTTTAATTTTGGAATTTTTTGGGGTTCGTTTGGACATTTTTATACATTAACTAAGATTTCAAGGCATTTTATGCGCATAATTCAAATTTGAACTACATGCACAAGCTCCAGTGCATATAAACTGGTTGAAAAATCAAATATGTGTCCTTGGTTGCATGCTTAGGTCCCATGCAAGAAATGGGAATGAATTTCAAACACCCTGCCACCATCACTCGGCCGCAAACATTAAGATACCTAGTTTTTAAATTCTAGTAAATCCAAAACTCGTCTGAAATTCATGAAACTTGGCATGCTATCACAGAGCGGCATCAACATGCCGTGGTAAATTTTTTGTCCCATTTGGGGCATGTTTGGGTATAAGCTTCTCACAACAAGCGTGATGGTTTCAGTAGGGAACGTGCCACCTTTGGGGACGAAACGATATCCGTTGCCTCTTATTGCTTACAATTTTTTTCTAGTGTCAACATAGAACAACAGGAGTGTTGTGTTTAATTTTGGAATTTTTTGGGGTTCGTTTGGACATTTTTATACATTAACTGGGTTTTCTAGGCATTTCATGTGCATAATTCAAATTTGAACTACATGCACAAGCTCTAGTGCATATAAATTGGTTGAAAAATCAAATCTGTGTCCTTCGGGGCTGATGACCCACAAGTGTAGGGGATCTATCGTAGCCTTTTCGATAAGTAAGAGTGTCGAACCCAACGAGGAGCAGAAGGAAATGATAAGCGGTTTTTAGCAAGGTATTTTCTGCAAGCTCTGAAATTATCGGTAACAAATAGTTTTGTGATCAGGTAATTGGCAATGGGTAACAAATAGTAAAAGTAAATAAGGTGCAGCAATATGGCCCAATCCTTTTTGTAGCAAAGGAAAAGCCTGGACAAACTCTTATATAAAGTAAAGCGCTCCCGAGGACACATGGGAATTATCGTCAAGCTAGTTTTCATCACGCTCATATGATTCGCGTTCGGTACTTTGATAATTTGATATGTGGGTGGATCGGTGCTTGGGTACTGCCCTTACTTGGACAAGCATCCCACTTATGATTAACCCCTATTGCAAGCATCTGCAACTACAACAGAAGTATTAAGGTAAACCTAACCATAGCATGAAACATGTGGATCCAAATCAGCCTCTTACGAAGCAACGCATAAACTAGGGTTTAAGCTTCTGTCACTCTAGCAACCCATCGTATACTTATTACTTCCCAATGCCTTCATCTAGGCCCAAACAATGGTTAAGTGTCATGTAGTCGACCTTCACATGACACCACTAGAGGAAAGACAACATACATCTCATCAAAATATCAAATGAATACCAAATTCACATGATTACTTGTAGCAAGACTTCTCCCATGTCCTCGGGAACAAACGTAACTACTCAGAAAGCATATTCATGTTCATAATCATAGGGGTATTAATATTCATAATGGATCTGAACATATGATCTTCCACCAAGTAAACCAACTAGCATCAACTACAAGGAGTAATCAACACTACTAGCTACCCACAGGTACCAATCTGAGGTGTGGATACAAAGATTGGATACAAGAGATGAACTAGGGTTTGAGATGAGATGGTGCTGGTGAAGATGTTGATGGAGATTGACCCCCTCCCAATGAGAGGATCGTTGGTGATGACGATGGTGATGATTTCCCCCTCCCGGAGGGAAGTTTCCCCGGTAGAACAGCTCCGCCGGAGCCCTAGGTTGGTTCCGCCTCGTGGCGGCGGAGTTTCGTACCTTGAGCTTGCTTATGATTTTTTACTCGACGAAATACTCCATATAACCAAAGATGGGCGTCAGAGGGCCAGCAGGGAGCCCACGAGGCAGGGGGCGCGCCCAGGGGGTAGGGCGTGGCCCCCCACCCTCGTGGACGGTGGGTGGTCCCCCTCTGGTACTTTCTTCACCCAATATTTTTTATATATTCTAAAAATAATTCCCGTGGATTTTCAGGACTTTTGGAGATGTGCAGAATAGGTCCCTAATATTTGCTCCTTTTCCAGCCCAGAATTCCAGCTGCCGGCATTCCCCCTCTTCATGTAAACCTTGTAAAATAAGAGAGAATAGGCATAAGTATTGTGACATAATGTGTAATAACAGCCCATAATGCAATAAATATCGATATAAAAGCATGATGCAAAATGGATGTATCAACCCCCCCAATCTTAGACCTCGCTTGTCCTCTAGCGAAAGCCGAAATCGAAAAATATGTCCACATGTTTAGAGATAGAGGTGTTGATAAAAAATAAAATACAGACATGAGGGCATCATGATCATTCTTAGAACAACAACATATATATATATATATTGTCATGTGATCTCTTATGCTAAAGTAACAATTCATTCACATACTCAAGTATGTATCAGAAACTTCATTGAAAACTAACAAACAATAACCTCATTCATTAAAGCAATTGCAATTTATCATAACATAGGAAAGAGTCAATATAAGAGCTTTTCAACAAGTCCACATACTCAACTATCTTTTAGTCTTTCACAATTGCTAACACTCACGCAATATTTATGGGTACGAAGTTTTAATCGGACACAGAGAAAGATAGGGGCTTATAGTTTTGCCTCCCAACTTTTTACCTCAAGGGTAATGTCAACAATAGTAGTTCATGAAAACCCACATCCAATTAGCCATATATATCAGGATCTTTCCAACACATTGTGCTTGCCAAAGGATAAAATGTAAAAAGGAAAGGTGAAGATCACCGTGACTCTTGCATGAAGTATAAGACAAGAATAAAAGATAGGCCCTTCGCAGAGGGAAGCAGAGGTTGTCATGTGCTTTTATGGTTGGATGCACAAAATCTTAATGCGAAAGAGCGTCACTTTATATTGCCACTTGTGATATGGACCTTTATTATGTAGTCCGTCGCTTTTATTTCTTCCACATCACAAGAACGTATAAAGCTTATTTTCTCCGCACTAATAAATCATACATATTTAAAGATCATTTTTTTTGCTTGCAACGATGACAACTTACTTGAAGGATCTTACTCAATCCATAGGTAGATATAGTGGACTCTGATGGCAAAATTGGGTTTAAGGATATTTGGAAGCACAAGTAGTATCTCTACTTGATGCACAGAAATTGGCTAGCATGAGAGGGAAAGGCAAGCTCAACATGTTGGATGATCCATGACAATATAATTTATTTCGGATGTAAGAAAACATAACCCATTACGTTGTCTTCCTTGTCCAACATCAACTCTTTAGCATGTCATATTTTAATGAGTGCTCACAATAATAAAAGATGTCCAAGATAGTATATTTATATGTGAAAACCTCTCTTTCCTTATTATTTCCTATTAATTGCAACGATGACCAAAACTATGTTTGTCAACTCTCAACAACTTTTATTCATCATACTCTTTATATGTGAAGTCATTACTCTCCATAAGATCCATATGATCTCTTTATTTCTTTTTATTTTTTTTCTTCTATTTTATCCCCTCAAGATCATAGCAAAATAATCAAGCCCTTGACTCAACACTAATCTTTATTATATATAGCTCATGGACTCGATTACATAGAAGGATCATAAAGCAAAACTCACAACTAGATCACGCTAAACCTTTATTCTACTAGATCAAGATATTACCAAAAGGACCGAGCTAAGAAAAACGGTAAATATAGAAGTGATGGTGATACGATACCGGGGCAATCCCCCAAGCTTGGTAGATTCCAAGGGGAGTGCCCATTCCCATGTGTTTATGTCCCTTTCTTCGGGGGTGGTGACGATGGAGTTGTTGGTGATGTAGGCTTGTTCCTTAATTTGCGCTTGAGGATAGAATTTTGATCCCTTAGGTCATCGATCTCCCGCTCAAGGCTTAATACCTTTTTGCATAGTTCTTGTTTGTTCTCCTGCAAGAGACGAAAAGAGATAAACTCGATCTTAGGTTTCTTTGCTCCTATTGGGGATGCTTGACTTTTTGAACTCCACACGCATGTCCCCAGGTTGAGGTAATGGGACTTCATCCTCATCTGGGCCCGTCTCCTCCTTTCCCCTATGCTCATAGTCTTCTTATTCCTCCATGGTCCAACCACAATGCTCCAAGTCCCCGTAGACCTTATGATCTGCAAGGTAATCAGCCACATAGCTTTCTCCCTCCGAATCTTGGGATGACATATTGCTCTAATCTGCAGCAGAAACAACTCGAAACAAAAACAGGGATATTTGTGTGATACGGTGGTCAAAACCTTCGGAAGATTATATAATGAATTTTTGCCGAACAAAAGAAGTATCGTGCAAGAAAACGGAGTTCGGAGAGCACACGAGGTGCCCACGAGGTAGGGGGCGCGCCCAGGGGGGGTAGGGCGGGCCCTCGGGTCCTTCCCGGACTACTTCTTATTTTCCTATTTTCTTAAATATTCCAAAACATAGAAAAATTGCCATTAGAACTGTTTTGGAGTCGGTTTACTTACCGTACCACGTACCCATTCCTTTTCAGAGTCTGAAACGTTCTGGAAAGTGTCCTTTATGTATTCCTCCGGGGTTACGGTTTCGATAACATTGGTTTCAACATTTATGGGATTACCTGAGATATAATGTTTGATTCTGTGACCGTTCACCAGCCTCGGATTTGTGCCTTCGAAGTTGTTAATTTTTATGGCACCAGAATGATAGACCTCCTCGATGATGTAATGACCTTCCCATTTAGAGAGGAGTTTGATTGCAAAAAATCTTTAACGAGAGTTGTACAATAATACATAATCACCTACATTAAACTCACGCTTTTTATCCTTTTATCATGCCATCTTTTAACTTTTTCTTTAAATAGTTTGGCATTCTCATAGGCCTGGGTTATCCATTCATCAAGTGAGCTAATGTCAAAAAGCCTCTTCTCACCGACAAGTTTGAAGTCATAGTTGAGCTCTTTAATAGCCCAATATGCCTTATGTTCTAATTCGAGAGGTAAGTGACAAGCTTTACCATAAACCATTTTATATGGAGACATACCCATAGGATTTTTATATGCAGTTCTATTGGCGCATAATGCATAGTTTTTGGACCAATTCTTTCTAGATCTATTAACAGTCTTTTGCAAAATTAATTCTACTTGACCACTAGACTGTGGATGATATGGAGATGCAATTCTATGATTAACATCATACTTAGCAAGCATTTTACGAAAAGCACCATGAATAAAATGTGAACCACCGTCAGTCATTAAATATCTAGGGACTCCAAACCTCGGAAAAATAACTTCTTTAAGCATCTTAATAGAGGTGTTATGATCATCACTACTAGTTGGAATAGCTTCTACCCACTTAGTAACGTAATCAACAACAACTAAAATATGAGTATACCCATTAGAGGAAGGAAACGGTCCCATATAATCAAAGCCCCAAACATCGAATGGTTCAATAACAAGTGAATAATTCATAGGCATTTTCTTGATGTCTACTAATATTACCAATTCTTTGACATTCATCACAAGACAAAACAAACTTATGGGCATCCTTGAAGATAGTAGGCCAATAAAAACCGGATTGCAATACCTTATGTGCAGTTCTGTCTCCAGCATGGTGTCCTCCATAAGCCTCGGAATGGCACTTGCGTAGGATCTGTTCCTGTTCATGCTCAGGACACAACGTCTAATAACACCATCTACTCCTTCTTTATAAAGATGTGGGTCATCCCAGAAGTAGTGTCTTAAATCATAGAACTTTTTCTTTTGCTGGTATGTGAAACTAGGTGGTATAAATTTAGCAACACTATAATTAGCATAATCAACATACTATGGAGCAGTACGAGAAGCATTTATGACAGCTAATTGTTCATCAGGAAAGCTATGATCAATAGGTAGTGGGTCATCAAGAACATTCTCTAACCTAGACAAGTTGTCTGCAACGGGGTTCTCAACTCCCTTTCCATCAATGATATGCAAATCAAATTCTTGTAGTAAGAGAACCCATCTAATAAGTCTAGGTTTAGCATCTTTCTTTTCCATAAGATATTTAATAGCAACATGATTAGTGTGAATAGTTACTTTAGAATCAACGATATAAGGTCTGAACTTATCACACACAAACACAACTGCTAAAAATTCTTTTTTAGTAGTAGCATAATTTCTTTGAGCACGGTCTAGAGTTTTACTAGCATATTGGATAACATTTAATTTCTTATCAACTCTTTGTGTCGGCGTTCTGGGAACGGGGGTCCCCAGACTTGCCTGCCTGCGGCCTGCGGCGTGGCTCAAAGGGGGGCCCAGCGCGGCCCATCTTCACCAACACAGACCCAAGACCCTCGCGAGGGGCCAAGCCTCGCGAGGCGGACGATGCGGAGCTTCCTCAGGCACGACCTCATCAGGCTGGCTCGCGAGGAGGCGGAGAGATCAAGGCGGGGTACCTCATGAGGTGCCCGTGATGCAAGCCATGACGACCGAGGGCGCCAGGCGGGTGCCAGCCCGCGCAGTGTCATCCTTTCCTCTTCGGTGCAAAGGGGGCAAGCGCAGCCGCGGAGTACCGAGGCATCAGGCAAAGGTTGCCATTTCGGTGCAACAAGACCAAGACCAGGAGGACTGCAAGACGGAGGTCATCGTGGAGCCCAAGACGGCGACACCACCAGAGCTTTGTGCAGGCGAAGACTACTTTTGTCAGGATAGCTGGTACTAGCTGTCCCCCTTCAAATTAGCCCGCCATTGTTGGCTCCATTCCCGCTCGATATTTGGGAAGAGGACCAGGGCTTCTATAAATAGGACCAGCCACCCATAGGGCCGGGGGAGAGAAAAAGAGAGGGCCAGAGAGGAAAGAGAGAGGGAGAGAGGTTTTTAGGGAGATCGAGATCAACAACCGGGAGGAGAGAGAGAGAGAGAGAGAGAGAGAGAGAGAGAGAGAGAGAGAGAGAGAGAGAGAGAGAAGGGTGACTGAACTCCTCCCAGCAGTTCATCGCCCTAGCCAAGAACAGACCCTCGCGAGGCTGTTCTTCCTTGTATTGTTCATCATCATCAGCCCAAGAGGCAATCCACCGCACCACACACTGGAGTAGGTAGGGTATTACACCACAAAGGTGGCCTGAACCAGTATAAACCCTGTGTCTCTTGTGTTGTTCTTTCCATAGCTTAGATCTTAGCAAGGCGGACGGGTGCAGGTAGGTAGGAGGCGAAATCTCCGCGTGCACCCTAGTGTTCGAACCTCAAGGGTCTGCCGGAACCCGAAATCCGACATTTGGCGCGCCAGGTAGGGGTGCGCCGAAATTCGTCTTCCACCACCCCGTTCTCCTCTGACCATTGCGCCCATGTCTGACGCTCGTCGGGCCCGCGCCGAGCGTCGGGCCGCTTTCACTTCCCGCGTCGCCCAGACGGCTCCTGTCGGTGGGCGTCCTCGCCGTTCCCCGTCACCTGCTGTCAACGCCGCCACCGGCCCAGCGGGGGACGAGCAGCAAGCATCGTCTCAGCATCGGTCCGTGCGGCAAGACGGCCGCACCGCAACTCCCTCGCTCACCCCGGCTGGTTCTTCATCCTGCGTGCTCCGCGCACCCATGGAGGCTCGAGCAGCGCTCATCGCGGCAAACGAGCTCCTGCGCTATCGTCCCGTCGATGACGTCTATGAAGAACGGCTCGACCGCGTCGCCGAGCTCGTCCGCGCCGTCCGCTCTGCTGCACCGCACCCCGCCTCGCGCGGGCGACGAAGCTCCGGCAGCGCCCCGGCCACCTCCTCCTCAGGAAGGCGCCATGGCTCCAACGCGTGTGGTCCCTGGGCGGAACCCGCTCCGTCAGGCGCCAGCGCGGCAAGAGCAGAGCTGCCAAGAAGTCCCTCGCCCGCAAGAAGTTGCCCGGCGCTCCCTGCTCCAGCACGTCATGACCATGCTCCTGCTCCCGCACGTCAAGACCCCGCGCTGCTCCCAGCTGCAGCGCGTGCGGACATGCAAGACCAAGCTCTCCGTTACCCATGGCCTCCCGTGGCCACAGCAGGCTGCCGCGCCTTCACCACCGAGCTACGCAGCGTCGCGTGGCCCGGCAAGTTTAAGCCAGACCTGCCTCCTCGTTACGATGGCACGGCCGACCCTGCGGAGTTCCTCCAGCTCTACGAGCTGGGCATCGAAGCTGCCAACGGAGACGAGAAGGTCATGGCGAACTGGTTTCCCATGGCGCTCAAGGACGAGGCCCGCACCTGGCTCCTGAACCTGGCTCCAGGCACGATCTCCTCCTGGGACAAGATGCGCACCCGCTTCATCGCCAACTTCCAAGGTACTCGCGACCGGCCACCCGCCGTGAGCGACATGCGCCGCATCAAGCAACAACCCGGGGAGACCCTGCAGAAGTACATCCAGCGCTTCAACAACGCACGCCTCAAGATTCCCAAGGTGACTGAGGAGGCCATCATCTCAGCCTTCTCCGACGGTGTGCGCGATGTCAAGATGAAGGAGGAGCTGGCGATGCATGAAGACCTGTGCACTTCCTTGGAGCTGTTCAACTTGGCAACCAAGTGCGCCAGGGCTGAGGAGGGCCGTCTCTCCCTCCTCGAGTTGCCTGCCGCAGACCCAGAAGAGAAGAAGCCCAAGGCCAAGGATGTGAAGCGCAAGGGGGCTGCCGTGCTCGCGGCAGAACCAGACACCAAGCGGGGCAGAGATCAGCCCGAACCCTCCAAGGGCAGTCGGTACTGTGTGTACCACGACCTCCACACCCACAACACCAACGAATGTCAAGAGCTCCGAGCCGTGCGAGAAGGAAGGATCGGCCGTCGCCCTGACCGTGGTGACCGAGGCTACGGTCGAGGAGGAGGAAGGAACGCAGGATGCTGGGAAGACCGTGGCCCGCGCCAAGGGTGGCGCGATCAACCTCGCGAGGATCGCTGGCAAGACCTGCCTCGCGAGGGAGACTAGAGGGATCAGCCTCGTGAGGACCGCCCGCAAGGCAACGCAGGCCTCCCACCGCTGCCGCCGCAGCCAAGGAGAAACGAGGACCGCCACCAGGACGAGGGGGCTGGGGGCTTCCAGGAGCCGCGCGCGATCGCCTGCATCCTGGGCGGGGCTCAAGCCCTAGCCTCTCAACGCATCTTCAAGCAGTTCGCCCACGAAGTGAATGCAATCCTCCCCAGGCTCGAAGCCGCGCGCCCTCTCAGGTGGTCGGCGTGCGCCATCACGTTCAGCTCAGCAGATCAGCTCAAGTGTGCGGCTACAGCCGGAGCCCTCCCGATGCTGTGTTCCCCAATCATCAGCAACATGGTGGTCACCAGGACCCTCATCGATGGCGGGGCAGGGCTCAACGTCCTGTCCGTGCAAACATTCAACAATCTCCAAGTGCCCTACAGCCAGCTTCAGCCAACCAAGCCTTTCTCTGGAATCACCGACGGCTCCACGGTCCCAATTGGGTAGGTCCGCCTCCCAGTCACCTTTGGGGCACGCGACAACTACCGCACTGAGCTCATCGACTTCGACGTCGCTCACATTCGACTGCCGTACAACGCCATCCTTGGGTACCCAGCGCTGGCCAAATTCATGGCCGTAACTCACCACGGCTACAACATCCTCAAGATGCCAGGAAGTGGCGGAGTCATCACGGTGCCCTGTGAAGAGAAGGACGCGGTGTGTTCCCTGGAACGAGGCTTTCAGGCCGCGTCACTGGAAGAACCAGATCGCGGAAGCAGGAGGCTTCCCGAGACCGCCCCCAATAAGAAGAAGACATCATCCGGCCCGGCCCCTCAGGAGGCAGTCCCCTCTGGGCCCGTGCCTGCCCAGGGGGAACCTTCTTCCATCGCATAGGAAAGAGCGCCGGTTGCCCTCCTCAGGCAGGGCTCGGGGGCTCTCCCCTGGAGGCCCACCGACCTAGCTAGGGTCAAGAGGGAGGCGCTTGGGCACCACATGGAGGCGTGTTTCGAAGCACGTTTCCCTCAAGAAGGAGCAAGGCAAGGAAAGCTAGACCCTCAGGAGTTCGTCAGCAAGGCCATTCAGGAGCTACAGGAGTCAAGAGTCATGAAAGGCGGC
This sequence comes from Triticum monococcum, assembly GCA_034509565.1. Classification (NCBI taxonomy): domain Eukaryota; kingdom Viridiplantae; phylum Streptophyta; class Magnoliopsida; order Poales; family Poaceae; genus Triticum; species Triticum monococcum. Next base: position 354,014,534 of record CM067841.1, read on the forward strand.
CGCCGCCTACCAGCAACGGCTCCCCATCCAGGCGAGGATGGTGGGCTGCGCGTCTGCATAGACATACCAGGGCTCAACCGAGTCGCCTCTCTGGAGCGCCTCTGGCCCTCGCGAGTGGGGTGCTGCGGAGGTCCACCCCATAGCTACGTTCACATGCCTTACGGCTTGCCGAACGCGGCTGCCACGTACCAGCGCCTGATGAGGGGCGCCACGGAGGCACAAGAGGCCAGGCGTTCCGCAGCCCTGGCGGAGATGGAGATGGTCCGCGAGGAGCCGCCGACGCCTCTGGAGCCTCCCAAGGCCCCTGGGCCTGGGGGCTCGTGAGGATCGGCTTCCGCAGCCCACCGAGTCTGCTACACCAACACCCCTTTGAAAGGGCATTTCCCTACTTTATGTTTTGGATGATGATGACAACCCTTTGTGGTCTAATCGTGTGCTATATGTTTCAGGTTCTCAATGCTTAGGCTTACATCGGATTGCTATTGCCTCTCGAAGGAAAAGATCGAAGACGTGTCCTCTACGCTTTTATTTTTCTTTGCTCGTAGAGTACCCGTACTATCAAGAGGGAATCCTCATTAGGAAGCTCTGGGGGAATCAGTTCACATACACTTTTCTCACCCTCTCTTTGCCTTCCTCAGGTGTGTGTGTGAGAGAGAGTTTTCCTTGCCTCTTCCCCTCTTTCCAGCTCACTGTTTCTGCCCAGCGGTTGTACCGCTCTCTGGAGCGATTGTACCGCTGGGTCTTGTCGCTCACCAATGTTGTTCGAGCGGTTGTACCACTGCCTCCGGGCGGTGGTACCACCACCATGCTCTGCAACTGCTGGGGCAGTGGTTCCGTCCATGCACCGCTCAAGTACCGCTCTTGCTTCTGGTTTGATGCGGTTCTTGGGCGGTAGTGGCCCGGTTGGTCCGGTCATTCCATGATGACCGGTACCACCGGTGGTCTGAGTGGTTCTTCCGCTTAGAACTTAGCCGCCCAAGAGCTCAAGGCCATGCGGTTGTTCCGACCAGGCACCGCCCAAGTACCGGTCAAGCTCCTGTTTTGATGCGGTGGTTGTGCGGTAGCCAGGTGGTTAGTCCGGTTATTCTTCTTAGCTGGTACTACCGCCCGCCTGTCCGGTTGTACCGCTTGGTAGGGTTCTGCAGTTACACCGTGAGTCCCGGTTGTACCGGGACGAGGACCGGTTGTACCGCTGCAGTGCAAAAAACGTAGTAACGGTTGGAAATGTGGGTGACTATTTAAGGGAGCTTCTCCCACCTACCACTCCCACCTTTGACCTCTCTCACTCCACCATTAATGCCCTTCAAGCTCTCTTGCCCGATCTCTCTCTCTAGCCACTCAAACTTGTTGATTTGCTAGGGATTGAAGGAGGAGACCTAGATCTACACTTCCACCAAAGGATATTTGCTTCCCCCATACTTTCTTGTGTGGATTTTGTTACTGTTGGGTGTTTGAGCACCCTAGACGGTTGAGGTTACCTCGGAGCCATATTCCATTGTGGTGAAGCTTCGTGGTTTTGTTGGGAGCCTCCAATTAAGTTGTGGAGAGAGCCCCAACCTTGTTTGTAAAGGTTCGGTCGCCGCCTTCAAGGGCACCAATAGTGGAATCACGGCATCTCGCATTGTGTGAGGGTGTGAGGAGAATACGGTGGCCCTAGTGGCTTCTTGGGGAGCATTGTGCCTCCACACCGCTCCAACAGATACGTACTTCCTCTCAAAGGGAAGGAACTTCGGCAACACATCCTCGTCTCCACCGTCTCCACTCTTGGTTATCTCGTGCCGTTATTTGAGCAAGCTTACTTGTTTCATATCTCTTGCTTGCTTGTGTACCTATCCTCGTTGCATCATATAGGTTGCTCACCTAGTTGCATATCTAGACAACCTACTTTGATGCAAATTGTAAATTGTTAAAGAAAAGCTAAAAACTGTTAGTTGCCTATTTACCCCCCTCTAGTCAACCATATCGATCCTTTCAATTGGTATCAGAGCCTCGTCTCTTTATTAAGGACTTTACCGTCCAAAGAGTTTGGTTGATACCATAGACGGTGTGGAGGAACACTCCGGTGTGAATCCGGTCTCATCTACGGGAGATGGGGGAACTTCGGTCTCTCGTGAGGAGTTGAATGTAGCCTTGGAGACATTGAAAACCTCCATGACGATCGAAGTCGAAAGCATGTTTACTAAATTTCTTGAGGGGCTTAAACTATCCACCGCACTGTTGAAAGTGGGTGATACTGCCAACAAGGTGACAGATGCTATCCCCGACAAGGGGGAAGCTAGTAGTGAAAAGGCTCCTTCTTCTAGTGGCAGGAATGGCACCGGCATCTTTGCCCATGTGGAACCACCACTTGTTTATGGTGGACCGGTTCCTTCCACTCATTTGAATCATGCCGGTCCTCCCCCTAAGATTGTGAAAAATGAGGATTTTGATTCTTGGGTTTACCGCTTTAAACGTCATTTAAATCATGTGAACACTAACCTTTGGAGAATCATTGAAGAAGGTTTCTATCCACATGATCCAAGCAACTTCACTCCTCGAGAAGCCACGGACAATCAATTGAATGAGAATGCTCTCTTCATCATTCAAGATGCAATTCCACTCGAAGACCTACCTCATCTTCGTCCTTTCGCCTTGGCCAAAGATGCATGGCATTGTGTTGTGTCTCTCTACCGGGGAAGCGCAAGCATTCAACGCTCCAACTATGAAGTGGTACAAGATGAGGCCGATGAGTTTGCAATGAAGGAAGATGAAGAACCTCGTGAGCTCTATTGGAGAGTAACCAAACTTTCGGTCTCACTACGAGATCACGGGAGCAAGGACATGGATGACAATTGGATCAAGCGCAAATTCCTCAAGGCAATGATGACCTATCACAAGGCCATGTCCTCCGTCATTCGTCAAAGACCGGACTTCCACACTTTGACCTCAAGCGAAGTGTTGGATGAGTTTGTGGCCATGAACATTTTGGACAAGACCGCCGACAATGCGGTGCTCCGTTGTCAACGGGCAAAGAAGCCTAACCTTGCATTGAAGGCCAAGCTCATCGTGGAAGACGAAGAAGAGGAAGAAGAGGAGAGCAACCCCGAAGATACGATGTATGCATATCATGAACACATGGCACTTGCTTCAAGGCAATTTTGGAGCAAGAAAACCTCGAGGCCAAACTTTAGCAAAAACAACTCGAGTGGTACAAGGGGCAAGCAACGTGTAAGGACTTGCTACAATTGCAGCAACGTGAGTCATTTCGTTGCGGAATGCCCGTATGAGAAGAGGGAAGACAATGGTGGCAAGCTCATCCGAAAGGACAAGGCCAAGTCGTTCCCCAACAAGAACAACTTCTCCAAGAAGACTCCTCCCAAGGCTTTGGTTGTGCAAGAAGAGTACAATGAGGATGATGACGATGATGAAGATGATGAGTCGGTTGCCATGGCCTCCGTTGCCATTGCAACAACGTCACGGGTGTCTCTCTTCGACTCACCCAATGAGAGCATCACCGCCAAGTGCCTCATGGCTAAAGCCACTAACAAGGTAACCTCCAACATCAAAACTACCATCATTAATCATCCTTCCCCGACGGATTGCATTAATGAACTTGAGGGAGCTAATGTGGAGGCTAACGAGTTTGAGGCCTTTATGGGCAAACTCAAGGAAAAATCAAAGAAGCACTTTGTTGCTCTCTTGGAACAACTTGGTGAAGCCAATGACATGATCGACGCTCACGAGGACACCATCTCTAAGAATGAAGGGCATAGTCATGACTATGCCGATGAGATCTTGGATCTTTCCAATGCTCTTGAGGAAAAGCGTGGCCTTCGTTTGGCTCTTGAGGAGTCACACAACGTTGATCATGGTAAGTTAAAGAAAGATTATGATCATGTCCTAATTGTTTCTCATGTGCTAAATTCCGAGAAGGCCATACTCGGGGTTGATCTTGCTAGACTCAAAGAGGAGTTTGATATACTTGACAAGGCTCACAAGGCCTTGAAGGGTATTCACGCTAGTCTCAAGGAGTCTCATGATCAACTCCAAGTGAAGCTAACTAAGGAGAAAGCAACTTTTCCTCATATGGTTCTAATAGATAATGCAAATGCTACTAACCCGTGTTGTGAGCATATACATCTTGTTGAGGAAAATGCTAAGTTGAAGGAGCAACTTGAGAGAGGTCTTGCGACTTGCATACAAGGCAAGAAGAACCTCAACGATCTCTTGATCAACCAAAAGGGAGTTGTGGCCAAGGAAGGGGTTGGGTATGTGCCTGAGTCCGAGAACAAGAAGAAGAATGACAAGACCAAAGACCTCCCCCTCTCATGCAAACCTTTGTGAGGGAGGGAGAGAGTGCCCCCGAGAAGAAGAAGAAGAACAATGTCAAGAAGGGCAATGTCACCCCTCCCAACAAAGCTGGCGATTTTAATCCTTCTTATGTGTTATGTCGTGCTAGTGATGGGCATGTTTATGCCAAATTTGTTGGTTCTCTTCATGAATACATTGAATGGTCTATTTGGGTTCCTAAGACCCTTGTTACTAACATCAAAGGACCCATTAAAAAATGGGTACCTAAAACCAAGCATTGATCTCTTGTAGGTGTTTGCTTCCGGTGGTGGATCATGGTTGCTCGATAGCGGAGCTACAAATCATATGACCAGAAGCAAGGACTTGGTGGTGGACGTGCACAAAGTTCCATCTATGCCCACCAATGTCGAGTGGGGTGACACCTCATCCTCTAAGGTATTGGGACTTGGCAAGGTGGTCATCTCTCATGATCTCACGATCGAGAAGGTCATGCTTGTCGAGTCCCTTGCATACAATTTACTTTCCGTTCGTCAACTTGCAATCATGGGCTTTGCCACTTTCTTTGATATTGATACCGTGGCCCTCTTGTGGAGCAAGACTCTTAAAGTAGCTTTTGTTGGGCATGTCGAGAACAGTCTATATGTGATTAATTTTTCGGAGTGACCCACTAAGACCGCGACATGCCTAATGGCTAAAGTTGATGTGGGATGGCTTTGGCATCGCCGTTTAGCCCATGTCAATATGAGATCTTTGCAAAGTCTTCTCAAGGGGGACCATGTCCGTGGACTAACGAATGTTAGTTTTGTTAAAGATCGTGCTTGCAGTGCCTGTATCGAAGGAAAGCTACATGAGAAGGCTCACCCTCCCACGACTATCATCTATTCAAAGAGGCCCTTGGAGCTCCTTCACATGGATCTTTTTGGGCCCCCATCCTTCGATAGTCTTGAAGGTAGGAAGTATTGCTTGGTGATTGTGGATGACTACTCAAGGTACACGTGGGTGTATTTCTTCAAGAGGAAGAGCGAGACCCAACAAACCGTCATTGACTTTGCAAATGAAGCACAACATCAACACAATGCAAAGATCTTGACAATAAGAAGTGACAACAGCACCGAGTTCAAGAACTACACCTTGGATGAGTTTCTTAGTGATGAGGGAATCAAGCATCAATATTCCACACCATACACCCCTCAACAAAACGGTGTTGCGGAGAGGAAGAACTGGACGTTGATGGATGCGGCAAGGACCATGATGGCGGAGTTCAAGTCTCCGTACAACTTCTGGGCCGAAGCCATCAACACCGCATGTCATGCATCCAATCGGCTCTACCTCTGCAAGGGCTTGAACAAGACTCCATATGAGATACTCACCGGTAACAAGCCCAACCTGAAGTACTTACGGGTATTCGGGTGTAAGTGTTTCATTCTCAAGAAAGGTGTTCGGTTGTCTAAATTTGAGGCTAGAGCTTATGAGGGTATATTTGTTGGTTATGCTACAAACTCTCATGCTTACCGTGTCCTCAATAAATCCACGGGACTTATTGAGGAAACATGTAACGTGGAGTTTGATGAGAATAACGGCTCCCAAGTGGAGCAAAGTGGCACTTGTGAGGTAGGTGATGAAATTCCTCCTCAAGCCATAAGAAGAATGGGTGTTGGTTTCATTCTACCCATTGAGGAACCCCTTGTGGCCGAAGGAGAAGGACAATGCTCCACTCAAGTGGAGCCATCACCAACCCAAGGCCCACACGCTTCCGAAGAACAAAGTGAAGGCCCTCAACTTCATGGACAAGTCCAAGGGAAAGATCATACTCAAGACGGTGTTGACACACAAAGTGATGCCCAAGGTCAAGTCCTCTCCCCCGAGCAAGTTCAAGATCAAGAACAAGTTCATGACGGTGCTCAAGATGATCAAGTAACCACTCCTCAACTCACCACCGAGGAGGAATTAGAGCATCGTGCCACCAAGGTTGCTTCCAAGCTCTCCACCAAGGATCATCTCATGACAAATGTGCTTGGAAGCTTAAGAAAGGGGGTAAGCACTCGTAGAAAATTAGCAAATTATTGTGAGCATCACGCGTTTGTCTCTTGTGTGGAACCCCACAAGGTCTATGAGGCGCTAGAAGATCCGGATTGGCTCAATGCCATGCACGAAGAACTCAACAACTTCGAGCGCAAGAAAGTGTGGAGATTGGTGCCAAGGCCAACGGGGAACCACAATGTCATTGGAACCAAGTGGATATTCAAGAACAAGCAATATGCCCATGGGATTATCATTCGCAACAAGGCTCGTTTGGTAGCACAAGGCTACTCCCAAGTCGAGGGTATCGACTATGGTGAAACCTTTGCTCCCGTTGCTCGTCTTGAATCCATTCGCATGTTGATTGCATATGCTTCTCATCATAACTTTAAGTTACAACAAATGGATGTGAAGAGTGCTTTCCTTAATGGTCCCATTAATGAATTGGTTTACGTCAAGCAACCCCCTGGGTTCGAGGATCCCTACTTTCCCGATCATGTGTATCAACTCGATAAGGAACTCTATGGCCTTAAACAAGCCCCACGTGCGTGGTATGACCACCTTACCGAGTTGTTACAAGACCGTGGTTTTGAAGTTGGGCTAATCGACCCCACTCTTTTAACTAAGAAGATCAAAGGGGAGTTGTTTGTGTGCCAATTATATGTTGATGATATTATCTTTGGTTCTCCTAACAAAGCTTTCAATGAGGAATTTGCCGCTCTCATGACCTCAAAGTTCGAGATGTCCTCCATGGGAGAGTTGAAGTTCTTTCTAGGGTTCGAAGTGAAGCAAAGAAGAGAAGGAACCTTCATCAATCAATCCAAATACACTCAAGACATGCTCAAGAGATTCAAGCTAAGTGACGTCAAGCCGGCTTCCACTCCAATGCCCACCAAGTGCCAACTTGACTTAGATCCCAATGGTAAAGTGGTGGATCAAAAGGTATATCGTTCCATGATTGGATCCTTGCTTTACCTTTGTGCATCTAGACCGGACATCATGTTGAGTGTGGGAATTTGTGGATGGTTTCAAGCCACACCTAAGGAAAGTCACTATGTGGCGGTCAAACGAATCTTTCAATATTTGGCTCATACCCCAAACTTTGGCTTATGGTACCCAAGAGGATCAAACTTCAAGCTTGTAGGGTACTCGGATTCCGATTGGGCGGGAGACAAAGTGGATAGGAAGTTCACTTCCGGAGGGTGCCAATTCCTTGGTTGCTCTTTGGTAAGTTGGTCTTCCAAAAAGCAAAGTCGTGTGTCTCTCTCGTCCACCGAAGCGGAGTATGTAGTGGCCGGTAGTTGTGCACGACTCTTATGGATGAGGCAAACTTTAAAGGATTATGGTGTCACTTGTGACAAAGTGCCTCTTTGGTGTGACAATGAAAGTGCCATCAAGATCTCTCTCAACCCGGTGCAACACTTCAAGACGAAGCATATTGAGATCCGGTATCACTTCATCCGGGATCACATTAGACGAGGAGAGATCGAGCTCAACTACGTCAACACTCATGATAATCTTGCAGACATCTTCACGAAGCCCTTGGATGAAGCAAGATTTAATGAGTTAAGGCATGAGCTAAATATCATTGATTTGAGCAATGTGGCTTGAACCCTTGCACATCCTACCATGCTCAATTTGTTGTCTAGTTTAGGTGTAGGCATGGACATAGGGGGAGTGGTGTTCTCTCAATGAACTCTCCCTCCCCCCATTATGCATAAATTGATCGTGTCTTTCACATTAGCCATATTCGATGGTACTTGTGCTTCAAATACGAGTTTTGGTCATGGACCCAAGGATAATTCTTCGCGGTGCCATACCAATTGGCTCAAACATAGGTGGCCTCGGCCACCGTCCTCTCTTCGGGAGGTTGGAGTTAGACTTGTTGTTCTCGTGATTTTTTTCTCTCTTTCTGTCTTTGCTCTTTGTGTTAGGTTCTCCTTGGGTGTTGTTTCTCTCCTGTTTTGTGCCCCTTCTTCCTCCCTTCGGATTGCACCCATTTGATCTTGGCTTGGGCATAGGTGGTCGGGCGGTACAACCGGTATCATGGGCGGTTCTACCGCTGGTACCGGGTTGTGCCGTCGCAAGGGTCTCCGTTCGGTGCTTGGGCGGTTTCACTGCACAAACCCATGGTAACCCACGTCTAGTACTACCAGTTGATGCCATGCCGTACTACCGCTGCCTCCCAGGCACCGGAAGTACCGCCTCCATCCACCGGTCTGTACCAGACGAGCGGTACAACCGCTCCCCTAAGCGGTTCTACCGGGGCGTGTGTACGGGCCTATATATACCCGACGGGGCTGAAGGATTGTCTTTTTCCCTTTGTCCTCATTCGTCTTCTCTTTCCCTAGCCGCCGGCCATCTCTACCTCTGCCCCGGAGTGCGTCTCGCACTTCGGATCCTTGGCTCTCCATGGATTCTCTCCGTGGAGGCCTCCCGATCTCTTCTCATGGATGGTGGTAATGCCTCGTGTTCTTTTCTTCTAGTTCTTTCTAGGGTTCTCCCTTGTCTAGGACATTACTCAAAGTTCCGTGTTTAGTGATTCGATCTTTGGTTTAGAAGAGATCCTTGTTAGCCTCCTGTCTGGTTTGCAGCACTTAGAATTTGGAATATTACTTATGTGATTCGCATGCCCCGGTTAGATTTATCTTCCCTGATAGTGCCACTGTCAGCGGTTCTACCGCCCCTGCGGGCGGTACAACCGCTGGAGCGGTACTACCGGCGGAAGATCCGGTATAACCGGAACATATCAACCACAAAGCACTGTTCTATCTTCTCTGTTTTTGCAACTTGTTCCTTTTCTGCTAGTGGGTGCAATCCTCTCATCCTTGTTGGGTTTTTGTGTGTTCTTCTCTTGTGTGTGTTCAGGTGGCTCTAGTTCTCGCTCTGCTCCTCGCAAGACCAAGAAGAGGGCCCGAAGGACTTTGCGCTCGGTTGTGTCTGATGATGAAGAGTAAGTTGTGATTCCCACGAAGCCCACTCGCCGTGAAAAGTCTGCAGCTGCTAAGCAATGTGTGGTTATGCCGTTGCATCATTGGAAAGCCAAGGCTTGGGAAGCCTTCCGATCAAAGAATCCGTATGAGGTTCCTATTGCTCCCCGATGGACCATTGTTCAGTTCCGGAATGAGATGCAAGTGCGGATTGTTCATGAACTCTTTGAGCACAACAAGCACAGATATACCAAGCAGTGGACAATTGATCTTGACCATTGGAGAAACAACTTGGAGTATTTTGGTGAGGCGCTAGCTCTCTGCGAGGAGTTTGATCTTGTCAAGCTCATGTCAGTCAACTGTGACTTTGATGTTCAACTCGTCCATCAGTTCTATGCCACGGTTCATTTTGGGGAAGATGATGCACGCACTCTCACCTTCATGTGTCGCGATGAATTGTTTCACGTTCCCTGGAGGGCTTTCTGCAATGCTATTGGGTACGAGGATACCGGTCTGGAAGGAAGGGGTGGCATTCGTCCTCATGATTTTCCTGAGTCCATGCTTAAGGAGAAGCTTGCCCCTCTGTACATTCGGGGCCGTGGGATTATTGGAGAATCCAAGGATTTGGAGAAGGTCTATGACATCATGCACCGAGTGTTCCGCAATGTGCTCTTGCCCAAGGTGGGCAATCAAGATGAGATTCATGGCTATCTGGTTGATTTGATGGTTGCTATGAAGACCGTGGTGGGGACAGGGGCACCGTTTCATGTGTCAAATTGGATGTGGCATGAGATGTACAACATGGTCATCTACCGTAAAGTCCCAATCTACACCCCGTTTGTCATGTGCTTTCTGAACTCTGTGTGGGCTGTTCGTCGTCCTGGAGAGCTCCTCACTTCTCCAGACAACCTCACTGTTCATGAGGTCAAGCTCCTTAAGAAGAAGAAGCATGCCGAGCCTCGGTTCCCTGAAAATGCTCCTGAGGATGTCTATGCTACTTCTGACGATGAGGACTTTGAGCTGGAGCCAGGGGCCAAGCCTTCGTGGGTGGCAAAACTTACTGCCAAGGTCAAGAAGACCTTTTGTCTCCAGGCTGACATCCATAAGAGGATGTATGAGGCACATGCCAATGAGAAGCTTGCACGGCGTCGCCAAATTGCAATGATGAAGCACCTCAACATACCGGTTCAGAGTGTCTCTGAGAAGAGCATCATCCCAGAGGAGCGTTGGATCTCTACCCATAGCACCAGCCATCCTCCTCGCTTGCAGCAGCTGACAATGCCATGGAGGAATCTGATCACGACGATGATGACGACTCTGATGATGAGGATCCAGATGCGACCGAGGAGTCAGAGGAGGACGCCTGAGCTTTGGGACGCTAGCTTCGCTCTTTTCATTTTTGGTGTCTTGATGCCAAAGGGGGAGAGGGTTCTATAGGTGTCGGGGTCTTGCTTTGGGTTTTGTTTTTTTTTCTCGTGTTTAGTGTTGGTCTTTGTTCGTTCACTTGTTTCGTTCCTTGCTGTGTGAGAGACTTATGTTACTCCTTTACCTTTCCGTTCTTCGGTCATTATCGTTATTAGTTTTATATTGTCTCTCCTTTTCGTGCTTAGAGTGGTGAGTCTATAAAATCTAGGGGGAGTCTAGTCCAGAAAGTGTGCCCATACTTTCTAACAGCTAGTACTTGTTGGGGCACACATTCAGGGGGAGTTCCGTCTAGATTTCATTGACTTATCTCTTGCAAATCATGTTGTTTTCATCATCCACCAAAAAGGGGGAGATTGAGTGGGCATTTCCCTACTTTATGTTTTGGATGATGATGACAACCCTTTGTGGTCTAATCGTGTGCTATATGTTTTAGGTTCTCGATGCTTAGGTTTACATTGGATTGCTATTGCCTCTCGAAGGAAAAGATCGAAGACGTGTCCTCTACGCTTTTATTTTCTTTGGTCGTAGAGTACCCGTACTATCAAGAGGGAATCCTCATTAGGAAGCTCTGGGGGAATCAGTTCACGTACACTTTTCTCACCCTCTCTTTGCCTTCCTCAGGTGTGTGTGTGAGAGAGAGTTTTCCTTGCCTCTTCCCCTCTTTCCAGCTCACTGTTTCTGCCCAGCTGTTGTACCGCTCTCTAGAGCGGTTGTACCGCTGGGTCTTGTCGCTCACCAGTGTTGTTCGAGCGCTTGTACCGCTGCCTCCGGGCGGTGGTACCGCCACCATGCTCTGCAACTGCTGGGGCGGTGGTTCCATCCATGCACCGCTCAAGTACCGCTCTCGCTTCTGGTTTGATGCGGTTCTTGGGCGGTAGTGGCCCGGTTGGTCCGGTCATTCCATGATGACCGGTACCACCGGTGGTCTGAGCGGTTCTTCCGCTCAGAACTTAGCCGCCCAAGAGCTCAAGGCCATGCGGTTGTTCCGGCCAGGCACCGCCCAAGTACCGGTCAAGCTCCTGTTTTGATGCGGTGGTTGTGTGGTAGCCAGGCGGTTAGTCCGGTTATTCTTCTTAGCCGGTACTACCGCCCGCCTGTCCGGTTGTACCGCTTGGTAGGGTTCTGCAGTTACACCGTGAGTCCCGGTTGTACCGGGACGAGGACCGGTTGTACCGCTGTAGTGCAAAAAATGCAGTAACGCTGGAAATGTGGGTGACTATTTAAGGGAGCTTCTCCCACCTACCACTCCCACCTTTGACCTCTCTCACTCCACCATTAATGCCCTTCAAGCTCTCTTGCCCGATCTCTCTCTCTAGCACTCAAACTTGTTGATTTGCTAGGGATTGAAGGAGGAGACCTAGATCTACACTTCCACCAAAGGATATTTGCTTCCCCCATACTTTCTTGTGTGGATTTTGTTACTCTTGGGTGTTTGAGCATCCTAGATGGTTGAGGTTACCTCAGAGCCATATTCCATTGTGGTGAAGCTTCGTGGTTTTGTTGGGAGCCTCCAATTAAGTTGTGGAGAGAGCCCCAACCTTGTTTGTAAAGGTTCGGTCGCCGCCTTCAAGGGCACCAATAGTGGAATCATGACATCTCGCATTGTGTGAGGGCGTGAGGAGAATACGGTGGCCCTAGTGGCTTCTTGGGGAGCATTGTGCCTCCACACCGCTCCAACGGAGACGTACTTCCTCTCAAAGGGAAGGAACTTCGGCAACACATCCTCGTCTCCACCGTCTCCACTCTTGGTTATCTCGTGCCTTTATTTGAGCAAGCTTACTTGTTTCATATCTCTTGCTTGCTTGTGTAACTATCCTCGTTGCATCATATAGGTTGCTCACCTAGTTGCATATCTAGACAACCTACTTTGATGCAAATTGTAAATTGTTAAAGAAAAACTAAAATTTGTTAGTTGCCTATTCACCCCCTCTAGTCAACCATATCGATCCTTTCACCCTTCGTCCTCAACGTCATCAGGTGACATCTTTCAAGTTTCACTTCCAGCCGGGAGCGCCCCCCAGGGCTGCATTATTCCCAGGCCGCGTGGGTCCGTCCCTGGTGCGTGTACCCCTTTTATTTCATGTTGTTAGCTTACCTTGTTGGGGGCGCCCCTCGGGCTGCATGATCCCCAAGTCGCTCGGGCCTGACCCAGTGATGTCCGCCTTCCCAGCATCTATTTGAATGAATCCACTCCTTCACGACTAATGTGCTTGACCAAGTTGCCCGCTCAACTGACGGAACTGCTCCCAAACGGCACGACGCTTGCACATGGGTCCATCCCTGCAACGCCGACAAACCTGGATGGCTAAGCTCTGGCCACGGCAGCCCCGCATGGCGCCACCTCGTCAAGCCTTCAGTGCCTCATTACCCCTCGGAAGCAACGAACGGCTGACTATCAATTGTCATGGCAACCCCTCTTTCTTTCTCTGATGGGTCTATAGGATCTCTTAAAGGAGCTGCGTCCGGCGAGGCCCTAGCGGTGTCTCCTCCACTCTCATCCGCGTGAACGGCTTGCACGTTAAAGGGGGGGGGGTGCCTGAGCATCATGACTCAGGGCTCCTACTGGCTCTCCAGCCCTCACCCTCTGGCCTTGTCCACGGCATCGTGACCTGGCATACCTGCGACGGCTGAGACTCGCTCGAGGGCCGGGACCCGAGGACGTAGAGCAGAAAGGGGAGCAAGGGCGAGAGGGGAGGGACACACGAGGACCTTGCCGAGCAACCTTGCGCCTGCCGATGCACGGACCCGGCGACACACCAGAGAGGGGCTCCAAATTCTCGAGATAAGTCACCACCCGGAAGCGCCAGCTACCGTGGCACATCCCCGCACCTAATGCAATCCCGTGTTAGCGACGCCGCTCTCCTTTCTCACCGAACGACGGCTGCTTGAGCGCCAAAGGGGACCTCCTGAGCATGGCGACTCAGGGGCTCCTACCGGACTCTGGGTCGCTCACCTCCTGGCCTTGACCACGGCATCGCGACCTGGCATACCAGCGACGGCTGAAGCCGCCTTGGGACTGGGACCTGTTGGCGCAGAGCACCAAGCCCTCGTGAGGTTCGAAAGGGAGGACTGAGCTAAGACGGAGTGAGCGACTCGCACAATTCTACGGCAAGGGCTATATTAACAAAATAGGATCACATGCACCTTACAAGCCCCCACGGGACGCGTCTTTGATTCCTTGCAGGGAAACAGATCCTAAAGGGACACTAACTGCGCGCGCCCCTGCAAAAGACGCCATCATGAACAGTGGGCCATCAAGCACCGGCGCCAACCCCATCCAGATCAGAGTCAGCAGCGGCCTGACGAGCCCGCCCTGCTCCAGGAGCGGCGCCGGCTCGGGGGCTCGTAGCTGTCGTCGCTCGTCTCCGGAGTCGCGAAGAGCTCGCCGGAGTTGCTGGAACCCCCGACGCCTCCACCGCCTGAGGAGCCGCCAATGGAGCAGTTGGCGGGCCCAGTCCTCGCTGCAGCAGGGTCCTGGCCACCTCCCCTGGGGCAGCACTCTAGCCGGCGCCCGTTCGCATTGAAGACCTTGAAGAACACCACTGAAGCACCATCGTACTCCAAGTGGATCGCGAAGGCGCCTCTTGTCCTGCAAACCCGGGCGATTTCGCCATAGCCCTGAGTCGTGAAGACCTCGCCCGGGGCAACGACCGTGACGTCTGCCTCGGTCGCGAGGGTGCAGCAGCCGGCGTGCTGCAGCCAAAGCTCCAGGAGTTCTCCCTGCGGGATGATGGAGGCGAAGAAGGGAGGAAGGCGAATCCAAGACTGAGGAGGCATGGCGACGTGGAGCATGAACACTCGGGAGGAGCCCTCGGTGTGGACCCCAGGGGGGACGACCCACACCTTCGTGACCCGTCGGCGCCGACGGTGGTGTCGTCCGTGGCGATTAGCATCAGCTCCTTCAGGGCCCTCGATGTGGGCGTACAAGGGAAGCGGGAACCCCGGCGGTGCCCGCTCGCACCAAGGCCTCGACACCATCTGATGGGCCCCCTCGTTCGGGCCACGGAGGACGAGCCGTTTCTTCGGCGGGAGCGGGTCTGGTTCCTCTCGGGGAGCCTTTCCCTTCTCTGCCGTCGAGAACCGGCGGATCGGAGCCATCGCAGCAAGACGGAGCAAGGACCGGGAAGAAGGAGAAGCAAGGAGGGATGGACTGGAAGGGCGCGCGCCATTCCGTACTTATGGCCAGCGAAGGCCAGTCACCGACCTCCACGATCGCAGGTAATCATGACCCGCTTTGCATGCAGGGACTTGTCCAATCCATGCAGTTGCCGAGGCGCCATGGGGAAGTGGAGGCGCTCACATCCAATCAACCGCCACACGGCGCCCAAGGCCGCAAGCTGTTAGGGCCCCCGGCGCTTCGCTCTTGCCCTTCCGCCTCCCTGCACGGCCAAGTCCGGGCGCGCCTTGGGCCCGGGGGCTACTGTCGGTGTTCTGGGAACGGGGGTCCCCAGACTTGCCTGCCTGCGGCGTGGCTCAAAGGGGGGCCCAGCGTGGCCCATCTTCACCAACACAGACCCAAGACCCTCGCGAGGGGCCAAGCCTCGCGGGGCGGACGACGCGGAGCTTCCTCAGGCACGGCCTCATCAGGCTGGCTCGCGAGGAGGTGGAGAGATCATGGCAGGGTACCTCACGAGGTGCCCATGACGCAAGCCATGACGACCGAGGGCGCCAGGCGGGTGCCAGCCCGCGCAGTGTCCTCCTTTTCTCTTCGGTGCATAGGGGGCAAGCGCAGCCGCGGAGTACCGAGGCATCAGGAAAAGGTTGCCATTCCGGTGCAACAAGTCCAAGACTAGGAGGACTGCAAGACGGAGGTCATCATGGAGCCCAAGACGGCGTCACCACCAGAGCTTTGTGCAGGCGAAGACTACTTTTGTCAGGATAGCTGGTACTAGCTGTCCCCCTTCAAATTAGCCCGCCATTATTGGCTCCCTTCCCGCTCGATATTTGGGAAGAGGACCAGGGCCTCTATAAATAGGACCAGCCACCCACAGGGTTGGGGGAGAGAAAAAGAGAGGGCCAAAGAGGAAAGAGAGAGGGAGAGAGGTTTTTAGGGAGATCGAGATCAACAACCGGGAAGAGAGAGAGAGAGAGAGAGAGAGAGAGAGAGAGAGAGAGAGAGAGAAGGGTGACTGAACTCCTCCCAGCAGTTCATCGCCCCAGCCAAGAACAGACCCTCGCGAGGCTGTTCTTCCTTGTATTGTTCATCATCATCAGCCCAAGAGGCAATCCACCGCACCACACACTGGAGTAGGGTATTACACCACAAAGGTGGCCCGAACCAGTATAATCCCGGTGTCTCTTGTGTTGTTCTTTCCATAGCTTAGATCTTAGCAAGGCGGAGGGGTGCAGGTAGGTAGGAGGCGAAATCTCCACGCGCACCCCAGTGTTCGAACCTCAAGGGTCTGCCGGAACCCGAAATCCGACACTTTGTCCTAGAACAACCCCTACAGCATAATCACTAGCATCACACATAATTTCAAATGGTAAATTCCAATCAAGAGGCTGAACAATAGGTGCAGAAACCAAAGCTTTCTTAAGTATTTCAAATGCTTCTAAACAGTCATCATCAAAGACAAAAGGAACATCTTTTTGTAAGAGGTTAGTCAGAGGCCGAGAAATTTTAGAGAAGTCCTTAATGAACCTCCTATAAAAACCGGCATGACCAATGAAACTTCTTATACCTTTAATATCCTAAGGACATGGCATCTTTTCAATAGCATCAACTTTAGCTTTGTCAACTTCAATACCTCTTTCAGAAATTTTATGCCCCAAGACGATACCTTCATTGACCATAAAGTGGCATTTCTCCCAATTCAAGACAAGATTAGTTTCTTCACATCTCTGCAAAACTGGATCAAGGTTCCTTAAGCAATCATCAAAAGAAGTTCCGTAAACGGAGAAATCATCCATGAAAACCTCAACAATCTTTTCACAAAAGTCAGAGAATATAGTAGTCATGCATCTTCGAAAGGTAGCAGGTGCATTACATAAACCAAAAGGCATACGTCTATAACCAATGGTACTGAAAGGGCAAGTAAAAGTTGTCTTTTCTTGATCCTCTTTTGACATAGGTATTTGAGAGAAATCAGAATAACCATCTAGGAAGCAAAAATGTGTATGTTTGTATAATCTTTCTAGCATTTGATCAATAAAAGGTAAAGGGTAATGATCCTTTTTAGTAGCTTTATTTAATTTGCAGAAATCAATTACCATTCTATAACCTGTAACAATTCTTTGTGGGGTCAATTCATCTTTATCATTAGGAACAACAGTAATACCTCCCTTCTTAGGGACACAATGGACAGGACTTACCCACTGACTACCAGTAACAGGATAAATAATACCTACCTCCAGAAGCTTTAGTATTTCTTTTCTTACCACTTCTTTCATCTTACGATTTAACCGTCGTTGGTGATCAACAACCGGTTTAGCATCCTTCTCCAATTTTATTTTGTGCTAGCATAAAGTGGGACTAATGCCCTTAAGATCATCAAGAGTATATCCAATAGCAGCACGGTGCTTATTCAGAGTTTTCAATAATTTCTTTTCCTCATGCTCTGAAAGGTTAGCACTAATAATATTCGAGAAGGGTCTACCAAATATAATGGGAAAAAGGTCATCTTGTGGGGAACCAAGAACAAGAAAATCAGCAGGATATTAAACTTCCCACACAAGACTTCAACATCTCTAACAATCCCAACTGGTGAAATAGTATTTCTATTAGCAAGCTTAATTGTAACATCAATTTCTTCTATCTCAGCAGGTGCCGTATCATGCATAATTTCTTTGTATAAGGAATGATGTATTGCACTTTCACTAGCACCCATATCACATAAGCCATGATAGCAATAACAGGCATGCCTACAACAGGTCTTTGTTTATTTTTAGTATCAGGTCTAGCAATTCTAGCAGATTCATTGCAGAAGTAAATAACATGTCCATCAATATTATCGGCCAAGAGATCTTTAACCATAGCAACACTAGGTTCAAATTTAAATTGCTCAGGGGGTTTAGGTGTCTTAATATTACTTTTGTTAACCACAGTTGAAGCTTTAGCATGATCCTTTATTCTAACAGGGAAAGGTGGTTTCTCAATATAAGCAGTAGGAACAACAGGATCATTATAAGTGATAGTCTTTTCTTCAACTTTAATAGGTGCAACTACTTTTACTTGAATGGGGGGATTATATTTAAACCACTTCTCCTTAGGGAGACCAACATGAGTAGCAAAGGATTCACAGAAAGAAGCTACTATCTCAGAGTCAAGTCTATATTTAGTGCTAAATTCACAGAAAGCATGGATATCCATAAAAGATTTAACACAATCAAACTTAGGTGTTATACATGACTCCTTACCTTCGTCGAGGTCCCAATCTTCAGAGTTGCATTTAATTCTAAATCCCATTTGAATTCAATAGTCTTCATCATAAAAGATCCAGTACAAGAAGTATCGAGCATGGAGCGATTACTAAGAGAAAGCCGAGCATAATTTTTTTGAATAATCATTTCTTTTGAGAGATCATGATTGGGGCATGAATATAACATTGACTTAAGCGTCCCCCAATCTTGAGCGATGCTCTCTCCTTCGCGAGGCCAAAAATTATATATATAATTACGATCACGATGAACCATATGCATAGGATAAAACTTCTGATGAAATTCCAATTTCAATCGTTTGTAGTTCCATGATCCAATATCATCACATAGCATAAACCATGTCAATGCATCTCCCTTCAAAGATAAAGGGAAGACCTTCTTCTTGATAACATCCTCGGGCATACCTGCAAGCTTAAATAATCCACAAACTTCATCCACATAGATTAAGTGCAAATCGGGATGTAATGTTCCATCACCTATGAAAGGATTAGCTAGTAGTTTATCTATCATACCCGAAGGAATTTCAAAGTAAACATTTTCAGTAGGTTCAGTAGGTTGAGGAGAAACTCTTTGCTCTACTGTTCGGGGTGAAGATACCCCGAACAAGCCCCTCAAAGGATGATGTTCCATAGTAACAAGTGACAGTAAATTTCAGCACACTATATAATTTTTTCCTTACCAAATTCCACCTACCAAAGGCGCTTCACTCCCCGGCAATGGCGCCAGAAAAGAGTCTTGATGATCCACAAGTGTAGGGGATTGATGTCTACTACACAACCTTCTTCTTGTAGACGTTGTTGGGCCTCCAAGTGCAGAGGTTTGTAGGACAGTAGCAAATTTCCCTCAAGTACATGACCTAAGGTTTATCAATCCGTAGGAGGCGTAGGATGAAGATGGTCTCTCTCAAGCAACCCTGCAACCAAATAACAAAGAGTCTCTTGTGTCCCCAACACACCCAATACAATGGTAAATTGTATAGGTGCACTAGTTCGGCGAAGAGATGGTGATACAAGTGGTATATGGATTGTAGATAAAGGTTTTTGTAATCTTAAATTATAAAAACAGCAAGGTAACTAATGATAAAAGTGAGCGTAAACAGTATTGCAATGCATTTAAAGAAGGCCTAGGGTTCATACTTTCACTAGTGCAAGTTCCCTCAACAATAATAACATAACTGGATCATATAACTATCCCTCAACATGCAACAAAGAGTCGGTCCAAAGTCACTAATAGCGGAGAACGAACAAAGAGATTATGGTAGGGTATGAAACCACCTCAAAGTTATTCTTTCCAATCAATCCGTTGGGCTATTCCTACAAGTGTCACAAACAACCCTAGAGTTCGTACTAGAATAACACCTTAAGACACAAATCAACCAAAACCCTAATGTCACCTAGATACTCCAATGTCACCTCAAGTATCCGTGGGTATGATTATACGATATGCATCACACAATCTCAGATTCATCTATTCAACCAACACATAGAACCTCAAAGAGTGCCCCAAAGTTTCTACCGGAGAATCACGACGAAAACGTGTGCCAACCCCTATGCATAGGTTCATGGGCGGAACCCACAAGTTGATCACAAAAACATACATCAAGTGAATTACGTGATATCCCATTGTCACCATAGATACGCACGGCAAGACATACATCAAGCGTTCTCAAATCTTTAAAGACTCAATCTGATAAGATAACTTCAAAGGGGAAAATCAATCCATTACAAGAGAGTAGAGGGGGAGAAACATCGTAAGATCCAACTATAATAGCAAAGCTCGCGATACATCAAGATCGTGCCAAATCAAGAACACGAGGGAGAGAGAGAGAGAGATCAAACACATATCTACTGGTACATACCCTCAGCCCCGAGGGAGAACTACTCCCTCCTCGTGATGGAGAGCACCGGGATGATGAAGATGGGCACCAGAGAGGGATTGCCCCCTCCGGCAGGGTGCCAGAACGGGTCTAGATTGGCTTTCGGTGGCTACGGAGGCTTCTGGCGGCGGAACTCCCGATCTATTGTGCCCCCCGATCGTTTTAGGGTATATGGAAATATATAGGCGGAAGAAGTACATCAGGGGGGCACGAGGGGCCCACGAGGGTGGAGGGCGCGCCCCCTACCTCGTGGCTTCCTCAAAGCTCCCTTGATGTGGACTCCAAGTCTCCCGGGTTGCTTTCCTTCCAAAAATAAGTTCCGTGAAGTTTCAGGTAAATTGGACTCCGTTTGATTTTCCTTTTCTGCGATACTCTAAAACTAGGAAAAAACAGAAACTGACACTGGGCTTTGGGTTAATAGGTTAGTCCCAAAAATGATATAAAAGTGTATAATAAAGCCCATAAACATCCAAAACACATAATATAATAGCATGGAACAATCAAAAATTATAGATACGTTGGAGACGTATCAAGCATCCTGTAACACCCCGGTGTACTGATGCTACAGTAACCCTTGGGGTTAAGCTAATCTTTTTGCTAAACATGTGCCTGATCATTATTGTCTCATGTTCTTTCAAATTCCAGTTGAATTCAAATTCAAATTCTGATTTCAAAAATGCTCAAACATGAAAACTAAAATGTTCATCATGTGTAAAATATTCTCCTGGTAATATTGGTGGTGAACCCACAGTTTTGCAAAATGCCTACGTGGCCTAAAGTAGCTAAATTAGAAAAGCTTTAAAAAAGAGAAAAGAAAAGGAGAAAAAGGAGGGGAAGAAGAAAGGCCCCCTCCCCCACTAGTTCCACTGGGCCTTAGCCCAACTAGACCGGCCCATCCGGCCCACCTAACCCATCCCCCTCTCGGTCGCCTCTCTCTCTCTCTCCTGTACAGCCGACTGAGCGCTTGCCCGAGCCGTCCCTGTCCAACCAGCTCACCGGCGCCGCCCCGAGGGGATAAGGATCCCCGCCGCCTCGGTCCTCTCCCCCCCGCTCTCCACTGTTGCCCGCTCCGCCTCTCCCAACGGACCCCTCCTTGCACTCCCCCTCGTTCCCCACCGCATCCGAGCCCTGCCATGGCCTCACCGCCGTAGAACTCGCGGCCATCATGACCTTCGCACCTCTCCGACGTGTCCGCTCGCTCCACCTCCTTCGACTACGCCTCCCTGACGAGCCGCAGGACGCCGGCGTGCGTGCGAACTCTGCCCCGGCCTCGTCTTCTTCCTCGGATCCCCGGCACGTCTCCGACGAGCGCCGTCAACTCCTGCTGCTACTAAGCCTTCATCGGCCTCCGTGTGCCGCTCGGTGAGATTCTCCGTCTCCTGCTCCCCTCCGTTAGCATTTACGCGTGCCGTAGCTAGCTGCCGCCGCGTCTGTGCTCTGCTCGCCGCCGACGAGCTTGTGGCCGTCGATGTGGTCGATGTCACCGCCGCCTGAGGCCATGGTCGGACTCCTAGTGTCCCTAGGAGCCCAACATGCACGCACACGCTTCCTCCCGTGCCTCATAGCGCCGTCCCCGATGAGCGTCCGAACGCATCGCCGTGGAGCTCGCCGCCGGCAAGGCTCCGGTGACCTTTTGGTCCCGGGCTCAAGCCCGTTGCACTCCCCGCACCGCGTAGATACCCCCCAGCCTCTCCATTTACTCGATAGCGCGCCATAGCTCCGTTTTCGTTGAGCACCCATGCACACCACCGCCTCCACCGCTCGCCGACGCCGATTCCGGCCAAGTCCGGCGATGCTACGGCCACCATTGGACGCGACGCTGAGAGCTCGTTCGAATGAGCCTAGCCCCGGTCCTCCCCGAGCCCTCTACGCATTTTCCGGCGAGATCCGAGCAGCGCCGCCGCATTTGGCATCGCCGGCGTTGAGCCGCCGGTCGCGCTGAGCTAGCACACCTGGGGCCACCCCCTGGGTCACTGCCAGTTGGGCCCCTGGCCCCCTGTTGACCAATTGACCTGGTCAACTATGCTGACTAGGCAGGCCCCAGCCACTGACACGCGGGCCCCACCGCTTATTCCACTAACTAAAACGTTTTAATTATTAAAACTAATTAGTTTAGTTAATTAGACACTGATAGGTGGGCCGAGTAGTTTTACTAACTAAATTTAGATTAGTTTGAACTCTGTTTAACCCACTCTCTATGACAGGTGGGTCCCCCATGTCAGGTTTGACCTTGTCAGCCGTCTGTTGACCTGCTGATCTCACTATGACATCATGCTGACATCATATATCTTTTTCTGTAAATAAAATAAATCCAGAAAATAGGAAAATCTTTAGAAATTCATAGAAATTAAACCGTAACTCGAATGAAAATGTTTTCTACATGAAAGTTGCTCAGAAAAATCCAACCAATCCGAATACGCGGTCCGTTCATGTGTCACATGCCCCTAGCATGTTGAACATGGAACTTTCCCCCTCTTTTCCTCTGTCCGGAATCCAACTAACATTAGGAATTCATCCTCGGATGTTTATCCCCTCCGTCTGCAATGGGTAGTACTACGTTATGGCAACCCTAGCTCTGCCTATCGTCATGTTATGCCTTGTGATGCATTGTTTGCTCTGTATTTACTGTTTCTTCCCCCTCTTCTCTCTGGTAGACCCCGAGACTAATGTTGCCCCTGTGATCGACTACGTCGACGACGACCCCTCCTTGCCAGAGCAACCAGGCAAGCAAACCCCCCCCTTGAGCATTCCCATATCGCCTATTTCTTTCCCTCTCATGCTTGCATTAGAACTGCTACTGCTTTCTGTATGATCCTACTTTGATGCATAGCCTGTTGCTGTTACCTGCTTTCATACCTTACCTGCTTATCCTAAACTGCTTAGTATAGGTTGGTTAGAGATCCATCAGTGACCCCCACCTTGTCCCCGTTGCCCCGCTTTATGTTTGATGACTCGATCAATGTGATCGACGTCCAGGCCCCGACACCGCGCATCACCCCCCTTAGTTGTAGGACTCTGTAGAGTTACCATCGAGTGCCGAGGGTGGAACCTCTTACATCACTCCTGATGAGATCTCTGTAGTGTAGCTATCCGGTCGTGGTCATCGAGGGTGACTTTCCTCCTTAACCACTTCCGATACGACTCTGTCGTGCAACCCCTCAAGCGTGAACCTCGAGGGTGGATCCTCTTACGTTCACCTTGATGATAACATCGAGTAGAATTCACTAGGGGTGATTCCTCGGGTTTCCCCCTTGGTGTTAGACACACAGTTACTATGGTTACTATGACTTTGCACTGAGCCATGTTACTTAAGACGGGTCGGCCCTGAGGGGTACCCGCGTGAGGTTAATAGCGAGTGATGTGGAGTCGGGTTGACCTGGAAGGTGCCCACGAGATACTTACGAGGCATGGCTGGGCATTCTTAGCCCTTGCTGCAAGTACTCGAGACGGGGCGACGGGGTCACATCAATCGTGAGTCTCTGCTCCTTACCGCATGATCCTAATCCACTATGATTTGGATATTTGATCCGAGTGGCCTCTAGCCTCATAGCACTAACCATCACGTGGGCATTGTATGGGCGTTCTACGTCGTATACATCAGCCGAAGCTTAATAGACGTCAGTGACTAAGCGGCGTGCGCCGGGTTGGACTGCGTAAGCTCCTGCCTTGTTGAAGGAGGCAGCTAGGTCTGCTCACCGGCCGCCCACGCAACGTGCAGGAGTTCTCGGGGAGATGGCCCATGACCCCTGGGGGCATAGGTTTAGTCCGGCGTGCTGACCTCTCTATTAAGCCTAGGTCGGGTTGCGGCGTATTATTTGGTCGAGGCCGGGCATGACCCAGGAAAGTGTGTCCGGCCAGAGTTAATCGAGCGTGGTGGGTAAGTTGGTGCACCCCTGTAGGGAAGAAAACATCTATGGATAGCCTATCCTATGGTAACGGACACTTGGAGTTGTATCCCGATCGATACAACTAGAACTAGATACTTGAGATGAGAAATGGATATAAGAAATGGATATGAGAAATGGATATGAGAAATGGACAGTATGGCTCTGGGATTGCTTTCTCGCAGGGAGTCGAGAAAGGATCTCTGGCCGAGGTTGATAACATTATTGCTACTTTACTTCATGCTACTCTACTCCCTCCTGTTGCCGCAAGATGGCGGTTTCCAGAAGATGCTAGTCTTCGATAGGCTAGGCTTTCCCTTCCCTTCTGGCATTCTGTAGTTTAGTCCACAGATTCAACCCATTTCCTTTAATACAGATGCATACTTAGTTTAGATCTGATGTAAGTCTTGCGAGTACTTTGGATGAGTACTCACGACTGCTTTGCTACCTCTTTTCCCCCATACCCGTTTGTTGCGACCAGATGACGGATCCCAGGAGCCAGACGACACCACTGATGACTACTACTACCCCGAGGGTGCCTACACTATGTGACGGCCGCTGACGACTTGGATTAGTTAGGAGGCTCCCAGGCAGGAGGCCTTGCCTTTTCGATCAATGTTGCTTTTGTGCTAGCCTTCTTAAGGCAAAACTTGTCTAACTTATGTCTGTACTCAGATATTGTTGCTTCCGCTGACTCTTGTGTTTTCGAGCTTATGTATTCGAGCCCTCGAGGCCCCTGGCTTGTAATATAAAGCTTGTTTTATTTTAATTTGTGCCTAGAGTTGTGTTGTGATATCTTCCCGTAAGTCCTTGATCTTGATCATACACATTTACGTGTATGATTAGTGTACGATTGAATCGAGGGCGTCACAAGTTGGTATCAGAACCGACTGCCTGTAGGTAGCCCCCTTTTCCAACTCCTTGGCCAAAGTCGAGTCTAGTCAGTTGGTATCAGAGAAATAAAACACCCTGACTGGCTAGCAAACCTGGTGATGGTACCAAAGAAGGACAAATCCTGGCGCCTTTGTGTCAATTTCAAAGACCTCAATAAAGCTTGCCCAAAGGATCCCTTCCCCCTCCCACGCATCGATCAAATCATTGATGCTACTGCAGGACACGAGTCATTGTGTTTCCTCAACGCATACTCCGGTTACCACCAAATCAAGATGGCGGAGTCCGACCAAGCCGCAACAGCATTCATCACACCATACGGTCCCTTCTGTTTTAACGCAATGCCTTTTGGGCTAAAAAACGCTGGCTCAACATATCAGCGCATGATTCAGACATGTCTGGAGAAACAAATCGGCAAAACAATAGAGGCATACGTAGAAGATGTGGTCATCAAAACCAAACATGTCGACTCTTTGATAGACGACTTGAGGCTCACATTCGACAACCTCCGAACGTACGACATCAAGCTCAATCCGGAAAAATGCGTTTTCGACGGACCAGCCGGAAAGCTCCCGGGTTTCATTGTCTCTAGTAGAGGTATTGAAGCTAATCCGGCCAAAATCTGAGCTTTGTCACAGTTGGCTACCCCAACAGACCTCAAACAAATCCAGAAGTTAACTGGATGTGTGGCGGCTCTAAGCCGCTTTATCTCCCGCCTAGGAGAAAAGGCTTTACCCCTTTATCGCCTCCTTCGGCGCACCGAACACTTCGAGTGGACGGACGCGGCCACAGCCGGATTGGAAGAAATAAAGGCCATCTTGGCAACCAACCCAATCCTGGCCGCGCCAAACATCGGCGAACCAATGCTGTTGTACATTGCGGCAACTCATCAAGTTGTAAGCGCGATGCTCGTTATTGAACGGGAAGCGGACGGACATAAATTCCCTCTTCAAAAGTCGATATACTATGTATCCACTATCCTCACTCCATGCAAATCACGATACCTGCACTACCAAAAGATATCATATGCGATATTCATGGCATCATGGAAGCTGCGACACTACTTTCAAGAGTGTTCGATTAAAGTAGCCTCGAAAGTGCCACTTAATGATATTATAAACAACCGCGACGCTATGGGCCGGATTGCCAATTGGGCCATTGAGCTCCTCCCGTTTGACATAACATACAAACCTCGACGAGCCATTAAGTCGCAGGTATTGGCTGACTTCGTCGCCGAATGGACGAAGGCCGAACTCCCTAAAGAGTACGGCGCATACTCCAATTGGATCATGCACTTCGACGGTTCTAAAACGATGTCTGGTCTAGGGGCTGGCGTCGTCCTGACGTCCCCAACCGGAGATACCGTTCAATACGTATTGCAAATATTGTATACAGACTCCAACAATGCAGCGGAATATGAAGCTCTGTTGCATGGTCTTCAGATGGCAGTCTCCATGGGCATTCAACGCCTGGAGGTGCGTGGGGATTCAAACCTCGCAATATCCCAAATAATTGGAGACTTTGACACCAAGGATCCGAAAATGTCGGCCTATTGAAACGCCATCCTAAAAATGTCAGCTCGGTTCGAGGGGCTCGAATTTCACCATGTGGCTCGGGAAAACAATTAGGCGGCGGATATCCTCGCCTGCATCGGCGCAAAACGTGATGGGAAGGGGACACCAGTAACAACAGTCCGGACCCGGCCAAAATACCCGATATCCTTGCCTGCATCGGTCCCCCCAACATATTTTTGGAAAGGCTGTTCAAGCCATCCGTAGTATGGGAAGGGGACACCAGTAACAACAGTCTGGACCCGGCCAAAATACCCGATACCGAACTCTCTGACACAATCAGAGGCTCCGCCACCGAAATAACACCTTCAGCCCATGAAATGATGGCCATTATTGCCCCGTGGACAGAACCATTCCTGGCCTACCTAACTAGACAGGAACTTCCGGAGGACCAAAATGAGGCACGCTGCATAGTGCGGCGATCCAAGGCCTACATGGTCCATGAGGGAGAATTGTACAAAAAAGCACTACCGGAGTCCTTCAAAGGTGCATCTCTGAAGAGGAAGGGGGGAATCTTTTCGCAGAAATTCACGCCGGACTCGGCGGTCATCACGCCGCAGCCCGGGCTCTTGTAAGCAAGGCCTTCCGTACAGGATTCTATTGGCCAACGGCCCGGGCAGATGCACAAGACTTGGTCCAACGCTGCGCCGGTTGCCAGCTCTTTGCAAATCAAAGTCACATGCCACCTCCTCCAAACAATACCCATTACATGGCCCTTTGCGGTCTGGGGGCTTGACATGGTTGGACCCCTTAAAGGGGGAACCCACAAGAAAAAAAATACTTAATGGATAGAGGCCAAACCTGTTAAAACAGCCGAATCCGGACCGGTGATAGACTTCATATCCGGGGTTGTACACCGTTATGGCGTCCCCCACAGCATCATCACTGATAATGGCACGAAATTCACGGCCGACGAGGTAAAACTCTGGTGCACCAAAATGGGCATCAAGCTCGATTATGCTTCAGTCTATCACCCACAAACCAACGGTCAAGTCGAGCGAGCAAACGGTCTTATAATGAGCGGCATTAAACCCAGATTAGTGCACTCCTTAATGGAGTCTAACACACACTGGGTAGAGGAGCTCGACTCCGTACTCTGGGGGCTGCGGACCACGCTGAATCGTAGTACCGGATATACACCCTTTTTTATGGTGTACGGCGCAGAGGCAGTCTTCCCCTGTGACATAATTCATGACTCACCTTGAGTGTGCATGTACGAAGAAAGAGAAGCCGAGCTCGATCGGCAGGACAGTTTGGACACCCTGGAGGAGGAGCGCGATGTAGGCAAAGCCCGTTCCACATTTTATCAGCAACAGGCTTGCAGATACCAAAGTGAGAAGTACGGGCCAAAACTTATAACGTTGGCGAACTAGTTCTACGCCTGCCGGATAAGAAAAAGAACAAGGTCGAGCCCAAATGGGAAGGTCCATTCATTATTGACCAAGTTCTGACAGGTGGAGCGTACCGACTACGGGATGCGTCGACTAGTCGACTCGAGCCGAACCTACGAAACGCGGCCAGGCTCCGAAGATTCTACGCCTAGCACCGGACTCTATGTTAGTCCCCTCCCTTTGTCCATTTTCTGCATATACATTATCTGTCTTGTTTCTCTTTCTTTCTTTCTTTCTTTTATTATTTCTCTAGGCCTTCAAGGGTCACCTTGTGCCTCACTTGCACATTACAGATGCGCTAGCCGCACTCTTCATACCTGGGGGCTTCTTTCATAGAAGCTTAAATTATTTATCTGGGCCTCATGCCCCACACATGTGTTATACTTCCGCATGTACCTTTTTTCACCATTATATGCATCGATATGACTTAAGTTTTGGCCAAGCTGGGTTGCCTGGCTCTTGTATTTATGCCCTACGTTCCCGTTAATTCGGCTAGGGCATAAGGGGAGCACCTCTGCGATTGTTACTGCCGGGTCAGCCGGATGTGTACCTCAGACTGGGTGAAGCCGAAAGCTAGCATTCTTAAGGGAATATTCAGTCGGTGAACAAAAGATGATTTTTATTTATTGTCCATATCTGCCCCCAGATGTTTTTCCTGCGTTTCCTATCGCAGTCCAGACATGCACTTTAGGGCATGCTTACCCAGGGAAAGGAACCCTTAACGGAACTATTCTCCCTGGAAGATCTTTCTTACTACCCATGTAATATAACATAACTAGTTGGGCACTTGTCTAATAAAGCACTAATGACCCCTACGCCTGGTCTCCACGCATACCCCGGTTCTTATATAACTGAGCGGGTATTCAGATACACTCCAGACTATTGGGCGCGGAGGTTGAAGCAAAAAGGTCTGCAACGACAAATGATCTATAATCCGGCTAGAAGGCATTATACATGTCACTTTAATTACATAGTCATGCAGACTGACTAAATTCCTCTTCTATACCATCCAACAGGCGGTCTAGCTTACAATCCTGTTGAGAATACTTTGCGGCTAATTCTACTTGCCCATAAACTAAGCTAACGGGGATCTCTTTTCCGTCAGGCCCCACAGGTCCGACCTCGGCCATGTGATTTGGGTCTGCCTTGGTATACCGTGTCTTCACCATGGCCCAGGCTTCTCTGGCACCCTGTCGGCAGGCTAATATCTTCCATAATCGGAAGCACCGCCGTGCTCCCTTGAGCTTCTCCGCAAGCTCGGCAGCGCCCTCTGGCAAGGAGACGGACGACCACAAGGCCTGGGCAACACCCTGCATCACCTGCCGAGCTTGTTCGTGCAGATGTGACAGCTCGGACAGAAGATCACCCGTAGACCCGGGCATTTTCTCCGCGGGACGACCCGTCATCATACCTACAGACATAATGCTATTAGTCGGCTTCTTCGCCGAACTCCTTTAAAAGGATTCGTTCAAGCACTTACTGAAAATGCCGCGCCGAAGCTGCTTATT
Organism: Triticum monococcum; assembly: GCA_034509565.1. Lineage (NCBI taxonomy): Eukaryota > Viridiplantae > Streptophyta > Magnoliopsida > Poales > Poaceae > Triticum > Triticum monococcum. The sequence goes on from CM067841.1 coordinate 354,043,696, forward strand.
CTCCTTCTCGGAGTCTGCAAGCTGGCCCCGAATGTCTTTTATTTCCACGCTCAGCTTAATATTGGCATCTTGGAGATTGTTTTTCTCCCGCCTAACCTCAGTCAGCACGCGTTTGCCAGCTTCTAGCTGTCGCATAACATGCTGGTCCTCTGGATTCTCTCCGGATTCATCTGCAACATCTATTGTTAGATCTGCAGCCATGCCGCACGTTATATGGTAGCCATCACTCTTTAAAGTAAATGTTACCAGCAGGTGACTTTTTCGGTTCCTGCAATGTGGCCACAGCAGCCCGTAGTTGGGTCTTGCATTCCTCCAGCTCCTGTGACAGCCTAGTATTCTTCTCTGTAAGAACCTCCACAATAAAGATGATCCTTAAATCAGTTCTGCTAACTGTTTCAAGTCTCAGGGGCTACTGATACATATAAATCGTCAAATTTACTCACCCGTACATCCTTTACATACTGATCCGTGACTCTGGCTAGACCATCTTGAGCAGCACGGAGGTACGCCTCTCCAGAATTGAAGGCGTCAAACGCCTCTGGTGAGAAACAAGCGTTGCGGAGTACGGCCCGTCGGCACCTATGATTCATGGCGCTTTCCACTTCTGAGTTTGTAGCGGATAATCTATCCGCATCCTCTGTAGGGGGATTATCCGGCGCCTGCCCCATATCGGCTTCTGCCTCCATGTCTGGTCCTGGCGCCCGACTGGTGGAAGCGTGATTGGCAACATCGCGGGACATATTCCGGCGAGCGTTTTTTCTATTAAAGAAACGTGGGCATCATTACATTTTGAGAAAGACGACAACCACGGAGCGGGGTTTTTCTTATTCCTTTGCGTCGGCGTCTCCGTCCTGACCGCCTTCCTTTTTGGCCTACCCAGCCTCGGTGCCTCTTGTTGGCGAGTTGCTGCGGGTTCGGCAGGGCGTCCCGAATGCCTTCCCTGTAAAAGATGCCATGTGTATATGGTGGGTGAAGTGCCTAAAAGGGGATCCTAGTTTTGGAGTTGGGATTTTTGGTTTTTCTTACTTGCGATGCAGGGAGCAGTCCGGGATAGTCGGCCGTAATGGCCACCATGGCATCGCCGCAGCTTAACTAATAGAACTGCCGGTCTATCAGCTCCACGAATATAACCGAATCTTCTTCAAGTCCGGAGTCGAGGGCCCGATCAGGGTCCTCTGGTTGTGGAGATGGGCTGCTGACCTCCTTTATGGCTTTTCGCAGTTCCTGCCGCAGAGTGGCAAGGTGAATACTTACGACAAAGAATGCGGGAAAAATGGGAGCAGGGAGATATAACTTACCCACCTTGGAGGATTGTACATGGAGAATCCATCCCGTGGCTTGATGCGGGTGAACTCCTCTTCCTCACCCTTGAACAGTTCGGACGGAATTTTTGCTAAAGCGGCAGCACTGTTCGGACCATTACGCCCGCAGCGGGTGGCGTCATCTGCCCCGTTATAACACCACAAGGGGTGCCCACGGTATTGAAGTGGTTGCACTCCCCGCATTATGCAAATCGACATAACTTCGATTATTGTCAATCCTGATTGAGCCAGTGCTTTGATCTGGTTCATCATATAGAGGACTTCTCTATTGTCTTCCGCCTGGGGGCTCCGACGGCGCCAACTTCGGCGCTTCTTCAGAGGAGCATTGTTGAACTCAGGAAGACCCCGCCGAACAGGGTCCGGAAGGGGAACGTCCTCCAAATAAAACCATTCTGAAGGCCAGTCTTCGGACGACTTCTTTGGGGTACCGGACAGGTATCCGGTATCAGCGATGCGCCATATTTTGGCTCAGCCCACTTGATAAAGTGATCCCCTCTGTGTGCGAGGGACGAGGCAAAATAGCCTTTTCCACAGCTCGAAGTGAGCCTCACAGCCCAGGAACAACCCGCAGAGAGCTACATAGCCGGCGATATGTAGAATGGAGGTAGGGGTGAAATTATGTAATTGGAGGCCGTAGAACTCCAGGAGCCCGCGGAGGAACGGATGAATTGGAAATCCGAGTCCCCTTAGTAAATAGGGAACAAGGCAGGCCCTTTCCCCCATGGAGGGACAGGGAGAGCTCTCCGCTTGCTCCCGCCATTGTAGGTGGCAAGCCTGGCTCGAACGGGCAGCATATACGCCGGAGGGAGAAATCCCTTGGTCTGCAGTTCGACCTATCGACTGTGTGGGACTGAACACCTCTCCCAATCACCGGGCTTAGGGCTACGGGGGCGGGAGGACGAGCTGCGGAGGTCGGCCATGCTGGAATGGATCTTTCCAAAACACGCTCTGATGGATTCCCGCTGAGGGGAGGATGGCATGGATCGGATCTAAGAATCCCTATCCCTTTAATAGACAATTTATTTATCTAGCTAGGGGGGCAAATGTAAAAATGCCCTGGCGCCTCGTATTCATTCGACGCATGGGAGATAGCCCTTATTGGGCACATAAGCCAAGAGATTCAACATTTATGGAGCCGGACACTGCTTACGAACACTTGAAAATTGGAGAAGAACCCGCCTTGCAATGCCGAAGACAACACTGCGCACCGGACTCATCGTCATTGAAGCCTGGTTCGGGGGCTACTGAGCGAGTCCTGGATTAGGGGGTATCCGGACAGCCGGATTATATCCTTTGGCCGGACTGTTGGACTATGAAGATACAAGATTGAAGACTTCATCTCGTGTCTGGATGGGATTCTACTTGGCGTGGAAGGCAAGCTAGGCAATACGGATATGTATATCTCCTCCTTTGTAACCGCCCTTGTGTAACCCTAGCCCCCTCCGGTGTCTATATAAACCGGAGGGTTTTAGTCTGTAGGACACAACAACATACAATCATACCATAGGCTAGCTTCTAGGGTTTAGCCTCTCTGATCTCGTGGTAGATCTACTCTTGTACTACCCATATCATCAATATTAATCAAGCAGGAGGTAGGGTTTTACCTCCATCAAGAGGGCCCGAACCTGGGAAAAACATCGTGTCCCCTGCCTCCTGTTACCATCCGCCTTAGACGCACAATTCGGGACCCCCTACCCGAGATCCGCCGGTTTTGACACTGACACAATCCACCACACCTCACACTGGAGTAGTGTATTACACCACAACGGTGGTCCAAACCAGTATAAACCTCGTGTCCCTTGTGTTGTTCGCTGTTTCCAGCTTAGATCACGCGAGGAGATTGGACGTAGATCGGTAGGGGAGAGATCTCCGCATGCAACCCAGTGTTTGAACCTCAAGGGTCTGCCGGAACCCGAAATCTGACATTTGGCGCTCCAGGTAGGGGTGCGCCGGAATCTTTCTTCCGCTGTTCGTGTATGATCTTCCGTCGTGTCCATGGCTGACGCTCGTCGGGCTCGCGCCGAGCACCGGGCAGCTCTCGCCACCCGCGTCACCCAGACGGCGCCCGTTGGCGGACGTCCTTGCTGTTCCCTGTCGCCTGCCACCAACGCCGCCACCGGCCCAGCGGGGAACGAGCAACAGGCCTCGTCCCAGCATCCTTCGGTACGGCGGGAGGGCCGCACCGCCACAACGTCGCTGAGTCTAGCCGCTTCGTCGTCCCACGCCCGTCGCGCCCCCACGGATGCGCACGCCGCGCTGCTCCTGACAAGAGAGCTCTTGCACTACCGCCCCGTTGACGACCTCTACAAGGACTGGCTCGCCCGCATCACCGAGCTCGTCAGCTCCGCAGGGGGCTCCCCCTTGCCATCCCTCTCGCTGCCTCGCCCTCCATTCTGCGCAGGAGGCGAGGACCAGGAGGCGCCTCCACCACCTCCTCCCCAAGAAGGTGCCCTGGCTCCAAGGCACGCAGCCCCAGGGCGAGAGCCTCCGCATCCGGCGCCTGTGCAGCAAGAAAGGAGCCACCAAGAGATCCCTCGTCGCCAAGAAGGTGCCTGCATGCTCCCAGCGCCCGCGCGCCAAGATCGCGTCCCCGCACCTCCATGCCAAGACCCCTCGCTGCTTCAAGCGGCGTCACGTGGTAATCCCCAGGAACAAGCCCAGCACCAGCAAAAGGCACCGGTGGCCACGACAGGCTGCCGCACCGTCACCCCCGAGCTACACAGCGTCGCATGGCTAGGCAAATTCAAACCTGACCTGCCCCCTCGCTACGATGGCACGACGGACCCCACAGAGTTCCTACAGCTCTATGAGCTATGCATCAAAGCCGCCAACGGAGACGAAAGGGTCATGGCGAACTGGTTTCCCATGGCGCTCAAGGATGGGGCCTGCACCTGGCTCCTGAACCTGGCTCCTGGCACAATCTCCTCCTGGGACGAGATGCACACTCGCTTCATCGCCAACTTCCAGGGCACTCGCGACCGGCCCCCGGCCGTGAGCGATCTGCGCCGCATCAAGCAGCAGCAAGGGGAAACCCTGCAGAAATACATCCAGCACTTCAACAACGCTCACCTCAAGATCCCCAAGGTGACTGAAGAAGCCATCATCTCGGCCTTCTCCGATGGCGTACGCGACATCAAGATGAAGGAGGAGCTAGCAATCCATGAAGACCTGTGCACATCCCTGGAGCTGTTCAACTTGGCGACCAAGTGCGCCAGGGCTGAGGAAGGGCACCTTTCCCTCCTCGAACTCCTGGCTGCCGACCCAGAAGAGAAGAAGCCCAAGGCCAAGGACGTGAAGCGCAAGGGGGCTGCCGTGCTTGCGGCAGAACCAGACACCAAGCAAGCCAGGGATCAGCCTGAGTCATCCAAGGGCAGCCGGTACTGCGTGTACCACGACCTCCACACCACAACACCAACGAATGTCAAGAGCTCAGGGCCGTAAGAGATGGACGTGTCGGCCGACGCCCCGAGCGCAACGACAGGGGCTATGGCCAAGGAGAAGGAAGAGGTGGCGAACGATGGGAAGACCGTGGCCCTCGGCAAGGGTGGCATGACCGACCTCGCGAGGATCGCCGGCAGGACCAACCTCGCGAGGGAGGCTGGAGAGATCAGCCTCGTGAGGATCGCCCGTACGGCAACACATGCCTTCCTCCTCTGCTGCCACCACCAAGGAGGAACGAAGACCAACATCAAGACGAGGGGGATGGGGGCTTCCAGGAGCCGCGCACAATCGCTTGCATCTTGGGTGGCGCGCAGGCCCCGGCCTCATAGCGCATTTTCAAGTAGTTTGCTCGCGAGGTGAATGCAGTCCTCCCCAAGCTTGAGGCCACGCGCCCTCTCAGGTGGTCTGCGTGCGCTATCACGTTCAGCTCAGCGGATCAGCTCAAGTGCGCGGCAACGGCCGGAGTCCTCCCGATGCTTTGCTCCCCAGTCATCAGCAACATGCAGGTCACCAGGACCCTCTTTGACGGCGGAGCAGGACTCAACGTCCTGTCCGTCAAGACGTTCGACAATCTCCAAGTGTCGTACGATCAGCTTCAGCCAACCAAGCCATTCTCAGGAGTCACTGATGGTTCCACTGTTCCGATAGGGCAGGTTCGCCTTCCAGTCACCTTCGGGCAGCGCAACAACTACCGCACCGAGCTCATCGACTTCGACATCGCCCACATCCGTCTGCCATACAACGCCATTCTCGGGTACCCAGCCCTGGCCAAGTTCATGGCAGTGACCCACCATGGATACAATGTCCTCAAGATGCCAGGAAGCAGTGGAGTCATCACCGTACCCCTGTGAAGAAAGGGACGCAGTGTGTTCACTTAAGCGCGCGTTCCAAGCCGCAGCAATCGAAGACCCGGACCACAGGAACGTAAGGCTTCGAGAGGCGACCCTTAAGAAGAAGAAGGTATCGCCTGACCCAAGCCATAAGGAGGCAGGCGCCTCCGGAGGTGTTGCATTAGGATCTGCGCCCAATCAAGGAGCGCCACCCTATCTCGCATAGGAAGGTGCGCCCGGCGCCCTCCTCAGGCAGGGCTCGGGGGCTCTTTCTTGGAGAGCCACTGACTTTGCCAAGGTCGCGAGGGAGGCGCTCGGGCACCACTTGGAGGGGTGCTTCCAGGCACGTTTCCCTCAGGAAGATACAAGGCAAGGAAGAGCAAACCCTCTGGAGTTCATCGCAAGCAACACCCGGGAGCTACAGGAGTCGAGTGTCATGCACGGCAATCGCGGCTTGCCCACCGTAGCCCCACATCCAGGCGAGGATGGTGGGCTGCGCGTCTACATCGACGTACCAGGGCTCAACCGAGCTGCGTCTCAGGAGCGCCTCTGGCCTTCACGCGTGGGGCGTTGCAAGGGTCCACCTCATAGCTACGTTCGCATGCCTTTCGGCCTCCGAACGCGGTCGCCGCTCATCAGCACATGTTGAGGAGCATTCTAGAGGCTTAGGAGGTCAGGCATGGGGCAGTCCTGGTGGAGATGGAGAAGGCCCTCGGAAACCCACCAGTGCCCCCGGAGCCTCCCGAGGCTCCTGGGCCTGGGGGCTCATGAGGATCGACGTCCTCATCGCGCATCGCCCGCTTCTTCATCACTTCATCTTCAATGACACTAGGTGACATCTTTCTAAGTCCCGTTTTTAGCTGGGAGCGCCCACAGGGACGCATCATTCCCAGGTCGCGTGGGTCCGTCTCTATGGCATGTATTCGTTTTGCTTATGCTCTTTACTTACCTTGTTGGGGGCGCCCCTCGGGCTGCATCATCCCCGAGCTGCTCGGGCCTGGCCCAGTGGCGTTTGCTTTTCTTGCGTCTATTTAAATGAATTTCCTCCTGCTTGCTTAACACACCCGACCTAATCACCTGCTCGATTGACGCCTACCTATGGAGCTGCTCGCTCTCGCACGGCATTTGCGCATGGGTCCATCCCTGCAACACCGATAAACCTGAGTGGTCAAGCTCTGGCCGCGGCAGCCCCGCATGGCGCCACCTCACCAGGCCCTCAGTGCCCCAATCACTTCCTCGGAGCGACCGAAGGTTGGCTGGCAACCATGACAACATGTCTTGTTTCTCTTTATGATTGGTGTGTAGGAACTACTCCAGGAGCAACGTCAGGGTCGTCGTGAGCCGCCTCACCATCTCTCCGGCGCGGACCGCTTGCACGTTAAAAGGGGGGTACCTGAGCATCACGATTCATGGTCTCCTACTGGCTCTCCAGCCCTCACCCCCTGGCCTTGACCCACGGCATCGCAACCTGTCATACCAGCGGCGGCTGAGCTCGCTCGAGGGCCGGGACCTGAGGACGTAGAGCATTAAGGAAAGTGCGGGGGAGTGGGAAGGAGCTCGCGAGGACCTAACCCAGCAGCGCCTCAGCTGCCACTCGGGCATGGCGCTTCATCGAGGAACTACACTAAACTCAAGAGATAAGTCATGCCCTTACAAGAGTTGGACCAACGCAGCGCCAAACCCTCGCCCAGTGCGGCTTTGTCATGGTTACGTTGCCTTCCTTTCTCGCCCAGCGAGGTCTGCTTGAGCGCTAAAGGGGACCTCCCGAGCATCGCGACTCGGGGGATCTTACCGGACCTCGGGCCACTCACCTCCTGGCCTTGACCACGGCATCGCGACCTGGCATACCAGCGACGGCTGAAGCCTGCCTGGGGAGTGGGACCTGTCAGCGTAGAGTGCCAAGTCCTTGCGAGGATAGAAAGGGGGAGCCAAGCCGAGATAGGACAAGCACCTCGCATTGATTCATATTAAGGATATAATATTCATAAAAGACATGGCAGACGCCTTACATGCCCCCACGGGGTGTTGCTTCGATTCCTCGCAGGGAATAAGAGTACTAATCCTAAGGAACACTAATCGCCCGCACCGCCGCAAGGGACGCCATCATCAAGAGTGGGCTGCCCAACATCGATGCCAACCTCATCCAGATCAGTGGCGTCAGCGGTTGGACGCAGCTGCCCCGCTCCAAGCACGGCGCGAGCTCGGGGGCTCGTAGCTGCCGTCGCTCGTCTCTGGAGTTGTGAGGAGCTCTGGGGAGCCGCTGGATTCCCCAGCTCCTCCGCTGCCGCCTGAGGAGCTGCTGGAGGGCCGATGGGCGGGCCAGGTCCTCGCCGGTTCGTCGCCCCTGCCGCTCTCCCTGGGGCAGCACTCCAGCCGCCGTCCTTCAGCATCGGAGACCTTGAAGAACATCAGGGAGGCACCATCGTATTCAAGATGAATCACGAGGTCACCTACCGTCCGGCAGACCCGGGCGATTTCGCCCCAGCCCCGAGTCATGAAGACCTTGCCCGGAGCGACGACCGCGATCTCCACTCCGGTCGCAAGGGTACCGCAGTCAGCATGCTGCAGCCAGAGCTCCAGAGCCCCGCTCGGCGGCATCTCAAGGCGAAGGAGGGGGGAAGGCGAATCCAAGAGCTCAGAGGCATGGCGGCGTGGAGCACGAGCTCGCGAGAGGAGCGCTCGGCATGGACTCCAGGAGGAACGACACGCACCACCATGACTCGCCGGCGTCGACGGCGGCACCGTCGATGTCGCTCGACGCCTTCTCCCCCTGGACCCACGATGCGGGCATACATGGGTAGCGGATACCCAAGCGACGGCCCCTCGTACCAGGGCCTCGGTGCCTCCGGCTGAGCACCCACATCTCGGTGGCAGAGGACCAGCCGTTTCTTCGGCGGAAGTGGGTCAGGACCCTCTCGGGGGGCCTTTCCCTTCTCTTTCGTAGAAAACCAGCAGATTGGTACCATTGGCGTAAGGAGAAGCAAGAATGAGGAAGAAGAAGGAAAGGAGCGGCAGCAAGGGATGGGTTGAAGGGACTCATGCAGCCCCGTACTTATAGCCGGAGGAGGCCAACCGTCGAGCACCACGATTGCAGGTAATCATGACCGGTTGCTCTGCATGTAGGGACATGTCAAGTCGTGCAGTTGCCGACGCGTCGTGGGGAAGCACAGACGCCCACGTCCAATCAATCGCCACGCGGTGTCCAAGGCCGCAGGCTGTTAGGGCCCGCGGCGCTTCCCGCTTGCCCCTTCGCTTCCCTGCTAGGCCAAGCCCGGGCGCGCCTTGGGCCCGGGGGCTATTGTCGGCATTCTGGGAATGGGGGTCGCCAGACTTGCCTGCCTCCGGCCTGCAGCGTGGGTCAAGTGGGGGCCCAGCGCGGCCCATCTTCATCAGCTCAAGCTCAAGACCCTCGCGAGGGGCCAAACCTCGCGGGGCAGATGACAGGACGCTTCCTCAGAGGCAACCTCGTCAGGCAGGCTCGCGAGGAGGCGGAGAGATCAAGGCAGGGGTACCTCACGAGGAGCCCGTGACGCAAGCCATGACGATCGAGACCAGGCGGGCGCCAGGCGGGGGCGGGCGCCGGCCTGCACAGTGTCCTTGTTTCCCCTTTGGTACAAAGGGGGCAAGCACAGGCCAAGGCACCGAGCAAAGGTTGCCATTCCGGTGCAACGAGACCAAGACTAGCAGAGCGGCAGGACGGAGGTCACCGTGGAGCCCAAGACGGCATCATCACCAGTACTTTTGGCAGCCAAAGACCACCTTTGGTCAGGATAACTTGTACTATATGTTCCCCTTCAAAATGGCCAATTGTTGGTGCCCTTCCCGCTCATTATTTGGGGAGAGGCCCAGGGCCTCTATAAATAGAGCTAGCCACCACAAAGTAGAGAGACCCCTGGAGAGATCAACACACCCAGATGGCTAGAGATCTGATAGAACCCTAGCAGAGAGAGAGAGGCGACTGAACTCGCCCTAGCAGTTCATCGCACCACCTCAAGAACACCTCTCGCGGGGCTGTTCTTCCCTTGTACTATTCACCAACAGCCCCTGAGGCAATCCACCAGACCTCACACTGGAGTAGGGTATTACAACACAACGGTGGCCCGAACCAGTATAAACCTCGTGTCCCTTGTGTTGTTCGTTGTTTCCAGCTTAGATCACGTGAGGAGATTGGACGTAGATAGGTAGGGGAGAGATCTCCGTGTGCACCCCAGTGTTCGAACCTCAAGGGTCTGTCGGAACCCGAAATCCGACAGTTACCTGCTTTCATACCTTACCTGGTTATCCTAAACTGCTTAGTGTAGGTTGGTTAGAGATCCACCAGTGACCCCCACCTTGTCCCAGTTGCCCCGCTTTATGTTCGATGACTCGATCAACGTGATCGATGTCCAGGCCTGACACCGCACATCACCCCCTAGTTGTACGACTCTATAGAGTTACCATCGAGTGCCGAGGGTGGAACCTCTTACATCACTCTTGATGAGACCTCTGTAGTGTAGCTATTCGGTCATGGTCATCGAGGGTAATTTTCCTCCTTAACCACTTCTGATACGGCTCTGTCGTGCAACCCCTCAAGCGTGAACCTCGAGGGTGGATCCTCTTACATTCACCTTGATGATAACATCGAGTGGAATTCACCGAGGGTGATTCCTTGGGTTTTCCCCTTGGTGTTAGACACACAGTTAGTATGGTTACTATGACTTTGCACTAAGCCATGTTACTAAAGACGGGTCGGCCCTGAGGGGTACCCGCGTGATGTTAATAGCGAGTGATGTGGAGTCGGGTTGACCTGGAAGGTGCCCGCGAGATACTTACAAGGCATGGTCGGGCATTCTTAGCCCTTGCCGCAAGTACTCGAGACGGGGCGACGGGGTCACATCGATCATGAGTCTCTGCTTGTTATCGCGTGCTCCTAATCCACTATGATTTGGATATTTGATCCGAGGGGCCTCTAGCCTGATAGCACTAACCATCATGTGTGCATTGTATGGGTGTTCTGCGTCATATACATCAGCCGAAGCTTAATAGAAGTCAGCGACTAAGCGGCGCGTGCCGGGTTGGACTGCGTAAGCTCCTGCCTTGTTGAAGGAGGTAGCTATGTCTGCTCACCGGCCGCCCACGCAACGTGCAGGAGTTCTCGGGGAGATGGCCCATGACCCCTGGGGGCATATGTTTAGTTTGGCATGCTGACCTCTCTATTAAGCCTAGGTTGGGTTGCGGCGTATTGTTTGGCAGAGGCCGGGCATGACCCAGGAAAGTGTGTCCAGCCAGAGTTAATAGAGTGTGGTGGGTAACTTGGTGCACCCCTGCAGGGAAGAAAACATCTATCGATAGCCTGTCCTACGGTAAGGGACACTTGGAGTTGTATCCCAATCGATACAACTAGAACTGGATACTTGAGATGAGAAATGGATATAAGAAATGAATATGAGAAATGGATAGTATGGCTCTGGGATTGCTTTCTCGCAGGGAGTCGAGAAAGGATCTCTGGCCGAGGTTCATAAAATTACTGCTACTTTACTTTATGCTACTCTGCTCCCTCCTGTTGCCGCAAGATGGTGGTTTCCAGAAGATGCTAGTCTTCGATAGGCTAGGCTTTCCCCTTCCCTTCTGGCATTCTGCAGTTTAGTCCACAGATACAACCCATTTCCTTTGATACAGATGCATACTTAGTTTAGATCTGATGTAAGTCTTGCGAGTACTTTGGATGAGTACTCACGGCTGCTTTGCTACCTCTTTTCCCCCATACCCGTTTGTTGCGACCAGATGACGGATCCTAGGAGCCAGACGACACCACTGATGACTATTGCTACCCCGAGGGTGCCTACTACTACATGACGGCCGCTGACGACTTGGATTAGTTAGGAGGCTCCCAGGCAGGAGGCCTTGCCTTTTTGATCAATGTTGCTTTTGTGCTAGCCTTCTTAAGGCAAAACCTGTATAACATATGTCTGTACTCAGATGTTGTTGCTTCCACTGACTCTTGTGTTTTCGAGCCTATGTATTCGAGCCCTCGAGGCCCCTGGCTTGTAATATAAAGCTTGTATTATTTTAATTTGTGCCTAGAGTTGTGTTGTGATATTTTCCCGTGAGTCCTTGATCTTGATTGTACTCATTTGCGTGTATGATTAGTGTACGATTGAATCGACGGAGTCACACATCCCCAAGCTTAATTCCTGCTCGTCTTCGAGTAGGTAAATGATAAAAACAGAATTTTTGATGTGGAATGCTACTTGGCATAATTTCAATGTAATTCTTCTTAATTGTGGCATGAATATTCATATCCGTAAGATTCAAGATAAAAGTTCATATTGACATAAAAATAATAATACTTCAAGCATACTAACAAAGCAATTATGTCTTCTCAAAATAACATGGCCAAATAAAATTCATCCCTACAAAATCATATAGTTTAGTCATGCTCCATTTTCGTCACATAAGAATGCTCTCATCATGCACAACCCCGATGACAAGCCAAGCAATTGTTTCGTACTTTAGTAATCTCAAACCTATAAACTTTCACGCAATATATGAGCGCGAGCCATGGACATAGCACTATGGCTGGAATAGAATATGATGATGGGGGTTATGTGGAGAAGACAAAAAGGAGAAAGTCTCACATCAACGAGGCTAATCTATGAGCTATGGAGATGCCCATCAATTGATTTTAATGCAAGGAGTAGGGATTTCCATGCAACGGATGCACTAGAGCTATAAATGTATGAAAGCTCAACAAAAGAAACTAAGTGGGTGTGCATCCAACTTGCTTGCTCACGAAGACCTAGGGCACTTGAGGAGGCCCATTGTTGGAATATACAATCCAAGTTCTATAATGAAAAATTCCCACTAGTATATGAAAGTGACAAAACAAGAGACTCTCTATCATGAAGATCATGGTGCTACTTTGAAGCACAAGTGTGGAAAAAAGGATAGTAGCATTGTCCCTTTTTTATTCGGCCTTTCTCTCTCTTTTTTGGGACAATGCTCTATTAATGATGATCATCACACTTCTATTTATTTACAACTCAAGAATTATAACTCGATACTAGAACAAAGTATGACTCTATATGAATGCCTCCGGCGGTGTACCGGGATGGGCAATGAATCAAGAGCGACATGTATGATAAATTATGCATGGTGGCCTTGCCACAAATATGATGTCAACTACATGATCATGCAAGGCAATATGACAATGATGATGTGTGTCATGATAAACGGAACGGTGGAAAGTTGCATTGCAATATATCTCGGAATGGCTATGGAAATGCCATAATAGGTAGGTATGGTGGCTATTTAGAGGAATATATAAGGAGGTTTATGTGTGAAAGAGCGTATCATATCATGGGGTTTGGATGCACCGGCGAAGTTTGCACCAACTCTCAATGTGAGAAAGGGCAATGCACGGTACCGAAGAGGTTAGCAATGATGGAAGGGTAAGAGTGCGTATAATCCATGGACTCAACATTAGTCATAAAGAACTCACATGCTTATTGCAAAAATCTACAAGTCATCAAAAACCAAGCACTACGCGCATGCTCCTAGGGGGATAGATTGGTAGGAAAAGACCATCGCTCGTCCACGGCCGCCACTCATAAAGAGGACAATCAAAGAACACCTCATGTTTCAAATTTGTTACATAATGTTTACCATACGTGCATTCTACGGGACTTGCAAACTTCAACACAAGCATTTCTCAAATTCACAACTACTCAACTAGCACGACTTTGATATTATTACCTCCATATCTCAAAACAATCATCAAGCATCAAACTTCTCTTAGTATTCAAAACACTCATAAGATTTTTTTACTAATCTTGAATACCTAAAATATTAGGATTTATTTAAGCAAATTATCATGCTATTTAAGACTCTCGAAATAATCTAATTGAAGCATGAGAGATCAATAGTTTCTATAAAACAAATCCACCACCGTGCTCTAAAAAGATATAAGTGAAGCACTAGAGCAAATGACAAACTACTCCCAAAGATATAAGTGAAGACCAATGAGTAGTCGAATAATTATAAAACTATGTGAAGAATCTCTAACATTTAAGAATTTCAGATCTTGGTATTTTATTCAAACAGCAAGCAAAACTAAATAAAATAAAATGACGCTCCAAGCAAAACACATATCATGTGGCGAATAAAAATATAGCTCCAAGTAAAGTTATCGATGAACAAAGACGAAAGAGGGGATGCCTTCCGGGGCATCCCCAAGCTTAGGCTTTTGTTTTCCTTAAATATTACCTTGGGGTGCCTGGGGCATCCCCAAGCTTAGGCTCTTGCCACTCCTTATTCCATAGTCCACCGAATCTTTACCCAAAATTTGAAAACTTCACAACACAAAACTTAACAGAAAACTCGTAAGCTCCGTTAGTATAAGAAAGGAAATCACCATCATAATGTACTGTAATGAACTCATTCTAAATTCATATTGGTGTAATATCTAATGTATTCCAACTTATCTATGGTTCATACCCTCCGATACTACTCATAGATTCATCAAAATAAGCAAACAACACATAGAAAACAGAATCTGTCAAAAACAGAACAGTCTGTTGTAATCTGGATCAAACGTATACTTCTGGAACTCATAAAATTCTAAAATAAATTTCTGGACGTGAGGAATTTATCTATTAATCATCTGCAAAAATAATTAACTAAATATCACTGTCCAAATAAAAATGGCAGCAATTCACGTGAGTGCTAAAGTTTCTGTTTTTTTACAGTAAGATCAACAAGACTTTCCGCAAGTCTTCCCAACGGTTCTAATTGGCACAAACACTAATTAAAGCATAAAAACACAATCATAAGAGAGGCTAGATAAATTATTTATTAATAAACAGGAGCAAAAATCAAGTAACAAAAATGAAGTTGGGTTGCCTCGCAACAAGCGCTATCGTTTAACGCCCCTAGCTAGGCATGATGATTTCAACGATGATCACATAAAAGATAAGAATTGTAACATAAAGAGAGATTCGTGAAGAATATGGCTAGCACATTTAAGTCTAACCCACTTCCTATGCATAGGGATTTTGTGAGCAAACAATTTATGGGAACAATAATCAACTAGCATAGGAAAGCAAAACAAGCATAGCTTCAAGATTTTAAGTGCATAGAGAGGAAACTTTATATTATTGCAATTCCTACAAGCATATATTCCTCCCTCATCATAATTTTCAGTAGCATCATAAGTGAATTCAACAATATAACCAGCACCTAAAGCATTCTTTTCATGATCTACAAGCATAGAAGTTTTATTACTCTCCACATAAGCAAAATTCTTCTCATTCGGAATAGTGGGAGTATCATAAGAAACTCAAATACTATAAATTGTTTCCACATTAAAAGAGTAATGTTCAGAAAAGTGGTAACCATAATCATGACAAGTTTTATAAATATAATCACTACTTTTTATAGCATAAGTATCATCACAATAATCATCATAAGTAGGAGGCATGCTATCATCATTATAAATTTGCATATCAAAACTTCGGGGACTAAAAATATTATCTTCATTAAACGTAGCATCCCCAAGCTTGGGACAAACATTAATTGCAGCAAATATATTCTCAAAAACATCATCTTCATCAAAAATAGCACCCCCATGCTTGGGCCTTTTCATATCATAAGCATAATCACTCTCATCATCAATAGTATGGATAGCACCAATAGTATAGCAATTATCATATTCTTTCAAACAAGTGCCAAAAAGATTTTCAAGATCATAAGAAGTATCATTATATTCCCAATCATAATCATCACAACTAGCAATAGGCATAATGAGATCATAATCAAGTGCATCATCTTCCACAATTATATTTTCATGAGGCACAATAGTAATAGGAGCAGCACTATTTGGGAGAGATATCTTTTTACCTCTCTTCCTTTTTCTTTTCTTCTTGTTCACCACATCATGTGTGGGTTCAATCCTCTTTTTGGAGCTCGTTATTAATGAGAATGGTTGAATAGGAGGCTCCTCCTCGTTACCTGATTCATCATAAGAAATAATAGGAGGGTATTGGGAAGCCTTTTCCCTTTCATTAGTATTCTCTTCATCTTCTATTTGTTTTCTTTTCTTTATGTAGTTGGCAATATAAGGATTTTCAATACAATTCACCGCACAATACATATAAATTTCATCTAGATCAAAGCCAAGAAGTTTATCACGGTCAAATACTGGAAGATAGTTAGTTATACGTTTCGTTTCTTCATAGCCCATAAGCAAACTAAGTTCATTATAATGTGCAAGGGAAATCAAGTCATCACAATTTTTGGACACGATTAGATCATGAAACAATTTGCATGGGATAGCTAAATGACCATTTTCATTGCAAAGTCCACAAGTATGGCCAAGAAAATTTAAATTTTCAGCACAATCATCTAGCCTTTCTTGCAACAATTTAGTTTCTAAGTACTTATGCCTCATGCAATATCTATCTTTCCTATTTGGTGTGTACTTATAAACCCAATGCACTCCACAAAAATTGACATGTTTATAGGAGACATTTTCATCATAACTGGTGCAATCATCATTAGTACTATGGATATTCAAGGAGTTCATACTAACAACATTGCAATCATGCTCATCATTCAAAGATTTAGTGCCAAGCATTTTAATGCATTCTTCTTCTAACACTTTGGCACAATTGTCCTTTCCATCATACTCACGAAAGATATTAAAAAGATGAACATATGAGGCAAACTTAATTCCATTTTTTTGTAATTTTATTTTACAAACTAAACTAGTGATAAAACAAGAAACTAAAAGACTCGATTGCAAGATCTAAAGATATACCTTCAAGCACTCACCTCCCCGGCAGCGGCGCCAGAAAAGAGCTTGATGTCTACTACACAACCTTCTTCTTGTAGACGTTGTTGGGCCTCCAAGTGCAGAGGTTTGTAGGATAGTAGCAAATTTCCCTCAAGTAGATGACCTAAGGTTTATTAATCCGTAGGAGGCGTAGGATGAAGATGGTCTCTCTCAAGCAACCCTACAACCAAATAACGAAGAGTCTCTTGTGTCCCCAACACACCCAATACAATGGTAAATTGTATAGGTGCACTAGTTCGGTGAAGAGATGGTGATACAAGTGGTATATGGATGGTAGATAAAGGTTTTTGTAATTTGAAATTATAAAAGCAGCAAGGTAACTAATGATAAAAGTGAGCGTAAACAGTATTGCAATGCGTTGAAACAAGACCTAGGGTTCATACTTTCGCTAGTGCAAGTTCCCTCAACAATAATAACATAATTGGATCATATAACTATCCCTCAACATGCAACAAAGAGTCATTCCAAAGTCACTAATAGCGGAGAACGAACGAAGAGATTATGGTAGGGTACGAAACCACCTCAAAGTTATTCTTTCCAATCAATCCGTTGGGCTATTCCTATAAGTGTCACAAACAGCCCTAGAGTTCGTACTAGAATAACACCTTAAGATGCAAACCAACCAAAACCCTAATGTCACCTAGATACTCCAATGTCACCTCAACTATCCGTGGGTATGATTATACGATATGCATCACACAATCTCAGATTCATCTATTCAACCAACACATAGCACCTCAAAGAGTGCCCCAAAGTTTCTACCGGAGAATCACGACGAAAACGTGTGCCAATCCCTATGCATAGGTTCGTGGGCGAACCCGCAAGTTGATCACCAAAACATATATCAAGTGAATCACGTGATATCCCATTGTCACCACAGATACGCACGGCAAGACATACATCAAGTGTTCTCAAATCTTTAAAGACTCAATCCGATAAGATAACTTCAAAGGGGAAACTCAATCCATTACAAGAGAGTAGAGGGGGGAGAAACATCATAAGATCCAACTATAATAGCAAAGCTCGTGATACATCAAGATCGTGCCAAATCAAGAACAGGAGAGAGAGAGATCGAACACATAGCTACTGGTACATACCCTCAGCCCCGAGGGAGAACTACTCCCTCCTCATCATGGAGAGCACCGGGATGATGAAGATGGCCCCCGGAGAGGGATTGCCCCTATCGGCGTTCTAGGAACGGGGGACCCCAGACTTGCTTGCCTGCGGCCTGTGACGTGGCTCAAATGGGGGCCCAACATGGCCCATCTTCATCAAGCACAAGACTCAAGACCCTCGCGAGGGGCCAAGCCTTGCGAGGCGGACGACACGGCACATCCTCAGGTGCAACCTCCTCAGGCTGGCTCGCGAGGAGAAGGAGATATCAAGGCGGGGTACCTCACGAGGTGCCCGTGACGCAAGCCATGATGATCAAGGGTGCCAGGCGGGCGCCAGCGTGCGCAACGTCCTTCTTTCCTCTTTGGTGCAAAGGGGGCAAGCGCAGCCGCGGAGTACCGAGGCATCAGGCAAAGGTTGCCATTTCGGTGCAACGAGACCAGGACCAAGCGGACTACGAGACAGAGGTAACCATGGAGCCCAGCACGGCGTCACCATAGAGTCTTTCGCAGGCGAAGACCACCTTTAGTCAGGATAAGAGTACTTGCTGTCCCCCTTCAAATTAGCCCGCCATTGTTGGCTCCCTTCCCGCTCGATATTTGGGAAGAGGACCCGGGCCCCTATAAATAGGGACGGCCACCCATGTAGCAAGGGGTTCGGTTTTCGTAGGGAGGCACTCAGAGTAGAGGGCTCGGCTCGCAGAGTTGGTTGGCCCGACTAGCAAGTAGAGAGAGAGAGAGAGAGAGAGAGAGAGAGAGAGAGAGAGAAGGCGACGGAACTCCTCCCAGTAGTTCGTCGCCCCAGCCAAGAACAGATCCTCGCGAGGCTGTTCTTCCCTGTATTGTTCATCATCACCAGCCCAGGAGGCAATCCATCCACCACACACTGGAGTAGGGTATTACACCACAATGGTGGCCCGAACCAGTATAAATCTTGTGTCCCTTGTGTGATTCCTTTAGTAGTTTAGATCTTTGCGAGACGGGGAGGTAGAAGGCGTGATTTCCGTGCACACCCTAGTGTTCGAACCTTAAGGGTCTGCCAGAACCCGAAATCCGACATTTGGCATGCCAGGTAGGGGTGCGCCGGAATCCGTCTTCCACCGCTCTGCCCTCCTCTGACCGTCGCATCCATGTCCGATGCTTGTCGGGCCCGCGCCGAGCACCGGGCCGCCATCGCTTCCCGCATCGCCCAGACGGCCCCCGTCGGTGGGCGTCCACGTCGTTCCCCGTCGCCCGCCATAAATGCCGCCACCGGCCCGGCGGGGGGCGAGCAGCAAGCATCGTCTCAGCACCCGTCCGTGCGGCAAGACGGCCGCACCGCTACTCCATCACTCGCACCAGCCGGTTTTTCGTCCCGCGTGCTCCGCGCACCGTTGGAGGCTCGAGATGCACTCCTCGCAGCAAACGAGCTCCTGCGCTACCGTCCCGTCGACGACATCTACGAAGAGTGGCTCGACCGCGTCGCCGAGCTTGTCCGCGCCGCATGGGGCTCTTCCGCGCCGTCCGTTCCCCTGCGCCACACTCCGCCCCGCGCGGGCAACGAAGCTCCAGAGGCGCACCAGCCGCCTCCCCTTCAAGAAGATGCCATGGCTCCAAGGCGCTTGGTCCCTAGGCGGAACCCGCTCCGTCAGGTGCCAGCGCAGCAAGAACGGAGCTGCCGGGAAGTTCCTCGCCCGCAAGGGGCTGCCAGGGGGCTCCCTGCTCCGGCGCGCCAAGACCCTGCCCTGCTCCTAGCTGCAGCGCGTGGGGACCGTCAAGACCAAGCTCTCCATCAGCCGAAGCCTTTCGTGGCCACCACGGGCTGCCACGCCTACACCACTGAGCTGCGCAGCGTCGCGTGGCCCGGCAAGTTCAAGCCTGACCTGCCTCCTCGCTATGACGGCACAACTGATCCCGCAGAGTTCCTCCAGCTCTATGAGCTGGGCATCGAGGCTGCTGGTGGGGATGAAAAGGTCATGGCGAACTAGTTCCCCATGGTGCTCAAGGAAGGAGCACGAACCTGGCTCCTGAATCTGGCTCCAGGCACGATCTCCTCCTGGGACCAGATGCGCGCCCGCTTCATCGCCAACTTCCAAGGTACTCGCGACCGGCCGCCCGCCATGACCGACATGCGCCGCATCAAGCAACAACCCGGAGAGACCCTGCAAAAGTATATCCAGCGCTTCAACAGCGCGCGCCTCAAGATCCCCAAGGTGTCCGAGGAGGCCATCATCTCGGACTTCTCCGACGGCGTGCGCGATGTCAAGATGAAGGAGGAGCTGGCGATGCACGAAGACCTCTGCACCTCCCTGGAGCTGTTCAACTTGGCGAACAAGTGCGCCAGGGCTGAGGAGGGACGTCTCTCCCTCCTCGAGCTGCCTGCCGCAGACCCAGAAGAGAAGAAGCCCAAGGCCAAGGATGCGAAGCGCAAGGGGGCTGCCGTACTTGCGGTGGAACCAAACACAAAGCGGGGCAAGGATCTGCCCGAACCCTCCAGAGGCAGTCGACACTGTGTGTACCATGACCTCCACACCCACAACACCAACGAATGTCAAGAACTCCGTGCCGTGCGAGAAGGAAGGATCGGCTGTCGCCCTGATCGCGCTGACCGGGGCTACGGCCGAGGAGGAGGAAGAAACCCAGGACGCTGGGAAGATCGCGGCCCGCGCCCGGGGTGGCGCGACCAGCCTCGCGAGGACCGCTGGCGGGACCTGCCTCGCGAGGGAGACTAGAGGGATCAGCCTCGTGAGGATCGCCCTCATGGCAACGCAGGCCTACCTCCGCTGCCGCCTCAGCCAAGGAGGAACGAAGACCGCCATCAAGACGAGGGGGCTGGGGGCTTCCAAGAGCCGCGCACAATCGCCTGCATCCTAGGCGGAGCTCAAGCCCCAGCCTCTCAACGTATCTTCAAGCAGTTTGCCCGCAAAGTGAATGCATTTCTCCCCAAGCTCGAAGCAACGCGCCCCCTCAGGTGGTCAGCGTGCGCCATCACGTTCAGCTCGGTAGACCAGCTCAAGTGCGCAGCCACGGCCGGGGTCCTCCCGGTGCTCTGCTCCCCAGTCATCAGCAACGTGCTGGTCACCAAGACCCTCATCGATGGTGGGGCAGGGCTCAATGTCCTGTCCGTGGAAACATTCAACAACCTCCAAGTGCCCTATGACCAGCTTCAGCCAACCAAGCCTTTCTCCGGGATCACCGACGGTTCCGCAGTCCCGATCGGGCAGGTCCGCCTCCCTGTCACCTTCGGGGCTCGCAGCAACTACCACACCGAGCTCATCGACTTCGACGTCACCCACATCCGCCTGCCGTACAACACCATCCTCGGGTACCCAGCGCTGGCCAAGTTCATGGCTGCGACTCACCACAGCTACAACGTCCTCAAGATGCCAGGAAGTGGCAGAGTCATCACGGTGCCCTGTGAAGAGAAGGATGCAGTGTGTTCCCTGGAGAGAGCCTATCAGGCCGCGTCGCTAGAAGACCCAGATCACGGAAGCAGGAGGCTTCCTGAGACCACCCCCAAGAAGAAGAAGACGTCGTCAGGCTCGCCCCCTCAGGAGGCAGGCCCTTCTAGGCCTGTGTCTGCCCAGGGGGACCCTCCTTCCATCGCATAGGGAAGCGCGCCCGGCGCCCTCCTCAGGAAGGGCTCGGGGGCTCTCACCTGGAGGGCCACCGACCTAGCCAGGTTCATGAGGGAGGCGCTTGGGCACCATGTGGAGGCGTGCTTCGAAGCACGTTTCCCTCGAGAAGGAGCCAGGCGAGGAAGGTCAGACCAGTAGGAGTTCGTTGACAAGGCCATTCAAGAACTACAGGAGACAAGGATCATGAGAGGTTGCCGCCGCCTACCAGCCATGGCCCCACATCCAGGGGAGGATGGTGGGCTGCGCGTCTGCGTCGACGTACCAGGGTTCAATCAGATCGCCACGACGGAGCGTCTCTGGCCTCACAAGTGGGGCGCTGCGGGGGTTCGCCCCACAGCTATGCTCGCATGCCTTACGGCCTACCGAGCATGGCTGCGGCGTACCCGCGCCTCATGAGGGGCATCACGGAGGCTCAGGAAGACAGGCGTTCCGCGGCCTTGGCGGAGATGAAGGCAGCTTGCGAGGAGTCACCAGTGCCTCTGGAGCCTCCCGAGGCCCCGGGGCCTGGAGGCTCGTGAGGATCAGCTTCCGCAGCCCACCGAGTCTGCCGCACCAGCGCCACTTCCCCGACGACATCCTCATGTGACATCTTTCAAGTTCCATTCCCAGCTGGGAGCGCCCTCCCAGGGTTGCGTCACTCCCAGGCCGCGCGGGTCCGTCCCTGCGGCATGTATCCGCTCTTTTATCTTTCGGTCGTTAGTTTGCCTTGTTGGGGGCGCCCCTCGGGCTGCATCATCCCCAAGCCGCTCGAGCCAGACCCAGCGGCGTGTATCTCCCTCGCGTTTATTTCCAACTATGCATTGCCTATCACGCTTAACTGCATGGTGCCTGTCCGCGGCATCCTTTCTTCTCCATGTCGGCTACTTGCACGTTAAAGGGGGGTGCCTGAGCATCGCGACTCAGGGCTCTTACTGGCTCTCCAGCCCTCACCCTCTGGCCTTGTCCATGGCATCGCGACCTGGCATACCAGCGACGGCTGAGACAAGCTCGAGAGCCAGGACCCGAGGACGTAGAGTACCGGCATCTAACCAAATTTTGCAGGGACACATCTCAAGATACGGCCCAGTGCTAGGCACAACCCGCCTAGAGGTAGGGCCTCGTGAGTCCCGCGCTGGCTCACGGGTGCCCAGATACACCTCACCTAGCCCTACCGTGCCGACCATGTGTCAGGGCGGGGCTGTACACGCCCCGAGGGCTCCTCCCGGAGGGGAGCCCACTCCCACGTACTAGTGGAAGCACCATGCTCCGCGCTGGCTGACGACACTGCCGAGGCGCGGCTATGTCCGTACACATGCGGAAGCGCTATGCTCCGCGCTGGTGATAAACAACTGGGGGTGGCCTCCGGGCCGCATCAACCTCAGGGAGCCCAGAGCTCAGTGGCTGGCCTCGTCGCAACGCCTCCCCTCGGGAGTGCTGCACGAGGGGGCTAGGCACGGGGGCTACGGCTAGGTCACGCCCAGACGTACACCACCCAGCCAGGCCCCTCGGGCCTGGTTCGCCGCGCGTCTCTCCCCGAGCGGAGCCAAGGTATGAAGGCCGTTTGCGCGTCAAGGGGGACCCTCGAGCATCGCGACTCAGGGGCCTAACTGGTCCCGTAGCCCCTCACTCCTTAGTTCCGAAAGGCTATGCTGGGTGAGGTACACGCAGGGCCGGGCTATGCAGACATAGAACGGTAGCCCCGCTTACATCGCACCTCATCACCCGCTGTTCGCGCGTCAAGGGGGACTCCTGAGCATCGCGACTCAGGAGCCTAACTGGCTCCGTAGCCCCTCACTCCTTAGTTCCGAAAGGCTATACTGGGTGAGGTATGCGCGGAGTCGGGCTCTGCAGACGTAGAACAGAAGATACACCTACATCGCACCTCCCTACTTGCTGTTCGCGTGCCAAGGGGGACTCCTGAGCATCGCGACTCAGGAGCCTAACTTGTCACGTAGCCCCTCACTCCTATGGTCCCATCCTGGTTTCCGGTCGGGGCTAATGCTGGGTGAGGCACGCGCGGGGCCGGGCTCTGCCGGCGCAGAACACAAGCAAGTAGGGAAGAAAAGCATAAAATTCAAGGAACTTAAAAGCAAATATTACAGTCCATACTGTCGTCTCAATACCAAACGCAAGTTTAAATGCGTCCCCGAGGCGTGATGCATGTGCAGGAATCGAAGGAAGAACAGGGATGGAACAGAGTCACTTGTCGGTGGTGAAGCTGTGCGGAGCGGCTTCGCCTCATGGAGCAGCGGGGCCGGCAGCGCCTTGCTTTGGCTTGGTGCTGAAGGCCCGGAACTTCCCCAGCAGCGCCTCCATGTGCCCCTTCACGGCTTCGACAGCGGCGGCAGCACCCTCGCTGCTCACCGGTTCCAGCAGGCCGTCGAGGTCGGCGTTGAGATCACGAAGGTAGATGTGGGCGAAGAACCGCGTCAGCGCAGCAGAAGACAAGACGTGCGCCTCGGCCTCGGCCGCGGGGCCGATGCCAAGGGCGACATCCCCAAGGGCCTTAACTAGGAAGGGAAGCAGCTTGGCGGGGCCGTCCCCGTCACCGGCTAGCGGGCTGTCCAGGCCGCTCTCGTAAAGCATCTTCAGCGAAGCACGGACATCTTTCTCCATGTCCGCGAAGGCCACGCGATCCTCGGCAAGAACCCGGGCCTTAGCGTCCAGCTCGGCCTTCGTCACCTCCAGCTCCTTCTTCAACGCGCCCAGGTGGTCGCGGCGCTTCTTGAGCTTGGCCTCCCGGTCCTCGAGCACCGCCTCGCGCGCCTTCGCCCCCTTCTCCAGCTCCTGGCGCAGGCGGACCTCGTCCGCAAGCTGGCCCTGCAGGCCTTGCAGCTCGTCCTCCAGCGCCTTGCAATGACCGCGGGCTTCAACCACCTCTCCCAGGGCCGCGTCTCGAGCAGCCTTCGCCTCGAGGGTGGCCTCCCTCTCTCTGTCGCCGGCCATTGAGGCCTGAACCAACGCCGCCCGAATCGAAGCATCAGAGTGAATCCACCTCGAAGCTAGTTCCAGGCGCCCGGCCACCAGGCGAGGGTCAGCCCCAAGGAGATCCTGCCGCAGCCGGTCCAGTTCGGCGACGGCACGCTCCAAGATGGAAGAAGGAGGCGGAGAAATGTCGGTGCACCCCAAGACAACAGGAGGGGCCGGGGAAGCAACGGTCAGTGGAACGGGAGGAGAAAGTACCGGCGGCGAGGCTGCGGTGTCCTGAGGCGGAGTCCACTGCGCCTCCACAGCCGTAGCAGCGGCGCCAGACGAGGGCACCTCCGGAGTCATTTGGGCCATGGGGGCTGAGCTCGCCCCAGCCAGCATGGCTAGGCCTCGCAAGGATGCACGGGCAGGGGAGGCCCGCGCGTCACGATCTCCCTCCCCTGCAGGCGAAGGCGTCGCCGCAGGTGGGACCTCAGGAGCCCCCTTTGGTTTCTTCGCCGCAGGCGCCAGCCTGTTCAAGAGAAGCAATCATCAAGCCTCGTCGGCGAAACGAGAAACAAAAAAACAAGGATCAAGCACTTACGGGTCTTCGCCGGTGAGCTCGGGCAGCCTCCGGCCTAACTTGAAGCCTGACAGCCGGCTGGAAGGGTCGACCTCAGAAGCAGAAGGCGCGTCCATGGTTCGCCCCAGAGTCAGGACGGACCCGCGGGAGATCAGCCCGGTCCTGTCCTTCTTCGGGATCATGGGCGAGCTCCCGCTACCCAGAACGTCATCATCATCGTCATCGCTCGGCGAAAGGCGGAGAGTGCGGGACACGCGCCGGGAGAGGGGAGCCCTCGACTCCCCGTCAGTCGCCCCAGAGTCAGGCCCCTCTCCTCGCTCCTCTTCCTCCTCCTCATCGCTGGAGTCGCCGGAGGGCACACCCACCGGTCCTTCAGAAGCCACCACGGGCACGAGCCCGACCCCGTTGAAAACAGGCATGGACTTCACCACCCGCTTCCAGTCGTCACGAAGGAACAAGGGCTTGGGAGCGTCCTTCGGCCTTGCCACCTCGCCCCCGACCAGAGATTGGAGAACCGCGGTCACATCCTCTTCGTCCACAGCCTCGGGGCACGGATGAGTCCTCCACATTGGAGGAGAGTACTCCCGGAGCGGGGCCAGCTGGTGCTCCAGGAACTCCTTCAGCAGCGACGCACCGGTCAACTTCGCCGTCGCCATGTTGGACGGCCTCAGGTCCGCGTCCATCTTCTCCAACACCAGTTTCGCGCGGGGGTCCATGAGCTCCGCTCGGCACAAGTCGCTGGTGCTCACGGGTTGCTCCGTGGGCAAGATCAGCCGAGGGTGGATGCGCCCGACATCTGCCAAGACCCACTTGCTCCTGAAGCCCTCGATCCTCTTCCCGGGGTTCGAGATGGCAATGGTGCCGCCATACACGACGAAGCCCACGCACGCAGAAAGAGAGCTGCCGGAGACCCGGAGGGAGAAGTAGTGGCGCATCAGGGCCACCGAAGGCTGCACCCCTACGTGGGCCTCGCAGTAGTAAGCGAAGATCGCCAGAAGGAGGACAGAGTTGGGGTGGAGATGTAGAGCCTGCAAGTCGTAATGGCGGAGGACGGAGAAGAAGAACTCAGAGAAGGGAGGCACCAAGCCCGCAGCAATGGAGCTTACAAAGAGAGGATAAAAGGTGCTCCCTCGGCCCCCGGGGGTGGCGGAGCCGGCCTTGAACACCTCCGTCCCGTTGACGCCTTGCGCCGTCGCCATCCGGCACAGCCGGGCAAGGCTCACCTTGGACACATTCGGCAGATCCAGAGCAGGGGAATACCAAGCTTTGGCCGGAGGCTGGCGAGGCGCCATGGCTTCCTAGGTCGCGCAGCTGGAGTAGATCCGAAAGTTTAGAGGAAGAAAGGGAAGGCGCCAGAGAGGGGATCTGAGCAGCGACCGGAGAGAGCAAGAGGCGAAGTCTAGGCAGATGCCGCTCCTTTACCAACCTGCGTGGTTGCTGAAGCATCCACGTCCCGTCAACCGCCACGCAGCGCCCAAGGCCGTAGGCTGTTAGGGCCCGCGGCGCTTCTCCCTTTCCCTTTCGCCCCTCGGCACGGCCAAGGCCATGCGTGCCTTGGGCCCGGGGGCTACTGTCGGCGTTCTGGGAACGGGGGTCCCCAGACTTGCCTGCCTACGGCCTGCGGCGTGGCTCAAATGGGGGCCCAACATGGCCCATCTTCATCAAGACAAGACTCAAGACCCTCGCGAGGGGCCAAGCCTCCCGAGGCGGACGACACAGCGCATCCTCAGGCGCAACCTCCTCAAGCTGGCTCGTGAGGAGATGGAGATATCAAGGCGGGGTACCTCGCGAGGTGCCCATGACGCAAGCCATGACGATCAAGGGTGCCAGCCGGGCGCCAGCGCGCAGCGTCCTTCTTTCCTCTTTGGTGCAAAGGGGGAAAGCGCAGCCGCGGAGTACCGAGGCAGCAGGCAAAGGTTGCCATTTCGGTGCAGCGAGACCATGACCAAGCGGACTACGAGACAGAGGTCACCATGGAGCCCAGCACGGCGTCACCGCAGAGTCTTTCGCAGGCGAAGACCACCTTTAGTCAGGATAAGAGTACTTGCTGTCCCCCTTCAAATTAGCCCGCCATTGTTGGCTCCCTTTCCGCTCGATATTTGGGAAGAGGACCAGGGCCCCTATAAATAGGGACGGCCACCCATGTAGCAAGGGGTTCGGTTTTCGTAGGGAGGCACTCAGAGTAGAGGGTTCGGCTCGCAGAGTTGGTTGGCCCGACTAGCAAGTAGAGAGAGAGAGAGAGAGAGAGAGAGAGAGAAGGCGACGGAACTCCTCCCAGTAGTTCGTCGCCCTAGCCAAGAACAGACCCTCGCGAGGCTGTTCTTCCCTGTATTGTTCATCATCACCAGCCCCAGGAGGCAATCCATCCACCACACACTGGAGTAGGGTATTACACCACAATGGTGGCCCGAACTAGTATAAATCTTGTGTCCCTTGTGTGATTCCTTTAGTAGTTTAGATCTTTGCGAGACGGGGAGGTAGAAGGCGTGATTTCCGCGTGCACCCCAGTGTTCGAACCTTAAGGGTCTGCCGGAACCCGAAATCCGACAGCACCCTCCGGCAGGGTGTCAGAACGGGTCTAGATTTGCTTTCGGTGGCTACGGAGGCTTCTGGTGGCGGAACTCCCGATCTATTGTGCCCCCTGATCGTTTTAGGGTATATGGAGATATATAGGTGGAAGAAGTACGTCTGGGGGGGCACGAGGGCCCACGAGGGTGGAGGACGCGCCTAGGGTGGTGGGCGCGCCCCCTACCTCGTGGCTTCCTCGAAGCTCCCTTGACGTGGACTCCAAGTCTCCTGGGTTGCTTTCCTTCCAAAAATAAGTTCCCTGAAGTTTCAGGTCAATTGGACTCCGTTTGATTTTCCTTTTCTGCGATACTCTAAAACAAGGAAAAAACAGAAACTGGCACTGGGCTCTGGGTTAATAGGTTAGTCCCAAAAACAATATAAAAGTGTATAATAAAGCCCATAAACATCCAAAACACATAATATAATAGCATGGAACAATCAAAAATTATAGATACATTGGAGACGTATCAGGGATCTATCGTAGCCTTTTCGATAAGTAAGAGTGTCGAACCCAACGAGGAGCAGAAGGAAATGATAAGCGGTTTTTAGCAAGGTATTTTCTGCAAGCACTGAAATTATCAGTAACAGATAGATTTGTGATAAGGTAATTGGCAACAGGTCACAAATAGTAAAAGTAAATATGGTGCAGTGATACATCTCCAACGTATCTATAATTTTTTATTGTTCCATGCTATATTATATCCTGTTTTGGACATTATTGGGCTTTATTATACACTTTTATATTATTTTTGGGACTAACCTATTAACCGGAGGCCCATCCCAGAATTGTTGTTTTTGCCTATTTTAGAGTTTCACAGAAAAAGAATATCAAACAGAGTCCAAATGGAATGAAACCTTCGGGAACGTGATTTTCGGAATGAACATGATCCAGAGGACTTGGAACCAACGTCAAGACATCAACCAGGAAGGCACGAGGTAGGGGGGCGCGCCCACCCCCCCAGGCGCACCCTCCACCCTCATGGGGCCCATGTTGCTCCACCGACGTACTTCTTCCTCCTATATATACCCACGTACCCTCAAATTACCAGATACGGAGCCAAAACCCTAATTCCACCGCCATAACTTTCTGTATCCACAAGATCCCATCTTGGGGCCTTTTCCGGAGCTCCGCCGGAGGGGGCATCGATCACGGAGCTTCTACATCAACACTATAGACACTCCGATGAAGTGTGAGTAGTTTACTTCAGATCTTTGGGCTCATAGTTATTAGCTCTTCTCTCTTTTTGGTTCTCAATACAAAGTTGTCCCCCTCTCTTGTGGAGATCTATTCGATGTAATCTTCTTTTGTGGTGTGTTTGTTGAGACCGATGAATTGTGGGTTTATGATCAAGTTTATCTATGACCAATATTTGAATCTTCTCTGAATTCTTTTATGTATGATTGGTTATCTTTGCAAGTCTCTTCGAATTATCAGTTTGGTTTTGCCTACTAGATTGATATTTCTTGCAATGGGAGAAGTGCTTAGCTTTGGGTTCAATCTTGCGGTGTCCTTTCCCAGTGACAGTAGGGGCAACAAGGCATGTATTGTATTGTTGCCATCGAGGATAACAAGATGGGGTTTATATCACGTTGCATGAGTTTATGCCTCGACATCATGTTATCTTGCTTAAAGTGTTACTCTGTTCTCTTGAACTTAATACTCTAGATGCATGCTGGATAGCAGTCGATGTGTGGAGTAATAGTAGTAGATGCAGGCAGGAGTCGGTTTGCTTGTCTTAGACGTGATGCCTTTATACATGATCATACCTAGATATTCTCATAACTATGCTCAATTCTGTCAATTGCTCAATAGTAATTTGTTTACCCACCGTAATACTTATGCTCTCGAGAGAGCCACTAGTGAAACCTATGGCCCCCGGGTCTATTTTCATCATATTAATCTCCCGTTAACAAGCTATTTCTGGTGTCGTTTTTATTTTTCTTTATTTACTTTGCATATTTATCAGAAAAATACCAAAAATATTATCTTATCATATCTATCAGATCTCACTTTCGTAAGTGACCGTGAAGGGATTGACAACCCCTTTATTGCGTTGGTTGCGAGGATTTTATTTATTTGTGTACGTGCGAGGGACTCGCACGTGGCCTCCTACTGGATTGATACATTGGTTCTCAAAAACTGAGGGAAATACTTACGCTACTTTGCTGCATCACCCTTTCCTCTTCAAGGGAAAACCAACGCAATGCTCAAGAGGTAGCAAGAAGGATTTCTGGCGCCGTTGCCGTGGAGGTTCGCGCCAAGTCAAGTCAAGATTCGACTCCCGACAACGAGCCATTTCTGCCGCCATTGTCGGGGAGTCTATGCAAAAGTCAACATACCAAGTACCCATCACAAACCCTTATCTCCCGCATTACATTATTTGCCATTTGCCTCTCGTTTTCCTCTCCCCCACTTCACCCTTGTCATTTTATTCGCCCTC
This sequence comes from Triticum monococcum, assembly GCA_034509565.1. Lineage (NCBI taxonomy): Eukaryota > Viridiplantae > Streptophyta > Magnoliopsida > Poales > Poaceae > Triticum > Triticum monococcum. The sequence goes on from CM067841.1 coordinate 354,073,327, forward strand.
TCTCTCTCTCTCTCTCTCTCTCTCTCTCTCTCTTCGTCCTCCTTCTCTTTCTCTATTTGCCTCGTTTTGCCCATCTCTTGTTTGCTTGTGTATTGGATTTCTTGCTTGTCATGATGGCTCAAGATAATACTAAATTGTGTGACTTTACTAATACCAACAGCAATTATTTTATTAGCACTCTGATTGCCCCTCTTACCGATGCTGAATGTTGTGAAATTAATGCTGCTTTGCTGAATCTTGTCATGAAAGATCCGTTCTCCGGCCTTCCTAGTGAAGATGCCGCTACCCATCTAACAACTTTGTTGATTTGTGTGATATGCAAAAGAAGAAAGATGTGGACAATGATATTGTTAAATTGGAGCTATTTCCTTTTTCGCTTAGAGATCGTGCTAAAGCTTGGTTTTCGTCTTTGCCTAAAAATAGTATTGATTCGTGGAATAAGTGCAAAGATGCTTTTATCTCTAAGTATTTTCCTCCCGCTAAGATCATCTCTCTTAGAAACGATATCATGAATTTTAAGCAACTTGATCATGAACATGTTGCACAAGCTTGGGAGAGGATGAAATTAATGATACGTAATTGCCCTACACATGGTTTGAATTTATGGATGATCATACAAATTTTTTACGCCGGATTGAATTTTGCTTCTAGAAATCTTTTAGATTCGGCCGCGGGAGGCACTTTTATGGAAATCACTTTAGGAGAAGCTACTAAACTCCTAGATAATATTATGGTTAATTATTCTCAATGGCACACTAAAAGATCTACTAATAATAAAGTGCATGCGATAGAAGAAATTAATGCTTTGAGTGGAAAGATGGATGAACTTATGAAATTATTTCTAATAAAAGTGTTTTTTTCGATCCTAATGACATGCCTGTCTACTTTGGTTGAGAAAAATAATGAATCTATGGATGTGAATTTTGTTGGTAGGAATAATTTTGGTAACAACACGTATAGAGGAAACTTTAATTCTAGGCCGTATCCTAGTAATTCCTCTAATAATTATGGTAATTCCTACAACAATTCTTATGGAATTTTTAATAAGATACCCTGTGATTTTGAATCTAATATTAAAGAATTTATTACTTCGCAAAAGAATTTCAATGCTTTGATTGAAGAAAAATTGCTTAAGATTGATGAGTTGGTTAGGAACGTTGATAGAATTTCTCTTGATATTGATTCTTTGAAACTTAGATATATTCCACCTAAGCATGATATCAATGAGTCTCTCAAAGCGATGAGAATTTCCATTGATGAGTGCAAAGAAAGAACCGCTGGGATGCGTGCTAAGAAAGATTGCTTTATAAAAGCATGTTCTTCTAGTTTCCATGAAAATAAAGATGAATATCTAAAAGTTATTGATGTGTCCCCTATTAAATCTTTGTTTTGCAATATGAATCTTGATAATGATGGGACTGGATATGATCCACCTTTACCTAGAAGACGTTCCAAAAATTCGGAGTCTTTAGATGTTGATGCTAAAATTGTTTAAAGTGGGATTGAAGAGGTCAAAACTTTAAATATCAATGAACCCACTATTTTGGATCTCAAAGAATTTAATTATTATAATTGCTCTTTTATAGATTGTATTTCCTTGTTGCAAACCGTGCTAAATTCTCCTCATGCTTATAGTCAAAATAAAGCCTTTACCAAACATATCGTTGATGCTTTGATGCAATCTTATGAAGAAAAACTTGAGTTGGAAGTTTCTATCCCTAGAAAACATTACGATGAGTGGGAAGCTACTATTAAAATTAAAATTAAAGATCATGAATGCTATGCTTTGTGTGATTTGGGTGCTAGTGTTTCCACGATTCCGAAGACTTTGTGTGATTTGCTAGGTTTCCGTGATTTTGATGATTGCTCTTTAAACTTGCACCTTGCGGATTCCACTATTAAGAAACCTATGGGAAGAATTAATGATGTTCTTATTGTTGAAAATAGGAATTATGTGCCCGTAGATTTTATTGTTCTTGACATAGATTGCAATCCTTCATGTCCTATTATTCTTGGTAGACCTTTCCTTAGAACGATTGGCGCAATTATTGATATGAAGGAAGGGAATATTAGATTCCAATTTCCATTAAGGAAAGGCATGGAACACTTCCCTAGAAAGAAAATTAAATTACCATATGAATCTATTATGAGAGACACTTATGGATTGCCTACCAAAGATGGCAATACATACATCTATCCTTGCTTTTTATGCCTAGCTAGGGGCGTCAAACGATAGCGCTTGTTGGGAGGCAACCCAATTTTATTTTTATTCCTTGATTTTTTCTCCTGTTTAGTAATAAATAATTTATCTAGCCTCTGTTTTGGTTATGTTTTTTGTGTTTAATTAGTGTTTGTGCCAAGTAGAACCGTTGGGAAGACTTGGGGAAAGTCTTTTTAATCTTGCTGTAAAAACAGAAACTTTAGTGCTCACGAGAATTGCTGCCATTTTTATTTGGAAAGTTATATTTAGTTAATTATTTTTGAAGATGATTAATATATAAATTCCTCACGTCCAGAAATTTATTTTAGAATTGTTGGGGTTCCAGAACTTTCTTTAGCTACAAATTACTATAGACTGTTCTGTTTTTGACAGATTCTGTTTTTCGTGTGTTGTTTGCTTATTTTAATGAATCTATGGGTAGTAAAATAGTTTATAAACCATAGAGAAGTTGGAATACAGTAGTTTTAACACCAATATAAATAAATAATGAGTTCATTACAGTACCTTGAAGTGGTGTTTTCTTTTCTTTCGCTGACGGAGCTCATGAGATTTTCTAGTTTAAGTTTTGTGTTGTGAAGTTTTCAAGTTTTGGGTAAAAGATTTGATGGATTATGGAACAAGGAGTGGCAAGAGCCTAAGCTTGGGGATGCCCATGGCACCCCAAGATAATCTAAGGACACATAAAATCCAAAGCTTGGGGATGCCCCGGAAGGCATCCCCTCTTTCGTCTACTTCCATCGGTAACTTTACTTGGAGCTATATTTTTATTTACCACATGATATGTGTTTTGCTTGGAGCATCTTGCATTATTTGAGTCTTTATTTGTTTTTTTCCACAATCATCCTTGCTGTAAACACCTTTTGAGAGAGAGACACATGATTCGGAAATTATTAGAATACTCTATGTGCTTCACTTATATCTTTTGAGTTATATAGTTTTTGCTCTAGTGCTTCACTTATATCTTTTAGGGCACGGTGGTGGATTTGTTTTATAGAAACTATTGTTCTCTCATGCTTAAATTAGATTATTTTGAGAGTCCTACAAAACAGCGTGGTAATTTGCTTTAATTATGTTAGGCATTCAAGATTAATTTTTTTCTTATGAGTGTGTTGAATACTATGAGAAGTTTGATACTTGATAATTGTTTTGAGATATGGAGATGCTGATATTAGAGTAGTGCTAGTTGAATAGTTGTGAATTTGAGAAATGCTTGTGTTGAAGTTTGTGATTCCCATAGCATGCACATATGGTGAACCGTTATGTGATGAAATCGGAGCATGATTTATTTATTGATTGTCTTCCTTATGAGTGGCGGTCGGGGACGAGCGATGGTCTTTTCCTACCAATCTATCCCCCTAGTAGCATGCGCGTAATACTTTGCTTTGATAACTAATAGATTTTTGCAATAAGTATATGAGTTCTTTATGACTAATGTTAAGTCCATGGATCATATGCACTCTCACCCTTCCACCATTGCTAGCCTCTCTAATACCGAGCACCTTTCGCCGGTATCATACACCCACCATATATCTTCCTCAAAACAACCACCATACCTACCCATCATGGCATTTCCATAGCCATTCCGAGATATATTTCCATGCAACTTTCCACCGTTCCATTTACTATGACACGCTCCATCATTGTCATATTGCTTTGCATGATCATGTAGTTGACATTGTATTTGTGGAAAAGCCACCGTTCATAATTCTTTCATACATGTCACTCATGCATCATTGCACATCCCGGTACACCGCCTGAGGCATTCACATAGAGTCATATTTTGTTCTAAGTATTGAGTTGTAATTGTTGAGTTGTAAGTAAATAAAAAGTGTGACGATCATCATTATTAGAGCATTGTCCCAAGTGAGGAAAGGATGATGGAGACTATGATTCCCTCACAAGTCGGGATGAGACTCCGGACTAAAAGAAAAGAGGCCATAAAAAAAGAAAAGGCCCAAATAAAAAAAGAGAGAAAAAGATAGAAGGGACAATGCTACTATCCTTTTACCACACTTGTGCTTCAAAGTAGCACCATGATCTTCATGATAGAGAGTCTCCTATGTTATCACTTTCATATACTAGTGGGAATTTTTCATTATAGAACTTGGCTTGTATATTCCAATGACGGGCTTCCTCAAAATGCCCCAGGTCTTCGTGAGCAAGCGAGTTGGATGTACACCCACTTAGTTCTTTTTGTTGAGCTTTCATATACTTATAGCTCTAGTGCATCCATTGCATGGCAATCCCTACTCACTCACATTGATATCTATTAATGGGCATCTCCATAGCCCGCTGATACGCCTAGTTGATGTGAGACTATCTTCTCCTTTTTTGTCTTCTCCACAACCACCATTCTATTCCACATATAGTGTTATATCCATGGCTCACGCTCATGTATTGCGTGAAGATTGAAAAAGTTTGAGAACACCAAAATTATGAAACAATTGCTTGGCTTGTCATCAGGGTTTTGCATGATTTAAATACTTTGTGTGGTGAAGATAGAGCATAGCCAGACTATATGATTTTGTAGGGATAACTTTCTTTGGCCATGTTATTTTGAAGAGACATAATTGCTTAGTTAGTATGCTTGAAGTATTATTCTTTCTATGTCAATATTAAACTTTTGTCTTGAATCTTTCGGATCTGAATATTCATACCGCAATTAGGAGAATTACATTGAAATTATGCCAAGTAGCATTCCACATCAAAAATTCTGTTTTTATCATTTACCTACTCGAGGACGAGCATGAATTAAGCTTGGGAATGCTTGATACGTCTCCAACGTATCTATAATTTTTTATTGTTCCATGCTATATTATATCCTGTTTTGGACATTATTGGGCTTTATTATACACTTTTATATTATTTTTGGGACTAACCTATTAATCGGAGGCCCAGCCCAGAATTGCTGTTTTTTTTCCTATTTTAGAGTTTCACAGAAAAAGAATATCAAAGGGAGTCCAAACGGAATGAAACCTTCAGGAACGTGATTTTCGGAACGAACATGATCCAGAGGACTTGGACCCTACGTCAAGACATCAACCAGGAAGGCACGAGGTAGGGGGGCGCGCCTACCCTCCCCCCCCAGGCGCGCCCTCCACACTTGTGGGGCCCATGTTGCTCCACCGACGTACTTCTTCCTCCTATATATACCTACGTACACCCAAACTACCAGATACGGAGCCAAAACCCTAATTCCACTGCCGTAACTTTCTGTATCCACGAGATCCCATCTTGGGGCCTTTTTCGGAGCTCTGCTAGAGGGGGCATTGTGGGGACCCCGACTCATAAGTCGTGATCACCGAATGCACGTGTGCAGTGATCCCAGAGATCAATGCTCACTGAACACACAGAAGCTGAATAACAAGAGTCTTACATCCATACATACCGTATTACACAAGCAGGACCATTATGGTCAAGTCTTGAGTATAACATTGCAGCGGAAATCTTCGTCGATAACTTGGACCCATGCCATCTGCCTTAACCCTTCAGGCATTCTGAATGGGAAGCATCCTAGCTCGCATGCTCATCACTGAAATACTCTTCTTCATGTCGTGCTCTTTCATGCCTGGCCAATAAAATAACCAGTGGCAAGCCAATGAGTACTTTGAATGTACTCGCAAGCAACCCAAGGGTGATAACAGAATAATTATGCAAGGCACTACTGCTAATTTGGCATTTTTGCGGAAAGCTAGTTTTTCTCATGCAAGTATGATCAACATTTATCAAGGATATGAATGTGTCTGCAACAAGTATCAGGAGGTTACAGACATCAACATCAGGATAGAGTTGTGAACAACTCATACTCAAGCTCATCGTGACTTCCTCACGAATCGCATCAATAGTTTTACCAAACCGTGTTGCTTGTCAGAAACATGTGGACGTAGTCTAAGTAGCACCACCCAACTGTCCTTGACCGTGGACACGGCTATTCGAATAGTTTTACACTTTGCAGAGGTTGCACACTTTACCCACAAGATCCGGGGAACTTCCGTGTCATCCACGACCCGCGGTACCTCAAGTACCCGGGGTAAGCACCCGATCACTTTCTTTCCCTAGACGACACTAACAAGGAGTCCACTCGTTGTTCCGTATCCTCACGATATACATCATACGAGACTCAGTTGAGATCGTAACATCCGAGAGGGGACACAATGATGTATCCGGTGCCCTGTGAAAATAGTGATGGCCGCCCTACCTGGCACGACCCCGTCCCGAGAGAGAGCACCAACTCTCCCCCATCACTAGTAATGCTGGCTCCAAGCTAGTATCTGTCGGATTTCGGTTTCCGGCAGACCCTTAAGGTTCGAACACTGGGGTGCGCGCGGAAATATCACCTCCAACCTCTTCGTCTCAATGGGATCTAAACTACTAAAAGAACTGCACGAAAGACACCAGATTTATACTGGTTCGGGCCACCGATATGGTGTAATACCCTACTCTAGTGTGTGGTGGATGGATTGCCTCCTGGGGCTAGTGAGGACGAACAATACAAGGAAGAACAGCCTCGCGAGGGTCTGTTCTTGGCTTTGGTGATGAACCGCTACAAAGAGTTTAGTCACCCTCTCTCTCTCTCTCTCTCTCTCTCTGCTTTCTCTCTCTCTCGTCCTTGTCCCGGACCGAATAACCAGGAATCGAAACCTTTGCTATGTGGGCGGCTAGTCCTATTCATAGAGGCCCTGGTCCTCTCCCCAAATATTGAGCCGGAAGGGATCCAACAATGGCGGGCTAATTTGAAGGGGGACAGCGAGTATATCCATCCTGACAAAAGCAGTCTTCGCCTGCTAAAGGCTCTGGAGATGACGCCGTGTTGGGCTCCATGGTGACCTCCTTCTCATAGTCCTCCTGGTCCTGGTCTCGTTGCACCGAAGTGGCAACCTTTTGCCTGATGCCTCGGTACTCTGCTGATACGCTTGCCCCCCTTGCACCAAAGAGGAAAGAGGGACGCTGCGCGCGCTGGCACCCGCCTGGTGCCCCGTGTCGTCATGGCTTGCGTCACAGGCACCTCGCGAGGTACCCCGCCTTGAACTCTCCGCCTCCTCGCGAGCCAGCCTGACGAGGCTGTGCCTGAGGATGCGCCGTGTCGCCCGCCTCGCAAGGCTTGGCCCCTCGCGAGGGTCTTGAGCCTCGTGTTGATGAAGATGGGGCGCGTTGGGCCCCCACTTGAGCCACGCTGCAAGCCGCAGGCAGGCAAGTCTGGGGACCCCCGTTCCCAGAACGCCGACAGTAGCCCCCGGGCCCAAGGCGCGCATGGACTTGGCCGTGCCGAGAGGCGAAAGGGCAAGGGCGAAGCGCCGCGGGCCCTAACAGCCTGCGGCCTTGGACGTCGCGTGGAGGTTGATTGGACGTGGCGCCTCCGCTTCCCCACGACGCCTTGGTGATCGTGCGAGTTGGACAAGTCCCTGCATGCAGAACGTGTTATGATTACCTATGATCGTGGAGACCGGCGGTTGGCCTTCGCCGGCTATAAGTACAGCACCGCTCGTGCCCGTCAAGTCCATCTCCTCTTGCTCTCTCCTTCGCCTCAGTTCTTGCTCCGTCTTGGTGTGATGGCTCCGATTCGCCGATTCTCTGCAGCGGAGAAGGGAAAGGCTCCTCGAGAAGGGCCGGACCCTCTCCCGCCGAAGAAGCGACTCACCCATTGCAGCCGGGACGACGAGGACGACCCGGTGGTGGCGGGCCCCCGGAGCAAGCGGGCTCCGCCGGGGTTCCCGCTGCCCTTGTACGCCCACGTCGAGGCCCCCGGAGGTGCCGATGTCGATCCCCGCGGTCAGCGCCGTCGTCGGCGCCGTCGGGTTGTGAAGGCGTGGGTGGTTCCCCCCGGAGTCCATGCCGAGGGCTCCTCCCATGAGTTCGTGCTCCACGTCGTCACTCCTCTTCAGTCCTGGATCCGCCTTCCTCCTTTCTTCGCCTCCGTGGTTCTTCCAGGGGGGCCTATGGAGCTCCAGCTGCAGCACGCCGACTGCGGCGCCCCCACGACCGAGGCCGAGGTCGTCGTTGCTGCCCCGGGCGCGGTCTACATGTCCCGCGGCTGGAGGGAGATCGCCCGGGTCTGCAGGGAAAGAGGCGTCTTCATGGTCCACCTGGAGTACGACGGCGCGGCGGTGATGTTGCTCAAGGTCTTCGACGCGATCGGGCGCCGGCTGGAGTGTTGCCGCGGGAGGGGCGATCAGGACCTCGTCCTGGTGAGGGCTAGGCCCGCCGACCGCCCCCTCGGCAGTGGCACCCGAGGGTCCAACGGCTCCAGCGGAGGCTACGTGACTCCGGAGACGAGCGACGACAGCTATGAGCCCCCGAGTTGCTGTCGCTCCAGGAGCAGGGCGGACGCGTCAGGCCGTCGCCAACCCTGATCTGGATGGAGTTGGCGCTGGTGCCTGACGGCCCGCTGTTGATGATGGCATCTTCTGCAGGAGCCCATATAGTTAGCACTCCTTAGGATCCGTTCCCTGCGAGGAATCGAAATGCGCCCCATGAGGACTTGTAAGGTGTTTGTAGTTCCGTTTGCTAATATATGACCTTTGCTATGGATTCGTGTGAGTTGCTGACTCCGTCATAGCTTAGTTCTCCCTTTCGAACCTCGCGAGGGCTTGGTGCTCTACACCGACAGGTCCCAATCCCAAGGCGGCATCAGCCGTCGCTGGTATGCCAGGTCGCGATGCCGTGGTCAAGGCCAGGAGGTGAGCGACCCGGGGTCCGGTAAGAGCCCCTGAGTCGCGATGCTCAGGAGGTCCCCTTTGGCGCCCAAGCAGCAATCACTTAGTGAGAAAGGGAAGCGACATCGCTAGCACGGAGTCGCTTTAGGTGTGGGGGTAGTGCTGCAGCAGCCAGTGCCATGGGTGGTGACTTATCTTGAGGATCAGGGGCCGCTCCAGGTGTGCCGCTGGGTCCGTGTGGGGATAGGAGCGGAAACGCTCGGCAAGGTCCTCGCGAGACCCCTTCTTCCCCGCCTCTGCTCCCCTTTCTGCTCTACGTCCTCGGGTCCTGGCCCTCGAGCTTGTCTCAGCCGTCGCTGGTATGCCAGGTCGCGATGCCGTGGACAAGGCCAGAGGATGAGGGCTGGAGAGCCAGTAAGAGCCCTGAGTCGCGATGCTCAGGCGCCCCCCTTTAACGTGCAAGCGGTTCGCGCGGGCGAGGGCGAAGGAAACCTCGTGAGGGCCTCGGCTTGCGCGGTTCCCTCCAGGGATCCTGCAGGGTCATCACAGAAAGAAGATGGTGTTGCCACGGCGGCCATTAGTTGATTGTTAGTCATTCAGGAGCTTGCTGGTTGAGGTAGGCGAGGCGTATCTGGGTACCCGTGAGCTAGCGCGGGACTCCCGAGGCCCTACCTCTGGGCGGGTTGCGCCCGGCACTGGGCCATATCTTGAGATGTGTCCCTGCAAAATTTTGTTAGATGCCGGTGCTCTACGTCCTCGGGTCCCGGCCCTCGAGCTTGTCTCAGCCGTCGCTGGAATGCCAGGTCGCGATGCCATGGACAAGGCCAGAGGGTGAGGGCTGGAGAGCCAGTAAGAGCCCTGAGTCGCGATGCTCAGGCGCCCCCCCTTTAACGTGCAAGTAGCCGACATGGGAAGAGAAGATGCTGCGGACAGGCAACATGCAGCTAAGCGTGATAGGCAATGCATAGTTGGAAATAAACACTAGGGGGACACACACCGCTGGGTCTGGCCCGAACGGCTTGGGGATGACGCAGCCCGAGGGGCGCCCCCAACAAGGCAAACTAACGGTGGAAAGGTAAATGCAGATACATGCCGCGGGGACGGACCCACGTGGCCTGGGTGTGATGCAACCCTGGGAGGGTGCTCCCAGCTGAGAACGGAACTTGAAAGATGTCACCTGAGGATGTCATCGGCGTAGTGGCGTCGGTGCAGCAGACTTGACGGGCTGTAGAAGCCGATCCTCACGAGCCCCCAGGCCCCGGGGCCTTGGGAGGCTCCGGAGGTGCTGGTGACTCCTCGCGAGCTGTCTCCACCTCCTGAGCCTCCACGATGCCCCTCATGAGGCGCTAGTACGCCGCAGCCATGCTCGGCAGGCCGTAAGGCATGCAAACATAGCTGTGGGGTGGACCTCCACAGCACCCCACTTGCGAGGGCCAGAGGCGCTCTGTTGTGGCGATTTGATTGAGCCCAGGTACATCGACGCAGACGCGCAGCCCACCATCCTCGCCTGGATGTGGGGCCACGGCTGGCAAGCGGCGGCAACCTCTCATGATCCTCATCTCCTGTAGCTCTCGAATGGCCTCGTTAACAAACTCTTGCTGGTCTGATCGTCCTCGCCTGGCTCCCTCTCGAGGGAAACATGCTGCGAAGCACGCCTCCACATGGTGCCCAAGCGCCTCCCTCGTGACCATGGCTAGGTTGGTGGCCCTCCAGGTGAGGGCCCCCGAGCCCGGCCTGAGGAGGGCGCCGGGCGCGCTTTCCTATGCGATGGATGGAGGGCCCTCCTGAGGAGGCACGGGCCCTGAGGGACCTGCCTTCTGAGGGACTGAGCCTGTCGACGTCTTCTTCTTCTTTGGGATGGTCTCAGGAAGCCTCCTACTTCCGCGATCTCGGTCTTCTAGCGACGCGGCCTGAAAGGCTCGCTCCAGGGAACACACTGCATCTCTCTCTTCACAGGGCACCGTGATGACGCCGCTGCTTCCTGGCATCTTGAGGACGTTTTAGCCGTGGTGGGTCACGGCCATGAACTTGGCCAGCGCTGGGTACCCGAGGATGGCGTTTGTAGGATCGAAAGTATGTCTAGAGGGGGGGTGATTAGACTACTTGACCAACTAAAAGACTTAGCCTTTTCCCAATTTTAGTTCTTGGCAGATTTTAGCTATCTTAGAGCAAGTCAAGCAATCATCACACAATTCAAGCAAGCATGCAAAGAGTTTATTGGCAGCGGAAAGTAAAGCATGCAACTTGCAAGAATGTAAAGGGAAGGGTTTGGAGGATTCAAACGCAATTGGAGACATGGATGTTTTCCCGTGGTTCGGATAGGTGGTGATATCCTACATCCACGTTGATGGAGACTTCAACCCACGGAGGGCAACGGTTGCGCGAGTCCACGGAGGGCTCCACCCACGAAGGGTCCACGAAGAAGCAACCTTGTCTATTCCACCATGGCCATCGCCCACGAAGGACTTGCCTCACTAGCGGTAGATCTTCACGAAGTAGGCGATCTCCTTGCCCTTACAAACTCCTTGGTTCAACTCCACAATCTTGTCGGAGGCTCCCAAGTAACACCTAGCCAATCTAGGAGACACCACTCTCAAAGAAGTAACAAATGGTGTGTTGATGATGAACTCCTTGCTCTTGTGCTTCAAATGATAGTCTCCCCAACACTCAACTCTCTCTCATAGGATTTGGATCTGATGGAAAGAAGATTTGAGTGGAAAGCAACTTGGGGAAGGCTAGAGATCAAGATTCATATGGTAGGAATGGAATATCTTGGTCTCAACACATGAGTAGGTGGTTCTTTCTCAGAACATATGAGTAGGAATGGTGTATGTTTTCTGATGGCTCTCTCTTCGAATGAAGAGGAGGTGGAGGGGTATTTATAGCCTCCACACAAAATCCAACCGTTACACACAATCTACCAATCTCGGTGGGACCGAATCAGAAAACTCGGTCTGACCGAAATAGTAAACCTAGCGACCGGTAGGAATTTCGGTGGGACTGAGATGCAACTCGGTAGGACCGATTCGGTTAGGGTTTGGGCATAGCGTAATCTCGGTGAGACCGATCGCACAAACTCGGTGAGACTGAGTTCGGCAATTAGCTAACCAGAGAGTTGGTCAGGCAAACTCGATGGGACCGACTTGCTCTTTCGGTGAGACCAAAAAGTTACAAGAAGGAAACAGAGAGTTTGCATTGCATTCTCGATGGGACCGATTCGCTCTTTCGGTGAGACCGAAAAGTTACGAAAGGGAAATAGAGAGTTTGCAACCCCATCTCGGTGTGACCGAGATCCTTATCGGTAGGACCGAATTGCTAGGGTTTGGCAGTGGCAAATGACAAGTGAAACTCGGTGGCGCCGGATTGACAGAATTGGTATGACCGAGTTTGGCTTAGGGTTTAGGTCATTTGTGGATATGGAAAGGTGGTTGAGGATTTTGGAGCATATCACTAAGCACATAAAGCAAGAGGCTCATTAAGCAACACCTCATCCCTCCTTGATAGTATTGGCTTTTCCTAAAGACTCAATGTGATCTTGGATCACTAAAATATAAAATGAAGAGTCTTGAACTTTTGAGATTGAGCCAATTCTTTGTCCTTAGCATTTTGAGGGTTCCACTTTCACATCCATGCCATGCCAATCATTGAGCTTTCCTGAAATAATCATCTTGGAATAGCATTAGCTCAATGAGCTATATGTTGTTATGAATTACCAAAACCACCTAGGGATAGTTGCACTTTCAATCTCCCCCTTTTTGGTAATTGATGACAACATATAGATCAAAGCTTCGACAAATAATAATAATCATGAAATACATCGTCGCTTTGAGAAGTATGTGATAAGTAAGAGCTCCCCCTAAATTTGTGCATATTTTAAAATTTGCTTTGGACTGCAAATGCACAAGGAGTTAGAATCATGGGTTACTCTTCCATGTCACATACATCTTGGTGGAGTGCTAAAAAAAATGATAAGATTGAAATACATGCACTCATCACGAAGAATAGTGAATGATCACAGACAATAGATAGAATGATAACATTTAGCAAGCATTAAGCAACCATTAAGTGTAGCTTATGATCAAACACTTGATCATCGATGTCTCACGAATAATGACATAGTATCGCACACACAAGCAAACAAAGTTCGAAAAACCACCAAATAAAAACAAGAGAGAATGAAAGCAACACTCTCTCTCGAAGCCTATGATCTATACATTTTCTCCCCCTTTGGCAACAAGTTACCAAAAAGTTCCTAGAGAATGCATAGTGCTAAGTCGACGCTCAGGCTTGATCTTCAGGTGGTGGTGGAGTCCGGAGCACCCCAAGGACGAAGCCTTCAGTAGATGTGGTAGGAGTTGAGGCTGTGGTGGATGCTGGAGCTGGTGGAATGGAGGCTGTACCTGGTGCAGACGTTGTAGCTCTAGTGTCAGCAACTGGCAGTGCAGACAACCTCGGACCTCGTGGCACCCTGGCAAAAGCATCAGTTGTGGTTCTGCCTCTTCTCTCGTTCATGTCGTCCTGGAGCTGCTCCACAGCAGTCTGTATCTCAATCACTTTGATGTCCAAGTCATAGAACCTCTATTCCATGATCCTCTCTAGGCTCGCCTGGTTCTGAGTCAGGGTAGCTATACTCTGCTCAATCCGCAGGGTGGACGCTATCAGGTAACCGAGCTGCTCTTGTTTGGTCTTCAAGAAGTAATCAGATGCCTCCGCTTGAGTAGGCATCCTGGCAGCTTTCTCCTTCTTCGCCTTCTCCTTCTGAGCTTGTGCATGGGCGGATGAGGGTTCATTCTCAGTCATAACCACTTGGTTATCCTCAAAATCTGGACGGATGGGCAGGTGTTCCTTATCCAATAAATACACGTCCATGCCCATATTGGAGTTGATGAGCTCCTGAATCTGTGGGGCATACCCACAACTCCTCTTCTGGTCTGCAGCTGTCCTCTTGATTGTTTCCACAATGAGACTCATGGCCTTGAATTTCTGAGGCACGTCAAAGACATGAAGCAAGTTGATCGCGTGACCTCTGATCATCTTGTGATCTCTAGATTTGGGCAGAAGGGTGTGCCTAAGGATCCAGTTGATCGTAGGCAATCCTGAGAGCAGATAGTGCACTGAGCCAAACTTGGACGTGTCGAGCGCTTCATTCGGGATCTCCTTGTACATGTTGGACATGGAGTTGTGATCCATCTTTTTCTTGGCATAAATGTCCAAGTCATCAGCTTGCTCCTCTGGGGCATTGATCAACTTCGCCCATTCTTCAACAGTGGATTGGTACCTTGTACCCTCTAACATCCATGTGATCCTACCATCCGGATAAAAGTGTGCTGTGGAGTAGAATTGCATGATCAGCTCCTCGTTCCACTTTGTGAGCTTCTGCCCAACAAAGTCTGCAACTCCACATGCACTAAAGCTGTCAAATACACCGGGGTAGTACTCTTCATTGTCCTTGATGTAGGTCCAGTCGACCCATCTCATGTCACAAACGATTGGCTTCTTGTCAAGCAAAACAGTCTTATAGAAATCTTGTTGCTCCTTGGTATGAAATATGTAATCCACGGCAGTCCTTCTCCTAGAAGCATACGGATCTGCTTCTCTCCATTTCCTCAGCCCTGAATCTCTCCTGAGCTTCATATCCTCAGCCACAGGATGAGCATCGTTGTGGTCTGGGATCTTGGGCTTGAGCTTCCTAAGGACACTCTCTTCCTCTTCTTCGATAGCTTCAGGCACTGGGGCCTTGTTCTTTTACGCAGTTGGGATGCTTCGTGTGTTTCTCTTTGGTGCACTCTTAGGCTTAGATGCAGCCTTAGGTGCTTCCTTGGGCTTGGATGCAGCTGTTCCTGACCTTATAGCACCTCCCATGAGTTTGGCTGCCTTGGGTGCTGGTGCAACAACCTCTTCTTCTTCTTCCTCCTCATCTACCATGATGGAGGCCTTCCCAAGCACTCTGGCTACAGTCTTCTTCACCCTCTCTTTCGTCTTATTGCCTTGGCCACCTGCTTCCTCTTCAGATTCTAGGGCAAGCTTCATGGTTTCTTCAGTTGCAGCCTTCCTAGGTTTGGAAGTGGGAACTCTTGCCTTAGACATGGGCTGCCTGCCTGCTGGCCTTTTGATTTTCAGCCCTGGCTTTGTGCCTTGAGCTGGTTCAGCTCTCTTTGATGTGGCCTCTTCCTCTGCCACATAGTCTTCATCCTCAGAATCAGACGTTCTCTTCTTCCTTTGACGTGTGGCAGCCTTAGGCAGATTGGTGGGGGTGCTCCTGCTACCATCATCAGAAGAACTTGAGGGGCTAGTGCCCTCACTCATCACAACTTGCTGCTCAGACACATTCTGGCTGTCACTTTGATCAGACATGTTGCAAACTGACTGCTGACCCTGTGAATATATTATGTGTAAGATAGAGTGGATGAGCATCACAAAAAGCAGAGATTTTTGCAAAAGATTAATTCAAAAACTTAGTTTTAGTTTTCCACAGAAAGCATCTCGGATCTACCGATTTTCAAACTCGGTGACACCGAAGCAGTTTTGGCACCAGAACCGGTGAACTCGGTCAGACCGAGTCACAGTTCGGTGGCACCGAGACTGCTAGGGTTTCACACAATTCCAAAATCGGTCGCACCGGTAAGTTATTCTCGGTCAGACCGAGTTTTACTTGTGCAATGGCAAAAGCCAGATCGGTGGGACCGAGTTTTTCAACTCGGTGGGTCCGAGATGGTTTCGGCGGAAACCTAACCCTAAAATTTTCGAATTAAACCTAATGTACAAGTTCATTGACTGGATAGGAGTGTTTAAATCGTGGCAAGAATCATGATGATCACAATGTGCTAGGAATCGGAGTGGAGAATAGCACAAAGATCGAGTCCATACCCTAGTTCGGCGGAGACTCGCTACGGCGGCAACAGCGGGGCAGAATTCCGTTGACGGCGGCGGAGACCAGCGACTGGAGGCTGCTGGCGGCGAGAAGACGATTCGGAGACCACGAAGGCAGAGCAGGCTATCGCGCGGGCGAAGAGGTTTCGGAGAAATTTCCAAAATTTTGCCCGTCACTATATATGGCCCGACCCTGTCGGTGTGACCGAGTGGAACAACTCGGTGGCACCGAGATGCAAAACTGTGTGCAGTTATTGCAACTCGGTGTGACCGAAAAGTTCAAATCGGTTGCACCGAGATCGAAAACCTAGATCAACTTAATGAACTCGGTAGGACCGAAAATGGAGTATCGGTCAGACCGAGATTCATAAAGAGGTTTTGGAAGTTTAAGTCTATGACGAATCGGTGACTCCGAGCGCTCCTCACATAGACTGGTTCGAATCTGACTTGATCAAGTTTTGTGATGCAGCATGAATAGAGTTTGAGACGAGAAAAGCATAGATAGCTAGAGGAGGTTCTTAGGCATTCTTGTCCATCCACTTGGCAAAAGAAGAAAGCCAAATAATCAAAACAACAAGTGGATGTCCTCGAATGAGTAAAATATGCAACCAACATGCTCACACAATAAGATGGCAAATGAAATATGTGGCAAAGCATGCACAACCAATTCAAGCATCTATCAAGCAATTTGCGATGACTAGGTCATCTATATATGAGTATATTGACTTAGGAGTCAAGTGATAACACTTGATCATAGGTCACACTCATCGTTTAAGCTCAAGTGGGGTTACCACTTTTACATAAAGCATTGTTGTATTCACATCTTTAGAGTTGCTTTAGCTCAAGTCTTAGAGTAAAGCTTCCCCTAGATGTGATATCCCCCCTAAGAGGGATGAACTAACCTTGGATTTTGTCGATGATGACTTCATGTAGATGTTGAAGATGTGGATGCTCAATGTTGATGTAGATCACTTGGAGCTATCCATTTGAGTGAATTGCACTTTCAATACCTACATGGGTTAGTCCCACAAGGAACAAACAAGGATATCCATAGACATAGAGTGATGCACACACAAGATGATGTCCATGAAAACTTTAGGTTACCTTGTCCCTTGTCTTACCAACAAGAGGGTTTGTGACTCCTTGAACTAGTGCAAGATGTGGAAGTTGATTGCACTTGTTCTTGCCAAAATGATAAGAGTGAAGTATGTTCGCGGAGTCACCCTCAAGAACTCTCTAGTTCTTCTTCTTTTGGATCCACACCATCTTGATGGGAATCCTTGGAGTTGTAGTCGTACTTGATGTAGTGGAACTTGAAGTAGTCTTGGGAATCCACTTGACTAAGGTCTTAGGAGCTTCTTCAAATGCATCAATCTCCTCTTGAAGCTTGTCCTTGCCTTTTTGCTTGTAGTCTTGTGGTGGAAGATCATCTTGAGCTTGTGTTCCCTTGAAGGAAGTATCATACTTCTCTTGTTGAGGAATAAACTTTGTCTTGGGGTATTGATCTTCTTCCCATTCAACTCCATTGGCATTGAACTTTCGTTCAAAACTAACACCTTGATTCTTTCAGTGCATTCCTTGCTTGCGCACAATTTCCTCGAATTGCTTACTTCCGGCAAGGCTCTTGTAAACACCTTTCTCTATAATTCCCATCAATAAGCTATTTTCTTGCTCAAGTGTAACTTGGCTAAGAGAATCATTAGTGTAATCAAGAGAACTACTAGAAGCAACAATATTGGATTTAGCATGATCATTGTTACTACTAGAGGAAGAATCTTTCTTATTCTTGTTACTAGTCTTGACTTGAGGCATGTAGATGGATAAAAGTAAACGCTTGGCAATGTGAGAAGAACTTTTCTTGCGGAGATCATCATTGATTGCTTTTAAGAACTCATGCTCTTGCTCAAGATTAAGCTTTTCAAAGCGTAGTTTCTCATGAGCTCTTAAAAGTTCTCGATGATCTTCGAAGATAGTTTCATGGGCTAACTTAAGAGTGTTTAGTTATTTAGTTAGAGCCTCAATCTTCTCCTTATCATTGTCATTCGTTTTAGCATGATTAATTGATATTTCACCATAATATTCTTCACTAGAGTTGTCAACAAGCAAATCATCATCACGTAACAAGTCATCTTCGTCACTATTAAAGTCAACATACTCGGGGTGTGTTACCTTAGGACCTTTGGCCATGAAGCATCTTCCAATTCCTTCATTTGGCGAGTCAAATATGTCGTAGGAGTTGGTTGACACAAGTGCTAGACCGGCAACACCTTCATCTTGAGTATCTTCGGAGTCGGAGTGATAACTTCTCTCATAGTGGCTGTCGGAGTCGGAGCCGGATACCCATTCACCAACATGAGCTTGATGTCTTCGTTTTGTATAGCTCCTTGATGATTTTTCCTTCCTTTCCGAATCCTTGCTTCTCCGTGAGTATCTTTGTTCATAACGATCATCTCTACTCCTTCTCTCTCTTGGTGGAGATTCTTTGCTTCTTCTTTTTGGAGAATCTTCTCTTTTCTTGTAGGGAGCCGTACACTCATTGGAATAGTGTCCGGGTATTCCACAATTATAGCAGTTTCGCTCTCGACTAGAAGATCTTTTGTCATTGTAGGACCTTGACTTGAAGCTTCTATCTTTGTTTCTACTCTTGTAGAACTTGTTGAAGTTCTTCACCATTAAGCTCAATTCTTCATTGAAGATTTGTTTCTCACTTGATGATGTGGGGACTTCACATGGCGCTTTGTAGGCACCACTTGATTTATTGTGAAGTTCCTATTTATCCTTGAGTGACATCTCATGAGCAACAATCCTTCCAATTACTTCCGTTGGCTTGAGATCTTTGTGGTTGGGCATCATTTGGATTAATGTGCACACGGTATCATATTTCCCATCCAAGGCTCTTAGGATCTTCTTGATGATGAATCTATCGGTCATCTCTTCACTTCCTAAGCCGGCAATCTCATTTGTGATGAGAGCAAGCCTAGAGTACATTTCAGCGACACCTTCACCATCCTTCATCTTGAACTTGTCAACTTGACTTTGGAGCACATCCAACTTGGATTCCTTGACGGAGTCGGTACCTTCGTGCATATCAATCAAAGTATCCCAAATTTCCTTTGCATTCTCAAGGCGGCTGATTTTGTTGAATTCTTCGGGGCACAATCCGTTGAAGAGAATATCACAAGCTTGAGCATTGTATTGCAACATCTTCAACTCATCCGCGGTAGCTTCACGGTTTGGTTCTCTCCCATCAAAGAACTCACCTTGCAAACCAACACAAACAATAGCCCATACGGCGGGGTTATGTCCAAGAATATGCATTTTCATTTTATGCTTCCAACTAGCAAAATTAGTGCCATCAAAGTAAGGACCTCTACGGTGATAATTTCCCTCGCTAGACGCCATACTCTCCTAGGTTGTGAAACCAAGGCTATGACCACCAAAAGCTATGGAGATCAAGGCAAATGGAGACCAAAGCTCTGATACCACTTGTAGGATCGAAAGTATGTCTAGAGGGGGGGGGGGTGATTAGACTACTTGACCAACTAAAAGACTTAGCCTTTTCCCAATTTTAGTTCTTGGCAGATTTTAGCTATCTTAGAGCAAGTCAAGCAATCATCACACAATTCAAGCAAGCATGCAAAGAGTTTATTGGCAGCGGAAAGTAAAGCATGCAACTTGCAAGAATGTAAAGGGAAGGGTTTGGAGGATTCAAACGCAATTGGAGACACGGATGTTTTCCCGTGGTTCGGATAGGTGGTGCTATCCTACATCCACGTTGATGGAGACTTCAACCCATGGAGGGTAACGGTTGCGCGAGTCCACGGAGGGCTCCACCCACGAAGGGTCCATGAAGAAGCAACCTTGTTTATTCCACCATGGCCATCGCCCACGAAGGACTTGCCTCACTAGCAGTAGATCTTCACTAAGTAGGCGATCTCCTTGCCCTTACAAACTCCTTGGTTCAACTCCACAATCTTGTCGGAGGCTCCCAAGTAACACCTAGCCAATCTAGGAGACACCACTCTCCAAGAAGTAACAAATGGTGTGTTGATGATGAACTCCTTGCTCTTGTGCTTCAAATGATAGTCTCCCCAACACTCAACTCTCTCTCATAGGATTTGGATCTGATGGAAAGAAGATTTGAGTGGAAAGCAACTTGGGGAAGGCTAGAGATCAAGATTCATATGGTAGGAATGGAATATCTTGGTCTCAACACATGAGTAGGTGGTTCTTTCTCAGAACATATGAGTAGGAATGGTGTATGTGTTCTGATGGCTCTCTCTTAGAATGAAGAGGAGGTGGAGGGGTATTTATAGCCTCCACACAAAATCCAACCGTTACACACAATCTACCAATCTCGGTGGGACCGAATCAAAAAACTCGGTCTGACCGAAATAGTAAACCTAGTGACCGTTAGGAATTTCGGGGGGACTGAGATGCAACTCGGTAGGACCGATTCGGTTAGGGTTTGGGCATAAGTAATCTCGGTGAGACCGATCGCACAAACTCGGTGAGACCGAGTTCGGCAATTAGCTAACCAGAGAGTTGGTCAGGCAAACTCGGTGGGACCGACTTGCTCTTTCGGTGAGACCAAAAAGTTACAAGAAGGAAACAGAGAGTTTGCATTGCATTCTCGGTGGGACCGATTTGCTCTTTCGGTGAGACCGAAAAGTTACGAAAGGGAAACAGAGAGTTTGCAACCCCATCTCGGTGTGACCGAGATCCTTATCGGCAGGACCGAATTGCTAGGGTTTGGTAGTGGCAAATGACAAGTGAAACTCGGTGGCGCCGGATTGATAGAATCGGTATGACCGAGTTTGGCTTAGGGTTTAGGTCATTTGTGGATATGGAAAGGTGGTTGAGGATTTTGGAGCATATCACTAAGCACATAAAGCAAGAGGCTCATTAAGCAACACCTCATCCCTCCTTGATAGTATTGGCTTTTCCTAAAGACTCAATGTGATCTTGGATCACTAAAATATAAAATGAAGAGTCTTGAACTTTTGAGCTTGAGCCAATTCTTTGTCCTTAGCATTTTGAGGGTTCCACTTTCACATCCATGCCATGCCAATCATTGAGCTTTCCTGAAATAATCATCTTGGAATAGCATTAGCTCAATGAGCTATCTGTTGTTATGAATTACCAAAACCACCTAGGGATAGTTGCACTTTCAGCGTTGTACGGCAGGCGGATGTGGGCGACGTCGAAGTCGATGAGCTCGGTGCGGTAGTTGCTGCGGGCTCCGAAGGTGACAGGGAGGCGGACCTGCCCGATCGGGATTGTGGAACCGTCGGTGATCCCGGAGAAAGGCCTGGTTGGCTGAAGCTGGTCGTAGGGCACTTGGAGGTTGTTGAATGTTTCCACGGACAGGACGCTGAGCCATGCCCCACCATCGATGAGGGTCTTGGTGACCTGCACGTTGCTGATGACCGGGGAGCAGAGCATCGGGAGGACTCCTGCAGTGGCCGCGCACTTGAGCTGGTCTACCGAACTGAACGTGATGGGGCACGCCGACCACCTGAGGGGGCGCGTTGCTTCGAGCTTGGGGAGTGCTGCATTCACTTCGCGGGCAAACTGCTTGAAGATACGTTGGGAGGCGGGGGCTTGGGCTCCGCCCAGGATGCAGGCGATCGCTCGCGGCTCCTGGAAGCCCCCAGCCCCCTCGTCTTGATGGCGGTCTTCATTCCTTCTTGGTGGAGGCGGCAGCTGAGGTAGGCCTGCGTTGCCATGAGGGCGGTCCTCATGAGGCTGGTGTCTCTAGTCACCACACGAGGCAGGTCCCGCCAGCGGTCCTCGCGAGGCTGGTCGCGCCACCCCTGGCGCGGGCCGCGGTCTTCCCAACGCCCTGGGTTTCTTCCTCCTCCCCTGCCATAGCCCCTGTCGGCACGGTCAGGGCGACGGCCGATCCTTCCTTCTCGCACAGCGCGGAGCTCTTGGCATTCATTGGTGTTGTGGGTGTGGAGGTCATGGTACACACAGTACCGGCTGCCTCTGGAGGGTTCAGGCAGATCCTTGCCCCGCTTGGTGTCTGGTTCGGCTGCGAGCACGGAGCCCCCTTGCGCTTCACATCCTTGGCCTTGGGCTTCTTCTCTTTTGGGTCCGCGGCAGGCAGCTCGAGGAGGGAGAGACGTCCCTCCTTAGCCCTGGCGCACTTGTTCGCCAAGTTGAACAGCTCCAAGGAGGTGCAGAGGTCTTCGTGCATCGCCAGCTCCTCCTTCATCTTGACATCACGCACGCCATCAGAGAAGGCGGAGATGATGGCATCCTTTGACACCCCGGGGATCTTGAGGCGCGCGCTGTTGAAGCGCTGGATGTACTTTTGCAGAGTCTCTCCGAGTTGTTGCTTGATGCGGCGCATGTCGCTCACGGCAGGCGGCCGGTCGCGAGTACCTTGGAAGTTGGCGATGAAGCGGGCGCGCATCTGGTCCCAGGAGGAGATCGTGCCTGGAGCCAGATTCAGGAGCCAGGTTCGCGCCCCGTCCTTCAGCGCCATGGGGAACCAGTTCGCCATGACCTTTTCATCCTCACCGGCAGCCTCGATGCCCAGCTCATAGAGCTGGAGGAATTCCGCGGGGTCAGTTGTGCCGTCGTAGCGAGGAGGCAGGTCGGGCTTGAACTTGTCGGGCCACGCGACGCTGCGCAGCTCAGTGGTGTAGGTGTGGCAGCCCGCGGTGGCCATGAAAGGCCTCGGTTGGTGGAGAGCTTGGTCTTGAGGGTCCCCACGCGCTGCAGCTAGGAGCAGGGCGGGGTCTTGATGTGCCGGAGCTGGAGCAGGGTCGCGGCGTGCCAGAGCAGGGAGCGCCCGGGCAGCCCCCTGCGGGCAAGGGATTTCTTGGCAGCTCCGCTCTTGTTGCGATGGCGCCTGGCGGAGGGGGTTCCGCCCAGGGGCCAGTCGCCTTGGAGGCACGACATCTTCTTGGAGAGGAGGTGGCTGGTGCGCCTCCGGAGCTTCGTTGCCCGCGCGGGGCGGAGTGCGGCGCAGAGGGACGGACGGCGCGGAAGAGCCCCCTGCGGCACGGACAAGCTCGGCGACGCGGTTGAGCCATTCTTCGTAGACTTCGTCGACGGGACGGTAGCACAGGAGCTCGTTTGCCGCGAGGAGCGCAGCTCGAGCCTCCAAGGGTGCGCGGAGCGCGCGGGACGAAGAGCCAGCTGGTGCGAGTGACGGAGTGGCGGTGCGGCCGTCCTGCCGCACGGACGGGTGCTGAGACGATGCCTGCTGCTCGCCCCCCGCCGGGCTGGTGGCGGCGTTGACGGCGGGCGACGGGGAACGACAAGGACGCCCACCGACGGGGGCCGTCTGGGCGACGCGAGAAGCGATGGCGGCCCGGCGCTCGGCGCGGGCCTAACGAGCGTCAGACATGGACGCGACGATCGTAGGAGAGTGGAGCGGTGGAAGACGAATTCCGGCGCACCCCTACCTGGCGCGCCAAATGTCGGATTTCGGGTTCCGGCAGACCCTTAACGTTCGAACACTGGGGTGCACGCGGAAATCTCACCTCCAACCTCGCCGTCTCAATGGGATCTAAACTACTAAAAGAACTGCACGAAAGACAACAGATTTATACTGGTTCGGGCCACCGATATGGTGTAATACCCTACTCCAGTGTGTGGTGGATGGATTGCCTCCTGGGGCTGGTGAGGACGAACAATACAAGGAAGAACAGCCTCGTGAGTGTCTGTTCTTGGCTGTGGTGATGAACCGCTATGAAGAGTTCAGTCACCCTCTCTCTCTCTCTCTCTGCTTTCTCTCTCTCTCTCTCTTCCTTGTCCCGGACCGAACGACCAGGAATCGAACCCTTTGCTATGTGGGCGGCTAGTCCTATTTATAGAGGCCCTGGTCCTCTCCCCAAATATTGAGCGGGAAGGGATCCAACAATGGCGGGCTAATTTGAAGGGGGACAGCGAGTACATCCATCCTGACAAAAGCAGTCTTCGCCTGCCAAAGGCTCTGGAGATGATGCCGCGTTGGGCTCCATGGTGACCTCCGTCTCGTAGTCCTCCTGGTCCTGGTCTCGTTGCACCGAAGTGGCAACCTTTTGCCTGATGCCTCAATACTCCGCCGATACGCTTGCCCCCTTGCACCAAAGAGGAAAGAGGGACGCTGCGCGTGCTAGCACCCGCCTGGTGCCCCGTGTCGTCATGGCTTGCGTCACAGGCACCTCATGAGGTACCCCGCCTTGAACTCTCCGCCTCCTCGCGAGCCAGCCTGACGAGGCTGTGCCTGAGGATGCGCCGTGTCGCCCGCCTCGCGAGGCTTGGCCCCTCGCGAGGGTCTTGAGCCTCGTGTTGATGAAGATGGGCCGCGTTGGACCCCCACTTGAGCCATGCCGCAGGCCGCAGGCAGGCAAGTCTGGGGACCCCCGTTCCCAGAACGCCGACAGTATCGGCCTAGGTAATCAATAATGCCCTTTCCCATACAAGGGTAGAGTGGTTGCGCATGTAAGGTTGGGACAGTCGACAAATCTTAAATCTAATCCGTCTCTATAAACAACACTTTTATCGAGCCTGGGTACACTACCTCTCCACCAAGTAGTGACCTAGTTCATCATCATCTCCCAGGGGCATTAGTGGCACCCACTGGGCTATTTGCAAGTATGTCAAACCACACTTGTTTCTTTCCATGCATAACCCTGACCCACTTTGTGTAGCCATCTACTATAGCGTATTTGTACAACCCACCAACACAACTCTAAGCAAGGGTAGAGTCATGAACAATGCAAGTATCAATGGAGTATGCAACGGAGGCAATCCTAGCAAGGTTGCCATTCAAGATATATCTCATGCACTCGATGAAACAACAAAAATGCTATTATGATGAAAAATGGTTCATCATGGTCAAAGGGCTGCTTGCCTGGTTCATCAGAGTCTTGAGATCTTCTGGTCCTTCTCCAAGTACTCCGTCTACTTCGTCAACTAACGTCGAAACAATCATAATAAGCAACACAACAAGGCAAAAAATAAAAGTGCTCTAAAAATATTAAGTTGACTTTTATTGGATACCTCTGGTCATATGAGGAATGACCAAAGTGATTTCATTGGAAGTGGATCAATGGATATTTCTAAACATTTTGATATGATGGAATCAAGGGGTTTATGGAATTGCAAGAAGTGTACAGAAGAATTATTTTGTAAAATGAGAAAAGGCACCCATTTAACAAAGAATGATTCTTGAGGCACCTAGGAGTTGGTTTCACTAGATTTGGAGTTCAAATGATTTCTCTATGAATTTGCAAAGTTGGCTATATATGAAGAAATAGACCATTATTTGAGGTGATACAGAAAGTATTAGTAAAAATGTTCAAAAACTAAGTTCTGAACCTTTAGACATCTAGGATTTTGAATCATGGAATTTGGATCAAAAATGGGCTCTCTGTGATTTTCTAAAGTTTATCAAAGAAATGGAAAAATAGGATTTGCTAATTATTTGTGAAAGAAATATTTCTGTAAAAATGTGCAAGTAGCACCATGTGATAGGGAATGAATTTAGAAACTACTAGAAATTTGAATCATCAAATTTGGAGCTCTGTTGGATTATTTATGGATTTTTTGAAGTTGAGTGGAAAAAGAAAAAGGAAAAAGGGCTTAACCTTATCATGCACGCAGGCGAGATATAAACGTGGGCTGGCCCAGTGGCATCAGCCACGCGGGGTGCCCAGGCGACGTCGATGGCGCACTCCCTGGAGTACGCCTTCGCTTCGGGCAAACGTCTTCAGCGGAGGCCGTCTCCACTTACCCGAGGGGCCCGGGGCCTTAGCCACTTACAGGCGGGTCCCGCTGGCAGGCCATCCTCCTACGTCCTGCTCAAAACAGAGGAGGGGCAGGGAAGGCCGGCCAAGCAAGGTGCTGGCGCCCTTCCCACCGATTCCGTCCGTCCCCGGCGCGGTCGGCATACCAACGGACTCGGGAGGTCGAGCCGAGCCCATCCATGGATCTCACGTAGGCTGGGGAGGACTGAGATGACAGTGGTCTTGACGCCGGCGGACGGGGTTTCGGGCGATGTTTGGGCACGGCTGGGCGAGCACGGGAATGAGAAAATGGTGCGCGAGGAGAGTTTGCGGTGGTGCTGGTGCTGCTCTGGAACAAAGAGGTGGGGAGGAGGGGCTCTCAGTGGCGCGAATTTAGGCGGAGGCCGGCGGCATTGCTCCGGCCATGGAGATGCAAGGAGGGCACGAGAAGAGGAATGGCTTGGTCCAGAGGATGCTCGGGAGGGAGAGGGAGCAAATGGAGCAGCGAGGAGGGTCTGGAACGGCCTTATATGGCGAGGCCACGGCTCACCGTAGACGCGGCCTGCGGGCACCCGCGGAAATGGCTGCGGTGGCCACGGGAGGAGGCTCGGGGTTGTCTGTGGCGCTCGTGGGCGTGGTCCAAGTCGGGGGAGAAGGAAAGGGGGAGCGGGGCGAGGTCAGAGGCGGGCCAGCCGTGTGGCCAGGGAGTGGCTGAGTCGGGCAGTGCTTGGGCACGCGATGGCAGGCTCAAAGGAGAGAGAAGGAGGAGGGGGCCAGGGGCGTGGCGTGTTGCAAACGTCGAGGCACCTCGACTGGCGCGAGGGGGAGGCTCGAGGTGGTCGGGTGGCTTGGGCAGAGAGCAGCTACAGTGCGTGGGAGCACTATAGCGCGCTCTGGAGCACGCCTTTGGCATGCCCTGGCATAAAAAGGGGGAAGTGGGCGCGGCCACTTGTGTCCAGTAGTGCTAGGGAGTAGTAAAGAAAGGGGTGGAAGCATTGGATGCCATGGAGGGCCACTGGAATGAGGAGGGAGGTGAGAAAGGAGAAGAATGCTGCTGTCCAGAAGGGTAAATGGGGGTGTTTCACCCCTCAATCATTGAGCTGAGGCCAGGGAAGAGTTACTGGAGATAGGAGAAGACTAGGAGGAGCTATGGTAAAAAGTTGAGCTCAAGGAGAATAGTGTAAGTGGTCAAAATGGTGATTTTTGAAAAGTGACAGAAGGTGTTTGATGCAAATTTGGGCAAGCAAATTAACTCCACTTGACATGAGAATTAACAGGATCAAGTTTCACACATAATTGAGGTTGACCACCAAGTATGAGTCTATTTGAAGAAAGTTTCCAATGTAACTTTGGTAAACCCTAGAAATCAGCAGAAATGGCTTTACCAGGATTTAGTCATGCAAATATATTCTCCTTGATGCACCACTTGGTGTAGTGTCATAATTTGAGGATTTGAAGATGTCTACAAAAATTCAGATCAGAAGGACACACTTGGCAATGTAGAGTTGTTCAAATTTGGTTCTAGACAGAAAGGGTTTTGAGGGGGTTTGATGATGTTTTCTTGACCTGCAAGGCATGAGGCTTTGCTAGATCATCAAATATGTCATATGTGACATGCTAGAATTTTCTTGGATTTTTATGAAAATATGTTTTGTAGAAATATTTGAAATCCTTGAAATGGGCAGAAATGGTTTTGGGAAGTTTTGTCCAATATTTTGAACATGACCATGTGTTTAAACTCATATATATGGACAATATACGTCCACTGAGTTTCCCTGATTTTTCTCAAATATTTTTCAAGCTTTAAAATAATTTAAACCTATTTAAGACTATTTCTGGCCTTAAGAAAAAGCCTTTAAATAAAATAGGAAAATAACTTTTAAAATTTTATTTTTGTGGTTTCTGGGTATCCTATATCTAATAGGAGTCAAATATATTTTTGGGAAGATTTTTACTGCCCTTAATTAAGTACTTGTAGTACAAATCTTAATTCAGGGGTTTTTGGAAAACTAATTTTTGAAAATACTTTTTGGCCAAATTATTTTTGTAAGAAAATACTATATTGCTCTATACACATGGCATGATCATTGGTTCAAGAGTTTGGAGGAAGGATATGAAGTATAGGAGTTGGAGGATTTATTTGATTTTTAGAGCACTTGCAAACAACAGACAAAAATCCAATCAAGGCAAGGTCCAAAACACTCAAAAGTTTTTGTCAAACCACATTTTATCATGATTGTTAGCTTAAGTGTTGTGGCATGAAAATTAGGGTGTGATAGACCTACCCCCCTTACAAGAATCTCGTCCTCGAGGTTCCCAGACTAGGCAGGGAAAGGAATACAGAAACTTGGATTTGGGGTAGTCTTCACGTCCTCATACTGCTTCTGCTTCCGTTTGGTGCTCCATTGAACCTTGAAGTACTCGATGGCGTGGCTTTGTGTTTGTCGTCCTGCTTGATCCAGATTGCAATTGGGGTCTCTTGCGTAGGTCATATTGGGCTGGGGGTCAATGGTTCGGTGGTCACGGTTGAGTATGGTCCGAGGTGTTCTTGATTTAGAGTCAAGACCTATGGTAATGACCTGGCCATGTTGTGGCTTAGTAGGGCTTAAGTATTTCAAGGATTCTAGTGTGCGAGTGAACATTTATCATCTTATCCTTAAGCACGGTTTCTGAGATGCCAATTGTACTACCTAGTCCTTTAAACAAATCACATCATATCACTGATAGCATCATCCCGTATAGGCCAAATCCAATCATCACTCATGATTTACCAAAGTCTCAGATAATTCCTCAGGGTCACTGATACAAACTCATGAAGTCATTTTCCCTCTATTCCTATATCCTCAAATTGGTCTTCCTTATGGCACCGTTAGTTCTTGTGCTATATTAGGGTGACAATGTGCTCGTTCACTATGCCCACTAGTTCCATAATGAACCCAGTGCTGTGCAAGGTTTACAGAGGCTTAACTGGTTCTCTTGCAATTCTGTGGGTCAAGCACATGGTTAAGGATTCGAGCTGGGGTGTCTTGTGAAATCTCGAAGGGTCAAGGGATGGGTTCACAGTCTTGAGGGGTAAACATAATTCTATGGGGTTACACTTGGTCGAGGAGGTTGTAGTAAAAGTCTTCAGTGCTAGCTGGTTGCCAAAGTAGAATCCTTGGTGTATCTTGTCTTGCCGGTCTTCAGTTGAGGAGAGAGATGAGAGGGGGAAAGTAGCATAGAGGAGGGGAATGCCTAAAGGGGGTTCTATAGTGCAAGTGCAAACAAACAAGGGCTGAAAGGGCCAAACACAAACAATAAAATAAGGCAGGTGATATAGCCACATACTAGTTGCCTAGGGCAAAAGGGTGGCTGATATCAAAACACAAACAAATAAAAACAAGCAACACACAATCATGGTTCTATTCGAACCATCATACGGACTCGACTGCGCATAGGGGGTACACGACTTATCCTACCCTAGGGGTTCTCGGATTCAGTAGTCGTGCTTTGCCCGTGCCTCATGCAGTCTTCTGGGTTTTCCTCAGGTGTCACTACGTTTCTTGTAATTGTTTGATGAAACAATCCGGGTAGAGCCTGAAGAGTCTTCAACAACTTCTCACCTGTTGAAGTGATGGGTGAAGGTGGCTCCTTGTAGCAGGCATTGACTCGGTCTTCTGTTGTCTTCTTAATCATGACGATCCCTTTTTGTCTTCTAAGGCATTGATGGTACCATGTAGGTAATCCTTTATGCAATGACATTAACAAGGCATAGTAGAGGTCCAACACGTTGGTTACGTTGATGAAAACACCGACACCAAGAGCGGGGGATGAAGAGAACCGTTTTCCTGCTCACTATAGTGAGGTAGACCAAATGGCGAGGTTCTCATCAACCGGTGGTTGTCGATACAACAATGATAAGGACATGGTTGCTCTATTAGCGATGTACATCATGATCTTGCATTTCCTATGCCCTGATCGTGGTAGGCTAAGGTTGCATCATCTTGGGGCAGTGTCAAGGGCGTCACCATCTTCTGGGCCTTCATGTCCTCATTCTTCGAGGATATATCTTCTGTTGGTATCGTCTGGTTGTGGTGTCGCCAATCTTGGGTTCACAAGAGCTGGGTGAGTATTTGGCAAGGTGTACTCCTTCTAGTCTATCCACGAGAATTACAAGGAATCCCGTGGTCTGGGGCTTGAGGGTGCTAGCGACCGTTTGCAATAGTTTTGAAGGGAAGAGATCGATAGGGAAAGTATACCTTAGTTTTCGAAAAACCAAGAAGGGAAGAGAAGTATAGATAGTTTTGAAAACTATTAGTAGTTTTGGAAATAGTTTTACCCTAACTAACGGCCATGCTAACTAAGGCTTCCTACAGTCAGGATGGCTCTGATACCAGCTCTATGGGGACCCCGACTCATAAGTCGTGATCACCGAATGCACGTGTACAGTGATCCCAGAGATCAATGCTCACTGAACACACAGAAGCTGAATAACAAGAGTCTTACATCCATACATACCGTTTTACACAAGCAGGACCATTATGGTCAAGTCTTGAGTATAACATTGCAGCTGAAATCTTCGTCGATAACTTGGACCCATGTCATCTGCCTTAACCCTTCAGGCATTCTGACTAGGAAGCGTCCTAGCTCGCATGCTCGTCACCGAAGTACTCTTCTTCATGTCATGCTCTTTCATGCCTGGCCAATAAAATAACCTGTGGCAAGCCAATGAGTACTTTGAATGTACTCGCAAGCAACCCAAGGGTGATAACAGAATAATTATGCAAGGCACTACTGCTAATTTGGCATTTTTGCGGAAAGCTAGTTTTTCTCATGCAAGTATGATCAACATTTATCAAGGATATGAATGTGTCTGCAACAAGTATCAGGAGGTTACAGACATCAACATCGGGATAGAGTTGTGAACAACTCATACTCAAGCTCATCGTGACTTCCTCACGAATCGCCTCAATAGTTTTACCAAACCGTGTTGCTTGTCAGAAACATATGGACGTAGTCTAAGCAGCAGCACCCAACTGTCCTTGACCGTGGACACGGCTATTCGAATAGTTTTACACTCTGTAGAGGTTGCACACTTTACCCACAAGATACGGGGAACTTCCCTGTCATCCACGACCCGCGGTATCTCAAGTACCCGGGGTAAGCACCCGATCACTATCTTTCCCTAGACGACACTAACAAGGAGTCCACTCGTTGTTCCGTATCCTCACGATGTACATCATACGAGACTCACTCGAGATCGTAACATCCGAGAGGGGACACAACAATGTATCCGGTGCCCTGTGAAAACAGTCATGGCCGCCCTACCTGGCACGACCCCGTCCCGAGAGAGAGCACCAACTCTCCCCCGTCACTAGTAATGCGGGCTCCAAGCTAGTATCGGCCTAGGTAATCAATAATGCCCTTTCCCATACAAGGGTAGAGTGGTTGCGCATGTAAGGTTGGGACAGTCGACAAATCTTAAATCTAATCCGTCTCTGTAAACAACACTTTTATCGAGCCTCGGTACACTACCTCTCCACCAAGTAGTGACCTAGTTCATCATCATCTCCCAGGGGCATTAGTGGCACCCACTGGGCTATTTGCAAGTATGTCAAACCACACTTGTTTCTTTCCATGCATAACCCTGACCCACTTTGCGTAGCCATCTAGTATAGCATATTTCTACAACCCACCAACACAACTCTAAGCAAGGGTAGAGTCATGAACAATGCAAGTATCAATGGAGTATGCAACGGAGGCAAGCCTAGCAAGGTTGCCATTCAAGATATATCTCATGCACTCGATGAAACAACGAAAATGCTATTATGATGAAAAATGGTTCATCATGGTCAAAGGGCTGCTTGCCTGGTTCATCAGAGTCTTGAGATCTTCTGGTCCTTCTCCAAGTACTCCGTCTACTTCGTCAACTAACGTCAAAACAATCATAATAAGCAACACAACAAGGCAAAAAATAAAAGTGCTCTAAAAATATTAAGTTGACTTTTATTGGATACCTCTGGTCATATGAGGAATGACCAAAGTGATTTCATTGGAAGTGGATCAATGGATATTTCTAAACATTTCGATATGATCGAATCAAGGGGTTTATGGAATTGCAAGAAGTGTACAGAAGAATTATTTTGTAAAATGAGAAAAGGCACCCATTTAACAAAGAATGATTCTTGAGGCACCTAGGAGTTGGTTTCACTAGATTTGGAGTTCAAATGATTTCTCTATGAATTTGCAAAGTTGGCTATATATGAAGAAATAGACCATTATTTGAGGTGATACAGAAAGTATTAGTAAAAATGTTCGAAAACTAAGTTTTGAACCTTTAGACATCTAGGATTTTGAATCATGGAATTTGGATCAAAAATGGGCTCTCTGTGATTTTCTAAAGTTTATCAAAGAAATGGAAAAATAGGATTTGCTAATTATTTGTGAAAGAAATATTTCTGTAAAAATGTGC
This sequence comes from Triticum monococcum, assembly GCA_034509565.1. Classification (NCBI taxonomy): domain Eukaryota; kingdom Viridiplantae; phylum Streptophyta; class Magnoliopsida; order Poales; family Poaceae; genus Triticum; species Triticum monococcum. The sequence goes on from CM067841.1 coordinate 354,105,250, forward strand.
AAGTAGCACCATGTGATAGGGAATGAATTTAGAACCTACTAGAAATTTGAATCATCAAATTTGGAGCTCTGTTGGATTATTTATGGATTTTTTGAAGTTGAGTGGAAAAAGAAAAAGGAAAAAGGGCTTAACCTTATCATGCACGCAGGCGAGATATAGACGTGGGCTGGCCCAGTGGCATCAGTCGCGCGGGGTGCCCAAGCGACGTTGATGGCGCACTCCCTGGAGTACGCCTTCGCTCCGGGCAGACGTCTTCAGCGGAGGCCGTCTCCACTTACCCGAGGGGCCTGGGGCCTTAGCCACTTACAGGCGGGTCCCGCTGGCAGGCCCTCCTCCTACCTGCCGCTCAAAACAGAGGAGAGGCAGGGGAGGCCGGCCAAGCAAGGTGCTGGCGCCCTTCCCGCCGATTTCGGCCGTCCCCGGCGGCGGTCGGCATACCAACGGACTCGGGAGGTCGAGCCGAGCCCATCCATGGATCTCACGTAGGATGGGAAGGACCGAGATGACAGTGGTCTTGACGCCGGCGGACGGGGTTTCGGGCGATGTTTGGGCACGGCAAGGCGAGCATGGGAAGGAGAAAATGGTGCGCAGGGAGAGTTTGCGGTGGTGCTGGTGCTGCTCTGGAACAAAGAGGTGGGGAGGAGGGGCTCTCAGTGGCGCGAATTTAGGCGGAGGCCGGCGGCATTGCTCCGGCCATGGAGATGCAAGGAGGGCACGAGAAGAGGAATGGCTTGGTCCAGAGGATGCTCGGGAGGGAGAGGGAGCAAACGGAGCAGCGAGGAGGGTCTGGAACGGCCTTATATGGCGAGGCCACGGCTCACCATAGACGCGGCCTATGGGCACCCGCGGAAATGGCTGCGGTGGCCACGGGAGGAGGCTCGGGGTTGTCTGCGGCGCTCGTGGGTGTGGTCCAAGTCGGGGGAGAAGGAAAGGGGGAGCGGGGCGAGGTCAGAGGCAGGCCAGCCATGTGGCCAGGGAGTGGCCGAGTCGGGCGGTGCTCGGGCACGCGACGGCGGGCTCAAAGAAGAGAGAAGGAGGAGGGGGCCAGGGGCGTGGCGTGTTGCGGACGTCGAGGCACCTCGACTGGCGTGAGGGGGAAGCTCGAGGTGGTCGGGTGGCTTGGGCAGAGAGCAGCTACAGTGCGTGGGAGCACTGTAGCATGCTCTGGAGCACGCCTTTGGCATGCCATGGCATAAAAAAGGGGGAAGTGGGCGCGGCCACATGTGTGCAGTAGTGCGAGGGAGTAGTAAAGAAAGGGGAGGAAGCATTGGATGCCATGGAGGGCCACTGGAATGAGGAGGAGGTGAGAAAGGAGAAGAATGCTGCTATCCAGAAGGGTAAATGGGGGTGTTTCACCCCTAAATCATTGAGCTGAGGCCAGGGAAGAGTTACTGGAGATAGGAGAAGACTAGGAGGAGCTGTGGTAAAAAGTTGAGCTCAAGGAGAATAGTGTAAGTGGTCAAAATGGTGATTTTTGAAAAGTGACAGAAGGTGTTTGATGCAAATTTGGGCAAGCAAATTAACTCCACTTGACATGAGAATTAACAGGATCAAGTGTCACACATAATTGAGGTTGACCACCAAGTTTGAGTCTATTTGAAGAAAGTTTCCAACGTAACTTTGGTAAACCCTAGAAATCAGCAAAAATGGCTTTACCAAGATTTAGTCATGCAAATCTATTCTCCTTGATGCACCACTTGGTGTAGTGTCATCATTTGAGGATTTGAACATGTCTACAAAAATTCAGATCAAAAGGACACACTTGGCAATGTAGAGTTGTTCAAATTTGGTTCTGGACAGAAAGGCTTTTGAGGGGGTTTGATGATGTTTTCTTGATCTTCAAGGCATGAGGCTATGCTAGATCATCAAATATGTCATATGTGACATGCTAGAATTTTCTTGGATTTTTATGAAAATATTTCCTGTAGAAATATTTCAAATCCTTGAAATGGACAGAAATGGTTTTGGGAAGTTTTGTACAATATTTTGAACATGACCATGTGTTGAAACTCATATATATGGACAATATATGTCCACTGAGTTTCCCTGATTTTTCTCAAATATTTTTCAAGCTTTAAAATAATTTTAATCTATTTAAGACCATTTCTGGCCTTAAGAAAAAGCCTTTAAATAAAATAGGAAAATAACTTTTAAAATTATATTTTTGTGGTTTCTGGGTATCCTATATCTAATAGGAGTCAAATATATTTTTGGAAAGATTTTTACTGCCCTTAATTATGTACTTGCAGTACAAATCTTAATTCAGGGTTTTTTGGAAAACTAATTTTTGAAAATAATTTTTGGCCAAATTATTTTTGTAAGAAAATACTAGATTTCTCTATACACATGGCATGATCATTGGTTCAAGAGTTTGGAGCAAGGAGATGAAGTACAGGAGTTGGAGGATTTATTTGATTTTTAGAGCACTTGCAAACAACAGACAAAAATCCAATCAAGGCAAGGTCCAAAACACTCAAAAGTTTTTGTCAAACCACATTTTATCATGATTGTTAGCTTAAGTGTTGTGGCATGAAAATCAGGGCGTGACAGGCATCGATCATGGAGGGCTTCTACATCAACACTATAGCCTCTCCGATGAAGTGTGAGTAGTTTACCTCAGACCTTCGGGTCCATAGTTATTAGCTAGATGGCTTCTTCTCTCTTTTTGGTTCTCAATACAAAGTTCTCCCCCTCTCTTGTGGAGATCTATTCGATGTAATCTTCTTTTGCGGTGTGTTTGTTGAGACCGATGAGTTGTGGGTTTATGATCAAGTTTATCTATGAACAATATTTGAATCTTCTCTGAATTCTTTTATGTATGATTGGTTATCTTTGCAAGTCTCTTCGAACTATCAGTTTGGTTTGGCCTACTATATTGATCTTTCTTGCAATGGGATAAGTGCTTTGCTTTGGTTTCAATCTTGCGGTGTCCTTTCCCGGTGACAGTAGGGGCAAAAAGGCACGTATTGTATTGTTGCCATCGAGGATAACAAGATGGGGTTTATATCATATTGCATGAGTTTATCCCTCTACATCATGTCATCTTGCTTAAAGCGTTACTCTATTCTCTTGAACTTAATACTTTAGGTGCATGCTGGATAGCGGTCGATGTGTGGAGTAATAGTAGTAGATGCAGGCAGGAGTCGGTCTACTTGTGTTGGACGTGATGCCTTTATACATGATCATACCAAGATATTCTCATAACTATGCTCAATTCTGTCAATTGCTCAACAATAATTTGTTTACCCACCGTAATACTTATGCTCTCGAGAGAAGCCACTAGTGAAACCTATGGCCCCCGGGTCTATTTTCCATTATATTAATCTTCCATCTACAAGCTATTTCCTTTTCCGTTTATTTTGCTTTCTTTACTTTGCATCTTTATTATAAAAATACCAAAAATATTATCTTATCATATCTATCAGATCTCACTTTATAAGTGACCGTGAAGGGATTGACAACCCCTTTATTGTGTTGGTTGCGAGGATTTTATTTATTTGTGTAGGTGCGAGGGACTCGCGCATGGCCTCCTACTGGATTGATACCTTGGTTCTCAAAAACTGAGGAAAATACTTACGCTACTTTGCTGCATCACCCTTTCCTCTTCAAGGGAAAACCAACGGAATGCTCAAGAGGTAGCATGCAGCAATATGCCCCAATCCTTTTTGTAGCAAAGGACAAGCCTGGACAAACTCTTATATAAAGTAAAGCGCTCCCGAGGACACATGGGAATTATCGTCAAGCTAGTTTTCATCACGCTCATATGATTCGCGTTCGGTACTTTGATAATTTGATATGTGGGTGGACCGGTGCTTGGGTACTGCCCTTACTTGGACAAGCATCCCACTTATGATTAACCCCTATTGCAAGCATCCGCAACTACACCATAAGTATTAAGGTAAACCTAACCATAACATGTGACATATGGATCCAAATCAGCCCCTTATGAAGCAACGCACAAACTAGGGTTAAGCTTCTGTCACTATAGCAACCCATCATCTACTTATTACTTACCAATGCCTTCCTCTATGCCCAAACAATGGTGAAGTGTCATGTAGTCAAAGTTCACATGACACCACTGAGGAAAGACAACACACATCTCATCAAAATATCGAACGAATACCAAATTCACATGACTACTTATAACAAGACTTCTCCCATGTCCTCAGGAACAAACATAAATACTCACAAAGCATATTCATGTTCATAATCAGAGGGGTATTAATATGCATAATGGATCTGAACATATGATCTTCCACCAAGTAAACCAACTAGCATCAACTACAAGGAGTAATCAACACTACTAGCAACCCACAGGTACCAATCTGAGGTTTGGATACAATGATTGGATACAAGAGATGAACTAGGGTTTGAGATGAGATGGTGCTGGTGAAGATGTTGATGGAGATTGACCCCCTCCCGATGAGAGTATCGTTGGTCATGACGATGGTGATGATTTCCCCCTCCCGGAGGGAAGGTTCCCCGGCAGAACAGCTCCGCCGGAGCCCTAGATTGGTTCCGCCTCGTGGCGGCGGAGTTTCCTCCCGTGAGCTTGCTTATGATTTTTCCTCAACGAAAGACACCATATAGCCAAAGATGGGCGTCAGAGGGCCACCAGGGGGCCCACGAGGCAGGGGGCGCGCCCAGGGGGTAGGGCGCGCCCCCACCCTCGTGGACGGTGGGTGGCCCCCCTCTGGTACTTTCTTCGCCCAATATTTTTTATATATTCTGAAAATAATTCCCGTGGATCTTCAGGAATTTTGGAGATGTGCAGAATAGGCCCCCAATATTTGCTCCTTTTCCAGCCCAGAATTCTAGCTGCCGGCATTCCCCCTCTTCATATAAACCTTGTAAAATAAGAGAGAATAGGCATAAGTATTGTGACATAATGTGTAATAAGAGCCCATAATGCAATAAATATCGATATAAAAGCATGATGCAAAATGGACGTATCAGGGGCATGCTTAGGTCCCATGCAAGAAACGGGAATGAATTTCAAACACCAGGGCACTGTTGATTGCCGGCAAAACGTTGAGATACTTTGTTTTTAAATTCTAGTAAATCCAAAACTCGTCTAAAATTCATGAAACTTGGCATGCTATAATGGAATGGCACCCGACATGCTGTGGTATTTTTCGTGTCCATTTTGAGAGAAGGCGCACTCGAATAACAACCAACAAAGGCATTTTCAAACAAATAGCTGCCTCTATAACATCTCAAATGTTTTGTATAATTTAAATTGTGTGTGTACGGTTAACCATTCACGTGACGCCACGCCTCACTCTTTTAATGGCTAGGAGGTGCCGTGCGGACAGGTGCTTGAGTGCTTGACGAAATGGAAGGCGTGCGAGCTGTACTCCAATGCGGAGGCTCACCGGGAAGCGTGCGAGCTATACGCCGCACATGCTCACCGGGAAGTGAGCCCTTTGACTTCCATGGCCGCCCGCCTTGCTCGCATCCTCTACATTAATGGTGCCCAAGCCGCAGTTTAATATGATTTTTAAATATAAAACACTCATCGCAAACGTTTTAGTTTGAACTCCCGTATGCAAAACCGACAATTTCCCCAGGAAGCCAAGGGAAAATGTGCCTAGCAGTATTTGTGCAGCTCTTGATCGCAAACGTTTTAATTAGAACACCTGTATGCAAACCGACAGCTTCCACAGGAAGCCAAGAGAAAATGTGTCGAGCAGGATTTCTGCAGCTCTTGATCGCAAACATTTTAGATAGAACACTTGTGTGCAAAGTGAGAGCTATGGTCTTCCGCCTGAAGTCGAAGGAAAATCCACAGCGTAGGATTTGTGCATCCCTTCAACGCAAACGGTTGTTTTGGATGACCCGTGTGCTACCATGTACAAACAATTTGGTAAGATTTGGATCTGTCATATTGGGTATGTTGCCATTTGCCAAACTGGAAAGATTGACATTTGTTGATCTAGTAACATTGCCATTTGTCAATCCTTGTAACACTGCGATTTGTTAAAATATGCAGCTAGAAATCACTATCACTATCTAATTTTTGCAACTAAAATTCAGTAATTAAGCATAGATTTCATTCATAGATTAAGCAGTCCTTCTTAATTTATACAAACAGTTCAATTCGACAGCTGAACCGACCAAACTTTTCCCCAATTGTTGCCAACCACGTACTGAAATAGCTAGTTCAACTATATATATTAGCTAATTTTAAGTACGTTGTACAGTTCGACCACACATCTATAGTCAGATGAATTGAACAAAAAAGCCCCTAAATACTACTACTAACACGGAGGGGCTTTGTGCTACTTCAGCAGCCTCTCCTCTGCCAAGCGCGGTCAGTAAGAGGTAGAGGAGGAGGAGCCTACCAACGAGCTGGAGAAATGCAATATGGTGCCTGCTGCTGTTGCACGTTCAGCGACGCTCTCCAGCTCGAATGCCCACTGCTGCTCCAAACGGTCCCTCTCGAAGCGGCCGGACTGCTCATAGATCTCCTGATTCCTTGCAACTGCGTCGACGTGTGCTGCAGCCACGACAGCGGTAAGGCTCTTTGCGTGCTCGACAAGGTGCTCCTCCTCCTTCCGTAGGAACTCGATGTAGCACGCAAGGTCGCTGACGCACGTGCGGGCCTCCACCTCCACCTCCCTCCTTCAGATGATGGTGGCGGAGCGGGTGATGATCCCGACGGTCGACGGTGGGATGGCGGCCATGACGATCGACAATGCGGTGGCGGCCACAACAAGCACCTCCCGCCTTCGGGCCGCGGTGGAGGAGCGGGTGATGGCCACAGTGGCCAGCAGTGGGTTGCAGGCTACAATGGCCTTATCCTGCCTTCGGGCCGCGGCGGCGGAGCGGGAGATGGCCTTGTGAAAGGATCGAGAAGCGGTGTCTAGAGGGGGCTGAATAGACTCTAAGTTACAGTTTTTAATTCTTTAGGTTCATGTGGAGTATTAGCACAAGTTTAAACATTCACAATACATATCAAGCAAGCATGCAAGCATACGAAGAGTATGTGAGCAACGGAAAGTAAAGCATGCAAGTTGAAAGAATGTAAAGAGAAGGGATTGGAGTGTGCAAACGCAATTTGGAGACACGGTGATTTTTTATCCGTGGTTCTGATAGGTGGTGCTATCGTACATCCACGTTGATGGAGACTTCAACCCAGAAGGGTAACGGTTGCGCGAGTCCACGGAGGGCTCCACCCACGAAGGGTCCACAAAGAAGCAACCTTGTCTATCCCACCATGGCCGTCGTCCACGAAGGACTTGCCTCACTAGGGTAGATCTTCACGAAGTAGGCGATCTCCTTGCCCTTACAAACTCCTTGGTTCAACTCCACAATCTTGTCGGAGGCTCCCAAGTGACACCTAGCCAATCTAGGAGACACCACTCTCCAAGAAGTAACAAATGGTGTGTTGATGATGAACTCCTTGCTCTTGTGCTTCAAATGATAGTCTTCCCAACACTCAACTCTCTCTGATAGGATTGGATTTGGTAGAAAGAAGATTTGAGTGGAAAGCAACTTGGGAAGGCTAGAGATCAAGATTTATGTGGTTGGAATGGAATATCTTGACCTCAACACAAGTGTAGGTGGTTCTCTCTCAAAAAATATGTATTGGAAGTGTAGGCATGTTCTGATGGCTCTCTCCATGAATGAAGAGTGGGTGGAGGGGTATTTATAGCCTCCACACAGAATCTAACCGTTACACATAAATCACCAAACTCGGTGGGACCGATTCAGAGAACTCGGTCAGACCGATTTGGTTCATAATGTGACCGTTAGGTGTTTCGGTGGGACCGACTGGATCAACTCGGTGGGACCGATGTTCTAGGGTTAGCGTAAATCCAAAACTCGGTGTGACCGATTACTCAAACTCGGTGGGACCGATTTGGTTAATAAGAGAAACAGAGAGTTGGCCAAGCAAACTCGGTGGGGCCGATTGCATGTCTCGGTTGGACCGAAAATATTGCAATAGGTAACATAGAGTTTGCAATCCCATCTGGTGAGACCGAGATCCCATCAGTGAGACCGAACTGATTAGGGTTTCTGGCAGTGGCTATGTCAACTGAACTCGGTGGCTCCAGATAGAAAGAATCGGTGGGGCCGAGTTTGACTTTTGGTTTGGGACAAATTTGGAAGTGTGAAAGTGGTTGAGGGCTTTGGATCATATCACTAAGCACTTTGAGCAAGCAAGCCATTAAGAAACACCTCATCCCTTCTTAATAGTATTGGCTTTCCTATGGACTCAATGTGATCTTGGGTCACTAAAATAGAAAATGTAGAGTCCTGAGCTTTGAGCTTGAGCCAATCCTTTGTCCTTAGCATATTGAAGGGGTCCCACATCCTCTAGTCCATGACACTCCATTGTTGAACTTTTCTGAAACATACTAGGTAGAAACATTAGTCCAACAAGAGATATGTTGACATTAATTACCAAAATCACCCAGGGAGCACTTGTGCTTTCAATCTCCCCCTTTTTGGTAATTGATGACAACATACATCAAAGCTTTAGATAAAGATATAGAGAACAACAAGTAAAGCTTTGGGAATACATGTAACATGCAAAGGCTCCCCCTATATATATATGCAATCATATAAATATGAAACATAGGAGCATGTGAATGCATAAGCATGACAGAGTAAGCCCTGTGTTACATGTATGTTGGCTATATGCATCAGAGTGAAAGATGTAAATATAGGAAATGTGCCTTCATGCTCATGAGTCCTTCTTGCAAACAATATGTACATCAGCAAGAAATCCTCATGCACATGACTGTGATGCATATACTTACCTTGTGGTCTTGAGTTGTCTTAGAAGGGAATGGACCTGAGTAAACAAGGTTAGATAACACAGATACATCTACTAGCCAGAGCACATAAGAGAACCACAAAGGTACCAAGACTGGGATGACATGTAGAGTGTGAGTACTGAGTACTCTATTGGATATAGACATGTCCCCAAAGGTAAAGATGTGCAATAGAATCAGAGATTTCCTCCCCTTAGATGTCTTGCTCCCCCTGAATCTAGAATGGGATATTGGGAGAAGATAGGGAACAGAAAATCAGAGCAAAAGAAAAGGCAACAGAGCTAGTACAAGCAATCAAATATGATCAAATATGAACTTGTCTTTCCCCTCTTAAATACATGTAACTTCTCTCCTCTTGAACACCAAGCCTCTGGGGTTTTCTTACTCACTTCCTTGAGTGTTCTATCCCCCTTGTGGTCTCTCTCTCCCTATAGAAATGATTAAGCATAGAGCTTTGATGTGATCTCTCTCTCCCCCTTTGACATCAATTTCCAAGAAGGGCTCTTCTGGATTTTTGTTTTATTGAAGAAGGGCTTGGTCCTTGAGTCACAAAGCAAGTCGAATGTGATGCTGGTAGAGGACAAGAGTCATTGAGTGGAGCTGGAGCAAAAAATGATTGCAGGAATAAGTGGCAAGTTGTCTTACCTGTAGTGAAATTGGTAGCACCAAGCAATTTGCTTCGGTGGAACCGAGCGAATTCGGTTGGGCCGAAAGAAACAAACCGGTGTGACCAAGTCCATCACAGAGAAAACACTTCTTTCCTCAGCTCACTAGGCACTTAAGATCTCACAAGGATTTTCAAGGAATTTGTTGAAGGATTTGCAATGAATTGGATGCAGAAAATGCAGAATAAGAAGAAATAAAAAGATCTAGATGAAGTCTTTTTTGAAAGGGGAAAACACATATGCATGAGACAAATGCAAGAGGAAACACAAGAGAACTTCATCTAGAATTGGGTGGTGACAAAGTCACCTATGTTAGAGTATATTGACTTAGGAGTCAAGTGAGGTCACTTGATCTTTGGTCATACTCATTGTTTGAGTTCAAAAATGGGGTTACCAATTTTCGTTTAAGCATCTTGATATATTCACATCTTGTTGAGTTGCTTTAACCCATGACTTGGAGTAAAGCTTCTCTAAGATGGAATAACATACCTTGGGTGGTGGTGTTGATCTTGATCATGTAGTTGAACTTGTGTGGGTTGCTCAAGGTTGATGTAGCCCATCAGGAGTTGGGAGCACCACCTTGGAATTTTGAGTGCATCTTCCTACATGGGTTAGCTTTGCAAGGAAGAGCACTTGTGTATCCAAAATGACAATCATAAATCTTAATGTAGAATGTGTCAAAGGATATGTTTGAAGAGTTTTGTGCTTCCTTGTCTTCAACCACCATTATGTAGAGACTTGATGATGTAGAGATTGCTCAAGATGTGAGTGAGTTGCAATCTCATGGATTTAGATTCATCCAAGTACCTACAAGGGTTAGATAGCATGCAAGGGTGCAAAAATATCCAAGACATGTAGATAGCATCATGAAAGAAATATCAAGGATTAGTCAAAGGCTCATGCCTTGCATGTATTCAAATGGAGTTCCAACTCCAAGTTTGAAGCATCAATGATGTTCAATTCACCTCTCAAATGGCAAAAGACTTTCTCATCAAGCGGTTTGGTAAATATATCTACTAATTTCTTATCGGTGCGAACATGCTTAAGATCAATGTCCCCTTTGGCAACATGATCTTGAATGAAATGATGATGAACTTCAATATGCTTAGTTCGAGAATGTTGCACGGGATTGTGAGAAATCTTAATAGCACTTTCATTGTCACAAAGCAATGGAACATGTTTCACATATATCCCATAATCTTTAAGAGTTTGGGTCATCCAAAGTAATTGAGCACAACATGATCCAGCAGCAATGTATTCCGCCTCGGCGGTGGATAGGGATACCGAGTTTTGTTTCTTGGAGGACCAAGACACAAGAGATCTACCAAGAAATTGACAAGTACCCGAAGTGGACTTTCTATCAACCTTGTCTCTGGCATAGTCCGAATCAGAGTAACCAACAAGATTGAAAGAAGACCCCTTAGGATACCAAATGCCAAAATTTGGTGTGTGTATTAAGTATCTCACTATCCTTTTCACGGCCTTAAGATGACACTCTTTAGGGGCCGCTTGATATCATGCACACATGCACACACTTAGCATAATATCAGGACAAGAGGCACATAGATATAACAATGAACCAATCATAGAGTGGTAAACTTTTTGATCAACCGGTTCACCATCTTTGGTCAAATCAATATGTCCACTAGTAGGCATGGGTGTATACATACCTTCACATTCTTGCATATTGAACTTCTTGAATAAGTCCTTGGTGTACTTTGTTTGAGAGACAAAGGTACCTTCCTTAGTTTGCTTGATTTGCAAACCAAGAAAGAATTTGAGTTCACTCATCATAGACATCTCAAACTTCTCTGACATTAGTTCCAAACTTCTCACTAAAATGTGGGTTAGTTGAACCAAAGATAATATCATCAACATAAATTTGGCACACAAATAGTTCTCCATTAACCCTTTTAGTAAAAAGAGTAGAATCAATTTTACCAATTTCAAAGCCTTTTTCAATAAGAAACTTGGTCAAGCATTTATACCACACTCTAAGGGCTTGTTTAAGACCATAAAGGGCTGTGGCACCCCGGCTCAGAGAAAACCAGAACGCCCCGTATTCCAACCCAGAGATTGAGGAGAAGTCTTCTGGAATACGGCACTGCTTAGTATAGAACAAACCAGCTCTCTATTACAACACGAATATGAATACAAGGGTTCCGATATTACAATGAATAACACCGGCACGGCGACACTACGCTAACCACGATTGCTCAGGTTCCTGACAAACAATGACTTGGCAATTATACAAGTAGCAGAACAACTTGAAGCAGCGAAAAAATTTCTAGCAGTGGAACAACGACGACGACGGTGAACTCCAATCCACAGGGACTCTGACTGGAACATTTATCCTAGCTCGCGAACACGGGAACAACACCAAACAAGCAAGTAATCCGGGCACGACCTGCAAACTGGCATGACACGCCAGGTCAGTACATTGAATGTACTTGCAAGCTCACAATAACCAGAAGCATTCAAGACAAACAACAGCATGGCAATTACAGGTTAAGCAGGAATTATTATGAGATCATCTGAATAACATGGCATGAACAACATGAACATAATACTGCTAGAATAATATGATCATGGCAAGAACATATAAATTTGATGATACTAGCATGCAACATGATGACACTACATGCACCATTTATTCTGCTCAGGTTACCTCGTAACCATCACATGCATTACTTACCAACTTCGGACATTACACGATCATCTCAGGATCAAATCCAGCTTGGTATAAACAATACCGTAGTAATCATCAAATGACCACACGGAGCTTGATCTTTACCCATGATTCTCGCACAACATCTCGAATATCCAACAGCTCGGTATCCTTGATACCACGGTGATCATTCCGGCGATCACAACCATGACCACACTTGGTCTCAAACGGTGATCTTTCCGACGATCACAACCAACTTATCTCATCATCGAATCGTGGTTGTTATTAAGCACATTATTATTATTACTGTTGACTCATAGTGTGACCAACTACGAACTGGGCCCTTATCCGCGGGCGCGGCCACACACTGTACCCATACTACGGAACTCATGGCCTCGTACTCCCATTTGGGTGGACCAACGATGTTCCGACAAAACCGATCTATTGCCATGACACTCTCTCGGCCACTCTGACCTACTCCCAACTGGGCTAGTCCTGGGTGGCCCCGTGTCTACCAAAGACACAACAACCACCATCGTGGCCAAACGTCCCTCACGGGGACCAGATCCAAAATAACAACAACGGGCACACAAGGTTATGTCCGCCTACCTGATCAGGGTAGCACTCGCCCATAACCTTCCCTAGTTGGAGGCACCGGCGAGAGGCATGACAATAGACCCAGTTAGGACCTTCCCATAAAGGTAAGCGTGGTTGCACTGGTCAGTTCGATATGGTGGCACCATGACTCAGCCAACAGTTGTTCTAGTTCAGTTTAATCTAGTTAAACTTGAATGCAAATATGCTGAGCGTGATAAAATAACATGATGCAAGGACAATGCATGAGCATGATATCAACATAAGCAGGAGGGTACAACATAACTATCCACCATATGAACAATGAACCATATCCAACTGAGCATGGCATAATGATGAGCATGAATATTACAAGTAAAACACTACTCATAGCATAACATGACCATTATCATCAACCATAAATAACATGCAATAATTCATCAATAACATTACCGAGTAAACACTTAACCAACTAGCAGTAAAGGAACAATACATATTAACAGTATTCGGTAACGGACATTAGTCATGCACCGAAGAACATGACCAACCCAACATGTACTACTATCAAGCATAGCAATATGAAAGTAATACTAATAAGTAGTTCAAGATAACAAGGTGCAGGAACATAGCATGACGATAATCACCGATCCACAAGCATGACCGAAACTACGACAACAGTAGCAAAACAAACATATAGCTATTAAAGATTCAAGTTGAAAACCAATACTACTACATGACCATCATGCAAATGGTGGTTGTGGCAAGCCTGGGGATGAAGAAGGCACCGGGGAGAGGTGCGGTGAAGCCGCAGAAAGATTTGCCGAAAATAGTTCTCTCTCGGAGGGGCTGTTTATGTGCAAGGGTAAAAAGGTCATTTTCATAGTTTGAAACCATAGTGAAAATGAAACCAATAGAACGGGCTTGACGAAACAAAAACATGGGCTTTGGATTCACCTCAAACGGAGTTGCAAGCAAAAAGTTATAGCCCGACGGAGTTCAGGGACCAATCTATAAAAATAACTCTACAAACAGGCCCCTGAGCTGAAAAAACAGAAAATGTATTTTAGGAAATACGTCTTCAGAATGGAGAAAGCGTATTTTTAGATAAAGCAGAGGCGGAATACACGTACTTCACGCGAAAACGTACTTTCTGAAGTACGCTTCCACTTAAACGTGCGCGGGTCCGGGGCTGGGGTCGCTGACGTGCTGGTCCCACGGGGTGGGGCCCGTCACTTATCCACGCCGGCCGCCCGGGTAAACGCATGCAGTGGCGGGGCCGGGCCTGAGTGGCTGCTAGGTGGGGTCGGGGAAAGGAGGGGGCCCGCCTGGCCTGGCCCCTTCTTCCTCCTCGCACGTGCCCGATGGAGCAGAACAGGGGCGTCGCTCCGGCGAGTGTTGCCAGCAGCTCCGGCCACCGTTCAAGGCGCCGAGGATATCGGCAGGTTCGGGATGATGAGCCGGCTTCATTCCAGGGTAGCGCAGTTGCCGGAGACACCAAGGTCGAGGAGGACAGGGGCCATGGCGGAGGGAAGCTACGGGTGGAGATGGGATCATGGCCATAGTGTCTCCGGCGTGGGTGAGAGGGCATGGGGAGGATCGCCGGAGTGAGGGGATCTCACTGGTGGTGGCTAGCGGCAGGGAGGAGGTGCAGACCGCCGGAATTGAAGAGGGGCAGAGGCAACGGCCATGGCAGTAGTGGGAGAGAAGGAGAGCTTCTCAAGCTCAGCTGGATGGTCGAGGACGGATGATGGAGTGAGGGGGGCTGCTGGTGTGCTCGGACGAGGCCGGGGATGGCTATTTATAGCCGGGGGGTGGGGGGAGGCATGCTGGCGTTGCCACGGACGCGTGGCCGGCGCCGCGGACGCGTGTGCGAGGGGAAGGCGACGGAGAGGTGCAGCAGAGCTACAGCGGTGCACAGGGACGAGCAGAGCTCGAGGACAAGGGGAGGAAGAAGCCATGGCACGATTAATGCTCGGTCGGCTACAGGCTTCCCATGGGCGCACGGCGACGAGAGCTGACGGAGGTGCTGACGGAGGGGGAGAGGGCTCCAGGAGGACGACGACGACGCAAGCTAGATGTTGGACAGGCCCACGAGCGCGAAGGCGACGAGAGGGAGAGGGGCCGGAGCTAGAAGACGCCCTGGACGCGGCCAACACCAGCAAAGCGCACGCATTGCATGCCAAAACTCGTGATCACCGCGTGCACTGGTGCACACAGTGGCACACGGCCGGCCAAACAATGTCTGGGGTCTTGTCCTTCCTGGGAAGGTTGCAACTGCGGTGGTAGTTTGGTTAAAAGTGACATGGTTAAATGGTAGTTAACACCTGAAGTTTACTGCAGTAAACTTGACCAAGCACTGCTGATCAACAGGAAGGGGTTTGGAAGCAAAGGAGTTGTCTGGTAGGTTTAGGGTAAGAAGGACTTTCACCCTGGTAACTTTGAGAAGATTAGGATCAAGATTTAATATAGTTGCTTTGCAACTGCCAAATCTGGTCCAGAAATGGGATTTGGATGATGCACTCACATGGTGCATGAACTTGAGCTCAAATTATGCAAGGCCTAATTATTTGGTCATAGTAAGATGCTGTAAAATTTTATACCAATTGGATTCACCAAAATGGTACTTCCTTCACAACTATCTTCACTGACCAGAATCTTGCAAAAATTCTAGAGAATTATTGGCTCAATGAAATGGTGCAAAAATAGGTGGAGATAAGTCATTTGGGTAGGAGAACAATATGGTAATTTATCAGGATTTTTGAAGCAATATAAAATGCACTTGCTTCACAACCTGAAAATCTTATCAGAAGCAAAGATTTGATCCTGTGCTCACATAGATCAAGGGATGGAGCTGAAATTTGGAGGAGTGTGCTAATATGAGCACATTAAGGAGTGTGCAAAAGTTTAACTCATTTGGATAACCCTAACTATCACTTCCTTCACAAAGGCTTCCCTCAGACAGGAACTTTGAAAAATCACTGAGGAAGTTTGGCTAGGCAAATAAAGTTTAATTTTGGCATAGGTCAATTATTTGGATGGGAAAAGGTGTCCAAAACGTTGGGGGTCAAATGGGCAAAGATAAATAGCACTTGCTTCACAATGTGCCATTTAGGACAGAATAGGAAATTAATTTATTGAGCATGACGAGAAATATGGCTAATGAGATATTTTGCCATATTTTAGGAAGATATGACCCAAATAATTTATAAGAATTATTTGGCAATTTTTGGATGGGCAGAAATATAGGTTGCTTCACAACCTAGGGCAGATAGGGTTATTCCTTTAATAGAAAAAGGAATTTCCCTAGAGAAAGAAATTAGGGTTTTGTCATGGAGTGAAGCGACATGATCTTGGCAAGGTTTTTAGAATCATGAGTCACTTGGGAGGGGAAATGAGGAGGATTTCCTAGGTGACAAGGCCACAGAACCACTCCAAAAAGAAAAACAGAGCAAAAACCAATAAAATCAAAAGAAAAAGAAAAGGGCCAAAATCCAGGCTGTTACAAGGGCTTTGTGAAGTTTGTAAACATGATTAGGTTTCTTAGGATTGAAAAAGCCGAGAGGTTGCTTAACGTAAACCTCCTCCTCAATTTCACCATTTAGAAAAGCACTTTTAATGTCCATTTGGTACAAGGTGATATCATGGTGATTAGCATAAGCAAGTAAGATGTGAATGGACTCAAGTCTAGCAACGGGAGCATATGTCGCACCATAGTCCATACCTTTGACTTGAGTGTAGCCTTAGGCGACTAGGCGAGCTTTGTTGCGGACGACTTGACCATCTTCATCTTGCTTGTTGCTAAACACCCATTTGGTACCAATGATGTTGTGGTTGTTGTCGGGCTTATCGACCAATGTCCACACTTGATTTCTCTCAAAGTTTTGTAGCTCTTCATGCATAGCTTTAATCCAATCCGGATCTTCCAATGCTTCTTCAACCTTCATAGGTTCAATGCTAGAGATGAATGAGTAATGTTCACAAAAGTTAGCCAAACGAGTTCTAGAGCGAGTGATTCTCTCGGTTTGGGTATCATTGTAAATTTGCTCGACGGGATGATCTTTAGGGATTCTTGCTCAAACTCGTGGAAGCTTTGGCTTGGCTCGGGGTGGAACATCCTCTTCATCTTGATCTTCTTCTTGGCTTTCTTCATTGTTGACGTTGTCATTCTATTGTCGTGGTGGAGAAGGAGGTTGTTGATGTTCATCTTGGTGTACTTCCTCGTTTCCTTCGTCTTGGTGTGCCCCACCTGTGGATGCTTCTGTATCAATTCTTGGTTCACCTTGTCATGAGGTGGAAGCTTCCACTTGGATGGACGAGGTACTCTCCTTCACTTCCGTTGGACGGAGCTTGCCAATAGACAAGTCTTGGATTGCTTCCGAAGGGTCTTTGTCCCCTACATCAATTAGCAATTTCTCTACTTGCGAGCCGTTAGATTCATCAAACTTCACATCTACCGTCTCTTCAACCTTTCGGGTGAAATTGTTGTAGACACGGTAAGTGTGAGAGTTTGAGCCATAACCAAGTAGGAAACCTTCATGAGATTTAGGAGCTAATTTAGAACGGCGATGCTTATCAAGAATGTAGCACTTTGAGCCGAATACTCGAAAGTATCCAACTTGGGGTTTGTTACCGGTGAGGAGCTCATATGCCATCTTGCCGAATAGCTTGTGAAGATACAAGCGATTTGTTGCATGACAAGCTGTCTCAACCGCTTCCGCCCAAAAGTGTTTCGGAGTATTGTACTCATCAAGCATCGGTCTTGCCGTCTCAATAAGAGTCCGGTTTTTTCTCTCAACAACTCCATTTTGTTGAGGTGTGTACGTAGCTGAGAACTCATGTGAAATCCCGTCTTCGTCAAGAAAGGTATCCACATTTGCGTTCTTGAACTCCGTTCCGTTGTCGCTTCGAACCTTCTTGATTTTCACGTAAATTGATTTTGGGCCTTCCTAGCAAAGTTTTTGAAGATCTTTTGGACCTGTGATTTGTCATCAAGAAAGAATACCCACGTAAATGTTGAAAAATCATCAACTATAACTAGACCAAATGAGTTATCACCGAGACTCTTGTAGGCATTGAGACCAAAGAGGTCCATGTGAAGTAGCTCGAGTGGTCTTCTCATGGTCATCATGTTCTTCGCGTGATGACTTCCTCCAACCTGTTTTCCTGCCTGACAAGCAGTACAAAGTCTATCCTTGTCAAATATGACATCTTTTATTCCAAGGATATGATCACCTTTAATACGCTTATCAAGATTTCGCATACCCACATGACCTAGTCTTCTATGCCACAACCAGCCTTTAGAAGATTTAGCAATTAAGCAAGTTCTAGGTTGAGCCTTTTTAGTGAAATCAACAATGTAAAGATCACCTCTACGTATACCAGTAAAGACCATTTTACGATTGTCTCTACGAAACACTTGGCAATCTACCTAAGTAAATAGGACATTGAAACCGAAATCAGCAAGTCTAGATACTGAAAGTAAATTGTACCCAAGAGATTCAATGAGCATGACATTTTGTATGGAGCTATCATGTGAGATGGCCACATTACCTAGGCCAACCACCTTACCCTTTTAGTTATCACCAAAGGTGACATACTTTCGAGGGCCGTTGTTTTTAGCAAGCTCGCGAAACATATCTTTATCTCCGGTCATATGATCAGTACATCCACTATCAAGGACCCATTCCTTTCCTCCGGCCATGTAGCCGCAGAGATTTGCCATAAGACCAAAGTGTCTCATCGCATCATCAAGATCATAATCACTATCATCATCCTCATCATAGTATCCATGTTCAACATCATCTTGTGATTGATCAACTCCTAGAGAGGGTAATTCGTTAGATAAATGATCATTTCTATGGTTATCTTTATGAATTCTAATAGCTTTGGAAATGATATTGCTAATGATTCCAACATCTCCTTTGGCACTCGTAAGATTAGTAAGCTCAAATAAGCCGTCACCAAATTTG
This sequence comes from Triticum monococcum, assembly GCA_034509565.1. Lineage (NCBI taxonomy): Eukaryota > Viridiplantae > Streptophyta > Magnoliopsida > Poales > Poaceae > Triticum > Triticum monococcum. The sequence goes on from CM067841.1 coordinate 354,123,908, forward strand.
TGATCGTTGGAACTCATCTTAATCAAGGCGATGGACTTTTGAAGAATCTCATCGCAAACAGTTAATTAAACTGAACCATATGCCCTGCACCGCACACACAACTAAAATCTGAACAGTGTTTGATGCATCCTCCATCGCAAATGTTTTGCACCTTTTTGACGGTTTTACACCGCCGTTTGCGATTATGGCATCACACACGGTTTCGTCGAAGGGTCTCTAATCGTAGTGTCGCATTAGCAGCATCCTGCAGTAGTGATATAATTTCCCAAAGCTTCAGGAAACTTTAAAATATCAAGACTATTGTTGTGTTCATATAAATACAAGTGGTAGAGAAAATCCAAAATTAGCTAACACACCATTAGAGAAAAATGTATATTTTATATTGAGGTTCACATGCATAACAACTCATAATTGGGCCCATCATCTTTTAAGTGCTACATTCTACAAACAAACTTTCCATTGTCACCCTGGCATGAGATATCTATCACTTCATTTATAGTGCACCTTGCACACCTCCATTCTCCTTCGTCACTAACTGTGGTGCATGTGTTGATGTCTCATAGTTGTCCTTTTCAGTGGAGGATCAACTATGCCGACTAGAGGTGTAACATCCCAAATTTTTAATTTGGAATGTTATACGTAGGTCATTCATGCATATCATATTTTATTGCATTTTGTTTCGCGATTCTTGAAATTCTAAGCAACTCAAGGACCCCCAAAGAGAGTTCGGGATTTTGCGGTTTTCATATTTGAATTTTATCAAATATCGAAACGAGGATCAGTTGTTTTAGTATTTTTCTCTCTGAAAAATATTTCATATTAAAATATATGAGAGGAGATAATATGACTTCTCCAAAATAAACGAAATATTGGAGGAAAATATTAAAATCAACTTTTTCTTATTATTCAGATTTTATTGCTATTTTATTTGCATAGGAAAAATGCGCGTTTTTCAAATTTGCATTTTAGACCCAAATAAATGTTCACCTTGTCTGGCATATTTTTAGAGGACGAGGAAAATTTATTTCGGAATTTTTGGAGTCCCTTTAGTATTTCATTTCTTCTTTTCCTGCGGCAGAATAATTTTTTTAAAAAAAACAACACACCGACCTAACCGAGCCATGTCCGTCTAGGACTCCTAGCCCGGCCGGCGCTTATAAGCCAGGGCCTGAGACCCCAGCCCAGCCACCTGCCTCCCGCAACCCTAGCCCCGCCACCCGAGCGCCGCTGCCGCCGCGCCGCCCTGCCGAGCCGCAGCCCCGCTGGCGCCGTCGCCGCCCCGATCCGCCGCCCCGCCGCCGGATCTGCTCACCGTTGCCGCCGCCGAGTCGCCGGAGCCGCACCGCCGCCCGCCGAACTCGATGTAGCCGCCGGTTTTCTTTAAAAGCTGATCGGTTTTATTTCGTAAAGCCTAGTTTCGTTTTTTATTATTAGATCAATTTTCTTTTCAGTTCGGTTAAATAGCGGACGTTCGTCCGTACGTTCGTTTTAACGAACGGTTTTCGCCCGTTAGTCGCAGACAATGAACGTTCGTTCGTTAGCCTGTTCGTCAGTTTTCCTTTTCTCGGATTTTTTCGCGATTATTTTCGATCGTGATTTCTGATCCGATTTTTGTTTTAGTTTATCTTTTCGCTCGTTTATCGGAATCAGGCGATTCAAGCCCCTAGATCTTCGTCTCTAAGCCCTCTTTCCGTTTAACCAACTTGAACAAGATTTTGGTACTATAAAATTTGACTTTAGTCCAGATTAGTAATTGGACTTTGTTTCTTTTGTAGTTTGTGTTTTGTTGCTCTGTTTGATTCGATTCTTTTTGCAAACCGGAGTTCTTAAGTTGAACTTTCTGGTTAGTTCTTCTTATTCGAGTTTTACCCGTGCATCTTTGCTTGATTGCTTATATATGCTATTGTTTGTGTGCGATAGAACACCCGGCGTGCGAAGCGTGCTACTACGAGTCTCTAGGTTTCACGGATCATCAGCAAGGCAAGTAACACTTTGATCATACCCTTTATTACCCAATTTTTATGCATTAGTTCCAAACCACAAACACTGCATGATTAGGATGTGATTAACTTGTGGGTTTGGGAAGTAGATGATGAGGTGGAACCTATTACCTATTTTATTATCAGACCCTCGGGAGTTACCCCTACGTTGCTTATATTACTATGCTATGCTCGTAGACGTGGATTGGGTTTGAGTGTATCCATGACAGTTGTGAGATTGTTAATTGATGGTTCAATTTAAGGTGGCAACTTTAATACACATCTGGGTGGATTGCTTGTTTGGGCACCTGGAGAATCCAGTGTTGTCCTAGGATATCCCGGAGTACCAGTGTGATCATCCTACGGTCCGCCACCCAGGCTCAAAGGGATCTTAAGATTATTCATGCTAGAAACTTCCATGTGCAGCCACAAGCCATTATGGGCTCTGGCATAGTATGAGTAAGTTGTGTGACATCTTTCAGTGGTGGGCTAGCAGATGTACAGGGAAAGTAGGTGTGACTGTCCAGCCAGAGTAAAGAGTGAATGCTTCTGAAAGACTGTGTCTTAGTCATCCGTTTCTCAAACACCATGTAGTGCGAGAAATCCAACGGAGGAGATCGAGTCTTGTGGGGAAAAGTGCGCAAACCACTGCAGAGTGTACAATCTAATCATGGTTAGCCGTGTCCCTGGTTATGGACATCTTGAGTATCTAGTACTTAGATTATCCTATGGTATCTCATCACTCTAAATTAATTTGTTGGGTTAATGAAATATTTGTTAATTGGGATTGAGTTGGAGAACCGTTCTCAATGATGTTTCAACTACCATGATAGTTAAAATAAAACTTATTCCTTTGTTGTAGGAAAAAATTGGCTTTTCGCAAAAACCTTATAACCATACAGCCTCCACCAGCCAAATATGCATATAGTGTTAGCATTATTTCTGTTCATTGCTCTACTGTGTTACATTGCCAGCATATTCCATGTGCTGACCCGTTTTCTGGCTGCAACATATCACGTTGCAGACTTTTCAGACGAGGAGTAAGGTTCGCTAGGTCGTTGCCGTGTAGCATAGCTATGCCGTTGGAGTTGATGGACTCACTTTATCCTCCAAGCCTTTCGTTGTTATCGTATAATATGGCCTTAAGCCATATTTATCGTAATAAGTTCTCTTTTGGAGACACCGATGTATTAAGTGTGTGATTGCTACTCTGTTATAAATCCTTCGTGTACTGTGTGTGTCAGCATTACCGATCCAGGGATGACACTGAAGCACGGAGACTTGACCATTTGAGGTTGGGTCGCTACAAGATGGTATCAGAGCACACGCTGAGTGTAGAACACGACCACTAAGCTAAAGCCCTAGATCACTACTCTCTTCTCATTTCTGACTCCTCTCCATTTTCTACTCTTTAGGATGGCGGACGCAAGGAACAAGTTTGCACAACCGGATGAAGAAGCACCTTTTGGACGACACTTGAAGGAAGTCACTAAGTACGTGAACATTGGAATACCAAGCTTCACCGGGACTTACAACGCAAATTTACCCGAAGAGGAGCGATGGATGATTCAAGTTCAAGTTCTAGGAGGGACATTCACGCCAGTCACTAAGCCCATAGAGTTTTCCTTTGACGCACCAACTTGGACTCTAGGAAAAAGTATGGCAGCCCACATCACCATTGGACGAATTGGAGAAGTTTACCATAAGGAGCTTAAGGATACTATCTACCAGATTTGTGGGCACCGAGATGGGAAATGGGAGATGATCAGCACCAGGAAGGATAGATCAATCGCAGCTTTCATCCAGGAGTTAAACCAGCACATTCGTCGCCAGGAGAATCAGATGTGCGCAGGCATGATAGATTTGAAGAAGGCAATGATGACGATCATAGAGCTAGAGGAAGAACTCAAGGCTACTCGCGAAGATTATGAGGACGAAATCGTTGTACCAGTCGATAAGAATGCAGACCTGGCAATGAAACTAGGAGTATTCATGGGAGACCCCGCGCAAGGAGGAGAAGACGACGAACCTAAGGAGATTCGTTCAGAAGACTACATCATCATCGACAACACGGATTCCGACCCCGACGACAATGATGATGACTTTGAAGACGAAGCTGGAGCAGACATCATGGAGTCTTCCACTGATCAAAATTTCTAGATGACCACCAAAACAGTAGTAGTAGTCTACCATGTATATAGTATAGTCTGAGCACTTTTGTAACGGTAGTTAGATCGATTTGTATGCCCTTGCTTCATTGATTGAGTGATATGATTGTGTTTGTCTCATGTGCATATGGGTAGTGTTTTCCTTACTAGACCTCATTCTATTCTACTTCTCTTCCCTCTAAACCCTCATATGCCTCCGAGACATGACCCCGGATTTACCTTTCCACCGGAGCTCACTCAGTTGATCCAGCAGCAGAATACACTGATGCAGATGTTAGTTCAGAACCAAGGCAACAATAACAACAACAACCCACCGCCACTACCACCAGTTGACAATTTAGCTCGTTTTCTAAGGTTGCAGCCGCCGGTGTTTTCCAGTAGCACCGAGCCGATAGTGGCAGATGATTGGCTCCGCATGATTGGAAGGGAGTTAACCACTGCAGGATGCACAGAAGCTGAGAAGGTGCGATTTGCCGCACATCACTTGGATGGACCAGCAGCCTCATGGTGGGAGAATTACACTATCACCTATCCTATAGCTAGTGTTACATGGGATCAGTTTCAGCAAGCATTCTGCACAGCCCATGTCTCAACTGGAGCTATGAGCATGAAGAAGCGTGAGTTTCGCAACTTACGCCAAGGGAACTGTACTATGGGGCAGTACGTGGATGAATTTAGTAAGCTATCTCGTTATGCCTCTGATGATGTGGCCACAGATGCCGCAAAGTAGGAGAAGTTTATGGAAGGGCTGAATGATGAGATGAGCATGCAGTTGATGGTGGCAACATTTAACAACTACCAGGAGTTGGTAGACAAGGCTCTTATGATTGAAGGGAAGCAGCAGCAAATTGAGAGTCGCAAAAGGAAGTATGGACAAGGAAGGTACAACTGAGGAGCCTAGCAGAAGCCTCGTTTATCCCCGAACTCGGGAGGACTTATCCATAACCATGGAGGTCACACTCACCATGGAGGGACTTCTCACAGCCACAGTGGCCCCAAGAATGGAAACGGAAATGGAGCAGGTACTAATCAGAACCGCTCTAACCCAGCCACACCCGCCAAGAAGGACCTAAGTCACATTACTTGTTTCAAGTGCGGGAAGACTGGACATTACGCCACAGAATGCCCTGAAGCGAAGAATGTAAATGGCAATGGAAGCGCCGGGAAGAAGCCCAACCCTTTCAACAAGGGACAAGTGAACCACGTGAACGTGGAGGAGGTTGAGGAGCAGCCTGATGCCGTTATCGGTAAGTTTTTGGTTAAGTCATTTACTGCAATCGTTATTTTTGATACTGGTGCATCGCATTCATACGTATCAAGGGGATTCATGGATAAGTATAAACTGCCCACTAAAGTTGTTAGGACACCTATGCTAGTAACCTCACCCGGAGCTGAGTATATGGCAAGCAGTGGATGTTTTGAGATGCCATTAGCCATTAGAAGCCATGTTTTCCCCTCAGACTTGGTAATTTCGAAGTCTCAAGGATTGGATGTGATACTGGGAATGGATTGGCTATCGATGTATGGGGGAACCATCGATTGCATGAGTAAGTCAATTTTGCTCACCACCCCGGAGGGAAAGAGGATCAAGTATGTATCTAGGCATGCGCCTAGGAGGAGCCAAGTAAATACCCTCTCAGGAGTTGTTCTGGAGGAAGTGCCTATAGTGAAGGATTACCCAGATGTTTTTCCAGAGGATTTTCCAGGCATGCCACCGGATCGAGATATCGGGTTTTTGATAGAGCTATTGCCAGGTACCGGGCCAATATCAAAGAGACCCTACCGAATGCCCGCAAACGATCTAGAAGAGATCAAGAAGTAGATTAAGGAGTTGTTGGAGAAAGGTTACATTCGACGAAGTTCATCACCATGGGGAGCCCTAGTGCTTTTGGTGGAGAAGAAGGATAAGTCTCTAAGAATGGTTGTTGATTATCGTGCGTTGAATGAAGTGACGATTAAGAACAAGTACCCCCTGTCGATGATCAATGATCTATTTGACCAGTTGACAGGACCTAAAGTGTTTTCAAAGATCGATCCGCGATCAGGATATCACCAGCTGAAGATTTGAGAGAAGGATATACCTAAGAAAGCTTTCACCACAAGGTACGGGCTATATGAGTATACGGTCATGTCTTTTGGATTGACTAACGCCCCTGCCTATTTCATGAGTATGATGAACAAGGTGTTCATGGAGTTCTTGGATAAGCTCGTTGTGGTGTTCATTGATGATATCTTGGTATACTCGAAGAGTGAAGAGGAGCACAAGGAACATTTGCGTTTAGTTCTAGAGAAGCTCAGGGAACATTAGTTGCATGCCAAGTTCAGCAAATGTGAGTTTTGGTTGAAGGAAGTTGGATTTCTTGGACATGTTATATCAAGAGAGGGTATAGCAGTGGACCCAACCAAGGTTCAGTCAATCACTAAGTGGTTGGCACCCACCTCAGGTGGAGAGATCCGCGGTTTTCTTGGACTCGCGGGATATTATTGAAGATTTATTGAAAATTTCTCTAAGATTGCGAAGCCTATGACGACGTTGTTGAGGAAGGATACCAAATTCCATTGGACTGAAGAATGTGAAGCAAGTTTCCAGGAGTTGAAGAAATGTTTGACTACAGCCCCAGTGCTGATTCTGCTGGATATACGCAAGGACTTCCAAGTGTATTGCGATGCTTCTCGCTTAGGACTTGGAGGAGTACTTATAAAGGATAGAAGAGTTGTTTTGTATGCCTCACCACAACTGAAACCGCATGAGTTAAATTATGTCACGCATGATTTGGAGTTGGCTGCCGTGGTGCATGCATTGAAGACTTGGAGACATTTGCTCATTAGAAACTCTTGCGATGTATGCACGGATCACAAGAGTTTGAAGTACATCTTCACACAGAAGGAGCTTAACTTCAGGCAAAGGAGATGGTTGGAGCTCATAAAGGATTATGATATGAAACTGCATTATCATCCAGGAAAGGCCAATGTCGTAGCAGACGCTTTGAGCTGTAAGAGTTATGTTAATACCCTCATAAGCGGAGGGATGCCAAAGGAGTTAGCCAAGGATCTTAGGGAACTTCGATTGGAAATAGTTCCTAAAGGGTTTTTCGCAACATTGGAGGTTAAAGCAACACTATTGGAAAAGATTCGAGAAGCTCATAAGGACGACAAAGAGATCACTGAGATAAAGGAGAAAATGGGTGAAGGCAAAGCCAAAGGTTTTCTTGAGGATGAGCACGCCACCTCATGGTTTGAGGACCGTATTTATGTGCCCAATAATGCAGAGATCAGAAAATTGATACTACAAGAAGCTCATGACTCGCCATACTCGATACACCCTGGAAACACTAAGATGTATTTGGATTTGAGGGAGCATTTCTGGTGGACTGGTATGAAGAAGGATATTGTCGAGTATGTAGCCGTATGTAATGTATGTCATAGAATGAAGGCAGAACATCAAAAGCCAGCAGGATTGCTACAGCCTATGCCGATACCCGAATGGAAGTGGGATAAGCTTGGCATGGATTTTATCACCAGATTGCCCAGGACCAAATCGGGATATGATTCTATATGGGTAGTAGTTGATCGCTTGACCAAATGGGCTCACTTTATCCCCATAAAAATCACATATACAAGTGCGAAGTTGGCCAAGATATACATGACCAGGATCGTATGTCTGCATGGAGTTCCGAGGACCATCGTATCAGATAGAGGAACGCAGTTTACCTCAAAGTTTTGGCACCAGCTGCACCAGACCTTGGGTACTAGACTGGAGCTTAGTACAACTTTTCACCCGCAGATAGATGGATAGACCGAGAGAGTCAATCAGATTCTGGAGGACATGTTGAGAGCTTGTGCACTAGATTATGGATCTAGTTGCGATGAAAACCTGCCGTACGCAGAGTTCTCATACAAGAACAATTACCAGGCTAGTTTGAAGATGTCACCGTTTGAAGCATTGTATGGGAGAAGATGCCGAACACCGTTGATGTGGGATGAAGTTGGAGACCGCCAGTTGTTTGGACCAGATTTGATTAAGGAGTCAGAAGAGAAGGTTAAACTAATTCGAGATAGAATGAAGGTAGCTCAGTCCTGATAGAAGAGTTATGCAGATTCAAAACGCAAGGAGGTAGTCTATGAAATCGGAGACAGAGCGTATCTGCGAGTGTCACCTCTTCGAGGTGTTAAAGGTTTTGGTGTTAAGGGGAAATTAGCCCCGAGATTTGTGGGACCGTACCGTGTTTTGGAACGCATGGGAGAAGTTGCCTACAAGTTGGAGTTACCCGAAGGACTGTCAGGAGTTCATGATGTGTTTCATGTTTCCCAGTTGAAGAAGTGTCATGCAGAGATGGCCGAGATTCCTCTGAGAGATATAGTGCCCCTGGAAGCAATTCAGTTGGACGGTGCTTTGACGTATGAGGAGAAGCCTGTCAAGATTTTAGAGTTTGCCAGCTGAGTTACGCGCAGCAAGGTCATCAAATTTTGCAAAGTTCAGTGGAGCCATCATACCGAGGATGAAGCCACCTGGGAACAAGAGGATAATCTTCGCAAAGACCACCCACACCTATTTTCTAGCCAACCTGAATCTCGAGGATGAGATTCATCTTAAGGGGGGTAGGTTTGTAACATCCCAAATTTTCAATTTGGAATATTATACGTAGGTCATTCATGCATATCATATTTTATTGCATTTTGTTTTGCGATCCTCGAAATTCTAAGAAACTCAAAGGACCCTCAGAGAGAGTTGGGGATTTCACGGTTTTCATATTTGAATTTTATCAAATATCGAAACGAGGATCAGTTGTTTTATTATTTTTCTCTCCGAAAAATATTTCATATTAAAATATATGAGAGGAGATAATATGACTTCTCCAAAATAAATAAAATATTGGATGAAAAATATTAAAATCAACTTCTTGATTTTATTTGGATTTTATTGCTATTTTATTTGCATAGGAAAAATGCGCGTTTTTCAAAATTGCATTTTAGGCCCAAATCAATGTTTACCTTGTCGGGCATATTTTTAGAGGACAGGGAAAATTTATTTCGGGATTTTTGGAGTCCGTTTAGTATTTCTTTTCTTTTTTTCATGCGGCGGAATAATTAAAAAAAACAGTGCACCGACCTAACCGGGTCGTGTCCGTCTAGGACTCCTGGCCCGGCCGGCCCTTATTAGCCGGGGCCCGAGACCTCAGCCCAGCCGCCCGCCTCCCGCAACCCTAGACCCGCCGCCCGAGCGCCGCCGCCACCCGCGCAGCCGCGCCGCTCTGCCGCGCCGCTGCCCCGCTCGAGCCGCCGCCGCCGACTCGCCAGAGCCGCGCCACCGCCCGGCGGACTCGAGGTTGCCGCCGTTTTTTTAAAAACCGACCAGTTTTATTTCGTAAACCCTAGTTCCGGTTTTTTTATTATTAGATCGATTTAGATCATTTTTTCGGTTCGGTTAAATAGCGGACGTTCGTCCATACGTTCGTTTTAACAAACAGTTTTAGCCCGTTAGTCGCAGACAACGAACGTTCGTTCGTTAGCCTGTTCATCAGTTTTTCTTTTTCTCGGATTTTTCGCGATTATTTTCGATCATGATTTCTGATCCGATTTTCGTTTTAGTTTATCTTTTCGCTCGTTTATCGGAATCAGGCGATTCAAGCGCCTAGATCTACGTCTCGAAGCCCTCTTTCCGTTTAACTAACTTGAACAAGATTTTGGTACTGAAAAATTTGACTTTAGTCTAGATTAGTAATCGGACCTTGTTTCTTTCACAGTTTGTGTTTCGTTGCTCCGTTTGATTTGATTCTTTTTGCAAACCGGAGTTCTTAAGTTGAAATTTCTGGTTAGTTCTTCTTATTCGAGTTTTACCCATGCATCTTTGCTTGATTGCTTATATATGCTATTGTTTGTGTGCGATAGAACACCCGGAGTGCGAATCGTGCTACTACGATTCTCTAGGTTTCACGGATCATCAGCAAGGCAAGTAACACTTTGATCATACAGTTTATTAGCCAGTTTTATGCATTAGTTCCAAACCTCAAACACTGCATGATTAGGATGTGATTAACTTGTGGGTTTGGGAAGTAGATGATGAGGTAGAACGTATTACTTGTTTTATTATCAGACCCTCAGGGAGTTACCCCTACGTTGCTTATATTACTATGCTATGCTTGTAGACGTGGATTGGGTTTGAGTGTATCCATGACAGTTGTGAGATTGTTAATTGATGGTTCAATTTAAGGTGGCAACTTTAATACACATCTGGGTGGATTGCTTGTTTGGGCACCTGGAGAATCTAGTGTTGTCCTAGGATATCCCGGGGTACCCGTGTGATCATCCTATGGTCCGCCACCCCGGCTCAAAGGGATCTTAAGATTATTCATGCTAGAAACTTCCGTGTGCAGCCACAGGACATTATGGGATCTGGCATAGTATGAGTAAGTTGTGTGACCTCTTTCAGTGGTGGGATAGCAGATGTAGAGGGAAAGTAGGTGTAACCGTCCACCCAGAGTAAAGAGTGAATGCTTCTAAAAGACTGTGTCTCGGTGATCCGTTTCTCAAACACCATGTAGTGCGAGAAATCCAACGGAGGAGATCGAGTCTTGTGGGGAAAAGTGTGCAAACCTCTGCAGAGTGTACAATCTAATCATGGTTAGCCATGTCCCCGGTTATGGTCATCTTGAGTATCTAGTACTTGGATTATCCTATGGTATCTCATCACTCTAAATTAATTTGTTGGGTTAATGAAATATTTTTTAATTGGGATTGAGTTGGAGGACCCTTCTCAATGATGTTTCAACTACCATGATAGTTAAAATAAAACTTATTCCTTTGTTGTAGGAAAAAATTGGCTTTTCGCAAAAACCTTATAACCATACAGCCTCCACCAGCCAAATATGCATATAGTGTTAGCATTATTTCTGTTCATTGCTCTACTCTGTTACATTGCCAGCATATTCCATGTGCTGACTCATTTTCGGGCGCAACATATCACGTTGCATACTTTTCAGACGAGGAGTAAGGTTCGCTAGGTCGTTGTCGTGCAGCTCAGCTATGCCGTTGGAGTTGATGGGCTCACTTTATCTTCCAAGCCTTCCGCTGTTGTCGTATAATATGGCCTTAAGCCATATTTATTGTAATAAGTTCTCTTTTGGAGACACCGATGTATTAAGTGTGTGATTGCTACTCTGTTATAAATCATTTGAGTACTGTGTGTCAGCATTACCGATCCAGGGATGACACTGAAGCACAGAGACTTGACCGTTTGAGGTCGGGTCGCTATAAGAGGGGAGGTAAATAGAGGGCAATTTTTTAGAAAGTGTTGATTATAGGAAATTGGAAAATCATAAGTTCACTGAAGTGCAACTAGCGAGTCAACCTATATGACCATATTCAACTAGAAAGCAATATACCACAAGGACAACAAGCTAGCTAACACTAAATAAGCATATGAGCAATATATTAAAGTAACCAAGAATGCATATACGAAGATGGATTATACTATAGTTCAACTCTTGGGTGGGAGGGGGTCTCTGATCTCCATTAAAGAGGCTTGGGACACCAAGTCACCAATGCCCACAAAGGTCTAGATCCAACCTCAACCACTAAGAGATGATCTTGAGGGGATCTCCAACCTTTTCAAACTTTTACAAAGCTAATACACAACATTAAAAGCTTCGAGGAACCCCCAATCTCGAGGGTTTTCTCGCAAATCTAAGAGTATGAAGGTTCCAAACAACTCAAGGGGAAATCAAGTTTGTATTGGTGGACTTACCAAATCAAGGGTCCATCTTTCTACCCCCTCACTCAAATCAAAGTTTGGTACATGGTGCAGGGAGAAGTAGAAGCTCAGAGAGGTCAACATGGTGTGAAATCTCATTATCTAGCTGGTACCCTCCCTTAGGGGAGAAGAGATAGCTTCTTTATGTCCCCAAGTAAGCGTGTTACACAACCATGATGGGGAACGTTGCATGGAAAACAATTTTTTCCTACGAATCACCCAAGATCTATTTTATGGAGATGCTAGCAACAAGAAGGGTAGTATCTACATACCCTTCTAGACCGAAAGCGTTAACGATCTAAATATCATCGTTGGCGTAGTTATACTCCCTTAGCGATCCAATCCAATCCAGCACTGAACGAACGACACCTCCGAGACGTGTACACGTACGGATCACTGATCACTGACATCTCCACCTTATTGATCCAGCAAAGGGGGTGGAGAGGTAGATGGGATCTAGGACATCAAGACAGTGTGGTGGTGTTGGTGGCAGCAAAACTGCAACAGGGCTTCACCAAGCATCTACGCGAGGAGTTGGAAGGAGTTGGGAGAGACGGCGACCAAGGGTCGAAGTATGGCTGCCCCCATGTGCCTCCCCTCTCTTTATATAGGCTAGGTGGCAGGGAGGGGGGGCCAAAACCCTCCTAGGGCCAGCCACAAGGGAGAAATCCCTTTAAATTTGGAGATAACATCTTATCTCTAGATTTTTTTCCCGAGAGTATGCAAATTGCGTACCATAGCTTTATAGAAGAAGAGAATTGCAAGTACAAGATGACTACCCCTCGTTGCGAACAATGAGCGTAGCACACCTCCACGTCTGGCTAGTCCATGGACAGACACACACGACACCACAACTATAACGTAAAAGAGCTTACCCAAAAACCGAGAGCCTCGTCGTGTCTCGACCGACGCCATACACCTTAGAAGAATAGCAGCTCCCGCCAAGCTTCTCTTGTCGACACACCATCCCCCCTAAATGCGTAAAGAGGTGGCAAGAGGATGGCGAGACTCGATCCGACCCGAAGAAGACACCGTCATGTATTCACCGGCGACGATCGTATATTACGCCGGAGCCGATCGATCAGGGCAACGCCGAACACTAGAGGAGTGCAAACATAGGACCAACATGTCTCTTTGCACGATGCTCCCACTAGAGGGATGATGTGGAAGATGCCACCATCGTGCCGATCCAGCAGAAAAATCAAGGCTTTCGCCCAGAGACAACTGCCAACATGGAGGAGGTGAGGGAGATGATGACACACTCGGTGACGCCTCCAGGGAGGTGAACGACACCCACGGGTGGCATCGTCGCCGGCCTGATCAGAATCAGACAGGATTTTCATCTGTAATGTCGCACATCTCCACACCTCCAAGGTCACGGGCAGCACATAAGAAGATGCCTCACACCGCTGTCACTGCAGCAATTTGTTGTCGAAGCTGCTTGGCCGTGGTTCTCCCCCCACCCGCACTACTGAGAGAACGCGGCCCAAGCCACCACCTTCAACACAGACAAGGAACAACAACATCTAGCCATGTTGTGTAAGGCCAGATGGATCACGTCAGCCTTCACCTCATGCCATAGGACTGCCTCCAAATCAAATCTGACCTGCAACTCCAATCACTCTGGCGCCAACACCTCTGAGGCATCAGCGCACGCCCCTCCCATGGAGGCGACCGACCGCCCACAACCCGCCAGGATCTCCTTCCTGGCAGGGCCTCCCCGGCGCCGCCGCCTCCATGGCTGAGCTTGCACTGCCGCCCACCTCCACCACCTTGCTGCGCACCTCGCCTGGATCCGCCACTCCGCCGCACTACCTGTCGAGCTCCAACGACCACCACTTCGAAAGGCGCCGCTGGCCTCCCCACCACCATGGCTGCCCCGAAGAAGTCCCCCTCCGTGTGAAGGGGGGTCATCGGGTGTCGGCGTTCTGGGAACGGGGGTCCCCAGACTTTCCTGCCTGCGGCCTGCGGCGTGGCTCAAAGGGGGCCCAGCACGGCCCATCTTCATCAACACAAGACTCAAGACCCTCGCGAGGGGGCAAGCCTCGCGAGGCGGACGACACGGAGCTTCCTCAGGCATGGCCTCGTCAGGCTGGCTCACGAGGAGGCGGAGAGATCAAGGCGGGGTACCTCGCGAGGTGCTCGTGACGTAAGCCATGACGACTCAGGGCGCCAGGCGGGTGCCAGCCCACGCATCGTCCTTCTTTCCTCTTTGGTGCAAAGGGGGCAAGCGCAGCCGCGGAGTACCGAGGCTTCAGGCAAAGGTTGCCATTTCGGTGCAATGAGACCAAGACCAAGAGGACTACGAGACGGAGGTCACCGTGGAGCCCAAGACGGTGTCATCACCAGAGCTTTGCGCAGGCGAAGAATGCTTTTGTCAGGATAGTTGATACTTGCTGTCCCCCTTCAAATTAGCCCGCCATTGTTGGCTCCCTTCCCGCTCGATATTTGGGAAGAGGACCAGGGCCTCTATAAATAGGACCAGCCACCCACATAGCAAGGGGGTCGAAAAAAGAGTAAGAGCAAGACAGTGAGAGAGTGAGAAGATAGAAAGGTGGCTGAACTCCTCCCAGCAGTTCATCGCCCCAGCCAAGAACAGACCCTCGCGAGGCTGTTCTTCCTTGTATTGTTCATCATCATCAGCCCCAAGAGGCAATCCACGGTGAATGGCTCGACTGTGTCGCCGAGCTCGTCCATGCCGCAGGGGGCTCTCCTATGCCGTCCCATCGCGCTACACCAACACCCCCGGTCATCACGGCCCTCCTGGGCGGCTCGCAGGCGCCGCCCACAAGTCACCACGCAAGCCGTTCATCCGCTGGGTCTGCGCCACTTCCACGCGGCAGGGGGCTCCCCCGGATCGGATGGCGCCTGAGACCGGCCTGACCTTCAGTTCAGAGGACCACCCCTCCAACTCGGCCTGCTCGGGCGCGCTCCCCATGTTGTGCACCCCCACCATCTGCCAGGTGGCCGTCACCAAAACCCTCGTTGATGGTGGCGCGGGCCTCAGCGTGCTCTCGGTCGAGGCCTTGAACCTCCTCCACATACCCCTGGAACGGCTGCAACCCAGCCGGCCCTTCTCAGGCATTGGGGGCAAGTCGTCTAGTTCCTTGGGGCAGATCCGGCTCCCAGTGACCTTCGACACCTACAACAACTTCCGCACGGAGCTGGTCGACTTCAGCATCGCCCCCATCGACCTCCCCTACAACGCCATCCTCAGCTACCCACCGCTGGCCCAATTCATGGCCGCGACGCACCCGGCGTACAACCTCATGAAGATGCCCGGGAGCAGCGGTGTCCTCACTGTGCACGGGGACACCGGGGATGCGCTGCGGGCGCTCAAGCTCGCCTTCAGGACGGCGGCGTCGGCACAGCCCGCCGACTTGGAGACCCCCGGGCCCAAGGGGGCTGCACCTGCCAAGAAGAAGCAGTTGTTCACCCAAGACAAGGCAGAAACCAAGCAGATACCCGTCGATGAGGACGGGTCCACCAACGCCACTTTCACCATAGGCGCCCACCTCAAACCCGAGCAGGAGGAGGCCCTGGTCGGGTTTCTGCGCACAAACAAGAAGGTATTTGCTTGGGAGCCGGACCAGTGGGCAGGGATCCCCAGGAGTGTAATCGAGCATCACCTCAATGTGTGCCCCAACGTGGGCCCTATGAAGCAGAAGGCCAGGCGGCAGTCCACAGAAAAGCAGGCCTTCATCGTCCAGGAGACCCGCAAATTAGAGGCCGCTGGGGTCATCCGCGAGGTCCGATACCCGGATTGGTTGGCCAACCCTGTTGTTGTGCCAAAGAAGGGAGGGAAGGAGTGTATGTGTGTCGACTTCACCAACCTCAGCAAAGCATGCCCGCAAGATCCGTTCCCGCTCCCCCGCATCGACCAGATCGTCGATTCCATTACGGAATGCGACCTGTTATGCTTCCTGGATGCCTTCTCTGGGTATCACCAGATCAAGATGGCGGTAGAAGACATCAAGAAGACGGCCTTCCTAACCCCGTGTGGGGTATACTGCTACACATGCATGCCATTCGGGCTGCGTAACGCAGGGGCGACCTTTCAGCGGCTGATGCACATCACCTTGGGCCCGCAGCTCGGGAAGAATGTTGAAGCTTACATCGATGACATTGTGGTAAAGTCTCGGGAGGCCGGGACCTTGATACAGGACTTGGAGCAAACCTTCGCGAGCCTCAACGCAGTGAACCTACGGCTCAACCCAGAGAAGTGTGTGTTCGGAGTCCCCTCGGGCAAGCTCTTGGGTTTCCTCGTGTCCTACCGAGGCATCGAGGCTAACCCAGAGAAGGTAAAGACGGTGGAAGACATGAGCCCGCCAAAGACCCTCAGAGAAATGTAGAAGCTCATGGGGCGCGTAACCGCGCTAGGGCGCTTCATCACTAAGTTGGGAGAACGAGCCCTGCCCTTCTTCCAGCTAATGAAGAAAAAGGGGCCCTTTGAGTGGACTGAAGAGGCCGACAAGGCGTTCCAGGATCTCAAGAGATACCTGACCAGCCCACCGGTCATGGTGGCACCGCGCCCTCAAGAGCCCCTGGGGCTTTAGGTCGCCGCCACTCCCTACTCCACCAACGCAGCCTTGGTGGCAGTCAGAGAGGAGCACCGAACCAAAACCACGGCAGCAGCCCGGGGCAAGGCAGAACAAGGACAAGGAAGGCCTACAGAAACCACCACCGCGGCTGAGGAGGAACAGCCGCCGCAGAGGGGCGCACCAGAGGCGGAAGAGGCCCCTCTTCTAGATGGCCAGTCTGAGGAGGCCTCGTTGCCTCAAGAGGCGCCACGGTCTCCGGAAGGAGCCACCAGCACTGACGCACTTCGCCTCGTTGAGCACCCAGTGTACTTCGTCAGCACAGTGCTGCGGGATGCAAGAGCGCGGTACCCCATGCCTCAGAAACTCCTCCTCGCGCTACTGGTGGCTTCGCGCAAGCTGCGGTACTATTTTTAGGGTCACCCCATCAAGGTCGTCTCGTCATACCCCCTGGAGAGAGTGCTCAGGAGCCCTAATTCAGCTGGAAGGGTCACTGAGTGGAACATAGAACTGCAAGCGTTTCAGCTCGAATTCAGCATGACCAGGGTCATCAAGGGAGCAACATTGGCAGATTTTGTGGCAGAGTGGACGGAGGCACCAGGCCTCAAGGCCGATGAGGATCGGTCCCTATCCCCAGGAAGCGAGGCGCCAGAAGGCTGGGTCATGTACTTCGATGGGGCGTTCTCCAGGCATGGCGCTGGAGCTGGGGCGGTGCTTATATCGCCCACGTAGGACAAGCTCTATTACGCCGTGCAACTCTGTTTCCAGCAAGGCGAAAAGGTCTCCAACAACATAGCGTAGTATGAAGGTTTAATAGCAGGCTTGAAGGCCGCGGCCGCCCTGGGAGTGAAACGCCTCACCATCAAGGGCGATTCGCAGCTCCTTGTCAACTTCTCCAACAAGGTGTACGAGCCGAAGGATGAGCACATGGAAGCCTACCTTGCGGAAGTCTGCAGGATGGAGAAGCAATTCTGGGGGCTGGAGTTGCAGCATGTGCCCCGTGGCACCGATCAGGAGGCCGACGATATCGCCAAACGCGCGTCCAGACGGTTACCCCAGGAGCCTGGCATTTTCGAGGAGCGGCTCTTCAAGCCCTCAGCTCTGCCGTCATTGTCAAACACGACTCAGCCCTTGGAGGAGCTCCCCCAGCCACCTGCCTCAGGAGCTCTGACCTGTGGCCCGGCCTCAGGAGCGTGCCTGCTCCTGATGATGGAACCTCAAGAGGGATGTTGGATCACGGATCTCCGGAGCTACTTGGCGCAAGGGACCTTGCCAGAGAAGGAGGAGGAAGCGGAGCGAGTGGCACGCCAGGCCACGACATACTGCATTAGAGACGGAGAGCTCTACCGGAAGCGACCAAACGATGTATCCCTGCGCTGCATCTCCAGGGAGCAAGGGAAGGAACTACTGGAAGATATACACGGTGGAGACTGCGGACATCATTCATCGTCGCGGACCCTCGTCAGCAAGGCATTCCACAGTGGGCTTTATTGGCCCACCGCGCTCAATGACGCCGTGGAACTAGTGAAAGCTTGTGAAGGCTGCCAGTTCCACGCCAAGCAGATCCATCAGCCAGCAGGAGGCATGCAGACTATCCCCCTTTCGTGGCCATTCGCAGTCTGGGGGTTGGACATCTTGGGCCCCTTTCCTCGGGCGCCAGGGGGCTACCGCTACCTCTATGTTGCCGCGGACAAATTCACCAAGTGGGCTGAAGTAGAGGCTGTCCGCACCATCCTCGCGGGTTCCGCGGTCAATTCATCAAGGGCATCGTAAGCCGGTTCAGGGTGCCGAATCGCATCATCACAGACAATGGTTCGCAGTTCACCAGTAACCTATTCAAAACATACTGTGCTAACCTTGGAACGCAGATATGCTACGCCTCAGTGGCGCACCCCCGAAGCAACGGCCAGGCCGAGCGAGCCAACGCGGAAGTCCTGAGGGGCCTCAAGACCAGGACGTTCAAGAAGAAGCTGGAGGCCTGTGGCAGAGGTTGGTACGATGAGCTTCAGTCCGTGCTGTGGTCCATCCGCACCACCACGACCAAACCGACTGGGGAGACCCCGTTCTTCCTGGTCTACGGAGCGGAAGCGGTCCTCCCTCACGAGGTCAGACATCGCTCCGCGCGGGTCCTGGCGTTCGATGAGGCGTAGCAGGACGCCATGCGGGGGATGGACCTCATGCTGGGGGAGGAACGTCGCCGAGAAGCCGCGCTGCGAGCGGCGAGGTACCAGCAAGCGCTGCGGCGATATCACTACCGCAACATCCATCCCAGGACTCTTGAGGTAGGAGACCTCGTGCTCAGGCGGGTTCTCTCCAGGGAGGGACTGCACAAGCTCTGTCCCATGTGGGAGGGCCCGTTCAAGGTTGTTCATGTTTCCAGGCCCGGCTCCGCATGCTTGGAGACTCAGGAGGGAGTGCCGGTCCAGAATGCATGGAACATCCAGCACCTCCGGAGGTTCTACCCCTGAAAAGGCCCAGAGCCTGTGAAGCAAGGCGAGTGCCCATGAAGCCATCGCGTTTTGGAAAAGGCCCAGAGCCTGTGAAGCAAGGCAAGTGCTTGTGAAGCCATCGCGTTTTGGAAAAGGCCTAGAGCCTGTGAAGCAAGGCGAGTGCCTGTGAAGCCATCGCATTTTGGAAAAGGCCCAGAGCCTGTGAAGCAAGGTGAGTGCCTGTGAAGCCATCACGTTTTGGAAAAGGCCCAGAGCCTGTGAAGCAAGGCGAGTGCCTGTGAAGCTATCGCGTTTTGGAAAAGGCCCGGAGCCTGTGAAGCAAGGCGAGTGCCTGTGAAGCTATCGCGTTTTGGAAAAGGCCCAGAGCCTGTGAAGCAAGGCGAGTGCCTGTGAAGCTATCACGTTTTGGAAAAGGCCCGGAGCCTGTGAAGAAGGCCAATGCCTTTGAAGCTCACCGCCCGTGACACTCTCACGTAATAATGAGTTGGGGCTGTACACGCCCCGAAGTCTCAGGAGCGCCGGCCTCAATCCCTGGGGCTCCCTCCCACGCCAAGTGGCAGCACCTAGCTCCGCGCTGGTGAGAAGACGTCGAAGACTAGATTAGGTGCCGGACGCGGCTTTTCATTTGCTTTCCGCAGTTGGCTTGTTCCTTCTCATTTGAAGTTTTATTGAAGTTGTTGCCGTCTTTGGCTTGCGGTTCTTCGGCTTTTCACTCTCCTGCCTTCATTTCTCTTCCGCAAGGCCTTGCGAGGGGGGCAGCTGAGCGCCCTCGCGAGCGTTCCTATGCTAGTCATTCAAAGAATTCGCGACCTGGGCCCCTTACAGGAGCACCCCTCCAGTCCGTGCCCCACGGGCACCGCGACAAAAACAAAGGGCCTGGGTCGGTCGCCCCCCTCACGGCCGGGGTCGGGAACTATCCACGCTCGGGCACATAGCAGGAAGGAACGGTAACGAAAGCAAAATGATGATTAACAGCAATAACCCAAACACGCCCCCGCGGGGCTCCACACTATTGTCTTTGTTACGCAGGAAAAGGGAAAAGGAAGAACAAATCCGGCGCGGCTCGCCTCACACCGGCCCGCGGGGAAGGCCCGAGCTGCCTCCGGAACTCAGGCAGACTCCCTCTTGCGCCTCACCAGAGCGCGGCGGTGTGGAGGCTGATCGCGGCCGCCGCTGGAGGAGTCACCGCCAGAAGAAGAACTAGAGAAGCTTGAGGAACTCCGAGCACCGCCAGCCACGCGAGCGCTGCTCCCTCCATCATCACCGGAGCTGGGTTCCCAGTCGCGGTCGTCACCCTCGGGGCAGCACCCCGTGCGGCGACCATCTTCCCCAAACACCCTCACGTAGCGGGTGGCGTCGCCGTCGAACTTGAAGTGGAGGGTGCACCGGCGGCCCAGGCCACGCGCACGGGCAAACGTCTGCCAACCGCGGGCCAGGGACAGGCTCCCGGCCGCGGAGACCTCCAGGGAGACCCATGAGGCCCGGCTGCAGCAGCCGTCGGCCTGGAGCCAGAGGCCGCCCGAGAGCTCGCCTAGGAGGATGCGAGGAAGCGGGAGCCGGGTGCTAGCCGGCTCCACCGACCACACGACGAACTCCGGCAGCACTTCAGCAGCACGAACGCGCGGCCCGGGGGGGGGGGGACGCGCAGCCGGAGCGAGCCCCCTGGCTGCAGCAACCCGCCCGTCGCCGTACTGAAGATCACCACCACGGCCGCGGGGAGCCACCGTGGTGGCCACATGATGGTTGCGAGGGCGCCCTCTTCCGCGGTTGGGTGGGGGAGAGGCGGGCTCAACCCGGCAAGCCTTACCCTTCTCGGCGGCCGAGAACCTCCTCGACGGGGCCATTAGGAAAAAGGAGAAGCAAGGGGAGATGAACTGGAAGGGCACGCGCAACTCCATACTTATAGCCGGCGAAGGCCAACCGCCGGCCTCCACGATCACAGGTAATCATGACACGATTTGCATGCAGGGACTTGTCCAACTCACGCGATCACCGAGGCGTTGTGGGGAAGCGGAGACGCCCACGTCCCATCAACCGCCACGCGGCGCCCAAGGCCGCATGCTGTTAGGGCCCGCGGCGCTTCGCCCTTGCCCTTTCGCCTCTCGGCACGGCCAAGTCCGGGCGCGCCTTGGGCCCGGGGGCTACTGTCGGCGTTCTGGGAACGGGGGTCCCCAGACTTGCCTGCCTGCGGCCTGCGGCGTGGTTCAAAGGGGGCCCAGCACGACCCATCTTCATCAACACAAGACTCAAGACCCTCGCGAGGGGCCAAGCCTCGCGAGGCGGACGACATGGAGCTTCCTCAGGCACGGCCTCGTCTGGCTGGCTCGTGAGGAGGCGGAGAGATCAAGGCGGGGTACCTCGCGAGGTGCTCGTGACGCAAGCCATGACGACTCAGGGCGCGAGGCGGGTGCCAGCCCACGCAACGTCCTTCTTTCCTCTTTGGTGCAAAGGGGGCAAGCGCAGCCACGGAGTACCGAGGCGTCAGGAAAAGGTTGCCATTTCGGTGCAACAAGACCAAGACCAGGAGGACTACGAGACGGAGGTCACCGTGGAGCCCAAGACAGCGTCATCACCAGAGCTTTGCGCAGGCGAAGACTGGTTTTGTCAGGATAGTTGATACTTGTTGTCCCCCTTCAAATTAGCCCGCCATTGTTGGCTTCCTTCCCGCTCGATATTTGGGAAGAGGACCATGGCCTCTATAAATAGGACCAGCCACCCACATAGCAAGGGGGTCGAAAAAAGAGTAAGAGCAAGACAGTGAGAGAGAGAGAGAAGAGAGAAAGGTGGCTGAACTCCTCCCGGCAGTTCATCGCCCCAGCCAAGAATAGACCCTCGCGAGGCTGTTCTTCCTTGTATTGTTCATCATCATCAGCCCCAAGAGGCAATCCACCCACCACACACTGGAGTAGGGTATTACACCACAACGGTGGCCCGAACCAGTATAAACCTTGTGTCTCTTGTGCAGTTCTTTCAGTAGTCTAGATCTTTGCGAGACAGAGAGGTAGAAGGCGTAATCTCCGTGCGCACCCCAGTGTTCGAACCTTAAGGGTCTGCCGGAACCTAAAATCCGACATCGGGGGGGGGGGGAGCCCGCACCCACCGGCTTCGTCGGCCGGGTGCGACCGCCACCGCCGGCACCGGTAGTGGCCAGGGGAATCAGATCTGGGGCTGCTGAACTAGGGTTGGGGAGCCTGTAGAGTCGCACACGCGTGTGACCAGGGAGCCGCGTGTCCAACTTATCTTTTCTCATTATCTCAAGATTCAACCCTTTAAATTTAGAGATAAGACATTATCTCTAGATTTAAATGACATGGGCCTTGGGTATGGTGCGGCCAGGCCATGTGGGTTATAGCCCCACCCCCTGGTCCATGTGGGTCCTTCCTAGATAGTTGGGCTCCACGGTGGAACCCTCAGAACCTTCTAAAACCTTCCCGGTACTCTACTCAAAATTCCCGAACTTTTTCGGAACCTAAAAAACCACTTCCCATATATAAATATTTACCTACGGAAAATTCTGGAGCTCCTCATGAGGTCTCGGATCCCATCCAGGACTCCAAACTACTTTCGGTCTTCACCATATGAATATCCCAATATTACCCTAATGTTACCGAACGTTAAGTGTGTGACCCTACGAGTTCGAGAACATGCAGACATGACCGAGACTCCTCTCAGATCAATAATAAATAGCGGGACCTGGATGCCCATATTGACTCCTAAATATTCAATGAAGATCTTTATCGGTTTGAACCATGATGTCGAGGATTCAGTTAATCCCGTATACAATTCCCTTTGTCCGGTCATGTGTTACTTGCCCGAGATTCGATCGTCGGTATCTCCATACCTAGTTCAATCTCGTTACCGGCAAGTCTCTTTACTGTTCTCTAATACAAGATCCTGTGATTAAACTCATTAGTCACATGCTTGCAAGCTGTTCATGATGTTGTATTACCGAGAGGGTCCAGAGATATCTCTCTGTCACACGAAGCGACAAATCCCAGTCTCGATCCATGCGACCAAACAAACACTTTCTGAGATACCTGTAGAGCGCCATTATGATCACCCAGTTATGAATTGACGTTTGATAACCTAGAAAGTATTCTTTCGGTATTCAGGAGTGGCATGATCTTATGCTCTGAGGAACATATACTTGTCATGAGGAAAGTTGTAGCAAATAAACTAAGTGATACGATCTGATGGTAAACTTACGGTTGGGTATGTGCATCACATTATTCTCCTACTGATGTGATCCCGTTATCAAATTACAACTCATGTCTATGGTTAGGAAACCTTAACCATCTTTGATCAACGAGCTAGTTTAGTAGCGCTTTACTAGGGACACAATATTCGTATATGTATATCCATGATGACCCACAACTATAGGGGATCAATCATAGTCCTTTCGATAAGTAAGAGTGTCGAACCCAATGAGGAGCAAAAGGAAACAACAAGTGGTTTTCAGCAAGGTAATTTCTGCAAGCACTGAAATTATAGGTAACAGGTAGTTTGATAGCAAGATAATTTGTAACTAGCAAGTAATAGTAATGATAAACAAAGTGCAGAAAGGTAGCCCAATCCTTTTGTGACAAAGGACAGGCCAAAACGGTCTCTTATGATAAGCAAAACGTTCTTGAGGGTACATGCGAATTTCACCATATCACTTTCATGATGTTGATTTGAGTCGTGTTCGCTACTTTGTTAATTTGATATGTGGGTGGACCGGTGCTTAGGTCTTGTTATTACTTGAACAAGTCTCCTACTTATGATTAACCCCCTCGCAAGCATCCGCAACTACGAGAAAAGTATTAAGATAAAATCTAACCATAGCATTAAACTTTTGGATCCAAATCGGTCCCTTATGAAGTAGCACATAAACTAGGGTGTAAGCTTCTGTCACTCTAGCAACCCATCATCTAATAACTACTCCACAATGCACTCCCTTAGGCCCAAATATGGTGAAGTGTCATGTAGTCAACGCTCACATGACACCACTAAGGGAATCACAACATACATATCAACAATATATCAAAGACATATCAAGTTCACATGATTACTTGCAACATGACTTCTCCCGTGACCTCAAGAACAAAAGTAACTACTCAAAAATGATAATTATGCTCAAGATCTACTGGTACGCGTCGGTGCTATACAAACGGTTTTTAACCCCTTTTTGCGACGGCATTTGGCACCATTGTTAAGTGAGTGTGGGCAATAGGGGGGGGGGTCCGTCCCATGCGACCCAGAAATTGTCAGGGATAGGCCCTCCTGGGACATAGGCTGGGGCAAAATGAGCTCGTTTGCGATCGGGCGAGGCATCGAAACCCAATCATTTACGTTCGTATGTACATCCCACACGGTGAATCCCAGAAAAACATTTCCGTTCATATGTATATCACACACAGTTAATCCAAGGAATACATTTCCGTTCTTTTGCACATCCTACACAGTCAATCCAGGGAAAACATTTCCGTTCGTATGTATATCACACATAGTCAATCCAAAGAATACGTCTCCTTTCTTATGTACGTCCCACACAGTCAATCCAGGGAAAACATTTCCGTTCATATGTACATCCCACACAGTTTTATGTGTAGGCTCATGTGTGAAAGGTGTAACTATCACACATGCTCTGCCTTGGTCAACTGTTTGCTTTTAACAACTACATCACACACAATTTGATGAAGAAAACTGTGTTGCATTGGGCTATCCATCACAAGCGCTTTTACTGCTAGAACCGTTTGCAAAGTTCCATGACACATTTAGCAGGTTTATTAGTTTACAATTAATAATTCTAGTATTACACAAATTCACATTTAATATCGAACAACTATTTGCCAATTTCATATCAGGCACATAAATATAGTATAACATCACAGTACGATAGCTACATGAAAACATCACAGTACAACATATAGGTAGTTCAACTTCATAAGAACAATATTAGAACAATATATTCATTTCCCTAATCGAGATCATCTAGGATCCTCTTATCCACCTCCGCTTTCAGTTCAGTAAGAACCTGTTTTGCACTGGCCAACTAGGAAACACTACGCAGGATGCTGCTAACGCGACACTACGATCAGAGACCCTTCGACGAAACTATGTGCGATTCCATAATCGCAAACGCTGGTGTAAAATAACCATAAAAAAGGTGCAACGCATTTGCGATGGAGGATGCATCAAACACGGTTTAGATTTTAGTTGCGTGTGCGATGCAGGGCATACGGTTCAGCTCAATTAACTGTTTGTGATGAGCAGGAACAAAAGAAACGGGCAGCCAGATGAAGGTGTGTGCGATGTACATCATATGGTTCACTCGGAAGAACTGTTTGTGATTAGGCAACAGAAAAGAAACGATCATCCAGATAAAAGGTGTTTGCGATATACGGCATGCGGTTCACTCGGATGAACTGTTTGCGTTGAGACATGAGAACAGAAACGGTTCAAATGAACAAGATGTGTGTGATACGAGGCAAATAGGTCTGTAATCGGAAACGTGTGTGAAGACCGATAACAACATAGACAATTACTGCTAACAAGGCTTGTGTGTTGTGAGCAAACGATTGCTGGTATACAATTGTGAGTGATTCTTGAAAACATCACCGACGGGTTCCATTGTTTAGTCCGTGTGCGATGTGATTTTCTTTGTCCGCACAAAATCTACGCTCCGTCTACAGAGCATCAACATATATACTTAAAAGGACAACATTGCATAACCAAATTAAGCATACAATCACACAAGTGACTACACACATAACATTTCCACACACCAAATAAAGCAATTACATGCATACTAAAGTAGGAGAAATGAGAATCTAATCAACTACTTATTGTTGCGACGACGCTTGCCATTGCTCTGCTTCCGGCTGGATCCCTGGCCGTTTTAGGGAAGGAGGGACTTACTCATGTCAATGATCCGCCTGTACATGTCGTAGCTCGTGTACGCCTCCTTGGCCGCGTACACGACATGAGCTTTGTCGAGTTTCTCCATCCAGGCCAAGTGCCAGGCATGCTTGAATTGTTGCACGCATCCTTCATGTCTCTGTAGTAGGGGTCGATGATGGCCTCGGCAAGGTGAACTAGTGAGTCCTTCTCATGTTCCTTGCTGCCCCTGATCTTGTATTGGTCCTGGATCTCGACAAGATTCTGGCAGGCGATGCCCGAATTCTCGAGCGCCTTTACATCCTTGGTGATGTCCACCGTAGCGAACATGTAGTGGGGGCTGTTGACAAACCTAGCGAAATGCTCGCAAGGCCAGGCAGTAGTTGTCGGATTTCGGGTTCCGGCAGACCCTTGAGGTTCGAACATTGGGGTGCGCACGGAGATCTCTCCCCTACTGATCTACGTCTGATCCTCTCGTGTGAACTAAGAAGAAAATGATGAATAACACAAGAGACATGAGGTTTATACTGGTTCGGGCCACCGTTGTGGTGTAATACCCTACTCCAGT
Source organism: Triticum monococcum (assembly GCA_034509565.1). Lineage (NCBI taxonomy): Eukaryota > Viridiplantae > Streptophyta > Magnoliopsida > Poales > Poaceae > Triticum > Triticum monococcum. The sequence goes on from CM067841.1 coordinate 354,150,240, forward strand.
GTGTGGTGTGGTGGATTGCCTCAGGGGCTGATGATGAACAGTACAAGGTGTCGGCGTTCTGGGAACGGGGGTCCCCAGACTTGCCTGCCTGCGGCCTGCGGCGTGACTCAAGGGAGGCCCAGCATGGCCCATCTTCATCAACACAAGACTCAAGACCCTCACGAGGGGCCAAGCCTCGCGGGGCGGACGACACGGCGCATCCTCAAGCGCAGCCTCCTCAGGCTAGCTCGCGAGGAGGCGGAGAAATCAAGGTGGGGTACCTCGCGAGGTGCCCATGACGCAAGCCATGACGACTCAGGGCGCCAGGCGGGCGCCAGTGCGTGCAGCGTCCTTCTTTCCTCTTTGGTGCAAAGGGGGCAGGCGCAGCCGCGGAGTACCGAGGCATCAGGCAAACGTTGCCATTTCGGTGCAACGAGACCAAGACCGGGCGGACTACGAGACGGAGGTTACCATGGAGCCCAGCACGGCGTCACCGCAGAGCCTTTCGCAGGCGAAGACCAACTTTAGTCAGGATAAGTGTACTAGATGTTCCCCTTCGAATTGGCCAATTGTTGGTGCCCTTCCTGCTCAATATTTGGGAAGAGGCCCAGGGCCTTTGCCTATAAATAGGACCAGCCAACCGCATAGCAAGGGGTTGGTTCGTTCGGTCCGTAATCAAAGAGAGAGAGAGAGAAGGGTGACTGAACTCCTCCTAGCGGTTCATCGCCCCAGCCAAGAACAGACCCTCGCGAGACTGTTCTTCCTTGTATTGTTCATCATCACCAGCCCCAGGAGGCAATACACCAACCACACACTGGAGTAGGGTATTACACCACAATAGTGGCCCGAACCAGTATAAACCTTGTGTCTCTCGTGCAGTTCTTTTAGTAGTTTAGATCTTTGTCAGACGGGGAGGTAGGAGGGCGTGCTCTCCACGCGCACCCCAGTGTTCGAACCTTAAGGGTCTGCCGGAACCCGTGATCCGACATTTTGGCGCGCCAGGTAGGGGTGCGCCGGAATCTGTCCTCCACCACTCTGTTCTCCTCGGACCGTCGCGTCCATGTCCGACGCTCGTCGGGCCCGCGCCGAGTGCCGGGCCGCCATCGCTTCTCGCATCGCCCAGACGGCCCCCGTCAGTGGGCATCCTCGTCGTTCCCCGTCGCCCACCGTCAACGCAGCCACTGGCCCGGCGGGGGGCGAGCAGCAAGCGTCGTCTCAGCATCCATCCGTGCGCCAAGACGGCTGCACCGCTACTGTCGGCGTTCTGGGAACGGGGGTCCCCAGACTTGCCTGCCTGCGGCCTGCGGCGTGGCTCAAAGGAGGCCCAGCATGGCCCATCTTCATCAACACAAGACTCAAGACCCTCGCGAGGGGCCAGGCCTCACGGGGCGGACGACATGGCGCATCCCCAGGCGCAGCCTCCTCAGGCTGGCTCGCGAGGAGGCAGAGGAATCAAGGCGGGGTACCTCGCGAGGTGCCCATGACGCAAGCCATGACGATCGAGGGTGCTAGGCGAGCGCCAGCGCGTGCAGCGTCCTTCTTTCCTCTTTGGTGCAAAGGGGGCAAGCGCTGCCGCGGAGTACCGAGGCATCAGGCAAAGGTTGCCATTTCGGTGCAACGAGACCAGGACCAAGCGGACTACGAGACGGAGGTCACCATGGAGCCCAGCACGGCGTCACCGCAGGGTCTTTCGCAGGCGAAGACCAACTTTAGTCAGGATAAGTGTACTAGATGTTCCCCTTCGAATTGGCCAATTGTTGGCGCCCTTCCCGCTCAATATTTGGGAAGAGGCCCAGGGCCTTTGCCTATAAATAGGGCCGACCACCCACGTAGCAAGGGGTTCAGTTCGCGGAGTTGGTTCGTACGGTTCGCAAGTAGAGAGAGAGAGAAGGGTGACTGAACTCCTCCTAGCAGTTCATCCCCAGCCAAGAACAGACCCTCGCGAGGCTGTTCTTCCTTGTATCGTTCATCATCATCAGCCCAAGACGCAATCCACCCACCACACACTGGAGTAGGGTATTACACCACATCGGTGGCCCGAACCAGTATAAATCTTGTGTCCCTTGTGTAGTTCCTTTAGTAGTTTAGATCTTTGTGAGACGGGGAGGTAGGAGGTGTGATTTCCGCGTGCACCCCAGAGTTCGAACCTTAAGGGTCTGCCGGAACCCGTGAATCCGACATTTGGCGCGCCAGGTAGGGGTGCACCGGAATCTGTCTTCCACCACTCCGCTCTCCTGCGACCGTCGCATCCATGTCCGACGCTCGCTGGGCCCGCGCCGAGCGCCGGGCCGCCATCGCTTCTCGCGTCGCCCAGACGGCCCCCGTCGGTGGGCGTCCTCGTCGTTCCCCGTCGCCCGCCGTCAACGCCGCCACCGGCCCGGAGGGGAACGAGCGGCTAGCACCCCCCGGCATCCGCCTACGCGGTGGAGTAGCTGCACCGCAACATCGACGCCTCCGGTCGTTACGGCCCTCCTAGGACACTCGCAGGCGCCGCCCACGAGTCGCCACGTCAAGCCTTTTGTCCGCCGGGTTAGCGCTGTTTCCGCACGGCAGGGGGCTCCCCCAGACCGGCGGCGCGCGAGGCCGATCTGACCTTCAGCTCGGAGGACCACCCCACCAACCTGGTCGGCTCGGGCGCGCTCCCCCTATTGTGCACCCCCACCATCTGCCAGGTGGCCGTCACCAGAACCCTCGTTGACGGCGGCGCGGGCCTCAGTGTGCTTTCGGTCGAGACTTTCAACCTCCTCCGCATACCCCGGGAGCGGTTGTGCCCAGCCGATCTTTCTCGGGCGTCGGGGGTGGATCATCCGACTCCCTGGGACAGATCCGGCACCCGGTAACCTTCGGCACCTACGACAACTTCCGCACAGAGATGGTCGACTTCGAAATCGCCCCCATTGGCCTCCCTTACAACGCCATCCTCGTCTACCCGGCGCTGGCCCAGTTCATGGCTGCCATGCACCCGGCGTATAACCTCATGAAGATGCCCGGGAGCAGCGGCACCCTCGCCGTGCACGGGGACACCGGGGACGCCCTGCGAGTACTCAAGCTCGCCTTCAAGACGGCGGCATCGGCACGGCCCATCAATGCGGAGACCCCTGAGCCCAAGGGGGCTGCGCCCGCCAAGAAGAAGCAGTTGTTCACCCAGGACAAGGAAGAAACCAAGCAGATACCCGACGACGAGGACGGGTCCTCCAGTGCCACTTTCACCATAGGCGCCAACCTTGAGCCTGAGCAGGAGGAGGCCTTGGTCAAGTTCTTGCGCGCGAATAAGAAGGTATTTGCTTGGGAACCCGATCAGCTGGCGGGGATCCCCAGGAGCGTCATCGAGCATCACCTCAACGTGTGCCCAAATGTGCGCCCCGTGAAGCAGAAGGCCAGGCGGCAGTCCGTGGAGAAGCAGGCCTTCATTGTCCAAGAGACCTGCAAGCTAGAAGCCGCTGGGGTCATTCGCGAGGTCCGATACCTGGATTGGTTGGCCAACCCTGTCGTTGTGCCCAAGAAAGGGGGGAAGGAACGCATGTGTGTGGACTTCACCAACCTCAACAAAGCATGCCCGCAAGATCCGTTTCCGCTCCCCCGCATCGACCAGATCGTCGGTTCCACTGTGGAGTGCGACCTGCTATGCTTCCTGGATGCCTTCTCCGGGTATCACCAGATCAAGATGGCGGTAGAAGACGTTGAGAAGACCGCCTTTTTAACCCCGTGCGGGGTATACTGCTATACATGCATGCCGTTCGGATTGCGTAACGCAGGGGCAACCTTTCAGCGGCTGATGCACATCACCTTGAGCCCGCCAAAGACCCTAAGGGAAATGCAAAAGCTAACTGGGCGCGTGACCGCACTAGGGCGCTTCATCTCCAAATTAGGGGAGCGAGCGCTGCCTTTCTTTCAGCTGATGAAGAAAAAGGGGCCCTTTGAATGGACTGAAGAGGCAGATAAGGCATGGTGCTTGACCAGTCCCCCAGTCATGGTGGCTCCGCGCCATCAAGAGCCCCTGCTGCTTTACCTTGCTGCCACTCCCTACTCCGCCAGCGCAGCCTTGGTGGCGGTTAGGGACGAACGCCAAGCCAAGACCGCAGCGGTAACCCGGGGCAAGACAAAATGGGAACAAGGAAAGCCTGCAGAAGCCGCAACCGCAGTTGAGGAGGGTCAGCTGCCGAGGAATGCACAAGAGGCAGGCGAGGCCACACGCCCGGATGGTCCACCTCCTGAGGCCATGTCATCTCGCGAGGCGCCCTTGCCTCCCTAGGGCTCTGCAACCCCAGATACACTCAGCCTTGTTGAGCATCCCGTCTACTTTGTTAGTGCGGTGTTGCGGGACGCGAGGGCACGGTACCCAATGCCTCAAAAGCTCCTCCTCGCGCTACTGGAAGCCTAACGCAAGCTGCGTCACTACTTCCAGGCTCATCCCATCAAGGTCGTCTCATCGTACCCCTTGGAGAGAGTGCTCAGGAGCCCTAACTCAGCCGGAAGGGTCGCCGAGTGGAACATGGAGCTACAGGCATTTCATCTCGAGTTCCGCACAACCAGGGTCATCAAGGGAGCAGCATTGGCGGATTTCATAGCGGAATGGGCGGAGGCACCAGGCCTCAGGGACAACGAGGATCGGTCCCTCTCTCCAGGGAGTGAGGCGCCGGAAGACTGGGCCATGTACTTCGATGGGGCGTTCTCCAGACACGGCGCGGGGGCTGGTGCCGTGCTGATATCACCCACTCAGGATAAGCTCTACTATACCATGCAGCTCTGTTTCCAGCAAGGTGAAAAGGTCTCCAACAACATTGCAGGATATGTAGGACTGATAGCCGGGTTGAAGGCCGCAGTAGCCCTGGGAGTGAAACGCCTCACCGTCAAGGGCGACTCGCAGCTCCTAGTCAACTTCTCCAACAAGGTGTACGAGCCGAAGGATGAGCATATGGAGGCCTACCTGGCGGAGGTCCGCCGAATGGAAAAGCAGTTCTGGGGGCTGGAGCTGAAGCACGTGCCCCGTGGCACCAATCAGGAAGCTGACGACATAGCTGGACGGGCATCCAGGCGGTTGCCGCAGGAACCCGGCGTCTTCGAAGAGCGGCTCTTCAAACCATCAGCACAGCCGACGTTATCAAACACCGCTCAGTCTCGAGAGGAGCTCCCCCAGCCGCCAGCCTCGGGAGCCCCGGTCTGTGGGCCGACCTCAGGAGCACGCCTGCTCCTGGCGATGGAACCTCAGGAGGAGTGCTAGATCGCAGAACTCCGGAGTTATTTAACACAAGGGGCCCTACCGGAAAAGGAAGAGGAAGCGGAGCGTGTGGCGCGGCAGGCCACGGCATACTGCATCAGAGATGGAGAACTTTACCGGAAGCGACCAAACGGTGTATCTCTGCGCTGCATCTCCAGGGAGCAAGGAAAGGAACTACTGGAGGACATACACGGCGGAGACTGCGGACACCACTCATCATCACGGACCCTCGTCGGCAAGGCATTCTGTAGCGGGTTCTATTGGCCCACCGCGCTCAACGACGCGATCGAATTGGTAAAGGCTTGTGAGGCCTGCCAGTTTCATTCCAAGCAGATCCATCAACCGACAGGGGGCCTGTAGACAATACCCATCTCGTGGCCATTCGCAGTTTGGGGGTTGGATATTTTGGGCCCGTTCCCTCGGGGGCCAGGAGGCTACCGCTACCTCTACGTCGCCATTGACAAGTTCACCAAGTGGGCAGAAGTGGAGGCTGTCCGTACCATCCCCGCTGGCTCCGCGGTCAAGTTCATCAGGGGTATTATGAGCCGGTTCGGGGTGCCGAATCGCATCATCACAGACAACGGTTCGCAGTTCACCAGTAATCTCTTCAAAACATATTGTGCTAACCTTGGGACACAGATATGCTACGCTTCGGTGGCACACCCGCGAAGCAATGGGCAGGCCGAACGAGCCAACGCGGAGGTCCTGAGAGGCCTCAAGACCAGGACATTCAAGAAGAAGCTGGAGGCCTGCGGCAGAGGCTGGTACGACGAGCTCCATTCCATGTTGTGGTCCATCCGCACAACCGCAACCAAACCAACTGGGGAGACCCCGTTCTTCCTGGTCTATGGAGCCGAAGCAGTCCTTCCTCACAAGGTCAGGCATCGCTCCGCGCGGGTCCTGGCATTCGACGAGGAGCAGCAGGACGCCATGCGGGGGATGGACCTCGTACTAGGGGAGGGACGCCGCCGGGAAGCCGCGCTGCGAGCGGCAAAGTACCAACAGGCGCTACGACGATATCACTACCGCAACATCCGCCCCAGGACCCTCGAGGTAGGAGACCTCGTACTCACGCGGGTTCTCTCCAGGGAGGGGCTGCACAAGCTCTCTCCCATGTGGGAGGGCCCGTTCAAGGTTGTTCATGTTTCCAGGCCAGGCTCCGTGCGCTTGGAGACCCAAGAGGGGGAGCCATTCCAGAACGCGTGGAACATCCAGCACCTCCGGAGGTTCTACCCCTAAAAGGCCCAGAGCCTGTGAAGCAAGGCGAGTGCCTGTGAAGCTATCGCGTTTTGGAAAAGGCCCAGAGCCTGTGAAGCAAGGCGAGTGCCTGTGAAGACTATCCCTTTTTGGAAAAGGCCCAGAGCCTGTGAAGCAAGGCGAGTGCCTGTGAAGCTATCGCGTTTTGGAAAAGGCCCAGAGCCTGTGAAGCAAGGCGAGTGCCTGTGAAGACTATCCCTTTTTGGAAAAGGCCCAGAGCCTGTGAAGCAAGGCGAGTGCCTGTGAAGCTATCGCGTTTTGGAAAAGGCCCAGAGCCTGTGAAGACTATCCCTTTTTGGAAAAGGCCCAGAGCCTGTGAAGCAAGGCGAGTGCCTATGAAGCTATCACGTTTTGGAAAAGGCCCGGAGCTTGTGAAGCAAGGCCAATGCCTGTGAAGCTCGCCGCCCCGTGACACTCTCACGTAATAATGAGTGGGGCTGTACACGCCCCGGAGTCTCAGGAGCGCCGGCCTTAGGCCCTGGGGCTCCCTCCCACGCCCAGTGGCAGCACTTAGCTCCGCGCTGGTGAGAAGACGTCGAAGACTAGATTAGGTGCCGGATGCGGCTTTTTCATTTGCTTTCCGCAGTTGACGTGTTCACTTGCATTTGAAGTTTTATTGAAGTTGCCGCTGGTGCTGATTTGTGGTTCGTCAATTTTTGCTTCTCGCTTTGGTTTCTCTCATAAACGACCTCGCGAGGGATGGTACTCAAACGTCCTCGCGAGCGTTTCTGCTCTAGCCGCTGGAAGGTTTCGTGGCCCGGGCACGTTACAGGAGCACCCCTCTAGTCCGTGCCCCTTAGGCACCGCGACGCGCACACAGGGCCTGGGACGGTCGCCCCCCAGCAGGGGTCAAAGACTATCTACGCGCAGGCATATAGTTAAGAGGCGCAAGAATAAGATCAAGGTAATGGCTAAAACAGCAATAATTCCCAACACGCCCCAGCGGGGCTGCATGCAGCTGTTTTGTCTTACACAGGAAACAAAAGGGAAAGGAAGGGACGAGCCCGGCGCAGCCCTCCTCACATCAGCCCGTGGAGGCGACCCGGGCTGCCTCTGGACCTCAAGGAGACTCCCTCTCGCGCTTCATCGGGGCACGACGGCGGGCGGACGAGCCATCACCTCCCAAGCAAGCTCGATGGCGCGGGGGTTGACTACGGCCACTACTGGAGGAGTCGCTTGAGGAAGAGCTGACAAAGCTCGGGGAGTCTCGAGCGCCGCCATCCGCGCGGGCCCATCTCCTCCATCACCATCGGGGCGGGGCCCCCGGCTGCGGTCGTCCTCCTCAGGGCAACACCCCGCGCGGCGACCATCTTCCCCAAACACCCTCACATAGAGGGTGGCGTCGCCGTCAAACCTGAAATGCAGGGTGCACCGGCGCCCCAGGCCACGAGCGCGGGCGAATGCCTGCCAGCCACGAGTTAAGGCCAGGCCCCAGTTGGCGGAGACCTCCAGCGCGGCCCATGAGGACCTGCTGCAGCAGCCCTCCGCCTGGAGCCAGAGGCCACCAGGAGCACCGGCTGGGAGTTCACCAAGAAGGAAGCGAGGGAGTTGGAGCGGGCCGCTAATCGGCTCCACCAACCAGACGATGAACTCCGGCAGCGCCTGAGCAGCGCGAAAGCGCGGCCTGGGGGAGCCTGCAACCCAGGCGCGTCCCTCAGCCACAACGGCTCGCCCGCCGCCGCGCTGGGAGCCGCCACCATGACCGCCAAACGCTACCGGGGCGGCCACCGGATACTTCCGAGGACGCCCACGACCGCGCTTGGGCGCGGGAGAGGCAGGATCGACCTGGACGGCCTTCCCCTTCTCCGCAGCCGAGTAACTCCTCGATGGAGCCATCACGCCAAGGCGGGGCAAGAATTGAGGCAAGGGAGAAAACAAGAAGAGACGGACTGGAAGGGCACGTACCGTGCTGTACTTATAGCCGGCGAAGACCAACCACCGGCCCACAGGATCACAGGTAATTATGACACAATCTGCATGCAGGGACTTGTCCACCTCGCGCGGTCACCAAGGCGTCGTGGGGAAGTGGAGACGCCCACGTCCCGTTAACCGCCACACGGCAACCAAGGCCGCAGGCTGTTAGGGCCCGCGGCGCTTCCCTCTTGCCCTTTCGCCTCTCGGCATGGCCAAGTCCATGCGCGCCTTGGGCCCGGGGCTACTGTCGGCGTTCTGGGAACGGGGGTCCCCAGACTTGCCTGCCTGCGGCCTGCGGCGTGGCTCAAAGGAGGCCCAGCATGGCCCATCTTCATCAACACAAGACTCAAGACCCTCGCAAGGGGCCAAGCCTCGCGGGGCGGACGACACGGCGCATCCCCAGGCGCAGCCTCCTCAGGCTGGTTCGCGAGGAGGCGGAGGAATCAAGGCGGGGCACCTCGCGAGGTGCCCATGACGCAAGCCATGACGATCGAGGGTGCTAGGCGGGCGCCAGCGCGCGCAGTGTCCTTCTTTCCTCTTTGGTGCAAAGGGGGCAAGCGCAGCCGCGGAGTACCGAGGGATCAGGCAAAGGTTGCCATTTTGGTGCAACGAGACCAGGACCAAGCGGACTACGAGATGGAGGTCACCATGGAGCCCAGCACGGCGTCACCGCAGGGTCTTTCACAGGCGAAGACCAACTTTAGTCAGGATAAGTGTACTAGATGTTCCCCTTCGAATTGGCCAATTGTTGGCGCCCTTCCCGCTCAATATTTGGGAAGAGGCCCAGGGCCTTTGCCTATAAATAGGACCGACCACCCACGTAGCAAGGGGTTCGGTTCGCGGAGTTGGTTCGTCTGGTTCGCAAGTAGACAGAGAGAGAGAGAGAGAGAGAGAGAGAGAGAGAGAAGGGTGACTGAACTCCTCCTAGCAGTTCATCCCCAGCCAAGAATAGACCCTCGCGAGGCTGTTCTTCCTTGTATCGTTCATCATCATCAGCCCCAAGGGGCAATCCACCCACCACACACTGGAGTAGGGTATTACACCACAACGGTGGCCCGAACCAGTATAAATCTTGTGTCCCTTGTGTAGTTCCTTTAGTAGTTTAGATCTTTGTGAGATGGGGAGGTAGAAGGTGTGATTTCCGCGTGCACCCCAGAGTTCGAACCTTAAGGGTCAGCCGGAAACCGTGAATCCGACAGCTACTCCATCGCTCGCACCAGGTGGCCCTTCGTCCCGCGCGCTCCGCGCACCCTTGGAGGCTCGAGCTGCGCTCCTCGCGGCAAACGAGCTCCTGCGCTACCGCCCCGTCGACGACGTCTACAAAGAGTGGCTCGACCGCGTCGCCGAGCTTTTCCGCGCCGCAGGGGGCTCTTCCGTGCCGTCTGTTCCTCTGCGCCACACCCCGCCTCGCGCGGGCAACGAAGCTCCAGAGGCGCACCAGCCGCCTCCTCTCCAAGAAGACGCCATGGCTCCAAGGCGCGTGGCCCCTGGGCGGAACCCGGTCCGTCAGGTGCCAGCGCAACAAGAACGGAGCTGCCAAGAAGTCCCTCGCCCGCAAGGAGCTGCCAGGGCGCTCCCCGCTCCAGCACGCTGCGACCCTGCTCCAGCTCCGGCGCGCCAAGACCCCGCTCTGCTCCTAGCTGCAGCGCGTGGGGACCCTCAAGACCAAGCTCTCCACCAGCCGAAGCCTTTCGTGGCCACCGCCGGCTGCCGCGCCTACACCACCGAGCTGCGCAGCGTCGCGTGGCCCGGCAAGTTCAAGCCAGACCTGCCTCCTCGCTATGACGGCACAACTGACCCTCAGAGTTCCTCCAGCTCTATGAGCTGGGCATCGAGGCTGCCAGCGGGGATGAAAAGGTCATGGCGAACTGGTTCCCCATGGCGCTGAAGGAAGGAGCTCGAACATGGCTCCTGAATCTGGCTCCGGGTACGATCTCCTCCTGGGACCAGATGCACACCCGCTTCATCGCCAACTTCCAAGGTACTCGCGACCGGCCACCCGCCGTGAGCGACATGCGCCGCATCAAGCAACAACCCGGAGAAACCCTGCAAAAGTACATCCAGCGCTTCAACAGTGCGCGCCTCAAGATCCCCAAGGTGTCCGAGGAAGCCATCATCGCGGCCTTCTCCGATGGCGTGCGCGACGTCAAGATGAAGGAGGAGCTGGCGATGCACGAAGACCTCTACACCTCCCTAGAGCTGTTCAACTTGGCGACCAAGTGCGCTAGGACTGAGGAGGGACGTCTCTCCCTCCTCGAGCTGCCTGCCGCGGACCCAGAAGAGAAGAAGCCCAAGGCCAAGGACGTGAAGCGCAAGGGGGCTTCCGTACTCGTGGCAGAACCAGACACCAAGCGAGGCAAGTATCTGCCCGAACCCTCCAGGGGCAGTCGGTACTGTGTGTACCACGACCTCCACACCCACAACACCAACGAATGTCAAGAACCCCGCGCCGTGCGAGAAGGAAGGATCGGCCCTCGCCCTGACCGTGCTGACCGAGGCTACGGCCGAGGAGGAGGAAGAAACCCAAGACGCTGGGAAGATCGCGGCCCGCGCCAGGGGTGGCGCGACCAACCTCGCGAGGACCGCTGGCGGGACCTGCCTCGCGAGGTAGACTGGAGGGATCAGCCTCGTGAGATTCGCCCTCATGGCAACGCAGGCCTACCTCCGCTGCCGCCTCAGCCAAGGAGGAACGAAGACTGCCATCAAGACGAGGGGGCTGGGGGCTTCCAAGAGCCGCGCGCAATCGCCTGCATCCTGGGCGGAGCTCAAGCCCCAGCCTCTCAACGTATCTTCAAGCAGTTTGCCCGCGAAGCGAATGCAGTTCTCCCCAAGCTCGAAGCAATGCGCCCCCTCAGGTGGTCGGCATGCACCATCACATTCAGCTCAGCAGACCAGCTCATGTGTGCGTCCACGGCCGGAGTCCTCCCGATGCTTTGCTCCCCAGTCATCAGCAATGTGCTGGTCACCAGGACCCTCATCGACGGAGGGGCAGGGCTCAACCTCCTGTCCATGGAAACATTCAACAATCTCCAAGTACCCTATGACCAGCTTCAGCCAACCAAGCCTTTCTCCAGAATCACCGACGGTTCCACAGTCCCGATCGGGCAGGTCCGCCTCCCTGTCACCTTTGGGGCCCGCAGCAACTACCGCACCGAGCTCATCGACTTCGACGTCGCCCACATCCGCCTGCCATACAACGCCATCCTCGGGTACCCAGCGCTGGCCAAGTTCATGGCCGTGACTCACCATAGCTACAACATCCTCAAGATGCCAGGGAGTGGCGGCATCATCACGGTGCCTTGTGAAGAGAAGGATGCAGTGTGTTCCCTGGAGCGAGCCTATCAGGCCGCGTCGCTAGAAGACCCAGATCGCGGAAGCAGGAGGCTTCCTGAGACCACCCCCAAGAAGAAGACGTCGTCAGGCTCAGCCCCTCAGGAGGCAGGCCCTTCAGGGCCCGTGTCAGCCCAGGGGGACCCCCCATCCATCGCATAGGAAAGCACGCCCGGTGCCCTCCTCAGGCAGGGCTCGGGGGCTCTCACCCGAAGGGCCACCGACCTTGCCAGGGTCACGAGGGAGGCGCTTGGGCACCATGTGGAGGCGTGCTTCGAAGCATGTTTCCCTCGAGAAGGAGCAAGGCAAGGAAGGTCAGACCAGCAGGAGTTCGTTAACGAGGCCATTCAAGAACTACATGAGTCAAGGATCATGAGAGGTTAACGCCGTCTACCAGCTGTGGCCCCACATCCAGGCGAGGATGGTGGGCTGCGCGACTGCGTCGATGTACCAGGGCTCAATCAGATCGCCACGATGGAGCGTCTCTGGCCCTCGCAAGTGGGGCGCTGTGGGGGTCCACCCCACAGCTATGTTCGCATGCCTTACGGCCTGCCGAGCATGGCTGCGGCGTACCAGAGCCTCATGAGGGGCATCATGGAGGCTCAGGAAGACAGGCATTCCGCGGCCTTGGCAGAGATGAAGACATCTCGCGAGGAGTCACCAGTGCCTCCAGAGCCTCCCGAGGCCCCGAGGCCTGGGGGCTCGTGAGGATCAGCTTCCGCAGCCAACCGGGTCTGCTGCACCAATGCCACTTCGCCGAAGACATCCTCAGGTGACACCTTTCAAGCTTCATTCCCAGCTGGGAGCACCCTCCCAAGGTTGCATCACTCCCAGGCCGCGTGGGTCCGTCCCTGCGGCATGTATCCCCTTCTATTTTTCGGTCGTTAGTTTGCCTTGTTGGGGGCACCCCTCGGGCTGCATCATCCCCAAGCCGCTCGGGCTAGGCTGTAACACCCTCGATGCGACTATATCTCCCACGTGTCGAGGCAGGACTTAGAGGCATAATCGCATTGAAGGCATATGTCGCAAGTGAGGTAATCTTCACACAACCCATGTAATATAATAAGGAATAAGATACATAGTTGGCTTACAATCGCCACTTCACACAAATACATGAATAAAGCATTACATCAACCAGATACAATCAAGGTCCGACTACGGAACCAAAATAAAAGAAGAACCCCAAATGCGACAAAGGTCCCCAATCGACCCCAACTGGGCTCCACTACTGATCAACTAGAACGGAGCAACACAAAGGACAAGATCTTCATCGAGCTCCTCCTGAGCTTGGTTGCGTCATCTGCACGGACTCATCGGCACCTGCAAACTGGTTTTGGAAGTATCTGTGAGTCACGGGGACTCAGCAATCTCGCACCCTCGCGATCAAGACTATTTAAGCTTATGGGTAAGGTAAAGGTATGAGGTGGAGCTGAAGCAAGTGACTAGCATATATGGTGGCTAACATACGCAAATGAGAGCGAGAAGAGAAGGCAAAGCACGGTCGATAAAAGTATGATCAAGAAGTGATCCTGGACTACCTACGTCAAGCATAACTCCAACAACTGTGTTCACTTCCCGGACTCCGCCGGAAAGAGACCATCACGGTTACACACGCGGTTGATTCATTTTAATTAAGGTCGACTTCAGGTTTTCTACAACCGGACGTTAACAAATTCCCATCTGCCCATAACCGCGGGCACGACTTTCGAAAGTTCAAATCCCTGCAGGGGTGTCCCAACTTAGCCCATGACAAGCTCTCACGGTCAATGAAGGAATAGACCTCCACCCGAGACGTTCCGATCAGACTCGGTATCCCGGTACAACAAGACATTTCGACAGGGTAAAACTAAACCAACAACACCACCCAGATGTGCCGACAAATCCTGATAGGAGCTGCACATATCTCGTTCTCAGGGCACACCAGATGAGCAAGACGTCGGGTAAGCCAGCCCAGAGTTGCCCCTGGTAGCCTCGGACATTGCTCAGTTGGACCAACGCTCAGAGGAGCACTGGCTCGGGGGGGGGGGGGTAAAATAATGATGACTCTTGAGTCTGCAGAACCCAAGGGAAAGAAAAGGCTAGGTGGCGAATGGTAAAACCAATGTTGGGCATTGCTGGAAGAGCTTTACTTAAGGCGAACTGTCAAGGGGTTCCCATTATAGCCCAACCGCGTAAGGGACACAAAATCCGGGAACTTAACACCGATAAGACGGAAACTAGGGCGACAAGAGTGGAACAAAACACCAGGCATAAGGCCGAGCCTTCCACCCTTTACCAAGTATATATATATGCATTAATTAAAAAAGATATATTTTGATATCCCAACAAGTAAACATGTTCCAACAAGGAACAACATCTCCATGTTCCAACAAGGAACAAACTTCAATTTTCACCTGCAACTAACAACGCTATAAGAGGGGCTGAGCAAAGCGGTAACATAGCCAAACAACGGTTTGCTAGGACAAGGTGGGTTAGAGGCTTGGTTCAACAATATAGGAGGCATGATAAGCAAGTGGTAGGCATCGCAGCATAGGAATAGCAAAAGAGCGAGCATCTAGCAAAGAAAAGATAGAAGTGATTTCGAGGGTATGATCATCTTGCCTGCAAAGTTGTCAGAGTTGACTGGATCCTCGAAAGCAAAATCAACGGGCTCCTCGTTAGCGAACTCGTCTCCCGGCTCTACCCAAACAAGACAAACAAGCAACAAGGATACAATCAACCACGTGCCTACTCAAACAACGCGATGCAATGATGGTATGCTATGCGTGATGCAATGCGGGATGCATATGCAACATATGACAGGAAATACATGAACCTGGCCTCAACTTGGAAAACCAAGTGTGCCACTGCAAAGATGAGATGAAATTGCGTGAAAACGATATAAAGAACGCCGGAATCGGAGTTACGGTTTGGAAATGGCAAGCGTTTCAAAGATGACACCTGTCTGCGATTTACAGCAAGTAGGCATCTAAAGGCAATGAGATGAACATTCTATAGCACTCAAACATGGCATCAAAATACATGGCAGGGAAGCATTCAAGATGCTTAACAAAAGTCTAGCACTGATCTACGGCCAATTCATCCATTAAGAGGTTCAAACAAGCATGGCAAAAACACAAATGGTAAAGAGATCTCAGACTTGGTGAAATTTACACTTGTCTGGAATTTCAGATCATGAAGCCCTCTTCGGAGCAGCAAAACAACATGCTACAGGACCTGAACATGACAAAGAAAGACATGGCATGGAGCTACTCAACAAGCTTAACAAAAGTCCCTTAGTGACCTTGAGCCAAAAGGGATCACAAAATATACTAACAAGCCCACGAACATAGCAAAAACATAATCAGTTTTCAGACTTGGTGAAAACTGGGACATGCTGAAACATAACTCACGAAGGCATGTTCACGAGCTCGAAGCACTCACTACGGAGAAAGTCATGGCAAGGAAAGCATATATCCATAAATAAGGCACAAAATGCTAGCTAGAGATGGCAAGAACAATGGCATAGCATGCACGGATCAACTACAATAACATCGGCAAAATCGCAAACAAGTTGACGATCTGCCCAGATTCACAACGAAGCAAAAGTAGAGCTCGATTGACTCAAGCTAGGGTGCTCCATATATGCAAACAAAGACATGGATGGATAGAGCACTACAATATTAACAAAACTCCTTTACTGATCACCCTCAAAAGAAGCACGGATCACTAGGAAACAACATGAACATATGGCATCATGAACTAAACAATCCCAAGACTTTGTGAAATTACCAAGTCCCTGAAAACAAAATTACCGGGTGACTCACTTTGCAAGCTTGCACTAGTCACCTCACACATCACAAAAATACATGGGTTGCACCTCTGGAAAGATGACAAAACCCTGAACAAAACATGTGAAGAGCACCATGGCATATCATGCACACAATAATGATGGCAAAAATGACAAATGTCTAAGATGAACTAGCAGATCTGACAATTAACTCACGAAGCCCTCTTCTAACAGCATTTCGGGCATCAAGATGAACTCTAATGAAAATGATGCAATGGAATGAAATGATGTACTCTCTGGGGCGAACATTTTGATATGCTATATGCCCAAATCGGAGCTACGGATGCGGAGATATCACAGGTCAAAGTATGCACAAAAATTAGGGTTCGGAGGGAACAAGTCAACCGAGGGGGATATTTCTAGATCTAGATCCGGCGCGGTTCTCGAAGTCCGCCGGAGTAATGTAGCTCGCCAGAGTCCGAGGATGGCCAGATAGGAGGAGGCCGGCCGGGGCGGGGTCGACGGCGAGCAGGTTGCCGTCGACGAGGAGAGACCGGACGGCGGGGGCGGCGTCCCCTGCGGCGGCTCCGACCGCGGAGCCGCCGCCCGACGATGGCGCCGGGCGGCGAGATCCGGCGGCTTCCAGTGCGGCGGCTCACCGGCGTCGAGGCGGAGGAAGACGGAGAAGCGGCACGGCGAGGCGGACGGTGGCACGGTGAGCGCGGTAGGCGGCGGGGCGCGGGGCCCGATCGGGCGGCGGGGAGGGCCGGCCGCGGGCTTCCGTGGGCCGCGGCAGCGGGGATCGGCGGGATGCCACGTGGCGACTCCGGATTGGGCGTGCGGACGAGGCGGACATGTCCGGCGCGGCAGTTTTTGTCCGGCGCGCGAGGTGAGGGAGAGATCTATGGTTTGATCCAGAATTTTGGGGAGGAGGCTATATTTATAGGTAGAGGGAGCTAGGAGAGTCCAAATGAGGTGCGGTTTTCGGCCACGTGATCGTGATCGAACGCTCTAGATGATGGAGCAGAGTTAGGTGGGTTTTGGGTCAAATTGGAGGGGTGTTGGGCTGCAACACACATGAGGCCTTTTCGGTCCCTCGGTTAACCGTTGGAGCATCAAACGAAGTCCAAATGGTACGAAACTTGACAGGCGGTCTACCGGTAGTAAACCAAGGCCACATGAAAAATCTCGGCCCAATCTGGAAATGTTTAATCCCCACACATGAAAGAAAGGTAGAGATGACCACCGGAGAAGAACGAAGCGCCGGAATGCAAAACGGACAACGGGGAAAATGCTCGGATGCATGAGACGAACACGTATGCAAATGAAATGCACATGATGACATGATATGCAATGCATGACACGCAAGCAATGAAAACACAACAACAGCGAATAACTGAACGACACCTGGCACATCAGTCTCGGGGCGTTACAACACTCCACCACTACGAGAGGATCTCGTCCCGAGATCTAGAATGGCACCGGGGAAACAACGGAAGAGAGAGAGAGAAGAGGTAAAACTAAGTTGCTTCTTTGACAAACGAGTGAAAACCAAGAACCTTGAAGAGGTTAAGCCATATCGAGAAAACAATACAATGGAGATGAATGAAGTTGAAAACACTCCGTTAGAAAAGGAGAACAAGGAACAATAAAGGTCGAATACGACAACACTCCGGTTGAGAAGGGAAGAAAACTTGATAAGATGAGAGAACTTGGAAAGATGGCACGACACTCCGGTTAAATGGATAGGCAAAGGAAAGGAAAATGATCTTGACAAAACAAGTAGAATGGTTGAAGAGGGCAACATTGCAATACCTCCGGAACAAAAGTAAGAATGGGATGAATGAAGGGAAAAATGAGAGCTCGCTTACAACACATGCTAGACGGAATTGTTGGAAAACCAATAACGAAAAGATAAGCTTGATATGGTCTTATGGAATACAACTCAAATTATGCGGTGTCAACCTGCCACCCACGGGAAGCAGAATTGGATTGATAAGAACAAGGAGACGAGAAACTTATATCACCGGGAGGATAATTGAAGAACTTGGGTCATTATAAGCACCATAAATAGACACAATCCTTCAGGAAGGCTTTAGGTGAAATATAACCCAAGACAATTCCAATGAATAGGTTGATGGATTTAAAATATCCCAATCTTGACAGCATGTGAATCATGAAAACATGAACTCAAATTATCAAGAATGACATAATATCACCTCCAATGATACGATAGAGATAAATGCACTCTGGATTACAATATGAAGAAAGCTTGAGTTTCTTAGAAAAGAATCTCGATGAACACTTCGAGAAGGAATATAAATCCTTGATGAACCATCATGTAGAACTTTCATGAGAACTCCGGAAATGAAAGAAATGATCAATCGAAAATGGAGAATGAAAAGAATAAGGTTGAAGCCTTGCAATGATTTAAATAGATTTCACGATAAAATGATTGAGAAAACTTGAAACTCCGGGAAAGAAAGATGAGCACTTGAAACCCAGAATAAGTATGATGAACCACTCCGGAAAAAACAGGAATTGAACAAACTCGATGAAACAAGAATAAGAATTATATTATGCTCGTCCTTCATCAATTAAATTGATGACAAACAATGGATTTGGCACACTACTTATTCTAATAGAAAGGATTAAGAGAGATATAGCGCAAACTTAAGAAGGTCTTGAACGAACCGGCGGTAGAATTTGAAAAGCATGAATGCATAGATATGATACACGAAGGAAGAAAAAACTCTTGAACGAATCACCGTAAGAATTGAAAATGAACGGAGTAAAGATAAGGAAACACCGGGAAGAATTAGCAAATGAACAAAGATGCTTGAGTGAATTTAGATCCATGAAAGCGAAGAGATTACGAGCTTATTAGAGAATCCTTGATTTAGACACCGGTATGATTTAGAGTATGAGAGCTGAAAGCTGGAATGAATAAATCTTAGATGATGGGCTCCGGATAAACAAACTGAACAGACTCTTGAATTGCCCCAGATAGGTGGAAAGAATTCTCACAACCGAAAACAATTATGAGAGGATGGCAACAAGCTAGAATCATGAATCTTGAAGAGAATGGAGCAAGATATGGAGGAGAACTCTTCTTCAGTCTTCAAATGTTGAGAATGACGACGAGAAAACACCACCATGAATAATTTAGACACTCCGGAAGAATCAAAAACGAAGAGGTTGAGCCAACTATGAAAAGAATTTGAAAGATCTTGGAGAAATACATTTGACTGATGATAATTCATTCTTACGTCAAACTTCAAAAAGAATTTGATGATAGCTCCGGGGAGATTAGAAGAGTCAGGTAAGATCCTGGGAAAAGACCTGTGGGTTAGGGCCCACTCAAAAGAAACACCGTTGAAAAGATTAAAAAGAGAGGTTGCACCGGTTGAATTAAATGACTTGAATGAGATAACAACCTCGAAAGATCTTGAATGAATGCAGAGTGGAAAACATGAATCTTCGAGATATCTTGAGCACTCGAGAACAAATGAATAGCGAGAGGTGAATGATAAAGAGGTGCACCGGTAAGAAAAGGTATTTGAAACGAGGAAAAAAGATATGATCCACAAGGCTTGACTTGAATCCACCGGAGAAGAAAAAGAACAAAGAATGATAAACTTGAGACTCCGTTAGAATCTTCATGAGAATCGCCGGATAAGAACATGAAGGAAAAAAGAATGGAGAGACTTCTCATCAATGAGATGATACTTGATTAAGAAATCTGAGTCCTCGAAGAAAAAGGGTGGGTGGGTGGGAAAAACAAAGGGAACTTGGAGATGGATGAAACAAACACCGTTGAGAAAAGCTGAGATTGAAACTTACGGATATTGAAAATGAACGGATCCGCTTGAAGAGAAACACGCCGGTTAAAAGGGATTGACAAAAGACAACCTTGATGATCAAGAAGGATTAGTATTCACATAGGAATATGAGAACACTGTTTAGGAAAGGTATTGAATCAACATTTGACTACGAAGCAACTCGAATACCACAACTCAAAACAAAACAAAGGATTGGCTTGTAGAATAAGCCGGAACAAACATATGATAGAGATTTCATTCGAAGTTTTCGTGGTGGGGCCTACACGGGCTCGATCGTACAGCACCATCATGTACAAGGCAGTGCACATGACATACGAAGCGTCCCCGAGTCGGCATAGCCAAGGACTCTTTAAGACACAACGAGACCACTGTAAAACCGACCGTGAATAGGCAGACCACTAGACGTCGAACCCCAATTTCATATCATACATCTGTCGGAAAGATATCCTAAGAGCTACTTGAATTCCCACTTATGAACTCCCGAAATTTTCCGGTTATGCAATCAGGTGTTGGGGATACAGGGGAAGCATAATATCTCACCCAAAACTAGCAAATCCTACATCCAGTTGTATCCATCCTTCAACACATAACCAAGAAACCTTCGGAAATCATCTACCTCAACCTTCGAAAAGCATCCGTTATACAAGTTATGGCGATACTCCCGAACTCCCGCCCCAGTACTGGGTGGCGTCGAGGTTATCTCACCAACGAACTGCATAAAAGAGATTTTCGATGTCGGCGTACTAAACTCAGGTATTCCAGAACGGCAACGATAAAATTATGACGACAACACCTCAGAGCTCAACTCCCCGGGACACTTCCACTAAACCCCTGACAGGAGGCACCAAGACAATGTTCTCATCATAAAACCATCGGAACGATTCCAAGATACCCGCGTGATCCTAATTTTTTTTAGTGAAATTTGAGAAGAGAAGAGTCAAAAGTCTACGTCAGGATGCCTTACCAGAGCGATGAGGAGACTGGGAAGTAAAAAGAATTCCTAAACTCTCCAATATATAATTCCTAGATGACTCAAAACATTTTTCTAGACACAACTCGGCTGCTAAAACGATCAAGCAATGGGGCTCCTAAGGTCGGGGAAGGCTCTGATTACCAACTTGTAACACCCTCGATGCGACTATATCACCCATGTGTCGAGGCACGACTTAGAGGCATAATCGCATTGAAGGCATATGTCGCAAGTGAGGTAATCTTCACACAACCCATGTAATATAATAAGGAATAAGATACATAGTTGGCTTACAATCGCCACTTCACACAAATACATGGATAAAGCATTACATCAACCAGATACAATCAAGGTCCGACTACGGAACCAAAATAAAAGAAGAAACCCAAATGTGACAAAGGTCCCCAATCGACCCCAACTGGGCTCCACTACTGATCAACTAGAATGGAACAACACAAAGGACAAGATCTTCATCGAGCTCCTCCTGAGCTTGGTTGCATCATCTGCACGGACTCATCGGCACCTGCAAACTGGTTTTGGAAGTATCTGTGAGTCACGGGGACTCAGCAATCCCACACCCTCGCGATCAAGACTATTTAACCTTATGGGTAAGGTAAAGGTATGAGGTGGAGCTGCAGCAAGCGACTAGCATATATGGTGGCTAACATATGCAAATGAGAGCGAGAAGAGAAGGCAAAGCACGGTCGATAAAAGTATGATCAAGAAGTGATCCTGGACTACCTACGTCAAGCATAACTCCAACAACCGTGTTCACTTCCCGGACTCCGCCGGAAAGAGACCATCACGGTTACACACGCGGTTGATTCATTTTAATTAAGGTCAACTTCAGGTTTTCTACAACCGGACGTTAACAAATTCCCATCTGCCCATAACCGCGGGCATGACTTTCGAAAGTTCAAATCCCTGCAGGGGTGTCCCAACTTAGCCCATGACAAGCTCTCACGGTCAACGAAGGAATAGACCTCCACCCGAGACGTTCCGATCAGACTCGGTATCCCGGTACAACAAGACATTTCGACAGGGTAAAACTAAACCAGCAACACCACCCAGATGTGCCGAAAAATCCCGATAGGAGCTGCACATATCTCGTTCTCAGGGCACACCGGATGAGCAAGACATCGGGTAAGCCAGCCCAGAGTTTCCCCTGGTAACCTCAGACATCGCTTGTTGGACCAACACTCAGAGAAGCACTGGCCCCGAGGGGGGGGGGGTAAAATAATGATGACCCTTGAGTCTGCAGAACCCAAGGGAAAGAAAAGGCTAGGTGGCGAATGGTAAAACCAATGTTGGGCATTGCTGGAAGAGCTTTACTTAAGGCGAACTGTCAAGGGGTTCCCATTATAGCCCAACCGCGTAAGGGACGCAAAATCCGGGAACTTAACACCGATATGACAAAAACTAGGGCGGCAAGAGTGGAACAAAACACCAGGCATAAGGCCGAGCCTTCCACCCTTTACCAAGTATATAGATGCATTAATTAAATAAGATATATTGTGATATCCCAACAAGTAAACATGTTCCAACAAGGAACAACATCTCCATGTTCCAACAATGAACAAACTTCAATCTTCACCTGCAACTAACAACGCTATAAGAGGGGCTGAGCAAAGCGGTAACATAGCCAAACAACGGTTTGCTAGGACAAGGTGGGTTAGAGGCTTGGTTCAACAATATAGGAGGCATGATAAGCAAGTGGTAGGTATCTCAGCATAGGCATAGCAAAAGAGCGAGCATCTAGCAAAGCAAAGATAGAAGTGATTTCGTGGGTATGATCATCTTGCCTGCAAAGTTGTCAGAGTTGACTGGATCCTCGAAAGCAAACTCAACGGGCTCCTCGTTAGCGAACTAGTCTCCTGGCTCTACCCAAACAAGACAAACAAGCAACAAGGATACAATCAACCACGTGCATACTCAAACAACACGATGCAATGATGGTATGCTATGCGGGATGCAATGCGGGATGCCTATGCAAGATATGACAGGAAATGCATGAACCTGACCTAAACTTGGAAAACCAAGTGTGCCACTGGAAATATGAGATGAAATCACGTGAAAACGATATAAAGAACGCCGGAATCGGAGTTACGGTTTGGAAATGGCAAGCGTTTCAAATATGACACCGGTCTGCGATTTACAGCAAGTAGGCATCTAAATGCAATGAGATGAACATGCTACAGCACTCAAACATGGCATCAAAATACATTGCAGGGAAGGATTCAAGATGCTTAACAAAAGTCTAGCACTGAGCTACGGCCAATTCATCCATTAAGAGGTTCAAACAAGCATGACAAAAACGCAAATGGTAAACAGATCTCAGACTTAGTGAAATTTACACTTGTCTGGAATTTCAGATCATGAAGCCCTCTTTGGAGCAGCAAAACAACATGCTACAGGACCTGAACATGACAAATAAAGACATGGCATGGATCTACTCAACAATCTTAACAAAAGTCCCTTAGTGACCTTGAGCCAAAAGGGATCACAAAATATACTAACAAGCCCACGAACATAGCAAAAACATAATCAATTTTGAGACTTAGTGAAAACTGGGACATGCTGGAACATAACTCACGAAGGCATGTTCACGAGCTCGAAGCACTCACTACGGAGCAAGTCATGGCAAGGAAAGCATATGTCCATAAAGAAGGCACAAAATTCTAGCTAGACATGGCAAGAACAATGGCATAGCATGCACAGATCAACTACAATAACATCGGCAAAATCGCAAACAAGTTGACGATCTGCCCACATTCACAACGAAGCAAAAGTAGAGCTCGATTGACTCAAGCTAGGGTGCTCCATATATGCAAACAAAGACATGGATGGATAGAGCACTACAATATTAACAAAACTCCTTTACTGATCACCCTCAAAAGAGGCACGGATCACTAGGAAACAACATGAACATATGGCATCATGAACTAAACAATCCCAGGACTTAGTGAAATCACCAAGTCCCTGAAAACAGAATTACCGGGTGACTCACTTTGCAAGCTTGCACTAGTCACCTCACACGTCACAAAAATACATGGGTTGCACCTCTAGAAAGATGACAAAACCCTTAACAAAACATGTGAAGAGCACCATGGCATATCATGCACACAATAATCATGGCAAAAATGACAAATGTCTAAGATGAACTAGTAGATCTGACAATTAACTCACGAAGCCCTCTTCTAACAGCATTTCAGGCATCAAGATGAACTCTAATGAAAATGATGCAATGGAATGAAAATATGTACTCTCTGAGATGAACATTTTGGTATGCTATATGCCCAAATCGGAGCTACGGATGCGGAGATATCACAGGTCAAAGTATGCACAAAAATTAGGGTTCGGAGGGAAAAAGTCAACCGAGGGGGATATTTCCAGATCTAGATCCGGCGCGGTTCTCAAAGTCCACCGGAGTACTGTAGCTTGCCGGAGTCCGACGATGGCCGGAGAGGAGGAGGCCGGCCGGGGTGGTGTCGACGGCGAGGAGGTTGCCGCCGACGAGGAGAGACCGGACGGCAGGGGCGGCGTCCCCTACGGCGGCTCCGGCCGCGGTGGCAGCGGGGCGACGATGGCGCCGGGCGGCGAGATCTGGCGGCTTCCGGCGCGGTGGCTCGCCGGCATCGAGGCGGAGGAAGGCGGAGAAGCGGCACGGCGAGGCGGACGGTGGCATGGCGAGCGCGGTAGGCGGCGGGGCGCGGGGCCTGGTCGGGCGGCGGGGAGGGCCGGCCGCGGGCTTCCGCCGGCCGCGGCGGCGGGGATCGGTGGGATGCCATGTGGCGACTCCGGATTGGGCATGCGGACGAGGTGGACATGTCCGGCGCAGCAGCTTTTGTCCGGCGCGTGAGGTGAGTTAGAGATCTAGGGTTTGATCCGAAATTTCGGGGAGGAGGCTATATTTATAGGTAGAGGGAGCTAGGAGAGTCCAAATGAGATGCGGTTTTTGGCCATGCGATCGTGATCGAACGCTCTAGATGATGGAGCAGAGTTAGGTGGGTTTTCGGTCAAATTGGAGGGGTGTTGGGCTGCAACACACACGAGGCCTTTTCGGTCCCTCGGTTAACCGTTGGAGCATCAAACAAAGTCCAAATGGTACGAAACTTGACAGGCGGTCTGCCGGTAGTAAACCAAGGCCGCATGAAAAATCTCGGTCCAATCCGGAAATGTTTAATCCCCACACATGAAATAAAGGTAGAGATGACCACCGGAGGAGAACGAAGCGCCGGAATGCAAAACGGACAACGGGGAAAATGCTCGGATGCATGAGACGAACACGTATGCAAATGAAATGCACATGATGACATGATATGCAATACATGACACACAAGCAATGACAACACACCAACAGTGAATAACTGAACGACACCTGGCACATCGGTCTAGGGGCGTTACATAGGCCCAGCGGCGTGTATCTCCCTCACGTTTATTTCCAACCATGCATTGCCTATCACGCTTGATTGCTGATGCCTGTCCGCGGCATCCCTTCTTCTCCATGTCGGCCACTTGAACATTAAAGGGGGGGTGCCTGAGCATCACGACTCAGGGCTCTTACTGGCCCTCCAACCCTCACCCTCTGGCCTTGTCCACGGCATCGCGACCTGGCATACCAGCGACGGCTGAGACAAGCTCGAGGGCCGGGACCCGAGGACGTAGAGTACCAACATCTAACCAAATTTTGCAGGGACACATCTCAAGATACGGCCCAGTGCCAGGCGCAACCTGCCTAGAGGTAGGGCCTCGTGAGTCCCGCGTTGGCTCATGGGCGCCTTGATACGCCTCACCTACTCCAACCAGCGAGCTCTTGAGCGACTAATGATCTACTAATGACTGCCATGGCAACCCCATCTTCTTTCTGTGATGAACCTGCAGGATCCTTGGAGGGAACTGCGCTATCCAAGGCCCTCACGGAGTTCCCTTCACCCTCGCCCGCGCGAACCGCTTGCACGTTAAAGGGGGGGTGCCAGAGCATCGCGACTCAGGGCTCTTACTGGCTCTCCAGCCCTCACCCTCTGGCCTTGTCCACGGCATCGCGACCTGGCATACCAGCGACGGCTGAGACCAGCTCGAGGGCCGGGACCGGAGGACGTAGAGCAGAAAGGGGAGCAGAGGCGAGGGAGAAGGGGCGCGTGAGGACCTCGCCGAGCAACTCCGTCCCAACTACCCCACAGACCCGACGAAGCACTGGGGGCGATCCCCGATCCTCAAGATAAGTCACCATCCAAAGCACTGGCTACCGTGGCACTACCCACGCACCTAAAGCAATTCCGTACTAGCAACGTTGCTTCCCTTTCTCACCAAGCGACGGCTGCTTGGGCGCCAAAGGGGACCTCCTGAGCATCGCGACTCAGGGGCTCTTACCGGACCCCGGGTCGCTCACCTCCTGGCCTTGACCACGGCATCGCGACCTGGCATACCAGCGACAGCTGACGCCGCCTTGGGACTGGGACCTGTCGATGCAGAGCACCAAGCCCTCGCGAGGTTCGAAAGGGAGAACTAAGCTAAGACGAAATCAGCAACTCACACAGCTCTGCGGTAAAGGTTATGTATTAACAAATGGGACTACAGGCACCTTACAAGCCCCCGTGGGGCGCATTTTGATTCCTCGCAGGGAACGGATCCTAAGGGGTGCTAACTACACGAGCTCCTGCAAAAGATGCCATCATCAACAGTGGGCCGTCAGGCGCCGGCGCCAACCCCATCCAGATCAGGGTCGGAGACGGCCCGACGAGCCCGCCCTGCTCCGGAAGCGGCGCCGACTCGGGGGCTTGTAGCTGTCGTCGCTCGCCTCCGGAGTCGCGAATATTTTGCTGGAGTCACTGGACCCTCCAGCGCCTCCGCCAAGGGAGCGGTCGACAGGCCTAGCCCTCACCAGGGCAAGGTCCTGGCCACCTCTCCCGGAGCAACACTCCAGCCGGCTCCCGTTGGCGTCGAAGACCTTGAAGAAAATCACCGCAACACCATTGTACTCCAAGTGGACCGCGAAGACACCCCTTTCCCTGCAAACCCAGGCGATCTCTCTCTAGCCGCGGGACATGTAGACCTCGCCCGGGGCAGCGACCATGACCTCTGCCTCGGTCGCGAGGGCGCTGCAGCCAGCGTGCTGCAGCCAGAGCTCCAGGGGCCCTCCTGGAGGGACGATGGAGGCGAAGAAGGGAGGCAGACGGATCCAGGACTGGAGAGGAATGGCGACGTGGAGCATGAACTCTTGGGAGGAGCCCTCGGCATGGACTCCGGGAGGAACAACCCACGCCTTCGTGACCCGACGGCGCCTACGACGGCGCCGACCGCGAAGATCAGCATCGACACCTTCGGGGCCCTCGACGTGGGCATACAAGGGAAGTGGGAACCCCGGCGGAGCCCGCTTGCACCAGGGCCTCGGCACCGCCTGACGGTCTTCCTCGCCCCGACTGCAAAGGGCGAGCCGTTTCTTCGGCGGGAGCGGGTCTGGGCCCTCTCGAGGAGCCTTTCCCTTCTCCGCTACAGAGAACCGGCGGATCGGAGCCATCGCAGCAAGACGGAGCAAGGATCGGGAAGAAGGAGAAGCCAGGAGGAATGGACTGGAAGGGCACGCACAGCTTCGTACTTATAGCCGGCGAAGACCAACCGCCGGCCTCCACGATCACAGGTAATCATGACACGATCTGCATGCAGGGACTTGTCCAACTCGCATGATCACCAAGGCGTCGTGGGGAAGTGGAGACGCCCACGTCCCATCAACCGCCACGCGGCACCCAAGGCCGCAGGCTGTTAGGGCCCGCGGCGCTTCGCCCTTGCCCTTTCGCCTCTCAGCACGGCCAAGTCCATGCCGCCTTGGGCCCGGGGGCTACTGTCGGCGTTCTGGGAACGGGGGTCCCCAGACTTGCCTGCCTGCGCCCTGCGGCGTGGCTCAAGGGAGGCCCAGCATGGCCCATCTTCATCAACAGAAGACTCAAGACCCTCGCGAGGGGCCAAGCCTCGTGGGATGGATGACACAGCGCATCCTTAGGCGCAGCCTCCTCAGGCTGGCTCGCGAGGAGGCGGAGAAATCAAGGCGGGGTACCTCGCGAGGTGCCCATGACGCAAGCCATGATGACTCAGGGCGCCAGGCGGGCCCCTACCTGAGCCATGCCGCAGGCCGCAGGCAGGCAAGTCTGGGGACCCCCATTCCCAGAACACCGTTAGTAGCCCCCGGGACCAAGGCGCGCGCGGGCTTGGCTTAGCATAGAAGCAAAGGGGCAAGCACGAAGTGCCGCGGGCCCTAACAGCTTGCGGCCTTGGGCGCCGCGTGGCGGTCGATTGGACGTGGACGTCTACACTTCCCATGATGCCTCGGCAACTGCACGGCTTGACAAGTTCCTGCATGCAGAGATATGGGTCATGATTACCAGAGGTCATGGTGCTCGGCGGTTGGCCTTCCCCGGCTATAAGTACGGGGCTGCATGAGCTCCGCCAGTTCACCCCTTTTTGTTACTCCTCCTCTTCTTCTTCCTCATCCTTGCTTCCTCTTGCACCAATGGCACCGATCCGCCGATTTTCAGCTAAGGAGAAGGGAAAGGCCCCCAGAGAGGGTCCTGACCCCCTCCCACCGAAGAAGCGGCCAATCCTCTGTCACCGGGACGAAGGCGCCTTGCAGGAGGTGTCGAGGCCGTGGTACGAGCGGCCGCCGCCTGGGTTTCCGCTGCCCTTGTACGCCCGCTTCATAGGCCCCAGGGTGGGGGGCGCCAAGCCACACCGATAGCGTCACCGCCGACGCCGGCGAGTCACAGTGGTGCGCGTCGTCCCCCCTAGAGTCCACGCGGAGCACTCCTCTCGCGAGCTTGTGCTCCACACCGCCATCCCTCCAACTTCGTGGATCCGCCTTCCTCCCTCCTTCGCCTTCGAGATGCCGCCGAGCGGAGCCCTGGAGCTCTGGCTGCAGCACGCCGACTGTGGCACCCCTGCAACCAGAGCGGAGGTCGCGGTCGTTGCTCCGGGCAAGGTCTTCATGACACAGGGCTGGGGTGAGATTGCCCGGGTCTATCGCGCGGACGGCGCCTTGGTGATCCATCTTGAATACGATGGCGCCTCCTTGATGTTCTTCAAGGTCTTTGATGCAGAAGGACGCCGGCTAGAATGCTGCCCTAAGGGAAGCGATAGTGGTGATGAACTGGTGAGGACCAGCCCCGCCCGTTGGTCCTCCTGCAACTCCTCAGGCAGCAGTGGAGGGACTGAGGGCTTCAGTGGCTCCCCCGAACTCCTCGCGACCCCGGAGACGAGCGACGACAGCTACGAGCCTCCGAGCTCGCGCCGCACTCGGAGTGGGGCAGCTGCATCGAGCCGCCGACGCCACTGATCTGGATGGGATTGGCGCCGTCACTAGGCAGCCCACTATTGATGATGGCGTCGCTTGGGGAGGTGCTAGCAAGTAGCGTCCCTTAGGGTTAGCACCTTTTGTTCCCTGCAAGGAATTAAAGCAACACCCCACGGGGGCATGTAAGGCATCTGCCGTGCCTTTTGTAAATACTATGTCCTTAATATGAATTGGCGTGAGGTGTGCGTTCTGTTCCGGCTAAGCTCCCCCTTTCTATCCTCACGAGGACTTGGCGCTCT